>CM076187.1:12500000-13750000 GCA_038277355.1 Encarsia formosa | reverse complement strand
TTTTAGGGAGTTTAGAATCATTGAAAGTAAAAGGATTAGATTAAATTACACTATTTGCTACGTGACTATTTAAGCAAAAAATTATCTAGAAAGACAAGAGTTTTTTTATTTTAACAGAAATAAATTGTAAGGATGCGCTTACGACCGTTATAGTGAAATTCCAAAAGAATGTTCTTCAAAATATTTTTGCCCTTGTCCCATAGCAAACACTGGTTGTATTTTCTTCCTTTTTTTAACAAAAATTTTTATCAATGCACCCTTCTTTTGAACGAGTTATGATTTAATAAAAAAACTACCATCGTTAAAATATTTAAGTTTGAACAAAAAACCAAAAATGACAAAATTTTGTTTGGGTTTTTTTTCACCGAAAAATATATTGAATGTAAAAAAAATATGTTGCCGAAAAAATATTATTTCACGAATGTTGATTCTAATGTTAATTAATAGCGCGAAAACAATAAAACTGACAAATACCTGAACTCTATATCCTATATAATATATACATTTTAAAAGAGCGTCAGCAAAGTAGAAACCTAAAATATATAGTACTATTTGCGCTTGTCGGTAACGTAGAAAACTTGGTGGCGAAATAAATTCTGTTCTCGACCGAAAACTGAAAAGTTACTAGAAATCGATGTAGTTACGATGAATCCATCAAGAGGTCACTGATATGACGAAAAATTGAAATAAATAATTTTTTTTTTAAGTTTTACAAAAAAAATAATTGTAATAATGTACAATTTTTTCCAGATTTCTCGAACTGTCAATGATTTAAACTCAATAAGACCATAAAAAAAATTTTTATCGTTCTTTTAATTTGTCTTGAATTTTTTCACTGACTTTAAAAACAACCAAGACCTTTTTTCTATCTATTAATCAATGGGTTTTACTAGAGCTATCAGCTGAAACCTTTTTTAAAAAGTTTCGTGTTAAAATCTGAAATTTATAGGTAAGTTACAGTTCAATTTTGAAGGTAAATTCTATAGCTTTATAGAATATAAGTAATTATATTGTGCTCTGCGACAAGAAAATTTTTTTTTTTTTGTCATTTGAAACTTCTAAATCTTTTCTAAAAACTATATTACGTCTTTATTAAAGCATTATTTGGTTATTTTGGAAAAAAAATTTTAGTTTTTAAAAGGTTGCGACAGCAAAAAGGATGAAAAATATCTTACAAATTTATCAGAATATGCAGATTATCAGAATTACCCAGAATTTTCAAGAAGATGAACAGGCATTTGGAACATAGGTGTTCATGAAACTTTTGGAATCATTTTCTTTCGCGTTTTCTCATACGAAAAAAAAAAACATGAACAAATCCAACGTCCATAATTCTTCTAAATGAGCTTTGTTATACGAGGGTAATGAACTTTAGAATTACAGACAGATACATTCTATCAATCGAAAATCAACTTCACCTTCAGTAAAAATATTCAAAAAACATCATTTTTTGCAATATTTAAAAAAAGCGGTTTTCGAGGCTTTGAACTCTTTAAATTTGCTTAAAAAATCCCAAAAGAATCAATAAGAATTATCAGTGATTTTTGGCTACATAGACTTTTGTTGTTACCGATTAACGAGTAGCTTTGGAACCATTTTTGACTCTTCTATAGGTTTTTAGGCAATTATTAAAAATTTCGTGTTCGAAGCCGTACCTATATATACTTCTGAAACTTCGTGTTTTCTTTGTACTTCCAATTTTTTTTAAGGAAAATATTGTTAAATATTATTTTGATAAGTCATATTATGTAAGACCTAAATAAGCTAAATTACTATCAGGAGTTACATTAAATTAAATTAGGATTACTAGCTCAGCCTCGAAATAACTATATTTTCCAAAATTATGTCATAAATAACTTTTCTAACTCAATTTTCTTTAACTTGAAATAATTTTTTTTTTTTTTAATATTAACATTATTTTATCGAAAAAATATCCATTTTTGCAAAAAGGGCCTAACAATAAACGGTTTCTTTAGTTTATTTAAACAATATCTTTTGATATATCAACTTTTTTACCAAAAAACTTAATGGTATCACCTTAGACTAGCAAAAAAACATTAGTAGAGTTCTAATTTGAATTTTTCTCGAAATCATTTTTTCTGGGTTAGACTTTTGGTGCATCCAACGTCTCATTTGCTAAAGAACACTAAATGACATTTAACGATATTGTTATAATCGCGTTAAATAAAAACACGATTTTTAACTTTTAATAACGTAAACTCAATTTTATTTGCTATAAAAAGAAGAAAAAAAAAAAAACTCAGAGATAAAACACATTTGAACTTTATTATGAAAACTTCTTCAGCTTCAAATCTTTTGATTAATTTTTTCTCTCAAAATTACAGCCGAAAAACTAATTTTATCGAAATTTCCATTTCTGCTGAACACGTTCCACTACGAAAAAAATTTTTTATTTACCTCAACCATTAAAACGGTGCGATTAAATGCCTCCTCCGAGGCTAATAAACGCATCGTTTATTACTTGCAGGACTCAACCCCTGGTAGCGTATATTGCATACTACTAGCGCCATGCGTTAATTTTTCAACCATATTTTTTTAAGTAATTTCGGCGAATAGAATCATCTATGTACCTGTGAGGGCTTTTCGGGTCCTCGGAATCAACCTCGTTCCGAAGGGCCGGTATCAGGTTTGAACGCGGCTTTCAAGGAGATAAATTGTCCTTGGGAACCTGGATTTTCATAAAACTTTGCACACAGCTTTCATTCATCATAAAAAAAGCCTTTCAGTACTCTTTTTCCAGAATGGGCCCTTTTTCACCTACTTCCCATGTAGCCCCTGTGTTAAAAAGTAGACTAATTCCAATCAAAAGCCGTTTTTGACCTTATTTTCGATAAATTCCTACTTGGACCGTGTTGCACTTAGAAATATCTGGAACCTAGAATTTTTTGACAAATTGTAGGATATAAATTATTACAAATTTTTTTTTAATGATTTTGTCCATTTATATTGTAATCACAGACTAAAAACTGGCTTTAGAAACCTTAATTTTACATAGGCAAAATCTTTCATAAAAAATTTTTAATTCCATAAATTTAATTTTATAACGTTTTTTACTTTATTTTAATGAAAAAAAAAAAATGTTATTTAGTTGGTAAAACTGATTAATTAATATGGTAAAACTGTTTAGTGCAGCACTTTAACTCTTCCCCTGCTAGATGCCAATAGATCAAAATAAAAGTCATAGTTGAGGAGGTAGCCATATTAGGTACACTAACTTTTGGTATCTCGAAAAATTACATTTTACTAAATTCAATGGTACTTTGGCCCAACTGATTGGAACGAAACGCTTAAAAATTCGTTTAAAAGCTCTTGGTTCAAGCTTTATAATGAGACATTGGAGGTTAAAAATATTAATTTGGTGAATCACAGCATCCATTCTCGCTAAGCACGCATAGGAAAAAAAAGTAAAAAACAACAGTCGTAACCTCAAAATGCTCTTTTCAAACATTTTAAAAACTTCTCTATCAATCAGCTCACGAATAAAAAGTTTACGCAAATTAGCGATAAGCCGATAACTACTTTATACAATAGGATTTTGTAAAAAAAATTTTCAAAAGGTATAGAATAGAAAGTTAGAACCAAAATTATTTTATTATCAAGATTCCAACAAAAAAATAATACTACTAAAAAATTCCATTTCAAATCGATCATTATTTAAAATTTTACCAAAATATTTTTTTTGACAGTAAAAAAAAATTCAAGATTATATAAAGTATTTTAAGTGAATAAGTCTTTTATAAAAAAAGTTTTTAAAATTTTGAAGATTAAAGAGATCCGACGGTAAGTGTCACATGCATGCAAAGCAGAATATTATTTTACTCTAAAATTGTTTTCTCAAACTCGTCAAATAATTGGACATGTAGCTACTACTAAAATTGATAAGGTAATAATGATACTTAAGGTAGTTACGACTCATTTATTGAAACTTTTGAGCCCAATATTTCAAAATTAAGCATAGCTTGGGGGTACAGGAAAAATACCAGCGTGTAGAGGACACAAAAAACTATCTCTATGCAGTTTTGGAGATTTTTTAAAAAACTTAATTTTTTCGGTAACTACTTTAATTCTTATGTTATCGCTGGCACTGGTGCAGTTAGAATACTTGGAATTTAAATACTTAATTTTGAAATCGATCTCATTCTATATTCTGTTAAATCGAAAATTTCATTAGTATTTTTATGTTTATTTATTGCTCTAGTATCAAGAGTCAAATTTGACCATTTCAAAGCTAGTTACGAGCCATTTAGTGGTTTGAATCTATGAAATGGCCAAAAACACAAGCTATTGAATAGACAACTTTGATTCTTATTGCTACCGGGGTTTCTAATTTTTTTTTTTTTTTTAGATACCCAAAAAATTGTGAGTAAAAAAAAAATTGTAAAGATACTGGACTTTAAATCTTTTATCAAATTCTTACGGAACATTTTTGGTAGGTTCATTTTTAGTAACAATGTGGGATGATTTGATTCAATTATAAAAACTAAAACTATGATGTTGAAATTGATATTGCTACTTACAATTAAAAAATGTCAGACAAGAGATACGAGATATCGTGATTTGAAATATAAAGCCAAAGACGAAATCTTCATGTAATCGCTAATGGCCATCGTCGTCAATGCAAATTCGAATATATAAATGAAAAAAAAAAAAAAAAAAAAATTCATAAAATGAAAATGTTTTATTCAGTTGTAAAATGAATGAAGTATTAAAAAGTTACTTAAAGTATCGAGGATATTTAATCTGAATAAGTGGATTACATGTTTATGTAGCACCATGTAAAACTTTGGATGTAATGGGCATGCCAAAGCAGTAAAGTGTAATATTTGAAGAAAAAAAATTTACGCCAGAGAAGGGGGGCAGGGGTATAAAAAATGTATATCTATTCCCCTCCGATTCCCCACGAGTAGAGTGGTGATTCATGTTCTCATTTTCGAGAGCGAAAGAGAGAGAGAGAGCTCCCGCAAGTCCCTGGTCGGTCGTCCACGAGCTTTATTTATATGAGCTACACGCGGCGCGAGGTGATACGCGAAGGTGGCCCACACCTCTGGCCCCTTGATACACCTTCACACGCTTAAGTAAAAGAAAAAAAAAAAAGGTAAGGGAGTAAGAAAAGAAGAATGAAAAGGAGAAGAAGACGCGGAGAACAGCGTTAAACATGCTTTCACGAGCGCGTGAGAGTTAACCTCTCTCTCTCTCGGATTTCGACACCCACGCGTGTGCTGCTCTCTCCTCTTTGCATAGGAAATGGACCTCTCCGACTAAGCCTGTTGGTAGTCCTGATAAACAGGCCCTCCGCGCTTTATCGCCACGCGGTCGTAAAATCCTCCGGCAACCACTTCTCGCTCCTATACAATGCAAAAAAACCTCTGCTGCTGCTGCTGCTGCTGCTGCACGGACACCTCTTTACTTGGCTGCTGCTGGTGCATTATGGCTGTTTTATAGCTCGCTGATCGATACGCACATAGGTTTTAAGTAGAGAATAATCGCAAACCACGTAGGCGCCAAACGCAGTCTCGGGGGGAATATCGAGAGAGCCGATCTTGAGACTACGCTGGAGATTCCCTCTCGCATGTTACAGCAGCAGTTTAAAGCTCGCGCCAAAGAGATTACCGTCGCCGAACTACTTGCTCCTGCAGTCTTTTTAATCTTATTTATTTCGCGCTTTTATTTTCACCTCTTACGACTATCTCTCAATTTTATCTTACTTTTTTACCTTCGCTGCTCCTTATTTTTCAATGATTTTTAACTGGATTTTATAATAAATAATCTGTGGACTGATTGCGAGTGTTACTTTTCTTGCTGCAGTTTTACAATGAATAAACTTTATAATATGTTGATGGGTTATAAAGTCGAAGGATGATTTCACAAGAACGAATCAATTGGCCAGAAAGTAAAACAAGAATTTGAAATAAATTAATGCAAAAGACGTAAAGACAATTCGTTATCGGTTTATACCTGGAGCTGCTATCTGTATAAGTTTCGCAAATTTAAACTGCTGCGCAATAATTCTCGCGCTTTGGAAAAGACCAAAGGCGGCTGCAGTTTAACGACTAGACGCTCGAGCAGTAAAGTCGTCAACTAAAAATCACCAAAGACCGTCTATTCTTTGCTTCACTCAGGGCGTTTAGCAGATACTTTCCGTGAAAAATTTCGGCGTAACTCAAAAGTTAAGACAAACATGGGCGTGCCCGTCGGAAGGTAAATCCCACTTAAAACGCCATAGATAACAACTTGCAGCTATCAGTTTTGGCGTGCGCAAAGAAGAACGAGAAAAAAAAAGAGAGAAAATAGTTATATACTTACGAAGAGAAGACGCACACGCAAGCGTGAAGAAACAGCTAGTGTCAGGCGTACACGTTCGCGCGTAATTCCTGTCATTATAACTAGTAGTTGTTATGTGCGAGAGCCGACTTTTGTGTGCAGAGTGATTTGGATTTATTATTAGTACTCGTCTAGTGTAACTAACGTGCGATATGCGCTACCTCGAACTCGGGAAAAATATTACTTTATATAATATCCCAACGTGCAGGTAGTTTCTACAACTCACTATTGATACACTATGTTATTATTATCAATCGTTTTGTGCTCGTGATCACGACTTTATTGTTGTGTACTAAGAAGTATTGCGCTTATTGCACTTAGCTTAGTTTTTTAATTTTTTTGCAGGAGCATTGGCGTATCAAATATACTAATTTCGTAAGAAATACTTTTTTTCAGAATTTAACTATGTTTATCCAAAATCTTTATAGGTGATCTATTTTTTTTTTCCAAAACTAGTGAATCATTTATTAACGTGAATTACTCACTCTATTTTACGGCGGTGATAATTTTAACACGGCTTAGAATTCAAACAAAAGTGTATAATAGAAAAGAATAACGAATATGAGTGGATGGCTCCTTTAAAAGTGTCAGTGTACTCCAAGGCAGACAATAATGAAGCTAATACACGAAGTTGCGCAATATTTTTTCAAGCATGAGTAAGGATTTACGTCGTTCGAAATCTTTAAAAATAGTCTCTTTTTGTGCTACTCGATTTTCTATTAGTATAGTGCATTTCGATACAGGTCGGAGAAGGTTGATTGGCCCAACCAAGAGGTTTACAACAAGGTTGGACATCTACCCTCTACGACCGCATTTTGAAATGTTTATTTCCGCATAAGACACCGAAGACAAGGGGTGAAGGTCCGATTTTGAGGTTAAAATACGGAAAAAGAATTTTTCATATTGTCGTCCCTATTTCAGAAAAATGCTAATTCAGATTTTGCGTGTAAAACGTGCTAACTCATAGCCGGTTTAAAAATATGCTAACTTGGATTCCGTTTAGAAACTTGCCATCTCGATGCCGATTAGAAAAGTGCTATCTCAAGCTAGATTTCTTTTATTTATTTATTTTTTTTTTTTGACTTGAACATTGAAAAAGGAATCTAACTTGAGATCGCACTTTTCTGTACGGAATCTGAGTTAGCATGCTTCTGAACCAGCTGTGAGATAGCACGTTTCACGCACGATATTTGAAGAGCCAGCTTATGAGGGTCGACGCTGGCTCTGTACTTGGTGATGATGTTGATGATCTCCGTGCCGAACTCACGAGAAGATTCATGGAGCAAGACTTTCCGCAGTAACTTGGAGACTGCTTCTGCGTCGAGATTTATCAAGTGCTCGGGATTCGTCTCGAGTTCTTCACAGATTTTTATCATGTAGCCGAGCTTGTATGAGGATCTTGGGTCCACAATAAGCTACTGAAGCTCGCTTATTTTTTTTCACTATTGATGATTTTTTTTTTCAAAGATCAATCTACTCCTCACAGAGCCAACTGATAGACTGAATTTGAAACATTCAAACGTACAATAAATATACCATATGAAGTTTTACATCCACTTTAAGAGGTAGAGCCTTATTTTCTATAAGATTTAAATTACACCTACAAGCCGAGACAAAATTTTTCCTCACGTCGATTGGCCCCTTGAGCACTGAGAAGTAAAAGTGAGGTCCATAGAATTCGGTTCTGCCTATTTGCTGGAGCTAAGTTCCACATTTAAAAATGGGAGCTTCTACAGTTTTTAATTGCCCTTTTAACAATTTTACCGATAACTTTACGATCCGAACTAACCTAAAAATTGAGAAAACTCCAATACTATTTGTGCAGATACTTTAATTAATTTCTCTCCGAATAGGTTTTTGCACTGTATTGAGCATTTAAAAAAAATTTTCCATCCTCTTAACCTCAAAATCGGACCTTCACCCCTTTGTTTTTGGTTCTCGGACGAGAAAAAATTGCCTAACTTAGTTGGAAAGGGTATTTCGGCCTTCTCGTCGCATTCCTTGCCTTCGACTCGGCCTGCAAACCCTTCGGAGGCCAAATAAACCCTTGCCCGACTAGACTGGAAATTTACTATTAATAAATATTAAAAATTAATTTTATACCAAGGGTGAAAAGTACTAGTTCCCGGCCCGCGGGCGATAGAACCTTTTTGGGGTTTCTATCATTCACGGGTCGGGAGTAGTCCGCCAGAGGGGCAGATGTACTTTTTGAAGGAAAGGCGCAAAATTTTTCATCGCGATCAACTTATGGCAAAAATTTAAAAAAAAATCACGTGAATGGAAAGCAAGAAAGTGCATCTTAAAACTGAACACTGTTATCAAGAAGTGCAGTAAGTAAACAATAAAATTGATTGAAAATGTCATAAAAATTTCAAAAATATAAAAATTTAAGTTTAAAATATTTCGTAGATTTAATTAAAAAACCATTTCTACAAAAACTCCTTTTCTATCAAATTTTACACTGCACTCGAAATTTTTACCGTCCGGTACGAAACATGTCTCACCCCTTTAAAAATTGATCAAAAGTGGTTCGAGTGCTTAAAATTGGTATTAAGTTAGTCGTAGGAAAACAATTTTCAGATTCAGCGCCTTGAATTGGCTAATTAAATACATATATTTCGACTTTATTTTGTAATATTGTTAACTACTACTCGATAAAACGCCAAATCTCCAATGCATTTCAAAGAAAAATATGAAAAATCCCGGGCTTTTTTACATCTTTGGGGTAAGTTACAGTGTTTTAACCCGACTGTAAAAGAAAAAAAAGAAAAACTCATTTGCACTCTCGTCATTGGTGGACGCTGTCGAATAAAAAAAGGTTGCTTTACCATCGCACTCAGGTGAACCACGGTGGGAGAAGAATATCCTGCACGACCTACAGAGAGAAGGAGAGAGAATAAAAAAATTCACGTCCATTCATTCATTCTCACTCCGGCATGAACGGCCCATTCAGTAATGCTCTTCTCGTTCACTCTCTTGGCTTCCATTGTTTTAAAGAGCTTCAAGAGAGAAAAGAGCGAGAAATCAGGTTTTCTTCGTCGTATCTAATCTTATTCTTTTTCCCTATTTTGGAGACTTGTTTTCCTGCAACTTTACAGGATAGAGAATCTCTTATTTCTGCGTAGCGGTAGTGACGTAGAAAAAAAAAGGTACGCAAGGAGTGACCGAAAGAAAGTAAAGCTAGAAAGACGCGCGAGGCTCAAATTTCTTTCTCTTGCTCCGTCGTTTTGTCCTCACCCCCACGCTCCCTGATCTTATCGCGGAACGACTTTTTCGCTTCTTAATCGGGTCTCGCACCCTCGCCCCTATGTAGGTCTTCCCAGCTATATGGTCTGCTTCCTCGGCCGAAAGTTATGCGACTTTCGCGCATCGATAAACTTATTTAATTAGACCAAGAAGAATGCGACAACCCACGCACTCGACTATCCCCACTCCTTCTACTTCTTCTTAGTCTTCTTTTACACCTCTTCGAATAACTCTTCGCCCTTTATCTAGATTGATTCGGTTTAGTTCTTTCTTGTTCATGAAGATTATATATCTACGGAATTCACCAAAAATTCTTTCCCTTCCTCTCTTTCTTCCTTTTTTTATTCATCCTCTTCTTCGCTTTTTCAAAATTTTGACTAATTACACTAGTATATTGAGTTTTTTTTTTTCTTTTAATTTATAATTTGATTTCCTCGCTTATTGCTTTAAGCAATCGTTTGAGGTGCCTGAATTGAAAAGTTTTTTTTTAAAAGTATTTAGTCGCTGCATAGTTTAGACTTACAAAGTTCACAACTTTCAGAATACGAATCGAAACTTTCAATCGGAAAAATGTCAACTTGATATTAAAAGCGCATGATGGAATTAAGGTGGTTTTCTACCAAATGCATGACAATAGAGAATCAGCTCAGATTTTCTGGAGGTGTTTACTAGATATTAATAAACATTTCTACGAAGTCTGATCAAAATTGACCATATAGTTTGAAAGTTACGGCAAGTTAAAGATTGAATTTTTTTCATTACTTGTGCGGCAGCTACGCTAAAAAAGTGTACTAAATTATTAATATTTATCTTCTTACAATAGAGAAGAATTTGAAGAATTCATTTCTTCAAACTGCAAAAAATTGACCTTTTACAAATTTTACAGTAATTTTACAAAAATAATTTTCACGTGAATAACCTCCAAAACTGCGGTATTCAAAGGTGAGGTTAAAAGTTTAAAAACATGTTTTGTTGTGATTGTCAATGTTTTTTTAATAGAAAATAATTTCAGAAGCCATAAAAAGTTAAAAATTAAATTTTAATAAACAATTTATACTAATTTGATGAAATAATTTTTTTTTAGTCTTGAACTTGACTAGCTCTGGTAGAAAACCACCTTAAGTAATCAAAAAAATTTTATTTCGATTCATTATCAGTCACAATTTTCAATTGCTAAATATTGCCTTTAAATAGCAAAAACACATCATCAGAAGTTACATTATTTGCTGTAAATAAACAAGATTATTTAATTTTTACTTAATATTGTTCAAGTGCGACTTTGACAGGTTTTTTTAAACAGGAGTCAAAATCATTCTTGTTCGTGGTACAGTCAAGTGTCTGCGATTCGTTTTACAACAACCTTCAACTATGAGCTTTAGAACCATTAAAAGAGTGAAAAAATTTTTTCAGTTTCAATTTAGAATTAAAGCAATTCAGTGCTTGTAATCGATTTGACGCAATTCGGTAATTGAACTTCATAACAACTAATAATAAAACATTACCGTATTTCTCCTATAATAAGACCGGTCTTATTTTCTTTTTTTTCTCGAAAAAGGCCTTATTTTTGGGGGAGGCCTTATTTTCGGGGGAGGCCTTATTTTTTTTAGGTAAAGTTGTAGAAAAAAAATAAAATCATTCAGTTGAAAGCACAAAAATTTATTAATAAAGTAATCGAACACAAATTTAATTTAAGTTTTACTCGGATACAGCAATCTCGTCCTCTTCCATAACATCCTCATAGATATTCAAATTATTATTATTATTTATATCTCCAGATTGTAACTTTTCTAAGATAAGAGGGCCCAACCGCTCATGTTTGGCAATACAGGATTCTTCAAAACCAAATTTTTTATCCAAATAGCTTGCTCGTAATGCATTTGCCACAGTCTCCTCTGAAATTTTATCCCATGCGTTCGTTCACAACTGACGCTTCCTCAACGTTCGTTCACAACTGACGCTTGACAACCAACGCCTTTACAGTTTGAATTTTCAAAAGAGGGCTTATTTTTGGGGCGGCCTTATTTTTGGGGGAGGCCTTATTTTAATGGGCTCTTGGAAAATTTTGAGCGGCCTTATTTTTGGAGCGGTCTTATTATAGGAGAAACACGGTAGCCATTCATAAAATAGTTTCAGTAAATTGTGATTAACTTTGTCAAAAATTTTTTTCGGCCGAAGCTGTCTGACGAGTGTAACTCAAGAGAGGAAGGAAGTAAGAAAGATTAAACAGGGAAAAAAACAGAGAGAGAGATTCATAGATGCATTGCGGTGGTCGCAATAAAGTCTCTCTTCCCTCTTCCGTCGTTGTTGCGGGCGGAGCGTGCAAAGTACACGCTTGCAAGTTCCGAAGGTGCGGCTTTTTGTTCGTGCGACTATCTCCGGCTTGGATCCCCGGGCCCTGGAGGCATAGCCCACTGCACACATATGCACCCATTCAAGATATTCTCATTTCTTCTCCCATCGAGCGACCCCCATAATGTAGCCAGCCGCCACCGCGTCGTTTTCCGCGACGCATTACTTTTTTTTTTTTTTTTTTTTCTTTCTTTCATGCGGCTGCAGCAGATTTCGATTCGCGCCCGCAAAGTAGATCATCTCTGGAGAAAGAGGAGGAAGAGAGGGGAACTTCGATTCCCACGCACGCTTGCGGCTCGAGAGCATGCAGCTCGATCTATACTCTTTTTTTCTTTTCCAAAGGGAATAGCCCGCCCGCACGCGCGCTGCATCGAGCTTTTTTCATTCTTTGCTTTCGTTATTCGTTTGCATGTGCGCTCGAGATTTTACGTATTACACTTGTATTATAAACCGCACTTATGTCCGCCGCAACCTCAGGATTAATGGTTTTACGGTCAATGAGAAATCTATCTTCATATCTTCATTCGATTCTTGTTGTATTTATGTTCCATCAACGTCGTAATTAAGTAGGAAAATCTGATTTTTTCCGTTCTCAATACTCGCTACTAGTCTCAAAATGAAAGTATACCTCTGTAAAATGGCCAAATTGATTTTCATTGAACATAATGCATTACAAGATTTTTTTTTTTTTTTTATCTGTAATAAAGTTTTAAAAGAAGACTTCGTTGAAGTGGTCAACACTAAAAGTAATTCAAGCGATAATTTTAAAATAGCCATTGCGTCAGGAAATGAATGATAAAAAATTTCAATCAAAATCAAAGTTTTTTATCCTTAACTAAGATTTATCATATTGGAAATTCAAAGCTATCGGACAATGTAATAATAAAAATTCATCTGTTTAAAAAATCTTCCAAGAGATTATAACTTTGAAATTTATAAATTATTGCGAGAAATTTGGAAAAAGCTGGAATCTGTTTACTATCAGCTGTTGGCAGCGACGAGCAGACGAATTTTTATCATTCTTATATAACTTGTAATTAGAATATTTAATAGAGAATAATTTTTATTTAAGTTACAAAATTTTTTTACTGATATGGAAAAATTTGTAAAATAATTATCATAAAATTTTGATAAAAGAACCCCAATAATCAAATTAGCACTATTTTTAAGTACCACAATTAATATTTCTTTAATTTTTTATCATCATGGTTTTTTCCATTTTTATAAATTGCTGGTCCCTAATAGTCTCTGATAAATATTCTCTAACTTTAACACTGAACTGTAACTGAGCCCTTTGCCTAGTCCTGAAAACTATTAGTTCATCAAGAAGAGTGAACTCTTAAAAGGTCTTCTGAAATTATGAACCAGAGAGGATTGTTGTGTCTGCAACTAAAAAAAGGTCTGAATTTGGAAGAGAAATCGAGAAGAAATAGAGCAATAGGTAGCAATTACTTATAGTTGTGATGAAATCGAGATATTTGAGTGCGCAGGCGAAATAAGATAAAAGAGAAGGTCGCAATCAGGAGAAGTAAAAGGGCCCTAACATATGCATACAGCATAACGCATACAAGCAATTGCTGTCCTTCCCTCGGTCCTGGCAACTGTATGAAGAAGACGGAGAAAGAGAGAGAGAAATCGCAATACCATATTCGAACATGCTCGTAAGTACAAGCGCAACGCGGCGCGGGCCCTTTCTTTTTCCTCTTCCTCATCTTCAGCAGCACCTCCGAATGATCCCACGGGTGATGTTTTTTCTCGTGAAAGGACCATTAGGAGAATATCGCGGGTCCAGCAGCAGCAGCGTCATATGGGCGCGTCCATCCGCCGGTATTATATGCATGCATATGTAGCGACTTTGGTCGACGATGCTCGCGACTTTTCTCACTCAACACGAGAGGGAGAGAGAAAGAGAAAGAGAGGATGGCTGTATGGAGCTTTGATGTTGACCGCCGTTGCGGGGGACAGATATTATCATCGTTCCGAAAGGGCCCCTCCTCCTCGGTGGGTCCCTGCCCCTTTAAGACACGCGGCTCGCACGGGGCCACCGCGATCTCACCGAGCTAGTGTCTCCTGCTGTATAGCTCTGCACCTATCTGCATGGTACTCCTTGCTTCATGCGTATTGTATCTTGTACTGCAATACTACACCCATTGCCCAAATTCTTAAACCCTTTAGATTTATTTCTTTCAATGACCCTGGCTGTTTAAACTTTTCGTCGTATTTTTAAACCTGATGACTTGACTTTACTGCACGCACCGTTGTTGGCCCGTCGTCGTCGCGAACCGCTTTGTTAATAGAATTATGAAAGGCTGTGTTCAAGGTGGTCCCAACTCCAAACGCAGGTATTCTTTTTTGCGCGTTTCTTCTAATCTTTTTTTTTTGCAATATTGGATAAATTTTGTATCTAATTTTTTAAAGAATCTGCAAGTTGAGTAATTTATTAATAAAGATTTAATTTATTATTTTATGATAAAATTTATGTGCCTTAATTAATTAATTAAATTTATTAACCTTTGAATAATTATAAACAGAAATCATGGAAAGACGTTTTTTGCAAAGTCGGAATTACTCCACAAATTGAGCCCGATTTCGTAGTTACTCCTATCGATCACTTACTTACCCTTTTTTCATGCTTTATTCACGATTTAACTATTCTAAAGCTCTAGTTAGAGTTCTTTTCAATTTTTCAAGATGTTGAAATAAATTTTAAAAAACAGTGAAATTTTATATTTATATTTTGGCATTAAATTATTATCCAATATCCGCACCTGTAGGTACATGTAAATTTTGAAGTTTGTGTACCCTTTGGACAACGTCACAACACTATAACAATATGTATATGAATTCGCTAAAAAAAAAAAAAAAAATTCCAGAAGCCAAAAGACCATTTAATATACAGATAATATCGTAAGCTATTTATCATCGTGCATA
The DNA here is from genome assembly GCA_038277355.1 of Encarsia formosa. NCBI lineage: Eukaryota > Metazoa > Arthropoda > Insecta > Hymenoptera > Aphelinidae > Encarsia > Encarsia formosa. Next base: position 13,735,132 of record CM076187.1, on the reverse strand, counting down.
AAAAGAAATCTGCCCAGCTACCACAAGAAGTTCTTAACACACGTAGCTTAAGAAAGACACGTCATGCTTGAGCGATAGAGTCTCAAAATCCCTTGAAACTTTTTCTCTGGAACGGAATAATCCCTTTTTTCTAGTCTCTGGTCGATCTATTCCAAAAAATTTTAACCCTCAAATCGGCTGTCAAAATCTAGTGACGAAGAAGCGTTTGACGACTTCATCGAGCGTGAATCATCAATATTATTTCATACCTTCTTTTTTTCTTTCATTTTAATTTTTTCGTCTTAACGTTCAATACCAGATCTTCCAAAAAAAAATTGTAACAATTAAACAGTTAATTACTGTTTCTATAATAAAATCTAAAGAAGTCTTGTTTTTCTTTATAAAAATACAGCTTGTTTTAAATTTGAATTGTAATTATATATTTTTCTTTACTTTTTTCAGTTACAAACTTAGTAATTATCGAGGTAATTATAAGAATTTTAAAATTCTTTTTATTTATTTATAATAATTCAACAAAGTAACTCTCTTCTTCAACTTCTTGCGATAGGGTTAATAATTAATTGATTGATAGTAATAAAAAATTAATTATAGTAAGATCTATAAATCAGTTTTTAAAAAAGTGAGTAGTATCCAGAGTAAGAATAAAAATCAAATTTTGTTTTTGGCAATGAAAATGGTAAAAAGAATTTTTTACTGCTAATCAGGAGAGGTCATGGCTGTGGAACGCCGACTTTGACGAAACTTTGGAGATCATTTTCTGATACCAAGTGATGTACGAAACTATCATTATGTTTTGCCATATGGCTTTTTTAAAGGGATCTAACATATCTCCCTATATTATAATCTGGTTTTTTTTATGATCCTCAAAGTTGAGTCCTCAAAATTGAAAATCAATAAAAACACGGTCAAAAGACACGTAAAAAAGATACTTATGAGTCCTCAAAGTTGAGTCTACGATGGGAAAGTTGAGTCCTCAAAGTTGAGTCCTCCTTTTCTCAAAACGGTGCTTTTTAGATTCTCATGAAATATTTTCTATAGAAGCAGCATGGTGTATAGAAAGATTTGAATTGTGTAAATGTAGTCATTCAGTACAACGTTTAGAAATTCATACAGAAAATCAACAAAACATAATATAGTTAAAAAATTAAATAGTTGAAAAATTGGAAAACAACTTTAGCAACTTGGTTTGAATTAAATAAAATTGATCTGTTAGAAATATTAAAAATGCCAGTGTACCAAATTACTATAGATTTCTAGATGATAAAACTTTTGTTAGATAGAAAAATTTAAAAAAATTTCAAACTATAGGTAGAATAAACGTTGTTTCTTCTAAAAATTCAGAGTTTTCACTTAAAATTAATATTAGATAAAGTGAAAGGTGGTACTTCTCACGAATACTTGAGAACTCATAATAAAATTATTTATAAACATATAGAGAAGAAGCTTTTTAAATGGGTCTAATAGTAAATGATAAAAATGTATATGCCATTTTTGAAGAATCTATAAACTATTTAACTCCGAAAAAATTACAAGAATTTTTCAGATTATTTTTATTGTCTGAAAAAATTCTTGGTAATTTAATTTGGAATAAATATAAATTACATTTTATAAAAGATTTCAAAGATAATGCAGAAGATAGAGGTTTGAATGAAATAATCAAATTTCTATCTAGCGAAGATTCTAATTTAAGTTATAAATGTTTTGGTTTACCAGAACCATGCTTAGAAAATATTAAACTGAAAAGAAGAGTATGAAAAAATGTTTGAAAAATTTAATAATGATCAAAAAAATATATTTAATACAATAACAAAAAACAAAAACAATATGTACTTAAAAGATGGACCAGGTGGTACAGGTAAAACATTTTTTCTTTTTGGAGGAAAATTAATAATTTTAGGTGACGATTTTAGACAAATCCTTCCTGTTGTCAAAAGAGACAATGAAAAAATGATTGTAGAAGATCCGTTAAATACAGTAAATTGTGGAAAAATTTCAAAATTCTTAAACTCACTGAAAATATGAGATGTAAAGATAAAAATTTTTCTAAATTATTACTAAAAATAGGAGAAATTGAAAATTTTAAAATACCTATGAATGGAAAAGTAAAGATGTTTGTTATTCAATTTTTGGAGATATAAATGAAAATAATAATTTAAACAAAGTTATTTTAGCTTCAAAAAATGGAAATGTTGCAATGTTAAACAGAAAAGTATTAAACATATTAAATGGACCAAGTAAAACATATTACAGTATAGACAAAGCCATTCGTAAGGGAGTAGATCAAACTGATTCAAATATATGTTTAGATTATCCAATTGAATACTTAAATTCAGTAAATGACGGGCTTTCTACCCATGAACTAAAATTAAAAAAAAAAAATGCAGTGGTAATGTTAATTAGAAATCTAAGTAAAAAAGATGGTGTATGCAATGGAACTAGATTGAAAATAACAAATTTATATGAACATAATATTGAAGCTACATGTGAAAAAACAGGAAAAATAGTACAGGTTGGTAAGGTAGATGAGGTTGGTTAGGCGGAGGTTATGGGGAGGAGCGTGAAAGGGAAGATGAGGTGGGAAGGGTTTGTTATTGCACTTAAAAATGTTAATAGAGCTTTTTCAAAATTTAAAGTACTTCAACAAAACTTTAAAGTTAGTGACTGAGTTGATGAATAAAGTGAATAAGATTTGTTCGTAGATTGGGTGAGATAAGTTTGGGGGATAAAATACGGTATTTGAAGTAAATCAAATTAGTGAGGTCAGTAATGTTGCTAAGATTGAATTAGGTCAGGTAGTTGATGATAAAAAAGTAGGTATAGTTAGTAGGGTTCTTAATATGGGTGAGAATAGTAAATCGGGTTAGATAAAGCGAGTCTGTGCGGAGGGTAGAGTGTAGGTAAGGTGGTTGTGGGCTGGTAGATCAGATATCAAAATTATAACTTTGGCTCTAATTAGAATTTTCATATAAAATCATATATCATTAAAAAGGTCTTGAGCTCAGCAGCTTTCTAATTATGTTATTTTGTGTCATTGAAATTTTTATTAAATCCTTTTTGTTGTCATGAGAGGGTGCTGAACAAAGCCGTTTATCATTTTAAATCCAACCCTACCCCCACAAAATCATAAATCGGCTTAAACGCAATTTTGCGAGCTGGTACTATGCAGGAAGTAAGTTCATCTCAAGAAGAATCTGCTCTCTAAATCTCAATAAGTGAAATATTCACTTATTTCGTAAGTGAAGTAAGATATCACATTTAAAAAAGTGGAAAACCACTTATTTCATGAGTGAATCAAAAGGATCACTTTTGAAAAAGTGACTATCTGTGAACATAACCTTAAATGAAATTGGATTACGAAAAAAATATTGTATTTCATCGTTGAAGTCATTATAATTTAATTTTAACCGAAAAACATAAACAATAAGTGATTATTAACGAAATAAAAATTCAAAATTGGTATTTTTTTCTGCATTTTTTACAAGTGTAATTTCTAGTTAAAATTTCAATTATGTTACTAGGATGTATAAAAATGCTTTTAAAATAAAGTAGTAATAAAATATTACTCAACAAATAGATAAAAATAACATTTAAGTAATTGAAAATTGAAAATTTTATATTTTCTAGATTATAAACAATGAATAATCTGCAGTTAAATGTAAATTATAAAAATAATAATAGAGTTCAAAAACTTTGAAAAAATTTTTTGATGGAAAAAAATGTCATACAAATATTTAAAAAAAATATATTTTGAACTAAAAAATAAATTAATGAATCGCTAAGTTTTACGATAAAAATGTAGCTATTTTGTTTATTTTAAAAAGCAGTACATTAACGATTTTTGTGAAAAAAATTATTAAACCTCTTTTTTTCGTGATAGAACGTAACAAAATTGGCTTTTTACAAAAAAAAAACTACTAAATTTTTCATCCTTTACGTTTTTTAAAAAAAGTTATTTTTTTTACTTTGTTTTTTTTTTCCTGAGCTGTATCAAAATAAAATAAATAAACCACTTGTGAATAATGTTAAAATACTTGGTAGTAATCAAGATTATTAGATGTATTAAATACCTCCACTTTTATATTATTTTGAAACTTATTTATTTATTTATTTAAAAATCGCTTGAATAATAATTAATGATTGAGTTATTTATTTGTTTAGAAAAAATTGGGAACGGAAATGATTATTCAATTAGTTAATTATTACCTAAATACAAATTTTTATAATCAAGATTTCTTGGGGAAACAGTTTTTATAGGCACTTAAACACTATTATTGACATGAGAACAAATGGTCGAGAGAGTTAAATGTCATGACCCTCCTCGTACCTCTTATTTTGCAATTTTTTTCCACTTGAAGGATCCAGGTTCAAATCCTAGTCGATCAATTTTTTTTTTTTTTTTTTTAACCTAATTATTAAAAACTTAATTATTTAATTGATAAAATAATAATTTTTCATGTGTAGAAGCATTAATAATTTAATTAATAAGAAATAAACATTTGGTTGCGTAATTCGATTTTTCACTTATTCATGAGTTATGTTTTACTAATTGAAAAAGGGAATAGTCACTTTTTCTACGTGGACGACAATTTACGCATTGAATAAGTGACTATTCACTTCCAATAAGTGAAATTTCACTTATTGAGATTTAGAGAGTGTAAAAAAATTTTGTATAATCCAGCCGAATAACCCTTCGTGCTTCAAAATTTTAGATAATTTTCCTCCAGTTTTTTTGCACAGCAACGAGGGGGGCAAGTTTGACAGGTTAAAAACAAAAAAAATTTTTGACAAACTTGCCCCGCAAAACACAGTCGGAAAATTATCGACAATTTTGAAACACTAGGGGTATTACGACTAAAAATCGAGGCTTGCTTATACGAGATTGCAAAATTTGAAAATAATCGTGATTTTTTTATTATTTCGCTAATTACTAGAGTAGTTTTAAGGGTGGGCGGTTTAAGCTAGAGATCTAAGATGAGTCAGGTCCAAAATGAATAAGGTGAGTAGGGTTTGTTGGTAGAGTGAGTGAGAGATAAGTTGGGGATTAAGTGCGGTATTTGAAGTAAGTGAAATTAGTAAGGTCTGTAATGTGGCTAAGATTAAAATATGTTAGGTGGTTAAAGATGAAAAATCAAGTAGAGTTGGTAGGGTTATGAATCTTTTGGTAACATAATTTGGTAAAATTATGATGAGTAAGTAAAGTTCAAACTGAACTCTCGTGTCTAATTTTTATTGGTTTTAAGCACTTAAGTCTTTTTATTATTTTACCAAACATAGATCTTGCGTATTGTTTCGATTAATTTTTATAGTCATCAATTATAATTAGGGGGTTGGCGAGCGGAGCGAGCAGGGGGGTACCCCCCCTAGTAGTTATTATAATTTGTATTAATGTGCAAAAAAAAGAAAACTCGAACATTTGAATATTAAATTATTATTCGGTAATAAGTGAAAAACTTTTTTATCTGCATTGAAAAAAACCACTGCTGCAGAGAAATAAAAGTAAATTTTTTTTTTATTCACTTTATCGTCAACAGTCTGAGGACATCTCTTGTGCAGTATTTCATCAAAACCATGTGGAAAACCACAAATTCTTTGTATTTTTCATCTTGTAACTCTCTTTTTCCCTTTGTTCTTTTTCCCAAACCTCACCTTAATTCTTTTGTTTTCATGACTCAACTGAGAGTCCCCTCTACAGCACCAGTTGGTTTTAAAATTATTATCAGTAGTAAATCAAAGAAGGACACGAACTAACGCACATCCGTCAAATATATACAAGCGCCACCGGCTGTGCGACCCCTTACCGGAAAAGCTTATATCTAATACATCCACATAGTTTTAACCTACCTCCTAATCGATGAATATCTTTATCTATAGCCAATCTTTGGTTGCTCTGTTTCTTCTTTTTATTTTAGTTTGCTTTTCAACTTTTCTCAAACTTTTTCTTTTGGCTTAAGCCACTTTAAAAGATAGTGAGCATATATCTAAACCCAAGCCTACAATACCTGAAGGAAGTTGGATTGTTTTTCGGATTTAATTTTACTTAGTTTCCTATTGTAAAGATTTATACGAGGTACCAGTAATTCGGATAGTATTTTAGATTCTATAACCTTTTAACTGAATATGCGTTTTCGTAATACCAACAAAAACAGTGTTAATAAAGTGTACGAATTTGATCAAGTGTTTTTATATCTGATAGTGCATAAAGCTTTTGAAGATACCGCTTGATAAAGCATCAATTGCATTGCAAACATGGCGATCAAAGCGCCGAATCGGCTTGACATCAAAAAGGAAATAAAGTTGATTTTTCAATAATAGCGATGCCGCTATGCATTATCATTTAAATAAAGAGCGCCAAGTTTCCATTGTGAACGGAACGAGGTGAGCTAATAGAAATTCAAAACAGACTCATCGATCATCGTGCGCGCGCTGTTATGTATAAATTTGGGCGTGATAATAAAGCAGCAGCAACAAAAGCGGGAGTCGACACTTGGTATATGAAGTATATGTATAGTGTTTGCCCGCGATGTTTGCTCTCGGGGCTTTGTTTCCGCCAGTTTCCGTTTCCTGCGCTATCGCCGCCAAGAGCAAATAGAGCGTCGGTACCTGTGATCTTTGGTGGGCGCGCGCGCGCGAGTCGCGACGCTTCTTCTTTTTTCTCTTTGCGCATTTCACCCAAAGCCCCGGAATGTGTCAGCAACAGCAACTACATCAGTGTGACTTTCTGGCACATCCTTTCCTTGACTACGTCAAATATGACGCCGACAAATTCTTATCCTAACGCGACGAGACTCCGAGAGAACGCAGCCTGCAAGCTGTTGCCGCGTGTGTGCGCTTTTGAGTGTCTCGCTGATAAACTTGGAATTCGACGTTTTTTTCATTTCTTTTATTTTTTTTTTCCTCCTTTTTTTCCCCCTGTCCTTTCAAACTATTTTAACTTTGGATTTTTAATATTAAAGTTTTTAACTAAACTGTATGTTCAACTAAATAATTTAAATGATAAGAACACTATCTTCACTTTATATACACAATTAGAGTAGAACTATAAAATTATTCGATGGGTACATAAATTTTTTACAAATATAAATTCATTTTAGAATTTTTCAACTCAACGGTTTAAAATTTCCGGAAACCAAATATTCGAAACCAAATAAACAAAATAAGTAAATTTTACGTTGAAAAATTAATGATAAAAAAAACTCAGTAAAAAAACTTTTTTTCAGAATGCACTCAAATTAATACTTAATTGTTGAATTGTAATAAGGTAGAGGACCCAATTCGCGGTCCTTACCCGTAGTAAATGAGACTTTAGCTTCAAAGTACCCCCATTATGGACCGTGCAAATCTCATGCATGCAGCTCTGCTTACCCCGGTTAATGGACCAAAAAATCGAAACGAAGCAAGGACCATTAATTGGGGTAAGGTAAAAAGTGCTCTCATTAATTGGGTCAAAAAGGTGTTGACTTTAAACATTAATAATTCAATAAATAAATAAATATTTGAAGTAAAAAAAATTTATTTTGATGCTCAACATCCTTAAAATTAAGTTTGTGAAAAAAAATAGACCTTAAAGAGCTTTGTTTTTTCAACAAAATTCAAAATCTGAAAAAATGTGATTTTTGCGGACCACAATTGGGTCCTCTACCTTACACCTCTTTTTTGTGTGGAAAATCCTGAAGAAGTTTTCGTTTCGTTTGCAAAGTGTAATCACCTTTTGTCACTGGCTAGGCAAAAAAAAATGGGTTATTATCACCGTCTGTTCAGTGAAAAAATAGTCGCTTTTTTCTAAAAACTGAGTTTTTATTGTTCTTTCAGCCATCGAGCAATTGCTGCGATTCTTTTGTTTATTGACCTTGTTGTTTTTTCGTTTCCTACTGCCCTTTTTTTCATGATGTGACAATTAAATTGAAATAATAAAGTAATCATCTTTTGAATTTCAGCTCTAATAACTCTGTCTTACTATGTATGACTTGTTCTAATTAATCAAGAAAAAAATTTGAAAAACTCAGATTTTTAATAAAAAAAAAAAAAATTCAAGTTTAATAAAAAAATTTTTGCAATAATTTATCCATAAAAAAATTAAACAACATGGTTTCGGATAAAAGTATAGAAAAGCTTTAACATGTGGCTTAAAAGCGCACCTAAACAGCAAAACTACTTTGTTGCAGAAACTGAAGAGAATATCATGCTTATTGACTAATGATTGATCTTAAGTAAAGAAAGTACTATCGAGGACCCTTGGTTAGATTCTTTTTTTTATCTTATTTCAACGTCATTTTGACCAGACACAAAGTTCATTACTATACTTACTTATCAATGAATAACTAAATAACTGAATACTGTTTAATGCAAGCCGTGGAACAAAAAGAAGCTTCTCGGCTATGACTAAATTTTATGTGTACAACTGAATAAAAAACAAAACTTTGTTAAGGTTTTTGTGAACTGCACAACATTTATAAATTCTGACATCTGTTTCAACATCTTAGCGTTTTCATCAGACCAAATTTACAAACTGTAACTTAAGTGACTAAATTATTTTTTGAGGCTTCTCATAGGCGTGTGCAAAGTAAAGTACGGTTATGCGAAGACCAGCGCGAGACATAAGTAGAAGTTGCACTCGAGTTCATGGTGTCTTGGGCAATTTGGTTTTTCAAACAATTCTTTAACGGCATACCTCAGCTTGCTCTTTTTCTCTCCGAAGCTTGCGTTGGTCGATGATGCACCTAAAGTACGAAGAGCAAGAAATAAATAAAGAAAAAAAACCACAGAGAGAAGCCGCGAGGTCTAGCGATGATTTGGCTTATACAACTTGAGCGCGATACTCTATAAACGAAGCCGCTTTGCACGGGGAAAGAGAGAAAGAGAATGAAAAAAAGGACGGGTCCCGTGCCCGAGCACACGTTATATATTTTCTATTCGTGTTTGACTCGAAACTCTCGACGTAGGTAACCCTTTAAGAAAAAAAAAAAAAAAATGAATAAACGATGTCAGAGTGTCCTCGGAGGGCTCATTAATAACGAGAATTCGAACGATCCTTCATATGAATGCGTCGGGGCTGAAGCCACGCGGGAGGTCCCCTAAATAAAGCACTTAGGTCCGTTTAACGCTGGCTAGTTATGTGAGCTGAACAAGCTCTATCTCACTTTCGGATTCTAGTGTCACGCGCTCTTTGACTTCTTTTCGGTACCTTTTTTTTCTTCTTCTTTTTTTTTTTGCCATCAAACGCTTACGCGCGCGCGAGCTGTGTTTGACTCTTGGTTGCGTGATTAATTTTACGGATACAAGGATTCCAACGCCGCTTCTCCAAAGACTATAAATTTATCGTTAATTCATGTGTTAACATATTTATGAATGAGCTAATATTTGCCGTTGCTTATTTCTGTGCCAAACCGAGAGCCCGAAGCACGAAAAAAAAAAAATCATATGGAATATTCATCAAACATTTAAAGCGTTCGGGACCGACAGACCGCCCGGCCTTGTCTCACTCTCATTCATCATCAAAAACTTCTATGAATCATTCAATGATTAGTGGACTCTAAAGTAACGAGTTTTTACATTCAGTATTTTAACCTTTGTCATTAATTCTTTCCTTTTTGCAATTTAATGTTCTTTTTATCATTTTTATTAATCATTGAGAATTTACCTGAGCTTTCTCATCGTTGAAACTTCTAGGTTTATTATCTTTCTTGTTATTCTGATATACTCTAATTATTGACTAATGAAAAAAATTATTTTGAACGTTTTGTGTGTTACAATTCAAGATTATTGAGATATGTACCAATTTTCGTTAAAATGAAATTTCAATGTTTGCAAATCAACTTTATTATCGAATCTGATATTATTTGTGATCTGAGAGTAGTTAAATATTACCTGATTGAGCATCAAAATACAAATATTGGTTTTATTTAGTGCCTGTAACAGGATCTAATACATACTGTTATAATAAGTGAAAGCTTTAAATTTAGCTTTGAGGCCTTGATCGGTATCATGGTTAGTTTCCGCGTAAATACCATAATCTCAATACTTGATGTAACCGAGACCCACTATCTCTTGCAAAAGACCAGTAGCAAACGAAATGAATTTCCTGCAAAGAATATCTTTCTTCGTCGTCTCAGTCTGACACGGCAGCAAAATTTAAAAGCTCCGGGACCAGCAGGGGGGCGTCGTCTGGGGACTAGCATAAACGTCGCTCGCGCGAGAAGGGGAGGGGGGCAATAAAAAGAACAACCGCAACTACAAAAACAGTTACGTGATGGCGCGGCGTCGAGTTGAAAGTACACGGGTGCGTCCTCCATGGGCGCGCGCGAATAGACGTGAAATATAATACCCGAGCTGCGGAGGCAATAATTTTCGAGGCGCGTCGCGGCCGCAACCGCGGGAGTTTAACCCGGCTCGGCTGGCTTATATAGTATGGCGGCGCGGTGTGTCCCCGGCACCGCCGCAGTTCATTACGATGGCGGACTGCGGGCTATTGCGCAACCCGCACCCACGCGCCCTCCTCTTTTTTGCCAACTTTTTCACGTCCTTTTGCCTTTGTTCGCCTCTTCGCTCGCAACTTTTTTAAAGATCATTGTCACTGTGGTTTTTAAAATCCAGCTCGTTTTCACTTGCGGCTTATTTTTGCCGAATGCTGCTTTCATTCAATGGCCGTAATCCGTCGAATACTTGAGCTCTCGATGAACCCATGGAATTTTTCAAGCTCTAATTAAACAAGATTATTTTTGTTCAACAAGTGTTTTTAAGAAAAACTGCATCGAAAAATTTAATGCACTTTACTTTTTTCGTATGTATTATACCATATAGAGACGCCCTAAATTTAAAAAATAAATCTTTATATATTCTTTGTCGGTGTCAATGCCGAATCATGAAACACAAAATTCACTTTCAAACATATACTCCACCATTTTTTCAATGCGAGCTTTTGTTTATAGTCAATCAATGATGAAAACTTTAAATTTAAAAAAATAGATTCTCAATGCGAAAAAAAACCTTAGCCCAAAGTCTGACACGAATAAAGTTACAACGAGAGTACTTTTGGCGATTAAAATGTCTAAACCACTTTATTTATGATTTTAGCCTGCTACAATAGAAGCTAAAATGACCTTAGCTATCAATCTTGAAGTAAAATCCACAGGGGCGAAAAAATATTTCTCGACATACCACCCGCGAATAAAACAACCCTTGCGACTTTTATAAGCTGAAAACTTACAGTCATCTTATTCGCGACTGGTGTGCCAGGAACATTTTTTCGCCCCCGTGGATCCTACCCCTGGATTGGTAGCAAGGGTCATTTACACTCATATTGCCGTAGGCTAAGATCATAAATAAAGTGGTTAAAAAACATTTTGGTCACCGAAAGTACTCCTATTGTAACATGATTCGTGGCAGATTTTCACATTTTGGGCCATAAAGTTTTTCTTCGTACGGGTAGTCGAGTTGTGCGAGGAGCATACTGCAACATAAAATCTTAGGTGGTTCGGTTAGGCCAAGCTCTATACTTTTAAGTAAAAAAAGGAGGAGTCCAAAAAGTAATTGACTTTTTGAATTACGTTTTCATCGGTTGCATGCGTGTCGCAAGCACTCTTGTGCAATATGTTGCGAATTTTATGACATTCCTGAATTATTGTTTTAAACAATATTCCAATTATACGATGACTGCATGGTACCTGGACTTAATTTCAAAAAATTTTTGAAATTGCTAAATATTTGTAGTTAAATACTTGGTGCTTTTATTTTTTTGGCCTTAATAAAGAAGCTTTCATGATCTCTCAAGAAATTTTGGAATTTTTAAATTCAAAAGAATACGTCTGTCCGTAAAGACTAAAAATTGGCTTGGTTACAAATAATCTAAAATTATTTTGAAAACTATTTTACACTTGACTTCGAACTGATAAGAACATACTTCTAGATTTTAACCTATATTAATCTCCAGATCGCGTATTCTAAGGGTAGATTAGGCTAAAGATTAGATACAAAATAAAAAAGTAAATACCTCTAATGGTGTATTACTAGATGTAAGTTCAATTAAATAAACTCAATAATTTTGAGTTTAATAATAAATAGATTTAATAATCCTATGATCACTTACACGATTTTTACCGCACTGTAGCTGCTTTCGATAGATTAATGCATTAAATATATACTATCTTAAAATCAAATTAGAAATAATATAAAATATAATTCATAGTATAAATGTGTTAAAAGCAACTTTACAAAATTTTTTTTTTCAATTGACGTATGACTGCCAAACACATTTTTATTTTTCTCATTTTAAGCTCAAAAATAGTTTGTTCATCCAGCAAATACAGTTTCGCAAAAGAATGAAAATTGTTTATAAAAAACTAACGCTATTAGACGCATCAAACCTTTTAGTCAAAACTTTAATCGTTATGTTTTTATATTTAAAAATAAAAAACGATAGAAATAAAAGCTAGTTTTTGTTCATAACAAAAATATTATGTATGATCTTTTATACAATTTGTGCGATTGCAGCCAATAAAAATTCAAATTTGTAAATGAAACTCGTACCACTATTAAAGACATTGACACAAATAAATATATTTTTGAGTTTCAATAAAAATCAGTAGATAAATAAATCAATTTATTAATTCATTACTACAATTAAAATTAAGTATGAAAAAACATAAAATTTTACCTAAACTACTGCCAGCCTAGTGTATAGTATAAAAGCAGTAGACAGAATCGGAATTAGTCAGACATTTTTTTTTCTCTTTTTCAATATATTTTTCGGATACAATTTTAACGTTGTAAAATTTAACAACGTTTTAAGGATATGAGTTTACCATAAAGAACGAAAATTAAGTTTTTCACTACATTAAAAATAGTGAAAATATTGTTTTGTATACTTTTCATCAAAAGTCAACAATTTTAGACTTTTGGTACAGACTGCAGCTGGATGCTTATTTATTATTCACAAATTATATTTAGTGAAATAGGATTATTGCATATGTTTTGCAAATCTTTTGTACATGAGAAATTGACTCCGAGTTTAAAAAAAAAAAAAAAAAATTGAAAAACTAGATAAATAGGATATTAAAAATTCAAAAATAATTATAAATATCAAGAGAAGCGTTCATGATTTTTGTTTTATTTCATTGATATCAGTCATTTGAGGTCAAAATACATGAGAGAATCATAGAAAATTTTCTTATAACTTCCAAAGTTTCTCGTAGTAATGTATGAGAAAATTAGCTAATTGCCACAAAAAATGTCAACGACTTTGTGGAAAATTCATTCTTTGTAAACAATAGTCACAACTTGTTAGAAGATTAAGTCAAAGAATCAAATATTTAAATAGTCCATGTTATTTGAGAACTTTCAAAAGAAATAATGTTGAGCTAATATCAAATTTTGGTTCGTAAACTTTTTTTTTTCTAAATAAAACAAAATATTTTTGACCTGAAATTTTATCACATTTATGGTGATGAAATTCAGTTTTATCATAATTTTAATTTAAGGAGAACCATTTGATGACAACGTGATCAACGAGACGGCTTATAAATTTCACAAAGAATTTGTCAAAAAAAATTTTAATTCGATTGGTCTTTACATTTCTGACTGAAAAAATTTCGTTCTCTAATTTGGATACCAACTGGATCCAATCGATAAATATTTTTCAACTCGAAACATATTTTACACAGGCGATTAAAAAATTTAAAAAGGAAAATTTTTTATCAGATGAGTTCACACAAATGCCTGTCAATTAATTAGCCGAAAAAAAAGGTTTGAGCGTATGCAATGGCATCGTAAAAAAAAAGTTAATAAATAAAAAAGCCGCAGTTATTCAAATTAATAATAACGTTATCTCGGGGTAACGCGAGCTCAAGGTAAATATTAATCGTAAAATATCGATCACGAGAGCGAGGCATGCGCGGCGGGACAATTATAAGAGAGAAAAGAGGAAGAAGAATAATAAAAAAGAGGGTCGGGGTAATATATGGTGGTAATGGAAGGTGGACAAGAAGGGCTCCATTAGCATACGCATATTATTGGCAAATGAAAAAGTCAAATAAGAGACGGGAACGCGGGTGATGAGAACTTATCTCTCGGAATTTGCATGGGAAATGCGTTAATAGGCAGAGTAATTGGGAGACCCTCGGGGGGTTGCTCGCATGGCAGTAATAAGGGTAAAAAAATGGTGGTAGCGCTGCGCCGGGCCTGCGGTTCGGCGGGTACGCGGCCCAATGGCGCCGAGGCTCGTGGGCGGGGCCAAGCTCTCCGGGCTGGAGGGAGGGGGACCCTCGAGTGGGGGTGAGCCACTCGACTACTGTGCATTTCCCACGTGGCCTGGGAACCCTTGCGGCGGTCTCTCCTTTCTTCTCCGAATAAGCTGCGTGCGGAGAAGGAGAAGAAAGTCGTTTGGGCTGCTGGTACGGTGCCGGGGCTCGGCATTATTGTCGCTATTGACAATTGGCGATGATTGCGTTCGCGGGGCGGGGGCCGGAAGGGCCCGGGAGAGGGGAGGTCGGTGGGGGACGCGCTACCGCCCCCGCTCAGGAGGTAGAGGGGGCCGGGAGCGGGAGCAGCGGAAGCACTCCCGCGGTAGGATTTGTGAATAAGCGCGCTGCTATTCGCTCCGGCGGGTAAAAACGCGCTACCGCTGTTCCCTCTCTCACGAGCCGGTGCGACGGTAGGGAGGTGCCCCCTGGTCCTCCAACCAGAGAGAACCGGCTGCTGGTTTGCTGCCGTTTGAGCTGCTACCTACCTACAGGAGCGGTCTACTATTCGGGCTACCACCAACGTGTGTACCCTCCTGTGCGGCAGCGCCGGCACCCGCTACGCCAGCAGCAGCAGCACCGAGCCGGACAACTTTTCTTCTTCTTCTCCTTCAGTCGACGCCGCGCACCCAAACGATTCGGACCTCACTCGATCCGCTGAGCCACCAAGTACTTTTTTTACAACTTCGGCGGCTGTATCGCGCGCGAGTTTATTGATTGTTGTGCTCAGTGCCAAAGGTGTGCCACGACTGATTATCGCCTCTTCGACAGGAGCTACTAGTCGGCGAGGAACGTTCGACCAATTTTCAAGCTCACGTGAGTACACCCAATAGCGAGTTAATCTAAGTTGAGGAAGGGGGTGGTACCCGCGAGCTAACTGGCCGAGGCAAGACCGGTAGCGGTTCGGCGCGTAGGGCAGTAGCCGCTCCTTCGGTCGGTCGCTCGCTCCCGGTTGGTCGGTCCCCCCTCCCTTCCCTCCCTCCCTCCTCCTCACCGAGAGGTTCGGCGCTCCCGTTGGTACCGGTGATGCTGCTACCGTCCATCCGTCGTGCAACGGCACCAGTAGCCCCGGAGCGTGCGAGCCACGCGATTCCCGCGGTACCCAAAGCCTCGCACCCTCCAACACCTGCAGCCACTTCTTTTCGTCGCTTCGATTTGTGTGCTTTTACAAAGTGTTCTTCGAAACGCGCAACACTCGCTGAATCGTTTGGTAAGTGCACGACGAGGGGGAGCGGAGAGGAAGGGGAATGGAAGGATAAGACGTAAAAAAAGGATACGGGCGTAACGCGGGGGCCCAATGAGTCCCGGCGGCTACCGGCGTTACGGCTACGCCCCGGCTATGGCTTATTACTCACTCGGACACGCCACTTTGTGCAGCCCACCACGGTAGCCACTCGCACGCGCCGGCGAGGCCTTTTTTTACTCGTTGTTCCTTTTTCCTGCGGCTTCCGCTGCACTCTATTCGTGGTCAACGTGCGTTAACTGCTTTCTTTTCTCTCGCCGCTCACTCTCGGTTTTTCCGACGGGTATCTAGTGTGTATAATTAATTATTTTTACACTTTTTTTTGCATACCTTAATTTTTTTTTTAATTTTTTAATTGGATAAAAAAAATTTTATTGTAATTTCGAATTGAAAGATCGTTTTACTTTTTTTGTTTGGGCTCACAAAAGCTTACTGAAAAAAACGAAAAAACTAAGCGTTAAAATGAAATTTATTTAATAATTAATAATGAAAGTTCGAATAAAAATCGTGCAATCTAGCATTCAGACAGATTTCTGTTTTTTTATCTAGAGGTATGGTGAACTCGTATTAAAAAATTTAAATCTTACGCAAATAAAAAAAAATAAATTAATTAATAAAAAAAAACCACTAATGTTGAAATGATCAACGCCAAATAACTGTGTTCGGACTGTCGGTTATGGATAAAAGAGAAGAAAAAATTCTCAGATTTGAAGAAAGAAAGGTGATCCGGCTTGTCGACGGGCTAATCGTGTCGGTCTTTATAACCAGAGCACTCGGTCGTTTTTCCGGGCCTCTATAGGGGTTTATTAACGATCAGCGGCCGGCGCGTCAGTCCCAACAGTAGCACCCCCGCGGTGACTTAATGAGCGGTTTTTATAACGCGGGTCCCTCGCTTTTTTCGCGTGTATTCCCGGGACCGAATAATTTACATTTTTTAAATATTGAACGAACTCTGATTGATAGTTTCTCTTAATTTCTCAAGAATCTCAAGAAAGCGCAGAGACTTACAAGAAAATCTTTAACTTTGTCCACAGCAGCAGCAGTTTTATCTACGCAAAGCAGTTTGTTAAAAAAAAGAATTCAAAATAGTAGCCAAAATGTTCGCGATTATGCCCATGGAGACGGAGGGCCACGGCCGGGAGTTCGGCCGCAGGCAAAAAATGCGGTCGAAGTGTACGGTGGACTTCGTCTGCAAGTACTGTCAGCGCCGGTTCACCAAACCGTACAACCTCATGATTCACGAGCGCAGCCACAAGGACGATGTCACGTTTACCTGCGAGGTCTGCGGAAAGTCCTTCAAGCGCCAGGACAACCTCAAACAGCACAGGTAATTATCGTTTTTTTTTCTTGTTAATCTGCACCAACTCATCAACCAAGCTCGCTCGCAAGCCGCTAAATCAGCCTTTCGTCTCGCAAGCGTGCGTGCATGTGGAACACAGAGTTTGAAATTTTTCATCGCGTCTGATTTGCGGTGCGCGAGGAGGAAGTCCCCGCGACGACAATGCCGCGTATTGTGAAGCCACGATAAATGGTCATTTGCGTACGAGACCGTAACCGGTTTTTCATGCTAAAGCCAGCAGCAGCTTCTTTTCACCCATTCCACGGGCAATTAAAATTATTCGACATTGTCGTAAATCGCAGTCGTCGGTGGGGACTTACTTCTGGATTCATATTTTACAATCGAACTTCTGCGCAGTAGTAATACTTCAAAAGAGCTCGAACAATAGAATTGCAGGAAGAAGAAGAAAAAAAAAAAAAAAAAAAAGAATGAAAATTCATAAGCCGCAGCTCTTTGGAAGTGATACTACTGGTGTACCAATTACTATGAGACATATTTATAGATGCAATACGTAACCTGATCTTCGTTCTCGGTGACTTTAATTGAACTTGAAGAGGCAACTTATGACTTCTTATTGTTGCGTAACTTTTTTCGCTTGAGAACGGGGACCAATTACTGTAACCACTCAAAATGCACGATAAGAAAATTAGAAAAATTAAAAATACGTACTGCGGATCGCCAGCGAAGAAATTAGCTATCGATAAGTCAACACCGAAACGATGTCCCTGAATTATCGGAAAAATAATAATCTTAGATTCTCGTACGATTTTTATTGGAAAATTCTTCGGGTGATCCGCGGTAGGTACTTTTCCGATATTAATGACTGTAATGATAATATAGCGAAATAACGTACTTGTAATAATAATAATAATCTTGGAATGATTAGCATGAGGACACACAATAACAAGACACAACTCTGCGAGAGGCAGGCACAATTATACTTAATGATGCGCGCCGCGGAAAAACCACGTCATACGTACGGACGTACGCGCTGCATTCCTTCATATTACGATATAACAGCGCCGCGGCCGTGAGACGACGTCGCGTGAATTGCGCGCGCGGTAAAACATGTGTCAAAAAATTATTGAAGCCAGTTAAATGTGACTACTCTCGACGCGCCGCAAGCTTATTAAACTCGCTCGAAAACCTTCTTTTTTTTATTATTTAAATTTTATGACAAATAAAAAAGTTTACATCGCAAAATTTTTTAGTTTATAATCCTATTTTGTGTGCAGCTTGAATTTTAGAAAAATTACAGAGATTTTTTTCTACGCGTCGGAACTCATTTTACGACGTAATGACAATCAAAATTTTTAGTTAATCATGTCGGAAAATTTTCTTCAATTTTTGAATCAATCGCTAATTATTTATGATGCAATCGCAAAATTCATTTTAGGGTTTTTAAAAATTTTGCTCGACGTTTAAATTTTTTCGAAGCGGATAATTAAATTATCTAAAGTTGATTGTCTCGTCTCGTTGCAAACCATTCGTCGCGGTTTAAAGGAAGCGAGGGGAGAGTAGGAAACAAGGGACAGGTGAAGGTTTAACGCACGTATCGAAACGATACTTTTCTTCGCGGGAGCAAAGCGAAGCCTATAAATCAGATGAATAACCCGCGCGAAGGGATCGTTTAACAAGGGAGGGTTACATACGCACACACAATCAATAACCGCAGTCAAATAGCTGCACCGAGATTATGCTAATGAATACCTTGTGTGTAATGAGCCGGTGGTCTTTTTTCTCTTTGTTGTAGATGTGGGTGGCGATGAGCGGGAGCTGGCTCTCTCGGGACACCTCATCCTGCCCCGCTTAAACATATACACCAACACTTACAAAAAAAAGAAAAAAAAAAAAAAAATAGAAAAAAAAACTGCTTACCTTTGGATCCCTCGCCCGATCATTCATTTATATCCGCTACATATTATATTTTCAAAGCTTTGCTCGATATGAAACTTTGTGTTTATCAAGCCCGAACACGCGTTAAACTTATATATTTATTCCTCTAAGGCTTGTGCTTTTGAAACCCTTCTCAGCCTCCCCCCCTCATCGTATATAAATAATAAACTACTGCTTGCATGCCACGTAATCTGCATTCTAACACTAACCTGCAACAAGTGCAATTAATCTTTTAATTTGGACGTGGGAAACACGGTTGCGATAAACGGAATTCCGATGATATTTCGTGGTGATAAATTAATGGTGATCTCCGTCGATTAAACTCGTAGCAAGAACCGTTTGGCAATAACCACCCCAACAGACTGCCATTTTTTTTATCTATCTCGAGCATAAATATATATATATTGGTCATCACGATTGATAAGGTTTTGCACGACTGTGATACTTTTGTTTTTTTCTTTTGTGATTTTTTGTGTTTTTTGTATATCTATTTTTGAAAATACAAAGAGAGTGATAGTTGAAGAAAAAAAAAAAAAATTTCTGCGATATAGATTTTAGAGCTTTTTTTTAATTATTGTTGTTTTTTTTTATAATCTTTTATTTAATTTTTATTATTATGATACGTAGCGTGACTGACCGAATTGTGATGTCGAGATATGATTGCCATCTAGTATTTTATTGCCAACGGTGCCCGGGTTTAAGACAATAAACTTTTTTTAGTTTTATTACTACTAACCACTAAAAAAAAGAGAAAAAAAAAAAAAAAAAAAAATTAAATATAATTAATTATAAAAAGCCGGCACTACTCTCGTCTCACCTCTCGTTTTTTCTAAATCTCTGTTCCAGGAGCATACACTCGGGTCCCTTTAAGGGTTCAAATGGCTACTCGAATGGCTATTCGAATGGCTACTCTAGGTACTAGAACTGCCTACTTGCCAGTGCTTCCCTCCTTATCCTAAGTTCATACCCCCTCACAAAATTATTTAAACTCGAATACGAAATCTAAGTCTATCCCAAAAATTTGAATTATTTCGGTCATTTTTCCTTCAATTCCCTAAGCCCGATAAACAATAATTTTTTTTTTATAAGGTTTTTTAAAAATTTTAATTAAATAATATTTCAGTCGTTCGCGTCGCCGTCGGACACGTATATATTATTTAGATACCGGCACTGAATTATACAGGGCTTTACGTTTGAAAGAAAATTAATTTATAATAAATTAAATTAAATCAAATGAAAATAAAAAAAATTAATGAAAAAATTTTTCGCGCTCTCGCTAGTCCAGCAGTCCCTCTTGTATGTTTTATTTAAATCTGTCTCTGTCTAAATCGCCACTATCTCTATCTTCTCGCTCTGTAAACTGCTATTTCTGACCATTTAAAAATCCCGCAATTAAAAACCCATCCTGCACTCGAGCACATTCCACACAAAGATCCTGATGTGGCAACTGGAGCATCGCTCAAGAATAAAAGATGAAGAATGCAAAGAAAAAGAAAAAGAGGAAGAAGAAGAAGAAGAAGCTCGAGGGCAGCTGCGGGTCTCGGGGCTGCATCCGAGCCCGCGCGAAATTGGAGTACGCATGCCGCTACAGAAGCAGTGTATAATAATAATAATAACAGCAAGAGAGCCGATTCGCTACCGGGCAACGCTGGGTAGCTGCTACCGGTGAGCCACGCCCAGGGCCCGCGGCAGGCGACACACGCCTCCTCCCGGTTCTTTAAAGCACACACTTGCATCCCTCTTGTTTTATTCTAATCTTTTTTTTTTTAATATTCTTTTTTTTTACGACGACCAATGTTATAATTATTTGCCGCTAAACCAGGAAAAACGTATACGAATCTGCAGTATATGTAAAATCAGTATGAAAGTTAATTTGATGAAAATTTTCAGCATGCAGCTAAGAAAAGAACAAAATTCATACGAATTTGATTTCCAAAATCGCGAAGCGGCAGCTGCGGCCTCTCGATGGCTTAATATCGAGAGCGATGCCTTTTATTAGCCCTGCGCGCGAGCGCTTTGTTCTTCTTCTCTGTTGCTTTCTTTTTAATGTTTTATTCTATTATATATACAAAACCTTCATATAAATTTTATTAATGTGTCGTCGCTGTACAACAATAATTACTTTTACTCTTTACCTTTTTGTTTTTTTCTGTAAACCTGTAATTAGAGGTGTGACTCTGAAAAAATGAATAATTTAAAATAAAAATAAAAATGAGACTGCAGTCGCGCTTTGTACATAGCTTAACGTATTACGGCGTTTTTAATATTATAATTATTTTATTATCATAATTATAATTATTATTAATATTATTATATTATTATAAATACTAGGACATTGAAAATATAAATATATTATAATATAATGAATAATTTCGTAAAAGTATGATCGGATTGTCCTTAGTCAAGTAGCTCTCGATAAGCCAAGTCGAAAGAATAAAGAAAATTTGTTGTATTTAGTACTATTAGGAGTGAATATTGAAGAAGTGAAGAATGAAATCAATTGAATTATTGAATTATAAATATATACTTACAATGTGCGTGTAAACATATGTCTCGTGACTCTATCGCTTTAGCTTTAATAAGAAAATGCATTAAATCGAGACGTGCTTTTATGAAAAAAAAATAAAAATGAAAAAATAATTTAACTATCGACGTGGATGCCATACTCTCAAGGATGGTACTTCGCTAATTAGAAAAAAAAAAAAAAAAATGAAATAATTAAAGTATATAACATTGTTTATTGGTCTCACTTCAATGTAAACATATCATGTACGTAAAAACGTAAGCGTAAGAACGCTCTTGTATGTATACTTACTGCGCGATGATCTCCTTTAAAAAAGAAGACCGTGCATTGATAACGCAAACTCAAATTGAAAAAGTAACCAATAAAAGTAATTTAAAATTGTCAATGGCAACGATAACGTTTGCTGTTATTGAGACAATGCACAATCGGGATAACGCAATGTACTGTGTGGATCTAAATCCACAAAACCGATCTACCAATAAAAAATTCGCCAAGTCGTAGAACAAATTTTACTGCTTTATTACTTTATTGTTTTTATCTTAATCCTCTCATCCATTTTCCTCTTCTCTCTTCAAAATTTTGTTTAATAAAACGCATACATCAACGTTGAGTTCAAAAATGGATACACTCACCAAGGTAAATTAAATTTTTTTCATATATTTTATTAATAAATTTGTTCATTTCAATGTTTAAAATAATTGTGAAAACCAACTGAGTAAATTTGATCATTCGGCCAAGAAGACCGAATATTTAAAAGGAGTTTTGTGTTCAATATCTTGAAGTCACTGAAAAAATTTTTCCTGTCATTAACGTTTCATAAAAATTTTTATAATTACACAAAAAGTTTTCCTCTCAATGCATTTGAGCCTTTAAGTTGTTCCTCAGCAATTTCTCTTTAGTAATTCAGGCTTTTCAGATGATTTAAAAAAAAAAATTACAATAAATAAAGCGTTTTGCGCGCACTATTAAAAAAAAAAAAAAAATTCATACGTAGAGTAACTTTAAACTAACTCGCAAAATTTCCATGAAACAAACTGTTTTTTAATTAATCTATTTATTTGTTTCAAATTGACTTCAGAAAAATAAAAATCGACATATTTATCTTGATAGAAATGAAAGATAGCGCGTTCATAAAATTTAACTTTGAAGTGAATATGCACTAATCTATGTAGTGTAAGTATACGTAGAAAAGTAAAAGGTAAAAAAATGAAAAGCCTCCGGAGAAGATAGAAGAAAAACCGAATGATAAATACACCAGAACATCAAAGTACATCCAGCCGCGTATTAGCATCTCTTATCTGCGAGTAATCCAAAAAAGCAATAAAAAAGGAAGAAGAAAAAAAAAGGCGAACAGCGCGCAAAGCAAATTTAAGGTCTTAAGTACACAGAGATAAATCATAATGAATTCGGTCCCGTCATTGTGGAGTGTACCCATATACGTAAGTACGGGATAAATAAGCTGGCTCGGCAGTCAGCACATGTCTGATCATAGCCGGTACTTTTTCTACTTACAATTGCGAGACAGCTAACATTAACCGCTGGCTCAGCTACTTTTCATTTAGAATCGTTGGTTAACGCCATTGTGCACGCGGTGACGAAAGCTGTGTATCTTCGACTTCCTGCGCCACATGCAGACTTAGCAGTGCGAAGAACAAAGAAGTCCTAATTTTAGTCTCGGCGCGGTGCTCGCATCTCGGTTGTTATTAAGACGCGCAAATGTCAGGTTCAGCTGGCGAGTTGAGCAACGGATAAGGGCAGAGACAATGCCACTTCGAGATGATTATGATGCCGCGGTTAAAGCAACGGCTACAAACTTTCCCCGGCGCAGCACTCCTCTTCAACAGCGGCAGGAGCGTTAATACAAGACGCAATTGGCCCGTGAGCAGCAGCAACGGATTCAACAAAAAGAGAAGCGACCCGCGCCGCCGCTTGTTCGACAAGTCGTTTCAATCAGCGTTTCTATGCAAATCACCTGCCGATGAATGAGCCTCTAAATCTCTTCTGAGCTGTGTACTTACTTATACTCTGTTCGAGCACTCGAGCGGCCTCTCCCAGCCGAATTTTTTTCGTAAGTACTTTATACATATTATTAACGATAGTTGCACGCCTCTTTTCAAAATTTCTTAATTCATACACAATAACATTGAAACTTCATCGGTAAATTATTGATAACACAAGTTTCCATTAAACCGTTGATTGATCTAGGCGGTTAGTGGTTACTGCTCGTCTACCCCGTTTGAAAAAATTAATTTAAAATCGAAGCAGCAAAAGGCTCGAATTGAAAAATTATCAATCTTGTAATCAGTAAGATTGTAAAATCGGCAAGTGAGTAGACGCGGAAAATATGAAAACGAGCAGAAAATCGTTGTAATATGACAAGCTAATGTATACGTCTCCCGTGACTCAATTAGCTTGTATCGCAGCTGCAGAGAGACTAGTAATTACGTTATGTTAACACGCACGCACATAGACACACGGAATTTATGTACAAGTGCGGACATCGACGTATATCGAGTTATGAAAAAGAGAGGAAGAAGAAAATGAATGAACCGCTGACCACGACGCTCCGACGGGTCTGCGCACGTAGAGAAAGTTGGGCGGATAGATGGCCTAACTAAAAATTCCAACTTTCGAAAAATATCTCAAATGGATAATTGTCGCGGCGCGTTCGGTACAAAGGGCTATTCGTCTAGCGCATACCCGATATGATGCAGTAACTACAACGTCTTGCGTAATTTTAACGGAGCGCGCGGGATGGAAATGGAACGAATTAATAATGCGAAGTTTTCGTGGCCGCGCGGAGTTTACGAGCGAGGCATTAGGTGCGAGCACGCCGGTTAATAAAGCGCGAGATGAACGAAGAAGAAAAAGAGAAACAAAAAAAAGGGGGGAAGCGAATAAGAAGCGAGTGGGAGGCGTGAAACGCGGCCTCTCGAGATATTAACTTCTGCCGCGGAGCCGCGAGTTTTATTATCGGGACGCGGCAGCCGACTCTCACCTCCTCGGGCACGCTCGTGAGCGATGCCACTGTGAGGAAATATCGCGTTTTCCACGAGAAATATCGCCCCCCCCCCCTTACCCGACACTTTATGAGCCAAGATACGCGAACGATATTTAACTACGGCCCGTATATTCCAAAGAAGATTATTGTTTTACAGATTTACCTAGGACAAACATCATCGATCCCCCGTTGGACAATAAGCCCCCTAGCCCCTACTTTATCTGGGCCGGCTAAGCGCTTTGTGCTTTTATTTGTACTTAATCTCGGATGGTCGTAGATTAAATCTTGGTATTTTAAGAGAAAATTCATAATAATTGAATGTAATTAAACTAGAGCGTCGATGAAGAACAAAGCACGGATAATTCAAAAAAGTTGTGCTGCTGATTTAGGTGAAATTTAAATAAAACATCAATTAAGGTGCACGGGGCAACAAAGTGAGCAAGTCAAAGCTAGCGATGTGCACTTAATGCAGCACAAGGCATAGGCGCCGATGCCTGATTTATGATCTGCAAACCCGCTAATTACGTAACTCACGCTCGCCTCGGCAAACGTAATACGTTGCGCGGAGTTTGAAAAACCCCCCGTTGCCAGCTGCGCGCACGCGATGCCAACCCGCTGAAATATATATCATCGGGTGCGCTCTCGCGAGCTCGGGCCTGTATCATTCAATTAGCGCCCCCCGCCAAAGGCCTTTTCCCCGGAGTCGAAGAAAAAGTAGGGAAGATGTAGTAGCTCTCGCTTTTTCGGATACGCGGAAGTACTTTTCGCGGACACGCCCCTTTTTAGTGCTCGAGAGCTTTAATTGAACGATTGTTCGCAATTGCGCTTGCCTCGGAGCGATTTTACCCTTACTTACTGACGCCTCTATTAATAGAAGATTTTATTTATTACTCGTGCGATCTTTGGGATGCATGGAACGATACCTTTAAAGGTATAATCAGTAGAAAAATGCGTTTTATTAGTAAGCAAGAATAATGGGA
The DNA here is from genome assembly GCA_038277355.1 of Encarsia formosa. Taxonomy (NCBI): domain Eukaryota; kingdom Metazoa; phylum Arthropoda; class Insecta; order Hymenoptera; family Aphelinidae; genus Encarsia; species Encarsia formosa. The sequence goes on along the minus strand of CM076187.1, from coordinate 13,709,918 downwards.
CGCTGACTGCATAACTAATGAAAATTCTTACATTTACAGTTTCTTAGATTGAATAACTGATATTTTGAAAAGTTAAAATAAGGTGGTTACATTTTTGATCGGTGAAATATTTTTTGCAAACCTAATTATTTAACTAAGAGTGGAAAATTCTGAAGGTACTTGCTACTTACACTTCATGAAATTGGAAAAAAAATTACTATCAAAAATATCAAGAACATAAAAAGTGGAATCTGAATTTAAGAGGTAAGTTCAAAGAGCAGCAGACTGTTGGAAGTTGGAGTTAAAACAAGTAGGTAAAATAAGAAACGAGAGAGAGGGAGAGAGAGAATATTATAAAGTAGTATAGCGCTGAGCGCAGTAAAAGGAGCGCGAGGAGTAGCGTTGCATTATAGCAATCGGTCGGTGGGTCTCGTCGAAACGTTACGGAGATTAGCGTGCCCCCGGGCTAGCACGATTAGGTGGGTATAAGGTAGGCATATTAAACGATCTCCCCCTACCTACTACACTTTAAGTGCTGCAAGTGCACCAGAAGCAAAGGCTCTTCTTTGCTTTCACCTTAATTTTAAGCCGCGCGCACTATGTGCGAAGTCGGAGACACTTGAGTTCCCATAATACCAAGAAAACTCTACCTATAGACGTTTAAAAATTTAATTTATGTCTGCGGAAGCTACGCGCTTCTGACGCGTTTGTCGCGATCGCGAGAAATTTGATATTTCGGGCATAAGTTTAAGTACCAATAATCCTACTTCTTTCTCGCTGCTGGATACCGCGCGTCTATGGCTTATTTATGGTTGTGGGAAAAAAACCCACGTAAGTGGGTGCCCAAAGCTCACGGTGATGACTCGGATCGTCGTCGCGAGACCGTTTTACTATTGAGATCGTGGCGTGGGTTTCTTTTTTTTTTTTTTTTTTTCAATTATAATACCTCGTAATGATCAATATTTTTTACTTTGTATAAATTTGACTCGAAGCCTGGGTGAAACCGTGATGTATTGTGAGAACCGAGCGTGCCGATTTTTAAATCGTTTACGTATTCTCCCAAAGTTATTTATTGCTATTTCATTTGGGATTAATTCGTCAATTTTCGTGACTCAGTGTATCCTGAAATATCGTCATGATCAACCTTGTTTTATTACAATCATCGCTCTTGCTAAAACCGAATAAAATTACTCACTGAACTGCGTGAAACTTTCTGCAGATTTTAGCCACCGGACCGATTTCAAGATTTTAGCCAGAAATTCGACGGGGTTTTCTACCAGAACTACCACCCCAGACATCCGATGCTTTCAAGTATCAAGCGAATGGCAAATGATCACGTACAATTATTAGTGAAACCGTGATTAGGATCCTAACAGTCATGAAAATTTTAACTAAAAAGTACGAATCATAACTTATTTATTAATGTTTCATTTTTGACTTTACTACTATGATTCATAAGATCTACTTTGCCCAAAAATATATCTATCTACCTACATTATAATATTATACGATACTTTTGTCCTAAATGATCGATCCCGCACGGCTCATTACTACCCTCGTCGGGTGCTTAATTTGCTGTGCGATAATAGCTCATTTAGGCCACTGGTATCGTATATTCGTATATCGTATGTATCAACTATATTCTTGTCCGTCCAACACACAACGTTAAAAATTTGAAACGACGCGCCTAATCATCGGATTCATTGAATATTTGGCATACGAAGACTTTTGAAGGTGCTGATTATTAATCTGATCATTATTTTTTATTCAGCCTAAATAAAATCTACTTAAATAAGTTAAAAGTAATCGAATAGTGAACGAGAAATCAAATACCTAGGATTTTCATTTATTCTTTCTTTTTTTTTTCTTCAACACATATTAATTTATTAATAAAAAATAATGATAGTAACGAAAAAAAAAAACAAGAGTCAGTCACCTTACTTTGAGCACAGGTAATGCAGTTAGCTATACATTCCGAGAATGTAATATGTAAATCCCTGCAGAACCCCCAAATTGAGATAAGCCATACACGCGTGCAAAATCAAAAAAGAATTCCTCCATCCTGGATTCCGAGGGGTTTAAATTCAGAGTGGATAAGAAAAAATGAGAAGACGGCCGCACCGCTCTTCAGGCATGAGGTCATCCTCGTCGTCAAACTGCAGCAGCTGTGTCGCTACATGCCCGCGGAAACCCGAGATGTCAGATGTCTCGTCTCCCGCGAGGGATAAAACTTCAGGCTCCTACAAATGACCTCTTCGGCCATTATCCACATCTTACGACTGATTTTATCTTGCTTTTATCAAGAGCATCTTTAACACTTTAAGATGAAATTTTGGCCAACAACCTGCTGAAAAATTATGTACTTACTCCTGACACACTGCTGTGAAGATAATAAGCAAACTTTTAACTGTTTGTGAAAGATCATTTTTCACTCGGAATCATTAAAAGCTCTTCTCGGTACTTGATGAGAAATATAATTCAAAAGTTTTTAAATTATTTTCTTAAAATTAGCCACTTATTTTTATTGGTTGAAGATTTAAATATTTTAAATCAATCAAAGTTGGCAATAAAGGTTAATTTTTGTTTTGTCGAAAAGTTACAAGAACATTTTTTAAGTTTCTATCAAAAGCAGGTACCTGTGGCAAACAACCCTCTTACTAATATCAATTCTTTAGACGCTTCTTTCAGCAATGTGCCTATCTCTAATTATTAAAAACGTTATTTATGTTGACACCGTTGGAATTCAAAGAATCAATTTGATGCGATACTGCAAGGAGAATCGCGCAGAGAGGTCATAATTATTCTCGAGCAACGATCCTGGTCTGTCCTTTATCTTTATTCTCTTTTCGAGATTCCATTATTAGTGGATTCTCAGGCTTCTGCATCTCATTTGCATTTACAATAACCAGTAGTAATCCAAAGTGGCACGACGCGTTAGCTCTCTTCGACGGCTATTGGCTTCTATATCCGAAGACAATTTTTTTTTATTCGATTGTGAATGCCTGAGGTCTATTTTGCGAGTGAGCAGCTTCTGAAGCTTATCTTGGTCGTAATTTCATGTATTATTTTATCGTCTGCAATGGCACAAGAACTTTTCCAAGATGTGAAAAAATCAAGTATTTCATTAGAAAAAATAAACAATAGAAGCCCTGAAAATCTTTAATCAGTATTATCTTAAATTTATACAAAACTTACACGCATAATTGATCGAATATAAATTTAAATTTCAAAGATGAATGTACGTGAATTCGGTTTAACGCACAATTGCATATATACATTTTGCGATACACGCTGCTGCTGCTGCTGTGTGAGTGTACATCAAGTTCATTATGCCCGGCGCGATTTGCACGGGTTCTGCCACCGTTCTCGTCATTCATCACTGTCAATTTTTCAATGGAATCATTAATTGACGTCAGCCGTAAATCCATACATCAATTCTTTGCAACGGCTGATAACAATCTGATTCAGCTCTTTTGCGCAAGCTCGCAGGACCTCTAATCGTAATGAAGAAAAATTAATCCCTCAAATAAAGTTGGCGCGGAAAAAGGACACAAATCACCTGTTTATCGAGCCCCATTAGAGTCAAAAGAGGCCAGTGAATGAAGCGGTTCGAGTAGAAAAAAAAAAGAAGAAATTTGCGTGATGCAGCTCATCTTACGCGAAAATTTCATCTCTGCGGGGAGAGAAGAGAGAAATTAATATTCATGTGTTGGTGCACGAGCCAATGGAGGCGCGAGCCAAGACGAGTAGCCGGGGCGCATGCAATCGCCGCGGGAGCTGAAACACGCATAATAATAACGCGGCCCTGGCCCACTTCCCGCGTAGTTATGCTAATGCGCGTACCCGGATTAGCATCCCCCGGCTAATGGGGTGCGCGTGCTGCACGCTTATTTTTTCTTCCTCTTGTTTTCGGCTACCGTAACAGTTTGTTTTACGATGGGGATCGCTGTTATTATATCGCGATCGCGTGCCCTTCGTCGCGTGTACTTTTATGTAGCGCCCATAGTTTCGACACCTGCCCGGGTGATAATCATTTTTTTTTTTTATCTTTTGCCTTTTTTTCATATAAATCACTGATGTTTTAATTACAAGCGTATCGTGATAGGAGACTTTTTTGGAGTTTAATTGACGTAATTTGCTGTTGGGGGACAATATAATTGCTCACGACTATCGCTAGCAAAGTACTTATTAGTTCTGACAGAATATCATTATGACGATCGGCAGCCGCGAAAAACTTTAGCTAATTTAATTGAGTTTTATTGACGTGACTCTCTGAGCTCGCTTCATTGTTTGACGGCTTATTACGGCTCAATTGTTTTGTTCCGCATTTCTTCTTCTACTTGACCATCATTTTTTTTCAATTTCCAATTACTGTCTGAAGTCATAGTTGCTTTTTAATTGTTTTTATTGCATTTGAAATAGTCATCACAGTCTTACCAACATCTAGGTTATTGGAGAAATAAAATAAAACACATAAATGAAAGAAGAAAAAACTGAGGCATTTAATTAACCAAATCATTAGAAAATTCAAATTAAGTTTGTATACCAATGAGATGATACGATACAAGAAAACGGAAGCTTCTAAAAGGCAGAGCATTAGATCAATTTAATGGCGCGGAGTTGAAGGTAAAGAGGTAGCTTACGGGCGTGTATTGACTTGAATTTTTAAATAATTTCAACCCAAGGTCTAATCCCCAGTCCATCGTCTTCTCCTTTTCTTTTCTTTTTTTTTTTTTCCTTTTTTTTTTTTTTATTCGTGAGATCGTTTTATAACACTTTCAAAGGTACCACGACTCTTGTAAATCCATTCTTATCTGATCAGCCGATCGAGTTCTTCGTTTATTCGACGCACGATTGTTCGGACCTTCTCGCGTGCGAGTCTCCTCTTTTTTTTTTTTTCTTCTCTTTCTCTCTCTCTCTTTCTCGGGCAATGATTTATGGTATTTCGTTTGCCGCCACTTCATTGCTCGGCAACTGAAAATAACATTTCGAGAATGAGGCTTTTGTCATATATTTTTATTTTTTTATCCTCCAATCGTTAAAAAAAAAAACCGAAAGATCTTTAAGTATGTAGTTGCTTCAAACGCAATTACTCAATATAAAAAGCTTCACTAGTCATTCATTAACCCTGGAAAATAATAATTATCTTCATTATCGAGTTTTATTAAAAATCAAAATAAACTTTCCTGCGCAGTTGCATGTATTGAAAATTGTAACCAAACGTCATAAATTTGAATTCCCGTAGCGAATAAAGAGCTTCAAAGCGCAAGGATCATTATCAGCTGCAAGCCCGGAGGTTCCGAGAAGTCTTCTAAGCTACGGGAGCCGAAAAACCAAATAACTCGGCCACACGTATAGGCACAGTCCTCGCCAATATTGTGATAGCCGACGGGCGGTGGCTCTTATCGGGAGTCTCGGATCTAATAGGCGCGCGGGGGGAATGGAGAATTCCTCGGCTCCCGTCGCGCGCGGTACCCGCGGGCTGGCTTAGGTATCGATTCGGGCCTGTCGTCCGGGCCTACAGGGGACGTATATACGCCACTCAGGTGTCCGCAGCACGCGCGCGCGTGTCGTCGACGAGGACACACGCGTGCCTCGATCCCTGACGAAAGATGTACGATTACGCGATTCTTCAGCCTGCAGAGCCTTCTTTTTTTTCTTTTTATTCATTGACTTGTTTAGAATGATTATTTCAATTTTTTTTTTTTTGATTTTTGTGAAAGTTTTACAACGACGTGTTTTTAGTATCCACTTGTGGGATTTAAATTTGCAATTGAATGATTTGCTAAATACTACTGAACAACACGAAATAGATCGAAGCAAGATTCTTGAACGAATTGACACAGTAAATTTACGTATGATTAATAAATGCCATTTAAGACCAATTTGTTAAAGCTATTTAATAGTTAAAAAAAAATATATGTATAAAATCGCACAGCTTGATCAAATTTATAATCCACAGATATTAAAAGAAAGCTGATAATCGATAGAGGTGAAAAATACCAGTAGTTATATTCCTAGATAATTCGTTCGAGCGGATTAAAAACCGAAAAAGAGTAGAGTAGCAGGGAGCACGTCAAAGCGTGAAACGAGAATCAACCCAGATTATAGAAGCCAAAATCACTGCCGGACGAGCGCCCTCGGTATAAAGCCCCACGCTCGAGTGGGCCCAAATCATAGATCGGATCCGAGAAAAAGAATCCCGATTATTAAATATCTCCCCTCGAGATTCGGACGTGGCCGGCTCTACTATCACTACTTAACTCTATTAAACAAAGGAATAATCTTCTGCACACTGTTATTTACATCTTACGTGTAATGCGATTTTTTTCGACTATTCTTTTATTCGCCTGCCTGGCTGCATGTCCGCCGGAGCTCTTATAATGTGATCGGCCTTAAATTCTTGCTTTTATATTAAATTACTACCCGAGCAATCAATTATCGTCAAACCAATACTTTGGCTATACGTGTTTTCTGGGATTTTTTTGGGAGTTGCGGTTTTGGGCGCAAGACGAAAACGTATCTTTTTTTTTACTCCATGTTTTGATTTTTTTCTTTCTTTAATACAATTTTAATGTATTTCGAGCCTTTTTAATTTCAAAACTTATGTTTGCTTTATTTGTCAACCACTAAAGAGTGGTAATAGAATTTTATAAAGAAGCAACGTCATATCAAATGTTCAGGTTCGGTCGGTTAAATCGAAAATATCGAGTGTAATATATTAGTAACAGCAATGGTGGCAAAGAGTCACGGGTACGCTTGCCCCTGAGGTAAGCGACGGTTCCATTACCCCATGCTAATGTCCTCCCGAGCGCTGTCACTCCGTAACTGACAAGTAACACCTCTCTTCGTAAGTTTTTTTCCCGCGGCAGCGGTGGTGCTGTTTGGGTGGCGTAGGAGGAGTGTCTCCTGGAGTCGAGAATCGGCTCGTCATGCTGCCTTCGTTTTCCCTCCTCTTTCACCCACATGAGCGGCTTTAAACGACCATTCGTTATGCATATGAGAGTAAAGGCGAGTCAAACGATCGGTAACATCGCAGATCCACGGTGTATCGTTACTACTACGCACACGATCGAGCCCTTCACTAGCTTGGTTACTTTCTTCTCTAAAGTAGATGGTACTTTGCTTAATTTTCAGTAACCCTTCATACGCTTTTATTTTTGCAAAATCTTCAAATTGGAACAATCCTAGTTGTCAAAAATAAATTAAATATAATTTTATAGCTTGGATAGAAAAAAATTTATCTACTCATTTAGAAGATTAACAGGGATTCGTTTTTGCATTATGCTAAAAATTTATAGTTGCGAGAAAATGTTTTTGCACGAACTTTGAATGATGTAATGATTAACCAGAAAGAAACGAATTGATAATCTTTTATTAAAAAAGTTACCAAATTAAAATCAAAGATCCGATGGTAGTTGACCGTAATGGAAACTTGAAAGCGAAAAAAAAACCAATTTAACATCAAAGTGACAAGAGAAAATCATCTTAAGTACATCTCCATTAAACTGTTACCATAAAACTGTTATTCACGAGACAGGTACGATTACAACGATCGTAATGTCTTCTCGTCGAGGCGGTGCGCCGTACGCACTCATTCTCACACTGAAATCCTGCGTAACAAATATGATTACTACGCCGGACCGCGCGAATAGAATTTCTCCCTGCGAGCTTTATTGCGCAATGGCTATAAAAACAATCGCACTCGAGCAACCATCGTTAATATTGTTTTATTAACGGACCATCTCTATCTTCATTCACACTCAACACCATATCGAATGTCGTTAATTTTACATTGTTATTAATTATAAACTAAGAAATTAGTTTTTTATTATTTAAATACTTAACATTATTTCTTGAAATAAAAGCATCTATTCTATGAAACAAGCTTTCTGAAAATATAAATTTTCTACTAAAAAAAAAAAAAAATTTTACTTAAAAAAGTGGCAAACTGCCTCGTTGTTAAACTCAGTTTTTATCCACTTGTTTTGAAAAAATTTCTTCAAAACTTCGAGTTCGCTTCACAAGAACGACTATTAAAAATTAAAATCATGATTTAAAGATACTATGTGGGGATTATTGCATTAAAAAATTTGTTTATGATAAATTATTATTGAATATGCTTAGAGTATAGAATAGAGAAAATGATTAGAGACAAAGCTCAATGATTTGAGAATAGAGAAAGCTCTCCCAAACTCTCGCAAGGCAAATGGTGTCTCAGGTCACTATATATGTATAAAGCTAAATAAGGATTAATTAAATATTGAAACTATTAAAAAATGAATCAGTTTTTCAGATCAAATGATTATTTTTTATATATCATCATAATTGTTGAGTTAGTTTATAATTCGGCTAAATGATTCGATTTAGCTCTTTTTAAGCTTTCTTTTATTCTGCGGATCAAGGCGAAAACGGTAATTAAGAAGTTTTAAAAGTACATATAGTAAATCGTAACATTGAAATAAGGTGAAATCAATCGTAAAACAAACTTGCACGTCATTATATTCCAAGCGCTGATGTCACTGCACACCGCGAAAACCAGTTTTCCATCTCTTATTCTCTCACGTTCTCTCTCTCTTTCTCATTCACGTAAAGTTACGTCTTAATACGGAATGAATATAAATTCGATATCCGGTAGTTTCGAGACGAGATTTACGATTTTTTCATTCATATCTTAGCAGCAGCAGTGGCGCGACCCCACGGAGCTTCTTACATTATAAGAATCGGTACACCATCGAAAATTAATAGTTTCTTCTCTCGAGCTGATTTACAATTTGGCGCTATATATTTTCTTGAAAAACATGTTTCACCTACTGTACGCCCATTAAACGGCGCGGGAACACGCGCGTTTCACGTTTTATAATAGAGCACCCAACAAATGATATATTCCGAGGAGGCACAAATGACCGTGTATGACATAAATTAATATTTAAATTTTCTGAAACTATCGCCACTGCCACGCCAACCGCAAAATATTTATCTTTAAATCTTGCTTTTAAACTAAAACGGTTTATTTTTCTAAAAAAAAGCCCATTAAAAATCTAAAATAAATAAATTTTTCATTTAAATATCAATAAAAAAGGTATTTTTTTTGTAAAATATTTTGAAGAAGCCGTACATCAGGCTACATCAGAAGATGTGGACCAGGTAGAACGAAAATTCGACAAAAGGAAGACAGATATTAAGAAAAGTTGAGGACGTCCGATTTGGTCTCTTTTGTGTATTAAAAATGCGACCGATTATTCTTGTTTCGTCACTCTCTCACGCTTTTTTTTTTATCCACATAGTCGGTACACTTAGATAAGCTTCAAGTAGTACAAACAGTGGATTCTTAGAAAGTTTCGGCCAACTTTTTTGTTACCGATCAAAATCGATCTGTCAACATCAAGATTTTTTTCTTTTCGTCATAGTCATCATCATCGTCATCGTCTTAGATCGAATATGAAGATTATATAGTTTTAATAGGATTAATCATCATTTTTAGAGCTACCTGTGTGAAACATCGCTATTTAAAAACAGTGTACCATTGCTTGGATCTACGATCATGATTTAAAAACTGAGTAAACTTAAAATTAATCAAATAACTAAAAATACCTAATTATAATTATTAAAAAACGATTTAATCGGTTCGATTGTACTTTAAATCTACTATGATCACGGAACACAGCAACCTTCGCAAACTATTGAATGAAGAATAAAAAATAAAAATCAACAATAAGATGAGTAAATAAGTGACAAAAGAATAATTGAAACTTATTCAAAGCTCATAAATAAAAATAAGCGACGGTCATGATGTTTCACGTCTGAGCGACAACAGACAAACAAAAAAAGACCTTTACGCACGCATTTGGGTAAAGAAATCACGAAACGAATTCAAAAGCTCGTACATGTCCCCGATTGATATCGCGAAAATCGTTTGCTTTTGATATTCTCGTTCGCGTGCACGACGGTTCTTTAAATAAAATCTGAGAGGAAGGAAAACTGTGGTCAATCGAAAATCATCGTGCGAATAACAGATTAGACGAACGAAGCCGCTTGCTTGCCCATGCGGGGATATTTAAAGATGACTTAGTATGCAGGTAGTCGATGCGACTGGCCCAAATTTATGTGCAGGCCCACGGGAGCTGAGGGCAGTTTTTTTTTCGAAGATGAGCTCAGCGCCTCGCTGCTTTTTTTATTTTTGTCTTTCTGCTCCTTCGTTCATAGATCAAGCCAGCTCGCGCCTTTGAATGAATGCTCGGGAAGGAGGGTTTAATAGAACTTTAGTGTCCCCTGCGGATTTTAATAATGTAGTCGCTCCTCTATCTTAATATGATTTTTGAAAGTATTTTTTTTTACAACCATGTACACGAGACTATTAGGTGCATCATTATTTCAATGATGAATATTTTTATTCATTTATTTTTAGAGCTGAAACGCTCGTAAGACTTATTGTTGAGATATTTTTCAATTTGCATAATATGATTGCTAAAAGTTACTAAGATGACAAGCAATCATCGCACGCATCTAAATAAAAATAGTTTCTTTTGTTTTATTCTTTATTTTTAAAAAATTTTCAACGATGCGTGCTTGAAGAAACCATTTCTCACAGTTACATTTTATTCCAGGCTGTTTCATTTTGACGAAAAAAATCCATTCCAACTCATTTAAGTTTCAAATTTTGTATTTTGTTCAGAATTCCGCTTACGCGAAATCCCATGCAAAAAAGGGTTACTTTGTATTTATTAATCAATATTGGTTTTTGGCCAGACAAATGTTATTGCTTTAGTCAACGATGGTTAATCAAGCAGAATCAATCATCATCATGTTTAAAGAAAAAAAGCTGAGCATGGTAAATTTTGCGGAGAGCTTTGCAGACGCGAAGCGATTTCAACGCGCGCGTCAAAACCTTCAATTAAAATTTACAGCAACTAACAGTGACTACCAAAAAAGCAAAAGTAAGGTTTGATAAAGGAGCAAGTAGCGTGATACACTGATGCGAAAGCGGTATGTCTAACTAGAGAAGCGTATGACTCTTCACTGTCCGGGTAAAACATCGTCCAATCGCTTACATTACTATAAAATATTTTTTTGCTTATGATGCATAGAAAACACCATGGTGCTCCTTTTTACTTTGTCAACGCATCCATATCGCGCCTCCTACTTTCACTAAGTGATAGCAAGTAGGTGAGGTGCGAGTTACGGCTATGTTTTGTACGAACGAATAACTTTCTTCTTGATATAACACTATTTAATTGAAAAATCAATGTGGATTTTAGCAATATACTTACGTAAGTACCCCCGAGGTTGCGCTTTCAAAAAATTCACTAAATTCAAGTTTTAGAGACTAGGATTTCTGAGTCTTGTAGGTTCTGTAACTTCTTATTTAATCGGATTATTTTTGAGTACTTGAAAGACTGTGAGCTGACGGCAAAATTTGCGAGAGACTTTTTACCCTTTAGTTTTTTATGAAAATGCATTTTTACCATAGTTTTGTCAGCCTCTTAGTTAGTAGGTTCAAAAAATACAGTAAAGACAAGTTATCAGATTGGCTGAAAGTTTTCAATTATCTACGCTGAGAGAAGATAAGAGCGTCTGGTGACTTATAGCTTTTAGTTGCTACCCTATCGAGAGAATGGTATTTAATGGTATATTAGAAATTTATTTAAAAAGAGGAGTACAAGCAAATTTTTCTCAGGCACTTTCATACAAAAAAATAGTAATGAATATGTAATAAATGCCATAATGAGTAAAAAGTGGGAAGATTTTCCATATATCCTTAGCAAAGTGTGTCAGAAAGTGATACCGCTGCGAAAAAGGTCACGAATAAACCATATTTTCAAGGGATACAGCGAGAGCTCGTGTAAGACACCTCGCGCTCGCGGTTCGCGATAGCAGCAAGCAGCATGCGAGGTGCGAAACAAGAAAGGCCATGACAAAGCCAGGTTCCAGGTTGCAAGTTAAAAAAAAAAAAAAAAAAGGGCTAAAAGAGAGAGAGAGAGAGAGAAACCGTGAAGATCGTTGGAGACCGAAAAGCATGCACGCTAGCAGAGAGAAGGAAGAAATACGCGTAATCTTAACAGCAAAGCTTTCGGTAAAGGGGATTAACGTGTAAAGTAGTGCTGTTCCCGCGCGCGTGCGGTGCAATTCCGCATGCATATATATAGGTAGGATCTCGCACGTGTGCAGCTGCTACAGCACGAGCCGAAGGAGAGAAGCCAGGTCGTATTTCAATCAGTTTATCTACTTGTCGACGCGTGTGGTCGTCCTGTGCAGCTATACACAGAGAGAGGCGGGGGGAAGAGAAGTGGACAACGCTGCTGCTGCTGCTGCGACAAAGGTGCTCCTTTCGCGCAAAACTATATTCGCCGCGCGCGCCATCAACATTCAGAGTCCTCGATGGCGATAACTCAGTCCGGCGTTGCGTTTCTCAATTAGTTTCTCAATTCAAAATAGCCTTGCCTCATTTCGTATAAATCAGGTCCCACCTTGCTTCTTTTTTTTCGTCCCGACAATGTCCTTCCTTTCCTATTCTTGCATCGTGAACCAAAGACTCGAGCCTATACCCTTTTCGTCCTTTTCATTGACATCCGAGAGCCAAAGTACGACCTAAGAGTTACACAGTTCTTTACAGTTATCTCCATAATTTTCAATACTTTCAACAAGATTTTTATTTGTTATTCATCCTCAAAAGCACTGAGCTACGGAGAATTTTTTAAGATTTATGTGGAGCTTTTAATTTAACCAGAGGAAATAGTCCAATATATCGGCCTGAGGATTAAGCATGCGGTCAACGTTTGATCAATAGGTATGTTTATTTATACCGGCTTGATGACAAGCTATTATAAGTTTACAATTCATTTCTAAAAATTCACTTGTATTCACTTAATTTTTGATCGAAAATCATTTCGATTGTGTTCAAAAATTCTCTTCAAAACATTCGACTTGATTTATTGAATTAAATCATTTCATTCAACTACTTACGTAAATCAACTGAAATGAAGTAAGTAAGCTTTCGAGAGAAAATGGATTTTAAAATAATGAAACCAACGCAATCAAAGATATGTCAGAGAATATTAAGCTAGCTTCATACAAAAACTTATTTTGTGATAGGATAAAGCTCTGCCCAGAACAGTGGAATATAAAACCGTTAAATTAATTTTAATTCTCGAGTTATTTTTTCCAACGTAAATTAGAATATTTCAAGTTATATGGTTTTCTCAGGAGGCTCGAACAATCCAAGATTTATCGAGACATGAAACGAAAAACCGCTCGTATTTCCATATGTAACCGCAGCAAGCTCGCGTAGTCCCAGCGAAAAATCGCAAGGAGAAACTACTTACGCGCGTGCACCACTTCAATAGACATTACAGCTAAAGTATTTAATTTAAAAACACGCATACAATTGAAAAGAAAAAAAAAAAACAATGGAGTGCGGTTTATTTAAAAAGAAACTGTGAAGGCTCGCGCAAATCTTCTCACGTGCGCAGCAGCAGCGGCAGCTCGTAAAATAAAGCTCCTCCCTCGATCGTATATAATAGCGCGGATAAAAATGTCGGATCTATGGAAAATAATGCCCCAAGTTGTTATTTACGGGGCGTAATAAAGCCTCGGCAGACGTGGTATTTATATGTATATAATGCCACTGCATCTGCAATAAAGTCTTGAAAAAAATCTCAAGAGTAATGAGCCTGCTGGAAGTATTGACCCACTTACGACGAATTTGTTAAAATCGTATTCGTACGGAGCCTACCCCATGAGGGATTATAAAAAGCGTGCACTTCAATCTCGGCGCGGTGCAGCAGCGTTTAATCCGTTTATTGGACTCACCCTGCCGTAATCCATATAATCAAACAGCAAAGCTTTTTAACTTTTATTCTTTCCGTCGAGGATTTTCAGATTATGCAAATGGTCTGTTTACAAGGATTCATGGGATTTAATATTACTACGGACTTTCCGCTACTCTTTACGACCGTTTCCCCTCGTGTTCTAATTTAACTTTGATTACAAGATCCAATAAAGTCATATTGCAGTCATTTTCCCTCAGTTCATGTGTGGGTAATCAAAATTTTTATATTTTTAAAGTATAAATTATTGATTCTTTGAAACTTATGTCAATTTATTTTGAAGTTGTGCATAGGCAAATCAAACTTGCATCCGTAACCTTTTCAAATTTTTTGTAAAGTTCTTCAGTGACCATACCAGTTTGAAAAAGATTAAGAAAAGGCAATTTTTTCCGAATAGGAAGCACTCTGAATATCAAGAAAAGTTTGAAAAGCAGCAACTTTCACCGGTAAAGCACCAATATATAAACACTCGATATAAGCATTAGATATTAAAAAACCCTTAAAGAATAAAAATGCAAATCTTGAAATAAAGGAAGGTTTACGATATAGTTGAAGTGTGGGGTAGAATATTGATATTAACCTCGGTGCTCCGCGGACGTTATCAGGGCATAATATAAAAGTTCGCGTGAGAGCGCGCCGGCGCTGCCGTGGAACGAAATTGAATGCCGTGGGTGAATAGAAGCTCGTGAGCCGCGTTGCAGCTCCGTCTTTAAAAACACATAAATTCGAGCGAAACGGGGCGCGCGCGAGCGAGCGAGTTAACGTCATGACTTGCGGTAAATTATGGATCGTCTTCTTCCCCCTCCTCTTTCACAAGCTTTTTATTATCATACACAGGCTCTATATGTATATGTATATACACCTAATACTTGGGAATTTAAGTCGGCTACCTCGATATGCAGTTTCGATGTAGACCCGAGCGCGACAAGCTTTTTCGATCGCTACCAGCACTTTGCTCCGTTGAGAACAGCTGATATTTATTCTTCCTTTTGAGAAAATCCCTCGGGTCCAGGCAAAGTGTCTCCCAGAAGCTGCAGGCGCATAAATAACGTGATTTTTTGTCAAAACCCATGAATCAGAGTTAATTGAGCGGCAGCGCTGCGCTGCGCTCTTTCTTCCCTCCTCCTCCGGGCGGACTTGTAGATTTCGGCGAGCTTAATTTATTGCTGCCCCGAGACAAGGCTAATTCGTGCGATGAATTTATTCATTACTTTCGCACCTCCGCTCACTCCTGTCGTCGCATACGGATAACGTTGAATAATTCTTTCCTTCTTTTCTTTGTCATCTGTGTGTTCTTGCTTCGTTCTTTTTATTTGATAACCCCCACCCCCTTTTTTTTTTCAAAAACAAATCGTTCCGCGCATTTGAGAATATTTGATCCTTTCTAGATCAAAACGCTCGCGTAATTAAGAAATAAATTGTAAATCTCGCACGCGATTATTTTTAATTCCTAAATTTATAGGAGTGGCTTATACAATTTAATTGCAAACCACCTTTTTGAGTTTATGTATTCGCACGTTTTAAATGTAGCGTATCAGATTTCAACACTTGAATTTCCTTACATCGCTTCCAGTTTTTTACAATCCTTTTTTTTTTTTTTTTTCTTCTGATTAAAATAAAATTTGTAATTTTATACGATTATTCTTGAAACATTGTGAGAAAATTTTTAACTCAATACGATGGGGGTCAAGTTTTTTATTTTTTTAAGAACCAGTTGTTTGGTAACATAAAATTTCATTTTTCAAAGAATTTAAATAAACAATAGCGTTTGATTATGAAGCTACATAAAAAATATACATGCATAAAATTAAGCTGAGGAAAATTACTTTTTCCAGACTGGGACTGTAATAGCTGCGAGAAAATTTTATTGTTTTTAAATGAATGTTATAGCTCGAACTTTGAAAAAAAAATATATGTATACATATTAAACATTCCAAAAGCTCTAAAAACCATGAAAAAATTTATGTGGTATAAATTGATATAAATAAACAGAGGAAGACATAGCTGGTTGGACAGGGAATAAGAATCAATTAGAAAAAATTTATTCACTACATCAGCTGCACACATAGAAGCTTAGTCATAATATTATAGTACTTTAATAGGAATTAATTTAGTTAAAGCATATATAATTTACAGCAGTAATCAAAAAGCTCACGGGGGACTTTTATAGATTCGTTTGTTAGTCTCTAATAGTCGTCTGTCCCACCCTCATAATCCCAAGCGAGAGAGAGAGAGTCGAGGAAAAAAAAAAAAAAAAAAGATTAACGTTTCTGCGACTGTGAATAATTTTGCTGTGATTTTATTCTCGTCATAATTCAGCAGCGTAATTGCGAGACGACGACTTCAAACACAACTCATCTTTCGAATCACAAAGAAAGTGGGGATAAGAAGCCGCCTCGAACACAAAAGTCAAACGCCGGAATGAATGAAACGATCTGAAAGAAACGTTGGTATATATGTATACAATAAAAGGCCATATTAGAATACATATCTCCAAAAATGAATGATCGAGCATTAATTCGGCGCTTGGACGGGTGTTTATACAAGCGCACAATACATTGTCAATGATTCGACGCCGCGGAGGAGCCGTCATCGAGGTATAATTTACAAAGCGGGGATGAATGAAAAAAAAGCACCGTGGCGGCAGCGGCATCGTGAAAGAGCGGACGATGATTATGATGACGACGCTACGACAGTCGGTACCGGGGCGTGCATTACCATAAACACACCGAAGTAGTCCATCTCGAAACGAAACTCCTCTGAATTAATAAGCCGTTTATTTACCTCGCCACCCTCGTCGTGCGTCACAAACTTCCTGGGAACATCTCTGGATGCTTTGAAAAATGATTGAGCTCTATGTATCAATAACAATTGCTGTAACGACGCGCGAATTCGTCATTCCTCGTTCGCCAATTGATTTTTCGGGGTTAATAATTATCAGCGATCGTTCAACCGAACGTCCTTTGGGACAATGACGAATACTCGATACATTCGACGGTGCAGTTGATTTGTCGACGGCTCGGTTCGGACAACTGTGTTTCTTCTGCCATTTATTATTATGCGGCGCGCTAAAAATTTACATTTTTATTGAAAAGTTTAAATCGAAGGAGAAGTTGGAGGCGGAGCCGTGCGCGTGTAATATCGGTGGTCTCCAGGTGGGCTCAGCCAAATCCAAAGGCCAAGCTCTCGACCGACCGAGCGCCGTTTTCCCACAATCTTTTTTTTTCCTCCTCCTCCTTCTCTCTCACTCTCTTTTTTTTTTTTTTTTTTTTTTTTAACCTCCTCTTCTTCCGAGGTCGCTACAGAGCCACTTGCCGTTTTAAATTATATCAGTTTGTTTCTTAAAGATTTTTATGCGACGAATAAATTCGAAGATATTTTTTATAATGCGCGGCCTACAGTTGCGCGATGCTTATTAACCGAAGCAACGCCAAATTCAAACTCTTTTTTTTTCTTGAGCCGAACTGTAAATAATTTTTTCGGGCTCGTTCAAACAATTATTTATGAACGCATCACTGCTCTCAGTACATCTTAAATCAATTTTAATTAAGATTTCAAAGTAATTGAATAAACTTTGAGAGTTTTGAAACCCAAAAATTATAAGTGTAATCTGCATACGTATTCCTAAAATTTGCATTTTTAAAAATGTGTCGCAATAAACTTTTGAAATTTAGAATTTTCAATTTTTTCAGGTGTACAATGTGATGTTTTACATGATTCTACAATACGTCCGATGATTGATCAACAGGTCTTGTGTCACAAACTGTTGAATAAATTATCATCTTTTACACACTAAAATTACATATTCACGGTAGCTATACTCAATAAAAATAATCTTAATGCTTTCGATTAGATAAATTTTTCTTTGATGCTCTTAAAATAGTAAGCAATTAATTAAGCTGTATAAGAATAAATTTCATTTATGCTAGACGCGACATTGGTAAAATAACAACGTTACCGCGTGACAGAGATCATTTAAATTCAAAAGTGTGAGCCTAAAATTTCTGCCGACTTGGCTGTCTCATTAACTATACGATTATTGCCATTTTTACAAAATTTTCTCACACTTGTGTATTCATAATTTCATAAATAACAGATTCTTTTTATTTTATTATTTTTTTTTTTTTCGACCATCGAATGACTCATTTGCTTTTCTAATGTATTCTCAATGAGACCAAGTTGTCCCGT
This sequence comes from Encarsia formosa, assembly GCA_038277355.1. NCBI lineage: Eukaryota > Metazoa > Arthropoda > Insecta > Hymenoptera > Aphelinidae > Encarsia > Encarsia formosa. The sequence continues at coordinate 13,691,925 of CM076187.1, read as the reverse complement.
TGAGAAAAAAAAAAAAAAAAAAAAAAAATTATTATTCGGAACTTTTATACCTGTCTGCCACCTTATTAGTTTACATCACAAGTGTTTGCCTTTCATAATTGGCAAAATCAATTTGACCAATAAAATAATTCATCGAGAATTATTTATTTGTGGGACCTCTCAAAAGATACATATTTCGGAGAAATAAATGAATCAATTAAAATTCTTGAAAAGAAGAAGGTAAAAGAGACGAGAGAATAAGTATCTCCAGAACGTAAAAAAATTTTAGTGTGGCATAATAAAATCGTCGTCGCCGAAGTCGTGTGGTAGCCGTCTATTTTTTTTTTTTCTGAAGTTTCCGTCTGTAGTATTAATCAATGCGAGGAAGCTCATTTGCCTACGCACATACAACAAGGAATAAAAAAGCACCCTGAGGGAGAAAGGAAAGACGAGGAGAAAAGAAACCCAGGAATAAACTTGCACAGATTACAAGACGAAATATGATTGATGTCCGGTAATTACGAAGCCGGCTACTTATTTGCGAACTACCGAGTAAAAAAGAATTAGGCTTCCTCCCAATTGGGATTTTATACGGCTAAACGAGCCGTTTTTGTCCGCTATGGAGAAGATTAAAAGTTTGTTTTTCGCAATATTGCGCGATTAAAATCAACTTGGGTCATCTCGGATCATGCTCCAAGTTTCTGGAATAGAGCGACACGCTACGGGCTCGATCCTTAATTGAGGGTTATCTAAAAGAAAAAAAAAAAGGCCAAGAAAACGAATCAAGGGAATTTTTGTGGGGGCTCGGTCGAGCGCGTTGTTTAATAACGTAACAATTATATGGTAGGAGCCAAGAAGCCAAAAGCCGAACTGTTGGCGAGACAAAGTTGGTCCCGAAGTTCACGAAATTTCGGAGCGTTTCGGGCAAAGCGTTTACAGTGTAAAGTCGAGGGAGGGCCGGAGTTCGTCCTCAATAGCCGTCCGGGCGTCGAGTAGCCAATTAAAAGTGGGAACGTCCAATTACCAGGTGAGGTTATGACTCCTCCAAAGAGAGCGAACGAACGCACTAAAGAGTCGGCTACTTTTTTTCGGACTTCCTTCTCATGTTACCGCGCTGCAGTTCCCACAATGCAGCTGAATTTTTTGACGCCCACCGATATTACCTTGTACCACCGTACGTTTACTTCTGTAGCTGAGTTTCAATCGACGACTGGAGGTTGCTTCATATTCAAATCATTTTTTTTCTTCTTCTTTATTCACTGATTAACATTAAATGTCAACGATTCTAATGGATTGCGTGTCACTGGCGAATCAAACGTCTTCATTCATTACGATATTCTCCGGTAGCGGTTTTAAAGTTAAGCCGACAAAAAATCAAAACAGAAATAAAATCAACATTTATCATTTCTGCTCGTACATTAACGTGTATCAAGCGTTTCATCATTATATCTGAACATCAATCAAGATATTGAGAAGGTTTTTTTTGATTGATCTAAATTTTTACTTTGATGACCATTGATTTGGAAAGTTTACTTTGAAAATAGGTCCAAGTATAAAAGGAATGAATTAAAAATAATTCAATTTTGTGAAATCTTGAATTGAATGCTAAACGCAGATGATTTGGACAGAACAGAAGACCTCTAATTTGAAAGAGCTTATGAATGATTGAATTAGCGTGAATGGCCAGATACTTAGCTACTTTGCACGCACAACTTCATCATAGACATTCATAAGGCGCTACCGAATAAAGACCGCGTTTAAGGCCCCGAAGCGATTAATAAAGGCTGTGTTTGAAAAGGCCGTCTGTATTATTCCGACTATATTAACGGTCATTAAAACCTCAAAAGTTTAGGTCAATAGTCGAAAAAGCAGACATTATTGTAAAATGACATGCAATCGTTGGGATACAAGGGGAGGATACAAATGTAAATGTATTGATTTTTGAAAACAGTTATGATCCTCCCCTGGCATTCGGGTTTTCGCGAATTCTCAGCTATTTATTTGCTTCATGGCTGTAATCTTGGAACGGGCGGGCGGGCGGCACGCGTGCTGCGCAAGATGTGTTACAACAGCCGGGACCCCGGGAGCAATAAAAGGTGCCCGAACGTGCCCCCGAGGTTTTGGGTTGTAAGATGTCGTTTTCTCGTTTTAATTGGTACGACTGCCGATCTCTCCTCCGAGTTATGATCCCCCGGTTTACCCGGCTATTTATTGGTGTGACGCATCGCTCCCAAGGTCTTCCTCTTGGAAGTAGCTGCGAAGAGAGGGCGTGAGAGAAACATATCTCCAAGACCGAAAAAAAAAAATCGAACGGTTTGGCTCCCGATGCTTGGTTTGGCAAAAAAGAAAGAAAAAAAAGGTCGGCCCGCCCCACTGCAGGAATATTACGGAAGAGGCGCCCCGTTTACGAGCCGACAGGAGCGGGCGTCTTCCTCAAAAATGCCAGGTAAGCGCGATAATAATTTGGAGTCTCTTGTTTTCTCTCGGAGGTATTATTCGACCGGGGACTAGACGGGGGGACTCAGGAGGGATAATGATTCGAGAGACGGAAAGAGAGCGCACCCAAAATGTTAGGGACTCTCGTAAATCTCGCGGCCACAATCATATCCCTCCTGGCTTCTTCCGAGCCAAAATCATATGCTTTAAACTCCCTCGATCTTTACTAAGAAGCTTTGCTGCTGCCAAGAAAGGAACGACCGTGCGAGCATACTTACTCTTGCTTGCGGGATACTCGGCGATTAAGTATCACTTTTACTATCTGTCACTTATTCGTAATTGAGACGACTCTTCGATAGCTTCATTAAGAAATTAACAATGAGACAACTATTGATTTTTTATTTATTATGCATGCAAAATTTTTATCAAATGTAACCATTATTTTATTTTGTTTAGAGAGATCAATGCATTTTTATATTTTACAAATTCATACATTCGAGTCTTTTAATACTGCGAAGTCAATCATTCAAAGTTTATATTTTCACATAAGAATTAGTGATTTAAATTTTTTCCTCAGTAGATATAGTAAGCATTATTTTTCGTCCGACTAATTCCATTATACAGTTAAAAATACTTTTTAATCATTATTTTGGTCAGATCGTTTAGATTGTCAAACCGAAATATTTTTGTTTCTCATAAATTCATTATATTTGTTACATTCAACACTATAGATTTATTTATGCAGAGCGATGTGCAAACACTCTCTGTTTCAATTTTTAATTCACTATCAACAAGTGTTGCAGAAATAATTTTTCTTTAAAAAGTCCCACGGCCGAATTGATCTGGCGAAGATTTGAGCCCGCATTGCATCCCCAGAGCAATCTATCTTGAAAAACAAGTGCTTAACTGCCTAAGTCGAGCAAACGCGCTAGATTAAATGTTTCAAGTCATTACCTCGCTTCGTTCCAACGGCAAAATTCCATAAAAATAAGTGAAAAAGCTGGTCTAAACGTATATAATTGGGAAGAACAAATTTTTTGAACTAAGCCTTTGGAAAATAAAAAAAAAGAAAATTAGAATTTTTTAAAGAAACCATAAAAATTCTTCTGGGTCTTGCATTGCTGCAAATGACTTTTTTACCCCAAACAATCCATAAAAGTAACCACACCACAAAAGTTCTCCAAGAACTTGGCAATATATTTAATAAGCTCGCTAAATATTATTCAACCGAAAAATAATAATAACAACCGTTTCCCTTGTTCTTTTAAGTTTTTCGAACGGGGTGAGGCAGAGAGGAAAAAAAAAATAGCAAAACAATTTGGTACCCTAATAACCGTAATGTTTTTGCAACATTTGGAAGAAAAAGAAGAAGGGATGGGGGGATGCCCGAAATAATGGTCAGAGTATCCCTAGAGGTTAAAACCATAGGTTAGGGACGTTTATCTTGCACTTCCATATTACGAGAAGGCAGCAATTCCGTCTAGGATGTGTTTCTGGGAAGTCCGCCGGAGCCGGGCCAATTCATTCTCATTGCTCTCTCGAAAATCGCAGCAGCCGCACTTAAAGTCTGCAACTACATACGACGGAGAAATTTCGGGCGAGCAGCGGGTGGAAGAACGCTGCATAAACAAAGGAAGAAAAAAAAAGAGGTGGTGGGAGCCGAGAAGAAGAAGAAGAAGAAGGAGACTTGTTGCGAGTAAAAAGGTATCTCATGAACGACCTATAAATTCCCAAAAGATGATTCGTCCTCCGGCGGTCGATTTCCTAAGTGGAGAGGCGCGCTGCAGGTAGACCGTATAATATAAATTGTCGAATTCCGCGGTTTAGATCCTGACTCGAAATTGCCCTTCGATTTAGCGCAATCTGCGCAATTAAATAATCCAAGGGACCCGCTGCCGCTGTTTTTTCGAGTCCCCGAAGCGGAGGTGGCTAATATAAGGGTAGTAGCTAGACGTCCAGACTCTGAGTGACAGCTACCTCCATGATCTCTCCCACAATACTCCGATACTCCAGTTTATCGATTCTCTCTCTCTCCTCTCTTCTTTTCTTGGATTTTAGGTTCTCTGTATACCTTGTAGGTGTAGTGCAGAAAACGTTTAAGTGTTTATACCGACGTTGAACATTTTTTTTTTTTTCTCTTCCACTTCTTCTTCTTCTTCTCCTGATGTTACACTTGATTGCTTGCGATCTTGTTCATTCATCAATAACTGCGATAAAGTTTTCGGTGATTTTCTCATCGATTAAAGCCGAAAGGCCCAATCAAGGAGACTCCAAATGCCCTCGGAGAACACTTTCTAAAATACTATCGGCTCTTTAAAGAATTATCGAGCACTTAGGTAGCTTTTTATTACGCTTTTGCACGACCCCCACTTTAATTGCAATAATATTAAAACTGATTTTACAATTGGATTCGTATTTTTTTCTGCAAAACATTAAAAGTCCAAATCATTATAACTTATTTATTAAATCAGTCTTTTGTAACGCTAAAAAAAAACAAATATTGTCATTTAGAAACACTTAAAGGTCGTAAACGAAACGAGCCAAAAAAACTCAAATTCATCCTTAAAAAGCGTACAATGAGGTACGAGTGTCATTGTGGTACGGTGTAACAAATCCTCCGAAAAAAGTATTTACGATCCATTGACTCTAAAGTTGTTCGGTAGGCGCGCAAAGCTTTGCCTCAAAAGAGCAATGGGAGTAACGCGTCCACGGAGGCGTCAAAACCACCGGGAAGGTACTTTGAGTGCATTACAAAACACACTCGAGCGGATCGACAAAGCGCTTTTACGTTTCGAGGTGCGTGGTCCTTCTACCTCATTGTCCCCGAATCCTTGGCTCTTTATTCTTCTTCTCGCCTCCTGCGCTTACGCTCGTTAAAGCGATCCCCCCGCATATTTGTATACCTATTGAACCGCGTGCCAGCAGCCAGGCGCCAATTCCCCAAATGATCCTCTAACCACACCAAAAGCGGCTACCAGGCGGCTCTCTCCTATTTCTTATGTTTTTCACGCTCTTCCGAGGGCGGGATTTTTTTTTTTTTTTTTTTTTTTTTTTTTTTTGGAGACAATAGCGGTTTTGGGACAGACACAAAGCTGCGACAGCGGTGGCACCACCAACACCGGTAGGACAAAAAGCGCGTGCTCCATTGTCGCTAACACAATGACGCTCTTCTCGGGAGTATCCAGCGGCAAGCAGGAAAATTCAAATTTTCAGCTAGACTGGAGACCAGCCGCTTTCCTGCCTCGAGAGAATAATAATGTCCGAGCTGGGACGGGTGCGTGCTTTGAGGTCATCGTTTTCGGATGGGCCAGCCTCTTCAAAGGGATAAATCTCGGATTCTCAAGGGGAAATTGCCGTGGTGGTCCTCGAGCTACCAGCTACCATTAGGTTCACGGGGGGTCCTTTATTTCTATTCTGCTTTTTATTCCGACGTTTCCGCCGCTTTCTTATATCTATATCTTACCTTGATAAATTTGAAATATTTTTTTTTACAAGTTTTGAGTTTCAAGTAAAAAAAAAATGTATTTACTCGGCAGCGTGCAAAAATTTGGATTATTAAAACTCTCTGAAAGTTCGGTAGCTCGAAAGGCTGCATATCTCGCGGGCTTGCCCAAAGTGCTCTGCACCAATAAGCTACCCTTTTTTTCTTCTTCCAAGTGAGAAACAGAGAGATTTTTGAACTGCTACACGCGGTCCGCATATTGTTGTCGACTGTAAACTTCGCTGTGGTAAAATTTTGGCCAAATTATACCTTGCCTGCCTGCTTTTATTGCCCGTGGCCTCAAGCAGATAGCTTCTTCTTTTTTTTTTCTCGCATACCGTATAAGAATTTTCATCTTTACCAGTTTGTTGTTAGCTTTTTTCCTTTTGGACAGTCTCTTTGCTCAATTCGTTCCCTCACGGGAATTTTCCTAGCACTCTTCGTTTCTCATTAAATACTCAAGTACATGTGACAACCTTTATAATGATACCACGGTAAATCATTCTTTAAAAAAAAGTTTCCGTTCAAATTCTAAACAAAACGGAGAATTAAAATAAAGAAAATTGACCTGAGCTGCATCTTTTTAGAAAACTATTACATAAAAAATGTGAATGGTAGAATTGTCAGAGGACGTATAAAGATTTTAAAATGATACAAATTTCAATTTTAAATAAAATGTAATGATCAGTGCCGATTACTAAATAGAAGAACAGTGATCGAGTACTATGAACCAACGAAAGTTGTGCTCGTTGTGCCGAATGGATAAATGGACCTCGGGTCAAAAGTTTTAAAGGTGAGCTCGAGTTGTAATAAAGTACCAAACAGCAGTATTCATAAAAGAATCATCCGAGAAACTGAATTACCGCTCGCGAGAGGGAGAAAGGTAAGCCGGCAACAACATAAGGCTGCATGCAAGCAAACATGTCGCGCTTGTGTCGCCGACGTTCTCCTTTGAACGGTTCTGTCCGTTCGATACCGCAGCATTTAAAAATCGCAGTAAAGCTCGCTCTCGCGCAAAACAGAGTGCGTATATAAGAAAAAGTAAAAAAAGAAGAAAAAAAGATGCTCACTCAGGTAAAGGGTCGTGCGTGCCAGGCATAGTTGCTCTTCCCCTTCCGAAAGGGTACACTGCGACGAGGACAACAATTCACATTCATCCGGCTGGTATCAAACACAATACTAATCATAAAGACGCCGACTATTACCCGCCGCTTTATTATTTCTCTCTTCCTCCAGACTGCAGGCATCGACGATTTTCCTTTTCTTCGCTTCGTTGCAGCTGCAGCGTGAAGTTTGTCTGGTTCCGCACCAATGGAACTTCTTCTTGCAACTCTTTTGTCGGTTCAGTGTCAAACACGCGCGGGCCCGTTCAAAAATTAACGATGAATAGTCGAATACCAGCAACCTTTTAACTTGTCTCTTAAAGAGCCCATGCATATGCTCCCTTTTTGTCTTTTTAGTCGAGTCATATACATATATAGTCACTCGTGCACGGGACCAACTCTTCTCCTTTTCCTCCGGTCGAATTAATTGGGATTTCTATTGAGCCGTTCCGTTGTTGATGCTGCGGATACGCGTATACATTATGAAGAAGTCGTGTGTCTATACCGCCGCATTCTTTTCGTTTGTATAAACACGATAGAGACTAATGCGAGAGCCGATCTTTTATCTGATACTCATCAAAGATCCCCTATAATCTCTTACGATCGATCTCTTACGATTGTGTACGTATACACGATTTTGAGTTTACACCTGGACATGCCACCGCCGACGCTGGTCTCTCGAACAATAAGCAAACATAACGTGAAAATTATATCTCACATCTGTAGGCTCTGATCATGTTTCGGTTTCAGCTGGTTTTAACATGTCAAAGATTTAAGTTTGATTCTTTTAATTATGAAATGTGGTAGTACTAGAAAAAAAAAGATCAATTTTTCACAAGAGCTTGTTTGTTGAACTAAGTTTCATGACTAAGTAACAGTTCACATAATATAATTGTAATTTTCAGCTAAAATTTGCGATTTTTTTAATTCGTTATATTATACAACGAATAATACATTAATTTTTAGAATAAATAAAAATCCAACTATATAGGTAAACAATTAAGTTTTGACAATATTCATAGTTTGTTTATTTTCTTTTGTAAAAAATCCTATAATTCTCATATGAAGCATAATACATAAAAAAAGACATTTGAAATCTGTTAGTTTGGAAACAGAGGGAAATAAATAACCTGGACCAATAAATAAAATAAAAATGTGTCTGCAAGGTGTTCTCCAAAAAAAGCAGAGAGAGATAGATAGATAGATAGATAGATAGAAAGAGAAGCTTTCGGGGAAGCAATGAATGGTATAACGCCAGCCGGTGGAAAATCTATCATTGCCGCGGATCCCCGCCCTCGCACCTTAAAAGAAGCTAGGTAGAGAAAAACGAATGAGAATTAGGTGAGCCGCAGCAGCCAACAATGGAAAAAAAAAAAAAAAAAAAAAAAAAAATTGAAAAATATCCTACCAGGCATGAATCGAGGACATATAAAAGGGCACGTTTTACGGTTAATTGTCGCGTTTTCCGTGTGTGCCCGGCCGCCAATCAGCGGGCGGTCCTGCAGGGTGGTCGGCCGGGATCCTAATCTCCGGGCCTCGGGTCGTCCTTGTCTTCTTCCAAAAATACGGAAAACCGGGTCACAGTGTTTGTTTTCACTCTGGTATCCTGCAGGTAAACAGAACAGTAAAGCAATGCAGTTAGCAGCAGGGATTGACGAGGGGACCACCCGAACGGAGCGCTTTTGCGGCAGCGAAATGTCCAAATGCGTGGTGACACAATCTCCCTTTTTTTCTCTTCCCTGTCCCCTTTCATCTTTGGGTACCAAGCTACGCGCTGTAAGTTTTTACCTACTATCGCGTGTAGTCCCCTCCGTTTATTCTTCTTCCTCTTTTCATCTCGTTCGCTGCACTTTACACCTAATATTGCATTATGCTTGGATTACGCCTTAAGTGCCATAATAAATCTGAGACACACTCCTTCTCGCTTGCCTTTTTTACCCCTTCTTTCGTGTCTCTTTCGACCCTTTTTTTTGGAACTTTTAACACTATAACCTACCTGTACAAGTGGAAATATATATAACGCAACACGTGTTAATGACATCGTGATGGTACTTCACCCCTAATATTTTATTTTCTAGAACGGATATTTTAAGTTACTGAAAACATTCCTGTCATTACTCTAGGCATAAAGTAATTTCATTTTTATCTTGACTTTATAAGTGATATTTATGTCTTGGATTTTAATTTGATTTTTAAAATAAAAGACTAGGCGAGCCTACCAAAGTGTTAATTTTTTAATGAATATTTGGCATGGGCTCAGTCGTGAAAACTGACAATGTTTCGGATTACAATTTTGTTTATAATTTTTTCATTCTTTTTATTAAATTTTACGTTTTTTTTTTTCATACGTTTATACTTAGCTTTATTGAAAAATTCCGAGAAAAATTCTTACCTGCTCAAGTATTTATTTTAATATTAAAATTTATTGAGGCTGTCGATTATTACAACACCCCATTGGGCCCTGTTTATAATAAATATATGTCAAGAAATACATAGATTCTAAAGGTAAAAAAGTTGCATAAAAGATTAACCGCATTAAGTTATGTCGAAGTCATTATTCGAAAGTCGTTTATGATGGCTACTGAAGAGCTACTAAAATTTTTTCAATTGATTTTAATGAACATTGAGTGATTTTATACTTACAACTATTTTATGTAAAAAAACGCCTTTTATGATGAAGAAGTGTTGTTTTTTCAGCGCTAAACTCAAGTTTTCAAACGATACATGATCGCCGATCTAGAATCCGTACGTTCCGAAATTTAGGGGTTTTCCAAAATTTATTTATCAATAAAACAAAACATAATCCAATATATTAATCCAGGTTTCTTCTATGCAAAAGCAAATACAGATGTTTTTTATTGTTCACGATTCGGTTTCGCAGAGGTGCCGCGCGGATAGCTAAACATTCATTTTCTGGAGAAAAAGAATTCAGCTGTGCAAGATGTATGAAAAGGTCATGCATAAAAAATTAATTTTTGATGAAAAATGATTTGTTTGCTTGGAAAATTAGCTCACTTTTACTGTATTGATAGCTACTAAAACATTAAAAACTTCCAGACTATAGTTTTTTACGAAGATTTTCTTATTATTGTTATTAAAATTTTTAAATCAATCTGATTAATTTAGAAGAGAAAAAAGAAATACACGACTTGACACCTCAGCTGATTTTTAAATTTTAAACGTGCCTTATAATGAGTTGTTGAGCTTACAAATATTGTTAATGTATTCAGAGATTTTCGTCAAAAGACGTTACAAGTGTCGCTCTAAATTAGAATATACCTGTCTAGAACTGAAAACCACAGCAGCCAATATAACAACAAGAACACATAACACCTCTGGGTGTCGTGCAAAGTCTTAAATTCAGAGCACGACTACCAGCCCCGATAACCAGCGGCCCACTCAGTTTTCTTATGGGTTGTATTCGTGACAAGATACTAGACCACGAGGACCACACAAGTGCGATCTGCTTCTGCAGTGGTGCACCGACTTGAGTCCCTCGACCACCATCGCGAAGGCGGCATTATTAACGTTTCATTATTTTACGCCCGACCGAAGTCCCAAATTTATTTTCGGCCATCATCGGCACCACACGTCCTTTCCCTTCGAGCAGAACGATCGATAATCTCTCCGGCGCTTACCTCCTCTTCATCTCTTCCTTTTTTCCCCTCTTCTTTCGGATATTTTTGACCGTTTCTTTGCACTTCGTCGATCATTTTAAGTAAATTCTATTAATTAGAGGATGTTATCTGGCGAACCCTCCGACGATGCACGCGCATCGATGGTACCTTTTTTTTCCTTCACACTCGAACGAACTTTTGACTTACACGATCGACTTTTAATTTATACCGTGTAAACGATGTAATTATTGTTTATTTAAAATATTATCACCGCGCTTTTATCTAACTGTGCGAAATATCAGTTTGGAAAAATGATAAATACGTTCGGCACAGAAGATGTAAAAATAAAACTTTCTCTCTATGAATCATTGAGTTATCCTTTGTAGCTAAACCGACCGCTCGACCTATGCTTAATGCAACATATTTTTATAATTAATTTTCTATCATTTTTCATAATAATTAATAACGATACATCTGTTAGTTTTCGAACAACAATTGATGATAGATCGGTGATCATTGATCATGAATTATTTTTACGCGAAAAACTTTTGCACTTGTGCTCAGAAATGATCAGAAATCAAAGTATGAATATCATTAAGAATTATTGCTTTATCATTTGAAACTTGGGCATCGAAATGTTTATTTATCACTACTCTTAGTTGTTGCAATTACAAAATTGGAAAAATATTATTAATTTTTATCTCTTTATAAAATTATTTAATCTGCCTGCAATTTTGATTAATTTTTTATCTGAAGAACCTTACCTTATGAGTCCAATGTACAATTCAAAAAGGTCTGATAAATCTGATTAAGTTTAAAAATAGTTCGTTCATCCAGCAAATATAGTTTTGCAGAAGAATGAAAATTGTTTATAAAAAACTAACGTATAAAGTTGAGGAAGATTTTTATTATAAAAAATTAGAATAATGAATAAGGAGGCGAAGTTTAAAAGTCTCGTCAGAAAGGAGAGTTGTAAGATAAGAAGAGGCACTTCCTTCCAAAAAATTTAAATATCCCCTGTGGAAGCGCTGGAGTATCCTATCTTATGACCGCCCATAAATATACTGAAAACAATAATAAAGCCCACCCGCGGGATAAAAAAAAGAGGAAGAAGAAGGAGAAGAAGAATAAAATACGGCTTAATAGATATATGTAATATCTATTCGAGAATCAGCAAGGGCGAGAAGAGACAATGAATCGCATAATGATGCTCGCGCGGATGCAGCGGAATACTAATAAGCGTCCATAAATCGGCCGTCGCGGGACCTCCATGCATGCGTCCGTGCAGCAGCAGCATCGCCGCGGTTCCCGAACTTCCTCGTTCATGCAGCTGGCAATTATCTGGCGTACGGCGTACGCCCATACATAACGGGCCCAGCACGCGTCTAGGAGTGCCGCGGCGCGGCGTTCCCTACTTCTCCCCGCAGCTGCGGAGCGGCCAAGTCTTATCGTCCTCGATTAACGAGCCTCTCCTCCAAGGCGGCCGTCGATGCATATTAATACTTGGACTTAACCCACTCGAGAAAATCTTAACGCCACATGAGAAAACTCTTCTATGTATATGCGAAAGCTTTCAACGAGCGATCTCCATTTACTCACTCTCACACCGCTGCAGCCAAAAACTGCATGCATAATGCTACCTCACTTATACTACTTTTTTTATCTCCCCGTTTAAGTCGGTAGAAAGTGAAATAATTTTTATAAATTTCTCTAATTTACAGTATCTTTCGCTTATTTTATTCTTAAGTATTTAGTTAATCTTACATTTTAGTTTTTTATTTTGTGAGTGAAAATAATTACTTTTTTTATTGACTAGTATCTTTCAGCGTATTTAAATGCTCTTTATTATGATCAGAGATTCCACTGATTGTGAAAAAAATTTTTTTTTTAATTTAGCTTAGTCAAGAAGAAGGTTTTATCAGTATCGCTATAGCTAAAAAAATTATTTCGAGAAGTTATTACGGATTCGATGTTCTTACCCGTTAACAGTTCATGGTATTCAAATATTACAGATGGGAGTTACAAATCTTGCTAAGATTTTGGAAAGTATTTCCTTAAGTTAATAATAAAGTAAAAACTAATGATGAGTATTTTTTTTTTTCAAATTAAAATACTACATGAGCAATATGAAAAATTATTTCACAGTGCTTATCAGAGAAAATTTATACTTGAATAGGTTCTTCCTGTATTGAGGGTAATAAAGACTCCCAAAGTTTCATAGATCGTCATTCTAGGTAACTTGGGATTTCCTTTGCCCTATTTTTCGACTATCACAACAATAAAAAATTTTCAGTGATAGTGCTTAAAAAAAAAAAAGGATTCCACTGTCTCGTTAAAAAAATCTTATAACTAATACTCTCTTAAAAAAGATATTCTTGAAATTACTAGTAACTCAAGCTTTCAAGCAGGATTCTATTTACGGGTCAATTTCGGAGGAGAAAAAAAAAAAAAGAAAAAAAAAAGAAATGGAGTGTATTAGAACACCGATTGAGTAAAGTTAGCCTTACAAGATAGTCAGAAGGGCTCACTGCATGTAGCAGCACGAAGGCGTAAGATCGAGACAAGTGAGTTTGGGCTCTTTGGATTACAGGCTGCCTCCGGTGGCCGTCGATGATCCGAGGACGTTCGGACGGACGGTTCCCACACGTCGCTTAATTGATCGATTCTCAAATCTCGGGCTCCGTCGGAGCGTTTACTCGGTGCGTGCGCCGCCCGAGGGAATTCAAATTTATCTCCGCTTTCGTTGTTTCTTTTTTTTTTTTTTTTTTAAGGACCGCCTTTAATCCTCCTGGCCCGCGTCCACTTCGACCGAATATTTGTCGAGATTATTAAGTCAGCCTGCTGCCAGTCCCTTAGTCCCGGCTTAGCGGTGTAATCCCTCGTAATACTCGCACCACCCCGACGCACCCTTCTACCCCCTTATTCTCACAATCATCGCGCACCTGTAGCCTTTTTTTTATTTGTGCAAATTTTATCTTGCAGAATAATTTTTAAATAAATTTATTTTATGTAACTGCACAATCGATAAATTCGAATCGGAATAATCAAATTTATTTATTGGCAGATCGATAAACATCAAATTTATGTAATTCAGTGAAATAAAAAAAATCAAGAAGTATCAAATTTTATGAATATGAATTACTTTTCTCATATTGATTGTTGTTACGTAGAGAGGCCAAAGAGATTTGGTCACCGATACCGAGCGACCGGCCCCCGAACGGTAGTTCTATAAATATTACTCCTATAACCCGAGGAATAAATTATCGGGGTTGAGTAGGTAGTCAACTCCCAGATGGTCAATAATTAGCATACGTTCCTGCACGAGTGCGGATTCCCATCATCGCCGTCGCGTCGCCTCGAAACGGAAAGGAGGCTCTGCGAGAGGACGATGAGAAACGAGAATGTTGGGACTTTTCGGGAGTGGTTTTGTACCGCGCTGACGGACGAGCACCGATATTTTAACGAGCAAACCGACCGGAGCTTTTTTCGCCTGCGGTCGGCCACACTTTCCGAGTATCAAATTACCCCGGCCACCCCGGCCAACTTGCGACAACACGTTTCGGCCTTATTTATCGAAGTAGCCGAATTATAACAACAAGAGCTCAGAGAAATTCCGAAAATATATATTCATTCCCGTCTCGGTCGCACCTTCTACCGGGCACTAAAGATTAAAATCGCCATTATCTCCCGATACGCGAGTACGAGGAAATTTTAGTGCTGCTGGCTGCTTCTTGTTTTTCTTATTTCTCCTCCACGGCTTACCTCTCCTTTTTACCCCTTTTTCGTAATAACTTTTATCGCTGAAGCCGCACGCGCGTACTCGCGGATAAGGAATTATAAATTTCTTTCCCCGGCGTTCGGCCAGCGAGGTGTCTCCTCAAGATATCGCCTAATAAAGTGACACCTCGCTAATTTTATGCAGCCGAGGTTTATAAAAACCTTGACTTTTTTTTATCTTCCTTGCTTATGAAAAGGTTGTACGATCTCCAGCTTTGAGATATACGCCGGACGCTAAATTTTACTAACCGGACGGCTGCTCTTATCAGTTTTAGGGAAGCAGTTTTTTTATTATGACTAATTTACTCGACTCGTTTTTACTGGTTTCTTTATGCGTGACATGTGTCCGCAGCCGCAGTAGCTTCTAATTAAGTGCTGTGACTCATTTAATTGTGCGAACCTTTTTTTAGACTTTAATTGGATTTTTAAGTTACAACTCCAGAAGTTTTTTAACAGAAATGAAAAGAAAATATCTGATTAGTTTGTCAAAATTAATTTCTTCATTGATAAGTTTAAACTTTTATTATTCAACCAACAGTTAACGAACAAAAACTAAAAATTTTTTCACAAGTATTTCATCAATAAAAAACCATAGAATAAATTTCTATTTTACCCATAAAAAGTTATTTATAACTTCAAGCTAGACTTTTTGCGGTCTTTATGCGAGAAACTACGGTAGGTGTGTTGCAAGTACCTATAATTAAATATGATATCTCGTAAATGTTACACTGCTTTTCACGCTAGGAATGTAATCTATCGCGCATCAATAAATTCTCAAGCAAATAAAACAGCAGATTTATATGATACATCAATGCATGTACAGAAGCAGATCATTTGGCATTATAAATATCAAATACTCCATCAGCCTTGGCTAATTATGTTTAACTGATTTGTTACAAGAGTAATCGATACTTCGTCAATGAAACTTTAACTCTCCTCAACTTTACATGCGGCCAATAGAGTAAATTAGCTCTATTTTTTCAAATTGTTTATTACGGCAGGGTTATTTGATAAAAATTTATAAAAAAAAAATTTTTTACAAGGATCTTTTTAATTAAAGCATCCACTTTTTTATTTATTTACTATTACAGATTGGTATGGAAAAAACTGCAGTGATAAAGCAGAAAAAAAGGCATAGAAAACTTTCACGTTCACAATCTGACCTCACTAAATAATAAAGCTTGCCTTATACACGTCGCACTTTTCTTTAAGATTCCGCTAGCCAGATAACCAACAAAGATTGAAGGGGAAGAAAAAGGAAGAACAACAAAGGGAATAGGAAAGATAAAGGGCTTCGGTACCAAAGACTCCGAGGAATGCACTGCGAAGCGCCCAATATTAATAACCGGGCGAGCTGCTAATCCCTCTGAGCTGGAACAGGAAGTGCATAATTTTACGTGGGTGACGCTCAAGGTGGGCGTGGCGAGGTTTTTTTCTCCGTACCTTCTAACCTCTGACCCTGTGGCTCTTTCTTTATCGATGACTTCTTCCGTGGCGTGTACCTATCGCGGCTATCAAAGGTATCGAACGCAATAACCCACGCGAGCACGTGCAATTATCTTGCTTTGCTGGTGCGTAGGCGAGGAAAAGGAGGAGTATTTTTAAAGGTCTCTGGTATCTGTGCTTAGGGTACTTTTATCTTTGATCTAATGGATGTAGCTATGAAAAGTCTTTAAGAGTTGTACTTTTAAATTAAAAATTACTAATTACAAAAATTGGATTTATCTCTTAACTTATCTACGAAGATCGCTCTACTAATAATTTGTACAAACAATGAATAACTTTGTTGTCATCCCTTGAATTAAACTTCTTGCCCTTATTTTGGATATTGTAATATTAATAATTACATTAATGCCGACGTTTCGTCATCGTTTTTAGAATGACATCTTCAGGGCTAAAAATATTCAAGATCACAAATTTTTTTAACGAATGACTTTAGACTATTAATTTATAAATTATAATTTAAAAAGTAGTTTAGTTTACCTATAAAAGGTGAAATATAATACAAATGGAACAGACAATGTACGTATTGACTGAGTCAAATTATCAAAGACCAACTAGTTGTCGGCTTTGTGGACAAGACACTACTGATTGATCAAATTAGATTTTAGAAACAAAGATGAAAAGGCAGTTAAGATCTTGAATATTTTTAGCCCTGAAGATGTCATTCTAAAAACGATGACGAAACGTCGGCATTAATGTAATTATTAATTGTCAAAAAATAAAATTTGTTCGTGAGACCAAACACAAGTTTCTTTAATTATTTATATTAATACGAACAACCACCAAACTAAGCAACATAATTGTAATATTGTTTTTTTTTTAGTTATTTTTACGTGATTAATAGATCTAAAATAAGCTTCTGATAAAAATTTTATAGCTCAAGTAATGCATACAGATCTATCAATTATTA
Organism: Encarsia formosa; assembly: GCA_038277355.1. Lineage (NCBI taxonomy): Eukaryota > Metazoa > Arthropoda > Insecta > Hymenoptera > Aphelinidae > Encarsia > Encarsia formosa. The sequence continues at coordinate 13,675,119 of CM076187.1, read as the reverse complement.
TTTTGATCTACAAAATCAAGTTTTATTGAGAGAATATTAAATTTATTAATCAAAACTGAAAAACAAAAAATTAGTTAAATAAATAAATAAAAGCAGAGGCTCTGAATACTTTTTTTTTAATTGAACAAGATCGATATTGGTGAACAAATATTGCTCGAACAAACATCGTTTGACCATACTTTTATCACAAAAATTATAGTGAACCGATAATCTGAAATATTTGTAAGCGACAAGAGTTTTTTTGGTTTTTTTTTTTTTTCGATGCCCCTAGATGATTCTTCAAAGGTTTCCCAAGTCCTTATCCTTAAAAAAAAATGCAGCACAATAATTTTGTCATTGCAGGCCGACCTGTGTTATTAATTTTTTCTTCACAAATTGATTTGAATCCGAACCAAGTGTCTCTTAGCTAGAGAGTACGCCAATTCAAAATAATTACTCGAGGGGAAGTTTAAGTACACACTAGGCAATTAAGGTATACTAGTTATATAAATAATAACAAGTTACATTATTGTTAATCGACAAACTATTTCAATGATTCTCTAAAGTATTGAAGCTGAAATAATGAGCAAAACGAATCATGAATAATAATTAATAAAAAATACTTCATTAATCGAGCAGTCGATTTTCAAGGAAGTGCTCATTAAAATATTAATAATATGTAAAGTATCAGTTGCAAAGATCTTACCCTTATTATCAACCGAGAATGAAAAAAAAAAGAGAAGCATCGTAAGTATTTATCAATGTAAAATTATGCAAATGATATCATTAGAAGAGGCGGAACGTATAATAACAGCTTGTCCTGAAAAAGAGAGAATTAAAAATCTAATTTTATGAAAATAAGAGATGGGCCCGGGATACGCGAGGGCCACTTACAGGGGATAGGTCACGCGGCATAATTACAGGGTAGATCTTTACGAGCCTTTACGATCGGAGGGTTAACCTCGCGACACGCGTGCGCTCGCACCATTGTGATCATGGGGACAAACTCGTGCAGCCTTAGTTCGGATGGTAGGCGGTGCTTCATCTTCTTCTTCTTCTTTTTATTTATTTATTTTTTTTATTATTATTCTCCCAGAGATGATTCTCAAGGTGGGATATCCCTGATATACAAAGGAGGAGGATATGGGCCTCTTGTAATTAATATAATTCCGTACCATGCGGACGATACCTGCAAAATTGTTCATATTTATAAAGGTACAGACGCTATTGAGCTTTATCGACGTTCTATTTACTAGATTTTGAATTTTTCTTAAATTGTCGATAGTTATAATTTTTTTACTTGTCTTTTGACTTGTAAATAAGCATATGCAATCGACTCTTGAACGTCATAGTTATACCTTATTACCTATAACTCATGTTTTTGAAAATTTTTGCTTTTATACGAATTTCAAAAATGTAATACGAGAGCATCCAGTTTTTTATATGATACCAGTATTTTAGTTAAATTAGAGAATCCAACTCATTTAATTTTTTTTGTCGAATTAAAAGAAAGAAAAAAAGAAGCTACGACCGGACAAAAACAAAACAAATTTAAAAAAGCCCATCAAAATAAAAAATCTCTTTTTAAATGCGCTCAGTAGGTAAACAAGGCTTACATTAAATGCTAAAAAGATTTCAGGAAATCCCAGAAAATAAATCGCGCTTATTGCCTCGTAATTTTTTCAGTATTATTATTTTTTTTACTCATGTGACTCAGTTTTTTTCTCCTCAGAACTGCCGATGCGGAAATATCGATGTCAGAGTATAAAAAGACGTAATAAAAATCAAAATGTAATAATTAAATACTTGAAAAATAACCAAAAGTGAACCCCGAAAATTGACGTTCTTATTGCAGGAGGAAAAACATGGAAAAATATTACAGGGAAAATGAAAAAACTTTAATCACAACATAATCATCTCTCGAATGAATGAAAGTATAAATTGCAACAATACTTGATTAATTCAGTTAGTTTTTAGAAGCTATTAACTATTCTCAAATCTTGCGTCATGCGAATAATATCGCAACTGCCGACCAGAAGTTATGAGCGTGAGAAACACTGGATGACGATGATATTCATTTTAATTTGTGAACAAGCCGATTTATGAGCGATGACTCGCGTTTAATAAGCCGATGTATTGACTTGCTATCAACGTTGCTCTACAGTAGGGAGCTTCTCCACTATCGATTAAAATATGTTTGGTTCAATCGAGTAATTCGAGTATTGCGAAATTTTCTCTAAAATATTGAAACTTCAGTAATACTACCAGAGCATTACAGGTCTAATGTATCTTTAAATCTCGTTTTTCGAGGTTTCAATCGAGACTACATTTGGCAATACCCTCCAACACAACTAAAATTTTTAATTTTTCTTTTTATATTACTTTGTCAATAAGTTTTTCTGGTCAGACTATCTTTCGTAATAAATATCTTTTAATTAAATACAGGTACAGATAAATAATCGTACCCTGCAAAAATTCATTAAAGTAAAATAAACAAATAAAAAAACACGTATGAAAAAGAAAAAAATAAACTCGATATCATTTTAAAAGTGAATTTTCAAGTAAATTTTGAATAGCCTCGAGAGTATAAAAAAAAAAAAATAAAAACAAAAACCTGGCAAAAAAAAAAATAAAGGCCCCAAAGGGGAAAAAAATGAAAAAGCGAGAATGCTGGAAAAGGAGAAAAAAGTGTTGAGTAAGAAAAAAAGGAAGACAAAGAAGAGTGAAAGAGAAGGGAATCAGTGAATAGGGCTCTTAAGATAATCTGGATAAAATAAAAGTTTCCCATGCGGGAGCGCTCGAAGCCCGGTCGGTTCTGCGGAGGAGGATTACCTCCCTGGGTGTCAAGAAAAAAAGAGAAGCAATTAGTCGGCTCGAAAGATATAAATTCGAATGCTCCCGGCATTCTACAGCCATAGTCGCACCTCGTCTCGCTCGTAAGTCACTTTTGGAAGAAGCTCCTGCCCGCTGGAAAAGCCCCTAGCCTTATCTTTTAAATAAATCTTCTCGCTTCCGGAAATTGTCCATCTTTTATTCTTCTTCTTCTCTGATTTTGGAATCTCGGGGCGGGCGCGAAAATCCCCAAGAATTCCTCGAGATCGGTCGATGATAATATTTTAAATAAAGAGCGGTGGCTACCTTTTTTTCAACTTTCCTTCAAAATAAGCCATTCTCCTTCTCTCTCTTTTGGTCTCCACCTGAGACTAAATTAACGACGTACTTTTTACCTCTGGCACGTTTACGGACCAACTGATGACTTATCTATTTTTTTTTTTCTCAAAACTTGGATTATGGAGACAATATAAAAAAAAATAAAAAATGAAAAAAAGAAGAAGTGGTAGGTGTGGAGAAAAGGATAAAGGAAGAAGATGTTTCTTATTTTTTTATTATTTTTTTTTTTTGTTACGCCGGCCGCGACGCGGACTCCTGCCACACACGCGGACGCATTCGATTTTGGAGACCGGTGTGTAACTTGATACTTTATCGTAACGGAGTCGGCATTTAACGTCAATTCAAAACTAGCCTGAGACGTGTGTGTACCTACCCAGCGCCAGCGTCTGAGAATGTTTTTTTTCGGTGGACACAAATCGCCCCCTGCGCGTTAATTATCGTAATACTATATTTCGTGAGAGAGTGTCCTCCACCAAAGCCATGATATTCAAATTAGTCGCATCGCTTGGTTATAAATGTCCAAATTATCCCCGTCTATTCCACGATTGGCAGCTACTGAATAATAACAAAATCAGCCACAGCCACACCTTGCATTCCTCAGATTAAGATCTTTTCCACCTTTCGATGGGCTATTTGAAAATATTATTTTTCATTTGGCTGGAGATTATCATGCGTTTCAAAATATATGTTTGCACGCTACCTGAACACGAAATCTCCGTCTACTCCGGGGAGATGAAAATTTTAAAGCACGCATCGGTTGGGGGGGGAGCAGAAGAGTATTAATCTCGGGAGAGGGGAGAGGGGAATTGGAGAATCGCGCGAGGTGGCAGGACGATAAGAACAGTTAGCCCAATAAATAATTCCCTTCCGTTTGAGGCTCGTGATAAGGCGTTCGCTAAGTACGGCACGGCCTTACACCCGAGTAAAATTAAGTGTTACGCGCCCTGTCGATGAGTCTCTCGGATAACTGCACGCAAGAAACGAAAAGAGGAAGGGGGGGGGGGGGAAGGAAGACGAATCTATTAGCCGGTGCAGCAGCGGCAGCAGGGAGAGAAAGAGTGAGCCGCGAATTGAGCAATAAACCTACCAGGAGGAGGTGGGAATCCTATACGCTGAAACGAATCCCCCCGGCTGATGCCAACCCGCAACAAGATGTCACGCCGATAAAATCGCTCGGGCAATTCGTTTGAGCATTCCTCTCCAGAGCCATCCAAGGTGGTCGCGGCCCGACCCGACAAATTACCCCCGGTCCCGGCTCCCCTGGCCTTTTTACCTTTTTACCTTTACATTGACGCACCCTTTATTTCCTTTATTTCTCCTAATCTTTCCTACGTGGGCCAATAATGAATTACTTAATCTTCTTTTACCCGCACTGTTCAAGACACATTTCGACGGTCCCAGTGAAGGAAAACCTTATATTTAGGGTTTCACAATACCAATACAACACCATAATTTGACTCAATATTGTATTGATATTGAAAAAATTAAAAATATTGTATTGCTATTGATATTGACTTAATACTATTGACTATCGACAATTCAAAACTCAAATTTAAAACTGAAGCATATACTAGTGCAATTATATTACCATAACATAAAAAAAAAAACTATAATATTCCAACTTGCCGACCGTAAGACGTGTTTACACTTAAATGAAGTAAAAAAGAATCCAACATTTAATTTAAAACCCCAGTGCCAAATAGATGAAACCTGGAAAAAAGAAATCGATCGATATTTATCGAAAGATATCGGAGGATACAGATATTCTTCATTGGTGGAAAGTCAATCGTAAGATCTATCCTAATTTTGCAAAAATGGCCCGATATATTCTAAGTATATTGGCTTCTGCTGTTCCCGTCGAAAGACTTTTCTCGCAAGCGTCTTTAGTTATAAACTAAAACTCGTACTCGACTGAACGATGATGTTTCAAAGGCATTAGTATGCATAAAAAATTGGATGTTCAGCGATCTTTGAGCTCAAATCTATTAAGTTTTTGAAGAAAAGGTAAAAGTCAATAGTAGGTATTGAAATCAATAATATTGAGACTCTAGTATTGATATTGAGGCTCAATAGTTATCTTGGATATTGTATTGATATTGACCACCAATACAATACAATACAATACAATATCAATATTACTATTGTACTATTGTGAAACCCTACTTATATTAAATTCTGCGGATTTAAAATCATCAATGAGAGATTGAAGTGAATAAAAAAATTGAAAGTAATAAAAAAATCTGATTGATTGAGTATCGACTGATCAAGATTCTCGATTTTTTTGATGTTTTTTACTTATTTCAGCATCTTACTGATATCTTTGAATTTTCAATTTTTTAGCTAAGGTTTTTCTTCGCTGGGACCATCGATTTGTTCATTCATGAGAACGAAAGCTACGGAGTAGTCACGAGCTGACGCCATTACCATCTTGGTTTTTATTACTCCTATGAAGACTATAATGTATCCACTCTTCCAAGCTTATTAGTAATCATTCATACCTAGTAGTCATTGACTGTTATCATCTTTTATCTCTCTCGCTCTCTCTCTTGGTAATTTTTTTAACTTTATTTTTTTGTTCACCATAGCTGCGCACAATAAATAAATATATATCAAATTTTTCTATATGCTTATAACGATCATTTATTTGAAAATTTTTTTACAAATTTATCAGTTAGATTGTTAAACCAAACCTTAATAAAAATTCATATGCTCAGAGGTGGAGTAAATTAACTTTTGGAAAAAAAACCAAGTTGTAAAAGATGATATTAAATATAAGAAAAGGATATTTTATTGATTCCGAGTCTGAATTTTGGAGCCCAATAGCGGTAATTCAACTGACTACACAACATTTACCTTTTTTCAGCCTCTATTGGACCTCAAAATTGAACGTTCAACCTTCGTTTTCGGTTATCGGACGGAAAAATTGAATACCTAACTTGATAGGAAAGGATTCATTGGCTACCTTGTTGCAAGCGGTGCCTTTGCAAATTTGTCGAAGATCAAATAAACCTATTCCTGACCACGCAAGTAATCTACTTATTCGGAAATTTTTGAAATTTTTATGTAAAATAGATGATAGCTACAAAACTAATAGCATTTTAATGTTTTATATTGAAAAATAAAGCCTTGTGAGCGCTAAAATTGCAGATAGGTAAACTATATTCAATCAGGGTTGTAATGTTTAATGTTTTAAATGAAACGGTATCAAAATATTGATTTAATGTTTTTGCACAGAGCAAAAAAAATCATATTTCCTGAATTTAAATTACATTTAACTTCATTACACCTCGCATTACACGTAGCAGGATTCAAATAAAAAATTATTTTTAAAATTTATCACTTGAAATTAGAACTAGAACAAAATTCTTCAAAAACTTGAAAGAGCCAACCCCAGATCTTTGCTTGAACCGAAACACTCTGAAATATTCACAAGGTTCGGGAAACTATCACCGCAGATGTTTTATTTTCCCTATATCTCCTGGCTCGCGCAAAACAAACCAGTGGGAAAACTAACAAAAGACAAAATATTATTCTTATTATCTCATGTTTGGCAATAGCAATCGTACCACCGATAGCGATGCAGTTTTGTAAAAAAAAAAAAAGAAAACAACCAAATAGGCACGAGGACCACACCAAGTGAAAGTTGGGGGATGATTCCGATCGAAATCCTCACGTAGAAAAAACCATCGTCCGGCGCGTTGAGAAACAGAAGAAGGTGTCATTAGACTGCAGCAGGCAGCGGGTGGTGGTTGTGTTTGTCGTAGGCACATAAATACCGAAACCGAATGATGCGGCTGTTAGTTTTGAAAAAAGAAGAAAAACTCTGAAAAGACACGACTGTGTGTGTGAGCGTCCGGAGGAGTCCGTACAGATCATCGAGGACGATAAGAAAAAGGAGCCGCCCGCGTAGCTGCGTCCACCCCTGACGAATTTAACATGGTTCACACGTATGCACGGGTGGCGTTGTTTATGCACCCAAGAGCGCGTTGCTCAACCACACCTCGTGCTTGAAAAAGTATAATTTCTCTCTCCGCACCTCGGCTCTTTGGGTTACACTTGCGCGACACAGATACCTGTAGTGTAGGTATATATGTATAGGTATATACGTAGAGTGCGGTGCTCAAAACGAGCATTGATTTATCTAATTTACTAGCTTTGTGCGGCTCGAGAGGATGTACGCAACCTGACTATTTTCTCCTTGTAATTGCCGACCCTGCGCTGCTGTTGCTACAGGAAGTGAATTAGAGACGCGCGTAGTCGTGGGTGGACGCTCACTTCCTTCATCGCATTTCTTGTTTATGTTAATCTCTGGCTTAGTGCAATTGCATGCTTCCTTATATATTAACAACTGTAAAAAAACAGCAAAAAATTTTAGATTATAGTAGAGATAAAAAAGAGTAAACAGTTTTTTTGAATATTATTATTTGAGTTGACTTCTCACCAGTGTCGATGGCTGACGTGGCTTCGGCTTTTTGGAACACCTCCCGCGGCGACGGCAGTACGTCACATCTCATCGTCTTGCTTCGCACGCTGCTGGTGCTGCACACCCACACATTCCGCTGCCTATTAGGTTCCTCTCTTCACTGGCCCATTTTTTTCCGTTATTATTGATACTGTATCCCGAGAAACCTCTAACGAGCTTCCTGCTGATCTTTATTAACTTACTCGAAGAGATCAAACTTTATAATACTGCTCAAAAAAAACCCATCATAACTGGTTGAGATTTTATTAACTGTAATGGCTTGAAATTTTACTGAAAGGTTGAAACTTTTTTTTTTTTTTTTTTATGGACAAATTGAATATTATTATGACAGAAAATTATTACTTAATCCGATCTTTCTGCCGAAACAGTCTTAATCAGATCTTGGTCAAATTTAACTTTATGTAAATTATACCTGAAAACTACAATTTTTTATGGTTATTATCGAATTGCATTTGGAAGGCTGTTTTTCAATGTATACGTACAAAACTCTCATAAAAAAATCTGAAAACTTCATTGGTGTACATAAGTACTTACAATTAGTTCTTTAAAAGTAATGAAATTTACATTTTTATCCTTGTAAATTTAAGAAAAACTCAAAATTATTGTAAACAAAAATTAATTGTACAACTTGCAGATGGGTTTCTTCGAAACGGTTCAAAGCATTTAGAGAATCTAAGAATATTTTTCTGAGAAAATACATAATCACTTATCAGAGAACTTTGTAAAATCATTTTAAAGACTTTTTATTTTACCTAGCCATACAGCAATTGTAAGGTTGACAAAACTTTTTTTTTAATAAATAGATTAATCATTTACTTGTTAAAAGCTATTGACAAAAGTTCGCTGAAATTGAATTAAACGATGGCGTCCATACTGGGATGACTAATACGTAAAAGAAAAAAGAATCCGGCTCATCAAAAGCTGAAAGGCGGGCAAATTGGTACTATGTAGTTAGCAGTACATAAAGGCCTCATCGATAAATGGACTCGCGGCGGCAAGCGAGACTCGGCGTTGTTTGTTTTTGTCGGAGGTCGCTCTCTCATTAGGTTTATTGCCGGATAAGTAATTTGTAAGTGAAAAGAGCGAGCAAACAGAAAATATCGAAAAAGAAGAAGAGTGAGTGACGAGAGGAGAAAAAGAGCACAGCAGAAGCGGGATAAGCATCATCGGTTGGAATGGAAGAGGAGAAAGAAAGAACGAGTATAGTATGGGAGTTGGGAAATAAGGAGTAGTATCTGCACCGGGCGGCACGAGAAACGGAGAAGATAAGGGCTAATCTTACGTAGTCGCGCTCAGGGCGAACTCGTGCCTCGCACCAGCGGCATTAGCAGCCGCGATAGCGATTATTTACGAACTGATTCACACCCCGAGACGCCTCGGAATGTCCAGATTAATTAAAATAACACGCTTCCCCCGTTTCTAGCTTCGCTCACTGCGCCGACAAATTTACGCCCTGGGCCGTGGTAATCAATCAGCGGACACCCAAATCCCCGATTGTAAGCCGCTATCCCGGGATTCGGGAATTCGGTGGCCTGTTACAGGAACAATAATTAATGCTCCTCACCTCGAGAAACGTACGAACGCGGACCGATAAATGTCCAGCCGACATAGATTAGGATCAATTTATTTACGTGAATTTGGACAATATTTTAATCTATTATCTCGAGACCAAAACACTTATACCTATTAAGAGACGGTAGGTGATATATTTTACGGTCGGAACATTTTTTTTCCTCTTCTTCTTCTTCTTCTTCCTCCTCTTTTATACCAACGAGTTTGTCGTCGACGTCGTTGGAGCATTTATTATATTATTTACATTTACTTTCGATTAGTGGTGTTAAAGTATGATAATTTAATTAGCACGCGTGTACGGGAGAGACCAATTTTGGAAGAATTTCGAAAAAAATCCCGAGAATTTGCGGGGAATTTGCGAGCGTTCGAGGGAGTTTCACGCGATGAGTGAGAGGATTAAAGTCACCTTGCTATGAATCTTATGCAAGTGCAGATTGCTCCATGAATAATTTATGTCGCCACCATTAATCTGATTCCCTATCGTTTTTATTATTTTTCGAACACTGCACTTTGTTGTTTTGTTTTAAACACTTTAAACTCGTAAATTAAAGTATTCTTTTCAAATATTTAAATTAAATTACAGATTTTTTATACTCTGCAAGCTTTGTTTTAAAAAATTCTGCAAAAATTGTATTTCCAGCCGATGATTTTTTTCCTATTTGATTACGTATTTTTAAATTTTACTATTTGTTTTATTCGTTTAAATTGAAAAAATAAGAATCCTGTCTTACTTCCTCGCGTGAGACACCACGCGAACTCTTGGCAAGGAAAAACCAAAAAAAAGAAAAAAAAGGAAAGAAAACAAGACGAGCCTCTTCAACAAAGAAAAAGAGTTCAAACAGGTTGCAGCGGAGCAATCATCGAAACGAGCAGTGCGCACCTCGCGATTCCATTCATGGCTTCATCATCGCTCGACCGCCGCGCCGGCGCACTACTTAACCGGGAAAAGTTCAAATACGCTTCGTAGGAATAACAATTATGCAAGGGCAAAACTCCCAACTGATGATGATTTTAATAAGCGTAGCTGCCGCCGCTGACTAATTGACAAAAAACTCGGAACGGCCACATATATAGCAAGCGGCTCTCAAATTACAGCACCGCGCCTGGGGATGGATGATCGCCCACTGCTTAATCTGTTCCTAGCTCCAGCCTAACGATCCTTTTGCTGAAATCACTTGATTTTCCAGCTTGCCCCAGAGGCTCGTACTACTCGTACCTACCCCGTGAGAGTTACACGCGAGTTTTACATTTTTACGAGCTACACCTGTACCCCCCTCCCCCCGGCCCGTTTAATTTTCGCTCAAGTCCAGTAAGTGTTGCCTTTTTGTCGAGCTTGCTTCTTTAAGCGCTTATTGATAAACGGTTTTCGGAGAAATGCTCTTCTTATTGCAACGTTATCCGAGAAAATTAGTTTGCTTCTTCTTCTGCTTCTTGTTCTTCGAGGGGATCGATTACCGCCTCCCTACTGTACTTAATTATTTAAAAATAAAAAATATCTTACCGCAAATTTCAAACAAAGCTTTTTTAAATGTTGAAAAATATTATCTAATTGATTGCCTAATATCTACCTATTTAAATCTGGATAAAGAAAATAAAACTGAGATAAAGAGCGAAAGTGGAAGAGAATGACAAAAAAAAAAGAAGAAAAGAAATTATGAGCCACATAAATAATCGTTGGCGAAGCGATGACACTATACTCTCTATTAAAAGAGAGAGAGAGAGAAAGAGAAAAAAGAAAGAAACGAAAAAGAGTTGTTGGTCCCGTATCAGCCGAATAGCCAGGTAAAAGAAGAAAAAAGAGTAAGAAGGACCACATCGAAGAAGAGGCGAAAGAAAAAGGCATCCCACAAGAATCTCTAACCTGACGGCTAAGAAGAAGAAGGAGGAGGAGGAAAAAAAAAGAATAAATGAACAAAGCACCAGCAGCGAAGAGAAAGACAAAGCGCGAAGAAAAGAAGAAAAGGCATAAAGCGTGAAGGCGCGATAAACGGGGTGGATGCTGGCCTGGCCCCTCGGGCCCACCACCGAATTCGCGGATTCGAGAGCCAGACCGCGTCAAAGTGCAGCCGCCACCCCCGCAAAGATCGGTGCAACAAACAAAGAGTTTGAGCTGCCTCGGGCCACGTTGGCGACGACCGACGACTCGTCGAGGGCCCGATAAATAATATCCGACTCTCTCTTCTCTGCACCGATATTTTAGCACTGGCTCGCGAGGTGTGGGTTCCCCACCCCCTCGCAAAAATATGCGAAAAATAAATGAACGGTGCGTCCTTTCGAAGGTTAAACGACTCGAATGTTATTGCACCTATACTCCTCAATTCTTTCTTTTTTCTTTCTCTTTTTGCATACTCATTCTTTTGTGTGCTAAGTTGGAGGGGAAACAAAATTGAGTTGGAATACACCTTGCGCGCGAATCGTTTAATTAATGCGTACCGTACGGGATTTTTGACCGGTAAATCACGATTATTATTACGATTCAAAATTTTTTTTTCATTTATTATTATTTTTGATAAACTAAAAATTCAGCTTCAATCTTTAATTGAACTATTTTTGCAATATCTATTAAAAACTTGGAATTTTTTAACCAAACTCTTAAATTTTTTACAAGTTTTGAATAATGCTTGATTTAATTGCATATGAAAAATGTTATAACACTCAAGAATAAAATTTTATAGTTGATGTTCTATTTTACTCAAACAAGTGATAAAAGCTGTCAATCGATGAGTGCCACATCAGTCCTGAATCTTTGCTGTGTAATTTTGAACTTTGACCAACTTTTTGAAGACTGCTTATGAAGATTAATCTTAGACGATGTGTTGCAGCTGCACAAGAGTAAGGAACTCGTCTACGTGTAATAAAAAACCAACAAGTAAAAATAAAAAATCTCTTGAATAAGTATCGAAAATACGAAGTCCATTATCGGTGTTCGACTTGACCACTAGTTTTATGAAGCTCACAGTAAAATATTTGACGAGTATATCGTTGGTACTTTTATTTTCCCAGAGATCCTTTACAAATAACGGAGTCCAGCTTGTAATCAATAGGCACCCATGCAAATCGTATAGAAATTATCTCGACGCAAGACGTTGAATTTGAATTGCAAAGATCGAGAGTATACCTCGATACCTCAGCTATAGAAATGCAATAAAGACTGGCGTCGGTGCGACTGCAAAGGCGCGAAACTACAATTTAAAGCGGCTCCCAAAGCAGCTGGGGGGTCGCGGGAGCTGGATGTCGTAAACGTCAAAGCACCCGGCAACGCGGAAAAACAGGACAGCAGCGGCTTTCCTCCGATTCTCGCCGTAAATCCGACGGGCCGTAAGTGTTGCGGGTGGTCAGTTCTCCTCTTTTTATCGCCGTCTTCACCGTGACGCCCGATTGCCAAAGTGTAAGTACGCCGGAGCCGCGTATATAGAGACGTTACGTACGTCGTATTACGTCGGGTAACTTATATTGGAAGATTTGCGCGCGAGTCGATTTGATGGCCCGCTTCGCTTTATTATACAGCGGCGTTAACGCTTTCGACTTTACGAGCTCCCTGTTCTTATACTTCTTTTCACCTATACCTAACCAGCGACGCAACTTCGTACTTAAATTATCATTTATTTCTCAAAACTTCAAGGCTCTTTAAATTGAAAATTTTTTTAAAATGATTGCAGATTTTTGAAATTGAAGTCGCAGTAATAGTAAAAATAATGAAGATTTAACGGATCGAAGGATGTCAGTAAGAGGCAACAATGACAGTTCGAAGCCGTAAAGTTTGAGAGAAGGGAGGAGGAAGATGATGCCCCGTCCGGGCGGTTAAACTCGGTAAAGGGATACGCTTGAGAGGACTTTTAGTTCCGAGCTGGCCTCGTGTATGCAGATCACGTCGAGCGCGAGGGACTGATAGCTTATCTGTGGGCGGCGCGTCCTGCGTGTGGTCCGTCCGGCTACTCCTACTCACCCCCTCAACCCACCAACACCGGGAGTTTTTTTTTCTTTTGCTTTCTTTCTCTTTGGCTCAATGTTCGCTTCCACCCCCTTCTCCTCGTAAGTAATTTTGACCAAAAGACTATAAATTCTCTGCAGTTATCAGCCTTTGTGTTTGATAAACTTCTTCATTATCATTTAGTACGTTTTTGTAAAAGGTTAGAGGTGCAATAAAAGACAAGTTGACGAAGACGAAACGATCAATTTCGTATTACAATTTCTCATTTAAAAAACTTAATTTTGTATATTCAATCTTAAACCAGTGAACATTTTTTTCTAAATTGCTAACGATAACGCTTATTGATTTTCACCATACACTCCTTAGGTATGAAAATGCTTCTGATAATATCCAAGGAGCTGAGATATACGTAATTGATAAACATGAAACATGAATGGAATTTGGTAAAGTAAAAACCAAAAATTTTGACGACTTTCAATTGTGACGCTCAATGAAATGCTTTTACAGAAAACGCAGTAGGTAACTCAAGTCAGCCGTAGAATTAATAAAACTCAAGTCGTTAGATCGCGAGACAAAAAAAGAAAAATTAGCGGCAATATCGAGATATTAAAAGGCTCGCGTGCACCGGCGGACCGTTTTGTATCTTCGGTTACCTGCATAAGAATATATTCTTCTCGCCTTAATGTGAGCGCGTCCGCGCCTCGATATCTCAGCCCCCGTCTTGGATTTCCCTTACAAACACGCAAGAATAAGTAATCTGCCTATTACATCTTCTTCTTCATCTTGTCTACTATTGTACGTGCTGCTTCTGCTGCTGCTGCTAAAGCAAAAAAAAAAAAAAAAAAAAGGTGACTCTTTAACGACGTACAATTATTCAAAAAATAAAAACACAAATTATTACCGAGCGAAGCCGCTGCGGGAGGAATCGTATAAAAACGGTGCTAGGATGCTGTTTGATCGATATCTCTTCGTTGGCTATCGTGTTACGCCCGCGCTAAAAGGAAATGTCTCTATGTGCTGAAAATATCTTATTTGGCTTACAAATGATTTTTAATTTGTCACCTTTGGAGCTATTAAGTTGTCCAAGATCCAAAGTAATGATGACTCTTTTTTAATACTTATCTTAGCTTAAGACCTTTGAAATGTTTAAATGAGTTTTATAGACTGCAGCTGTTAAATTAGATAATCTTAATAATTTTTCGTACGCAAGTATCAGTATATGTTACTCAATATGAAGTTAATTGTAAACTGACACATTTTGTTCTTTATACATTGAATCGCATTGAATCATATCAAACCCAACCAAAATCATTAGCTCTCAATCTTAAAAAAAATCAGTTGTTAAAAATGCGACATAATTTTGAAGACTGAACTACAGCCAACCTTGAGGACTACCAAAACTTCATTAAATATTTAAATCATCAACACGTTTTGTCTCGTGCTACCTGACAATCTTGTCACCAGATTTAAGTCCTCAGAGACTATAAACGCGCAGGTATCATCCTCAACGTTTAACATCGTCAGCTATAAATCGTATTATACAAATCTTCTTAATACTTGATAGCTAAGCGACACACGCTGGTGGTTCTTTGCATAAGTTTCTGAAAGAGTTTGTTTTGATTTAAAATTTTTTTCTATCGATTTTGTATGAATACGAGTTTTTTTGATTAGACTTCAAGATGAATTGTTTAAAAATTCAAAAAAAAGTTGATTATGCAATCATGTATATTAAAAGAAAAAAAGCAAATTTTCAAATTTGAAAAATCATTTTTGATAGTAAATCAGTGATGGATGAATAAAATCCAGTGTATATAGAACGGCTGCAAGACGTTGGAACTCTAAGCGCGTAAAGTATCTGATCGATAAAACGAAGCATTATTCATCAGATACCCCCACCGCTATACCACCGAATACGCATCGGGCTTTCCCGTAATATGTCGCTAAACAACGTTTCGGTATTTTCTCGCGGAGATAATTGGTTGCGCGGAACCTCCTCCCCAAACGGCCCGTCCCACAATTCGCTCTCCACCCCCGAATCCTCTAATTGTTGCTTATACCGCACTTAACCGCAGCACTTGTCCGTTATAGGTTGGCGGTACTTATGCGCGCGCCCGCGACTTTCTAGAGAAATTTTGATTTATCACTCGCACGCCCACATTATTTCCTCTTTGTTTCTCTCGCTGGCTTCAATTTTTTCATTTTGATCCAATTTCTCGCGGGTGCTTAATTAAACCTCCACAGTGCCGTGGTGTCTGGAATTTGTTGGTAATGAGTGATTGTTAAGATCGAGTTTTACTCCGCGCGTATAAAACCTTGTCGAATAAATTTTGCGTTAATTTGATGATGAATAAATTTTCTGTGAAGTTAAGAAAAAAAAAAAAGTTTCACAACCTTATTTACTGTTACGTCCAAGTTCATTAAAGTGCGTTATTTACGTTGAAACAGTTGTTTTCACAAATCATAAATATTATTTATGAAAAATTAAAGCCGTTCATTTACTTGAAAATGAGATGCAAAAAGTTTTCGTCGGCCTTATGTTCGGTATTTATTCTTTCATTTAAAAGTTTCCACTCGTTATGGAAAGATATTTTACTAGTACAGTGTCCTACAAATAATTGTTTGACTTGCCAAGAAAAAAAGTTCTGTTTCCAAAATTTGTATAAAATGCACTTTAAAATCACTGATGTTCCTTTTTGATTCTTTGGGATTTAAAAAAAAAAATAATAATTTACATATAAAAGAAATGTATTAGAAGTTTGATAAACTACAAGATAAATATTAAAAAATGGTACTGCTAAATTTAAAGAGGCTGGGGGTTTGTTGTTTTTGAGCTATTAAATATGTTCATTATGTCGTTTTAAACCGTAGTCTTATGGAAGAACTCATATTTTATAAAATTTTTACATAAATTCATGCGATCAGGTGATTACAATGTTATCAGTATGTGAAGAATCCGCAATAATAATTTGAAACCAATTAAATTATCTATTCGGTTGCTCTACTAGTATAGATTAAAAATAAATATACGTACTTCAAGTTAAAAAAAGCTTCTGCTATACCCATGCACTACTGGATCTGCATATGCGTGAGGCTAATCAAATTTAAGTCCAAAATCGCATCTTGACTAGAGCGGTAGGTGCAGGACTACTTTAAAGTGCTTAGAGCTTTGTAACCTTTGATTGAACTATCGTTAAAAATTTTGAATCTTTTTGAATATGTGTTATATGTATAGGAAAATTTCGAACTTCAAATCAAAAGTATAAGAGGTATGTACATAATTAGTGGAGAACAGAGATGCCAGCAATGCAGTCAAACTTCGATGCTCTTATGCCAGCACTTACTTGCTTTCTTTCACTTTATCTTCTTCTTCTTGTGAGTTTATCATTTAAAAAACACCCGAGTGTAGGCAACGACGTGCAAGAATACAAGAAGAATAAAAAAAGTCAAATAAACGGTGCGGCGCGAAAGGGATAAAAGAATAAAAAGCTTCAGCCCTGCAGGAGGAGTGAGAGCGAAGAAGAAGGAGAAGAGTCAAAGGTAACCTTAAACGCATCTCTGTATCATGTCCGTGAGCATTTGGGCGGCTCGTTCTTTGTAACACGATAGGCGTTTTTGTTCCTTTCGCTGCAGCACTAAAGCTCCCTCCTCGTCCGCTCAGGCACGCACGAGATATAGACAACTTCGATTTTTGAAAAAGTAAAAAAATACTCTCGAGGACGAGCTGCGAATAAAGAAATTATGTGTGGCTCGCGTGCGGCCTAATTAATTAGTCCGGCGTGTACGAGCCGTCGGTATACCGGCATGCCAGCGATGAGAGAAAAGAGGGCACTATTTTAATAATTCCTCCTTAGCATAAATTTGCATCAATTTACCTATCTTACCTTTGATCCTTCTTCCTACTTTTTTTCCGTTCTTCAAAGATTCTTGAATTAAGGAATCTTCCAGTTGGAGAGGGACAACTTTGATGACTCAGAGTAATAAACCCGACAAGCACATGAAAATTTTAATTATCATACCTTTATTTATAATCACTTATACTTTTAAGTATCACGCGCTTACATATGTACACATAATCAAAAGGCTGTAAAGTATAACGACGACGCCTCGCTGAGTACAGACTGAAGAACATTTTATAAGTACATTCGCTTGGCGAGAAATAAATTCTTGCATCCTTAAAATAATAATTCTTATAATTCAAATTCTAACGTTAAGATTTTTATAAAATTTAGATTTTTCTTTTTTAATCACTTTACACACCGACAACACACATTTCATGTGATTCTCACACATCCTCGCCACACAATTAATTACAATATATATATATACCGCTGAGCACGAGCCTAGATCCTTATCTGTCCTTGGACTTTTAACTTATCAACTATTAATAGCTGCCGATATTAAGTTTACGTGACATTTATAATGTTTCACGATTAATTTTTAAGACATTTCTTTTCAATTTACCGGTGAGTATTAAACACAATTTTTACTTTATCAGAAAATATTCTTTTTCTATCACGCGATTCTAATAAATTATCTTTTTACATGATCTCAATGTTATAAAATAAATTATATTATACTTTTCTTCTGAACGTCACAAGAAAAAAATTTGGAAATCATTATCATATTAGTGGAATGAAATTAAAAATTTTTGCGAAAATAACTATAAATTTGATATTTTACAATAAGAAAGAATAATTTTAAAAAGTCTTTAGTTTTTTTTTGCTGCATTGGATAGTATGAAGGAGATTCAAATTTTTGAAGTTTCAAAAATATTTATGCATACATTTGAACTCAATATAAGTAAGTACAGATGAAGTTATGAACTCTTACATAAATAAAGTTAAATCTCCGGTAATTTTGATTAAAAAAAATATTATAATGATAATCTTCAAATTTTAAAGAAAAATATTTTGGAACGGTAGTATTCTTTCCTACTGTCACATTTTAAATCATAATTTTATGCTCGCTCGAAACGTATTTAATAGCTGTACCAAAACTTTAACTTCTTCGAAAATTAATGACTGGAGAGCTTTAAAGCACTGAAAATAATTGTTTTTTGGTAAATAAAAAATAATTTAACTTTTTAGTGGTTGTTAAACATTTAAAATAACATGCATCTCACTCTCATACACATGATTGATGTTAACATTTATACTGAAATTTAATCGATTATCACGCAAGGTTTTATATAAATAAAAATCAGCATACGAAAAAAAAGGAGGAAAAAAATTAAATTCAGTCTTCTCGCGCGATTTGAGATTTCATCACCACAAAAATTCTCACAAAAAAAAGGTTCAACCGGTATATCGTCAGACCGCTGCATAAACTTTGAAAATCCATAAATCAACCAAAAAGAGAAGAAAAAGAGGGTCAAGTAGAGTTACGTTTCACAAACGCTCGTAATTTTAAAAAACAAAAAGAAGAAGAAGAAAAATCCATGTTCGTTTACCAAATATTCCCGTGGTGTCTCTATAATAGCTGCCGCACGCAATCGCGAAACAATAGAAAGAAGCTGACGTTCAGGACGTTTCTTGGAGAAGGGCGCTTCCACTGCCAGCGGGGTGCACGACAACCAGGGTCGGCGACGACGACGAGGGTGGCGGCGAGGCGCTGCCCGCCATGACCCCCAGGTTGTGGGTCAGCGAGTGCCGTCGCAGGTCGCAGTTGCGACGGAATACCTTGCCGCACGAGCCGCAGTGGTACGGCTTTATGTCCGTGTGGGTCAGCAGGTGGGTCTTCAGGTTGCTGCGCTGGTTGAAGCTGCGCGCGCAAACCGGACACTTGTGGGGCGACTCCTCCATGTGAAGTATCTTGTGCACGGCCAGGGTGCGACTCTGGCAAAAGCCCTTGCCGCATTCCCCGCACTTGAACGGCTTCTCCTTGCTGTGGATGTACCTGGAATTCATATTTCATGGTGGATTTCTTGTTTGGTTACCAAAATATACCGGTTATACGCGTTATAATAATATCATGGAACCCCAAGGAATAATTTAAAAACGTTTAAATTTTCTCAAATATTCATCACAGTATTTATTAAGCCTTTTCACTTTTGAGTTGAAATTTTTTTGCATTTTACATTATTGTTGTAGTTTTAATGAAAATCCAAAAAAGATCCTTTTAAAAATCTTTGATTACGTAAAATTAGACTGTGATTGAGTATTTAAAAAATCAACAGAAAAAATAGAAAGAGAGAAAAAACAACTTTTTAAAAACGCACCTGTGATCTCTAAGATGATCCTGCCGACGGAAGGCCTTGCCGCAGATATCGCACGAATACGGTCGCTCATCGGTGTGCGTCCTCTCGTGGATGAGCAGATTGTAACTCTTGGTGAACTGTCGATTACAGAATTTACAAATGAACTGTTTTTTCGGTCTCGAGGTCCGGCAAGCTCTGGAAGCCACGGGTTCTGTCGAGCTCGAACTACTAGCCTGAACAACAAACGTCGTCGGAGCACTCGATTGTTGCTGGCTCGTCGTCGTAGTAGTTGTCGATGACGACGAACAACTACTTTGCTGCTGACTACTAACCTCGGCTATTCTCTGGAGCAGGAGGTCGTGGCTCAAGGTCGAAGAGCTCGAGCCAGCTTCCTGGAGGAAGGCACTGGCCGCGGCAGCTGCCTCCTCGTCGTCCTCCTCTTCGAGCAGGGCGAGGTCGTCTTCGGGATCCTCGTGCACAAACTCCAGATGGGAGTGATCGTCGTCTTCGAGGCCCACGGTCGGGGTCGACCTGAGCAGCTGCAGTCCGATCGGTTCCCCCTTCCCGGACGGAGCGGGACTCTTTCTGTCCGAACAAACCGAGGTCGCGGGAGTGCTCGTGGCTGCGCTCGCGTGCAATCGCTGCAGGGTCATGTAGGTCTCGATGGCCTGGAGGTTGAGGGCGGTGACGGCCGCGTGACCCGGAGGCAGGCACGCCGCCCTCTGGAGAGCGGCTATGAGCGCGGTCTGAAGGCTTAGAGAGACGCTCTGGAGGGCGAGGTTCGAGAATCCAACCGCGGTCTCTGCCGACGAAGACGACGGCTGGTCCATGACGGAGGTCGCGGGCGGTGGGAGCGAGTCGCCGCTCTCCTCTCGTGGTTCCTGCTGCTGCTGAAGCTGCTGCTGCATATTGGCACTGGTGGCTGGTATCGACACTGTACGAGATCGCGGGGGTGAAAACGAGGGATAAAACTGCAGGTGCTCGTGGTCCAGCTGCGGGAGGATCGTCGGGCCGGCGGCATCGGTGCGGGCGGCCGAGGCGGGCGGGGAACACGGTCTAACGCGATGCTCGCGCGGCCGGGGCGCTTTCGAGACTGCACTCGGGGCCCGCTGCGGGCCGCTGTTGGTGGAGCCACCTGGCGGCGGGGACCGCTCGGCTCGCTCCTTCTCCTCCGTTCTTTCTTCTTCTCAACTTTTGTTTTTTTTTTTGTTTTTTTTTTTTTTTTCTTCTATCGGACGGTCCACTGGTGGCTGGACCAGCGGCGCGTCCGAGTATCGAGGCTGCTTAATTTGGGGCCCGCGGAGCCACGAAAGCTCGCGGTGGTTTGCGTATCGGGGATTTACGACGGGGCAATTGATGCGCGCGGGGGCCTTGCGAAGCTGACGCAAACGAAGGAGTTAAAGGAGGAGAGGACCGTTAGCGGCGAAAAGGTGAGGAGGCTGCTCAAGAAAGCTTCGGAGCGAGCCGAGGGGGCAGACTAAATAATATTATAGGTGCTGTTCTCACGGTCCCAAGACGCCCGCGGGCCAACATGCGGCCCCGCGCGTCGCTCGCCCACGCCGGAGAGAGATAAAACGCTCGAGCCTCGAGAGAGGGGGAGGTCAGGGGTCAGCGGCTGAGCGTCCCCGAGGCCCGGGCGGCGAGTCTGCTGCCCCACCCGCATGCATGCCATGTACACACGTACGTTTATTTCTCCTCCTCCTCCTCCTCCTTTTGCAGCTTTTTTACATTGTTTTATGATCTCGGTGGTGGTGGCGGTGGTGGCGGTGCAGCAATACCTCGATCCGAAGCATCTTCTCTCTCGGCGCGCTTAATCACCTCGCGGTACCGGGCCTCTCCTCCTACTCCTTCGGCTCTTCCTCGCTCTCACCTGACGAATGTTAACGCGTGTGCAGCAAAACGTATATAGGTACGGAAAGATCGAGGCCGCACCGGAGAGAAAGAGAGAGAAGGAAAGATCTTCAGACTTTATCGTTTCCGGAGCGTTCAAAGCCGCGCGCGCTTCAACACCAACGCAGCGATGTCTTTTTTCTTTTTTTTTTTTTTTCCCTTTTTTCCTCTGCACGTACTTTGCTCCTTTTTCTATAGTGTATGCTCGCGATACTTCGCGACTTTCGATTCGAGACAACCGCTGCACCATATCTTTTTCTCCTTATTTCTTCTTCGTGTCTTTTACCTTATCTTGTTCTGATCATTTTATTTTCGTCCTCTCTTGGTATGCTGCAGGTGAATTAATTTGCATTCTCTCAGCAAAACAATGAGAAATTAATCCTAGCTCAAGTGCAAGTTCAGCAACATTGAGAGATCAATCTTTCTTCTCTCAACAAATAAATTTGTCTTTGTGTTTAACTGTGCGATACATTTTCAAAAAAAAAAAAATCACAAATCTGAAAATTAATTAAAGTTTTATTATTCGTAGAAATTGGTATGATGAGTTTGAGCATGCGATGTGTAGTGTTAACCATTGTCGAATGAAAGATGCTGCAGCATCGCAAGGCAAGGGGACCGTTATGCCGCATTGCTGCATGCTGCATGTTCGTGTTTCGCGCACCTACACCTAGTACCTTTTTGTAAGTACAGTAATCCCAAGTGTAGAGTGGATAACATGAACACACATAGTATATAATTTGTAAAATGTATTTTTTATTTTTTCACTCTGGCTTGATGCAGAACGGTTTTGTCCTGTCAAGTATAAAAACACATTTATAAATTACAGTAAACACATCCGATGCCATGCCTAATCGTTACTTTTCATTATTTTTCACTTTTTTTTTTTTTTTCCTGCAAAAACTAACACTTGATTTTTCTTTTAAAGTTTTATGAAAATTTTTTTTCATAAGTCATTTATAAATTTTTTTTGAAAACTGTTATTTAATGCATATTAAAAGTTATATTTAAATTAAAAAATCAAATACTTTACGTTTTCAAGCAAGTGTAATAGTGTTATGATACTCCACTCATAATATTTTATAAGTTAGCAAAATACAGCATGAAATATTGACTAGAAAAAAAAATGTTATCTTTAATAATTTGACGATTGATTTAAATTACCGAGACGATGAATAGATCACTACGTCCTCTCTGAGAGTGCAATGGTGGAAAGAATCTTTTTTCAATTGGACCATGTATTAGGGTACTTTTTGATTGAGAAAACGATGGGACAAGTTGTACAATGCCGTTGAGTATTCCAGCTCGACGACCGCGGCCTTGTATGCTTTTCTCCACGGAAAAAAAGGCCGTCGATCTAGCTCAGCCACATGTACGCCAAGTGCGTGTTAGAATCAAATTTTCGAAGCCATTAAAAAAACCCATAAAAATTTAACGACCTGCAACCAAAGTTTTTCTTAGTCTTTACACTTGCTTTACAGTAGGCGTCATTATGACGTCATGAACGAGTCCCCTATTTTTGAAATTCGAAGCGTTTTCGCAGATGGACCTACTCGACGATCGTAAAAAGACGTCACCAGTTTTTCCTATTAACGAAGTTGAAATATTCTAAAATTAAAATTAAAATAAAATTTTATAATTTTTATATTTTTTATGTGTGTAATTCTAAAAAAAACAATTTATTAATAAATGTAATCATCGTATGCAATAAAAAACAAAAATATTTTTAAATTTATTTGTTATAACAATTTTTATGGATTCTGAAAGTACCCAAATACATGGTCCAATTGAAAAAAATATGGTACCTAACGTGAATGAGAAGTTCTATTGGCCCTCTCGAATTTTATGTGATGCACGAGGCTACGCTACGCTCCGCCTCGTGCATCACATAAAATTCTCGACGGCTATGTAGAACTTCTCACTCATGTTGGGTAATATACCATTTCTCTTCAATTGATTCATTCAATAATCCATGCGTCAAACAATTTCAACGGGAGATTTTTTTATCCAGAAATAAACCAGCTGACAAAATTTTTTTTAATTTGAAAAGTTTTAAAATAGATTTTGCATCTAAATATGTGCGTGCATATGTTTCACTTCGTTACAGCAATCAAATTACATGTCAATTAATCGATAAAGCCATACTTACCCAAAAGATTAGTTTTCTAGGTTGTTTTTTCGTGCACTTCTTTTGCTGTATTTAAACATACCATAGATTGAGCACTGTTAAAAAAAAAAAGAAAAAAAAACGAAAAGAAAAGAAAAGGCAGGAGTCGGGCTTAAATGGAGTGTAAATATTGCAGTCTCACCGTGCTTTATAAATTAATCATCAATAATAAGGCTGCATAGCAGTCGGTCTGAAGGGAACTCTAAAGGATGCACCCAAATTACTCCACCCCCGCGACGCGAGTCATCAGAGTTTAATCATACTCATCGAAATATTCCAACGATGCGCGCGATTTTATAGCGGTTACTGCTGCTCACAGCTGCAACCGCATGTACGAACTTTGTTTCGAGCGTCCGGTGCATTAATAAAGCAGCGCGTCGGTCGACCCGAAAAATTCCAAGCTCGCTGTGGAAACGCGAAGCGTAAAAATGTATCACCGGGAGGCGGAGCATTATTCCATTAGTCAAGGCTTCAACGAGCCACGCGGCCTCACCAAGAGATTTATCGGGGCACGCGCGGTGACAACAAGACTATCCGACTCGCTAACCGCGGATTTTCTCGATATTTCGCAACCCCCGAGCCTTTGATTGCGGCCGATTGATCGTTGCCCCATTATATCGAACATGTAGTTTCGTTTAACCGTACCATCGTACAGAGTCAAACTTACTGCGTACTCCCTAAATCACTCCGCGGCTAATCCGATTCAAATTTATGATTAAATATTTGTGTTTGTCGGGACTTCCCCAAAAATAGTAAAACGATAAATCAGTTTTTTAAAACGGCTCAAATTAATAAAAATCAAATTTACGATGACAAAAAGGACCGCGACGATGACGAAAATTTTAATAAAGTCCTCTGCCGCGGCATCGGCACGGGCCATAATTAATTTTGGCCTGGCTTTCTTATACTTCTTCGGTGGATTTTTTTTTTTTTTTATTACTTGAATACGCGAACGCTTGACCCGTTGGCTTTTACGAAGGGATATTAATTATTAACGACGTTCCGCCGGCTAAAAGTTCCCACAGTAGCCTTTCTCAAATCATATATTTCGCGGGCAAACACGATGTTTCACATCCGTGGGGCTGGACCGGAGCGAGGAGGAGGAGAAGAAGGAAGATCTAAAATAGTTATTCATTTGAGCTGATATAAAGTATATTGTGGAAGTGAGGATCATCCTTCATTCCGAGAAACGGGAGCTGTTTATTATTGGCGCCGACGAGACGACGCGAGGACATTGCGTAAAAAAAAAAAGTCAAAGTTTGAGGAAGGAATACATAAAATAAAAAAAGCTAGAAACTCTGAATATAATAAAGATGATCAAAGGTAGTAAGATCGAGAAAATCGTTAAGAGAGCGTATCGTAAATAAAATAAAATAAATAAAAAGAGATTCGAGGGAGGAATTTTCGTAAGGGGAGAGAAGGACGACATGGCTACTTTTGAAATAAATTTTTTGGCACGGTATATCGACGACGGGGGAAGGAGAAAGATGATGATAATATTCTGGGCGCCGAGCGGTAGCCAGCGGGGAGTCGGGATGAGAGAGCGTTTATTAAAAATATTGCCGAACGTTTCTCATAAATAGGATATTTTCTCTTTGAATACCTCTGTTTCTCTCTCTTGCTCTTGGTTCGGACCAGTGTCATTCGAGCAACGTGGCGCGCGACCGAAATATTCCAAAGTTCTTTCTTTATTTTAGTCGCTCCTTTATGATGTTCGTCTTTTCGGATTACCCCGTCTTCCTTTTTTTACAGAGACCGTAACGACTTAAGTCAGTTTGCAAGGCGGCTTTTATCAGGGCGTGGGTTATTACGGTTTACCTAATGATGATAAAAAGCACCGTTCAAGAATGTTTGATTTTACGGAAAAAATTATGAATGTCTATTGAATTTATAAAATTTATTTTTACAATTTCTTTTTGTTTAATCTCGAACCGAATTAAAAGTTTTTTTATTTTTAATTTATTCTTATTATTGTAGCTGTAAAGAGACTTAAAAGCATTCTATTGCTTAATTTTAAAAAGTTAAGCTGCCGTTATTAAAAACTGTTTTGTATTATTCATTAATTCACAGTCAAAATATGTTTATTTGTAGTTCTAATTGGCACAAGAAAAAAAATACAAGTCATTAAATCAAAATATAAACTTTTTCTAGTAATATTTACAGGTACTCAACCCTGACGACAAAATTAAAATATGTAAATTATGACATAAAATTATTTCAATTCAAAATCTTAAAATTATAAAGAGCATTGTGATAATGATGTTCTACCTATGTATAAACAACTACCCAGTCAAATCCGTGATGGTACTTTTACTTTTCACAAATGCTTGTAACTTGAATAATTTCATATATATTTTTACAAATATTTTAACTTCCTTTAGCTACCTACACTGAACCCTCATTATCGTTACTCCTTTACCGTAATTTTGCTTTTTATTGTTCGCAGTAGAAAAGTTTCTGCAATGACTTACATTTACGCAACTAAATTGTTGCGAAAACATTGCTTTTTTGTAACAGGTTACAAAAAAACTCAGCGTAAAAATACAGCTATACATTTTAGGGAGAGCCCAAGAGCTTACAATATGACCTTTCACGAGCTGCACAATCCCATACGTCTTTTTGATTTTGAAACGAGGAGGAGATAACTCATACTTTCTTCAGATCCGGAGAAAGTAAATTTAAACTAAAAAGCCACCAAAGTACTAGCGCAGCGTAAATTAAAAGCGCGGTGATTTGTCGCACATGCGGTGTGGATGCAGTCTTGAGGAGACGGACTTTTCCTTTCTTCTCTCCCAACAGCCGCTGAAAATATTCCAGGTCGCAAGCGTCCTCATTAATCCACTAAAGTATTTACAAGTGTCGCCGGGATCAAAGTGCGTGGGCGCGTCCCTGTTCATAATAGAATAAAAAAGAACATTAGTCACGTAGCCACAATACAAGACACCAAAATATAATGAGTCGCCAGCACCACCTTTTTTTTTTTTTCTTCTTCTCTTGTATTGCAGGATTTGTATATAATAGTACTGCGCAGTCGCGGGAGTTGTTTATGCACGTTTAAAGAATGATTAGACGACTGCGGCGGCGCGGGCGGTGGCCGGAGCGACGGGGGGCATCGCGTCCTTTTGGCACTGCTCCGCAAGATTGAAAAAAAAAAGAAGAAAAAAAAAAAGGCGAAGGGAAAAAGAGGGCGGAGAGGAAGCTGATGAGGACCACTACCGCCTGCACAGGCTGCAGCGGGAGCCCTGGAAATAGCCACTGGGATTTTGGACTCGGCAGCAATGTTTTTTAACCTTGTTATTATTATTAATTTAAGGCTTTTTGCAGGAAACAAAAGGAAAAAAAAACGAGAGGTCAGTAGTTTGGGAGATTTTAGTGCTGTGAGAAAGCTGCTGGTGCGACGGTCGTTGACTGCTGTAACAACCTGCGTCGCCCCCGGGTCCGTTTTTTTTTTCCCTCTCTCTCATCCTGGGCTAAACGACTGGCATCGCTTTGTAACTCGAGGAATCGACAAAAAATCCCTAGGATCACATGCGAGCCGGTAAACTTTTGTTCTTTGTATATCATCATCTGCTGCAGCCATGAGAAATGGGTATCGCTTGATTCGCCTCAGTCCACCACGCGCCGGCGCCTTTTGCCTTTTTCCTCCTCCTCCTCCTCACCCTGCATTCTAAATTTTGACTTATTACTCACTTTTTGCAACTCTTTATCAGCGCCCTACTGCTGCACTTTGTGAGCTAGGCTATTCGCAAGACTAATTGTCTTGCTAATTCCGCTTAATTGATCATCAAATTGTTTTTCTTTTTTTTTGTGATCTTTATTTCTTTGCAAGTTTTCAAAGAAAGCCGAAAATGTATTTTTTTCTCTTAAACCGACAATCAAATATCATCTTAATTATAGTTTTTTTGTCATTCAAACCAAGTCTATCACCAGATTGGGTGATTGTTCGTCTTTGTGTTTGTTCGGAGTTGGCTCAACAACAAATAAATCTTTTTTCATGTGGTTTTCATCAGATTGGGATATATCAGATTGGCATTATAATTTTGACTGTCACAGCAGTATGTTATGAAACTTTTTTATTAACTCTGCGTTGAAGTGTCGACTCGACCGTCGCGCGCGTCAGACGTGTATATCTCTCCGGCTGATTCTTCGAGGTTAGGTTTGCCCAAACCACGTGGCGGCTCTGCCGCTCCGTGAAAAACTTTATTTATTACGCTCTTTATTGAGTACTGTTTTATTACCCCAAAGTTAAAAAATACAATGTCAACACAGAAGAACAACTCCACCCCTTCCTTTTCGAAGGTCGTGACTAATAGTAGCTACCCAAAGAAAGACCAAGCACTCGTCTGTGACACCACCGAAGGCGTTAGAATTGACGAATACATCTACGCACTAGCACAAAGAACATCGCCACAAAACATCATCGCTGCCTCCAAGATTACACAGAACCGATTTTGCTGCTACCTCAATAGTGCTAAGTTGGTAGATGAATTGACGCAGGAAGGAAACAATGAGCTTATTGTTAGTGGAACGAAAGTGCACATGCGACCGTACATAACACGCCTAAAAAGGGTTATGTTATCAAACGTGCATCCCGTTATACCGAACGACGTAATTATAGACAATATAACAGCTTGCGGAGTCGTACCACAATCAAGTCTCACGCCTGTTAAAGTTGGCCTAAGTCTACCTGGTTTCTCGCACATACAAAGTTTTCGCAGGCAGCTTTTCGTTCTCCCTGAAGATATTGATAAGCTACCTAGCAACCTCTCAATCAATCACGACGGCACGGCCTACCACGTCTATGTCTCTACGGATAAGATGGTCTGTTTCATTTGCCACAAGGAAGGTCATGCATCTAAATGGTGCCCACAGAACGAAAAAACCCAGCAAACACTAAATGGCGCCTCAAGTAAGACATTAGACGATGGAGCTGATATCAATGACATCGTTCACAGTCAGCAAAAATTGATTGAGGACAACCCTGCTACCCCACGAGAGAATGAAGATGAAGCTAAAAAAAATTCGAAGCATCTCAGCGAGACTAACATATCGAAAAAAACACTTGAATTCAACGGTCAAACACTGTTCACTACACCCAAACCTAACCTAAAAAATGAAAGTGTGAAGAGGAAAAACTTAAGCTTAACACTATCCACAGATGATACAAACTCGGAAAAATCGGCATCTCAACCGATAGACCTAGACAAGGCTTCACCTTCTGCAACAGAAACCAAACCAAAAAAGAAGAGAACGAAAAAACCCAAAATTAAGCCCATGGACCTTGCCGAGACGCTTGAAGCTGCACGGATTGACATTCCATCCACTACGCTGGCTACGTTCCCAATCCCCTTCGAAAAACTGTTAGACGTCATTAGTCACACGTATGAATACGGATGCGACAGCTTGCCAAAGATTGTTCTTCAACACACCGATAACTTTGCCTCGTTTATAATCATGCTAAATGAAGTTTATAAGTATATAACAGATCGGTCACTGAAAATTCGCATAACAAAAATCATAAATACTCTTAGAAAGGAGATCGGTGAAGACCGGACCATGCTTATTTCAAGCACGGATACCGACGAGTCTGAAAACTCGGACGATTCTCTGTAAAGAAAAAGAAAGAAAAAAAAAAAAAAAAAAAAAAAAAAAAAAAAAAAAAAAAAAACAACAACAACAACAACAACAACAACATGAGCAAGAGCAATACACAGCAAGTCAATAAAGAGGTCACCAAGCTAAGAATCTTGTTCTGGAACGCGAGAAGTGTAACAAGAAAGAAGAATGAAATACAAGTCATCTCTCAAGACTACGACATCATAATATTTGTTGAAACATGGCTGAAAAATGATTCTGAATTTCTTTTTGACTGCAGTCCATTTAATGAATATAGGCAAGATAGACTCGAGCGAGATGGAGGTGGCATTGCCTTTCTTATTCGCAAGAACCTATTCTTTCAACACATGACAGACCTGAAAAATCCCAATCCTAATGTAGAACTGTGTGGCATTAAAATATTGAACCTGGCAAAACCCCTCGATATACTGGCATGTTACAGACCCCCAGGGCACGGGCAACTCTCAACGCAGGAGTGGGACACCATCATTGAAAATACTACCAAGAGTGAGCACACTATTTTGGTTGGAGACTTCAACGCTCATAATCAAGCTTGGAATTGCCTGGATACTAACTATGATGGAAACAAATTATACGACGCAGCTGATAAACACAATTTGTTTTTACACAATGATGACACCTTCACTTATATCAACTCCAGCACAGGTAATAAAACTAACATTGACTTATTTTTTTCGACAGATTCTATTGCGCCATACATTGAAACTCAAGTCTTCGATCACACGATGGGTTCTGATCACTACCCCATTAAGGCCACGATAGATGTCGAGAGAATCATATACACAAGAAAGACTTTCAAATTACAGTCCAAGCGTACTAATTGGACGCAAGTTGGCCAGATACTTAATGAAAAATACACACATTTCATAGGTTTCGAGTACGGGCAAATGACCACCTTAGAACGTTACCAATTTTTCACCAATGAAGTCACCAAAGCTGTAGTTCATTCCACACCTGTACGAAAATCTGTAAATCCCAATAAACACAGAAACCCCGTGCCATGGTGGGATTCGGATTGCGAGCGAGGTAAGAGACTCCGCCAGGCAGCCTTCAAAAAGTGGGAGTTTACACAGACGGAGGAGGACAAGTCAGCCTATAAAGAAACAAAACGTGAACTCAGAAGATTATACCGAAATAAAAAAAGAACATCCTTCCGGTTATTTGCTGAAACCATTGATTTCAAGCAAGATCTCAAATACACATGGAAAAAAGCCAAGATTCTAAAGAATAAGTGGACGAAGACAGATCATAGTACCATCTCTGAATATCAGTCAAACTCAACTAAAATTGAGGCAGCTCTAAATCAGATGTGTCCTGAATGGGTTCCCAACGATCCAAACTGGCTACCGCCTGCCGATGAAGTACCCTTTCTCGACGAACCGTTTAATTATGCTGAATTTAACTCTGCTCTAGCATCGAGAGGAGACAAATCAGCTCCAGGAATGGACGGACTAAATTATGAAGTTCTTCATAGCATCCCTATCAAATATCATCTCTTACTCCTGGATATATTTAATGACATGTATGCTGAGAATATCTACCCTGACAGCTGGCGAACGACATACATCCACTTTGTCGAAAAACCCAATCGTAATGGCCTTAGGCCACTGGCTCTAACTTCATGTATATCAAAGTTGTTTGAACTTATGTTGTCATATAGAATGAGATGGTGGCTAGAAAGCAAGGATCTCCTCCCTCAACAGCAGACTGGATATCGCAAAGGGAAATCTTGTGCAGATAACCTCATCACTTTCAAGCTCGAGATAGAGAGAGCCTTTAGCAAGAATGAACAGATATTGGCCATTTACTTGGATGTTAGCAACGCATTCAATGAGGTTCATTGCGACATACTCCTAGAAAAACTGGCTTGTATGGGTTTTTCTGTGAAAGTCATTACCTTTGTCAGCTTTATTAATTACTGCAGGCTCATTCATACAGAAATAAATCTTCATAAGCCAAGGAAATCCTACAAGGGTGTGCCACAAGGAGGTGTACTCAGCGCTCTTCTCTTTCTCATCTATATGACTGGTACAACCAAGTCTCACCCTTGCGTGAGAGAGCTAGATTACGTCGACGACAAAGTATATTACATAAGGACAGCAAATTTTGAGCAAGCAAAGCCTGTCTTCGAGAAAGCTATAGCTGACGTCAAATCGGAATTGCTGAAGATAGGTATGGAAATCTCCCCAGCTAAGACCGAATTCGTACACTTTAACAAGCAAGGTATCAGACCTGGCACCACCTCAGTTCAAGTGGCAGATCAATTTATCCAATCCACAGACTCAGTCAAATTTCTAGGCATCTATTTTGATTACCAACTGACGTTTGACAGACATTTTTCTCATGTTCTTCGGAAAGCCAGTAAAGCCCTAAACATTGTCAAATTTCTCAGAGGTCTCTACTGGGGAGCTGATCCAGAAACTCTTATACGTTTATACAAAAGCTACGTTCGACCAATTATTGACTACGGAATATTTGTATATTTACCCACTCAGGAAACCAGAATTTTGAAGTTAGACAGACTACAATTTGCAGGCATCAGAGCAGCAATGGGACTAAGAATCAGCACCCCCACTAACATCCTCCTGGCCGAATCCGGACTCATGACAGTCAAATTACGCGCAGAAACTCTATGCCAAAACTACTTACTTAAAATATTCAGTCAGACTCGATCAAACCCACTTGAGCTGATTGACCGACTAATTGTTGAGATGGTAAGCGATCGAAAAAAGAAAGTCAATGTACTCCAGAAATCCATGAAAAGGATTGTTGGTCTAAGACATGAGATACACTCAAGTCCTCACTACGTAGCTTATAACTACATCTACGACGTCCAAAAAATCACAGTTCTAGCTGATTTTGAATCTGGTAAAAAAATTAAAGACAGTTCAAGCCCCAGTCTTCTCTTCCATGCTCTCTTTGAC
This sequence comes from Encarsia formosa, assembly GCA_038277355.1. Lineage (NCBI taxonomy): Eukaryota > Metazoa > Arthropoda > Insecta > Hymenoptera > Aphelinidae > Encarsia > Encarsia formosa. The sequence goes on along the minus strand of CM076187.1, from coordinate 13,643,172 downwards.
GATAGTAAAGCTCTCAGGATATTCACAGATGGTAGCAAGATGCACCAAGGCCTTTCAGTTGGCACAGCAACTATCTGTCCAGAGTTGAACATAATTCAAACCTGCAGTATCAACCCTAAAGCATCAATTTTCACAGCTGAATGCATTGCACTCCTAAATGCCATGCAGCTAGCTGTTAATAATAATCATAGAAACGTGGATATTTTTACGGACTCCCTTAGTGCTGTACAAGCTCTAGACTCGCACCATATTACAGGTCAGGCTAATCACTACATCTTTGAGATAAGACAAAAAAATGCCGAATTTTACAAAAACAACAATGGACTCACGAAGGTGATTATTCGCTGGATCCCTGCTCATGTTGGCATATTAGGCAACGAATTTGCAGACGCTACAGCCAAGGAAGCTACTACTCAATACCCACAGGTACAACGTTTGCCTTTCACAGATCTAAAGCCCTTCTATAAACAACTTTCGATGCAAGACAACATCTCGATACTCAAGAGTGAAGGCGAGTACAAGGGACGCATATATTTCTCCAGACTCTACAAGGAATCTACTAGACCATGGTTCAGCGGTCTTAATCTTCCTAGATTCAAGATAGTTTTCATCTCAAGATGCCGCTCCAATCACATTGGACTCAAAGAATCCCTTATGAAAATCAACCTGTCTGAAACTTCGAGATGTGATTGCGGGCACGATCCGCAAGATTTAAACCATGTAATATGGCAATGTCCTCTCTATCAGGAGGAAAGGAATTCTCTCGTCGGTGCTCTCATCGGTAGAAAGTACTTTCCACCTTACGACATCAACAGTTACCTACATGGACCGAACATTACAGTGCTCGATTTAATCTATAGTTTTGTCAAAAAGTGCGGTCTCAATATATGAACTCTTTGGAATCAACTCAATGTAACCCTCAATAGAGAGCATTAATCATAATTTATATTTATATATATATTTTTTTTTTTTTTTTTTTTTTTATATATATCTATATTCTTATCTATTCATTCATTCATTCATTTCATATTTATTTAATATACTTTAGCTAATAATCTGTAGAGGTTGATAAAGCTTAATAAAAAAAAAAAAAAAAACTCTGCGTTGACGTACTGCTGTGGCAATCAAAACTATATCCTAAAGAGGATACTAGGCAGTCTCGAAACGTCGAGTTGTGATAATAAAGTATTTTTAAGAACATTTATTGGGTTTTTGCTCTATTTTCAAACCAAAAAATATTCAGAATAAACCCAATTGAGCAATTACTATATTTATTTATAAGAAGACATATTATAGTTTAAATAAAATTTTTTATCGTAAAAAAAAATCCAAAAAGGACAAAAGACTATCATTTGATGAAAAATATAGTTTGAATTTTTTAGAGTTACATATTTTTATTTCCTTATAAGAATCGCAATCGAAGACGTGCGTACCTGCTGATTATTAATAAAAATATGTATAGTGTGATATTGTAATGTAGCATATTTTATATAAGGAATCTATAAAAAAATTATAATTTTTTGCCTTTTGCGACCCGTTTACTTTACTAAAAGTTATAAAACGACTGGACGGAGTCTATAAGTATCGGTATACAGTACCAGCAAATAACTACTTAGATACATATGGGTAATACAAGAAACTTAGATGCGGTCTCAAAAGTTATTTTGGGCTATAAAATCTAGTCACTTTATGATTATAAAGTTAGTAAAAATTTTTTTAGAATGATCAGTAGTAATAAACTATAACAGACGTTGTAAGCAGCTCGAAATTCAATTTCGAATACTTTTTTGCCTTTAATCTTAATTTTGATCCATATGAGTATGAAATTTCAATCAGTTAAATTTTAAACTTCAATAAAGAATTTTTAAATAAGCTAGATGTACTTAATATAACCGTGCTAAGCGCAAAATGATGCAGTAGCCCGCCAAATCAATATTTATAACAACTAGGGTCTCATTTTAAAGCTTGATCCAAGAAATTGATAGCAAAAAATTAAAATAAAAAATTTTTTATTCAAAGCTCAAAAGTAAATTAATTTAATTGAAGATTCAAAGAAAATTTTAATACAAAAGAGAAAACTCACAACCTGAAAACTTGAAAAAACTAAAAAAAAATTTTACAACTAGTTTTTAAACTATCTCTTTTAGCCTAAACTCACAATGCATGGGTTGATATGGTACCTTAAATTATGATTTATCGCTTTACTAATACGCTTATTAAAAATTTCTTCACATAAAGATATAATTAAGACGTACCTTCAATACAAACCTCGAATTAAACCTTGACAGCTAGCAATCGTAAAAAAAAAAAAAAAAGAAAAAAGAAAGAAAGGCTGGTCCTACCAATTGATCGGCAGCTGCAAAGAAAAATCCAAATTATCTCGAAAAAAAATCCTCAAATCACGCAAATTGATAAGGGCATTTGTGGCAGCTGCACGTCGCGTGGCCGTGAAACTCCCAGCATGAAACTCTCGCCCGGGAGGATGATCAGCAGCAACAACCTTATTCTTTAATCACCAGGTAATTGCCTCGGTTCTCGGGCTCTCTTTCACGGTTATCGATTAAGCTGGCTTCTTTATTTAACGCGCTCTGACGCTTCAAACACGAGCCTTAATTAATTAATCAATCCTGTCTTTATCCTTCTTGATGATGGGAATTCTTCTGAGATTTTTAACACACCCTCTCGGCTTAAATACATTCGTATAGCTGCACGGTGGAAATATGTTGATTCACGCGGCCTCTTCATAAAAAATGAAAAAATTCCAAAGTTCATAAATCAAATACCAGGGGTCGGACAGGGAGTTTAGCCAAAGCAGACAATGCAGGATCGAATGATTTCGAAGAGTGTGCATAATAGGATTGATTATGGTGTGTCCTAACTTCGAATTGGTGCATTCTTCGGCTCTTGAGCTGCAGCATCAGAATAATCGTTCCCGCAGCAGCGTATATTATAAAAGAGATGATACGAGCAACGGGCTTGTCGTCCCAGCGTGGATTCATAAATTATTTTTGTAAAAAAGAGTAAGGGTTAAAGTATTTCCAATTACAGTTTTTTGTTAAGGGTTGCCGCGGGCCAACTCGCGGCAGGGGGTCCGACGGTCTTAATGGCGACCCTGGCTTCTTCTTTCCTGCGTATACCGCCAACGCCTGCACAGAGTCATCGGTATTTTTCTCCTCTCCTCTCTCTCTCTTGAGACCTTTGAGCCCTTCTATTCGCCTGCGCACAGTCCAGCGGTGATCATTAATTCGAGCTCTTCATTTAAAATTTGAATTTTTCATTAGCAGCTCGTACTTCTGCTGCGGAGCGGGACACTAAATTTCTTCTTCTTCTTCTTCTTCTTCTTCTTCGTGTCAGTGCGTTTTCTGCTCATTTATCTGATGCCACAGTGAGTGAACCTTTGAAGTTTTCTCAGGTGTTATTTATACTCGCGATTTAAGAATGAGTGAATCAACCGAGAGTAAATCCACGAAACAATATTCAAAACCTACAGTCGTTACCGATTGTTGTTATAAGAACCGAGAAGCTCGTAAAGCTCGAATCTTTCATGATTATTTCATTTACAATGTATGTTTTAATTCTATTTTAATGATCATCGTACGCAGTTTCTTGATTAATTCAGACGTGTTTTATACTCAATCTATTGTTTGGTTATTTTCAATTAGAAAATAGTCACTCCGGATTTAACGGACTTTACGTTGATGGTTACGAATATTTGAAATACTTTTCCCAAAGTTAATGATGTCTTAAGGCTCGACCGAATCATCGTACCCTTGATCTTTGAACGGAACAACGTTGCTCTACAATTTGTGTTTTTCAGCCAGTCACGCGATGTTACAATGATAACTAGATTGATTTATTCACGAGAGAATGAAATGAAGTTATATTACGAGAATTGAGCGGGCCGGGCCGTTGTTACGTCTCGAATTTTTCCGGCGTCGAATGATATGGAAAATCATTAGGTTGTAAATCAATTGTATGAGGATTATAACTCAAAGTACGCGTGCGCGCGCGCGACTATGAACCGGAGGGACATAAAACTTGGAAAAAGTTATGTACCCAGACGGGACATCAATCGCGGGGAAGCGCATACTTACGGTAAGAAAATGAAAAAAAGGGGTACTGGGAGGATTATAATCAAGCAGATTTACAACAACGATAAAAGGCCGCAGTGGCACGTCACAGCAGAAGCCGCAAATTACAACTCGCAAAGCAAGGCGGAGAGAGTGAAAAAGTAGAGGTACGTAAGTCGCTTCTCAATTAAGTAAGTGATACGATCATTTTTCACTTATCTCATAAAGCAGACCCGGCTGCTGTGTCTCCCGGAGCATACGTGCACGCGCGAACAAAGCATCCCAACTGGAGGTCTTAACGACTGCTTAAATTACTGCCGTACCTACTGACCTCGCTGCACTTATACACTTAGCCGTTCGACCTTTTGCTACACACTGCATACACTGCACGCACTCAACATATGCACTTTTAATGCAGACGTTGCCGCTGCTATCGAATTATCCGTATCCTGCTGGCGCTCGATGCATCCTTATTGTTGTTGTTCTCATTTTTTTAACAACTTGGCTGCGGTATTATATGGTTTATCACCGGGGCTGCCTCGAACAATTCTTCCTTTCGCCCTCGCGGCTACACTCGAGACTGATACTGCGAATAAAGAAATACTTACCCTACCCTGTTGAAGTTTTTGGCACTAATTGATAGACTGACCGCTCAAACTGACAACGACCCGATTGTTTTGACATGTCAGGCTTGACTGGGCGCGTACTGCTCGGTGAATCATCAATATTTATGCACCTCGGCGAAAAACTTTTGCCGGCACGCGAAGTCACTTCTTTTATTCCAGCCGAGATGACGCATGTTACCGAGCGTTCAAGGGTAGCGAGTAACTAGTACTGCACTGATGGATTATCTTTATTGAGAATCGAGAGCTTTTTATTATTTTCTTCCAAGTGCTTTACGTTACATATTAATATTAATATATAATTATATTTTTATAACTACTTTTATTATAGTATACATTCTTAATATCTTTTCACTGAGACGTAGAAACGGATTTTAGCAACGATTAATACAAAAATACTTTTTGCGCTAGGACAAGCGAGAAAAATATTTTAAAGTAACCAATGACGTCCTTGACCATTTTTGACCAGAAGTGTCACATAGGTATCACTTTAGGTACCAATTTAAATGACTTATAAAATAAGTTCCAAAAATAAAATTTTTGCATAATAAAGTTAAGTGAAAAAAATATAAAACTTTAACAATAATGATCAATGATTACTATACGTATAAAGTGATGGTATAAAAACAGCAGCTCATCTGCAGCCGAGTTGTTGATGGCATATTTTCACGCCGTGGCCCATCAAACTTCCCGTGGTGCCTGATGGACGATTGAATTATTTATGAGAGCTTAAGTCTTGACGGTTCGCGCAGAACGCGTCGTTTCTCATTTTATGAGCTCTACTTTTTATATTCATCGGCAAGTCAAACATATAAAGCACAGCATACTCGTCGTAACTCATCCATTGTTTATTCGACGCGATGTAAACCTCTCTTTCAAATCAATTGAAACTGCATTTTTTACGAGCAAAAGCTACTATATTTCATTATTATAATAGGATTGTCAGTTTTGAGTTTGCTTGATTGAATACCGCACGAAAGACATCATAGCTCTTTATATGAGAAAAATTTATCAATGTTATAGAGACAATTCGCCCCACACTAACTTTTTGGGATCTAAACCATTAAAGAAACAAAAAAAATCACACTTGTAAGTGTCTGAAGCCGACACACCTCGTCAAACTTCAAAAACATTCTTTCAAAATGTTTTTTTTTTTTTTTTTTTTTTTAAGTTTTAATTTTTATAACTTTTGATTTATTGTTCTTAGAAATCTTTTCAATAATGGCGCTCATTTAATGGCTTCTTGGTATGATATTTAACTGACAGTCTAGTGTATTGTTATAAATTGCAAAAATTTTGCATGACAAATCATTATTTTTAAATTAATCATTTGTTGAGAAATTTTCAGGTTTGATTTATTCGTTTTAGTTATAGCGTAAAAAATGTTCCCATTAATTTTCGATCAAAGTATGAAAAATTTAAATCGATGAAAAAATCAAGTTTAGATACTCATAAAAAAGATCTGAACGCGTCAATTAGGTTTATTCTAATTTAGACCTTTGATTGATGATAATCAATAAGACAGTATATAATTATGTATGTATGTTTGCGTAAGCGAATGCGACTCCAGTTAAGCGCAGAGGAATGAAATCCAATCTCGAAACATAAAGAACTAAGCGAAAAATTAAGTTGAGACTACTGTTCTCATTATTTTAGTTTGTTGAAAATGATTAATCTCTTCTAGTTAACGAGCATCCGACTAGCGCGAGATATGATGAAAGATCCAAAATTGATTACCTACACACGATAGACAAGCCAACTTATAACAAGGATAGGGATGTCACAACTTTCTCTTCGAGCTCAAATTAAGATTTTTCACACGAAAATTTGGTTCAAATTCAGATTAAATTTCGCATTCGTTTTAATGGTCGACAAAAAGTTTTTTAATTAAACTTTCGATCGTGGATTATTCATATCAAAACAAATAACTGTCACAAAATGATACATCGATCGTAAAATTCTCGGCAAGAGTATAGATTACCGTATAGATTTCAGGCGGTCATCAACATGATCGAAAGTCAACCCGAGGAAAAGTAGCGAAGGTAAACTAGACGTTAATGGCAGCGTTCACGCTCGAGCGCACCTCCATCAGCGCGTTGCAGGCCGGCCGTGCGCATAACTATCACGGTCCACGGTGAAGAATATTTCGACGTGTTCAACAACAAAAAAGCTGCAGATAAAAAAGTAAATACCTGCATGATCAATAAGGACGTTGGTATATCGAATAGCAAAGTAGTACGTATGGATATAGAATTGCAGACTGCCGGGGGAGTGAAGGATCGGTTATGTGATCACGGTGTCGCGATCGTGAGAATAGCCGAATAGCCGATGCATACTGTCCCGAAAAAATAGTTAAATTTCAACTTGCTGCTGATGCGGAAACCAAAGGCACTGCTGGAATTTGAGGTCGTCTCCCAAAAGTATCGGATATCGTCGATCGATCCACTTTGAATGGCAGGGACATCGATCAACTTCGAGAAGGAAGTGAGGCTCGTTTCAAGAGACAAGTACCAAACTTGCGGCACGACCAGACAGGTATTTCTTTCGGGTGATTATTTTCTAAAAAGCAATCGGTTACGGACAATAGGCACCGGGGAATTGGGCAGAGACCACCTCGCAATAGCTAATTAGGCTCTAACGTCAGTTAAATCAGCCGCGACGAGAGTTCTTTTCATTTCAAGCCCCCCAGAGCAGCCGATGCATCTTACGAGATGCTCCTGCTGTTCTATCTTCTATGCGTAAAATATCTCTTTGGCGTATTGTGCTCCGAGCGTGATAATGGGATACTGTCCGAGGCGTTGAATTGAGAAAGGAACCAAAACGAGAAATATAGGTGGAGCCGCTGACCAGGAGAAAGATGAAAAAATGGTACATAAAGGAGCCCACTTCTGTGAAGAAAGAGATAATAGAACCAAAAGAGGCTCCAGCAGCCATCAGAGGTGAGAATAATAATAGTTATAATAATACTAAAGAGAACCCGAAGATGCTTCTGCTTTTCTTTTGTCACTTATATTAATTCTTCCATTCTGGGCGTCCCTTTTTTTCTAAAATAAGTTCTGGCTGAGAAATGTTTAGGGAAAGAGAGAGGGCGTGGAACTAACCGCCCACCGTCACTGCAGTCCAGGAATTTGGCTGACCAACACAAGATAAGTCCGCTTCTGCACCCGTGAATCAAAAGAGAATCATCGGACATTTAAGCAGCAGCACCAGGCTAAAGGTCAGAAAAGAACTACCACCACCTGTAAACCTCGCCAGCTCATCATCATCTGCAGGCTTGCCCACGTTTTTTCCTCCTTCCCCTCTTCTTCTCCTTCCTCATTTTCTCATCCTCGACGATGACACTTTAATACTCAGTTTCGATGGCAGAAGCACCGTAGTGATTAATTATCCTCGCAGGCTGAAGGCTTGAGTGAAGAACATCCCGATTTCTTGTTGTACTTTTAATTCCGCTGTTCTTTTCTATCTCAACAACGCATAGCGCGCGCGCGACCGGCAGCGCACGCGGCTGCTTTTTTTACGAATACTGTGTTTGGCTTGTAACGCCCGCTGTTCCTCAAACTTATCTGCCGCTTAGCTTGTCTTCCTCTTCTTTTTTTTTCAGCTTTGATTATTCGAAAATGCATCAATCAAATCTACACAAATAAGAGTTTGTAATTTGTACCTGACATTTTAGTTTGGACGTTAAGTCATGAGTTCATCATGAAAATTTTTACAGATGTATAAGTCTTTCAAGTTTATTAATTTTTTTTGTATTTAAATAATTTCTTTCAAGTCTGGCAGACTTCTTTGAGCTCGGATAGCGCCTTTAGAACTTAAAATAATTTATTTTCCTTGTGACACATCTCCTCCGGGGCTACCAAAGAACCCTCGGGACTTCGCACGTCTCCTGGGCTTTGGTAGAACTCTGCAAAAGATGTAAACCAGGAAAATGAGTAACTGTTATTCCCCTGAAGCACTCAAACGGAACGTTCAAATGCCTCCTCTGAGGCTAATAAACACATCGTTTAATTTCCCTTGGTGGTGTATGGATTTTGAATACTACCAGGACCAAATTATTTGTCCACCTGTGAAGACCAAATTGCCAACCCCGAGAAACTCTTGGGTTTAAAGGATCCAATAACTATTGATTGGTGCTTCAATAACTATTAATAATAACCATGCATAAGCTTACCCAGATCAATCATAGATTTATTCAGCTTAACCCTTAAAGTACACACCCAAATCCAGAACTGCCACACTGACAGTTATGTGGGGTATTTTACACCCCGTGTGTACTTTAAGGGTTAAAATAATCATGATTTTTACCAAGCAAAATTTTTCAACTGTAAGACTAATTATTCTTACAGTACTCAAGCATCTCAATGATATCATCTTAAAACGCTAAAGTATGCCTCAAAGTAAGTTAATGATATCAAGAAGTCACATTTGTGCAGCTAATGTTGCTTGGAAATACAGAGAATTCAAGGCAGCTGAGAAGCAAAAAAGAAAAATAAACGATCATTTAATTAAAAATTAGATCCTGTGAAGCAAAATTACGCAAGGGCATTAAAAACAACAAGGTATCTCACTAATCACCGTCACTCCTCCTTTTTCTCCGAGTTCTCCACCGCCAGCGTAGCAGCTCAAAAAGCTCTAAAACAGCCATTAAACCCGGAGAATTTACAGATTCATTCCACAGGTTCGAGGTACCCACGCACGCGCAACCCCCTCGGGGCATTTAGAAAGATACCTGTTTGCTTTTATTTCGAGTCAAGCTGCTTTCATGGGGGGAATCCCCGAGAGAGATGAACTACAAATTCTGTGGCAGTTTCATCGCTAGTCGTCGTGCTCATCGTCAAATTCGATACAGAACGCATCGCCCGCGGGGGTTGTACCTGCATCGGCGCGACCGCACGAACAACGGCCGAGGGAGGAAGAGGCCCCCCGCTGCTTTTGCCCGAATGATTCTCTCACTGGCTGCACTCTTTCATTCTCTCTGACTCTCTGTGGACGTGTAACTCTGCACTCTGCACTCTCCTTTAGTCTTCCTCCTTCTATATATGTATGTACCCCTGTACAATCTTTTTTTTTTTCTATTCTTTTTCTTGCTTTCAACAAGCTATTGCGTCTTTAACTTTTTCAGGTTTTGTTGTCGCTCGTCGATTACATTTTATTATTAACCGTCCACTTTTCACTCTTTTTTTTTTTTCTTACGTCCTGGCAACTTGGAATTGATTTGCAACTCCTACAACAATAAAGTTTCGTAGCAGGCCTCATTTAACTTATGAAAAACGATCAAAAGTTTAAACATTCAGAATTGAAAATCCTTTTTTATGATATTGAAATTTTTTTATAATTCATTTTGGTAACTCCTTAGTAGACTAGAGTAATGATTATGTGATTTTGTAAATATTTTTTTTAACCATGACTTAAAAAAAAAAAAAACTATATGTTAAGTGAAAATAATATAAGGATTAGGTATTAGGATAGTGCAATAGTTTATTAACCAATAATGTTTAAATAAACAAACAATAATTTATTAGGTGCTTGGTGCACATGGTAAGCGGTAAATATATTATGCATTATATATAGGACGTAATGTAAAGTGGACATTATATTAATCTACTGTATGAACAATAACAATATAAATCTCGTTTTGAAAAATTTAACATGAAACTTTCCGAGAGTGTTTTTTAAATGTTTCAAAGTATGATGCATTGAAGCAAAAAATTAAATAATATAAAAATCTTGAGTGGTTACTTTACATAATTGAAAAGAAAAGTAAAAAGCGCTCCAAAGGTAAAAGAAAAAAAAAAAAAAAAAAAGGAACGAGAGAAATAAGAAAAGCTAAGAAAAAATTCAGTCATGAAAGAGGACTACAATAATTTATCTTGCCACTGCAAGGTCTCTCATGATCAGTACATGGTAAAATATGATGCGAGTTATCAGCGAGTTTGGTGCGCCCATTACCTATACGAGGTGTATTACAGCACGCAAGAGTACCGCCCAAGAGAACAAGCTATAACACATAGCAGCGATCCTCCGTTCTCAGAAACAATCTGTTATATGTATATGCAGTGCGCTGCAGCAGGTCCCATCATATATGAATGGTCAAACGTAAAAAAACTGCAGGGGAGTTCCCACGTGCTATGCGTGTACCCTATTGGAGGACAAATAAAAAGCCGCCCGCTGCACGCGCGCAAAGCTTGACAAAGATAGGCTCGCATTATATATAAGAGAGGAAGGATTCGACGCGGAGTGCGGTTTTCAGCCGAGTCAATTATTAGATGCCCAAGTCAGAAAAGAAAAAAAAAAAAAAAAAAGTATAATATAATGCCGGAGACGCACAAAAGGACACACATCATCGCCCCTTCTAGGCGCGAAATAGAGGCGCACGCCCGCGTCTTTAATAATGTCTCTCGGCCGCGTCTTCGGCTCTTATAACCATTATTATTATTTCTACTACTACGACTACCATTGTTATTGTCGTTCCTGTTGTTGCTCTTGTTGTTATATACGACTGTGGGAGCCCTCAGATCTTGACAAATGGAACCAAAAGAAATCGCGTATAATGCGCTATTTCACGGCTTCCCCCCCAACCTGCATCCTTCACCCTCTTTTTTTCAAACCTTTCGTTTTGACTTTTTCAATTAAAAATTTTAATTAACTACCGCGTATACGCCTGCCAGTGATAAGTCACAGGCATTGTGCGATCAAAGAAATTAGCATTTATTTATTGGATCTGCGCTATGCACGCACAAGAGACGGCTAAAAACCGATCTAATCCTTTGTTGTGCGCGTGTCCAAACTCTGCCTTTTGAGATATATTTCAAAGTTTTTGCACCGCAACCCGAAGCTACAATTACAAAAAAACATTAACTTTTCAATGCAATCTAATTAGTTTTGAAGCTGTTTTTTTATTTTTGATCAACGTTTACTTGAGCGTAAAATTTTATTTTGACGCATTCTTTGTTCCTATGGATATACTTAACGAGAAAATCACTGGGAGATGAACGAAAACTATTTTCTCGAGAAAAATTCAAAATATTTAAGATCATAGGAATTTACTAATGTCCGTATTCCGATGATCACAAAAGTCAAATTTTAAAATAGCCAAGTCACGAGCGGCGATTTTTTTAATGCATAACTCGAATGAGTTTATAGAAAAAAAGAAACAATGGACTTTGATTTAACGATGTTTACCACCTGCAGCAAGAGTTATGCCTGTGAAAAAATGTAAAGCAGCATAGCTATTAGAATATAAATCATAAATAATTAAAAAGCCTTGTGTCAGAGCGGCAGCCAAAGTCATGGGTTTTTAAGGTAGCCGTCGGCGACTTTTCAAAACCCTAACCAGCCTAGAACTGAGAATCCATTAAATGAATAGCTGAGGTCGGGGGCCCGAACGAAAGAGTCGCATTGTTGAGACGAATATTTTGAACCGGGTGATGATTTTGCGCTTGTTTCGGGTAAGCGATGATGACCGAGGGTGGTTTACACGAATTCCAAGCCCCAATGCTCCGGTTATATATGCATGCTCACATGACGACGCGGTGCCACGCCGCGGGGACACTCATACCTGAGTCAGCGAGGGCCGGCACATTAATTGTCTCTTTGAGGTCGGGAACTTTCCTCTCTCTCTCTCTCTCCCCCACCCTTTCTTCTCCACCAATGACCGATGACGATTCGAAGTACCACCAGCTTCATTCATGCCTGCATTCGTCGGCTCATGACCCTTGTTGCTTTGTAACTCTTTTTTTTCAACCTCCACTATTCCATAACCAAAGATAACTTCCTTTTGTATTTCACCTTCTTATTCTTTTTTTCGAAACGCTGTAACATATAGTTTTTCATACTTTAATAGCTTGACATTAATGCGACGATCAATAGAATCTTTTTATTGAAACACGTAACCAATGTCTGCAGGTACAGACCACGGTTTTCCAAAAATTATGAATTTTCACAGCTTCTAGTGATTTTAATATGAAGTATAATCTACCGTTTGGAGCAATTATAAATAATGTAATCATTGTCAAATTTAATCAAAAGATTTTTTTTCTTATGAAAACCGAGCGGCCGTTAATGAAATCTCTATGCTAAAATTCGTCAGAATGCATCGATTATTTTGATGCATTTATTATTAGTATAAAAGTTCATAATTATTATTTGCTTATACATCTATATATTTTTAAATTTGAACACTTAATATTTTTAAGTACAGTACACCTATTCGTACAGTTATTAATATTTTGAGAAAGACTGATCTTGTTTGATATCATACCAAAAATTGTATTAATTTGTATATTGTTGTAAATGGTAAATAATGATAACTCGGTAGGATATTATCTCTGATAACATTTAAATTACTGAATAAATTATTATTAATGATTATTATTATTATACTTTTTCCTGGTTCAATTCGATTCCTGTAAGAAAAATTTCAAACACTGGTGTTGTCATTTTTAATAAAATAATGAATCCGAGACGATGAGCAGGAATAATTTTTTTCCCAGCTGATGTAAAAGAATGGTAAGATCCACTATTGAAGATTGATCGGTAAGCTATTAACATAGGTACCCATAAATCCTCATCGACAGATGAACTCTGATGAAAAAAAAAGAAAGGTGCACCACGATGGGTTTGGCTAAAGCACCAGGATCAGTGCATATTTTACATCGTAGCATCATGAGCGAAATGCTGCAGTTTGAGTAATAAGGGCTAAGCTTTGTCCTCCTGGTTCATTCTTCAGCTCTACATAGGGTCTGCTCTTAGTCGCGATTTATTCAAAAAGAAAAGAAGGGAAGATATGCGAATGAAAGGCTGGTGTCGCGGTCACCCGCTGTGACCTGATGGCCTCATCTAGTCCATAAATTCGAATCCATCTGTAATTAGGTTTTAACCTTTTTTTTCTGCATCTCAACTCCCGGGGTGAGCGTTAAAGACACGAGCATTACGTTAAGGAGAGTTTGACGCAACCAAGGTACGGTCATTATCGTGTCTTCCATAGGCCCAAAAGAATGAACTCCCTTTGACTGATCATTTTGAAACAGGTGTCCATTGTTTGAGACGTCAAGAGATGTACGATCTGGACTATAACAAAGTACTGTAAATAATTTTCATCGGTTCCTTCAGTTAGTTAAATACTCGTTGATGGATAATATAAAAAAGTATATATATAAAAAAAGAGTAAGTTTATTCTCAAGCGGCGGCTCGGGTTCTTATCATGATAGTCATCGCCTTATAATGATCTTCCCAAGGAGCGTTCGAAAGTACAAAACCGTTTCTTATAATAGTGGCCGCATTGATATATCATGATTTCGAACGCCCGTCCGGATGATGGTTTATAAGGTAAGTCGTGATGTCATTGTGAGGTGTTACAGCCAGTGACAGACCGTGAAAAGGTGTAGTTGTACCTATATAAACGATCTATGATGAAATATCGAATCCCTCTCCTGAGTCTCCGGGGTCGTGGGAGTAATGCCGAGCACAAGAATAAAATCCCCCTGGATGGCTGATAATCGATCGCTTATAGATTTCGGTAGTCTGCCGATTTATGGCCCAAGGGGAGTTGATCAATAATACGCCGCAATATCTCTCCGCAGATCTTTTTATAAAAGCCAGGCGGTGCGGCGCGCTGCTCCCAGAGACGTTGTGCACGTGTTGCATATGGATATGTTTTATGAAGTTTATGGCCCAATGAGCTCGGACCGAATGATTACACGCGTTCCTTTATTTCGGTTGCAGATTCCGGTATTCTAGTCGCGAAGAAAGCAAAAGACAATTTGACGCAGCGGGAGGTAGGTAGCCGGGGTCCGCCCGAGGCACTTTTTTTAAAATTGACAGCTCGAGCGCATCCGTCAAGCTGGCAGGGTCCATTAGAAAGGTTATGTAAATCAGGAACCGCGCGTAATTGGCGCGCGAGGGCCCGAAGTCCCTTTTTCAAAGAAACTAATTACCCGAGGTAGGGATCATCGGGGATACGCGCGAGGAGCTCATTATTGGGACCCAGCGGGATGTCGCGACACCTACTCTCTCTTTCTCTTCTCTCTCAAAAGCTTGTTTCCTCCTCTTTCTTTTACGAGCCGCAGACCCTTTTGATTATTCTTGGATTAACTTTGGACTCTTTGGCTTGAGAGCTCTATTGACCCCTTCCCCCCCCCCCCCCCCGCAACTTATTATTCGCTGAATATAAGTTGATATGCATATCGTGCATTTGGCATAAATAAACTAGATCTTAATTGGCTTCAAGAACACGATTAATAGCGCGTCATTTTTTAGTTTGGTTTTTTAATTAAAACCGTACTCGTAGTCCAAATCGAATGCGCGATTTTTTATTTATTTATTTTTTTATTATCATGCGTGCGTACATTTTATCTTCTTTTAATAACTTGTTAACTTAATCGATTTTAATTTATACGTCTGCTACGTCATTCATCAATAATTTCAAAATTTATATTTAGTATAGTGTGCAACAAAAAGAAAATAAACAGACTAAAAATTAAAAATATTTTGAAAAAAAAAGAAGTTGTTCGCAGAAAAATACTTTTAAAATGAATTAGTGTGAGAACAAAGTACTCAGGTATTAATGCCTCCTAGATCCCTTATCCGTTTCCGAACTCTTATTTATTTTCTAATATGATGTACCTTATTCCAGCCGTCATCATCCATTCAAGAAACCGACACAAAAGAGGAACGAGATGGGAAAAAGAGAAAGAGAGAGGAGGAGAAAAAAATCTTATGTACACCGAGAACAAGGCGTGTCTCAAACGCGTCGCCATGTCACCGTTGAGGTACCCATAGAATGAGCTTGCAATTTTTATTAGAAATTTCAAGTTAAGGAGGAAAAGAAGGCGTGTTAGCGCGACGTATAAACACGCGTCTACTTCTCATTACCGTGGCAATTGTGGAAGCTCCCCGTGGTGGCGCGATGCCATGACGTCGCCGTTTAATTGCTCGATCGATCAATAACCAGTCAATCGACAGCGACCTGCTTATTTCTTTCTCCTTATTTCGTGCGCGGATAATCTTGGCTAGTTATGCGTGCATGATGTGTTGTCTTCCTTTCAGAGCTGATCACAACCGATGATGTATTTGAAGACTATTTTTTGACTATTCATCTTTGTACCTGTCAAACTTGTCAATACTGCGCTTCTTAACTTTACCGTGTATAACGCTCATTATTATCATCACTATGTATTAGTTTTCAAACTAGATACCAGAAACTTTTGGATGAAATTAATTTTTTAGAGTCAATAAACCTTTATTTTCAAGCGTTTCCAGTCAAAGAATAATTTTTTTTTAAATGGACTTGGTGAAATTTTTGAAGACATGCTTAAAATATTTTATGAAAATAAAAATAAACCAATGAAAAACTTTTTTCAATAAAAAAAAATTCCATAAAAAAAATGATTATTATTCATAATTTATCCATAAAATTTCAGAAATCTCTTGAAAAAAACAATTCGGACATCCAAGAAATAGCTATGGATATACAAATCACACGTGAAATTTGGTATAACTTACAGCAACTGTCTCTCTCGCACTCGTGCAAGAGATAGGATTTTGGTATAACTTATACAGCGCCCTCTGTTGGGGCTTGGATATGCGAATTGCCACCGATGGTAAAAACCAAATTTTTTTGAATTCGAAATTTTTGAAATCAACATTTAAATTTAGAGTCGAATAGAGTGTGCTTTTGAGCGCAAACCCTATACAGTCATTTATGCAATCAAAAACCTGACAAGCTGATTCGTGATTCAAATGAAACGTGAGAGCTTAGATCTTCGAAGAACTCAATGATGGATCGGTGTCTGCCCAAAGTAATTTTTTTTTAAACTTGCAAACGTCATTATTAATCATGTTTCTTACCTTTATCAAAAATTTAATTTTATCAAAACGTGTACCATTTAGAAGCGTGAAAACTCAAAATAAATTCATAGTATTTAATTTTTATCTGTGATACAGAAGAATAAAAAATTATCGTGAAAAATCATTAATCACGACGAACGATGAACTCTTTAGAGTTCATTCAAGCACAAGTTAAGTGCCAGACATTTAAAATCAATTCGTTAAAAGTCGTAAATTCGATTCGGTTAAGAAACAGTTCTCAACAGTAAGTACAAGCACGTAGTATAACTTTAGAATTCGATGGTCACGATGGGCCCACACCTG
This sequence comes from Encarsia formosa, assembly GCA_038277355.1. Lineage (NCBI taxonomy): Eukaryota > Metazoa > Arthropoda > Insecta > Hymenoptera > Aphelinidae > Encarsia > Encarsia formosa. The sequence continues at coordinate 13,626,329 of CM076187.1, read as the reverse complement.
AAGAGTCACACGAGATAATGATCGTCCACATTGATATTTCATAGCCGAAATACCCAATATCATTGACATAATGAACTCCTCCCATGCTTAATAGTCGAATGCGGAACAATCGATATTCAAGGTATTTCGGGGATGAACGAAAGAGAGAGAGAGAGAGAAAGAAAATAAAATAAGGAAGTCTCGGAGTCGCGAGGATCGAACGAGCGCGCAGCACGACACTTTATTCCTGATATATCGGGCGCTCACGCAGAGAAAGAGAAGGAAGAACTTGGTGCGGAATATATATTGGTAAGATTAATCGACGTGGAAAAAGGCCCCGCGCAGCTCGTTGTTACAAACCCGCCCGCCCGCCGCGACGCAAACCCATACGTTACCTCCTCTTACCCCCACCCCTCCCCCTCCTCCTCCTCATCTCGTGTTTTCTAGCGTCCTGCACCTACGCTCCAAAGCCACCGCGGTCTTTTATTCGGCATTACGCGGTACAAGCTTGTCAAGGATAGGTTCTCCTCTTCCACTTTCTTCTTTTTTTACCCCCCCAAAGATCGAGAAAATCGAATTGTACCGTCCTGTACTTATCGTATTGCGGACAACGAGATTTGATACCCGACCGAACGAGAAAAATCAGAGGGGATGTGTACTCGCGACTTCCGGTGTGAAGTTGCGAGAGTTTGGTTCTGCGCTCGTAAACTTTGATCAATCTTGCGAGCCTAACCACTTTCTTGAATCCGTTGCTTATAAAAAAACTGAACTGGAAAATTTTAACTTTTAAAAGATAGGTAAGAAGTCAATATTTTAATTGATAGCCTGAATTTGAAAAAAAAAAATCAAACAAAAGTGAAGAAGTAGCAGTAGCGCAAAGGAAAAAAAGAAAAGAAGATATAATGGAAATCTTAAAAGAAAAAAAGTGGCGCTCGAATACGAGTTGAACCAAATCCAGCTGTGCGTTTCGCGAAATAAGTAGCGACACCAACTGCCACCATATCTCGGCACGAAAATGAGAAGCGAGCTGGTGTAAATCTTCTCGTGTAGTCGCGTATCTCGGCGTTAAAATTTAATGCATTTTGATATATCGGTAAGGAATGGCGCGATGGGGAGCCAGACGCCATGCCACCGGGATGCAGTCGATGCACACAACGCGCTCGTAACACCGGGCGACCCTGGCTTACCACCTTTTAATCATGAGCACCGCGTGATACGCCTCCGTCGCGACACCGAATTATCACTCCTTCCCAGCTGCGGTTCGAGCAGCTTAATCTGTTTGCTCAATACTCGCGCCCTTGTTTTTTTCTTTTTTTCTTTCAGTAACGATGCATTTTTTATTTATCGTGCTTACACATTTTCAATAAAATACGTCTTAATGAGTTAAGACTTTTTCTTGATACATGACTCACTAACGTTTGGGTTTTACGATGACTTTTTTTCCCAATTTTTATAATCATTATATCAACAGCACACAATTTTTTTTTAATTAAAATAATCAAGTATATTTAGTTTATGTAAGCATACACATAGTTTTTGGTACAAAAATAGCTTAGTTAAAATTTCAAAGGTCTAAGGAACTTGTGAAAAAGTTATAAGCATTTTAAATTTAACAACTTAACATAGGCTCTTATTGGAAATCTTAGAAAATCGCAATTACTCAATCCCTATAGCCCACAGATTTAAACGTAACTTTGCACAAAAATCGAAAAAAATCAGACTTCTATTATTCTTTCTTCAAAATATTCATTAGGTACCTATAGCAATAATTATAAACAATTGATTTTTTATTCTAGTAAATATGACTTCTCATTGGCTACGATTAGATGTTAAAAAGGTGCTGAGCCTATGAGCAGACGACTATACTCGTCAAATGTATTTTTGACTCACGTAGCTGATTAGGGAAGGTTCTCAATAAAGATAAATTTTTTATTCGAATTTATTAATTTGATGATATATTATCATCAGACGAAGACATTTTTTGTCAAAACTAATTGGTAAAACTAAAAGATTAAAAAATAATACTTATTTCTCTGGAGAGTTTTTTATTCTAAGAAGTCCTAAACACTTACACAAACAATTTTTTTGATTAGTTTTTTGTTTTTTTTTTTTTTTAAATAGCTCAATCGTTGAAAATTTCAAGCTTTGAGATTTTATTGCTGTGCATTATCTTTGCATCAAAAAACAATTCATTTTTATAAAAAAGCTCGTAAAAAAGAGCACTGAATTTTTTAAAATACATTTAGAAACACATAAAATCTCCCGTAGATTTTTATTCGTGATAAATTTATAAAAGCTCTTTGTAAACGAAAAAACAAGTTATAAAAATAAATTTTCATGTAAGGTACCTGTACCTGTACCTAGTATGGCCCCCCTAAGCGAGAATCGACGTTGTGGCGAATCAAATCAATATTTTTTGACGTGTAAGGTCTCATTTTAAAGGTTAATTCGAGACCTTACGCGTTTGATTTTGATCAAGGAGCTTGAAATGCCAGAGGATTTACCAAAACACGTTTTTTTAAGACACCAAAAATTGGTATACCTAATATGGCTCCCTTGAAGTTATTTATTAATTGCGATTTGTTCCTATTATTTAAATCAATCAGGATATGAGATTTGAAAAGCTTCAAAATTTTAAAAATTATTTATTTAAAAATTGAGCCTTTTTTACAATTTTTTTGAAAGCTTTGCAACTAGTAGAAAAATCACAACTATAAATTTTTATCAAAGTTTGTTTTTTGAGCTAGAATGTTTTTTTAGTTTAAAATGAAAAAAACCTTTGGAACAATTAAATTTATTTTTCTTAAGGGGGTACATATACCTAAAATTTTTCAAAAAATCAATTTTCAGGTTTTTGTGTTTTTTGATGTACCTTTACATCAGCTTTCAAATGCCGCAAGCCGCGTTTCTTAATTCGTTAAGGAAAAAAAGTTACAGTTAATTTAATAAAGACATTCAATTTATTAAATTAACGTTGAAATGGCTTTTTTTGAAATTCAAGAATTTCAAGTCAGTTCTAGTAGCAGAAATACTTTCTACGATACTATAGGTACAAATGCTTTTTCGATGTATTTTTTCCTTTTTTAATTTTCGCAATGTAGGTATAATTTTTTTTTTTATCCACGAACAGAACTGTAAGTATTTATATCGTTTTCGTCTAATAAAAGCGATGAAAAAACAGAAAATTTTTTTATCTGTGATTAGATTTTTTCCGTGACATAATATCTTAATAATGAAAATTAAGAATGACAGATTAACTTTCATTTCAAGTCTAATGCTAAAAACAATTTATTAAGTTAGAAACTATCGCATAAAAAAATTTATAACCTTTATGACATAATATATGACTTATATTACCTCTACGAGTCTACTTTAGTATATTACACCAATATCGATCTATCGATATCAAATTAGGTATTTCTACAGCGTTGCAAGTTCATGACGACTTTTTTGTTCTTTGAGTCATCTTTCTAGTGAAATTCTACTTTACTTGGTTTTGTTTTTGTTATTATTTCAATCTGAAGTAAATAAGTTAGTTTTATTCAAAAAAAAAAAAATTTAAGAATAAATGACCAATTCTTACCAGGTAAACTAATGAAGTTTTTTAGTTGTTAAAAAAAAGGTGTTTATGTACAAATGTGAAGTGAAAAAATAATTCTGTGATTTAAAATTAAAGATAATTTTTAGATAATTGCATGTGAAGACTTCGCTGACTCAAAGTCTTAACTTGGTCTTGGTGTTTAATAGTGTGTGATCTGTGTTTTTGATAAAAAAGCTAATTGGGTCACTTTAGGAGCAGGAGAAAAAAAATAAAGTATCCGACTATGTGCAAAAGAGTATTTACATCAAGCGAGAGTCCTGTGACAAGATATTTTCAAGATATAAATGTTTATGTGTTGGTGTGTTACATTTTATTCATCAAAATCTGTTCAGAACTTTAAAAGCCATTTTCTCAAATATGTGATTTTTGAGAAAATGAGGGCATTGCTCGTAAAGCCAAAATTTTTCCAGACAGCGAATGGACCCAGGACTTTGCACACTTGTTGTACATGTGAACCCTCATGAGCGCAACCTCAGGCAACCAAATCTAAGCATTATTAAGCTGATGGCACACCATAAATTGACTAAAATGATAAAAACTATCAAAATTTTAACCACACTAAGCAATTTTAGAGTATGCAAGTAGCTTAATAGTGCTTGGATTTGGTTGCCTGAGGTTCCGCTCATGAGGGTTCACATGTACAACAACTATGCCAAGTCCTGGGTCCATCCGCTATAAGGAAAAATTTTGACTTTACGAGCACTGAACTTTCATAGCCTAAATAAGCTGAATTTTATAACACTTATAAAAACACTTATTTTAATTTTCTAAATGTAAAAAATTATGTAAAAATGTATGTATATTATGGAAAAAAAATATCTTTTTAAATAAATCATTTTTAAAAAACTTACAAAATTTTTTCTGAGTTTTTTTTTTTAGGTATATGTGCCCCCTTAAATAACATTAGGGTAGGGTTTTCTAAAAAGTAAATATTAGGAAATACACTTTGAAATATCGGTATTTCTCATTAATTCGCGGGGGGCCATATTAGGTACACTGCAAAACAAGTTATTTAAGAATAAAAGCCGTTAGAAAACGAGTTGAACAAAAACTAAAATAGCGTTTTAAAGCTGAAACAATAACGAATCGAAACTACTTATGAAAATTTTGGTCAGGTGTGTCTAAATCTTTTGGCAGACCGTTTAATTACAACGTAAAATAAGGTAAAGGACCCAATTGTGGACCCCAAAAATCACAACTTTCGGGGTCTTTGAATTTTATAAAAAAACCAAGCAAGTGAGGTTAATTTTTTTTGTACATACTTAATTTTAGTGGTCTTAAGAATCAAAATCAATTTTTTTTATTAAAAAATTTTATTTATTTACAGAGTAATTAATGTTTAAAGTAGAGACCTTTTGGACCGTATTTTTGAGACCGTGTATCAAAGTACCCCGATTAATGGACCTTTTTTACATGCGATATCCCCTTATCGTTTTTCTTACCCCAATTAATGGACCCTGTGATTTTATTTCAAACTATTGACTTTTGAGGTTACGATTTTTGTTGACATTGAAGTTAAAAGTAGTTACAGTTTTCATTGACAAAAGTAATTTAATCACATTAGAAGATTTATAAAGCTGATATTTTAGTGTATAAAATTCGGTATGAAAGCCAAAACTAACGTCTCATTAATTGGGGTACTTACTCGGGGTTTCATTTAAAGGTTCGTATTAATGGACCGCTGCTCTTCAGGACCATTAATTGGGGTACCTTGAGACTAGGGCCCAATTATGAGAACTGCATTATTTATTTAAAAATTTATATTTTTAACTTACAAAATTGATACTATACTAATTTTTGAAGTCTAAGCTTTTCATGAATCAGTGATACATTGCGTAAATAAATAAAGTATGCCTAGAAATTCAAGTTTGAAAGTTGCTTGATTCGCTGCAACGAGAACACCAACCTAACCCTCGAGTCAACCAACATTGTGACTTTCAAAATAAAACGGAATTATTAACGTAAACTTGAAAAAAAAATTTCGAAATATTCTTTGATAACATAAGTTTATTTTAAAATAGTTTTATGCCGATATTTGCATTAAAAAAATATTTAAAAATGATTTTTGCTGAAGGGGACCATTAATTGGGGTAAGGGGTCCACAATTGGGTCCTTTACCTTAATAACGAAGGTATACGAAACGAGTTTAGCTATAAGGTGTGCGCAAAAATAATTTTGAAATGTTCTAAACAACTAAAAACTTCATAATTCAGTGTTTTTGACTTCTTCCTACCTTGTAGAGATGCCGCATATCGAGCATATTCAAAATAACAGGGGGAGCCATATTAGGCACAGGGCCATATTAGGTACACCCACCTTATATACTGAATTTAACTGTGTTTTTAATAATTTAAATTAATTTTCCAATGTTAAATTAATTTAAATTAATCTTTCCGAGTTTTAGATTTTTATCACATCTCTTACTAGTTTGTCCGATACTACCTCAAACTATTTAATAAAATTACCAAATGCAAAAAAAGCTATGAAACCAAAAATTTTTAAGTTTCAGAAAAGAAGAATAAAAATCCAAAAAACGCAAGATACGTATAAATCGGACGAACGGTATACTCTAGCTAAAGGTATTTAAAACTCTTTCTGTTTTGTAAATATATCATGAGGTACGGTCGGTCGTTTTCACACTTCTCGACAGTATTTCGCGTGCTTTGGCGGCCACGGCGGTATGGCACCCCCTGGCGTGGGCACGACAAAAGGGCTATTGCTGCCGTTGTAACTGAAGGCTGCTAAGTATATTTAGCGCCCTCGCAGCACCAGCGGTAGCCTTTACCACCTGTTGTTAGACCGAGGTCGGGACCCCCGTAGCGACCCGGGATTTCATGTACCTACTACAAAGCACAGGCCTACTGACCTTGTTGAGATGCTTTATTTACCACTTCAAATCGTCTTTATTATTTTTCGAGTGCTGCATCAAGGACTCCTGGCCCATAGATCTTTTGTCTTTGCAAAGTCGGCACGCGTCTTTGCCAACCCCTCCCGTGGCTACTATTTCTCACTCTACTCTTCCCATCCTCTCACGCCCTTGACAGACTTTTTTTTACTCCCTGCACTTTTTTAGATCGTTGAATCAACCTCACTGTACGTATCAGTCTTTGACTGCTTTATTTTCCAGCAACACATTCGACCCTCGACTCTCATTTTTATTTTCTGAATATCTCTACTTAAAAATTGGCCAAAAATAAACGACTCGGTTATTCAATTAAGCAATCAAAAAATTATGGATAATAAACGTAAACATGACATATAATTATTGTAAAAAAATCTCATCATCTGTCTTCTCTCTGATTTTTTACTTTTAAGTTATAGTATTCATACATAAAATTAATTCACCATCATAGTTTAATTTATTTACTGTTTAAGTTGCTTCTTGAATTATTTTAAGAAAAAGTTAGCACTGTGTCCACGAAACAGCAGCACCCCCGATATAAAACTCGAATGTCGATGATTATTTTCCCGAGCTGAATTTCAACCAATAGGAACGCCGCATTTGACATTTGGCGGAGGGGTGTGGGTAAAATGATTTCGATAATTTTTCGGTTATTTCGAATTCGAACGTTTCGAGTCGCATGGCAACTCGAATTGTTAAACTTGTTCAATTCAACTTTTGGGTTAGACCCGAGTCACTGCGTTGTATACCTATATATGAGTATTCATAGGTATATTCATAGTAAACAAAGAGTTATAGAACTATAACCGCCAAAATGTAAAATACAGCATTTCTATGGGTTAAAATTCAGCTTGGAAAAATAATCCAGCCGAATACCCCTCGTGCTTCAAAATTTTAGATAATTTTCCTCCAGTTTTATTGCACAGTCGGAAAATTATCGACATTTTTGAAGCACTAGGGGTATTACGACTGATAACTTTACTTCAAAAACAATAAATTTTCTAAATTTATTTGTATTAAAAGAAGATTAAACCTTTGAATACTTTTTAACAAATAAAAGAATTTCTTTTGCTCTCTTAAATCATTGCTTCAAAACGTTTTGTTCTATATCATGCTACAACTGCTACATGCTTGATAATTTTATATTATAGCCGATGTGAAAACATGGCTAATAAAGATAAATCATACCCTTGATAGCATACCAACTCAATGAAAAGCCATAAAAAATATTTTTTAGATTTCGTGCATGACATACAACGTAGAGCTCTTTTGAATTAATTAACTCGCTCCGCAATTAAACCTGCATCGCGGTTTGGTGCACACGGCAAAGTTATGCAGACAAGTTTCACTTGATATTAAAATTAAGAAACTTCCAGGCACGTTGCTAACCAGAATTAAAATAAATCACTTTCTATAAGTGCACCTACAGTAACTCCGAAGGTTGCGTAACTGTCCGAGAAAGTGAATGAAATCAGTCGAAGAGCTTCGATAAAGTCATAAATTAACACTTTGCGTACTTAAGTAAGACGTGCATCGGAGAATATAAAACAGTTTCGATCCGAATACGTAGGTGCAGGCAGCCGTGCTTCCACATCGCCATTTACTGTAAACGGAAAAATTTAAATATTAGAGAAGCTGCCAGCTAATGCGTTAATCAACTCTAGTTTTCTATGTATTTATTCACGTTCACTAATGACGTTTTCAATTTGGGTAGGCCTTCCGAGAGTTTTCACGTGTGTTGAATACCAACTGCTCCCTCACGTGTATCTCAGATCTTTCTTGTCTTTACGATTTATGTTAATCAATTTCATCAATAATCCTTTCACCCTCGCTTTCGGTATCTTCTCTTTCTATTTTGGAATTGAATGCCCTAATTTATTCCTTATACCCCGATTTGTGTGCACAAGATCGTCTTGATTTGTAGGCTATATTTAGCTTCCTTACTTAGAAAAACTTTTCTATTCTTCAGAATCTGCAAAAGATAATGAACTTTTTTCGCTTTGAATATTAATTATTTTTTCTCCGGTAAAAAGATTTCCAACTGCACAATATTTGACGAAAACGATAGAAGAAAAAAGATTTTTCATTATTACAATATTGAATTGCCGACTGAACGAAAATCTGAGTTGCAGAGAATAAGTGCTTTATCAAGATAATTATTTAAAAATGGCATGCAAAATTTGACCGGAGTTTCACCAATCATCTTTAAAGTCTAGAAATTATATTGTTGTTCAGTTACAAGGAATCTTTGGCATGAAAAATTATTGTGCCGAAGGTTTCGAAGGTGAAACCAATCGATTCTGGTGGAATGAAGCGGATCAATGGGTATTGCAAAACATCATGAAAAATGAGGAATATTTCGGAGTCGACCCTCGGCGCAAGAAGATTTCATAAGCGCAAAGGGAGGGTTTTTATGCAAGCAAGTATAAGCGTGGCTTTGTATTGAAGGCGATTTCCATCTCGGTTGCGGGGGCTTGTGCAGGAGCACCAGATTATAAGGATTATGGGCGCGAGGGGGTTTATACCACGGAATCGAGTATAATGTCGAGGAATAAATGAGGAGACGCGATAATCGTAAGTCTCTCTTACTTCCCTCCGGGCTTATATCGCAACGATAAGTAGTTCGTCCAACCAAGCCGTCCTCGTTTTTTTTTTTTTTTTTTTTTTTTTTTTCTTATTTCTCAAGACGTTACACCACCGACTTGAGTTTCTGTCTTCGGAAGGGCCATTATTCCGCGAGCGCTTAGGTACAACATCTCAATTTCCAGACCCACGGGGAGTGCGCCAGTCGGGGGGAGAAAGAGATAAACGAAAGGATGGAAGCGGGAGGTAAAAACGCAAGGATTAAAAAAAAGTAAACAACGCTGAACAGGGACGAGTTATAACGCTAGCTGGGTACTGAATGAAACCTTTTTGCGCGGGTTTTATGATGACCGGTTGCTTTGCCGGCTGGCGCTGTCTGACACGCGCTGAAGTTTCAAAATCGTGTCGGCTGCCGCTTGCGAATCACGCCGCCATTGAGATCATTTATACTCCCTACTTAATTCACAAGTTACAGCCATTCTTACGCTCTTCAAAAGCCTCTATAAAAGATGCTCTATTATTCTGTACAAAATTTTTTTTCCGAGCTAGAAGAGACTTGCAAAGGTCAGAATTTTAAGTCTGAGACTTAGTATAAAGATTTTTATTTTTATTACATCAGGCTTCCCAGACTTTCGTGCCTGGATGAAATTAATACACAAATTAATTAAAATAATATACATTTAATTATGAATATTTTATGAATGAAAAATAATAAATAATAAATACAGATTTATACTGCCGCCTTAAGCAAAAAGGTGATCGTTCTTCAATTTGATATTTTTAGAGTATTTTGAATTCGAAGTTTTGAATCTTGCCGATTTTACTATTCAAAATATTGTTTAAAAACAAAAATAGTGATGATAAACTTAATTAATTGAATGATTCTTTATACATTTTTTATTCAAGCTTAAGAAAATGACTTAAAAATTATGAATTTCGTTGCGTACAATAATGAAAATTCAAGTTATTTATCTTCAAGGTTATAAAGTCAAGTTTGAACTAATAATGATTTTCTTTTTAACAAGATCTTTTACTTTTTTCTAGCTTAAGAAAAATCCCATCAAGAGACAAAAATATTATCAAAAATAGTATTTTTCTCCCTTAGACGAGATGGTTCTATTTGGCCACCGGAGAGGTTTGCGACCCTAGGTAAGCGAGGGTTACAACAAAGTAGCCAAAGAACCACTCTCGCCTAGGGGATGAATTTAATTTTTCACCCTTCTAACCGAAAACAAGGGGCGAAGTTCCAATTTTGATGTAAGAGGGACGAAAAAATTTGTACCTATTTTATAACCAGTTCTCTGAAAGCTTCGATCACTCGACCATAATCGTGAAAAATAATACCGTGCCAAACATAACTTTTCTATTGAAGTGTATGGTAGCTGTAAAGATTAACACGATTTTTCTTACGTAACTTTCGAACTAGCCTCGATCAAAGAGTGATCGAAAGCAGATTGGATACGTCAAAAGTATAGACTCTCTTTGTCCCATATTTTATAGATTCAATCAAAATATTTGTAAATTCTATTGATTTCACTGTGTAAATGTATTACATAGCATTATAAAAAAAATGACATGATAAATTAAAGCCATGTTAATCCAAGAAAAAGAAACAATAAAACAATCCACGGCAAATCGTGACTTTATGATGTAACAAATTGTACAAGAGTAGTATATTGTACTTCGAAACAATATTTCATCGTCTGTATCTGTTTTTGGAACCTGCACTTTTAGACAAACTTCAAAAAAAGTAATAAAAAAAAATTCATTTTTATAAAATTTGTCGTGAAATTGTAGAAATTATGTGTGATGTATCAAAAATTGTAAATAATAAATGTTGAAGATTATAAAAACATCCAAAAATAAACGTTTATTCACTTGCTAGTTCTAGTTCTGAGTTTATTTAAAAATGAATTCAAAATTTTGTAGAATTTAAAGAAAAAAATATATACATAAACGTGGTTTTTGAAAGTCGCAAATTTAGCGACGCGATAATTATTGTCCTGTGACGAAAATGCTATAAACAAGAAGCGGTACCGAGGATTCCTGAAGAAAAAGTGTATTACATTGTGTATATATATCTTGAAGAAAGGCAAGGAGGAAGTATAGAGGAAAGAGTAAAAAAAAGAGGGGGGGGGGGGGGGGGAGAAAAAAAAATCGGATGATTTGAGCTGCAGGTCGTTGTTGGTGGATTTTCTCGCGTCGGGGACGCGCGACGCCCGAGGGTCCTCCCATGACCCCGGCGCGCCTCCTGGGAAGAAGAAGAAGAAGAAGAAGAAGTAGGTACGCGGAGGCTGAGCACCCGGGTTGCTAGCTGCACCTTCTGCAGCCGACGCTTAATTGGCTGTCGTCGCGGGTCGGGGGAGCGCGCGCGCGCGTGTGGGAAGGGAAGGGAAGAATGAGGAGCGCGGGGCGATATGAATTACGAGATTGCGCGTGTGGGAGTGCGCTAATGCCCGGTCACGTACCAGCAGCGGCGCGGCCAGGGCGGGGGTGGCTTCGGTGGCGCCGCGTGGGAAAGCCGCCCGCCGACTCTATATACCGCAGCCCCTCCCAACCAACCCTTTCATTACGCGGCTTATATTCTTATACATATATTGCACTGCACCATATACTGTGCAGTGCAGCAAGGTGCACTACCACCTACCGAACTTTTCAGACTCCACCAGCCAAATCAATTATCTCCCTCTCTCTCTTTCTTTTCGGCATTCCTCTCTGAGCAGCGGGAGATGGCATACTTACTCAAGGGAATTCCAGGCATTCGGATGGTGCCAGCTCTTAACCCTTTATAATACCCATCTGCTGCACGTCGCTTTAACCTGCTTTATATCCAAAGCTGCGGGCGGATTAAACAGCTCTGGTTACTCTTTCGCGGCTGATTTTTCTTTTTTTCTCTTTTTTTTATCGTCATCCTTTCTCTGACGCTGCTACAGGTTCGAATTTTATTTTTTTTCTTATAATATCGTACCTGTTTTTTTATATCCGCAGTCAAGTGCAAAGAATAAATAGTTTTTTGTTTTCACGTCGATTGGGCGCAGATTTTGACAAAAGTACCTACAACCTCTAAATACCGACTGTTGATGGCCTTGACATTCATTTTGGTGCTATTACTATAAGAAAAAGAAGAAGAAAACTTCTAAAGTTTATTGTTGATTAATAACCAAGTTCACGATGAAAAATTCAATGGATGACCACATGCTTAATCAATAGGATCGAAAATAAAAATTTTAAACCCGAAAATCGAAATCGCTTGCTCAATTTTAAGAGTGGATTCCAAATTTTATGGCAGTTATTCATACAAAGATGTTCATGACTGGTGGGACCGTAAAACGTAGGTAGTTATATTTTTTTGCTTCTTATTTGCAAAATATTTTGTTAACTATATCAAAAGATATGAATAAAAAAACAATAGTTTGAAATAGTTTAGAATCTAGACTTTAATGCGCACTAATTATTATTTCGAAAATGAAAACTGAATATCAAAGAAAAATCGAAAAAAAATATAAAAAAAGAGTGACAGGAGGGACACCAATTCATGAAAGGTGGGACACGTGCGTTAAATTGCCGCAATTAATTTCGTCAAAAAAAACTTTTAAGTTATTTCATTTAATGAGTCAGTTTTAACTACAATGTTAAATTATCAGTATTATTTATAAAAATAAAAAAATAAAAAAAATTAATATATTTAAATTTTGATTGGTGCTCAAGAATTCAATTCCGATGTAGAAACCGTTGTTTGTACCGGTGTTTTTTAATTTTTTGAAGAGATTTTTCAATTTGAAAACTCAGTTTTAAAAAAGCTAAAAATAAGCAGTGTCAATAACTAAAAAAATTTATACTTTTTTTTTTAATCATAGTTAATAAAAAGCTTGCACTCTAGGTTTATAATTAGTTTGTGTTTTTTTCGTTTGTCGTATTAATACGTCAGTACGGTCGATTAGAATCAAGCAAGTAAAGTCTTCTTTTCAAGATTAAAATAAAACCTAACTCCTTCCAAAAATATTAATTTAAGTTACCACATTATTTTGCTCAAAATCTAATAAATCTAATCAATTTATCAGATATCTTTGTAAATAATTTAAAGGGCTCATGCCCGTATATATAAATAAATGAATAAATAAATAAATAAATAAATCTAATTCTTAAAACCAAAACATTAATCTTTTCTGATTTTAACAAAAAGTCGATATATGTTAATATGTTTCCCATCACTGTAAAGTCTTATGACTAGTTTACATGGGAGATGAAAAAGTACTATATTTTCAATTTAACTGCTTAAATTGTCGTTTAGATAAATACCAACTTTATAAGTCAGGTCTTTTAAAGCATGTGAAAAACAAGTTTGTATTTTTTTTAATAGAGTAATAATGACGTTAATTCGCATTGCTTTAATTTATTGTCAGAGACTATGCACATTTTTTTATTCGATTTCAGTTATTATGGTGAAGGACTAGTGAATTCTAGGAATTAATCAATTATAAAAAAAAAATTTTTACTATTAGTGTCATATTAAAATTGATAACTTATTACAAGTCGGCCACTGACAAGTAATGATCCTACCATAAAGCGGGGTTTAACGGACAATCACTGTCTTGGCTACCTTGAATTATTAGTTGGTATGATGTAGGTACAAGCAGGACTATGTGAACACTTATCTTTTCGTTCGAAGAGCGGAGTTTACAATTTCGGAAGTTTAAATTTACCGTAGCATTTAATCATCAAAATCTATAATATCCAGATAGAAAGTGGAAAAGATCGTAAATTAATCTTAATTATGTATCACCTCGAATCAAAAGACTATTTATGAAAAAGCCTCAAAGTTTGATGAAAATTGATTGAATGATAATTTGGACTTAAGAGAAGAAAATGTTTGAGCCTTAAAAATCGATTTTTTTTTAAGTTTGAACTATTTTACTTATTATTTAAAATAATAAGCTATTTTCAAATTTGTGAAACTTATAAAAAATTTCCAATCTTACCAAATTCTTCATTTGACTTGTTTACAACAAAGATTAGGTGTCTTAATCAAAACAGTCTCATCCTCGAGACTATTGTATCAATATAGTTGACTTCACTTTTTGCAGCTCTGAAAGTAGTTAATGAAATAGTATAAATTAATGTCTTCATCGAAACATGAAATTTTTAGCATAAAAATTTAAAATTCAAACATTCATTTATTAAAGATATCTACCTGTGATTGAAAAACTAAAATTAAAATAACATTTTATTTTAAGCAAAAATTGAATAAAGTATCCTGACCTTCAAATAATTAAAAAAACATTTCATCAAAATGATTTAATATTGTTTTAAATTATAAAATCTAAAAATATTAAAGTTATATGTAGCTATAAAAGTGATATTTTATTAAGTAAAACTTAAAGCGTTTTACATTTATTAACAAAGCTATGAGAAATAATATAATTTTGTTAATTGGAATTCAATTTTATAATTATAAGTTTAATCATTTAAATAAATAAATAACAACCAAGTTTGATTAATACATGAAAAATAATGTTAGCCATTAAATTTACTTACTTACTACTTAATGAATACAATAAAAAAAGTTTTTAATAAATAAAATTCTTCAATAAAAACTTTTAAAAATTCCGATTTATTGTATTTACATATTATCATTACAATATTTACATATGTAAGACTAGTTCAAAAAGTAATATTATATATACAACATAATTATTTATAAAAAATAAAAACAAGCGATAACAATTATTTTGAAATTTCTTTACACTTCACAATAAACTTGTAAATTAATTTAAAATTAACTTTGTGTCAATATTAATAACTATTTTTCTTACAAGTTTATAAAATTCTACAAGTTTAGTATAGTAACATCATTACTAATATAACTACTTGCTTCTGTTTGGCTTAATATGATTATGAAAATGACTATCAAAGTTTATTAAAGCTATGGCAAAATTACCACTTGTACACAATTAGTTAAGAATATTTTGTGTTGACAAATAAATTATTTTTTAATAAAAGTACTTTTTGTGAGCAGCAATAAAACAATTTTTAAATCAAGTTTTTCTAAATTTTTTCATTTAATTTTTTCTCGCATCAAGCACTTTTTGTTATAATTGTAGTATTATTTGAATCATTGATACTCATGTTATTTTCTTCTAAATTTAACAAATAATAAGAAATGTGTTCATATACTACAAAGGTAAAAACGGTTGCTGGTGTCACTTTCAATAAATTGACACTCAGACCTTTATAAAATCCACGCCATCCTTCATATTTAAATATATTTTTAATACAATGAAGTGGTCCTTTATAATGATGATGTTGATCTTGAAGTCGAGCTCTAACAACTTGGTAAGGGTATGTAACTGTGGCTGCTATTAATTTTGAAATAGTGGCAAAGGCAATGTATTCCATAGTTCCAAGTTTTCCATTAACTGGATTATTTTTTAATAAATTGTATCTAGTTTTCATTTCTTCATAAGTTACAAATTGTAGAGTTCCATGAGATACTCCAAATAAACCTGGAGTTAAGCCTTTGTAAAGTCCTTTAATTCCTTCAGTTTTGTGTATTTTTCTTAATGCATCCATTGTACCATTATACTTTTTAGATTCAGATATATGGCGATCCTCAGCATACTGCAAACATAATCTAGTTTTTACAACCCAAATAGGATTTGTCATTACCAAAGTAATAACTCCAGCATTAACTGCAGCAAAAGTATGCACCCATGGGCTTAAGGGTTTATTAACATTTCCATCTTGCATCCAGGTTTTTAAACAATTATAGAGTAAAAAATAGAAACCCCATGATACACCTGATCCTAAAACATTAGGAACTACACCTCTGTATAATCCACTAATTCCTTCTGATGTCACTATTTTTCTAACAGCATCAACAGAACCAGTGTAATGTGGTGTGAAGATAGTGCGGCCATCATTAACAGCAAATCGAACTTTTATAAGATCAAATGGATGCAACAACAAAGTTGACAGAGTACCACCTACAACACCCGCCACAAGATATTCATATTGAAGATAGCTAAAAATATTGTAAAATTTGTCACTCATATCTGTATATTTTAAACTGTTCATGTTTTTTAATGTCTTTAACTTATTTAATCCACTGAATTTTTTTTACTTAATCTTTTTATAAATCAGCTATGTAGGCTGAATAAGAGAATTTAATAAGTTTAATTTAGCAATAGTACTTATTTACACAAACTTGATTATCGAATATATTTTAAATAACTAATATAAAAAGTAAATAATTATGTCATGAACAAATTTGTTATATTCTAATTTTGTAATGATTATTGTTATTGTGCGTATTTGAAAAATTTTTTTGAGGTTATAAAGTATACTTTTACGCAGTTTTAAGATACGTCATTTACATAAAATATTAGGAATTATTTAAGGAGTTTTTCTAGTCGATATTTTAAACATAATCAACTTTCATTTATAAAATTCACGCACTGAAGAATACTTCAAGCAAATTTGACGATGTAAATAAATGATAAACACGAGAATGTATTTTCATTCCAGTACGTTAGATACCTACCACAGTGAGCATGCGGCATCGTCTGCTTTGTTTCGCGAATTGGCGAATGACGAGTAATAAGTAATTTCTCGTAAGAAGTAATTTCTCTTAGTTTTGTTTTCCACGGGTAAATTCAAAATTAAATTATTTTCAGCAAGTATTTTTGATGTTATTTATTCTAATAATGTTTTTTCATTATTTTAATTTTTTGTAATTTTTTTTTTAACTTCATCAGTCTGAGGGCACGCTAAAAATGGGGAAAACATTTTTTTTGGTCGGAAAATCGTTTTTATATCTTAAGCTAACTTTTTGACGGGTCCCCACCCCCCGTGTCCGGGCACTTTGGGAACAATGAACATGCTTGAATCAAAAGCTTTAAAATGAGATCTTTACGCTCAAACTTAATCTTATTCTAAAAAGTTTTGTTGTACGTTTAATGAATTGCCCGAGTCTATGAATTTTCACTTTTAAACCGCTCTTGTGATCTGCAAATCACCAGTTATAAACACTCACCCAGTAACAAACTCGAACAGCTATACAGTATCCATTCATACTCATAACACAACACTAATATTTTACATATTATTTTCAGCTTTAGAAATGGAACAAGTTTTTGAATTTTTTAGGAATACAAGTGTACATACACTCATTCAGAATTATTGTGTTAAAAATATCTGCTCGACAAGAAAATATTAAAACTTGAAAAGTTATATTTACAGTTATTTGAATTAAGCTGTCACTTTTATAATGGAGGTATTTATGTAAATAATAGAATTGAACCCTTGCAATACTATATTTTTTCATCCTTAAATTATGTAAAGATATGTATGTGGAAAATTAATTTTTACTAAATCTGTAATTTTACAATAGCAGTTGAATTTCTTTGCAAAACTAAAATAGTACACATAAATTTAAATTGGCCTTCGAGCATTTGGTCATAATTTACGAAGTGCTGTGTAAAATTACAAATAACTTTCTGTAACAACAAACATAATAGACCAATTAAAGGTCGAGAAATCGATATCGCAAAAAACACAATCCAGCAAAGTTTCGTTGGAGTAACGTTAGAAAAATGACAACTTAACGACAAGAGAAAACTTTCAAAAGCAATTGAAATGCAAGGAAAACGCAGGCATCAAAGCGACTCGAAATCGGAGCTATTACCGCGCCCCGCAATAACTTTTAGTAACTATCGTTGCTGCTGAAGAGCGATCAAGTGATCAAATAAGCTACAAAAGCGAGAAAAGGGGGTTGAAGCAGGAAAAAAGTCGTAGCTGGTTAGTCTATCGGGTAGAAGCCCGCTAGAGGTTAAATTGACGAAACGAAACGGTTATGGTTGTTTTTGTTGCTCTTCGCTGCCGGATGGTGGGTAGCGCCGGCGGCTGTAAAATTTTTCATCCGCTGCGCGGGCCAAGTCCGTCACGCTTGCGAGGCTGTCGGGCCTGTTGGACTGAAATCGTCACGCAAGATAAAAGAGAGTACCAAGCTCCTAAGTACCTCCTTGGTGCAGTAACAATGAGTGTACGCGGGAGAAAAAATAATCTCTCACGGTACGGCCTACCAAAGTCGTCGGGAGGGAGGAGGAGGAGGAAGAGAAGGGTATGACGACGACTTCGGACGACCTGCAAGGGTCCGAAGAAGAAAAAGAATAAGAAGAGTCAAGCGGGAGAAGGTGGAGGAGGAATCGATCCAAAAGCGCTCCAATTAAAGCACCCGCTGCCGCCGTTCCCACGAGAGGACAGAGAAAGGTCCTTCGCAATCGTTTTGCGTGCTTGGTTCCAGGTGACGCCACTTGGCGGATTGGCAAGCTTGCAGGATCTTCCTTCCTGCTGCCTGCACTTCTGTCAGTTCAGACTTTCGGAGTCCAGGTTCGCGCACACATATATATATATATGTATTCTGCACATGCAAAGTATCAGCCTCGGTCGGTAATCGCTGGCCCGTAACCGACTGTTGGATACCCTCGCGGGAGCGGCGCGCGAATTTTTCGCACAATCAAAATTCCTGCTCTTGGAAATTTAATAGGTGTGGGTGGCGTTGGTCAGCAGTAGGTACTTACGATAAGCGAGCGCGCGCGCCCAGACGTTTACCTAATTGCCGGCCTGAGAAAAATCTGGCGCGCGCTGTAGCCTATATACACAGGCTACACCGCCCACAGTCTAACCACAGGGCCATACCTGCTGTTAATACTCATCATCCTGCTATGTCTCGAACTGCCCACGGCGCCTACACCAAAATACCCAATCGATTCGACCGACCCGCGGCGCGGCTAATCCTTTTTCGAATATCGCTGCTGCTGTTCTGAAAAAAGGAAGAACCAAAAAAACACGAAACAGCTCGTAAAAGTCAAATTGTTTTCCCTTCACAGTGGACACTAATGATAAGTTAAAAAAAAACGCTGCTGTTTCAGACTTCATGAATACATTGTTTTTTGTTTGTGTTATTCCCTAAAAAAGCAACAGGGCACATAGGTAATTTGTTCTACAAGAACTCTTTCTATTTTATGATTAAATAATTTTTCAAAATTACATAACCTAACTGTTCATCACTCATCGGTACACTGATTTTTTTAATCAAAATCAATCATTTTCAGGGATTAGTTTTGTCTTCTTTGATCAGGTAAATATAATTTTATTGACAAAACATGATAAGCGCCACAGATATTTTTTAATGTCCAAAAAAGGTTTGAACTTCAGATTTTTTATTTTTTCTTATCCTGTGAAGTAGTGGATTTAGTAGATTTAATTTAATCAGAGACACAAAAAATTTGGTATGTCCACCACCTCCGATATGACTTTTATTTTGATCTATTGGTTCATTTCAAACCCTGGAATAATTTTTACTAAAAATTAATAAAAAAAGATAAAAATTTTATGATTAAATACTTTTTTGTGAGTTGTCCTGAATAATTAAAATTTTTATAGAATAAATTTTGTTGAACACTGCCCAAAATATTCTCTCAATTTTTATATCTTGTTAATTTAAAGTACTCTGATCATTCTAACCATTTAGTACCAACATATACCGAATATACAGTTGAAAATTAAAGAAGGTGACTATATTAGATATACAAGGGTTGATGTAAAGTAAAAAATTTACACCATAGTGTGAAATTTGACAAATAATGCGTTGGCAAGAAAATAAAAACGGGTTTGAAAGGTGAAATAATAAAAGATCGAGCCTATTAAATATCATTTTAATTGGGTGCATCCTGTTTTATTATAAAAGCATTAAATGTATTGATTTAATTCACCGATAACAATAAGAACAGAAATGTTAAAAACCACTCGGAGAAGGAGTTACACCGTAAATCACAATGCGTGCACGGTGTTTTCCAGTGTACGCACGCTGTTTTCTTACATCGGCCTCGGCAAGTCTCGGATACTCAAGTTCTGCTGAACTTCTAACCTCGAAACTTTAAAATCGTATATATTCAATTATCAAGCTTGTAATTATAATTAAAGTTTATTAACGTGTAAATAATAATAGCAACAACATTTTAAAGTAAGAATCGTACACGATTTTTTGTGTAAAACTTTGAAAAACTGGGTTCGTGGATGTTTCGACCGCCATCGTCTGCTCTACCGAACTAGTCTCCCTAAAAATTTGCACTGGAAAACAAGGTGCATGCACTTGGAATTACGCTGCGACACACGCTACTCTACGATTTACGCATTGACTAACACGGTGGCTCTGTACACCATCTTTCATGGTGTCTCTCCTTCTCCGTGCACTTTTTGCCATGGGTTAATCATTCAAAAATTTTCAAAAAGTCATTTAAAAATTTTCCTAACTACTCAAAACTTCATAAATTATTGATTTTTACTTCTTCCTAGGTGGAAAGCACAAAGATCATGAAAAAGTAAAAAAAATATTAGAACTCCCAGCTGGTCGAAGGATCAAAGGGCAAAAGCTCAATGAGAAGCAAATTCTACGTCAAAAACTTATAAAACAATTGGAGTCGGCAGGTGCTTTAGAAAAAACCTGCGACGCAGATAAGCGCGATGAAATACAGTTATTTCGTGAGCCTCGGGTTAAAGTAGATATCAATGGGAAGAAAATATTCCAAACTCTGGATGATTATCGCATTTGTGGGTTTTGCACCGGCATATTCAACAAGTCATATATTAACAAACATCTAAGTCATTGCACTGGTCAAAAAGGTTTCAACGCCCATGATATCCATCGGTACGTTGTAAACGGAGTTCATGAACTAGCAAACAACTACTTTCGTGTAGTTGTCTGCAAAATGAAGTGGGATGAAGTAGGGACTATTGTGCGTTCCGACTATGGAATTGTCCTTCATGGTAATAACGAATCGTTTAAATACAGAACAAGTAATCAACATAACAAACAAATCTGAGTGGAATGTAGATTACTTGCTCGTATAATGTTGGTTATTCGTTCACTGGACGGTGGTGAAAAGTATACAGACTTGACTAAGATTTTTGAACCGGGCAGTGTTAGTCTAGCTATAGAAGCTGCAAACATAATCGGAAAATTCGATGATAAATCGAAAACTTTCCAAGCTCCTGCATCAGCGAGGGATGTTGGGCGATTGCTTTTTGCTAGTGCTCATCACTGGTACTGTTCTTGTATTGAAAAAAAAAAATGAAGCTGCTATGAAAGATTCATCACAGTTTAAAGAACTGTTCAAGGAAAAGTTTGGAATTTTTATAAGTAAAGCATTATCTGAAACTGGAACCAAGATTGTGTTGACGAAGGGTCAGGAAAAATTACCTGATCCGAACAATATAAAACTTTTCTACTCGTATTGCTTGAAAAATCTCAACAGATACTGGACAAAGTTGATAAAGGAATTTTCGATTGAAGATTATATAAAATTCGGAACCGCGCTTTTGCTGCTAATTATCGTTTTCAATCGGAGAAGACCCAGTGAAATGTCTAGACTTGAGCTTGTATCTTTGAATCAGTGCGATAACATGAAAGAATCCAATCCCGCAATGTATCATCGGTTAGACGAGACATCAAAACTAATAGCTTATACGTATACACAAATCCAGATCCGGGGAAAAAAAAACTGTAAAATTACGCCTGTTTTGGTAGACGATAAAACTCTCGAAGCACTAAAATTTCTAGTTAGTTTGAGGGACAAAGCAGGCGTAAATCCTGATAATGGCTATGTCTTTGCTTTACCTGGCGATGGAGAAATTTCGTACATAGACGCCAGTCCTAGCATACCTAAGTATGCAGAAAAGTGCGGTGCTCAATTTCCTGAACGTTTGAGATGCACGAAACTAAGAAAACAGTTGGCTACCTTTGAGCTTAGTTTAAATCTTGCACAAGGTGAAGTTGCTAATATTTCAAGATTCATGGGTCATGAAGTCTCTGTTCATACTCGAGTGTATCAGCAACCGATTCTGACAAAAGAATTACTGAAAATAAGTGAGCTGCTTCAATATTCTCAAGAGTCATTTAAAGAAACTGAAAAAGGTAAAATCATAGTTGAAAATACAACAAGTGATGTCGAAGACGATGATACCGATATAGCGACTGATTCAGAAAATGAAGAAATGGTGCCGGATCAGAATGACTGTAGTAAAAAACGTTCTAGAATAAATGTTCATCCAAAGCCAAAATCAGGCGTGTCAATCGGTGGTTGGACTGAAGAAAAAAAAAATCATAACAAAAGCGTTTTTACTAAAAGCTGTTTTGAAGCAAACCATTACCGAAGAGGAACTCGACGTACTTCGGCAAGTAGATGACCGAATCGCGGATCGAAACAATAAGGTGATTCGTTCTTTTCTACAAGCCGAAATTAAGCGCTTGGAGAAAAAAGACCCAGAAAAATTATTCAAAATAAAAAATCGTACCATTCCGGAAACTGTTTACAAAAATTTCAAGAATGATATTTCGCGCAAGTGGGTTCCAAATGTCGAAGAGATCTCAAACGCTATTAAAAATTCACCAAATTTGAGGCACTACAATGTAAAACAAATTGAAAGTTGAGTTAAAATTGCAAAAAATACATGTTAAAAAAGCGATACAATTTTCTACAGCAGATGATTCTGATTTGAGTAGTTAAAAAGGAGTTTAAATTTTTTTTTTAATTATATATATATACTAGGAGGTACCCCCCTGCTCGCTTCGCTCGCCAACCCCCATAAAAATAGTTATAAAATATGGAGTTTTTTGACAGTTAATATTTAACATGTTTTTTGAGTTGAGTTTGTGTATTGAATAAAAGTTCAAACATGTTTAGTAGGGTGCGGCATCGAAAATTTTTTTTTCGAATTTCTAGTACGCACAAGTGAAATTAGCTTTTTTATGTTGAAAAAATAAGCTTTTGATTTTTTCAGATTTTTTGAAGGTGTTTTAGAGGTCGCTAAATCGATTTCAAGGTCAAATTAACGACTTTTGAACTAAAATAATACATTA
This sequence comes from Encarsia formosa, assembly GCA_038277355.1. Lineage (NCBI taxonomy): Eukaryota > Metazoa > Arthropoda > Insecta > Hymenoptera > Aphelinidae > Encarsia > Encarsia formosa. The sequence continues at coordinate 13,603,346 of CM076187.1, read as the reverse complement.
AGACTCTCGCAGAATGTTTTATACAATTCTAATAGATGGAAAATTTTGTTTTCGACCCAAGTAAGTGAAAAAAATTTTTATACTAACAAATTTTTCATTTTAAAATGTAACACAGAGCGTGAAAAGGGTTACAGAAGGGTGAAAATGATGCTTTTTTCATCTATTAAGCCTAGAAATTCGCATTGAACAATTTTTTTTTTGGTTCCAATCGGGTCTAAAAGTTTAATTATGAGTAGAATTACTGAAAAAATTTCAATAAAGGGTTCATTTATTTTTTTTTCAAGGTCATTTCGAGGTCACGATATCGAACAATAGCAAAAAATCCCATTTTTTTGCGAAAAAAAAATTGTACAGACGGGAAGTGGACCGAAAAATTAATTTAAATGTCTGGAAATTATTAGTCTTTACCATAAAAAAGTCTTAAAATTTTAAAAACATAAAAATTTTCATTGTGAATCATAACACAGAGCGTGAAAAGGGTTACAGAAGGGTGAAAATGATGCTTTTTTCATCTATTAAGCCTAGAAATTCGCATTGAACAATTTTTTTTTTGGTTCCAATCGGGTCTAAAAGTTTAATTATGAGTAGAATTACTGAAAAAATTTCAATAAAGGGTTCATTTATTTTTTTTTCAAGGTCATTTCGAGGTCACGATATCGAACAATAGCAAAAAATCCCATTTTTTTGCGAAAAAAAAATTGTACAGACGGGAAGTGGACCGAAAAATTAATTTAAATGTCTGGAAATTATTAGTCTTTACCATAAAAAAGTCTTAAAATTTTAAAAACATAAAAATTTTCATTGTGAATCATAACACAGAGCGTGAAAAGGGTTACAGAAGGGTGAAAATGATGCTTTTTTCATCTATTAAGCCTAGAAATTCGCATTGAACAATTTTTTTTTTGGTTCCAATCGGGTCTAAAAGTTTAATTATGAGTAGAATTACTGAAAAAATTTCAATAAAGGGTTCATTTATTTTTTTTTCAAGGTCATTTCGAGGTCACGATATCGAACAATAGCAAAAAATCCCATTTTTTTGCGAAAAAAAAATTGTACAGACGGGAAGTGGACCGAAAAATTAATTTAAATGTCTGGAAATTATTAGTCTTTACCATAAAAAAGTCTTAAAATTTTAAAAACATAAAAATTTTCATTGTGAATCATAACACAGAGCGTGAAAAGGGTTACAGAAGGGTGAAAATGATGCTTTTTTCATCTATTAAGCCTAGAAATTTGCATTTAACAATTTTTTTTTTGGTTCCAATCGGGTCTAAAAGCTTATTTATGAGTAGAATTACTGAAAATACGTTTATGGTACCTATACAAAGTCACGTAGGGCTTATGGATTCACTTGGATATTCATAATTAATTAAGAAGTATCTCTCTTTCCAAATAAAAAAAAAACTATTTGGCCAAATGAACGATTCAGGTTATCCGGATTACCAATTGAATTGATGAATATGATTATGTATGTTGAACTTTACTTTTTGACACTAATCCTTAACTCAATATTAAATTACTTCTAAAAATTACATGCAGTTGGTTTTTTACTATTTTCAGTTGTATGCAGCAGTGAGCTTACTAGTTAGTCTTTTTGTTGAGTTTTTTCATACTCGCTCAAGAGTTAGTTTTTATTGTTCTGTTTAATGTTTATTTCGTAGTTGTTTTACGCGTGACAGAATAAATTATTGGTATCATTTACGATCTCTTCGGACGGTTGATGTTTGTATATTTTGAGTTATTCTCGTTCTTAGCAAATGCCTCGTCTACACTGGCGGATAATCCTCGGATAGGCTAAACCGCGTTTCAAATTTCATGTTGCTATATCTCGCTCCCTATTAGACCTAATGCACTGATTTTTGAGGCAATTATAAAAAATGTAGTTTTCTAGAGTGGTCCCAAAAATCAGTGTATTAGGTCGAATCGGGAGCGAGATATAGCAACATGAAGTTTGAAACGCGGCTTAGCCTATCCGAGGTTTATCCGCCAGTGTAGACGAGGCAAAAAGTGAACGATGAAAAAAGCTTACGCCTTTTTGAGTTTCAATGTAGCTGTTTGTGTAAGGATTCTTGTTATATCATTTTTTTCATAAATATTTGCTACTAGAACTTTGTTTTTATCAATCGAATTAATAATGAATTTTAGATTTGATTTCCAGCATTTAAACTATGTTTGATTTATTTCATAAAATTTTAATACGAAAAGTCGAAAAATTAGAGCTTTGATTATTAAATAATATCAACATATTCAAAAATTGATAATTATTACTATTTCCAAATAAATTTAGATGTAAAAATCTGATTGATTTCAAATAATTTTTTTTTATTTGGAAAGAGAGATACTTCTTAATTAATTATGAATATCCAAGTGAATCCATAAGCCCTACGTGACTTTGTATAGGTACCATAAACGTATTTTCAGTAATTCTACTCATAAATAAGCTTTTAGACCCGATTGGAACCAAAAAAAAAATTGTTCAATGCGAATTTCTAGGCTTAATAGATGAAAAAAGCATCATTTTCACCCTTCTGTAACCCTTTTCACGCTCTGTGTTATGATTCACAATGAAAATTTTTATGTTTTTAAAATTTTAAGACTTTTTTATGGTAAAGACTAATAATTTCCAGACATTTAAATTAATTTTTCGGTCCACTTCCCGTCTGTACAATTTTTTTTCGCAAAAAAATGGGATTTTTTGCTATTGTTCGATATCGTGACCTCGAAATGACCTTGAAAAAAAATAAATGAACCCTTTATTGAAATTTTTTCAGTAATTCTACTCATAATTAAACTTTTAGACCCGATTGGAACCAAAAAAAAAATTGTTCAATGCGAATTTCTAGGCTTAATAGATGAAAAAAGCATCATTTTCACCCTTCTGTAACCCTTTTCACGCTCTGTGTTATGATTCACAATGAAAATTTTTATGTTTTTAAAATTTTAAGACTTTTTTATGGTAAAGACTAATAATTTCCAGACATTTAAATTAATTTTTCGGTCCACTTCCCGTCTGTACAATTTTTTTTTCGCAAAAAAATGGGATTTTTTGCTATTGTTCGATATCGTGACCTCGAAATGACCTTGAAAAAAAAATAAATGAACCCTTTATTGAAATTTTTTCAGTAATTCTACTCATAATTAAACTTTTAGACCCGATTGGAACCAAAAAAAAAATTGTTCAATGCGAATTTCTAGGCTTAATAGATGAAAAAAGCATCATTTTCACCCTTCTGTAACCCTTTTCACGCTCTGTGTTATGATTCACAATGAAAATTTTTATGTTTTTAAAATTTTAAGACTTTTTTATGGTAAAGACTAATAATTTCCAGACATTTAAATTAATTTTTCGGTCCACTTCCCGTCTGTACAATTTTTTTTTCGCAAAAAAATGGGATTTTTTGCTATTGTTCGATATCGTGACCTCGAAATGACCTTGAAAAAAAAATAAATGAACCCTTTATTGAAATTTTTTCAGTAATTCTACTCATAATTAAACTTTTAGACCCGATTGGAACCAAAAAAAAAAATTGTTCAATGCGAATTTCTAGGCTTAATAGATGAAAAAAGCATCATTTTCACCCTTCTGTAACCCTTTTCACGCTCTGTGTTACATTTTAAAATGAAAAATTTGTTAGTATAAAAATTTTTTTCACTTACTTGGGTCGAAAACAAAATTTTCCATCTATTAGAATTGTATAAAACATTCTGCGAGAGTCTTAATGTATTATTTTAGTTCAAAAGTCGTTAATTTGACCTTGAAATCGATTTAGCGACCTCTAAAACACCTTCAAAAAATCTGAAAAAATCAAAAGCTTATTTTTTCAACATAAAAAAGCTAATTTCACTTGTGCGCACTAGAAATTCGAAAAAAAAATTTTCGATGCCGCACCCTAATGTTTAGGTAAAATTGTTGAATATGATTTAAATTGAAAAAAGAAAATTTTATATTATGGTGAGTCTAAAAAAATAGTTATAAAAATTAAATAGTAAGTTAAAATACTTCAAGTACTTGAAACATGTTAAATATAATATTTTTTAACCGTTTTGAAGTACTCCTTTAAAAAGGGCTTTTAAAATTACGACTCCTCTAGGAAAAGCGCCCTTCAAAGAGGTTAAATATGGAGTTTTTTGACAGTTAAGGTGCTCGTACAGGAGAAGCTCCTATAATTTAGAATCAACTCCTCCGGGAGGAGCCCCTTAAAACATGTTGAATATAAGATTTATTGACGTTTTGAGGTGCTCCTCCGGGAGGAGCTCTGGAAATTACGGCTCCTCCGGGAGGAGCCCCTTAAAACATGTTAAATATAAGGTTTTTTGAAGGTTTTGAGGTGCTCCTCCGGGAGGAGCTCTTTAAACTACGGCTCCTCCGGGAGGAGCCCACTTCAAACATAATATTGTATTGTAGATCAACTTTGTATTGCCTAGGAGTGAATAAATAGGAAAGGTGACTTTGTATTGATGATCCAGGCACAAATAATAACAAGATGTAATTTGTTATTGGTTTTTATTATTGCACAACGTTTCAAGGGCAATGCCCTCCTCTTCAGGTGTCTAAATAAAAAATTATAATATTTTTATAAAAATTAATAAAATATAATTGAATAAAATGTATTTAAGGTACAAAATAAATTATTAAAGTGCAGTAAAAAGATAATTAAGACGTACCAAACAATTAGATAAACATCACAATGACTAAGATATAAAATCGATGTAAATATATATATATACAAACTTATAAAGGTGTAGATACAAAATATTGACTAGCGGTTAAAAGTCGAACGATAATAGCATAACAATTAAGGTACAAATAGACTAAAGTTAGATCTGAAGTTAGTTACAAAAGAGATCATTCATTCGCAAGATCATTCATTTGCACATCCTAAGAATTTAAAAATTAATATGATTTATAATCTTACCGATAGAGCTTTCAAACTGTCATCACCTGAATTTCATTCCCAAAATCTCCATACTGTTTCACAATTACTTATTGCTAATAACTACCCTGCTAAATTTATCGACAAATACGTACAACACAGACTTAAATTTCTTAAATATAATGACACAAATAATACTACTGATTGCACGAATGACCATGTGAGAAATATTATAGCTCTTCCTTTTGTTAACGATAAAATCTATTGTGAATTCAAGAAGATGTGTTTTAAATATAATTTGAAAGTTGTTCCTAAACCTAGTCATTCTCTCAATAAATTTATAACTTTAGGTAAGGATAATACTGACATTCTAGATACTAAGGGCTGTGTATACCTTATAAAATGTAAAGATTGTAAAGCCAATTACATAGGTGAAACTAGTCGTTGCCTTTCTGTGCGCATGAATGAACATTCTAGATGTTACAAGAAACAGTCTGAAGTCAGTATACATATGCGCGATTTAAAACATACTTTTGATTTTGATAATCCTAAAGTTTTTGATAGAGAGATTGTACATTTTAAACTTTTGATTTCAGAATCCTTTTTCATAAACTGTGATAAGGATGGTGTTAATATAAAAACTAATGCATATGAGTTGAGTGATTCGTATAGTTATATCTTTAATTTATTGCGAATGAATGATCTCTTTTGTAACTAACTTCAGATCTAACTTTAGTCTATTTGTACCTTAATTGTTATGCTATTATCGTTCGACTTTTAACCACTAGTCAATATTTTGTATCTACACCTTTATAAGTTTGTATATATATATATATATATATATTTACATCGATTTTATATCTTAGTCATTGTGATGTTTATCTAATTGTTTGGTACGTCTTAATTATCTTTATACTGCACTTTAATAATTTATTTTGTACCTTAAATACATTTTATTCAATTATATTTTATTAATTTTTATAAAAATATTATAATTTTTTATTTAGACACCTGAAGAGGAGGGCATTGCCCTTGAAACGTTGTGCAATAATAAAAACCAATAACAAATTACATCTTGTTATTATTTGTGCCTGGATCATCAATACAAAGTCACCTTTCCTATTCAAACATAATAAATATAAGGTTTTTTGACGTTTTAAGGTTTTTTGAAGGTTTTGAGGTGCTCCTCCGGGAGGAGCTCTTTTTTTTTGGCTCCTCCCGGAGGAGCCCCTTAAAACATGTTAAATATAAGGGTTTTTGACGTTTTAAGGTGCTCCTCCGGGAGGAGCTACTAAAATTGGCTCCTCCGGGAGGAGCTTTTAAAATTAAGAGCTCCTCCCGGAGGAGCACCTCAAAACCTTCAAAAAACCTTATATTTAACATGTTTTAACGGGCTCCTCCCAGAGGAGCCGTAATTTTCAGAGCTCCTCCCGGAGGAGCTAAAAAAAAAAGAGCTCCTTCTGGATATAACTATATAATATAGGAAGATATATATATATTTTTTTAATTTAAGTTAAATTTTACCAAAACCAAAAAGGTTTCAAATTTTAAAACTGAAAATCAAGAAAAATATTCTTAAAAGTGTTACTGCGCTGGCACCTATTAGGAAAAATCTAAAATCATATATTTTATTATATATAATGATTCGTGTTTTAAAGATAAGGTATAAGGTGCGTTTAATCTGGTAATGGTTACTTTAGAACCTCCCTTGCTTGTTCAAACCGAAGACAGTTTAAATTTTAAAATGCTCTAATATTAACTTTATTCTCTTGAACTTCTTCCTAGGCATACTTATCACTTAAAAAATTTCGTAATTTTTTTAGTCCAATCCAAGTTTTTACGAAATCCTCGTAAATTGTTGGAATCATTAGCTCAGTGTTTAGCGTGCTAGCCTCGGAAACATCGCAGACCAATTGTTTGTCTTGACTGGAAACAATAATTGGGGTAACTTTCCATTATTCTGCCGGTGTATCAGTGATCAGTTGATTACCTCGAATAGATTCATAAGTACTCTGATTTTTTCCGTACTCTATACAGAATCCACTTGATAAGCAGGCGTAAATGTCTTTGGGCCAGCTGATCATCGGACATATTCTTGGGTCATGATCAGCTAAAAAGCCTTCGATGTGTATCAAAGAGCGTAGTCTCGGGTCGAGGGTGCATGCAAAGCAGAGTTGAGGAATTTTATAGTCACCATTCAGCAATACGTTGCAAAAATAGAGCGACTTCAAATAATATATGAAAAAAAAAAAAATTTTTTGGAAGACACGAAATCTAGAGTAACATGATAGACGTATTCGCACACAAACCCAGCAGGTGATTTTGCACAAGAGCTGCTGTTTGTACGAGGACGACGAGAAACAGAATGATTGAATGATTAACGAATGTGTCTAATGAGAAGGTTAGCCTTCGCGCTTCGATGGTTAATTGGTGCAGGGAGTTCGTCGAACGTAAGACTAAACGTGCACTTAAAAAAGACCGTTCCAGCCAAGAGTGTAAAAAAAAGATCGTAGTTGGACGCAGAAGATGAGGGGCACTGCACTACAACTCCTGGAATTTCATCGTAGCTTTCTCATTTTTGAGCTCTCGTTCCTTTTTTTCTCATTTTTTTTTTTTTTTTTTTTTTTTTTTTTTTTTTTTTTTTTTTTTTTTTGGTGGTGTGGAGACCCTGAGGTCGGCATCACGCACGGTTCACCAGCAGCAGTAACAGCGTGACCCTCGCGTTGCAGATAAGCCTCACGCCCTAATGAAAGGGTATAGGCCGTGCACGTATGTGTGTATGTGGTCTCTCTCTCGCAGGAATTCGAAGAGAGACCAGAGCCTTATTCTCCCACAGTACCTGCACTATACCCTTGTGTATATATATATACCAACTCGCCCACATACGAGCACGGTCAATCTAATCCGATACGCTAACTAATTTTCTGTGGCCCATACTTCTCTCTTATAATACATTTTTTCCTTTTTTTTTTTTTCATCATCCTTGCCTTTTATTATTTGATATCTTTGGGAACGAGTGTGCATGTATATGGGAACTGTGCATCAGCAGAGGCGATGTAATCGTAAAATAAATGGTGGGTTATAAGCCCCTTTAAGTATTAAAATTAGGTCGACCTTTACGTTTATTGCTTTCTTGCTCTCTGCACTCAGTGAGAGTGCTTTATTTAAATTATTACTAAAGTTCTAAGCACAAATTATTGATTTTTTACGTGATAATTGGTTTTTGAAGCTCTTTGATACATATGACCAATATTTTCATATTAATAATTATATCTGAGCAAAAATTGAGGGGACATGCACTCCAAAGTCACCAAAAAATTAGTCATATGAAATAATTATAATCATTTATAAATTTCCCGTGATCATTAAAAGAATAAAAAAAATTACCAAGAAATTACGTGAAAATAAAAAAACCACTGATTTTGACTCTAGAGTACATAGCCCCTCGGCAAACATTCAATTTAAAAATAGTGTTTACTGCTTTTTTCTTAATTTTTTTTTTTGCTCTGTAATTATAACCGAACTATTTTTTTAATCTCAACATTTTATTGAATCTCGTACTAACATAATTTTGTCGGATTGCATTCTCAAGATAAAAATTTTTATAAGGAAATCTTTATCAATAAATCAACTGGGACTAGGCACTGTATATAACTGTATCAATCAGCAATATCTCATCATCGTGCAATAATCGAATGGCATGATTTTAAAAGCATCACCTGATCACTTGAGAGATTGTTTTACAAAAATTTCGAGCTTAAAAATCACAAGTGAAATCAAAAAAAAATTACATTCATACGCATACATACATTGTGTCTAAAAGATCGTCGGCCACAAACTGATGAATTAGCCCTCAATGAATGCCAACGTGCGAGTGCAAAATACGGCTTAATGAGCTGGAAGAATTCAAAGATTAAGGGATAGCAGTAATAAAAAAATGTTCTTTTCATTCTCATGCGCCCGAATCAGCAGTCACATAAACTGACCTTAAGAAATTTTTTTTTTTCATTTTGTCTTTCTTTAATTTTATTATTACTAGTGAGCTTATTATTATTATTACTATTATTAATTAGTATTATTATTATTATGAAAATAAAAAAAAATTATTTTTGTCCGGCTTCAATCCATTGCACCAAACAAGAGCCGCTCAGGGTGCCTAAAATTTTTTTAAAACTAAAGTCAGTTTAAAAAGTTATAACGAAAGATAAAAAAAAAAACTTTTGTGCTTTTTATTCTTGAAAAATAAATTTAATTAATTAAACTTGCATTAACATGACTTAAGAATGTAAAACTGACGTTAGATCAGCCAATTTTAGAGATGTCTTTAGATGGAATAGTTCTGATAGGTGTCACTGCAATTAATATTTCTTTAAAAATTAATACGTCAAAAGTCCCACAAATTGGTGCGCTGCGGATCCTACAAGCCAATACCTGGGTGTCCGAATATATAGGTGTTCGTCTCGAATATGGTACACTTACCTTATTACTAAAATTAATTTTTATTATCATATGATTTTTTTGAATGCATATTTAAAAAATGTCTCAAAAACATTTTTCTGTAAAATGTCATTTTTAGGTGTACCGCTGAGACAAGACCGAGTGATTCGAGGGGCTATGCACTCTAGAATCACTGATGATTCTTTTGATTCTTTTTGATTCTTTTATGATTCTTTCATGATTCTTTTGGCAAATTTAAAGTGTTTAGAGCCATAGAATCAATTTCAATTGATATTTTGTTAAAAAAAATATTTTTCGAAGATTTTTACTTGAAATGAAATTGATATTTAATTTTATTATTATATTGATTTTTATTTGTGATTCTTTTAGTGATTCTGAAGTGCATAGCCCCTCGAATTTTTTTACAGCAAGAGACTTGTTTGAAAAATCTTTATCAGTAAGATCACCTACCAAATACTTTTTATCTCTGAGCACCAGGTGCCCATTGCTTTTTTGTTAATTATCGGACAATAATAATCATTGAAATCAATTATCTTGCTAAAAACTTGTAGTTTTTTACATGGTTTGGCGTTGCATTTCTTTCTTTTGGTGAAAAATATTTTGTTCAGATAATATTGTGGTTAAATAGTCGACACAAAAGTTAATTTATTTTATATAATAGGTCATCCAAGGTCTTGAAAATTTACCTGCATTAGTTTTTGATACATATTTACCTTTAGGTTACTCGAATTATACCTTAAATCTGCCCTAACAGGAAATAGAACTCTCATATGAAACACCAAATCGAAGGTTCCAAGGATTCTGGACTCCGATTTATACGGTATTTTTATTTTTATTAATTAAATTTTAGGATTTGAAACGAAATTTATGAGATTAATTTTTTAAATCCCGATCTCTGCAATCTGTAGATTTATGAAGGAGGTTCTTTTTTTCATTTATAAGATAATGAAAGTGAGATCTGTAAAATATGATGTCGGGCACACGTCTGTCATTAGTGTCATTAGCGCGGAACCGCTTGTTTAGCCACGCAAGGTTCGTATTCTAGGGTAAAAGTAGAATCGAAGAGTGCAACAATATCTAGCCAGCATCAGCCAGACAGGTATAAGGTGGTAGCCGAGGACTCGAAAAAGGGATTCTGTTGCTCCACCTCTTTAGTGTGGAGTCTCTAGAAACACTCTAATTACAATAATCAGAACGATGTGATTCCTGGGATCCCTACTCTTTCTTTTTTCTCTTTCCCTCCTACGCTCTCTCTCTCTCTCTCTCTCCCTCTATTGCTCACACGCACACTGATGAGTTGTGTTAAGCGACTAAAAGGTAATTGCTTCTTATATCTTGTCCACTCAAGAAACTTGAAAATTTCTCAAAATTCTAGCTACGAAGGAGAGACAAAAAATCATTATCCACACCTACCACTAAAATACACAAAGTTTCTGCAAGCCGTAGAGGTTTTATGCTCTCCCTGGCGTTTGGATTTTTTTTGCAAACATTACTTATCTTCCCCCTTTTTTTACCTTCTCTGACGGCAACGTCATTTTTCATTCCCTTCTGTTGGGCTTCTTTATAATAAACGCTGAGAAAAAAACTCACAGGAGTAGATATTTCAAGGCAAATTCCAAATCCTCAGATAATTACAGCGCTGCGCCGGCTACTCGAAAAAAATGGGATCGTTTTGATCCAAATTATGAAATTAAATGGAATCGGAGGATAAACAACTTCAACTATATTGCTTAGCTCCCTTTGATTTTTTATTTTTAAAGTGTCAAAAGTTTCCCTTTTTTTTAGCTCAGTCTCAGTAATTCTATAATCGTTCTTTCAATTTGATAAATTGTCGAATATCGCTGCTCGCCCGCTCGAACCTGACTGTTAGGTGTCGGATTTCTAACAATATTCTGATGACCTACGGAAAAAATAATTTATTAAATTGTCTAATGTTTTTCTTTAAATGCAAATTTATTTATAGTTTGCATATTTTTTACATAAATTATAGTGAATCATAATTTTTTTAATGCAATATTGTATTATATTTCAGAAAAATATCAATTCAAAAATTTGCAGCAAAAGACAAAAAAAAAATTTCCTTTACCTAGATGTTGCTTGTGTTTTAATCAATAGTGAGTCAAATTTACTATTTGCTCAGTCGATTTCTTTGTGAATCGCAATAAAATTTGAAATAAACGAGAATAAGTAAATAACGAGGAAAAACAGCTTGAAAATACCATTTAAATTTAACAACTGTACGTGAAAAGGTCAAAAGAAAAATGAAATCAACGGCGAACAGGGGTAGGGAAGAGAAGTAAGCGAAGAGTGAGAACGTGCGATTCGATCATAAAAGAAGCTCGGCGCTAAAGAAGGTAAACGAGGGGAAGTTGCGGCGTGCTTGTTTGTTCGCTTTTTCATTATCCTTGATAGTGTCGTTTACGAAGAACAAGAGGGAGGGAGAAAGAATTAATTAAAGTTAAACAAACGCCAACTCGCCCCAACTAAAGTCAGGTTAATATGTCTCGTCAAGGCGGTAATTCAAGATGTTTCCTCATTATTGCCAATCATCTCGTCTCTGTGACTCCTCTCTTACGTACTTATTTTGATCCTGAAAAATCAGCTCAAAAAATTCATTTATATTACTCCTGGTCACTCTAACCTTAAAATCAAATACTGTCAAAAAGTTTACCAGTAAATTCATCCTGTTCGCTCATATCGTACTTTTTTCTGTCATTACTAATTGATTTCTGGAGAACTTTTTTTTTTACTACGCAAGTTATCAACTTTATTAGTTCTGCTTCCTTTTTTTATTAAATAAAGACATGTTAAACTAAACTAACACAAACACGGCTACGTAGTCAGATACTCAAACCAAACTGAATTCATTTAGGATCAAAGGAAACAAAAGAAACGACTCCATCCCATGGATTAGCCGAGTCCTGCGGGCGGTGCGCTCGGCCGCTTGAGCACTCCTAATATAACTGTGTCTTAAATGTGTATAACTTCAAAACCGATTGAGACATTGCTCTGAAATTTTATGAGGACAATTTTGAGATGTTTAAAAACATATTTAAACCAAAAGAAAAATTGAAAAAAAAATTTTTTTAGACTAGACGGCCCTCTTAAGGACCTTGTGTCCTTAAGAGGCTCCGCTTCGCTACGCACTCGGGTCCTAAAACCGCCCCGGTGACGATGCTGCACCCGTACTATAATATACTATTTCGATGTTTCATAAACTCAAAAATTACCAATTTTCTTGCAATTATAAATTGCAAATTTTTAAGTTAGTTTGAAGTTGACAATAAATAAACTTTCCAACACACGGCGCAGAAAGTTCAAACTTTCTGATCTGTCCCAAACAGGGAGTTTGAACTTTCTTTGCCTCCTGTTGAAAAATATATTACATACGAGGAAGTGCAAAAATGAGCTAACCCTTAGCAAACCTTTGACACCCTCGCCTTCGGCTCGGGCATCAATTTCGGTTTGCTAAGGGCTAACTAATTTTTGATTCCCTCAGGTATGTAAAATACTATTTCATAAGATGGAGTTTTGGAATAAGGAGCAGTGTACGGAGCCAGGTAATTGGCTTTTGGGTTCTCAAAACAGCTTAAGTAATGGAATTGTATGAAGTGGGGCAGGTATAAATATTTGATGCCATCGGGTGAGCTTAGTTTGAGTTCAGTTACTCTACAACTCTCAAAGTGTAAACATCGTTAGTTTTAGTGGTGAATAAAAACCGATTTTTTGATTCAAATTTTAAACATTGTAACTATGATTGGCTTACCACTGCTTAAAGCTATTCGGGACAGTAACGTCGAAGCTGTTCGGACTTGGATAGAGGCTGGAGTTAATGTCAACGAAAAAGACGAAGTTACTTGTGACTCTCCACTACATATTGCGGTTATTAAACGCAACGTTGAGATTTTAAATTTGCTTATCGAGGCAAAGGCTGATGTGAACGAACAGCATGCAATCTTCAAAAAAACTCCATTAGATATGGCGTTCCACGATAACGACAAAGAAATTGTTGAGGCGTTGACACAAGCTGGTGCTAAGGTGAATATAAAACCTCAAAGCGGTTTGACAAAATTGCATCGTTCTTTCGATCAGTTTAAATCAAGTTTGGAACAAATTTCTGTTGATCAAAGTTTCATAAACAGTTGGACTACGGCTCACGACAAAACAGAGTTACACTTGGCGGTTGAAAACAACGATGTTGCAACGATTGAAGATTTACTGCACCGACATGGAGCAAATGTAAATGAAAAAGAAAACAGCAACAGTTTTACGCCTTTACATAATGCAGTTCTTCACAACAAAGGAAAAAGTCACTTGGAAGCGATAAAAGTACTTTTGAAGAACAAAGCAGATCTTGATGCCCTAGATAACCAAGGTATGACTCCAATTCATTATTTGCAGAGAGATTCTCAGGTTAACGACGAACTGCTTGAATTAATTTTTAACCATCTGGTAGATAATAGTGATGAAGTTATTAGCCAGGATGATACTTCTTTTAAAACAATGCAGAATTCTACTGGCCAAAAGGAAAAAATGTTTGAAAAACAAAAAGAAAAAAATCAACTTGTAAAAAAATGTGCAAATATAGAAATCTGTAAGGATGATCCCGTTAATATTTTTCAAGATCGAGAATTAGAAAATAAAACAAAAAAAGAAAAATCCTCTGATGATGAAAATATTGATTTCGAAGAAAATGAAAAATTAAACCACGAACTGCTTGAATTAATTTTTAAACAGCTGGTTGATAATTGTGATGAAGATATTAGTCGGGATGATACTTCTTTAAAAACAATACAGAATTCTACCAGCCAAAAGAAAGAAACGTTTGAAAAACAAAAAGAGAAAAATCAACTTGTAAAAAAATGTGCAAAAATAGAAAAGTGCTGTGATGATGCCGTTAATATTTTTCAAGATCAAGAATTAGAAAATAAAACCAAAAAAGAAAAATTTTCTAATTATGTAAATGTTGATTTGAAAAAAAATAAAAAATTAAACATCAGGAAATATAAGCACCAAGGTAAAAGTCCACGCTCAGTAGTAAGTGTTGAAAGATGGCAAAAGTTAGAACAAAGCATCGAAGAAATAAAAGAAAATATCGAAGATAAAATTCTAACTCGATTAGAAGCAATTGATGAGAATAATCTAACGTTATCAAATATTGTAGTGCATTTAATTCTACTAATTACAATATTTTTTTGTTTTTCAATTCAATCCTGTTTTTTTGAGTGATTGTAGAAAGGAAACCAAAAAACTGTCTAAATAAATATTTAGAAAAAAGTCAATTAATTGTACCTAACATAGGTAAAAATAATTACTGTGTAAATATAAAAAATTTTTTGAACGCAATGGCTACACTTTAAAGTTTGATTTAAGACTTAAAATGAGACTTTACACATCTGATTCCGATAAATTGATTCATATATCTAACAATAGGTAATAAAATGTAATTTTTAAGGTAAAAATTTGTGTATATAATGGACCTCGCACCAGTTGTATATTTGTAACTACTCTAATTTTTTAGATTTTGAAAAAGGGTGGAAGACACTTTTCTGGCCAATTTATCAAAAATTTAGACATAAATTGCCCCCTATCGGAGGCATATTTGGTCAAAATTAAAAATTATATGTACAGTTAAACTAAATTTTTTGTGAATAAAATTTTGCCGCAAACCACGTTTTTCGAGTAATTAGAAAGCGACTACATTCAAAATCATACAATCAGCTCACGAATAAAATCTTACATTGATAATCTCACCAAAATGGCGATAGCTCTCTTTTATAAAGGGAAACTTTGCTTTGAAAATATATTGTTCAACTTCATAAAATTTTTCATTTTAAATGAGCTTTTTGGAGAAGCATCTTAAAATCATAAAAATTTTTTTGCTTTGAATTTTTACACATAGTTTTAGTTTTATATTATGAAAATTATTATATTTTATCATAGCACACTTCAAGAGAAGCAAAGTGTTCGAAATGTTTGGTTCTGATGTATAAATTGTATTAATAAAAATTTTATTATAGACTAACAAATTTTTGTCATTGTAACAGTTACTTTTAGATGCCCCTCATTTTTTTAAATAAAAAATTATACCTTTCAAGCATATTTTTGAATGTTAAAACTTTTGTTAATTATTATTAATTTTCGTTATCGGAATATATGTTTTACAATTTTTTAAATATAAAATTTTTTTCTTTTAATGTGTGCTTCTATTGGATATTTAAAATTTAAATAAAAAATTAAAAAATTTTGTTTGTATTTCGAAGCCCTAGGGTGTGAAGGATCTCCAAAGGCGAACAATTCACATCCCAAGTTTTCTGAACATGGAAGGCACTAATCACAACTATTTACCGAAATAGATTTTTCTTATTTTTCCGAAAATCAGCATTTTGCGTAAAGTCCAATTGAATATTTAAATACAAAATGTGATACAATTTTTTCTTAGTAATACAAATATTAAGTGAAATTTTCAAAAACAATATCTGTTAATTGCAAATAATTATAGAGTTGATTAAAATTTGATCATTGTCTGGTATTAAAAAAACTTTAATTTTTGTTCTCACAAAAAACTAATTTGAAATAATATAAAAATAATTGGATGTGGTAGTGTATTAAATAAAGATTCAGAATTAAATTGTAATGGCAATATTGAAATTGCTTTTATCTATTTAAATCATAAATGATAATAACAACAATAAAATATATATTACAAAGATCGACTAGCAGTGTAGGCTTATTCACTTGCTTGCGAACCTCATTCCTTTTTGGTATAAACTATTTGGTTACAAAGAGTTATCGTACATCTATTTGAATACGTTGAAAATTTTTCCGCTCCTTTGTTCTACTGAGCGTAAAAAAACATGTTTATTTTAAACAAAAGTAGAAAAGATGCTCGACATTGTCGCATTTTGGGCTGTGGTAATATATGTCTTACAAGTGAAAAAAGGGAAGCATCTCAAAGTATCACTATAGAGGCGCGGATGCATGTAAGTGTGAAACCAAGTGAAAGGAAGAAAGATGAGCGTTAAGTACCTCGTAAGCTTCTACGACCGATTATCGAGGTATATAGCTACGTCTCTTTGAATTTCAAACATTCATCATTTTCATCGAAAAACGATTGATCAAACGAGATCGTAATTTATTTATATTTATGGCTTGCCTTCATAAGATGCCAATAACATTACTATTACAAAATTTGCTATTTCCGACAAAGATTGATAGTAATAATTTTTTTTAACCGTCTACCGGTTTTAAAAAGTTGATTTACAAACATTGATTCGCGTACAACTGAAACCGCTAAAAGTAACTTTCAACTGGTTGAACTGTTTAAACTAAATAATAATTTAAAATAAACAACTAAAAAAAATAATTATTTGTTCTCTTAAACGTGAAAATAATTATGTACATATTTACATCGAGACAACGATAAAATTCAATACATCTTCGAAGAAATAGGTGCAACTTATTTCTTATCATACAGTACATTGTTCTACAGTAGATAATTCATAATTAGAGTGAATTTTTACACTCCTATTTCTGTTTTTTTACGAAGACCTAGGAGTTTTTTCCTACAACAATACAACATCGAAAGTGAATAATTAGATTATAAACTACTGATCACAAAAGCTATAAGAACTTACGAAAAAAATAATCAAAATTTTTTTTTTAGAATTTGACTACATTTTGGTTAAATTAGCTGTTACGGGCTTATTTATCTAAGTACAAGTGCTTAACAAGATCACGCGAATTTAAACATATGGTAAAATTCGTAACGCAAATACTCTAACGCCGCATGATCTCGTCTATGGTAAAACCTAACTTTGGCCGCGTTCGGGTTTGTTGTTGTTGTTGTAGTTGTTGTTGTTGTAAGGGTGACCTTCGCATTTTGGCTATCTGGGCCATCGTGGACATCTTCTCTGGGGAGATCATGTTCGATCGATTGTTGTTGTGTGAATCGATGACCCGCAGATCCTGAGGTACATCGGTATGGGTCAGCAGGTGGGTCTTCAGGTTGCTGCGCTGGTTGAAGCTGCGCGCGCACACCGGGCACTTGTGGGGCGACTCCTCCATGTGAAGGATCTTGTGCACGGCCAGGGTGCGACTCTGGCAAAAGCCCTTGCCGCATTCTCCGCACTTGAACGGCTTCTCCTTGCTGTGGATGTACCTGAAAAATAAATTCGATTTAGTAAAATTGAAAATTTTTTTAATTTAAAAAACTAATTATCAATAAGATTATACAGGTAAAAAATTATAAATTAACTTGGGCGGATACTCGAAACTATTTGAAGCTTAGCATAATATAACGAACAAAAAGATTGAATATTTTCAGTAAATCGATACAAAGAAGTGATTGTCATAAAGATTAATCGATAAAAGTTCAAAACGTACCGACAAAAGTTATTTTATTAGTATTATCAGTTGAAGTAGCATTTAGTCACGGTGCCAATAAACGTATATCAGTTAATGCTCGTCAAAGCAAGCGAAAGTCTTTTTTTTTTTTTTTTTCTTTTTTTTAATATTACGTATAATAAGCGAAAAAAAAAAAAAAAAAATTGCCTTTGCTAGATAAGATACGTACGATTCAAACGATGAACAAAGAAAAATTAAAACACTAATTCATTCTTACCTGTGATCTCTGAGGTGATCTTGTCTGCGAAACGCTTTACCGCAAATGTCGCAGTTGTAGGGCCGCTCGTCGGTGTGCGTTCTTTCGTGGATGAGCAGGTTGTAGCTCTTGGTAAATTGTCGATTACAGAATTTGCAAATGAACTGTTTTTTCGGCCTCTGTCCGGGCATGCGTCTGGTGACGAAGGCACCCGGTGGCGGTGGCGGTCGCTGGACGCTCGAGGCCAGCAACCTCATGTTCATCTGCTGCACGGCTGGTGGTGGACCCCCGGGCCGAGGGCAACATCCTCGCTGCTGCTGTTGTTGAGCCATGATAGCGGCGTTGCGGATCCACTGGTCCAGGAAGGCCGCATGTTGTTGCTGCTGGTGTTGCTGGAGCGAGGGCGGAGCTGGTGGCCAGTGCGATCCGGAATGCATACCGCGGATGGTCTGGTGGTCCAGGCTGTCGCCGTCCTGAGAGTAGTGATACTGGTGATGCGGTGGCGTGTGCGGAGGGGTCAGAGGTTCCATAACACCGAGCGCGAACGAGCTCCGAAAGCCCAACAGCTGTCGGCGCGATCAAAGGCTCACGGAACTGCACCCACGTAGAAGGCTCAAATTGTCGCACACACTTCGGCGCTCGAACCAACCGAAACTTAACGATAAAAGGACGAGAAAAAAAAGGTCCAAGGTGAGCGCAGGGTCACGCGGATGAATAAAACTGCACCACGCTAGCGGCTCAAGCTTTCGAGAGACACTGACAGAGTGGCTAGCGGCTCGCGGCTGCGGGGCTCAGCGGCAGCAGTAGATACGCCCCTCCTTCCCCCGGTTATAGGCGAGCGGTTGGACGCGGAGGCTCCGCGGTAGGCGGGGCGTCGCCGTCGCCTAGCTGCCACTGCCGGAGTGCCGCCGGATCGTCAGCCCGGAGCTCCCGCGGCCCGCCGCCGATACAGCGGCAGCCACACGACGCGGATGCGCGGATGTCCTTGTCTTGGCCGAGAAACCCTACGCTTGCGGGGGAGATTTGCCTATTTGCTCATTTTATTATTGGCGGAACTGCTTTCCGGTGCCCTTAAATTGTGCGCAATATTACCTTCGTTCGCCAGGATATTGTTTCACTGTCTGTCTTTTAAATCTTCTTGGCCTCTTGTTTTTTTGATTGCAGTCATTGTTGTCGGATTCGTAATTGCCACTGCAAATTGTAAATTATCAAACCCCTGACACTGAAGTTACGGCACCCGTGCTACGTAAAAGCGCACGTGTAGACTAATAGATCCGATGGCTGCATCCGCGCGACGCCTTTTTTAGTTGCATCAAAGAGTGCTTACATATGTTGAGCACGAAAATAAAAGTATTTGATCTTTCATCGCTACAGGGATCTAATACGAATCCAAAAATAGCGAAAGGGTTTGACATACGGTACAAGAGCTGCGTTAAACTCGGGCTGTTAGCTATGACGAAAATTAGTATGTACAACAATGAAGAAAAGATTGGATCGATGAATAAAAAGGAGAAGAGATGATATCAAAAGAGTGCCGCGACCGACGGCTGCCTGCTGGTATGGTAGCTCAACTAAAATCTGCTTCTCTCTCTATCCGACATCTGCTTATCCAAGTCAATTATCGTTCAGCTCCGCCCGCCCGCGCCGCGGGATCGTGACTACCTACCGTAATTTACACCGAATACGTTCGTATTTAGTTTCCCGTGGTCATATATCTACTGCAGCAGGCACTCTTTTATTTATCCTCGCAACTTATGCATACCAATTACTATTCCCAAATCGCTACGGAAAAAGTTTTCGAATTAACTATTGAAAACTGAATCAAAAACAGTAAACGAAACTTCAAAGAATATTACTACGATATACATAACAAGACCTTTAAATGAAAATTTCCTTATGGCTCTTGTGCATACATCGACCATTTAAAAAAATGTAATGTATCGAGCTTTTTTGTTAAAATTTGAGTTATAACTTGTCGAAGATCTTATAGGATTTTGAAAAGCGTAAGGTCGGTTTATCGAGATTGGTAAGTTAAAATTTTTGTTTGAATTGAGATTATGATCGCATCGCGAAAAAAAAAGGAACGTAACATTTGGCATTGTGAGTAATAATGTGATCTTATCTAATTTATATATAGAGAGTAAAATAAAAAAAAGAAGGTGCGCTTATCAATTTAACGAGCCGACAGACTGCTAGTCACCAGTGCGGTGCAGATAAACACGCGCGGCCATCAAATACCTTTTAATATCAAACGCAAAAGTACACCTAAATACCTATACACATTTTCCTTGTATACGAAAGAATATATTTTGTGCTGTATAAAATTCACTTTGAAAGTGGTGGTAGATTGAAAGTGGAAAAGCTCGGTGATAAACTTTTCCATCAGAACGGAAGAATAATATTATGCATGAAGAAGACGAGCACGATATACGTATAAACAAGGCTCTTTGTGAGCAGAAACAGCAGCGGCAGCAGCAGCGCGGTGGCGGCGGCATACCCGCGGGCAAATAAGCGAGATAACTCGATTTTCCCGTATACTCGGGGAACTTTGCGCGTCCAACCCTCGACTCCCTGTTGGCTGTCTGCCTGCCCACCCCCTTTCATTATCTCGCCCGCTGTATGGGAATCTTCCATCGCTGGCAATTCCCTTTGCTGCAGCAGCCGCGGCTTCCATCGTCTCCGCGCTCGCTGGAATGGCACGAACCTTTTTTCATCACTTTTCACCACAGGTTTTTCAATTTGAGTTTTTAATTTAAAATATAATATCGGCTTACTGAAATCGACAAATATTCAAGGGGCCGCATAAAAACTGATTTACGATATAGATTGTTTAAGGCAGTAGTTTATAAAAACAATAAGAAGTCTCCACTACCCACCCCTCCAATACTACGTATCCTTTGTTGAACTTCGCAGTCCGCACCTTGCTCTCGTAAAATTTAGGTACTCGGTAAACTCAATAGAGATGCACAGGAGTACGGAGGTAGGGTCATCTCGAGGCTCGTTTAAAAACGATTTGAACAAGAGAGCATGAAAATCCGGGGTAAGATTAACACTGCGCGGGGCCTTCCGAACATCGGGTATCCGATCGGCAAACGCTGATGGGGGGTCTTATTGGGTCAATAAAATCAGCGCTACCGCTTCCGTCTCCACTAATGAGCCGACCCTATTTTCACTGCACAAAACCTGCTGGCGCAGCTGTCGCTAGAAAGTGCTCCGAAATGATGCAACGCAACAAATTCCTCGAGATAATCCGCTCGGACAATATCGTTAACTAAACTTTTTCCCCCGCCCCCCGCTTCTACAATTTTTACGACCTTGGGGAACGAAATTTTCTACGCTGAAGCCTTGGATTACCGAAGATTATGTCGGCGTCGGCTCGCGTCTTTCCCGACATGGGACTTTTTTTCACTCCAGTGTCCGACGGTCTGCCGAATTGTTAACTGCACTTTCAAAACGTGAGAGAAAAAAACTTGCAAGTCTTTGAAATTTTTTCGTTTCTTCCGATAAAAATTACTGGTTTGATGATCCTAAAAAGATGATTGTAATAAGGACGTTTTTTTCATTCCTAATATGTACTACAATCGCAGCCTCTACAGGTGAGTTTTCTTCAACTTTAAAAAAAATAGCCAAGATTAAAAAATTTTCATGTCAAAACGCACTTTTCTTAAAGCGTCTTTAAAAAAAATAATGAGTAAATAAATTTTTTGTATGCAATTCGAAAATAAAAAAATTATAGATTTTTCATTTAAATTACAGAATTGGCGGAGGAAAATAACTCCAGCGGATCTACAAACGACATAGTTCAAAAATATTCGTACCACGCGACGATTGAAGAGTTCGTAACGCAGAAGAGGATACTGTTTTGCTGCAGCGGTGCCGTTATAAGTAAGAGAATAGTTATAACCACCGCTCACTGTCTCTATCAAATAGATCAGTTTCGCTTGCGAGTGCACATCGGAGAATCAGAAGTGGAAAACGAAAACGGAAAACGTTACAGAGTCAAAGATGTTAAATGGCACTTTAAATATCTCTACGGTCTACAAGAGAACAACATTGGTATTGTTCGCGCGGCGAGACCCTTCGATTTGAAGTTTGCACAACCGATCAGCTTATTCAGACCCAGCGGTGACGAAAAATTAATTATCAACAAGACCGCCGTTGTTACTGGTTGGGGAATCATAAACAACGAATACAACCACAAACTACGAGTTGTCAGTATATTTACCTCCCGGAATAAAACATGCGAGTCGGCATCGATAAACTCTTCCAAGGAAATCATTTGTTACGGAAATGAGTTTGCTAATGTAGAAGGTTCGGACAATTGTTTCAGTGATACTGGAGGTCTGGTCGCAGTTGACGGTTTTCTGATTGGTTTTATTTACTATGCGAATTGCGAGTTGGATCTAATACCTTACGGCGTTTACTATGAATTACACCATTTTTACGACTGGATACTCGAAATGACGTCGAATTTGCTGTAATTAAAAAACTATTCTGAATTTTTGTACTTTTACAAATGTATAATCTAATATTTTTCAAAGTAAACCAATTTTAAAATTACTTGAATTAATTTATTCACACATAAAAAAATTGCTTTTCCTTAGTGTAAAACAATAAAATTTTTTCACCATCAAAGAGGAAATCTTGCTCTATGTCCTGGAGCAGAGTCAGGTAAAAGAATGCTGTAACACTATCCGAACGTGACAAAAACAAAAACGTAAAAAGCCAAAAAAACATCTCAAATCACACCCCTGAAAGAAAACGTTGCGCAGATGAAAATATTTCAAGGGTGGGCAGGCTAAGCTGTCTGTGAATCTCGGAGTTGACCATCAATATGACGAGAAAATACGTGAGGAGCCCGAAATAAGCTATTAATGAGCGCCAGACGATCTGGTAACAGCAGCCGCAGTCTCGTAAACATTACGACTACTATAATCACTTTTCACAGCGCCAGACGCTTATCTCCAAAAGGATTTTCCAGGGTCTTTTTTTAGGTACGTGTGCTGCAGATGCAGGACGTGTCGGTGTACTTTACGACCTTATTTTTTTCCAGTCAGACCACTTCTTATAAGAGGACTGAAGTTTCAACACTTCTCGAGAACTGTATAGAACAAAAATAAATAATAGTCACTTGAGTTTTGAATTTTTTTTTTTTTTAATTTTCACACCGTTCGTTTTTTACCTTTTTTAAAAAATTAATTGGGTTAATATTTGTAAATTCAAATTTGTTGTAAGTCACATTTAATTTTTTGAATAAGATTCTCGAAAAAAAATTATTTTTTTAAGAATACGCACAACTATTTTGCGGTAAAAAAGGTGTGAAAGAAAAAAGTCGGATTATCTCGCACTCACATAATTTAAATTTAATTTTTGGCATTGGTCACATTTTCAAAACTGTGACTATTTTGAGAATGTGTTTTAAAAAAAAATCAGTACCATTATTATTACAAAACTTTATAATCAGAGTACCATTTTAAAAATCATTTTACCAATTCACCAAAATTTTCAAGTGTTGATGATTAAAAAAAAAAATTATCATGTTTTTAAAGTTTTTTAATTACATTATAATTAATTAATTTTTTGAAAATGTGTATTCTTATAATAAAAAAAACGGTTTCCAACCTTTATTGTTCTAAAAATACATCATTTTGAAAGCAGTCAGCTTTAAAAATGTGAGTGCACCCTAATTTTTGAATTTTTATTATGATTAAATTTTTTTTTAATAGATACTGCATCTCTGCATGATGCGTTGAGGTATTGAGACATTGATAACGATAATTTTTATTTGTGGTTCGTGTGAAATTTGGTTTCTAAAGCTTCATGAAAAACTCAAAAATTTGTTTTCAAATTTACAAGGACAATATTGGCTCGAAGAATTAAAAGCAAAGTTTTTGCAGATACGATCAAATATTTTTCTTGGTTACCTTATTTTTTTTCTGATAAAAAAAGTTTACAGTACAAAATCAATAAAAACAATAAAATTAAAAATAGTTAAAAACGTAGTTAATTTAAAAATTATTAATTATTTACTTCAAACGAGAAATTAAAAAAAATCAATTCGTGTTCTTCTTAATAAAGACTTATTTAATTTTTCTACAAACGAATATCTTCTAAAAAGAATAGAGAAAAAAAAGAAGATTAAGTAAATTGTGGTATAAGAGAGTTTAAAAAAAAAATATATCACGTCAAAATCCAAATTCTCGAAAAATAACGGAGTTGAATAATCCTCGAAAATAGTATATAAACAAAGTCATTCCCACGTGTTCGGACTAAAATTGACTTTGCCCGGTGCAGCTGAGACCAGCATAAAGCAAAGGGGTTAAAATAATTTCATAAATCCAATAATCTCCCTAGTTTGTAATCCGTGATAATAAAATTTAAAAATGAGTCAAAGCTACCGGGGGAATGTTATTCCCAAAAACAGTGAGCCGACTGCGAGGGTAAACCTCGAGAGCGACGCGTGACCAGGCTGCGTATTATTCGACCCAGATTTGGCGCTCGGCTAATCGGCTCACCCGAAGAAGTCCAAAAGCCAAGCAAGCCCTCGGCACATATCCGTCAGATTATGCAGCGGGCCGAATTCGGTTATACGGCTGACTAAATTTTCCACATACAACAAAGCACCGGGCCCGCTATTTGTCCATTAAATATTGACTATTGTTTCAGGAGACCGCGCGACGTCTTCGGCACGCGTGCGGCCTTCTTCCATCTTCTTACCTTCCGCTGCAATATAACGTTTTCCTCCTTCTTTTTTTTTTTTTTTTTTTACAGAGGATGGTCATATCATAAACCCTCCTACCGGACCTTTCACCTTTCTCGACTCCGAGTTTTTTTTTTATGCTCGCCGAGAGTCGTTTAGAGTTTTTACCCTCTGCTTTTTCACTTTCCCAGCGGCACGAGCCTCCGGACCAATCCTTGCTCCTTCACCGGGACCTTCACCGACTCCGGTGCATTTTTATTTCTTTATTGGACTCCGAGTAAAAGTCGGGTTGTTAAGCAGGGGGAGAGAAAAAACGGTTTTCACTTTTTTACCATAGCTGCCAAATACACGGTGGCAGCGACCCTTTTTTTTAATGTCATAAAAATTTGCTCCAAAGAAGGTAAAACAGTGTGGCCGAAGGTTTGACAAATGATGACTCAGCCATAAAAAAAAACTGTTTTTTTTTTTTTTTATTATTATTATTTGAGTACGACCAAATAACTGTCCCTCTTTCAGCCAGTCTTTCTTTTTTTTTTTTTTTTTTAACTTGTTCTTGAAAAGAGATGTTCAAACTTTTATTTACAAAACAAAAAGTTGGAAGAAAAAAAGAGAAAACGGTTTTCTCTCAATTACACTTTAAGCGTTAGAGATTACGTAAGTAACGGGGTAAACAGTTTTTTCGGATTAGTCGCAAGTCGAGACAACCTTGAGGTGTCTAGGTCAGAGAGATATAACGATATAAACGCAATATTTCTGGATCATCGGCCGCTTACGCAGCTCAAACGGTTCCCGGGCCTTTGTAAAACTCGGCCCACGGTAGATAGCCATCGGTAAACTCGGGTTCGGAAAAGGAGGTCACGAGGTTCCTGCTGCAAGAATAGCTACCGCTCCTGCAGCAGTAGGACTGAACCATAAAAACAATAAACATAAAATCATAAAGCATTGTTTTCGCGAGGAAGGAGAAAACTCCCTGCTTTTCTCTGGAAAAGTGTCCGTTCTATCGCAGTAGGTTACAAACGGCCAATGATAATGCGAAAGGGCGCATGGTCGTTAGTGACCGAACCTTGCGCTACCTTCGTACGGAGAGTTTACCCTTTTCTGCGTTATCTCCGAGGGTTGAGCTCGTTTACCTGAGCTGCCGCTTCGGATGGCCGGGAAGATTACGAGATACCGATTGCGATTGGAGATTTTGAAGGGTTAAATCTCCACTGTTATCTCTCGTGCACATTAGTCTCTGCTCTCTGGCCTTCACCCACTTTCCTTTCTGTTTAAGATAACATTCACTCGAATTGTTGTTTGCAATTTTTTAATTTAACAGTTTTTTTTTCAATATTATTAAACTTTGACCTGACTAATTGGCTGTTGTTTCAATTATATGTAATTGTTCTAATATACTAACAGTTTATTCTCAGTTAGCTAATCAAACTTGTTTATTGTAATTTAGATAATTCTTTTTTCTTCTGTTAAAGTTTTACGTTATTGAAAAAAAATATAGAATTTAAATTTAAGCAAAAAAAAAATTAAATTAAATTTAAAGTTGAAAAGCTATTTTATGAAAAGAATTTTATTTTTAATTTTGATAATTACTCTAACAAAATATCCACGAGGGTAAAAAAGAATTGCACTCAAATTAAAAAACGCTGATACAGCGAGTTACAAGTAAGGAAAAACGAGTAAAATGAGAAGCGGTACAGATGGAAAAGTCGGAGAAAGAAAAAGTCCCGCAATAAAATTAAATAGGGTACGTCCCACCGTTTGAAGGAAGAATAAGGGAGTAAAGGAGGGAAGATTTGCATAGCCGAGCGCAGCCAAGAAACAGCTTGGAGGAAAGGACAGCGGCACCACAGGTATATACCGTGCAATATTGGTGCACCAAAGCGGCAACCTCGAAAGGACACCAAAGAGAGAGAGATTGTATATAGAAGTAGGTAAAGGGTCGCGCAACAACTAGGCAACATTTTGACGAATGACTGTGCAATAAACAACAGGGGTAACGAACGAGTTGCGCTCGCAAACCCTTTTGTCAACTTTGGACACTGCAGCCGACGGTTAGCGCGCGCGCGCGCCACACGGGGCCCGCCGATCACTCTGCAATAGCTGCAGTTATATTACAGCTGTAGCTCCTCGGTGCAACAGCGCTCCTGTATTGCGCGCAACACTCCCCCAATAAATCCTCCCCGGAGCCAGACGCACTAAATCCTCCTGTAGCTACTGCCTATGAACGACCCAAAATATATGATAATGCCCACTGCGGCACGGGACGCACCACTGGCACACTTTCCCGTTTTGCCGCTGAAAAATACAAGTTTACCTTTATACCTGGAGGACCCGAGCTCCGCCAACAGGCGCGCGCGCGAGACTCTCCCTGCGGAAAAATTGGGTCAACCGGTCAACTCCGACTAGTAGGGGAGAAACTTGGACTTTATTGGCCCCTCGTAAAAGTGCGAACAAAGTGCCCTAATATTACGCCTATTTTGCATCCCACGGCATCCCGGCTACGTACTTAATGGCGAAAGTTTTGTGGAAGATCCGAAATCATTTTCCCGAGTTGTTCGCCATCGCGATAAATATTACAATATTATCTTGGATGCACTTTATTTTACTTTTACTTCTCTGATATTTTATATTTCTTCACTTTACTCCATCACGGTTACTTATTATTTATTAAATTAAATTCGTTCATTTTTTTTTCGGTAGTAATGATGTTCTTAAGGAATCCTAATATAAGAAGAAAACTTGTTACTTGTACTTAAATTGGCGTTGTAGGTATCACAAACTATATTTTCAAAATACTTTTTAAAGAATAGATCAGAAGGTAAAAATGTGATAAAAAGTTTAGAATGATTGAACGTAATTTAAATTGAAAAAAAAAATTAATTCAAATCTTATTCTTGCTGCTGCTAACTGATTTGCAGTTTAGTAAAAAAAAAATCTTTAGAGAATATTACGAATGACGGTATTACTCGTAATTACTATCGGCTCGTGATGAGTAGGTACCGGTGTTTGCTCCATTCATTTAAAAAATCAAACAAAAACTCGTAAAGAAAAATCAAACAAGGAAGTCGTTTAAATAGACGAAAAAAAAAGAAGAGTTTAAAAGAAAAAAGAAAACCACCGCTCTGGTCACTGGAATATATGTGCAAACAGACAAAACTCATAAAAAACTCTTTTTTTTTTTTTTTTTTTCTTTCCGATGGTGATGACGTTGGTGTTGGTGGAGGAAAAGGGACGAGGAAGTGGGCAGTAAACACTCGATCGTTGATTTTCACACGAAGAAATCTCGGCTCCGCCGTTTATTTGGTCTATCACTTATCGATAATCAATTATATGCTCCTGCGAACGTGGCCTTTCAGTAAGTGCGATCCCGACGCGACGTATCATAAAATGACTACGACGTAATAAGGTAGTCGTCTGGTTAGCGTCATCGCCCAGCGGCGAAAACCAGATGTTCGTGCTGCTTTTTTGAATGCTGTATATCTTGTGATGCCCATGGAGAAAATGACGAGGAAAATAAAGGAACTTTGAAATACCAGATGACAACCAACACCGTTGTTTTTAAGCTTTCCTCTTCTTCTTATTCTTGAGTTTCTTATCTAATGCAGTCGTGGGAGCCGTGTTTTTGTACTTTGTATAGATGCCTATAAAATGTGACGTTGACGGCTTGTTTAAGACCGTAGACGAGACATAGATGTGTGGAAAAAACATAAATAACGCCCCGAACTTTAAAACGCAAGTTGGAGTACCACAGCGGGGTCTGCGGACCTATCGTGTTTCACACCGGGCCAACAAAACCAAATGCTTTTGCGCTTTTTTTTCTCTCTCTAGCACCCTCTGCAACCTGCCCACTTTGGAGTGCAGGGGTCAGATTTTTTATCCTAAAATACGACTTCTGCAGCATGTGCTGCAGACAACTGCAGCTTGTTCTTTGTATATGCCACTAAGATTTAGCGAAAACTCATTTTGAATTTTGAGGTCTGAAGAGTATGAGAAAATTTCATTGGGGATAGCGCTTCTTTTAATTTATGTTTAGACGACTAAATAAACAAGCCTTTAATTATAGAGGTTCCGCCTTTGCATTATCATACATTTGTCATTTTTTAATATAAAGTATAATTTTTTTTCAACTGAAATAACCCGTTTTTCTATAAAACTTTATTTAAAATTAAAAAAAGTAAAGCGTGATTTGACTAAAAATATACTATTCTACGATTTAAAGCAACACACGCATTAGTTACATTGACACAAAAACTAAATTAGGAGATGAAATAAGACGTGTCTTAAAACAATGCAAATATTTGCCTTTGATTTTTGTGCGTAAATCGTTCCCTTGGAAGCATGATGGCTGCAGCAGCCTCGAAAGGAAGAAGATCGATAGGGAGCTGCGCATCGGTCGCGGCGCGGGAGGCCGCTTATTTACGATGGAGCTTCTTGCACACATCATAAAGAAGACTTAATCGTCAAACAAAAAAATATAGAAAGAAGAAGAAGAAGAAACAGAAGATACAGAACACTCTTGCTTGTGCTCGGCAACAGCAGCAGCTATCACTAGTTGCAAGTCGTAAAAGAGCTGTTTTCAACCAAACCCGCGGCCGCGGCGAAGCTGCTTTGATCTTCTCACCTACTATGTACTCGTAACCCAACTTGCCGGCAAGAGACATTTTGTATGATGTCGGCTGCTCCTTTTTTCTCCCCTAAAAGTCATCGTGCATCTTTGTATGCCGTATAGTATATAACTCTCTACTCTTCATAATTTTGAAAAACTTTCAACGTGCATTTTGAGAGTGTAAAAAGCTAAAGAATAAAAAAAAAATTTTATTTTGCAAGCTTTTTTTAATCATATTGATATGACCAAACATCGTTTTTTATAACTATTGATTTGAGATTTACCTATAAAATGAATGATTTTATGAGTCTTTCGATTTATTGTTACGATCGTTCAGTTGATGCATTGATGAGGATGGAGCACTTTAGAAATTTACCTATAAGTTATACCGCATTTAAATTGTTTGAATGTAGCTTCTTAAAAGCTAATTTAAAATCGTTAATTTTGTGCAGCTTAAAATTTTACGTATCATTTTAAATTTTCAAAATGAGTAGTTTGAAAATGTTCTTTACCGATTAGAATTATTATGTGATTTAACTTCAAATTTACTTGACAAGGTAGCCACAATGATAAAAAAAATTATTAAACGTTCGGTGGAATAGTTTAAAAGTTGGTGAAAGATTGGTTTGATTTTAGATAGTTTTAGAAAAAAGTACGTAAAATAAATGATCAAAATGTCAGTTTAACTATGCTTATAAGTGCTTATAACGGAAGCGAAAGGAAAAAAAGTCACCGCCGTGTTGGTTGAGCATACATAAATAGAGTGCGATTTTCGGAAAAGAAGCTCAAACGATCACCGCGAAACTATTGGTATATAAAGGATGACTGTGTACACACTGTACACACCGTCATCCGCACACTAACTAAACTATATAGCTTTAACTGAGATAAGATAGCGACTGGCGTAATTTAATTATCAAACGAAAGAAAATTGAAAAGACGGTAAACCTTGCTTGCACGTTGCAATCCAGCTCATTGTTCTTTTAGTATTTATCGAATTTTATTAGTAGCCTTAGAAGCCATCTCTGTATTATCTACAGAAGAAGCGGCCTCGACGTATTTTCAAGTAACATTATAGCCTTGTGATAATGCTGCTACTGCTGATGCGGTACTATTGATTTCAACTTACAAATTCCCACTTCTGCAACGGTTGTGTCGGTAGTCCCAATTAAAACTTCCAGTTGTCATTTTTATAATCAGCCGGCGGTATAGTCTTTCATCGCTTGATTCAGATATTTATTCATCTACTTTCTCTTTTGCTCCATTGATTGATTTTTTTTTTTTTTTTATCACCATGCACCGAGTATCTTTGAATTCTGCAGAATTACATGAGTCATATGCGGAAGTGACCGATAAATCATATTTACATTAAGTTTGATCAAATTTCAAAGTTTGCGCATAAATTCAAAAACTTCACGCTTTAAAAGATGAGCATTTTATCAAATTTAAGAGGTATTTGTAATTTTCATTGACAAAAAAAAAATATAACACTTTAAATTGTCTTTTTGGTTAGCTCAAATATTTTTTTACAGAAATTTATAAATTTGATCGCGATAAATAGGCAGACATTCAATAAATTTAAAAGAAAATTATTTTGAAAATTTATTTGAGTTTTTTTATTTATCGAACAGTATGATATTGTGATAAAATGTAAGTGTAAAGAAAAGATATTTTCAAATTCAATTTATAAAATAATAATTATTTCATGCTTTTAGAGAAACTAATATCTGAAATAAAGCCAGTTTTAAAATATGAGATTTTTCTCTGACAAGGAGGTGACCAGGCCTTTCTGTCACCGATTTTAATAAAACTTTGGGGGGACTTACCTGGTACTGAATGAAACCATCAATATTTCCTCCGAATGGGCTTCTTTCACCAATTTGCCATGTAAATATATTTATTTTTTAGTATTTTTTTCATTTTTAGCTAATTTTTGAAAAATTTGTGTTCAAAGCCAGCTGCATTTATAGAGATGCGGGACCTCGAATTTTTTTGGTCTTTTTATGCACTTCAAGAGAAAAATATTTTCAAATTTTAACTCGAAAAATTTAAAGCTGAGTAATTGAAGTTACTGATTAGACTGTAAGAACGATATAAATATCTTATGATTATTTGAAGTTACTGAAAGTACTTTTAAGCATTTTCAGAGTTTTAAAATATAAGTTATTCAGGTTTGAACTTTTTGAGTTAAGATTTGAAAATATTTTTCCCTTAAACTTTATATTAAGAGACAAAATAGATGTCAGGTTTCCTATCTCTGCATTCGCTGAAAAACCAAGAAAAGAGACCCCAATTTCTTGTCCTTGTGGGACCCTCCTATTCGGGTTAAGAAAATAAAATGGATCATCGATTTCAATGATACTTTGGGAATCGTTATCTGGTACCTATTAATAATTAAAACCATAAATTTTTGGCCCTTTTTACTGATTGACCATGCATATAAGTATATGAAGCTATACATTTTTTCAGTTTTTAAAAATTGGTGTTCAAAGCCTGTTGCACTTACAAAGTTAAGGAACCTAGTATTTTTTTAGTTTTTTTATGAACCTAAAGGAAAAAAATATTTTCAAATCTTAACTCAAAAAGTTCAAACCTGAGTAATTTATAATTTAAAACTCAAAAAATTCTAAAAAGTACCTTCAGTAACATGAACTATTTACGTTATAATACTTTTTGAATTTAAATTTTTCCCTTAAAATTCATAGAAACACGAAAAAAGCGCTAGGTCCCTGAATTTCTGTAAGTGTAATAAGCTTTAAACACAAACTTTTGAAAATTAGTTAAAAAATGAAAAAATGCTAAAAAGTGCATATATTTGCATGTAAAACTGGAAGAAAAGTCCATTTAGAAGAAATATTGATGATTTCGCTCATCATTCGGTACCAGAAAACTACTCCCAAAGATTCATTAAAATCGGTGACCCAAATATGGCTGGTCATGTGCTTGTGAGTAATTTTTCAATGAGCAAGAGAATTTTTTTAAAATAAACTTGTTTAGATCAAATTTTTTAGTCTTAATTTAAAATACAGTAAACCTTGCGCTTTGCTCAAACCTTGGACATTGTCCAAAAATCAAAGGTGCCGCCATGGACAATTTTCTAGGTTCTCGGTCCGGATGGGTGGACAATACGCGAGGTCCTACTGTGGCTGAATAGAAAATTTTGAAAAAATCAAAATAAGAAAATCATCAAACGGAGTAAAAAAGTTTAGACGCAAAAAATGAAATTTTTCAAAGTTTAATTAAGCAGTATTATTAGTTGTATAAACCAATGAAAAAATGAAACTGAGAACATTGAATTAAAAAACATAAATTTATTTTACTTAAAAAGCTCTTTTAGACTCTTAAATTTTTTGAATTTTAGACTCGAATTGACATATAACAGATATTGAGTTTTAAGATACTGATCTTTTAATAGAAACTGTCGGCAACAAAAGAAGTGCAAAATGTGGAAACCATAAAAATTATTTCAAGATAACGATTTTATTTTATATTTAACTTTATGAGCTAAAGTATAGAAATAGAAGTGCCAAAAAATAAATAATGATATTTGCTAGTACATCGTTGTTGGGATTTCTATAAAACATTTACAGGCATTCCTGTTTGACTGGGCATACTTTCAAAAACACATTTATAACTTTCAAAAATTCAAATTTTTCATGCCTCCAAATAAAAATTAAAAGGTAAAATTGTTACGAAAACTGTCTGATTCTAAAATTTAAAAATATGAATTTTTAGACAACCACTTTTTTGTCCCGAAAGCTTTGAAAACTAAAAAATTATTGAAGGTCACCGAATGATCTAAAAAAAAAAAAATCCATGGAGGGGGCTCCGAGACCGCAAGTGCAGTGGTACGGTCGCGTGGCGCGGGTCAAGTGGCACGCGACGTAACGCCTAAGAGCAGTGGCCGCGTGTGCAAAAAGGGATAAAGGAAGACCTTAAAAGCAGCAACGGCAGCAAGCTAAGCGTCCGCCAAGGTTCTTATAGTTCAAAAGTCGTCACCTTCGTGAATAAGGGTCCCTGAACTCAGGGTCAGACTGCAGCTGAAGCCGTCGCGTGCCTTTTGTCGCACCCGCTCGACTCCTTCGCGCGCTGAACCTTATTTTGGAAAAAATATACAGTCCCCAGTTTGACTTTGGACTTGAGCTATTCGACGACGGGGCCATAACTACCGTTGACTGCTGCTGCCCATAGCACCCCCAAAAGACCGACCAGCTTCAAAGTCGGTATCCGCGCACGCGAACCAAGACCTTCAAATTATACGACCGGGGCTGATGCTTTAGGGAGTCATTGGCTTTTGACAAACTCGCTACAAGTACAGCCGTAAACGATTTCGTTTATTGCACCTTTTTCAGCCTTCTACTTTTTCCCCCTACTGTTTCACAAATTTTTTGGACATTTTTTTTTTTCAACGAGTGATCCGGTTTTTATTTTTCTTTCTTTTTTTTCACCAGAATATTTTTCTTAACTACCTTGACCAAATTTTAAGTCATTAATTATGAAAAAAAATCTTTTGAAATTTTTTTTATTCTTTAATAAGCTCGATTTAATATTCTTTACAAACAATTTGAACTTATCTTAGTTTAATGAAATTTATGAGGCTGAGTAAAAATTCGATGTCCGAACCAGAGACCACAGATACAATTTTTAAACTTTTTAGGCCAATAATGTTTTTTCCATAAATTATAAGCTTGATTAATACTATTCGATGATGGACAGATGAGTTACAGCTCTGAGTTAAGTTTAGCAGACTTAATAGAGTCAAAACTTGAGTCAAATATGTTTGGAACTTGGGAATGCGCTTTCCGGACTTGAAAAGTCTGACTTCAAACTCAAAAATTCGGTTAACCCTGTTCTAAAAATAATTAAATTCATAAAAAATATTTTACTTTTTTCATTTATTTATTTTCAATATTAACTGTTCTTATTACGTTTGAAAATATTTTAATATTTAAAAATGAACAATTGTAAAAAAGAACTTGTCGCGTTTCGAAATGGATTCATGAAAATTATTCTGACAGTCTTATTCATATTATAATAAAAAAATTTTTAATAAATTTTTTTTAGTATGATTCAAATTACCTTAAAAAAAGTTAACTGTGGTTTTATGAACGTTTAAAAAGATTTTTGATTTCTCAAACAATTAAGTGAGAAAAAAAAGTTAAGTGATCTTTCTTAGGAGATAATAAGTTGAAAATAATAAAAGTTTTGACGAAGAGAACACGATGAAAGAAAACAAAAGCACGATGAGATGATAAAGGGTAAAGTAAATGAGAGGAAGTTCGCGGGGGGTTGCAGTTGTTATTATGATAATGTAGCAGGTTTAGAGAGAATTCGATAAGTGAATTATAATAATGGCTCCTGAAAGCTTGTCTTTCGTCAAAACGTCCTTGAGGCCACGCGCCGCGAGATTCCGAAAAGAGATCCGCAAAAAGGAAAGAGAAGGAAAATATATTTTAGGAAATAGGTGTTTTATGGAAGGCCATTATGGGTGCCGCAACGTTTTGCTCTACAGCAGTTAGTCTCCAGCTAGGCAGCTCATCTCTGTTTTCCCTCCGGGGGCCTTCGGGATGCCTACCGACGCTCACGCACGCGCCCTACCCACGCTCCTCCGCGTCGTTTCTACTTTACAGCTTAAACTTTCATATTTACGGGTTCATTGTGACCAACTTTACGAGACTCTGACAATAATTCTTGTTTGCGATATTACTTATTTTCATCAAAACGACTAACTGCGGGTGGTGCAGCGCTAGGGGCGCTGATGCTGTATACTCAAGGACTTCAATTTGCTCGTGAAACACAAGCAAACTGTACAATAACGCCACTGTATATGTGTATTAAACATGTGCGAAATTTTTTCGTCTACGATTTACATATCTTTGTTTTTCTTTTTGCAACAGTTAATACTATAATTGTTTCATTGGTTTTTTCTTTTGGTTTCAATAAAAAAACATGATGTGAACGAATAAATTATTATTGTTACAAAAATATTGCATTATTTATGGTAAAATTATGATGAAAAAACAGTGATGATTTTTTCGAGGCTACATACCATCATAGTAGGGGGTGTTGGAGCAAGAAGGTAGGGGTGAAGCAGCACCGGGCAGTGCAGAGCAGAAGCATCGTGATTTTCAAGCTATTACCGGGCGTACAAAGCTGCCACCAGATTGCCTGCTGCAGGCGTCAGGGCGTGGGGCGGCTTTTCCCCGGCAAAAACTCTCGCAAGCTTCGTTCGCATTCATGTTTCGAATTGAATTCGTCTTTTACCTGGCGACTGCGGCATCCACCAGCAGTGAAAGAACCTGTTCTCGATTAGGGAAATTTCTTTTGAAATTAGCTATACCTATAGTTTTATAATATATCTACCAACGCTTTTCCACTCTAAAACATCGGAAGTAAAGGCTGAGAGTTTTAAAGAGTCTCTTTCAGTTAAGATTTCCAGAAATTCATTGGCCGACGACTTCAAATTTTTATGCACCTCTTTGGAGTTACCATCTGAAACCATTAATTATTATAAGTTTATGTTTTCAAAAAAATTTTTTTGTTTTTTTTTGTTTTTTTTTTTTTTTTTTTGAGACATTTATAATATTTACCAGAAGTCTGTTAGAGAAAAAAAATCTTAGGCCATGGGCTAATGCAAAGCAGTATAGAGAATAAGTCGTCAATTAGCCCATATGGAGCACAAAACTTGCGACTATAAATAAGTATTAAAAAAAAAAAAAAAACGTATAAAAAAGACTGAGAAGGTAAAAATTTTTTTCAACTAAAAATTGCTTTTGTCCGACGATGCTGCAAGAAAATTGTCCAAAAAGATTTTTTCCTTTGTTTTATAAGATTTTTTATCAATTTTTAAAACCTGATTTCGTAACTTTTTTCTATATAATTAGCGCATGATCTAATATTTTGTAAAACCCATGCGTAAGAATTTAGGTATTGTCAACACGTATCTTTGAAAAAAAAACGTCCAAAACGGTTGCATGGAAAAAAAGTGCTTTAATTTTAAAAATCAAATGTCGAAGAAAAACAGATTTTATAAAGTGATGGACCCCATTTGGGATCACGTACCTATTTGGAATCACTCTGTATACAAATTGCACGGGAGATGCAGATATATAGTTATACAAATCCATGACTGATCCCAAATGGGGTCCAACATCTTAGTCATTTTTTATAAATTTGAAAAAATAAAAAATATTATCAAATTTTTCGAAAAATTATAATATTTTTTTTCACTTGTGATTTTTTTTGATTTGACGCACATTATTTGAGTAAAAATTTATCAAAAGTGCAAATTAAATGGTGTCGGTATTGTACTCTGCTTAAAATTCTCACTTTTGATGAATTTTCACTAAAAAAACAGTGCGTCTATTTAAAAAATCAAGAAGTATAAAAAGAATTAAAATCTGTCATGAAATTTGATATTATTTTTAATTTTTTTTATTTTCCTTATTAGGCCGAGCTACCACGAAGGGGTCGCAGTCTTATATTTTCAGAAGAGTAAAAAGTGTTATTTATAACTTTCGGGGATCGTTTAGTCGGGTCATAAAAATTTAAACCATTTCCGAAATCGATCTGAGCTGAATATAATGTCCGACTTTTTACGTGAACTTACATTCATTTTTAAAGAGATGAACGCGCAAATGTTTGTTATGGTGTCCCATAATCATGGTTTTATTTACACCATGATCGGTTAAAGTTTTATATAAATTACGTTACGGTTGCTTTTACAGTTTTTCTCGATACATAAAAATGTTCAATAGTACTTATATTACTTAACTAGGCAGCTGAAATGAGAAATGTCTCAGATCACATAAAATTGTCATCCAAGGCGAAGCCGAGGAGCGAGAAAATTTTTTTTAAACAATAACACCGGAACCAGTATAGTAAGTCGTCTGGCTCCATGAACAACAGCGAAAGGGCCGGGTGGCACGCCAGTTTATTTAGTATTGGGTGAAGACCTTCCTAGAAGGTGCCTAGTATTGGGTAGGGAATAGGGATCTTATAGGAAGCATTAGGTCCAGTACGATATTGGGGATAATAACGAGAATTTCGAAGATTAAAATTAAAATTCGGTCTCTACTTATTTTTAAATATCACATTCTACAACAGTTATTATTTTTTCTTGGTTAGATTTATTTACAGTTCTTGAAAAGACGAAAAAACAAAATATAAGACGATAAGAGTG
The DNA here is from genome assembly GCA_038277355.1 of Encarsia formosa. Lineage (NCBI taxonomy): Eukaryota > Metazoa > Arthropoda > Insecta > Hymenoptera > Aphelinidae > Encarsia > Encarsia formosa. The sequence continues at coordinate 13,565,927 of CM076187.1, read as the reverse complement.
GTTTTTTCTTCTACGTCTGATTTTTAAAATCGAACGACTTTTTTCTACGCCAAGTACCTTTTTTTTTAGAAGTGCAAGTTGGCAAGACTAAAATTCTTATGCATGGGTTTATGAAATATTATGTTATAATGCGCTAGTAATACGGACTTATAAAACGGAGCAAAAAATTTTTTGAACAATTTTATTGAAACCTCATTAGGGATAGGCAATTTTTAGTGAAAAATAAGAACCCTCCGAATCTAAAAAAAGTTTTCAGTTTCTCAGCCCTTTATTAAACATAGGCTGGAAATTGGCCGGTGGTTTTCCTTAAAGATATTAGGAATTCACTATCTTGAAAAATAAAAATAATAAAAAGCGTCATGAGTACAAAGTTTTTTTCTTTCAAAGACTATGCATGTGTGAGTAAAATTTTCTTCTTTCTAAAGTATTGGAACCGATGTAAGGTACCTGTACCTAATATGGCCCCCCTAAGCGAGAATCGACGTTGTGGCCAATCAAATCAATATTTTTTGACGGTTAAGGTCTCATTTTAAAGCTTAATTCAAGAGCTTTAAAATGAGACATTACACGTTTGATTTTGATCAATGAGCTTCAAGTGCCAGAGGATTTACCAAAACACGGTTTTTTAAGACACCTAAAATTTGTGTCCTAATATGGCCCCCCTTGAAGTAATTAATTAAGGTACCTGTACCTAATATGGCCCCCCTAAGCGAGAATCAACGTTGTGGCGAATCAAATCAATATTTTTTGACGTGTAAGGTCTCATTTTAAAGGTTGATTCAAGAGCTTTAAAATGAGACCTTACTGGTTAGATTTTGATCAATGAGCTTGAAATGCCAGAGGATTTATCAAAACACGGTTTTTAAAGACACCTAAAATTTGTGTCCTAATATGGCCCCCCTTGAAGTAATTAATTAATTGCAATTTGTTCCTACTTTTTAAATCAATCAGAATATGAGATTTAAAAAAACTTCAAAACTTATAACATTTTAAAAATAATTTATTTAAAAATTGAGCCTTTTTTACAATGTTTTTGAAAGCTTTGCAACCAGTAGAAATACTTCAACTTTGAATTTTGGTCAAAGTTTTTTTTTAGAATGCTTTTTTAGTTATAAAATGAAAAAAAGCTTTGAAACAATTAAATTTATTTTTCTTAAATAATATTAGGATAGGATTTTCTAAAAAGTAAACATGAAACTAAGGACTCTTAATATCGGTATTTCTACTAATTCGTGGGGGGCCATATTAGGTACACTGCATAATAAAAAGTTATTTAAGAATAAAACCCGTTAGAAAACGAGTTGAACAAAAACTAAGGTCGCGTTTTAAAGCTGAAACAATAACGAATCGAAGCTACTTATTCAAATTTTGATCAGGTGCGTCTAAATATTTTGGCAGACCACTTAATTACAACGTAAAATAATAACGGAGGTATACGAAACGAGTTTTAGCTATTAGGCGTGCGCAAAAATAATTTTAAAATGTTCTAAACAACTGAAAACTTCATAATTCAGTGTTTTTGACTTCTTCCTACCTTGCAGAGATGCCGCATACCTAGCATATTCAAAATAACAGGGGGGGGCCATATTAGGCAAAGGGCCATATTAGGCACACTTACCTTATATGTATATACTGCCCGGCCATCAACAATCGGTAAAAATACTGTAATTTGAAATTAGAAAAATAAAGTACCTATTAAATAAAAAATATAAATTAAGTTGCGCATGCGTGTTTTACAGACGCCAAACGCCATAATGTACCTATAGAGATACTGCCGGTAACAAAAATCTGCAGGGTGAACCGCGCGCGCGGGAACCGGGTGTACGTAAGGTGTACTGTATAGCCGTGTGGCTGTGAGCTTCTGTGGATTGTACCCTGTACCCAAGCCCAACTCCCAAGCTGTACACACTACACACTTGTCACTTGTGTCTTATACACCATCTGTACCTACTGGTGAGTGGTGTGTAAGTTTGGAGTGTCTTTTTTGTTTGTTGACTTTTTCTTTAAGTTTTAATGTGTAAAAACCTGTAATGTTTTTATAGATAACAAATGTAAATTATTTTAAGACTCGTCGAAAATAATTTTTTTAATAATTAATCATGGAAAGTGAATCTATAGACTTTGCAGAGACTGAAAGAGTAAATGAAGAATCTGTAGCGGAAAAAAATGGGCACAATGCATCGGTATGTCTTTATAACCTAACTTATTGATGAACTCTATATTTATAAAAAGTACTATTTATATAACATAACTTTGAAGTTAAATACATTTTAAGTGAATACATTTGATTAATTTATCTTTTTTTCTTTTTTAATTTTTCAATTTTCAGAATGAAAATGAACTTTTATCTGAAGAAATTAATACCGATGACAAGAATTGTGATACCTCAAACAACTACTCCAATGATTCGATCACTAGTTCACCCAATGATTCAACTTACGGAAATGAAAGAAACCATTTCAAAGAACACAGTTTTCCTGGCGATTCTTTTTCAAACGACGAATTTTCAATCAATGAAAACACTTGGCAGTTGGGACAATTAGCATGGGCACGAATGAGCACTTTTCCATTTTGGCCTTGCCAGGTTACATATGATCCTAATTCGACAACTCAATATCAAAAAGTTCAATGTATGAATATTTTTATTAATTTATGTTAGTTTTTTTTTTTTTTTTTTTTTTTTTAGTAGGAAATAGTTATATGTAATCTGAAAAATGAATGAGTAGTGTAACATTTAATATTTTCTTTTCAGCATTTGGTAGATCTAAGAGTCTTGCAATACATGTTCATTTTTTCCATGATCAGGGTAGACATAGCTGGATACCAGCACATCACATGTTGCCATTTTATGGAATTGAAGATTTTCGCAAACGAGCTAATGCTGTAAGTGATTCAATAAGGAAAAAAGAACCCAAATTTGCTGCTGCTTTGACTATCAAACCTAACATTTTTGGGCAATGGCAAAAAGCTGTTGCTGAAGCCATGGATGTGTACCATGAAATTGATTTTTCAGCATTAGAAGATTTCAAACCAAAATTGACTGATTTGACCAACAATATTTCCAAAAGTACAGATTCCACTAAAAAAAGAAAACGTAAAAGTGAAGAAAATGAAAGTTCTAATAAGGTAAAAATACATATTTTTAAATTTAATTTAAAATACTAAAATATTCAGACACATAACCAGGTGAATTTATTTACAGAGTTTTAAAACTAATGGGAATTCAAGAGCAAGCATAAATAATACTCGTGTTGAAAATAAATTAGAATTAGAAACTCCACCAGTATCACCTGCAAATGATGATGAATTAAGAGCAGCTAACGTTTTAAAACAAAAACGTATTTCAAAAAAAATAAATAAACTTCAACCTCCAGATTTTGAAGTATACTTTGAAAGAAATTATTTCTCCGTTCAAGACCAAAACCCTGATGCAACAGATCAACAAATTCGAATGTATTTACTTGATATTTGGAATACTATGACAGTTGAGGAGAAAATAAAGTATCGTTCTACATACAAAGTTGAGGATTAATTTTATTTTTTTTATAAAATTAAATAGGTATAAGCAAATTAATATATTCTGATTGAATCACAATTTATATTTTTATATAAAAATTGGCCAATTTTGCAGCTGTTTAAAGAAATCAGATATAAGTTAATATTTTTCTTTGGAAAAAAAAAAAAAAACAACAACAATTCAGTGCTAAATTTAAATATTTTACAATTATGAAAATTTTAAACTTACATTTACTTTTTTTTATTTTATTTTATTTTTTGATTTCTTGTATCATTTTGAGAGAATCTTAAATTAAAAAAGTAAAATGTTCATAATTGTTTAATATAGTATAGAATACTATTTAGCACTTTTGTCATTTATGACAAAATAATATTCAAACAAGTTTTAACATACTGTTAAAAATTTTGCTTCAATTTTAGTTTTAAGTACAAAGTGCAAATATTGTAATATAAATTTTATAGTAGTAACATTTCAATATTTTCTCCATTAAGTGGATTATATTGTAATGACTCAAAAGAATTATAATCGAAAATGAATTTAAGTGCAAATATTTGACCTCAATCAAATCAAATTAAATATATTGCACAGTTGTATAAATTTTAATTCAGATATTTGATTTTTTTCTAACTGATAATCAATTTAGATTAAAAAATAATAGTTTTTAATGATTGGTTTTTTAAATTTTCTCTTATCAAAGTTGTAAATATTTATTGTAATGTAACCCATACTTACAATTTATGACTATGTCATGATGTTTTCAGGAATTATTTTAAAAAATCTTGTAAAATTAAACTTTAAAAATGAATTTTTTTATTTTGATCTCCCTAAAACTTTTTCTAAGATAATCTAATATTTATAAAAAAATTTACTATGAATATGATTGAATAAATTGGGTATTTAAATGTTTTAATAACTATATATACACACATACATGTATCATATGTAACATTTACATTATTTATTGTCGTTTACGGGTTTTTATACTAAAAAATGTTTAGCATAATTAAACTTAAAAAATTCAATACAGTAAAAATTAATTTTGTAAAATAAATTTTTTTTTTTTAATTTGTTGTTAATTTAAAATTTTTCAAAAATTTATACTAGATACGAAATTTAATAAAATAGCTCAAATTTACTTTGATGAGTTTTTCAACTTTCTGCCAAATGAAATGAAATCACTAAACTCTTTTTTTAAATATTAAACTGGTGATATAATTAAAATCTTTTTATGTTTTTAAAATTAAAAATTGTTGGTTTGGCTTCACCGAGGGTTTCATTTAGTAGATTGAAGAACGTGTCAAACTCGGAAGGTGTTTAATTTTTTAGTTAAACATAAGAATATAGCTAAACATAGATTTTCATAAATGACTAGAAATATGCTTGTAGTACTGAACTTAAATTTGACTGCATGTTTAAGTGCTTAAGTAAAATTTGACGGTAAAAAATAAAAATAAATAAAAAAAAACTTTTTATCACTCCAAATTTTTTTATTATAGTTTTTAATTATCGCTGTATCTCCTTTTGGTTTGCCCCAAAGCCTCCAGCTGAAATAAAATAACGTCATTGTATCACTCCTCAATTTCATTTCACGCTAGTAACGCCGAAAGTACTTTTGGGCTACTAGGTTTTTTGTACTTTCGGTCTACTAGCTGAAAAATAGTATGTATACGCTTTGACAATGCAAAAATGAGCCAACCTTTAGCAACCCTTGACCTCGCCTTCGGCTCGGACATCAATTTGGGATTGCTAAGGGCTAACTCATTTTTGACTCCCTGAGCGTGTAATATACTACTTTTTGCTTTTCTTCTGACAGCCAAACTACATTGAAAATACGTGTAAAACAGATGGAATCAAATATATATTCAAGAATATTATTAAAATCTCGCTGTATAGAAAAGTCTAATTTTTTACTTGTTTTAGCAGTTATTGAAGAAAAAAAATTATTTTTTAGATAAAAATAAAGGAACAGTTGAAAAAACAATCAAACCTTTAAAATATTTTCTGCGACCGGTTTCGGGCTTGTTGACTAAATAAATTAGATAGAATTGAAAATAAATTAAATTTTTTAGACAAAAACCTAAAAATTGATGTCCCCAATCAAAAAATTATGGGAACAAGATTAAAAAATTCTTCAAATTTATTTTATTTTATAACTTAGTGAACAAAAGTTTTTGTATGAAAAAAGTTTTTCAATTTCCCTTTATAAAAGAGAGCTATCGCCATCTTGCGTAAACATTTTATTCGTGAGCTGATTGGTGAAGAAGTTTTTAAAATATTCGAAAAGTGCATTTGAGGTTACTATTTTTGTTTTTTTTCCTAAAAACTGATGAAGGTAGAATTTTTTATTTTATTTAACAAAAATTTCTTTTGCAAAAGCAATAAATAAGGGTCCGTGCGCGCTTGCGCGCTGAGTAATTTCTAGACTCTAGTAGAATTAAATTAGAAAAGCCTTAAGACAGGTATATACAAAAAAAAAAAAAAAAAAAAAAAACAATAAATAATTCGAATTTGGCAGTTTGAGTTTGTTTTTTATTCAAGTTAAGGTGACCTAAAAGTATCATTCAATTATTATTATTATTATTTTTTTTGTAACGAGTATTGAGAGAATTACTTATAAGGGATATTCATAAAAGAGTAACAGTTTTGTAAAGCAATAAATCAAAAGCAATCGACATTTACTACGCGTTTATTAATCATCAATAATATTTCTATATGAATATATAATATTATATATATATATATATATATATATTTAGTTATTTATTTATTCATATATCCTTAAAATTAAACGTTTCGTATGTGTACATGAATAATTCGCGTTTTGTATAAGATACATACATTATTTTTCTATTTACAATAGGTGTAACTGTAACCCCTGATCCATCGTTTACGACAAATAAGAAAGATCAAAGGTAAAAATGTTACTCCAACAAACACGTCATTTTATCGGCGGTATCTCTTTACAAGGATGCGTATGTAGTATACTATTATTACGCGAGAGAATTTTCATTCGGTTTAATCGCAGCGAAATCAATCTCAGCGTAGCTAAATCCCTCCGGAACAGGGATAGGTGAAACAGGAGCACCTAATACCTCGGGCAGATCGAGGCTTGCATAATGCAGTCGATTTGCGCCGGGCTGCAGTTTTTCATAGCCTTCACTATCCAATGGACTAGGCGTTGGTGTTGACGTGGGAGTAGGCGTCGGTGTACAAGCCGGCGTCGTATCGTCGATGATTTTCGGGGAAGCCGGTTTTGGCATTGTAGATGTTGGTACTTGCACAGGTTTAAAACCCAATGGTGTTGGACTTGAAGTCGGAGAAGCAGTCACGAGCCGAGGCTTGGAAACTGTTAAATCTGACAATTTTTTCGTGATACTCATTGGAAGCGTAGATTCCTGAGATTGAACCGTGGTGCTAGATTTGGGAAGCATGGGTTTATCATTAGTAGAGACCGTAGTAGTACTTTTCGTTGTGCTCGGTGTTACAGCGGTAGGGTTATTCACTTGTTTTCCAGATACTATAAGTTGCCTGTAAAAGAAAATTTGATAAGTTAGAAAATCGTCACAAATAACAAAAAATGAGAAAAGTTCATATTCAATATTTTTAGAAACATTTTACCAACAATTATATTCGAATTTTATCAAAAATTAATAAAAGGAAATTTTTTCAAACTTTAACATTACACATTTACAACTGACACTCACCTCGTGGATACGTTTGGAGTGAAGTGACTGTCTTGAGTATCGTTAACTTTTTTCGATGAAGGGCAACCGTCTACTCCAGGTAGTGGACTGGGTGCAGATATTTTTCTTGTAGTTGGTGGAGCTGTATTGCCTGATTCGTTCTTAGAAATAGATGCTTCAATTTTAACCAAGGAAGACTTTTCAGTTTGCGAAGTGGTAAATGGTTTTATAGGCGACTGTGGACTATTTAACGAAAACGGAAAAATCGTATTAGAAGAACCTGTAGGAGTAGCTCGAGGAGGTGAGGCTGGGGTACTCTCGAGACTTTCCGAAGTAGGACTTTCACCGTTTAAGGGTAGAAAGTTTGGAGTTTTGTTCAACTTGCCACTCGCTTGTATTGCAATTGGCAAGGATGATTTTTTCTTACGACTATGATAGTGATGATTGTGCCTACGATGACCACGACCTGGACCCATGTTTGTATAGTCTTGTTCAAGACTGGGTTTGCCTTTGAATGACATCTCGACATATCCTTCGACTGGCCGTCGGGGCTGAGGTAAATCCATTGGTGCGGTTCTCGTACCTCCAGGTGGTCCATTCATCTGCATATAATCATCCTGACATGGAGAAGGAACTTGTTTCGGACTTATCCTCGAATGGGAAGACCAAGTATCTTCAGGCGTTTTGTCCATTTTCATATAGGCCGATTCAGTTTCTTCAACCGGTTTTAACGTGCTTGAAATTTGAGTAATTACTGGTTTGTGAGAAGAAATCATCATCATTGCATGGTTCTGATTGTGGTTATGATTGGCAGTGGTTATGTTGTTATTGTTCATGTTATTGTTGCTGTTATTATTAATTCGATTTATCTGAAAAATAATATAAAATTTATGATTAAAGTATATTAAGTAAGTGTTAAGAGAGTCATAAAAATTTTTATTACACTCCGCAAAATTTTTATAAAACAAAAAATAATAATAAATCTGAGTTTATTGAAACACCAAGTGGCAAAAGTACGTAAATCACATACCTTGCTTGGTCCGTTCATGTCAACGTAAGGGGCAGTGGTTGATTTTGGCGGTTGTCCAGGAGACATATCGACGTAGGAACTAGTATCGGTGGCAGTTGAATATGATTGTGATTGCGAGTACGAAGAAGGAGGCGATGAAAGAGTGACTGGAACGTTAGACCTACTAAAGTCCAACTCCATAAGATCTTCCATTCGTTCGGAAGCCATGGAACAACCGGAATTATGACCCCATGAACTAGACAACAGTGGTGCTGAATTTGACTTGTTCGAATTTGTATTTTCAATTCCACTAACTAGTGGAGCGGTAACAATATTAACGAGCCTTCTAATCTCAGGCTTTTTGCATCGACTGCCAACTGAAAAAGCACGAACTCTGCTAGCTTCTTGTTGGGTTATGTCCAATCTGAAACAAAAAAAACGTACTAGTTAAGAACAACAAAGAAAAATAAAACAAAAAAAGTTTTTGAAAGGGTAAATACATAATATTGAAAGTAAATATTTATATAAAATGGAAACAATATCTTCGAATTATTTACCGATTTTTTCGATGCCTGTTGATCAACTCTGGCTTCGATCCGAGAGAAAAGGCTCTTGATGGTCTCATTTGCAGGTCCTCTCCAGGAGCAAGAAAACTAGTGACTTTGTCTAAATGATATTCCGAAAATCGGAGATCGGTACTAGGTGTACCAGAGGTAATCGAGCAACTGCTACCTCCATGCGTTGACAAATCGTCGGGAAAGTGACCGTTGTGGAGCATGTGGTGTACAGGATCAACGTGATGCACAGGATCCATATCTACATAACCGTGGTCGCTGACTGGGGCCATCGGCACATAGCCATCGGGTAGAGTGTTACTTTCCTCGACAAGAGAGGAGGCGCGCGAATGTGAGTGTACTCCAGTCGCAGGACTCATTGGCAGATAGTTACTTCGACCAGGGCTCGAATTGCAAGGACTGTACATTTCGACGTAGGAACTTTGCTGTAGATTAAAAGTAATCGGTTTTAAAAATTTATACCAGAAAAATCAAAAATTGATACATTAAAGTCTTACCTGAGAAGGTGAACACGACTTGAAGTTAGGAGAAAACTTTTGCGTTTGACCAGCGCTCCAGGGAACATAATCCTCCTCTTGTATCATTGGCGGTGGATCATCTGGTGTCAAAGAGTGTCCGTATTTGGCCAAAATACTCTCGTCAATGTTTTCCGAAGTGTCGTCCATCGACAACGAGGAGCCCGCAGAGTCCGTTGAACAGGGTGCCGAAATCGGACTCATAGGTAACATGGATAGGTTTACGGGCGGTGAGTAAGACAGGACCTTGCTGTGCATCGAATGAGGCCTGCCCATGTGAGAGGGTACCAAGTGAGAAGTTCTCGATTGCTGACTTAGAGCTACAGCGGTCGTCGTTATGGTGCTGGTGGGACAACAGCCCTCGCTGGTCGTGCGCGCCCTCGATGGCAGACTGTCACATCGGTCCCGGGATATTGGCATGCCTGAAATCATTCAAAAGTTTATGATTTTCGGTTTTTATTTTAAGGCGAAGCTTCGCCATTACTGAGAGACGCAGCAGCCACCGTGCAGAAGTAGGGTGCAGAAACATTACGTCTTTTTTATAAGCAAATATCAATTTTCCCAGCATTATTAATGTTTTTTTTAAGAGATTAATTAAAGTTAGTTCTTTTTTTCATACCAGACTCAACACGTTACATAGTTACATACTCTAAAGAAGTACACTCACTTTTAATTACGTTTACTCATACAGAGCACAAATTTGTTAGATACATAAATTAGTCAGGTAGTTTTGGGTTAATACAAAAATGATAACTTCAAAAAGTGATAATAGGCAGACACAATGTATTATAGATGCTTAATTTTGTTTCTTTCTCTCTCTTGTTTTTTCTCGTTTGAATCCAACGAAGTTTTTCAACATTGTGAATTCTCACAAAATCTTAATTCAAATTTTAACAATGATCAGCAACAAATATAATTAATATTATTTAATGTTTAAAAAAAAATCAAGTGACTAATAGCATAATCCTTTAATACATTTAAAAATTAATAAGACTGTTTATAAGTTTTTTATGAGTAAACAGAAAATTAAAGAAGAACTTCAATTTAATTAAGTTCTTTTTCTGGTTGAGTAATAAACAATCATTTAGAAAACAATTTATGATAAGATAAAACACTCAACTTGCTGAAATTGGAATTACTCTTGATTTTTACATAACTTACAAGATAAACATAAATTATTATTGATACATATGTTTATGAAAGTCATAAGTTTACATATGCAACAAATATTAACAAATTAGTTATAACTAGATTTTTCAAATTCTAAATCATTAACAAAAAAAAGAAGTCATTTTAGTTTTGTGATTTTCTATAATTGCATATTCAAATGAAAAAAAAAAAAAAAAAAACAACGATTTAATAAATAGTAAAAGTAAAAAAAGAAAAAAAGGAAATTTTTTTATTTGTTATGTGGTAAGATGTCAAATTTGCAATATAAACAGTAGAAGCTTAAATTGGATTTACATGCAGGCAACCCGAAATTTGCGGCACCCATTCAATCAAATATTTTTCTGAAAAGTTGAGCTCGATAACCCACAATTACAGTGAGACCAAAATATGCACACTGTCTTTTAATTTCAAATATTATATATATATATATATATATATATTCACTGAAAAAAAAAATTATTTTGTTTTCAGTGATTGGGATGTAAGAAAAGAAAAGAGCAACAATTAAAAATGAGGGAGATTGTGTTTTCTGAATGAACCGATTACAAATATATTACATTGATCTACAAAATAAAGTTAAAATTTTTTTTCTCATTACAAAAAAAAAAAAAAATTTTATCTTGATCTTTAACAAAAATATTATACTTGGAATTATTAAATTTATTTGATTATACCAGTAAACTGAAATTAATGTTGCTAATATAAAAAATATTTTTCAAATATTTAAATTGAATGTAAACTGTGATAAATAATACATTTGTGATTCACTTTGAATACCATATCTCAAAAGGTGTATGTATGCAATGCAAAAGAAAAAAATGAGAAACTGAAGTGATAGAGAAATACATACAGCGTAACATGGATCTTTTGGATGATTGCGTTTGATTGATAGCACTAGCGGCTAGGGGCAGCGACAAGGTTCTCTGATGGGAAATTGTAGCGGTTGAGGTAGTGCTTGTTGCGCTTGACGATGATGTTGCATTAACATGATTGGATTGGGATATATTATTATTGACGGAAGGGATCGGATGACTTGCTACCGAATGTCGACGTCTATTCATTATGCTGGTGGTGCTTTTAGTACAGGCAATGGTTCCAATAGTTCCGCTTTCTGTTACACCAACAGCTACTGTAAATTTACACCACAACCCTCATTTTTCTTTTGCTCCAATGTTAAACTTTTTAAATTAATTTTATTAATAAAACAAAAGGCTTTATACTCCAGAACCTTAGTAGCCTCTGCCCTACATTTTAAAACATTCACTCTGTACCTAGCACTCATTCTATACTAAGATTATCATCAATTTATAATTCTTTATCACAAAACAATGGGACTGTACTGTTGAGTTCAGATTTATGTAATTTCATTGATGATATTGAAATGAAAAAAAAAATTTGATTAAAATTTTTGAATATTTTTAAATAAGAGAGAAATAACCCACAACCATGATAAATTCAATTTCTTTCTATCATGCAAATCAATTAAATAATATTAAATGATGGTATGATTGTTTTAACCAGCAAAAATTTCAAAAATTTTATAACAAGCATTTTAATGTGGACTTATTTAATTATTAATTATTTCACTAGTCAATTACATTAAAAATAAAAAATTTAATACTTCTTTTTTATATTTGAAATACTTAAACAAATTTTAACACCAAAATAATATATTAAAAGCAACTACTATTGAAACAGTTTAACCATGATTAACTTTTTTTTTTCAAATAAATCATTCCAATTTAAGAATTTTTCAGTCAAAAATTTTCATTATTCATTGTATCATTTATTATTTATTATTTTATAATTGATCCAATTTTTTAATACAATGCCAATAACTGACATTGTTCTTGGCAAAGGTGCTCAAGGGCTACCATGCTTAACCAAAGTTAGGTCTCTTACCACAAAAAATAATAGTAAAAGACAAACAATTCAAAAAGTTTACCAGGCTTAAAAGTTCAAAAGCTTTATTAAAAAAATAATAATAAAAATAAATTTAATAGTAATAATATTGACAATTAACACCAAAAATTATTTAAATCATAATGCACTTATTTTAAATATGTAATTATTGACTTAGTATGACTTTACATCTACTGTTGATCATTGACTTATTATTTATCAATGATTGATTAAAAATTTCTATTATTTTAAAACTTTTTATTCTAATAAAAACAAATGGTCTAAGCAACCAGTGGCTAGCATTGCAAGTTTTATAGAATTTCAATTATCACAGCTAGTAGCAGAAGCTCTTCAAAAATTCTTTTACACCTAATACCAGCATTCAAATGATTCATGTTATTATTATTTTTATTATTGCTATTACAAATATTAAACTGTTAGAAGTTATTAAAATTCTTGAAAATTAAAAAATAAATAAGTTTTTGATAAAAAAAATTATATTTTTTGAAGAAATGTATTGAGTGTCAAAAAACAGGATTTAATAATACATATTAACTTCATTTAATTGTAAAACTTTTAGTGTACATTTTAATGCTGGAAAAAAAAAATAATAATAATAAATCCACGCAGACAGACATGAAGTGATAAAAAATCAAAGTATTAAATTATGATTTGATAAAAAAAAAAAAGCAAACAAGTAAATGAAGCTGTGTATAATTCTTTCTACGTGGATTAAAAAAATTAAAAAAATTTCATATGAACCCGACATAGCCTATTCAAAGAGTTGCACGAGCACGAGAAAAATAATAATAAAAAAAGCGTACAACTACTGTGACAGAACAGACCCATTTGTGAATTGGAAGTACTAGTAGTCTGAGTTTGACTACACTGTGAAGGAGCAGATGCAGTGACATTTTGTTCTTGAATTGTGTCCACCTGATCCTCGTGCATCCTTTGTTCCTCTGTAAAGCCCGCAACCCACGTGATGTTACTTTAAAGCTTACTTTTTAAAACTGTTTCTAATCACATTCTATAAACTCTTTAGCTCAGGGCTTTTCTTGAATGTGTTTATATGTTTGTATATAAAGATTTTTACAAACTTCTATATTTATGATTTAATGAAATAAATGCAATTATTTTGCGCTACTGCACTATGATTGATATTCAAGGCAAAATAGCTTGCATAAATAAATTAATTGTTAAGACAAGAACATCACACAAAAAGAAATTATTTTTTTACAAGTAAATATGAAATGTTTAGATAGTTAATTGATTATTATTTTTGTGATGTAAATGAGTCAACACTATTTAATAAATTGAAAAAATAAATATTTTAAAAATAAACATCAATTTAAACTATTACACAGTGGACACTGGCAAGTCACTGCACTGTGATTAATGTAGCAAAACAATTGCTAACAATGATGTAATGTAATGTAACTATACATGTAGTAATAAAAATGAATATAAAAAAAAACTTACCCAAAGGTGAGAAACTGTGTAATTTCTGGGCTGTGTGTCTTCTTTGGAGAACTGAAATGGGTTTACTTGCTTCATTGGCTGAGGAACTTCGTAGTCTTTGCTTGGGACCTTCATCTTTAGCAGTGCTTGAATTGGTCATAGCATTGTTAATGGCCAGTTGCATATTTTGAGCAATGTTGCTATCTTCAGCTTCCATCCAGAATTCTCCTCCACCAGTTAAAGCAGATCGCCCTACTTCCATGTAGAAAATACGTTCTATGCATCCAGATCTCCTTATACAGCTCAACTGCAAACAAATGCATAGAATAAGAGAAAAAAAAAAACAAAAACAAAAACAAGCATATCATTTGGCTAATTGAATTACTAGTTAACTTACAGAAAACTCAATAGAATCATTCTTGTCATCAGATCCAAGCTTGACTAAACTGAGAACGCGATCGGTGAGACATAGTCTGTAGGGTCCTACAATGTTTTTCTTTTCACCGAGTCCTTTTTGCTTCATAATGACTTGCCAAATGTGTTCTAAAAAATAAAATAATAAACATTCATAATTTGATGAGTATTGAACTAAAATACACTGAAATTTAAAAAATGTAAGTACCAAATGTAGGCCGTGGTTGTTCTCCATCAGGCTGATCACCATTTTGCAGAAGGAGAAGGTTTTTAAGCCATTCCTCTAAATCCTTTTCATTATCCAGAACTAAACAGAAACAGTCGTCCTTGGTATAGAGGGCTATGACATGCTTGTGTTTAGTATCTCGGCGCTTGTTGATATTGAAGCAGCTGCGCACGGAAATACTTCTCTTGGGTGGTTGCTTGTTGTCGTACTTTTTCTTGTTATCATAGTACTCGAGACATGCAGGATGCCCAATAGCCTCAGCCCTTAGTACAAAGTACTTTTTCTTGAGTGTTTTGAGCTTTTTCAGATGTCCAGCAAGGACGACGGCGCCCCGCGACTGGGACACTGGCTGAGTTCGTGCAGAGAAGGAGGACATTTTTTTGATATTATTGTTGATGTTTACAAAGCCTAGTTCTCTTAAGACCCCGGTGGGCTTCATTCAAGGGCCAGCACGCGGCATAGCCCGCATTAGCGTCGTCGACGAGGCGAGCACGTGTTGCAACGCGTACGCGAACACTGTATTCTTCTCTGCTGCTGCTACTGTGATGTGATGTATATAGTTTGCTCTGGGGCGCAACTTTCTCTGTCGCACGCGCGCAGCTCCTCGTCGCTGGCGCGGTATCTGTCACTGCCGCCGCGCCCTAGACAGCATTCGCTGGTGCTAAAAATTTCCCCGGCTGCTGGTGCTGCTCCGGGGTGAGGTAGCAGCGCTTTCTCATCGTCTCCTCCTAGTCACGCTCAAGGCCACGAGTGGCTCATGTGCCGCGCAATAGGCGCCAGGCCACTGCGGACACGTTGCGCTCTTACCTACTACTACCTCTGTACTATATAAGCAGCCTGGTTTCTTCCGGAGTATGTGGGCTGTTCTTAGTATTTAGTCTTACGTAGCGCACTCACTCACTCACCCACTAACTCACTATGTATAAGATTCTGCAAAATAAACTCAATTTCGTTGTTTATTATCTTTCTTGGCGGCGAGATTAAAACACTGACTGCTTGCTGCGAAGTAGACGTTGACGTGAGGCCTATCCAACCAAGGGGGTGGAGGGGGGAGGGAAGGAGCCTGCTAGGCAGCTACTACGACGTAGGTGAGCCGAGCGATGATACCCAGCTGCTGTTTTTGCTGCTGCAGGTGTTGTGGTCGTCGGGCTTCCTGCTTTCGCACTGTAAGCACTACACAATGTTGATCACTTGCCTAACTGGTAGATATATTTACCCCCGAACAAATGTTTTTTCTCAAAAGATGCTTTAAACTTGCACGTTGCACGGAGAACCAAGAAGGATCATGCACCAGCTGCCGCTGCGACGTAGTGAACGAAAATCGGCGCGCCCTTGAAACTGAAATAACCGCAGGCTCTTTTGCTGTTGTTAGTGTTGCAGAGAGGACGAGGTTGATGATAAACACGAGGTCGCCGCGAAGCACTAATCGGTATTACTATGAACTGGTGCTGTTGCAGTAGTAAAGGACAAATTACGCGAATGACGAAAACTAATAGTACGTACTCCTCCACGATGCGCTGCTGCTCGTGTGTCCATCTTGGAAAGGTCATGTGTGTGTATGGTAAACGCGTTCGCAGTTGTAAACAAGCTTTACGCAGGCGCTAACCACTCCGCGAGAGAGCGAATGGCGGCGGCGCGACGGGCGGAGAGCTGCAGCAGCAGCACAAATTCCACTGAATTCCACCCGTGAGCGTGACGACGTCGTGCAGCAGAGTTGTTTTCACAGCTAAGCACAGCTAAGATACCTCGAGGCTCGATGTTACCTAGGCAGGAGGCCATGCAGATGCAAGCTGCGGCTAGCTAAGCAGTGACTGCAGACGATGAATATTTGTTTCCTAGCACAGCGATCATCTTAAGCTAGAACAGTTGGTCCTGCAAATGTACGAAGGCACGAAGACTTTCCCTGACCAGCACGGTGATAATAGCTGTTCAATGAAACGTCATACAAACAGCGGCTACGCGGCTATTTAGCCATCGAGGAATTGTTTTTGACGACGAAGACAGCAGCGCGCGCGGCTTTCCTGCTTCTCCTCCTGCCGCGATTCGATTCGTCATTCATGTTTAGCTTACGACCACAATCTTATCTCGGCGTGTACGTACGCGCGGTGCGACTTGTTTTGTTGAATCGGCTTGCGTGCCCTGCTATGGTATACATATATAGACGCATGCCTACCTCCAACTAAATATGTATACATTTTCAACGGCTATTGCTTATTATTTGCGCGACGCGTCCCCGTCTTTGACTGCTTTTTATTATGAGAATGTGTGTTTAAGTGTACGTCAATGCTGCTGCACTGTCATGACAGTGTTGACGATGATGCGGCTGTGTGCTAACCACGTGTCACCTCCCCTTTTTTTGTCGTCACGCATATCTTTTGCTGTTGATCAACCTCCCAGTCAAGTTTATTCGAACAAATTAAAAAATTCTCTTCTCTTGACTATCATAAGTTGTTTATCTTTTTATTAATAATGGTTGCATGTGTTCTGGAAAGCCATAGGTTGGACAGTTCAGTATTTGAATAATTATATTGTTGACTATTTTTTTAGCACCCTTGCGATTTCCTTTTTTTTTTTTTTAATTATTTTATGTTCGAAATTCAATTATTTTCAAAACTAGGCATTCACTGTGAAGAAATTTAGAATTTTTGTTGTTGTTAATTACAATATAAAAATAAAAAGCCTTTAGTAATTCTCGCTAGCTTTTTTCAATCGGGAAGCATCACTTCATTCCCATTGTATCCGCACTTTCTCGTTTTTTATAAATCTATAAAAAATGAAAATTTTCAGCCAAGATTTTGGTATAATATCTGGATTCTCTCGCATGCAAATAATAACTTGAAGATCGTGTTTTGATTGCAGTGAGTTCAGCACACTGGGAGAAAGTTGGGAGACAGCGCTCCCATTTGTAGGGTTATATTCTGCCTCACGCCGTGGGTAATATTCTGCCCACAGACGGGAGAACGAAGCGCTTCGGTTAGTTTTGAGGCTGCCGTAGCTACTCGCCAACTCGGGAGAAATACTTCCCACCGTGGGCATAATATTGCCCACGGTGTGAGGCAGGCGTCCCAAACTGTCGAGCAGAATGTATCCTTAAAAATGGGAGCACTGTCTTCCAACATTCTCCTAGTGCAGTGTCTTATTTCTTAGAAAACTTATTTGAAGCTGTTCGTTTGCAACAAAAATTAGCCTTTGGTATATTTCAAAACAGATGTTACCATTGTACTAAAACTGTACCTATAGAATTAGAATTTTTTATCCCGAAAAAATAAAGTATTTTTGGACTACTTATGAAAATTTTTAGTGATTTTTTTGGAGTAGAAAATCTAAAACAATTTAAGAAATCAATAGAAATATTTTATTATACTAAATTATTACAAAATATTTTGTATTTTTTACATATAAAAATACAAAAACAGAATAACATCTATAAATACAAAAATTTAACTTTTATTAGTAATACATTATTATAATACTTTTTTCATAACTTAAAAAGTGGACTTTTAGTTTTAGTTTTACATACGATATTATAATTTTACGAATTATTCTTAATTTTAGACTAGAATAACATTTATAAATAATCAATTGAATTCAGAATTATTTTAAATAGTATTTGTACTCGCCAGATATTTTTTTAATCCTAGAAATTCAAAAGCTATCAAATGAATCCACATTTTTAAGAGGCCTCGACGGATTCGGACATTGTTAAAAATCCACTAAATCGATAAAAAAAATTCCAATTTCTCGATCAAGTCCTTCAACTTTTAGCCAGGCGAAAAATCAGGTAATCGAAGTCATTTTCGAGAAAAAAAATTATTTTTTGAGTTTTTCATTAAACACAGGCTCTTCTTGCGGGAAAAATTCAAAAAATATTCTCACGTTGTCAAAATCACCGAAAGTTTTCAAAAAATTCATACTGATAGAAGTTCATAATACAATCAAAATAAAATTGAAAAAAATGACGCGGCCTAACTTTTGATAAAAAAAATAAGAAACAGAAATTTTAGATCATTATAATCAAAAATTTAATCTCCAAAAAGACATGAAAGAATTTTATATTATATTTTCAGTTAAAATAAGCGCAAATATTAGTTATTTCTTGTATTTTTATAGTCAATTTCTTAAATAACATTGTAAAAATTGACTTGGTATAAACTTTTTGCGCTGATCTAACTTTTGGACGCGACATGCCTCGCCGAAGCCTCCTTAAAGTAGTCAATAACGCGTAAAAAATATAAGTCGTCGTAACTACAAACTGCTGTAACTTTCTATCCACAAAATATCAATGTAGCTATATCTGTAAAAATAAAATAATTCTTTATTCTTTTTGCGACCTATTCAATGTTTGTCTTTATAAATGAAAACGTATAAGTTTTCTGCGGAAAGTCGTAAGCCTTGAAGGAACTCTTTATAATATAACACACAGTTAACTGTAATCCTAGATTAAATATAAATTATTAAATAGTTTATTTACATTCTTTGATTAAACTTGTTTTATATTCATCATATTATACATAAGCGCCGTTAAAATGAACGTTTTAATATACTATCATGATCGCGCGTTCAATGAGGCAATGGAATTCAATAAAAAAGGTCATCGAAAATTCTTATCTTTATTAATTAAATAATTATTATAAAATTTGAACATTGCATTTGATATGCAAATGATGTAAGTACCACCAAATATAATGATAAAAAAAAAAAAAAAAAAAAAAAAAAAGAATAGTAAGCTTAACCAGAGAGAAGTTCTACAAGCGATCTGATTCCACATTTTTTCTCGATTAAACATAAAAAGATTTTGGAACAATTTAGAAATTTCTTCTCTCATTTATTTAATGAAAATTTTTCAAATAAGTATAAAATGTTTACTAAGAAAGAATGTCCTAGAATTAAAAGTTGGCGGGAAACAAAATTTAAATTTCAAATTGAGTATTAAAATTTTTATTTTTTGAATAAAGCAATTAAAAAAACGTGACTTATACTACTTTATTTCATTTTAATCAACTAGGCTCTACAAAATACATTTTCACGCAACTTTAAGTTGGACTTAATGAAAATGTAGAAACTCGATAGGACGACTCTTCCACTGGCTTAGTTAATTTGCAGAAAATGTATTTAAAATTTCCTTAATCTCTTACAGTATTCTAAATTTGGTACTCTTTTAATCAGATGAAACTTTTCATAGTAACAAAGTTATCATTTTTTAAACTTTATAGTATAAATACTTATGAGCGAGATCAAAAAATAGAATATCTGGAGATGCAAAATCGGCCATAAAATATTTTAATTTTTGAATAGTTTAGAGATTAACCGACTCTTTAATGAATAATATATTTCGAATCGACATTTTAAATCGATACTAAAGAAACTTACTCATAAATTGACATTTAAATCAAGCTCTTAAAAATTGAAAACTTAGGGAAATCTTCAATAGACAAAAGAAACTGGTTTTGTAAATCTGTGTACAGTACTTTAATTTTATTTAAATTTCATTATGATTTGAAAAACATTTATCTCGTCAATATTCATCTTAAAAATTTCTTTTTTACACAAAACGTGTTCTTCTGTGGGTTTCGACAAAATTGAATATAAAAAGAAAAAATTATTTTTGTATGTTGTATGTAGTTTAGAAAAAACAATTTTTTTTTCAGAAAGGAATTATAAATTAATTTACTACAAGTAACTAACAAACTAACAACTTAGTAGCAAAGTTTTTTTTTTTTTTTTTTTTTCGATTGTAAAAAAATAAGATTATTTACTTATTTATTTTAGATTTTGAAAAAAATTAATTTAATTATTACCAAAACTGGTTTGAATTAGAACTTGGCAGTTAGTCTATGAATTTTCAAAACTTTAAGAGTTACAATTATGTAAAAATTTACCTACAACTATAAATATTTAAAAACTACGATTTAAAAAAAAAAAAAAAAAAAAAAAAAAATATTCCTCTCTTTCTAATACTTTTGTAATCAATTTTTCTATTTTCAATTTTGTTATCAAAAAGTAATAAAAACATTTAAATGAGAAATTTCTGTAACTTAAAACGTCAAGGGTTTCTAAAAATATAATGGAAAGCTTGTAATTTGACTTAAAACTGATCCCGACAATTTAAAAAAAAAAAAAAAAAAATTTTTTTAATGATCAAAAGCAAAATTTAAATTTAGCAGGGATCTGTTTTTAAACAATTTGAAATTTTTTTTTATACCTGATTTCCCTAATCATTACAGAAGTCAACAATTTTTCAACTAAGCTTAGAGACTCATATTTTACACACTTACTTACCTTATATATAAAAAATAAAAATTTTTATTTAATCTAACTTGTATTGAAATTTTACGATTTTTTGCTAATAATATATATACTTTAAAAACAAAATAACCGTGACTTCTGTTAATACTTTTTAAAAATGATTAATGCTTGGATTTGAAAATCTTAATTCAAAGCAAATTCACTTATCCAGTTTGATCTTTTTTTTAATTATATTAAGTATATTTTATTAAGTCAAATTAAATAAAAATAATTAATAAATAAGTTTCAACATTTATCGCTATGCTGGAACTAAATCATGCTGCATAAGCATTAATAAACAAACATCCAAAATTATTTTAACGTTATGGATAAGAATGTGTGTAAATTTACAGGTAATATAAAAGATTATTCAATTCCTGACTTGGTTCAGTTCTCAAACTCTGACCAACTAAATATGCAAGTTTGTGTGCATATTGACAAGGCGCTGGCACTCTAATAGTGCCAGGCCAATTATAATACAAGTGACACAATTTATAAGTAAACCTTTGCATATGGTCCGGCGATATGCCAGCTCCATCATGAAGTACAATATAATGAGTTGGTGTAACAGTTCCTTGTCTCACTAGCTGTGGCACTAAATAAAAATCGTACAAATATCTTCTAGTTATACAAGAGTCAACGATCGTTCCAGGAGGCGGGTTTGTAAGTTGTCCTCTCTGAAAAAGTTGTATTTTAATTAAAAACATGTACTCTTAAAAATATCTAAATTTAATAATCAAACTATTTACTTTTTCAAATATACGAGCATTTACTCTTTTTTGTACAATAATTACGGTGATTTTAGGTCGATAGTTTGGCTCAACCCGAGAACAAGTTTCAAGGAACTGTTTAATTTCATAGTTTTTTACAGTATCTAGTTGACCATCTCCTACACCATCACGGTATATAAATATCCTATCAGGATATTGTCCGTTACGCTGCAATAATTATTTTGTGTTTTTTTATTCGAGACATTTTTTTTTAGACATTTAAGTCCTTTTTTACAAATAAAATATAAAAGCCATGTATTTTAAATTTTGTAAAACTCTTTTAAAGTTACCTCTCGGTATACTTGGATTGCTGAAGTTAAACATTGTTTTAACATGTCAACCAATTCTTGGTTTGGAGCTTGCAGGCAAACCCGACTATGCCACGTTGTAAGCATTTTGTCCAAGCTTGCAATAAATGCAGCGACGCTTCCTCTTGGACCTTGACCCACTCCAGCATGATAAACATCAATACCACAGACCATAAGATTGCTCTAGAAACAAATTTCATATGGTTATCAAATTTCAAATGAATGTTTTATCCATCATAATGATTACTTACAAAAGGATTTTTCAATGCCCACAAAGCACCACCAAGCTTGCAATTAATTTGGAGCGCAATTTTTTCAGTTACGCTTTTAATCTTGTCAGGTCTTGAAATTGTTCTGGCAATAATTACTTGGGATGGAACTGGTGATTCCACACAACAAATTCTGTAAAATTAAATTAAATAATTATTGAATGTAAATTTAGAAATGTAATTTCTTCAATCAGTATAATATATTAATATCCTTGTAAGGACTCTGATTACATGAACCTACCTTTTAATTGCAGAATATTTATCTTGTCTTAAAGACGGAAGAATAATGACTATCATGTTAAGTGGATTTTTCGTTAATTCACGAAGCTTAGTAACGTAACTTTCCACTGAATCATTACGCAGCCAGCCTATTTTTGGGTCTCCAATTTTTATTCTGACTTTTTGACAAACTACTTTGAAAGCTTCTAAGAAATCTTTGCAGTTCCTTTCATTTTGCTGTGTACATACTATTGCCCAGTTGGGCATGTTAGGCTAAAATAGGGAACATATGACTACTATAAATTTAATATAATAAAAAATATGCCAATTCAATCATACTGCTTAACAAAGCTGTTAAATTTTTAATTATATTTTTATATCTAAATAAATGTCTCACATAAAATATTTGAAATTTAATTATTGAAACTAGCACAACAAGTGAATTTATAAAATTAGTAAGATCTCTTAGTATCAAAACTTTAATTTATTAAAAATATTAATTTTTTGCAGTAAAATAAACTATGAGTTACATCTTGAAATTTTAGATTATTCGTAAATCCTTCTGAATGATGTTTAAAAAATTAATTGGAAAATAAAGATTTTTTTTTTTTCTTTAAGTTTCAGCTTATAGAATAACCAAAAACTTTGTTAAAAATTTATCCCAAGCCAAATACACTCTTAAAAGTTTAAGAAGAATTCTGCATGAAGTTAAAAAAAATTTAATTTAATACTAATTTTCTAATTTATGGTTACACATCAAAACACATTTTGATTAAATACAGCTTTGTTAATTAATTTCTAAAAATTATGAAATCTTAAACCAAATCCTTTGAAGTAGAAAAGAAACTTTAATTTTAATTATGTATTAAATCGATACCTTGAATAAAAAAAAGCTAGTAGTAACCTTGAATAATAGTACAAAACGACAAATAATAATTTTCATACAAACATGTATTTAAAAACACTTTTGCCACGACATATAATGTTTAAAGCTCTGAATTTTACGAAAAAAATACTACAAAAACACTGTTACTCTTTACAATGATTATATTTTTTTTTTAAATACATCTTTACTGATTTTATTTTTATAAAATTTTGTTATATTTTTTTCTTCATTTACAAGAAGTCACATTTGGCATAGAAACTTTGTTAAAAATATGAAATTTTTTAGATTGACTAATAAAAAAAAAAAAAAAAAAAAAGTCTCAACAGCTACTTGACAATACATTTAAAATATACGTAGTTTATTCATCATTTGGTTTATTAAAAAAAAAAAAGTTTTTTAAAGTTTTAATGAGATTCTTAGCACACAGGTTGTGATCCTTTTTATCAAATATATATATTACTGAAAAGTTACAAGAATTGAAGCACCTTACAATTTTTAAGGTTTCTTATTTATATTTATTTTTCTTATATATTATTATTTTTAATAAAATGTACACATCATATGACTTACCGTCCTAAGAACTTCACTGCTCACTGCAGCTCTTGCCCAATCTGCATTATTGGACTTGGTTTTGTAGTCGTTACCAAAAAATATCTCTTCAGGATCTAGAGTTCGACCTTTCAAATCTATGGTATCGTTTTCGATTTCCAATCCCCAGTCTGACAAAATTTTTTTGGTAACTTCATTGCCATTGACCTGCTGTATAAAATTTCTAATTACGATTCTTCGTTGATCAGGTGACACCTTTGTCACAGTAGCAAGATCTTTAGTGATTTTAAAATCATTTCTAATTGAATCTGTCATTCCAGCGCAAAAACAGAGTTCAGGAACCAGCATCATAATTCTTTCTACAGTCTATATAAAAAATTAATAACATTGATAAATAATAACAAGTTGAAAAGTTATTTTTAGCTTTAACACAGTATCACTTACTTCTCCTGTGGTTCTCTTCTCTTTAGATCTATGAATTAAAAGAGGCTGCTTTTCATCCTTAATTGTTATTTCGTAATGCTGCTTGTAGTAGTCTATAAGAGTCATTTCACGATCTCCTTTTTTAAATGAAAACTTGGGATTATTCTCCCAATCGACATCATCAACTTTGTATGTCCGATTGTTATACCTAGTCAGTACAGATGTTCCAATTATCTCGTTCATTACAGCTCTTTTGAAATCTCTAGGATTCTTGTTATGCATATCAGACCTAAAATTCAAACACCAGGATAAACATTATTCTTCACATTCTTAAATTAATTTGAAAAACATTAACTCCATTGTCTGTATTTACAATTACATAGTAATTCCATTGTTCAGGTGAAAAATGAAATAATGAATAGATTAAAATAAAAATTGAATTACTAATTAGTAACAAATATAAAATAAGGAAACCTTACATTAAATCTCTAACTGTATCAAGTCTCATGACTCTGTGAGTTGCGTCTAAGTTAAGAAGAAGTCCCCCTTCCATCTCATTGATAGCTGTTATATATCCAGGCCATACTTCAAGATTATGCTGAGGTATTTTGTGAGCAGCAGTTGGATTAAAGTCATGTCTACCAATTTTTACTAAGGTCAATGCTCGAAGAACTCTATTCATTAGGTTATTGAAGAAAGCAATATTATCTTTCATTGCTTGCTTTTTTTTAAATATAACAGTCAACATTACTGTAGAATTATCATGAGGATGAACAGATTCAAAAATTGTTTTCTAAGATGAAAATTAAAATTATTAAACTAATTATATTAGATTATTCTAAAAAGTAATGAAAAAACTTACATCTTTGGCTAGCTTGATGGGTAGATAGAGAAGAGCACCATCAAACGTTTTGACATTACCCAAATCATTTAAATGCTGGTTTAGTAATTTGTACCTAAGTGGTCTAGAATCAATGTCAGGAGAAAATTTGACCTCATATTGGTACATTCCTTTGTTTTCATTCACTTTCACACGAATATAATTTGCTGTTAATGGAATTCTAAAATTTAAATTTATTTGTTGAAAATTAAAAAAGTACAAACAATTCCTAGAAATTTAAATTCAATTAAAAATAATTAAAAAATAGTAATACTTACTCTCGTCCAGCTTCTCCCTGTCGTGTGACAACTTCTGGTTCAGAATATACAGATGACTTTGTTTCTTCAAGCGAGAGTGATGAGAACTTTTCAACTGCATCTTGTGATTCTTCTGAAGTGTCTAATATTGGTCTGAAAGAATTTTTTTTTTTTTTTTTTTTAGAAATCATTAAATTTAAAATTTTTTACATAGTGAAATAGAAATTGAATGATTTTCTAAGTACAAATTAAATGCATTGAAATTTGAGTTTAGTATTTTAAAGAGTGTACATAGTAAAACTATGTAAAAAAATATGCATACATACATGTATTATTAAAAAATTAGTACATAAAATAAATGAATATATAAAAAAAATTAAAAAGTATATAACAGAAAAATTTAAATTACTTCTTCTTCAAAGATTTTAATAAATCTCCACGTCCTTGACCAGTAGTACTGGAAGTAAGCGTAGACTGTGTAGATGATACAGATGCAGTTGTAGACGCGACTGAGGATGTATCCGAGCTTTTCCGCATCAATTTAGCAAGAATGCTTCCGCGTCCTACCGAAATCATAGGAGGTGCAGTTTCTATTTGTTCTGCACAAGCTTCTTGCTCAACCTTTGCTCGTTGCTCCTCTTCGAATTTTTCCGCCAGTTCCCTAGCATGACGTTCTTCTTCCTCCCGTTTTTTTCTTTCTTCTTCTTCTTTTTTCTTTTTAATAATGTCAAAAACTGTTCCTCTACCCCGACCTGCCATGGTCTATAAATAAACAAATAAGTAAATAAATAAAATTTTTTTTAACAAAATTTCACTTTATTTAAGAATTAACAATTAGTCATCAATTTTAATACATATTATAATAATCGTCTTAAATATAAAACTCTAGTTCTAGTAATTTAAAAAATACGCATGGCTGCAACTTTACTTCCAAGAAACAACGGACGTTATAATACCCAACGCTTTTTAAATCTCTACCTATAGACTTGCTTTGATTAAAGTAAAAAATTATATCGTCAATCAAGTTTTGACTGAAAGTTAACAATACTCTAACAGTAATGAAGGACCTACATTTACACAAAACAAATAAAAATGTCGTCAGCACGTGTTCAGTTAACGTTAAAGAAAAAAAAAAAAAAAAAAGTTTTTGATTACAAAGGTTAAGAATCTTTGAAAACTAGACGAAAAAAAAAAACAATGACAAAACTATTTTTTGTAAGAATAAGTTCATAAATTTCAACTTTTTAACTTGTAAAGCCTTAAGATCTATCAGTCAAAACTAATTAAAACTTTCACACAAAAAAAAAAAAAAAAGAAAAAAAAACGAGCTACAGACAAAGAGGCGTACGACTTAATATAGGTAGCATGAAATATGAAAAATCTTACCTCTTTTGGGAGTAAACAAAAACAATGAATAAAAAAAACTACCTCGCCCAAAATTTAGGAACAAAGAACAGAGAGAGAAAAGTCAGATAAAGAAATCTTGGGCGTCTTTTCTAAAAACTATTGCGCAGATGAGTTCGTACACAACCGGCAAAGCCGGCGGCCACTACACCAATGCACCAATGAGCAATGACGTCGCTCCACGTCGATCTCGCAGGAGGGGAAATTGTAGGCTCTTGCAGGCAAAAGTGCAAAACCCCATGTAAAAATTTTAGTTCAAGAAGTCGCCACCAAATTTTTGTAGGCATTTTACGGCTACAGCGCCCACAATTTACCTCCCCTCATGCTAGGTGCAGCACGCTGCACGATATCTCCCACCTACACTAAAGTTGTTTGTACGCATGTGCGAAATGAAATAAAAAGTAAAGCGTGAACTATGAAAACCCAGAAGGATCGGATTACTAGTATTTAGCGAGCTACATAATATATAATCTTATATTAGATAAAGTTTATTATGTGCTTCCGGATAATTCATAGAAAAATAACTTATAGAAAAAAAAGTTTTTTAAAATAATATGTATCCAACATTGATAATCGTTTTAAAACGAACTTACGCTTATAGTTTAAGTAAAGTTATTTAATTATAAAATAATAAAACATTCCGTAAATTATAAAAATGACCCTCGTAGCCCTGCAGAAACAGTGACTGCAGCCTGTCCATGAGGTCAACATTCCTAAAATTTTGAGAAAAGATGGTTTTGAGAAAACATAGTTTTTATATCTTAGATTACATAAAAAAAATAAAAATAAAATAAAAATTGCAAGTTGACCTAAATTTTAAATTTTCATTTTTAACACGTCTTCATATGGGAATGAAACGTTTTTCCTTTCGTATATAAAACTGATATATGAGGCCGATCGTTCTAAAAAAAATATATGTTCAGTAGTTTATTTTATGAAAACAAATACGTTTGAATACGTTGAGAGACTAATTTTTAAAATAAAGAAATAAAAATTTAAAAATGAGGTGATATTAAACTGAATTTTTAGTCCAATATACGCAACTTTAGTCCTTGACTTGATATTGTCGACACTAGTGCATAAATATTATGCCATAAAAAATGAACTTTGAAATGGTTTTACGCTCTCGGGTAGGGTTTCACAATACCAATACAATACAATAATTTGACTCAATATTGTATTGATATTGAAAAAATTAAAAAATGAAACTATTGTATTGCTATTGATATTGCTTTTTATTGATATTGACTCAATACTATTGACTATTGACAATTTAAAACTCAAATTTAAAACTGAAGCATTTACTAGTGCAATTATATTACCATAACGTAAAAAAAAACTATATAATATTCCAACTTGCCGATCGTAAGACGTGTTTACACTTAAATGAAGTAAAAAAGAATCTAAAATTAAATTAAAAACCCCAGTGCCAAATAGATGAAACCTGGAAAAAAGAAAGCGATCGATATTTATCGGAAGATATCGGAAGATACAGATATTCTTCAATGGTGGAAAGTCAATCCTAAGATCTATCCTAATTTTGCAAAAATGGCCCGATATACTTGCCGATATATTCATTCTAAGTATATTTGCTTCTGCTGTTCCCGTTGAAAGACTTTTCTCGCAAGCGTCTTGAGTTATAAACTAAAACTCGTACTCGACTGAACGATGATGTTTCAAAGGCATTAGTATGCATAAAAAATTGGATGTTCAGCGATTTTTGAGCTCAAATCTATTAAGTTTTTGAAGAAAAGGTAAAAGTCAATAGTAGGTATTGAAATCAATAATATTGAGACTCTAGTATTGATATTGAGGCTCAATAGTTATCTTTGATATTGTATTGATATTGACCACCAATACAATACAATACAATACAATATCAATATTACTATTGTACTATTGTGAAACCCTACTCTCGGGTCAAAAAATATATTTCGAAACTGAAACAGTGTTGAAATTTAATACACCCTACGATTTCTTGGGAAGCGACAAGCGACCTGAAACGATCACCGACCACGAAGACGCGCGACTGCAGTCTGCAAACATGCATGCAGGCAACTAGCAAGTAATTTAAAAAATTTGAATTTGAAAAATTTTTGGTTATTAATAAATTAAATTGCGTAAATAAATGTTCAAATTGTATAAAATTAAACGTTATATTAAGAGGAGACAAGTTGAAATAATAAACAAGTATCCTTCACCCCCAACCCCCTCCTCACCCTCCTTATTTTTCCCAATTTTATTTAACCCAAAAAACTTTTTCTTTATCCATTCAAAATAATTGCCAAGTTCGCGTGCGGGGGAATGAATTACAGTAATTCTCTCATGACAGGCCCAACTTCAATGCGTTTTTGTGCAAAAACGGTGCATCCAATTAAAAAAACGCCAAGTATATTTTATTTTTAAAATTTTTCCCTTTATAAAAGAGAGCTATCGCCATCTTGCGTAAGATTTTTATTCGTGAGCTGATTGGTAAAGAAGTTTTTAAAATATTCGAAAAGTACATTTTGAGGTTTCTCTTATTGTTTTTTCCTATGCGCGCTTGAAGAGCTAGTTATGTAAAAAATAATTGTATTTTTTATTTTTCAAAAACTTGATTTTTACTTTTGACTCCTCGTGGTATTAGGCCTAATTCTTGGAGTTTGGCAACATAAAAAATTGAAATAATGAAACATTTTTTCACCGTTCATCATATTTTCAAATGTGTAAAGAATTTTTCCCACCTTTTTTTTTTCGATTTAAAAAAAATGCATCAAAAATTTTGATTTTTTTTTTTTTTTTAATTTGTTAATTGAAAATTTAAAATCGAATTGTTGAGTTTTTTAAACTATTCCATCGTGTAGACCACACTTGAAAATAGGGGGTACGGTATTTACATTTAGGTATTTGGAGGTTTCCCCATGATTTCCCAGTTCAAACACCCAAAAAAATTCGAAATCCTGGGACTTAATGGATTAATTGCAGTGCAGTAAAATAATTTTTTTTACTAACTACCTGATGAATGAGAACGGTAAGTGTAAAATTATAAAATCAAATAAATACTTGAATTTACTATGTACTTATACAGCTATAATATTTCATTGAATATATTTATTTTTTAATTGAAACTGAATATTTAAAGTTTTTTTTTGGAAACAGGAGACTCACGTTCAGAGTTTAAAATAAAACATATATTTTTGTAATATTAATAAAATTTATTCTATATATTGATATATAAATGTGTGTATGTATATATATCGGATGCCTTAAATCTGTATGTATCTAATATTTATTTACATAACTCACTTCAATTGTAAAAGTTTTTAAAATAAAATTATTATAATAAACTATAAAACGAATCAAACAACAATATTATTTTCAAACGATCTATGTACGAAGCACGATTGCTAGGCGGAGATCGCCTTTGACAAGTTTGTAGTAAATTGCAACACGAATGGCAAGAGCATTTTTAGCCGATTCTATCTTACACTTATGCGCGTCAACTGCATCTATGAATTACAATAAAAAACATTTTACAGTAATGGCACTTGGCGCACTGGCATACGTCTCGCAACACTGTTTTTCAAATCATGTTAAAATCTAATCAAATCAGCAATATGTTTCGTTCAAACACTCTAACATCAGGACTATCATTCATACAGCTTAAACCAAATCATACAATTCAGAGTTAATTTTTCATTAATTAAAAATCATTCACGAATTTTTCATCTCGGTAATTGATTGATCACTGTGCAATTCACAGCTATAAACCCGTAAACAATTACAGGCAAATTCCTTGGTTCCTATTTAAAATTAATATACGCAATAACATTACGCGTTTTGTAATACGCTTTAGTTTCAAATTTGTTCCTACAAATAACCGATAGTAGCAAACAAAAACACGATCCTAAAATTCCTCGCTTTGAGATCGTCAACAAATAGCATACCAAAAAAAAAGGAATATTAAAGACCGATGTTTTTCATGTATCGCAAGTCTCATAAATGATGAACCTAATTCCAGAGGTCCACAATTATCAATTATAAAAATATTATTCCTCCGCCCCGCGGATTCGCTGGAGACGAATAAAAAAAAAAACTTTTTTAAAACAGAGTGAACAGCCTAGAAAGCTTTTACTGTTTTTCATTAAAAATCGTTATCCCATCCGGAAATATCATCAGGTGGAGGTGGATCAGCATCCGGCGGGTAATCGTCGAAATTGGTAGTGTCCATAGGACTCACAACTTTTGGCATTATTGGCGGCTCCAAAGTTCTAGTTCTGAGTCCTTCCCAATTGAATCCGTCAAACCACCTGAATAATTAAATACAAAAATTAATAATAATTGAAAATGGTTTTATGCAAATTTTTTACTTATTTCAATTGAAAAATAAAATTATAAAATAAACAAGTCATAGATTTATTTGAAAAAATCTAATGAAAATATCAGCAAACATCATCTTAAAATCATATTAAAATTTTAATTTAAAGGAAAATTAAGTTTGAGTTTTTCTTAAAATATTTGTTTGATATGTTGAAAATACAAAAGAAATAATGAAAGTAATGAAATTTGAAATAAAATTTACTTGTGTTTCTGGATTTCACTAATTCCTCCTTTTTGGTAACCAAGACGTTCTGCTGGATTATCCCTGAAAATTCATACAAGAAAATGAAGCTACGTTTACGAAATTCTTGAAAAGAATTAAATTTAAAATTACCTGCATAGCTTCTTTATCAAAACTGTAGCATTGCGCGTGATCGTTCTAGGAAACTCGATTGCATCGATTCCTTTTAGAATAATGTTGTACGTTTTCATCGGATCAGCTCCAGTAAATGGAGGAGTTCCAGTAAGTAGTTCAAACATTAACACGCCAAGTGACCAATAGTCGGCACTAATATCGTGACCTTTATTTAAAATAACTTCAGGAGCCACATATTCTGGAGTACCACAAAAAGTCCATGTTTTTCGTCCGTGTTCAAGTTTTTTAGCAAAACCAAAGTCTACGAGTTTCACATATCTGAAATAAAAATTTCCTTTTATTAAAATAAAATTTTTTCAAGCAGCACGTGACTGTTTAACATCGGAAACATCGGATTCGCGATTAAAATAATTTTGAAAAATTAATTCTTTAACGTCTGTTTTTAATAAATAAACTGATACTAAAAATAATTTTTAAAAATATTAAAATTAATATCAATTGAGGTAAAATTAATAAAATTGATATGTTATTTGAATTGAGAAAAAAAAAAAAAAAAAAAATTTTAACAAAAATTGAATCAATTAAATCTTACCCTTGGCCATCGAGAAGGAGATTTTCTGGTTTGAGATCTCTGTAAATAATGTTTCGCGAATGTAAATAATCGAATGCTTCGACAACGCATGCTGTATAAAAACGCGTTGTAGAATCGTCAAAGTGTCCCTTATCCCTCAGCACCGTCCACAATTCACCTCCCAGACAGGCCTCCATGAGCATGTATAGATACTTTCTGTCCTTAAACGTTTTAAAAAGTTTGACTATAAAGTCACAGTCAGCCTCGCCCATGATCCTCTTTTCCGACATGATGTGTTGCTGTTGTCGGGTTTCGACTATCTGTGCTTTCTTCATTTGTTTGAGGGCAAACGAACGCGAGTTATCACCAGCAATCTGCACGAGCTCCACACGGCCGAAGCCACCCACGCCAAGCGTAGCCAGCGAGCGCAAGTCCTGCAGTCGCAAATCACGGAACTCCTCATTTAGCCTGAATGCATTTTAAAAAGATATTAGATATTTCTGACAATTTCATTGAAAAGCTTTTATTAATTAAGTAAATAAAAAAAAGAAAAGAAATGAATGCAGTCTTGACGCTTACAAATATAGGTGATAAAAGAACATGCAAATAAAAAATAACATGCGCTCTACTGTTACAGAATTTTGCAAATGATTTAACACTTTTTCTATTTTCAACTTCAAAACGAGCTTCAGAAATAAAAAAAATTTTAATTTTCAAGATTTTTTCACATCATACATAAAATTTATAGTCATCACTGTAAAATTTTTAAAATCATCCGAATTTATACAAATAGTTTGATAACAAAATTAGATTGGGTCGCAATATTTTTTGAATAATTGAACAAACTGTATTTTAAAGAATCATAAAAATAAAATAAATTACAATCAATCACGATTGAGAAAACACAATCTTTAAACGGAAAACCAATTGACAAATAAAACTATAAAAGTTTTAAACAGATTTTTAATAAAGCATGTATAAAATAATTACACGCACTGAAAATAATAAAAAAAATTTTAAATGAGTAAAAACATTTCAAATTAAAAAAAGCTAATGTGTTATAACAACATAAAACAATATCCGTGCTCGTGAATGAGACCTCATGAGACTTACGTTATTTAGCCTTGTTCACGCCCCCATCCTTTAGTTAGACATGAAACAAAGTTAGGTTTAGGGTTATGCAGATATTAAAATTCGAGTAAGAGTATTATTCAATTAAAAATAAGGGTTAATTATGAAGTAATGAGGTATTAATTTGAAAGCCATTAACCATCAAAATAAACACTAATAAGTTCCTCACCTTCTGCGTACGACTAGTTCATCCTTGTATCTCATTCTAATCTCATCCAACGAAGATATTAACTGATTAAAGGTTTCTCTATCGATAACCAGACAGCTCACTCCGTCGGGATCGTCAGCAATGATGTTTGCCGTTCTGAGGTCATCTCTGTTGACATAAATTTTTAAATAGATCATTGAAACAAAACTCTGTTCGTTAATAATACAGCGTTTAAAAAAAAAGAATAATACCCTTGAAGAGCTTTTTCACCAAAGAAGTCACCCTTGCTCAAAGTCCTTATGTATTTTTCGTCCGTGGTATCCGGTTGTTTGATCGTCACTTTCACCTGACCTCGGCTAATGATGAAAAATGTATCTCCCCTCGCACCTTGCCTGACAATGTAATCGCCATTGTTGTAAAAAGTCTGTTCAAATAAAGGGGTAAATTAATTATTACACGTGTGTTTATGATTTAGCAGTTTAATATTCGTATATAAAAAAAAAGTGATCGCACCTCTTCCAGTACATCCGATATTTTTATCAGAGTTTCCTCGGGCAGAGCCTTGAATATTGGAACGCTGAAAAATAATAAATTAAAAATTAATTACATGATTTTAGTATACATTAACTATAAATTTCTAGATAAACTTATCTTTGCGAAGAATTCATCTTTTTTTTATTTATTTTTTAAATATAATACAATAGTTTATCAAATGAAATTGAAAAAAAACTAAATAAATAAATAACCTTTTCAAGAAGTCGGTGTACTCGGCCTGCCTCGAAAGGCCGGTCCTCATCATGATGGTTTGGAAGCATTGTCGATCTATGGCCCATAGTTGACAGTCCGTGGCTGCAGTTATTGTGGCGGTTCTTTTGCAGTTGTACAGAATCGCTAGTTCACCCAACACTTTGCCCGGTGCCAGAGTACTTAGATATTTACCATCTCTCGATACTTCCACTTTGCCCTCTGTAATATAATCAAGTATAATTTTAGAATAAATTTTTTAGCGGTTTTTACGTTACTTATCGAGTACCTAATCTTTTATTATTTTTTAAGAGTGGAATAAATAATTCACATTTTTTTTGTAATCAAATTAATATTATATATTACATGTATATATGGGGAAGTAACTTCTCCAGATTTAAGAATTAAGATTTGAAGGTAACACAACCTCGCTCATTTAAACATTCAATAGACTAATTGAGCCAGTTAAGAATGGCTTCACAAAGTAAGTGAAGGATAATTAGAGCGATGGTAATCCAATTTTATAATATACACAGCTCTTTTCTCAATTCAATTACTAAAATCAATTGATAGTTACGATTCGTACAGTAAAATGAAACGAGAGGTGAAAAAACAACTAAGTTCAAGGATGCTTTAAGAAAATTATCTTCCGTATAGTTGTAATAGATGGAGTTATGGAACTTTACCTTATTTCCACGAGTATTACAAAGTTTCATGGCAAAAATACTACAATAATTTACGTGAAATTGTATTTTCAAATTTGGGCAAATAACGACTTTAACCGTTCTTTCGAGTTATCGAAATGATACTTGTAAAATTTTGAATGAAAATAGTGATTATCTGCTATAATCAGAGTAATCTCAATGTAAATGGTGTACGCGAAGAGAGATTATAAAAGAATCGGTGGGGAGGGGGGGATTATACAATAAAGCTGAAAAATAGACAGAGACTGGGAGGGGTCAATGAAAGTGTAATTGTCGGTTATTTAGGCGAGTTAATGGACCGCGCCGGCAGCGGCGGATGTGGCGGTGGAGTAAATTGAGAATTCAAGATATACACCAGGCGCGCGGGCGTATGGCATGCATCTCAAAGTGCACGCACTCGTCGGCATGAAAAGCGCAAGCAAGGCTTTCGCCAGCGATGCATATAAGAACCACCTCTGATTGTTCTTATACCCACTCTCGGGTTATTATTTTCACGCATGCATCACCGGCGCACTCGGTATAAATTACCATTGCTCTTCCTCTTCCTTCTACTGATGCGCTGCCGGTGCAGATCGCTTGTTCTATTTGAAAATTTATCGACATATCGCGTGTACTTGCGTTGCGCAAATACAAATCGAGTGCGTGAAATTGATTAAAACGCGTATGTATGCTGCTTGCACCAACGTAAAAGCAAAGTACTTTCTACTTGAAATTATTTAAATTCTGATCGAAACTTTGAGAGTTGACTTGACTTCCATTCCCACGGTTTACCGAAAAATCCTTAAAAAAACGTCATGGGATCTCATAAGTCACGAGCGGTTTAGTTTCGCTGTAATCGAAAAATGAGAATACGCGTCAAATCAGTTGATAATCTAGGCAAGTTTTTCTTAGAAAACGCGGCAGACGGTAGGCGAATAGCTCGGGCACGCATGTCATTATTGCGCAAGAGTACTCACAACCACTACTCGACGAGCTCTTTTTTTCGCTTCATTATATTATTGCTACGCGTGCAAGCAGCCGGTTGATGGGAGATAATAAAAAGCGCAAATTACACATTGAAAGAAGCTGCTCTATTACGATGAGAGAGCGCTACTTGACTATTCACCGAGATTTTATATGACATTTAGCGGCATTTTCATGGTTTTTTCGCCAACCATTCTTGGGTTTGTTTCAGCGCTCCCTACTTTCACGCCCGCGCCGCGCCGTTTTCATTGTGCGTCCTATACCCCTGGCTGAGAGAGCGAAAACCGGGTCGGCCGAGGTTTCGTCCTTCTTGTATCTATGAATTTGAACGGGCTAACGCTGTGGAATTTAATATTGGTTTAAATCTAATTACGCTTGATTTTCATGCTTGCATATGCATAAATTTTCAAGATCGAATGTTGACTGTAAAAATAATTTATCAATTCTCTAATCAATTTTAATTTGTTTAAAATGCGGCTTTCTTTCTAGATTTAGATCTGCTGTGATTGTGGGAAGTAAGAAAATACGTTTAAAGTAAATATTACAGTCTTAAGGAGCGTTTATTTATAATCCTTTATTGGTTATTCAATCGATTAGTATCTCAGACTGAGATTCCATTAAATGCATCGGCACAGAATCTACTTGAACAAGTAAGTAAATCTTAAGTGAGTTTATCTATAGCAGAAAAAACATGAGGCGCGTTAAAATTGCCAATCCCAAGAATGTTTCGGAAGATCGTAGAAGTCGTGAAGTCATCAATTTAAAAAAAGAAAAAGTACGAGAAAAAGGTGTAAAAAAAATCGACAAATTAGCCTGAGTCATTTATTAGTTGAACAAACCAAGCATTTTCTCGCTTTCTTCTCACAGCCTACCGAGGCCTACGCTTTTTTTCGTAACCATGATTTTATTATTTAACCACGCACCTTTATAATGTGTATAATGTGTGCATACATCGCGTCAGAATTAACAATGGGATGAGCCTACAAACTACTGTTGGTACATGACGTATTATTATACCTACTTTTACTGTTCTACTTTGGCTGTCTGCGCGACAGGTCTTCTTATTATAAGTACTAAGTATTCAAGCTAATGAAGGGTAAGTATACCACTTTTACAACTTATCCAATTTTCACTATAATAAATCTTAATTTCAGTTTTTTTCTTTACAGTATTTAAGAAAAGAAAATTAATTTTAGATAGTGTTCGTAAAATTGTAACCATTTCATGAGGATGTTTGTTACTAAAAACTTTAAATTTTCAATCTTATTATTTTTGGTATTTAGTTTAAGAGATCGTCGTTTTAATTAATAAGTATAAAAATGACGGAAATTAATTATAACTTACATCAAACGTGAAATCACAACTATAAAATGATGACCAGATCCTAAAATACCATAATATTATTGTGATCATATCCTTAAGGCAAGTGTCTCAAAAGTAAAAAACTCAAAATGCCAATTGATTGGTTTTTAAAATTAAGAAACACTAAAGTTTGACAATATAGAAACTAGTCAAAACCAATTTTGTGAGATAAATTAAACAATCTGGCTTGGTCATTTTAGGAAATTGTATGTCTAAAAAACCAAGTTACAGTGATGTAGTCAGTAAAAGTGTGAGGCGATGAGAACGAGAATAATTGAAATAATAAGGTAGATTACTTCGAGAAAGAAAACCGCTGTTGCAACGCTGATTTGAGATACCTGCATGCAGCTGCGCCAGTCATTCAAGATCCTTTGCGCACTTTTATATTTCCTATATAGTAGAGAACAAGTTGCTGTTGCTACCGCAAGAAACAGAGGGAAAAAAAAGAATCAAAAAGAGATGCAGAGTAATGATGCAGTAGCAATGCCGGCCTCGTCGATAAACGGATCTGGGTCCATTGTGTCCTCGATCGAGCTCGGGATTGAGGATTCTCACGTTTATTCTTCTCTGTTTTCTCAAAAGAGTTTTTGAATTTTTTTCCTCTTTTTTTTTTGTCCGATCTACACAGAGTCTTCTAAAAACTATTTTTTGATTCATTTTTTTTTTTATTCGCAAATTTCCTAGAACTGTTTGAGAGCAAGCGTCATGAACTTTTTTTCTCTAGATTCAGCAATTACACCGATAATTATTATTCAAGAGTAGAAGGCACGCAAGTTTAATATGCTTAAAGCAAACGGTTTATTACGATAACTTGTAAATAAAAAAAAAGGACGTCATAATCGTTCGACATTTACAAAACAGTAGTATCGTAACATAACGAAAAAGGATAAAAATAAAAACACAAGAGTGCGTTCAGTAGAAGGCAGTAAAGTAAAGTTATTTCATTCGCAACATCGCTTAGTTTCCGGAGAAAGTCGACTCGAGGTGGTGTTCCAGGTGCCTGGCTTCACTAAATACTTTTGACTCTATTTATCTGTATCTTATAAACTCTCGAGCGGGGTTTCAGCACAAGCCGAAATACCGTGTGGCAATATCCTTCTCGCGCCTAATATTTTCCTAATATTCGACCCTGAGCCGAATCACATTTCTCTTGACCAACCTCCTCACCAACCTCACCGGTTCTTTATCTTAAATTTTGTATTTATACCGACATCACGTTTTTTGGGCTTCATTTGGGGAAATCAACGATTCTACACTTCCTGATCGAATGTTTATGATAAAATTTCTCAGAAATTTTTTCGCAACTGGTGAGGATCTGATTATAATGTAGTAGAATTTCGGAGACATTAAATTAACTAATTATATTTTTACGTTTTTAAATCTTAATTTACAAAAGAAAGGACTTTTTACATTACTTAAGTATTTTCAAGAACTTTTCTACTGGAACAAATTGATAATCGTTCATAATTCTTTCAGAGAAACAATTTACAATGCGGTTGTTTTATTTTCGAATTATAACTCGTTATTCAGATTGAAATTTCCTTTTTTTTTTTTTTTTTTTTTTTATACTGCGTCGAAACTTGTATTCTCGATGAGACTCGAAAGAAGTAAGTGCAATTAAACTAATAATGGAGTAGATAAAATTATCGATGATGAAAGGTTCAGCAAGTATTTTTGATGAAAATCTGTCCCTATCTCAAATTCACTACAGATAAGCAGTCATTTACGATATTTATGTAAATGTAAAGCCCGTTTAAATTTAGTTTTAATATATGATATGTTCAAATGCTTATGACCATGAGCTGGTTTTTTTTTCACAACAACTCAACGATTAAATTTTCGATATAATATCTTGGTTATTCTAAAGTAATTAATGTACATGCTAGCACTTTTTTTTTGTTTCAAAAACGTTAATCTGTGGAACAAATACGATCAAAGTATATAATCGCAATAATATGATGTAATTACAGAGTAGGCTGACGAAGGAGGCTGTGCAAAAAGTATGTTAATTTCTTCTTGGTACAATAAGATGGGAAGAAATGTTTAACATTTCCGTCTGTACACCTTTTCGTGGGAACTGATTCTATAGAACTTTTTTTCAACCAAAGAGTGTACTCACGTTTTCGCTTAATTGTGCGAAATCTTATAAATAAATAGGTACGATGTTTTATGCATTTCAATAATTCACTAAAATTTTATCCTTACATTGTTCCATCCATTCTCATTATTTTCACAAATAACCTATACTTTTTACTTGAGGCAGCAATAGCAAAATGAAATTTTTTCCACGTTTTAATCAATTTTTTAAATTGAAAATAATTGTTAATAATTCATGCATACTATCATGATTATTTGAACCAAAGGTCAAAAAGTTCAGAATAGTCAAATCATTTTGTAGGTAACAACGGTAAGTTGATGATTAATTTTGATGGATGACACAGATTTTTTCTGCAGACATTAATTATCATTCAACAGACGGTGTAAAGTAAAAATAGTTTAGAGCATTAGTTAAATCGTGAACTCGTTTCACCCCACTTAAACAGACTGTAAATAAACCACCGTTCATCAACTCGGGCGCATGGTCGTTGTCGCCGTGCAATCCGCACTATAAGGATCCGAGATATGTGTCATAGATATTACACGAGACGCATCGATTAAAAACACATTTAAATTGACATGGCTCAAGCTGTCTGTTAAATCGAGACAAAGACACACTCGCATCATAGCTACATCATACTCCGGAATATATTATTCTTTTTTTCTCGGTTCGAGCGCTGAATTTAGTTTAACGACGCGGTTTCAAAGAACAAAGCCGAGGTCTTTTTGAGTAGGAAGTCATGTTAAATCCATGGTGCAGAGTGTGAGACTGTGTGAGCTACCTATTTTAAGCGTCAAGCATCCACAAAACAAGATCACTGCTAGCCAGCTTGGGTATTCTAACGGAGCCTTTATTTCCACGCGTATCACGCACCAAGAATTTCAACCTGGAACATGTGCAATCATGCCCAATGCATTCCGTCAATGATGTTGCTATGATACCAATTCACGTACGAGTTGACATCTTCATAGCTTCTGCTCCGAGACGCGGAAGATTCAACTAAAAATCATCACCGAGGAATTTTATTCTGTTGCAGGAAGTTCAAAATTGTTGCTTTCATCCTGTGTTTTGTAAGGCTTCTCCCTCTCATCCTCCCGCTCCTTCTCCTTTTTCTTCTCAAGTGTACATACAGCAGCTGGTACCAGAACTGGCGTGGTCGTGGATGCGTGCGACCCTTGAGCTCCCGCAGTTCACGGTAACGCTTCATCGCCCTCGTCCTTTTTAAGTCGCGCACACTGCACTGTGTCTTATAATACAATTTCTTTGACAATTATGGATGTTAATAGTAATTATTGTGAAACTTATCTGCGTTTTGAAACGATATTGCTGAATGTATTATTCAAACATCGAACATTCATATTTCTTTATATGCTAAGTAGCTTTTACCTATGAATATATACTCTGTTGGACCCCGGATCGTTTACAAACCATTTGCAACAAAGAGTTGTCATGCGTGCGTAAACATTATTCCTGCTACGGGTGCGTGAAGACTTTCGATTTTTAAAATTCTACCGCTTCGCGTATAGCCTTAGGTAAAAAAAAAAAAAACCAACTTTGAATCACGATTGCTAAAATAAGAAGAAATAAAAGAGGTATAAATCCTGTTTACTTAACAAACTAAACCAGTTTTGATCATATAACTATAGTTAATAGTATAAATAGCGAATCGATAGACGAGCCGTAGATGTTTTCACTTTAAAGGCACTCGCCCGGTTGCTTGCTGACTGGTCAACAGCGGTCTTTATTCATTTTTGTTGAAAAATCTCGCGAGCATTTTGGTTTTTATTACATACACATACACACGCTAAAAGTGAATGTTTACTTTTTGGAGTTGTAAGCAACGCATTAGAGTTTCAGAAATTTGAGATGAAAAAAGTCGTTTGAAAAGTTATAAGCTCTTGCAAGAGCGAAAGAACCTTGACCTCTGCCCAACGCCCACTCACCTAAAATATGAAGCCAATTGCGATCGCGTAGGCGACAAGTGTGGTTACAACCGATTAAAAATACTAAATCCTACCTGACGGAGGTCCTGGGGCGGATATGAGATGCGGCCTCCTGCACCTGATGGGCTGCGGAGCTCCCGTTCGGCGCTTCCTGGCGTAGGTGTGCACCGGGACTATGAGCCTGGGCCTGGGTATGAGGAAACCCCCGGAGGCCTCCTCTCGGCTGTTGGTCCTCTCCTCGAGGCCCGAGTCCTCGCTGCTGTCCTCGCTGCTGCAACCCAGCTGACTCGTCGAGGAGCTGCAGGCACTGGTGTAACTCGCGCTGCTGCTGCTGCTCGCGACTCTGCTCTTGGTGGTACCAACGCCCGTGCCAGCGAGGAGCAGGTCATCGCTCGACCTGGCCCGGACTTGCTGCGGCCTGTGCTGAGCTGCCCAGTTGAGACCGCACTCGCGCCAGCTAGCCTCGTAGAGGAGCTCCCGGCTGGGCTCGAGAATCTCCGGGTCCTCGAGGACCGCCCGGCCGGGGTAACCGCGCACCTTCATCCTTCCAGGCCGAAGGACTCCGATCAAAATTACCTCCAGGAACCGAACATCGTCGCATCACTCGGCGTTCCAGCTCCCATCACCAGCTGCCGATCCCCGCGGTTACTACTGACGCACTGACACTCTGCCTCTGGCTGTGGCTCGGATCGTAGTCTGCAGCCCCCCCCCCCCTCTTCTCCTCCTCTTTCGCTCTTTCGCTCGTTCACGAGGAGAAAGGCCAGCGGTTCTCAGCTGTTCCGTGGCTCGAGGCCTGTACTCTTTTAACGCTGAAAGCTACTTCCAATCTATATCCTGGTTTTCGATTTTTTTATTTATTTTCTTTAATTACTCCGAGGAATTTGCTTCGAGTCTTCATTTTTTGATAATTTTCTGGTCAAATGCCCCTTGTTCTTTCCGTCATTCTTTATTTATACAATATCTTTCGCCATTCATCTCTTCTCCTTTGGCTGCTGACCAAGCGCGTTTTCACTCGTGAGGCTTCGAACAATTTCACTCATGAATATCAACCCTACTTAGAAAGTGAAATTTAATTTTCTCATTTTGAGGTGCTGCAGTGATTTTTATTTTTCCACTGAAGAATCTTCTTTTAATTACAATTTATAATTTGTCAATTTTTTATTTAAAACCACTTTTACGTGAAACAATTATTCTTAATGATCAAGTTGCCAACTAGAATCATAAAACTTAATCCATCTCGAAATAAAACATACAAACTGAACAATATCTTTAAAAATATGCGTTGTTTTTAACTTTCTTATCGTTTGCTCAGATGGATTGGCCATTTAATAAAGAATTCACAGTTTTATGCTTACGTTCTGTTGAACCATAAAAAAATTTCACATTTCAGTCGTGAATATAAACTTTTGTAAATGAAAGTTTCTCAATTTCGTCAAAATAACATAATTAGTGAATTGCCAAGCCAATTTGAACACAGTGTTAAAAATGCGCTCAAATTTTACTCAAAGAGCTTAAATTATGTTGTAAAATAGTTTTCTCAATGGCGGTTCTAGATATGAATAATTCATAGCGATGTTTGGAGAAGAATATAAAACCTTAGCTTCTGCGTGGATGGTGTCTTTGAATAGAAATAATAACTGATAAGACTGATAATAATTTACGTGATGCTCTACGAATGAATAATCAGCTTCGGATTTGTGTAGTCTTCAAGGTTTCTCAATGGCATCAAATTGATTTCATTTGTAAAGTGCGAAGAACAGAAAAGTTTTTAAAATTTTTTCTCCACTGAACTAAGAGAAAATTCCAAATTTTTTACAGCCTGCACTGATTTTTAAAGAATTTCCATTTTCCACGTCCGCAGTCGTACAGACGTCAAGGTCGATGCGCCGCGGGTGTAAGAAGTATTTTGCTGTATAGCGGTCCCCAAACCTTTGTTTGCGCGTTTCTCTCTCTTTCTCTCTCCTGCTCTCTTTTTCTTATAGACGTTGTTCGCGCGCACAAAAGAGAGAGGGATTTCAGTCTTGGGAGTAAACCTATGCCATAAGGCATAA
The DNA here is from genome assembly GCA_038277355.1 of Encarsia formosa. Classification (NCBI taxonomy): domain Eukaryota; kingdom Metazoa; phylum Arthropoda; class Insecta; order Hymenoptera; family Aphelinidae; genus Encarsia; species Encarsia formosa. Next base: position 13,522,815 of record CM076187.1, on the reverse strand, counting down.
GGTAAATATGTATGTACAATCGAACACGGACACCTTGCCGATTTTTTTTTCCACTCCCCTCCTAGTTTCTCGTTACGCTCACTAGATAAATATATACACATGCATAACTTATTTCCATGATCGTGTATTGCAGTCTCGGTGTACGTAAAACAGTCTGGTTTGTACTAGGTGATTTATAATAGAGGCACAGACTGCAGACGTGGTGGCAAGGGCGCGAAGATTGCACCACCCGCGACCGAATGCAGCCACTTTGATAACTTTATGTGATATTTGCAGAAGTTTTCCCTTCGCACCACGTGGAAAATTCAATAAATCAACAACGCGATACATTCGCGAGAAATTTTCTCTCTTAATCACTACTATTCTTCGTGCTTGACATGTATTAACTCCAAACGAGCTCTAAAATACCTACATCAATTGATTCGAGGTTTTCACACATCTCTTCATCAGTGGCGTCAAACATATAGTTTTCGCATCTATTCCAAACGTAACGATCGTCACCATTATAAAATTTTATTTTTTCTTTCTCTACTTCTTAAACATGAGTTTAAATTTTTGAAAATTATTATCGTAGCAAAAAAATTGAATTTTACAAACTTTATTGGTAGTACACTCAGAGAAAGATTTGATTGGACCAATTAAATATTCTTTGTTCCCTCAATAGTCTAAACATTATAGCAGTTACAATACGTATGGTAAGGATAATAATACATATCGTTGCGACTAGCAAAGCAAATATTCAAAAATCTAACCTAACCTAGCTATTTTTTAAAATCTCAATTGAAGTCATTATTTCTTAAATATTGTGATTTTTATAATCATTTAGTATATTTTTTAAGATTAAAACTATTCATTAAATACATTAATTATACCAAAATCACAAAAAAGAAATTTTTTAAAATTAAGTTGTGCTATACCAGTGTTACTAGAAACTACGCATTTAGTCAGCGCTGCCATGATATTGTTACTGCTACAATGTGCATCATTGTCTCTATATCAACTATGGCATCTTAGATGTTACAATATATTGTTGACCCAATCAAACCTTTCTCTGAGTGTAATAATATTCTTATAATTAGTTATCTGGTTATAGCCATTGTAATATATTTAAAAAAAATTATTTCCTGTCAGAAAATTAATAATAACGATTGCATGAGTTTCTAGAAAAGAGTCATCTAAATTTAGATACAACCCGGAATCTTTTAACTACCCTTTCTTCCAGAAAATAACGATAATTTTTTTATTACTATATAGATTACTGACCATGACGACTCACCTATTATAACTATTAGCAGTGACGACTGTTTTGCCATTAAAAGCAAAATTAAAAGTATATACTTATTTTAAATTAAAAAAAAAAAAAAAAAAAAAAAAAAACGTCTTAAAAAAATTTTAATTTTTTTTAAATAAAGCGTAAAAAGAACGCGTAAAAAAAGTACTTAGAATCAGGCTTAGAATATTTCATAGTCTAAACTTCGTTAATATTGGTAATATTATTTTAAAGAAAAACTACGTTTATGTAATTAAAAAAAACTTATTTCTAAATAATAAATTAAATTTATTTAACACCTTAAATCGATAAAGAAATCGATCATCATGTATATGTTTCTTTTTTTGAGATCACACTTAAGTCTCGACTTAAGTTATTGTTTTTTCTTTGCTTTTTATCTTGCTTTTTCTTAAATATTTCTTCAATATGCAATAATTATAAGTTTGATAAAAAAAGATATATATCTTATATTTCATAGTAGTGGAATCCAACTGATTTTATAAGTGTCTCAGTTTTCCAAATAATACATCTGTATGTAACTTATAGTCGTTGTAACAAAGTCGAACAACAAATGGAGAAATTTCAAAACTCGATATCAATAAGAAGTTTTTTGTTTATTATATCATTTAAGGAAATATATTATTTTGTAAGCATGTAACTAAGTTTAATGAAATAATTTTAAAGCAACTCTATAGTAAATTTCTCATTAAAATAATAAAAATTATATTACCTTCCATAACAAAAACAATTGAACCAACATCTCCTTCGCGAATAATTATAGAACCAGCAGGAAATGTGACAGGATACATGCAATCGACGATTTCGCGGATTTGTGTGAGTTCCAAATTCTTCATGAAATCATTGTCCAGAATAGCTGCTTTTATGAGTTCACGTGACCTAAAAATAAATTTAATTTAAATTTTTTTTATTTCGTTTTTTCTAGTAGATGCTTATATACAATTCAGGTTTTTTATAAATCTTATCGTGTAAACAAAATAGCATTGTATAAGAATTAAAAAAGTCATATTAATCTGTTATTTAATTTTGTAACGCGTTTATAACAGGAGTCTAAGCACAGGCAAGTTGATTAGAAGTCAATAAAAATCGTTCGAAGATGGAGCAGTGCACCGAAAAATCGGCAATGTCAGTTTTTTATTTTCTAATACGAACCATAAGTGATAATTTGCTGTAGTATTTATTTATTTATTTATGCTTAATTACTACTGTTTTATATCTTGTAAAAACTTATGTTAATTACTACGTCTGTATTTAAATGTCTTTATGGTATTAGTGTGTATTTAAACGTCTATATTTATTGCCTTTTGATAAATTCAAATACGTTTATATACTGCTATAGTTTTTTTTAAGTAAGCGAATTATCATACCATAACTAATAAATAATATTTTTTATATGAAAGAAGCATGGAACGAGCAAACAATTTTATTCAAAAGTATATTACCAAGTATTAAAATAAAAAATAAAACTAAGTTATTCAAAAGCGTTGAAATAGCATGCAGGAAAGAAAAATTTTATCAATTTTTTAGTTAATAAAATGAACGTCTATAACCAAAGGACTTAAAAAATGATTATAAAAACTGAATTGTATAATACGACAAATTGAAGTAACAAGTTTGATACTGTACGACACGAATAATTTTGTAAAAACAAAGAAAAAATACTCAAATCATGAAATTATATTATGATTCAGGCTCATATAAAAGGCACCAAAATAGGTGTTGAAATGAATAGCCATCACGTTCGTCGATAACGATCGTAACGCGATGGGAAAGTGTATGTCCCTCATTAAAAATTACGCAATGCTCAAAATAACACTTTGAAACAGTGGCGTACAATTTATCACTTTGCCAATTGTAGTCACATGCACTTTTATTCACATTCACTAATTTTGATTCATCCATTCAAACCAAAAGACAATTTCAACTTTACTTCCCCGATATTTGAAAAATTGTAATGTTCTTTGAGTATAAAACACCCAAAGGTGACTGATAAAATTTTAAAAAAGCTCGCTTGCTGCTGTCTAAAAAATAAACAAAAAATGCATACTCTAGATAAAAATTAAATGTTTTTTGTTATTTTAAGTATCGATTAAATTTATCAACCGATATCAGCTGTGTTCTAAAATTAAAAAATCCAGCTTAAGTAGGAAGGTGACAAACATGTGACCGATAAAAATCATAATTATCGCGCAAACTTGGGAATTTTTCAATGAGCTCAATTTATTTCAGAAAAGATATCGGTCCTAACGTGGCTCAATTATAACCAAAAAAATAAACAAGTTTATCAATATACTGAATTTGAATTTAAATTAAAATAAATTCTAAGCAAACCAACGCGTTCGTCGCGGTTACGTCGTTAAGTTTGGAAGTTGAAAAAAAAAGGCACAAGAAAAACTTGGGCTGACGGTATATTCTATTTTTACCGACACACACTCTTTACAATTGTAAATTTGTGTTTTTTTTTTTTTTTTACAACGATTTTTCCAGTTAACCATCATAGGTAGAATGAATAACAAAGACACGCGAGCAATTTGGTTACCTCTGAGGCTTGCTAAACTTTTTGATGGGTTTTGAGTCGTTCTTGAGCGGCGGCTCGGCCGATATGGCTTGTCTCTTGAGCCTCTTGGAAGGATTCAGAGGTCCGGTAACCGTTCCATGGTCCACGATCTGCCTAAACTTGTCGATTTCGTTCTGCAGGTATCTAATGGTCGCGTCGCGCTCCTCGATTGCTTTTTCCAGGTACTCGATTCTCTCGTCACGGAACTTCAGGGCCTCTGTTCTCTCGTAGAGGAGCTGCTTGAGGTCGCGTATCGAATCCATGCTTGCACTTTGTTTTTTGTTTAGTTATTGTTTTTTCGCTCACAGTGACATAACCCGGCAGACTTGCACTGAATAATACAGGTGTGGGTCGCTTGAGCGCCGGACTAAAACTGATGCGGGTGACTCCACGTCGCGTCGTGGCAGCGCCGACAAAATTATACCCGCGCTGCTGCGAGATATCCTTCGCCACGGTTCTATATGTCGTTGAAAAAAAAAAAAAAACAAAAAGTATGAAGCCGAGAGCACGCGTGCCTATTTTTTTTCGATCCAAAAGGTCGACAACACTTTTGGATCCGCTCTGGTGCGCGATCCCGAGATCCTTTCACCTTTTCAGTGTTAGAATTATTATGGTGTTATATTATGCCAGTCAGTCAGTCACCGACGCCCTACATTTTTTTTTTTCGTGATCGTCTGTGTACACTAGATTTTTATGACTTCGGGCTATATTTTCTTCTTCTCTCTTTCTTATTTTTTACCGAGACGTCTTCCATCATTTGCCGATTCGAACGAGTCGTCCAGTCAAGAGCACCAAAGTAGAGCGTTCGCGAAAAAAAAAAAAAACCAAGAAAAAAGAAGAAAGCGCCCTGAGGCGCGCGGGGTATTTATATAATTCTAATAGCCCACCGCTGAGTTTTCCCCTTTTTTTCTTTGAATTGCGGCACGGATTCGCATGGTATGCAATGACGTCAAAAAGTGTGTTTTGATTTGCACCGCGAGTCTTCGAAGTATTGAAAATTATGACCGAAAATCACTGGTATCTCTGCGTCGTCTCCAAGGTATATGTATATGTATATATATAAATTCAAACGCAGTCTTGCAGCGGTGCAATTTATACAAACAAATAAATTTCAACGCACTGCACTGCTCCAGACGTTTTATTGGCTTATTCCAAGTTTATTTTTATGCACGCACTGTTTTTTCTCATAATATTACGACTTTGAGAATTCACTAAAGTTTGAATTCACGAAAGCAGAGTTTAAAATATGATTTTTCTTCAAATCCGATATGGTTTTTAAATTATATATTATTTATTTCAAGAGACTAAGTAGTAAAAACTTAAAATCCATCAATGGATTTTATAACCGAAAATTGCGAAAAAATTTGTTAACGTTTTCTCCGAGTTTTTCTCATAAGATATAGAAGGAAAAACCCATAATCGCGGCCAAGATAACAGCAATGTAGAAGATAGGATTTGGAAACTTCAAAAAATTTGCATCTAAATGTGATTATAAAAGTATCAAATTTTTTGTACGATAAAATATAGCGATAACAATTAACTACGACTTTACTTTTTCGCTCGCTTTTTCGTATTAATCTAATCATGAAACAACCATGGCTGAATTCGTACTACAAACTTTTAAAATCACTAGTTTTGTCTATTTTACAAGGTCAATTATGTTAAGATATAATAAATAAAGTTTAATTCGGTTTTTTAAATATTTTTAGGAATAAACTTGTAAATCCAAAAGTAGAAATGGCTGTACTTAGAAATTAATTAGAATCAGGTTGAAGTTTTATAGAAGGATTAGCGAATTTTTTAAGGTTCAAAAACTCTTGTTCTTAGAGCCACATCAACTTTCGCCACTCCATATCCTAGTTGCCAGTTAAATATGTCTCAAACAATAATAAAAAGTAAATAATACACTCTGTATATAAAGTGGTTAATGTCTTGAAATACCCACCGTCCGAAGAAGGCGCAGTGCGTCCGAAACAATTGTCACGGTTTTTGATTAATGTAAAAATAATGAAAATATTTTAATAAAGTGAAGATTTTAACCACTTTATATACAGAGTGTATTATTTATTTATAAAAATGTATATCAATCTTCATCAAGTAGAGGCTCAATCAATCCAAAAAAAAAAATAATAATAATAATAATAATAAAAAGTATATTTATAACAAAATTATAATTCCGAAAGCTTTAAAAGTTATATTAGAAAAAGTTACTTTATATAAAAGAAATTTTATACAAATGAACCTACTAAATGAATAAACTTAAAATCAATTATACAGATATAAGTTAAATTTTAATTAAGCTGAAGTGAAATTAAAAATAAAAAGTAAGTCATGTATGTACATGGTAAACGATAGCATTAACCAAAAAAGGCTTAAAGTTTTTAAGATAGATGAATAATGGCTTTTTATAAATTTTTTTATGGCAAGGTTTAAGGTATCGTGAGTAATAAAATCCTTGTTAAGCAAGCTAGTAAGAAAGCTAGTGAGATCGCTGAGTATAGCGAGAGTTATCCGTTTAAGGAAAATAAAGTAGTTTCATGATTCTCTATTAAAATTTAAAAAGTAAAAAGTTTGCCATTTTTTTTTTCATTCTTCGTTCAATTAATAGTAGTCAGTTTCTATTTTTGACAGATTTAATCTTGTGATTTGATAATTGTAATTTTATCATACATACTTATCGTATAAAACTTTTGAAAAAAAAAAAAAAACGCATCTTAATGCGTTAAGATATTTCGTTCGAAGCAGTTTATTAATTAATAATAAATTTAAATAAAATGTCTAGTGTATATCGTCGCTTAAAATATAAAAAGTAAGTAAGTAAATTCAAAAATTAATAGATATTTGGATTTTCATTCTGACAGAATGCAGAAGTGTGAAATTGATATTGCAGAAGAGAATATGCGCGTGGTTGTATTGCAATATCTTTGAATGCATTGCGTCAAGAAGTCGTGCATCCATGTGAAACCAAGCGAGTGATTGAAACAGCGCCTTCATAATCTGAGTGCGCTGCCAGTGTGCAGTGTGTATTATTCTTCATAGACTCCTGAGTTTTTCTATAAGCTAGTGCTTTTATGCAGGGAGTATGGGATATTTTTACATTAATACTTATAGTAATCAATCAATAGCGGAAGTTGTTTTAATAATGACTTTTTAACATAATCTTAATATCAAATTATTTTTGCTGCTATGGGTAGCATACAGCGTTTTCGTCAAAATAAAGAACTAGCTCCTCTGAGCACAATGCAAGCGTGCATGGAATAAAAATAACAATCCTAGCAATCAAAATTTACTTTTCGAGTATTTTGAAAATTTCTCCACTAATCAACTCACGAATAAATAGTTTACGCAAAATGCTCGGTAAGATGGCAAGCCCCTCTTCATACAATAGGAAAATAAAATAAAAAAACTCAATAAATTGAATCTAATTATGTATTGAAAATGGCTGATAAATTTTCTAATTATATTTATCAGATCAGTACACAAATAAAAATTTATTTTCGTTGTCAGGATTCAGGAATGAAGTGCTTTACAGTTCGTGTAAAAAATTCATGAACGAGGTATAAATTTCACCAACAACTACTGGAACTTTAGTTTAAAAAATCCTTAAAAAAGCTTATTAACAGATGGAATTTCCTTTTTAAACTCGGCGATTACCGTAAATTTAAAATGAGCTTTCACAACAAAAAAAGATTTGGTCCGTATATTTAATTTAATAAAAATAATTAGCGGTTAATTTAAAGATTTATTAAGTTTTACTACGATGTTCTAGGATAATGCAAAGTCCAAAGAGAATAGTTAATCAAGATTTTAGATTAGTAGTTCATGCAAAAGGTTAATGCTTGGTTCAAAACATCTATTAATAAAGTTGGTAGTATATACATTTAGGGTTATTTTTAGAGCAATAGTGAGGTAAAAAATTAATCTGGAAATAGACTTATTCTGTTACAGTGCTAATCAGTACCTCGGATAAAAAATAAAATAATTAATTTTTGAAATTTATTTATACAAAATACATTTTCATTGTTTCAAAAAATTAAATAAAATACACAAAAATAACATTTTTACTTGATTCTTTGTATAATGACACCTGGAGTAAGTATTCGTTTTAAAAGTATATAATGATTCTAACAAAAATATTAAGTTTTTCGATCCAGTAAATATTAACTATTTGTTTTTTTCATTGGATCATGAGCTGCGTCAAAAAGAAATCTGCATTTTGATATTTATCGACTATGTATAATGATTGATCGTGTCGCTTTCTCTCTTTTACTTTCAGATGAATGCTTTTTTGATTCGATACAAATTAGGCAAAGTAGAAAACTAAACGATGTCAACCGTTTTGGCAGAAAAAATAAAGACACAAAAAAAACCCGATTAAAATGGAAGAAATGAGAGCACAAGTACTGCTGATTAAATACTATTAGCATAACATCGTACTTGAAAGCGATAAAATAAAAAAAAAGGTAGGTCATAGGGACGTTAGACAGTGTCAGGTAAGATAAGAGAATCTCAATTCAAAATAGCTCGCTGACCCTGAAGATTACCGATCGAACGGCTAGAAAAGACGATCGCGACGTTACCGGAGGGAGCGCGGCGCATTAAACGCAGGTGCATAAGGAATATCGTTCCCAACGCGAGGGGGCGCCAGCTGACGGTTTTTCAAAAGAGCGGCTCTTTTCTCTCCGTGTGGATAGGTAATTTCTGAAAGTCGAAAGAAGGATAGGATAAATAGGTGTTAACTCGTCGTTCGGTATACTTATAGTACTGCACGAGGCCAACGTTTAGTGGCTCGACGAGGCAGATTTAGCTGCTGCACAAGACGAGAAGCATCGCCGTGATAGCGCTTCGCCGAGGCGCAAGAGTGGGGTGGAAAGAGACACGCACTCACACATGAATGGAGTTGAACTTTTTAAAATATCGGCGTTGGCCGTGACAAGGGCTATTTTTAGCGCGCGCCGTCGAGATAAGCGCGCGCGGGCGGACGACGGGGGAGGGGAGAGAATCGTCACCGCCGCTCGACTCGCTCGACCGCCTCTCGGGCACGGTTTGCTCCGACTACGGGCTTATGCACTTTTTCGGCCATTGTTTTATACCGAGGCCAATTTAACAGATCGATAACTCATCCCGCAGAGCCGAATCGAATATTTCCATTCGACAAATTTCAAAATCCTCTCTCGCGGTGCAGTTGCGTAACTCTCATCATGAGCCAGGCCTTTTTATTCCACGGTATAAATCGAGGTATAAATAAGCCGCGACGACGACTTTTACTTTTTTTAAACCTTGCGAGATTATGCGAGAGCCATGGTGTTGAAAATATCATAGACACAAGCGCAAGTGAGAAAACACGTTGCGAAGCGAGGACACTTGCGTGAGAATCGGTGTGAATATTATTTTTAAACCGAGTTTATGCCCATGTGTTTTTTGGCTTGACGCTGCTACTTGTTGCATATGGGTTCTGTGTTACAAAAAAAAAAAAAAAAAAAAAAAAAAAAAAAAAAAAAAAAAAAAAAAAAGAGCATATAAAATCTACAGTAGCAAGAGAGCCAAAGAAGAAAAAGAAAGAAAGAAGAACATAAAGCTGCAGCGAACGCAGCAGCGAAGGGGGCCTTTTGACCTCTTTCGTCGCTCGTCGGCGTCGTCGGCGTCGTCGTCGTTCACATGTGTTAACGCTACGAACTCAGCTGCGAAGCCAATGGTCGCTTGGCTGCTGACCGCTGATTAACCCGCCGACGGACGACCATCAAAGGACGTTTATTGTACCCAGCAATTAGCCAGGTGTTTGTTTGCTTTATTTATCGGCGCAAAATGCGTTCGGCCCTTTTTCGACATTTAAAAGTGCGGTGGTGCACGTACGCGGAATAAATACCGCGGACGATATTAAGCGCGCGATGAACCTCGATCGCGGTTTTTAATATTATTAGCTGCCTTTGCTACGTGACTCGATTAAACTCGTTGCTGGAGGAATAGCAACAATTGCAATTAAAAGACATCGACCGACCTGCGGCAGCAGGCACTCGAGGCACCTTTGTTGTTCGTCGACTCTTCGTTTCAAGGGATTAATATACTTATAATATCTCAGGTGTCGCTAACGTTTCGAAAGTTGAAGGTCGCGAGATTTAAACGCTACCATGCACGCAGACGCTGCTTGCAATCGCTCGTTCGCTCGTTATAACTTACTCAATCCGAGATGTGGGAAACGTTTGTGTACATACACAGTCATATACATAGCTATGGCATTCGCCAATACAGGCGCCATTCGCTAAAAACCAAAGCAAATCGCCATTTTTCAGCTCCCGATCCAGCTTATTCCGAAACGATGATGTAGCCGGCATTTAACTTTGACGAGTTATTTATTTTTATGCGACGGCCCTTTAAGGAAATTTAATCTCAAAAATACCCATGTTTGAATTGAAGATTGGTTCCTTAAATTCTGCTTCAGTCTGGGTGAAAAAATCGCGCTTCTCCTTCGTCTTGTCAACTCAAGGACCTACGCTCGATCGAGACTGGCTGTAATTTACTTATATTATTATTTACGAGCAGAAAAGAATTCATTCAATAATTTCATATTCACATTGGTCACGGTGAATCACTTGTTTAGTCCTCTACGTTTACATCAACGGCTCATAGTTTTGTTCATACAATACATATTTTCTTGAATATTTTAAAAGAATCTTATAACAAAAATTGTTATTTTCAAACGAAATTTTTCATTAATAGAAATCCGTGTAATTACAGAAGTTCTTTCTAAGATTGAGGAAAGGATTAAATTTGACTAAGCAGAAAGCTGAGCTTGTTGCCTCCGTGGTGTAATTGGTAGCGCACCAGGCCGGAAACTTGAGAACCCGAGTTCAATTCTAGGCAAATTTAGATTTTTTCTTTTTCTTAGTTTTTAAATTTTAATGGGCTTTATTTGGGTTCCTTTAGTTTAATCACCTCTTGCGTCTTCTCGAGACTTAGTTTCTCCGATTCGCGGATAAATAGAGGTGCATATTGCTTGTAAGAAGGGATATCTGAGTGAATCTTACATAATAATTAATTACTATTTGAGTATAAAATGGTTTTAAATAAAGAAAAATAAGACTATATTTTTCTTGTAAGTCCAAAAATTTAAAATATACAAAAATAATGTTAGTTTCATTAAATTTTTCAATTAAAAAAAATTTTTTGTTTTAAAAGTTACATCTGAAATTGAACCATTGAATTCAAGGATCTTTAGTATGAGCAAGCGTACTGGAACTAAATTGAGCAACTAAAATTCTAGATGTTAAAAAAATAGGAGATAATTACGTTATTATCTAGATATTTATGCGAAAGATCTTTGATTAAAAATATTGATATTTTTTGAATATATACTCTGAACTGGTTTTTAATTAAAATTAAAACTTTAGATACCAACTCGGATACCAAGTTTAAATCCATGGGTTTGTTATATTTCAAAGATTTAAGAGTTTAAATTACATGAAACGAGTCTGAAAAACTTTCATGTATTTTCTGAAAGATTAATTTTACAATAATAATATTGGTTTAATGCTTGGTCTGATACTTAATTTTATCCTCAATTTTATCTATGATCTTCTTGACCCACTTTTAAGTGTCTACAACTTAAATAATTCATTTATCAAAGAAGTTAGCATATAAATTTTGCTAGAGACAATTTTTTCTATCTTTCATGAGATGAATTTTCTATTCAAAACTCAACTTTTTGTGATTTAATTGTAATAATCCAATAATACTCCTGTACTCAAAACCATTTCCCTTTATAAAAGAGAGCTATCGCCATCTTGCGTAAGATTTTTATTCGTGAGCTGATTGGTGAAGAAGTTTTTAAAATATTCGAAAAGTACATTTTCATACCTCCGGGACGAAAACACCAAATTTCCTCCCCGGCTCGGAGCGGGACTTTGGGTTTTCCTCCCGTCGTAATGAAAAAAACATTACACACGACGCAGGAAAAGTATTAGCCAACCCCTAGCAAACCTTTGCCACCCTCGCCTTCGGCTCGGGCGTCAATTTGGGTTTGCTAGGGCTGGCCAATACTTTTCCAGCGCCCGGTGTGTAATATACTATTTGAGGTTACTCTTATTGTTTTTTCCTATGCGCACTTGAAGCGCGCTCAGAAGAGCTAGTCATGGTAAAAAACCTAGAAAGATGAACAAAGTCACCCGTACATAGTATAGGTTTTATAATTATAATATACATATACATAAAAATAATTAAAATAATATTTATGTATGTTGCCAACTATTAGTTTAATACATGTATATTAATAAACATTCTATGTTCTATTTATTATTATTACTTGATTATTCAAATAAATTTTCATTATTTGTAAGTAATAAAATAATGATAAGTAATAAAAAGATGATTCATTAATAAAATTAAACGATCCAATGGAATGCTAGTTTTATAAATAGTGCGCCACACTTTTTTCTCTTATTCATTTTTCAATAAAAAAAACGATAATTTATTGCTCATTTCATATACACATATTGAAAAGTTTAATGTTTGAAAATTTCAATGAAGTCATCGTGATCAAAATTAGAAATATACTTGATTGTACTAACAAGAATAACAAAATGGTGTTATCAAAAAGATGTAGTTCAAAGATGGTATAAAATTTAAAATTATATTAGCTTAAAAAGGGTAAATAAAATATATCTATTTTGTTATGAAAGACCTTATTGATAGCCTTTAAAATTTTTTGTGAATGTAATCATTGCAAAAAATTTTTAAATGTGTATTTTCCTATGATTTTTAAAGTATTTTGTTTTTCCGACTAAAAAGTAAATAATAAATTAAATATAATTAATTATAGACATAATGTACTAAATAACGATTTAAAGTATGATAAGCAATAGCAAAAATTATCTAGTTTTATCAAAATCCCAACTATTTCATAAGTTTTCAAAAGCTATCGATAACAATTTTTTCCCAGATTTTTATCGGTGATAGATCTTACATAACAGTTGAAAAATGACAGTTCTTAAAACTTGTCGGAAAGACAAGTTGTATAAAATAAAACTTTATCAATAATTTTTTAAATTTTATTACCGTAGCAATAGAAGTTTTTTTAATCAATTTGCGTCTAATAGAAAAAAAAAAAAAAAAAAAAAAAAAAACCAGTAGTTAAAGAATTTTATCGTGCATTTAAAAATATCACGTTTCAAAAAAAAATTTTTTTTAATTTTTCCTACTCCAACTTTAATTTTTAAAAAAACATTCAGGTATGCAGAAAATATTATGAAGCTCAATAAAGCATTATAAATGAATCATCGAGAAGAAAATTTTCAACGATTATTGAAAAAACATAATTTGTCAGTCTTGAGGATTAAGTAAGCATAAGGTTGAATCAGTCACGGAAAAGCCAAGATATCTGCCTCAGGGTCACGATAAAAGGGACCTTCAATCATCGAAGGTTAATATAAATTTTCGCCAAAATCAGGATAATTATCCACCGATGTTTCATGGACTCGAAAATGTCAAAGCATTTATGATAGATTTTCAACAAAGCTCGCGTGTAGTGGATTGGCGGCGATGACTCCGGGTCGTGTCGCGGGGACAAAAATAGCTGCGGAATAGCACGAAGCGATTCGCAGACCAGCCGGGAAGTGCATGCAGGCTACTACTCCACGTAACGTCATAAACAAACAATGCTCGTTGCCGAGAATTTGCTCCTCCTAAATCGACTATGCCATCGCGAACAATAACCGGTTTGGTCTTTTTATTATTACACTCAACTCCCGTCGCTGCAGAAGATTCCGCTCTTTTGTCGCGTTCGTGATTTTTCCTTTTCCACGCTCAACACTTTGCATCTTGTAATCGAAAACCCCACCTATACCGTCGCTTCGACAATGAACGCTTATACACACGTATAATACTACAGTTTTTTTTATTATTCGAGACAGCCATTTTATTTTTAAATAGTTTAACGCCATTTACTGCATGTGTTGTATTATTAAAAGGTACTTAAGGCAACTATTATTAGAACAGCCGGTTTTGAATAAACAAGTGGAGGTGCGTTATAGTTATTCAATTGATAGAATAAAGACGTTTAATGATCAAGCTAAAAATAGTATAACGCGTGATTTCAACGCAGCGAAACTCATATATTCCAGCGAGTTTTTGGAGCGACCGGCCATTGGCGTGCCTCGCCTCGCTGGCCTTGTCGTCGCTCGCTGTAGTGTGGTTGTGTGTAACATTAGAGTCCCCGAATACAGTTCCGGCTTGGCTACTACATACGGGCTTTTCATATACTTTTGTCTCACACCAGCAACTGCTTTAATTTTAATTTTTTTTTTTTTTTTTTCCTAGTAGTATTATTAAAATTTCCAAGGTCTTACGATTTTTGTGTCAACAACGATCGCTCTTAACTTGAATTTTTTTTTTTTTTTTAAACTCGAGTTTTGGTTCCTTGATTCAAGACTCAATCTACATTACTTTATAAAATTCAACTTCACCAGGAAGAATTAAACCACTGAGAATTTTGTTCATAATGAATAAAAAAATCTAATTTTTTTGAAAATTCATGGACTATAAAAAACGAAATACTCGAACAAAATTAAAAATAAAATTAACCTATTTTAAAAATAAACCTCGAAATAAACTTCCTAACTTTATCGCAATGATACAAATAAGTGATATTTTCTTGATTTTCTTATAATTTTAAAGGGAAAAATATTAAATGATTCATGTTGAAAACTACTTCGTTAAAATTAATTACTTTAATTAATTTTTTAACCCGATCTTATTATTTTAGAGATAAATGTTATTTATGAAAAATTTAATAAGTCATTCAAAAGTTAAAAAATACAGTAAAATGCAGTGTGTATGACATTATTTGTTGAAAAATTTTTCGTTAAATCTTCACTATTGAGTGATTATAGCATAAAATAAATTCTCTTGAACATCTTATTGATTAAAAATATGGGTTTTATTGAAGTATCCAAGGAAATATCCTCTTGACGTTGCTCGAATAAAATTTTTTTTTATGGATGCACAATTTTCTTTTTTTTTTTTTAATTAATTGCTAGTTTCGCTTAAAATGAAAACTTATATTGACTCATCAGCTTTTAATTGCAGTAAAATTTACTATGAAATTTTGTTATTATCTTGTTTTTTTATCGATAAAATAATTTAATTTATAAAAAAATCACATGGTTTTTTCAAGTAAAGTGAAAAGTTTAAGACAAAAAATTTGAGCTAACAGAATGTTTAATAGAATATAAATTATATAGATAAAAGATATGAGTGTACACATAATTCAAAGGTTTCTGAAATAGCACGAACAATGAATCGTTTTTAAGTGTTTTAGCTTATAATCATTTTACCATATAAATTTTTTTATCATTCTAATAAAAAATATATAACAATACTTTTTTCTTTGTTGTTAAATAAAAAAATTGCCAGGACCTTTTGATAGTAATGCAGTATCCGAGATTAAGAGTTTGTAATCTGTGTTTATGATGATTATAACGTGAATTTAATTTTTAATGTTTGTTTGGATAAAATTTAAAAGCGTTTTTAATCGAGTTTTTAATTGTAAGAATAAAAAATTTTTTAACAGAAAAATTGTAATCGAAAAATCCGAGGTAAATATAGAAATAATCAAAAACTTTTTTGATGTATTTTTTTAAGATTGCCAAACAATTTTATCGAGCTGTTTCAACAGTGCTTTATTAGGATCTTTTTCGTTCTTTTATGTGTCAATTTATTTGTGGAAAAACATTTAAAATTAATCAGGAATATAATCGGTCAATCACAGGAACAATAGACTTTAAAACCAAAAGTTCTGGGTGCCCTATTTACTGTCTGTTTCAAGATTTTACGCATAATTTTGAATAACATGAATAAATATATACACGTTAGAATATGTCAAGGTCGAAAAAAAACTACATTGAAAATTAAAAATTCTCTTGAAACGCACAAGACATATTATATCAACTAATAAGTATCGATATCAATAGCGTAGTCGTAAGTACATACGTTGTATATTTCTCAAAGTGATAAAGCGCCTGGAGGATTTACTCGGCCAAGTATCGATTAATGACTAATTTATACTTATTTTATACATCCTTGTAAGAATTTTATATATTTCTACTCTTAAGCTTTCCGGTAAGTTTTAACGAGCAACAAAGACAAAAAATGTTGATTGCAGTACTTATCTGCAGTACTCTTGATTGCAGTTTGATAAGCTCACAAGGCATCGATGCTGAAAGTAAATGTTTGTCATTTACGTGTCAAACAAAATCTAAATGCATATTGTAATATGGTATTTATTTAATTTTCGATAACTTATATGTTGCAATAAAAAATCTACTTTCATGAACAAAATATAATTTAATGCAGAAAAAATTTTGATTTTATGTATTTATTATATCAAACTAAGCTATATATTTTTCGATTTATCAATATTTCGAATAAAAATCATATTCGTATCCAAAAATATAGTATTTAATTTGACGGCCCGGCTGGGAGCAAGCGGCATTGCGACCCGAGCCGAAGGAGGCTAAATCGAACCCTCGAGCCTAAGGGAAATATACTATTTTTCGTCCTTCTAACCGAAAACAAGGGGCGAAGTTCCGATTTTGAGGTTAGAGGGACGAAAAATTAATATTCCTTTTTTCTAAAAGCTTAAAAATTTTACTTCCGTCAAGAAAGAAAGCTCTTATTTTTCTGTTAATCAATTGAGGGCTTATTTATCAAACAAAATATAGTTTAAACAAACATTGCTCAAAAGTTCTTTTACAGAATTATGATTTAATTTAATAATACCCTGGTAAAGATCATAAAATAATTTTTATCAATGAGAAAGACTACAATTCCATTAATAATACTTAAAATGATCATTTTGAGTAAATGAATCTGATTCATTGAATCAATACCATTTAACTAGCGACAAAATACGAATATTTTTACCTGAGCTGACGAGTGTATTACTTGATAAGGTAAAGGTATCTGATTCTTATTATTGAGTATTTACCCTGTTTTTGCGTAATATTGATTTAACAAAACATAATAAAAGATTTGTTTACGATTTTTTTTTCAATCGTCACATGCGTTTGTTTACAACTTCCATCGGAACTTTTCACTTTTAATGACGTTTAAAATATTAGTACCTATTGGTATACCTCACCAGTTTATTATCATTATCTGTTAATAATGGCTAACTTTATGAACAATTACTTTTGAAAAATATTTGCACTTTACTTCCTGCATGCGATATATTTATAAAATCTCAACGTAATTTTTAATTCATAAAATATTCAAATTCAAAAACAAACTGTCTTCAGAGAAAATAATACAAGCTGCTAATTTTTAATTTAACCGCGATTTTATCAGTCTTATTTATAGAGACAATTAAAGTCAACATTTTGTTTTTAGTTTCAGAAGAATTACTTTTTAGCTCCGTGTAGTAATAAAAATAAAAAATAAATAAAACACCAATACGACTCACAATTTAATACTCATGCATACGCGTTCATGAAGAATTGGCTAAAAAATATTCTTAGCGTACGGTATAACATTAGGTAAGTGTGCTTAATGTTACGCATATTCAAAAGGTTTATTTTTGTACTGCAATAATTTAAGATCAGCTGATTCGGTTGACTTAGTTATGAGGCTTTAGACGTTCAAAACAAGTCGCAGCTTCGATAATTTGATTTTAATTGCAAAACTTTTTATTTAAAATAATATTATTTACATAAAATGCGTCAATTAATATTATTTTCTATCAGCTGAATGGATTATTAAGATGTAAATATTTAAAGAAACCTAATTCCTTCACCGTAACCAGTTACGACTGGAAAGAAAAAAAAAAAAGGAAAAAAATCTCGAAAGATCGAGTGATGATTGGAGAGTAACGCAAGTAGCGAGACACAGGCCGAGAGAGCGAGAGCGCTAAGAACCTTAAAAGCCGCAGAGAGTATAGCCGCGGGCAGTGGAAACATTTGGCAATACACAAGCGTATTTGTCACGTATCTGAGTTGTCAAGAGGTAAACGTATGTGTGCAGATAGGGTAGATTACTAAACCTAAGTGCAGGCAATAAAAGAAAAGACTGAAACTGCAGTAAAGGAAGCATCAAGCTGAGCGCGAAATTCGAGCTATTCACCGACGAAAGTCGGTCACGCGTGAGCTTTGATAATGCGCGTTATAGGCTGACGACTACTTGGCTGCTGATGCTGCCTGCAGTTCAAAACAGCTCGTGATTAACCAATAACACGCGGTTTCGATAAATCAGCACTACGCCGGCAAAAGTAAAAACCGATTACGAACTTAATAGTCACAAAGCTGTTGTTTCAGCTGCTTAAAGAGAGAGAGAGAGAAGCAGAAAAAAAAAACAATACTCATTGAATTCATTGAGTGCAAAAGGTTAGGTATTAGGTACGGAGGTAAGCCGGTGGCACGTGGCCTGCAGTGAGCGTTGCTGACTGTTGCAATGGTGCATCATCGGCCGGAACAAAAGTGTTGCCGCTGCTGGCTGCAGCCATGCAGCAGTCAGCAGGCCGCTTACTACGTAGTAAATACAGTCCGCTGCACAAGTGTAGGTAAATGCTCGGGGTAAATGTGTGTGCGCGCAAGCAAGTGGAAACAGAATAAGATAAGCACTGTTTAAATGCATATTAAACTAACCTGTCGCTCTTGTCGACCTGGACGAGAGGCGCGAGCTCTTGCCTGGGCGGCTCGGCCGATATACCCTGGGCTCGGTGCTTCCTGGGGCGCGGCTTTGTCGGTGTCAGGGGCGACTTGAAGGGCAGCACGCTCAGAAATTTGTCGAGGTGGCTCCGGAGATCGAGGATCTCGGCGTCGCGCTGCCGCAGCTGGGCCTCGAGCTCCACGATCCGCTCGTCCCTGAGCCGCAGCAGCTCCTGCAGCTCCGCCATGTCGCCGCAGCCGCTGCCGTTGAGCCCGCGGCTCGGCTGCTGCTGTAGCTGCTGCTGCTGCTGTTGATGCTGCAGGTTGTTCTGGTGCTCCTCCTCGTCGTCGGCAAGCCGCGTTTGCGGCGACGAGAAGCACAGGGAGTCGAAACACACGCGCATAGACACGCAGGCGTCGCTGATCAGGCGGCAATCGGGCCCGTCCATCCAGCAAGCCGACTTCGGGGGCCCGCCGCCGCCGCGTTGCTCCTGCTGCCGCTGCGAGGGCATGCAGCACCGCTGCAAGCCTTATGCCTTTTTCTTCTGGGCTCCTGCCACCGCGGAATACGACAAAACACTACGGAGATTCACAACTGTACAACTAAAACTCGAACGATCTACAATATACTTATCACTGTGGCAACTTGCTCGATCGGATGGCCAGCCAGCCACGACAACGACCGCGGGCCGCTGCTGCCTGTTGCTCGCGTCGCGCGCTACTCCGGGGATCTACTTGTTTTTCCGGCGATTCGCGACAACGGCCGCAGCAGTAGCTCGTCCCGAACTCCCGACCCACGTGCCCACAGCTAAGATCCAACGCGCACGCGTACTTAATACTTACTCAAACACACTCTCTTATCGCGCCATCTCGTCACTATCAGTACACTACACCTCTATATTTCGTACATTTCAATCCTACTGATGTCTTTTATTTCATTTTGTTTTATTTTTTAAAAATCCTACACTTTATTCAAGTTCGACAATGCAGCTCATGCTTCTGCGTATTGCTCTTTAGCTACGAACAAAGTTCTTTGTTACGCAGGAACTTCATTGTCACTGAGAAATGAGAATTCGGATTTTTGGATATCTCGGGTTCGTTATCTTAGTCGGTAATAGAACGATCTTCTTTATCTGCCACTGCTTTACTTTATTCGTGCCGTCGACGATAGAGAGCGTTACCTACCGGACTTTAAAATGATTGAGATTATTGTTATTAAAAATTTTTTGGATTTTAAAGTAAAAGAAATTAAATGTTTTATTTAAAGTTTTAATCCCTTTTTATAATAATGAAGCATGTTCGAATGTCTTTGTTTTATAATTGATTTGATTGGTTGAGAACGTTAAATTCAAAATTTGAATTGCGTTTAAGTTCAAACATTGTATATTTTGTTATTAAGAATTTTTTGCAATAATTTTTTGAATAATTCAATAGTTTGTTACAATAAATTGACTAAATTTCTTTGTAGAATTCTATAAAATAAAATGAGAATCTTTATTATTTTAAAAACAACTTTTTAAGCTATAATCACAAAAATATCGAACTGAACTTACAACTTGTTCATCACTTTTTAGTTGCAGGTTGCATACGATATGTTAAGAATTTAGTGTTAAAAATTTTGAACTTCGTTTTTTTGAAAATGAAAGTAAAAATTATCGTTTATTTTTTATTAAAATTAAAAATTAGTTTCAGAGTTAGTTACATAAAAAGTTGCAAAATAAATCGTTTCTTGAATAAAACTAATTCCGTACTTGTATAAAGCAAGGTAAAGTACAAGCCTGCGAAAGATGAAATAAAATAAAATAAAATAAGGTAGGTGTACCTAATATGGCCCTGTGCCTAATATGGCCCCCCTTGTTATTTTGAATATGCTCAATATGCGGCATCTCTACAAGGTAGGAAGAAGTCAAAAACACTGAATTATGAAGTTTTGAGTTGTTTTGAACATTTGAAAATTTATTTTGCGCTTGCCTTATAGCTAAAACTCGTTTCGTATACCTTCGTTATTATTTTACGTTATAATTAAATGGTCTGCCAAAAGATTTAGACACACCTGACCAAAATTTTCATAAGTAGCTTCGATTTTTTATTGTTTCAGTTTTAAAACGCGATTTTAGTTTTTGTTCAACTCGTTTTCTAACGGGTTTTATTCTTAAATAACTTTTTATTCTGCAGTGTACCTAATATGGCCCCCCGCCCAATAATTAGTAGAAATACCGATATTTCAAAGTGTATTTCCTAAGAGTCCTTAGTTTCATATTTACTTTTTAGAAAATCCTATCCTAAAGTTATTTAAGAACAAGAAAATCTCTACTATCCAATTTCGCAAAATCATATTCAAGTTCAATGCTCCGAAATATTGTGTGTGCCCAGACGTAGTCCCTTCGAATTTTCCCTTTAGTTTGAGTTTCCCCTTTTTGAGTTGTTTCGTTACCGCAAGTAACCGGACTCGGAGCTATGTACGTGAATTTGCAATATAGAGTTTAGAGTTCTCGAGTTGAATTAGTTTACGCTTGAACAATTGATGCAGTCTCTCTCTCTCTCTCTCTCTTCTACGACATTTCTTTACGGTTAAAATAGTTATCTTCTCCGTGAAATCGAGTTGAACAGATAATTGTAAGTCGCTAAATTTTTAATTATAATTTTAAGCACAATTGAAAATGAAATAAATTCAATAATTTTTGCGGCCGTTCTGGATAAATATTTTTTCATACTGAACAACAAAATGTATTTATTAATTACATTTTAATCATATTGAATTCAATTTACCAATAGCAGTTGAAAAATTATAAAAATTTCTATACTCTGGATTGTTAATTTCGGTTCGGTGATGTTTCTACACTACTAACTAAATTTTTTTTAGTAAAAACTAAAACTTTTAGTTACGAGTCAGTCTATTTTATCATAAATAAAATCAAAAACTACTTCCTTCGAATAATTTTTAGCTTTTTAGCTGCCACTCAGAATTTTTTCTTATACGCACTTGACTCATTTATACCTAAAAATTAAAAAAAATTTTAAGCTAAGTCAAATAGTTAAAAACTGGAATTGTATAATACTGCAATTTTTCAAAAAATTAACGTCAAACCAATAGCTCAACAACGTTTCTTATTACTGACGAATTAAGATTGACCTTATTGAACTGTTGACATAGTTTAAAACAAATAAAAAAGATATCAAAAGTTAAAAAAAAAAAAAAAATTTGTCGCTCAAAGGACCAGTTAATATTATGTACATTTCTTTGCAATTTGTAGTTAATACCTTTTGCTTCAGTCTCTAGTTTTTTTATATAGTGTTATTCAAAGAAAATTATGTGGTCAATAAAATTTATAAAATCGAAAACTTTGATATACCTGATTTTGCAATTTTCTTCATGAATTGATGATACAATTCTCAACAAAATACTTTCTAGCATATAACTATAGGATTTTTTAAAATAGGACCTCATAGATTCAATTATGGTTTTTGAATTTTTAATCATATTAGTCCCGTCTTTAAGAAAAAAATAATGACCAAATATGTTTTTAAAAAAAAGAATATAATCAAAATGAGTATACCTGTCCTGAGTAAAATTTTATTTTTTATTTTGGTTAACTGAAATAATATTTATGCAAACAACTTTAAATAGTTAAATCAGGTTAATGTTAGAACCAACAACTCAAAATAAGACCGAAATGTTTGATTCCGATGAATTGGTTTAAAAAAAATGAAATTTTTAAAGCACAGCACATTTTATGTATCCCTACTTTTACTTGGATATTTTCCAATTATAGTGTTATTACGATGATTTTAAAATTAAGTTTAGCTAAAGTTTGATGTAAGAACGCCAAAAATTAATAGTTGTAGAGTTTTGAGAAATATTCCAAATTGATTCTGATAAGTTATGGTTAAAAGTATGAAATACAAAATTAATTTTATCTCAGTTTTGGGAATTTGTTATTGGCTGTTTTTTTGAAATATATTTTAAGGCTTTAATACTCGTGCACTTTTCCTAATTTCAAATTCAGAAACAATTGTGAAGGTACGGAGGCATTGTTCATAAGTTCGTTGTAAAAAAGATGTCAAAAAATGCTCGCACAATGACTTGATGTTTAGTTTTTCCGAGAGTATGTTATATATTAAAGTTCTGTTGAGGTGGTCAAATTTCAGATTCCCGAGACAAAACTGAAAAAATTTAAGAAAATCTGTCGAAATTTATACTTAAAAGAATAATGGTATTTTAAAAACTGCAGTTTGTATTTATTAATTACAGAATAATTGACGATGAATGGTGTATGTAAAAAAGAAAAGGTGCTGATGTTAATTAGCCAAGGATCGTGTTGCAGTAAATGTGCCCGAACGTTTGAAATAATAATAATAGTAATGTAGGAAGGTAATAAGTAAAACCATGAGTTTTATTTAACGCATACAAAGTGCTCCCCTGGGTAGAGGAGAAAAAGCACGCAGCAGCAACGTCAGCCGAGCGGCCGACACTCCCTAATCAGAAAAGAAATATATAAAGTGCGCTCCCTTGATAATAACGACGATGAAAAAAGGCTGCAGCAAATAGCTATGGGTAGCTGTTACACAATTACGAAATAAAGTTGTAAAATTAGCATCGTAAGAAAAAATTCGAATAAATTAAATTAAATTGAATTAATCGAGAGAAGAAGATTGCAGGGCGGCGGGTAACGAGTAAGCTGCTGGGGTATCAGAGAGTTGATAAGCCATAAGGCAATTGTGTAGATGGCGGCCGCTTTCCACCTTGTAGCCTCGGGCCAGGTGTCCGTGGCGGTGGTGGTGGTGGTGGTGGTGGAGGGCGCCCGCACCACCACCACCCCTGGCTTCTCTCTCCCGGGCGCGCTAGCGCTAGTTAGCGAGTTAGCTGATTGGACGCCTGGAGGGAGAGGAGCACCAGTGGTGGTGGCTCTCGGGGAACCGTAATATCATAATAGAATAGCAGCGGTAGCGATGTTAGTAATAGCATCGCCGAGCGCTCGATCGAGCCCGCCCGCCCGCCCGCAATTTGCATCGCATTGTGTATTATACGGCTCGACGCCGCCGCGTGTGTACTCGTTATGCGGTCCATCCATCCATCTGTCCCTGACCCCCGCGGCTATGAACCCCACCACCTAGCTTTTCTTTCTCTTACGACCCGTCGGATAACCTTTTATTACATTCGTCGACTCGCGACTTCTTCTTTTTATAATAAAATCATTTCTCATCTTCAATCCTAATTTATGTATTATTCTTATTCAGATACTTTTATAATTTAAGCTGCAAAGTAGATTGATTCGATAAACGTCTACCGTTCACCCTCGGGATCCTACAACCGATATAGCGTATAAACGCGCGATTTTTCCCGTAATAGGGGTAGCTGCACCGATATCGAATATCGAAATTTCATAAATTATCATACGCTCCGTGCAGCAGTTTAGTCTCGGCAATGGAGTAATTCTCAAAGCGCGAAAAATTTCGCCGTCGATGATGACGATGATTGTATGCGTTTTTGCGATGGGGGCCGAGCCCCGCGTATAAGCGCGTAAAAAATGATTTAGGGACATCAGCTATGTAACCCCTCCATAAAAAAGCTCCCAATGTGCTTTATGTATATACAGAGACCGCTTTGATCTCTTATCGTCTCGCTCGTACCACCGGCAACCCCCAGGACTAAAAAATATCAACTAAACGATAACCTTATTTTTTATTCATTATATCCTGCATCACCCACCCAACTTTCTTTTCCTCGTCAGCTCTTCAATTTTCAAAGCGGCTCTTTTTCTCTATTGGCACGAAAATTTCGTCTCTCGCACCCACATTCACGAAAAATTTTATTACTTCGTTAAATATGAAATGACTGTATACCCAATAACTTAAAACTGTTTTTGCACCAAACCAAAATAATATTTTTTAAATGTGGGATCATTTTGAAGCTTGAAAGTTTAAATCGTTTTGTTGACTGATTTAGATGAACTAGTTCGCTAGGTCACGAAATCTTATTTTTTCAGAACAAAAAAACTGTTTACCCACTCTACACCCCTACTTTTTCGTTGATATTTGTTTGGTTTTAAAAATTTGAAAAAACTAAAGTAAATTCTAAGCAAAAAAAAACTTTAGAAAAAATAAAAAATTACAAATCCATTATGGGTACAATCAAGGGTACAATAATGTTAAGGTATAAATACCTTTGATTTAAAGAAATACAAAATTATGTATTTTTCTTTTCTAAGCTTTATCATTATTTTGAAATACGTAAACGATCATTTTAATAAAATTATATATTTTCGTTAGAGAATCTTAAAATTCTCTACTTCATTCAGTACTACAGCATAACTATTTAAGATTAATATGGACACTTCAAACATAAAATTAGTTTTATGAATAAATAGAATCGAAAGAAGCATCTCCAAAAATGTTATCTACTAATTTATATTATACATCAATGGAAACAGTATATAAGGTCAACTACTTTACCG
The DNA here is from genome assembly GCA_038277355.1 of Encarsia formosa. Lineage (NCBI taxonomy): Eukaryota > Metazoa > Arthropoda > Insecta > Hymenoptera > Aphelinidae > Encarsia > Encarsia formosa. The sequence goes on along the minus strand of CM076187.1, from coordinate 13,497,882 downwards.
GGTTGAGCTCGGGTTAAGCTTGAGTATCCCGATGCGCTTGCGGTTGGTAGAGTCGACTGAGTCCCCGAAACCCTTATGCAAGCATCGCTCGAGAAATTCGCTCAATTCGGGGTTCTTTAAAGGGAGTTTTTATTAGAGTAGGGATATAAAATCGATAATTGGGTAGAAACCACGTTAAAAATCACGAGAGACGCAAACAGAGAAAACTGTATAAAACAACCAAAAGTAAGTGGCGTGGGGTCCATCACACATGAGGTTGGAAACCCTCCCTTGTAACGAATATCTACCCAAAAGCAAAATTGCGAAAAAAAAAAAAAAAAATTATATTATACTTTTAAAATTAACTTTGACTTCATAAAGTTTGCAAAAAAAATCTAAAACTTTACTCAAAATTTTATTAACTTCCAAAAAACTCTAAGCTTTTTCTAGTCATCTAGAATACGACCCATCCCGCGCATCACACACGCCTAATTCTGACGATTGAAAACTGCAGCAAGGCTCACGACTTTTAACTTATTTTGAATGGCTGAAATTAGGTACCATATAGGATTAAACTAGTAATTTAAGCGTCAAATAGGTTTAGAAATGAATTAGAAAACAAAAATAAAAGTACTTTTCAAAGCTTAAATAACTAGGAAATGAACCCATATTAATTTTTCCACCGGATGTTTTCAAATTGATTTTTATTTTTTGACCAATTATTCAGAAGAAAAAACTACTATAGTAGTTGAAATCTTACATAATAAGTCTACTTAAAGCCACATGCCATCCATATTTTCCCAACTTTCCCGAGGTGCTGTAGAACGCGTATGATTTGTATGTCTGGGTGGCTGAAATTAGGCACACATACCTCTTACAAGAAAACAGTTTAAAAAATATTAAAAATTGAACCAGTTAGTATACAATAACAAAATTGTAATAATTCAAATAAAAACATCGAGTTTTACAAATGCAGTAAAGAAAACTGAATGAATCGAAAAAGCACGATAAAGATCCTGCATCAAATTAAAACGCAATTAAAATTACGGCGAATTACGGTGTAGTACACCAAAAGTGAAACGCGCGTTAAATTAATGCGCGTTTGAATTAGCCGAAAAATCGTCCAACTCATCAAGCTAACACCGAAACGGTATCATTTTAAATGCAGTTAGCGGGCCGAGGGATTCCCTTGCGTTGCGGGTGCTTGGTAGAACGAGTAACACAGATGGAAGTATGGAAGCGCGAGAGCGAGAGAGAGAGCGCGCTGAATGGAATTTGAAATCCCCGAAGTCGCAATATCAATTACTCTCATGGCGTGCGCTCTCGCACATCCGACATCAGATTAAGCTCTCGAGATTTTCCATCCAGACAAGAGAGATATCTGACTCGGGACTCCTACATCCCATCATCATCGTTCTTGCTCCTGGGCTGAAGATCGCGCAGCGACTTAAATGAAAATCCAGTTTTCCTCCCGGCAGCTATACCGGTGTACGTATAACTCTGTTCTTCTCTTTTTCCTTCCAACATCCAGCCAGTCTGCTTATTTCGTTTCCAATGCGAGAACCCGAAGAAATTATATTTTTCCTCAGCTTGCCAAGTGAAAGGTAATATTTTTCCTCTGAGCTTTCCACCCTCGTTTTTTTTTATCATGGCCCCTCCTCCTCCTTCCTCTACTACTTTTCGTATACTTTTTCATTCGATATTACGCACGGAGCTCAGTAAGGATTTTACGAAAATGAATTTCCATTTCATATTTACATCCGGCAACTTATACTGCTTTTTCCTTAATATTATTTCTCGTGAAAAACTCGCTCTACGTTCTACAAATTGACATTGGAGACAGTGCAAGTACGAATATTGGATAGCTCATAATTTTTTTAAAACTGCACGATGAAATTCAAAATCGTCGTATAAAGTTTTCTTTTGAAAGCTTTATCCATCTTCGCAATACGGTTTACCCGTAGATTTCGGTTTGCATTGCCGATGTCTCTTGTGTAAACCAATAAACAGTTTATTATTATTATTATTATTCATCATATGTATACCTGGAAAAAACATCTAAGCAAAAAGTATCGTAAAAATAAAGTGGTTGAAAGTTTCCAAATAAATGAGTTGAAAAAATGAGATGAAGATAAATTGACAACTTTGCAAACGTCGTTCGACACCAGGGTCGACGGTCCTAGATCTTCATCGGGAGATAAAAAAAGATAGACAAGAAGAGAGAGAGAGAGAGGTAATGGGCTTAAGGCAAATAATCAACAGCTCAAGTGGGTACATAAGTGAGTGATTCTTCAAAGCTCACAATCCGTAAGAACGTTAGTACAGTAGCTCTAGCGCCCTCGACTGGATGTAATCCAGTTTGTTTGATCAATAAACCGGGTGGAGAAGAAGGAGACTTTGGGAGAAGAATAAGTGACATCGCGGGTGTATTTGTCCTCTCCTACCTGGATCTCCTCGCAGTGTCGAGTGATACTCCTCCTCTCCTCTTTGCTTGTTCTTCGGCTATATGCCCGAGGGGACACCCGATTGACACCCCCGGCTTTGAGGATAAAGCTTTTTCCTTCGCTCTCACGATATCCAAAAGGATCTTTGTTTCTGAATTTCCGATACAATCTCTCTCTCTCTCTCGTATCACACCCCTGAAGAATTCAATGATCGGGGAATTTTCGAACCTTGCCGAGATGGGCGACAAACACCGTATCCCCCAACCCCTCCAAAGGTCTTGATTTCTTCTTCTTCTACTTTTATTTCTTTCTCAAACCTCTTCTGCTTTTTGTAATGCTGACGAAACACACCTATAACCGTCAGATCTTGTATATATTCCTAAATGTGAAATTTTTCATTTTTTGCTTTTCTCATACCGCGGTACTGCATGTTCATTACACACATCTACTTAATTATACTGAGAACATATCAATACCAGTCAATTGAACTTCATTATGTAGATATTATACAATAAATCTAGTTCTACCATACCTATTACAAAATTAACGAGAGGGGCAGAGGCGAGTGCTACCTCTATATCATATCCTTACTTATTTATGCGGTGAACGCTGATTTATTTTTCTTTATAATAATTGTTTGTTACAAAAGATTCTATGTAATGATTTTAATAGTTTGAAAACCTCAAAAAGCTTTGTTTAAAAGTGCGAACTTTTTCTTGCTTTTTTTTTCTGAATTTTCTTTTATATTTTAATAAAAAACTAAAATTAAAGGGTTTGTAATTATACAGTATTCACATAAAACTTGATATTACAGCTTAAATTCGATCAAAAAAATTAAAAAATGTTCAGTTAAAAATTGGATAAGAGCAATGACAATTTGAAAAATGGAGTTATTCATTTGACTCATAGAAATTTTTCAATTTAATTCATTACTTTTGTTCAAGTTTTTGAATGTATCAATCAAAAAAGTATTTTCAAACTTTGAATAAAATGATAATTTTCGTAAATGATCGTGTCAACGAGCTTACTAGTATCGACAATGATTGATTAGTGTACTGGTGCAGAATCTCCATCAGGACGATTTTGAGACATTGAGGGCGTAATGAAGCAGAACCCGACGTTCTCCACAGGCTCTGGTGACTTAATGAAACATAAACTTAACCCTTATAAACTGTTAGAGGAAAAATAAAATCATTAAGTTCACTTGAAGACAGTTTTTATTAATTGAAACATGTCAATTGCTGACTTGTTTTTACATCAGGAGATCTTTATTAGAAGAATAAAATTACTCAGATATTCAAAGTTATAAAATTCTAAAAAAATATTTATAGTTAAATTTTTACTTGGGGTTGTAGATTTTTTCACTGAAATATGTACGTACTCAAAAACGTCTTTATTACTATCGTAACTGGTTTTTTCTTTGCTATTTTTTTTACATAATCTTATCCTATTCCTATTGAAATCAGAGAAAAAATTAAAATATTATGTAAAAAAAAAGTTTAGTAAGCTTTACACGACAAGTGTTTGTTTATAAAAAAAAAAAAAAGTTTCTTGATCCACCGGTTTTTTTTGTCAGTACCGGAAAAAGTAGAGTTCAGTCACACTGAATAAAAATTAAATGAAATTTCCTCAATAAACCAAAATAAAAACCGAGTTATGAATGAATTAACGCTGAATGATAAGTAAAAGCTCAAAACCGAAACGATTTCAATGATTGGCCGGCTGATTAATGTACATACCGAACGGTTCGCAAAAGGCCGCCACACGCGGTTGTGTGGTGCGGTCGCATTAAAGCTCTGATGGCCAAAATGGATAACGCTCTAGCGAAAACAGAGCTGTTTACGGGTAATTGCATTGAGGAAAGCGGGAGAGGAGGAATTCATTAAAAAGACAGGGAGTTGCTCTGCGGAGACGGGGTAATTTAATAGGGAGCGCGCGCGCATCGGCCATCGATCACGCGGGGAAGCCGAGCAAGATGTAAAGAGGCCGAGAGAGAGAAAGAAGAGCACAGGTATAAGTATTGTATACAGATATACGACGTCGGCTCCCTTCTCCGAGCCAGCCAGCCAGCCAGGCAGCCTTATATAAAGTCAGCAGCAGCAGCAGCAGCGTAGCTTTCAGGCTGTCGCCCCTTGCATTTTAAATCAAAGCCGCGCCCGGGAGCGTAACGCAATCACCGGGCATCACGACGCTTCCACAATTTTCTCTACTTTAAGCTACTTTATGTATTAGTAGCTCGGGGTACATTAGTACCCCACCCTCTTCTTCTTCCTCCTCCTCCTCCTCCTCCTCCACGCTCTTTCTCTCTAACCGAGTTATTTTATTAAACAACCTCTAAGTAGCCTCCCCGTCGCCGAGAGTACCCTACCCTTGAGTTTACGCGCATCGTTAATTGTATTTTTAGTCTGAGTCTTGGCTCTCGAGCCGAGGGGAGTTTTATATATCGCCACCTCGCCATCTTACCTGCATAATCCAAACGAGCTGCACCAGCACCAGGACCATCCTACGCTGCAAGCTCTTCTTGTATTAGCTACCTCAAAACGGCTCGTTTATCTTTCATGCTAAGACCAACTTGCATCATCTTGGCGAATCTTACTCCAGCGAGCTCCAGCATTCCCCGTCTTTACACTCGTTTCTTAATCTCACCCCTTTTTTGTTTTATCTTTCCGAGGCGTTTTATACCCTCCTCTTCTTTTTATTTAGCTCCACGCTAATTTGTATTTATGAGCTTTTTTCCGAGGTTACTCTTCGTTATTCATCATTGTGTGCTGCCACCTGCTTTGCAATTTACGGAATGAATAGGATATACTTTCAAGTAGTCACTCTCCAGATTTGGTCAGACGCGTTTATTTAACCTTTTGACGAGAAAATTTTTTTAAAATATATAATCGTCGATGTGCAGTAGACTGCAGGTACGATGGTTCCGGGTGAGTTAATTAAACTAAAACTGTTTCCGTGGAAATAGCATTCAAGAGCGTGGCGTCAGGCAACCAGCGTCGGGGGGTGGGTAGCAGAGGAGATGCAATTATCGCGGCGGCGGGTACCTCAATTGCTTTACTTTACATTTATTTACTTTGATGTATGGTATGTACTTTGGGAAAGTTGTTTAATCGCATTAAACATTCAAAGGTCTAAGCAAATTAAAAATTTTCATCTTTAATTATGTGAATTAAGCAATGCATATACTATTACGTTTTTTTTTCTTTCAATACCAGTAACGGTAATAGAATTCTTTTAAGATTTTAATAATGAAAAAATAATGAAAGTAAACCCATTACAAATTTTGTGATTTATGTACGGCAATAAAAATTAATTTTAGTTTAAAGCTTGGTAAAAAAGTTTGGAAAGGATAATATTTTTCCAAATATGGTGGCGTTAGTTGGTGCTTGGGTAGCAAGTGCGACGCCCGCGACGACGACGTATATCGGGCGGGCTGAAACCACTAAGTGTGGTACATTAACGCGTCTCACTCCCTCTCCCTAAGTCATTGTCCCGGGTTTATGACTCCGCGATGAAAAAATCCCATTGCTAATAAGGGTCTTAAAAGCTTCACTTTCTTAAACTAATTTTCGCTTGATGTGTTATACACGAAAATTATGCAAAGCAAAGTGGCCTTGGTTGGATTAAACTTTAATCTCTGTCGCGATTTTTGAAATTTTAAAAAACGTATTGAAAAAAGTGGTATTTACGCAACTAGGAGAAAAATAAAAGCTTGCATTGAAAATTGGCGTTCGTGTTCGTAATGGATGCACGAGCTTTACAAACAAAGGGATGGTCGGGCAGCAAGAAGAAAGCAAGAAGAGGAAGAATGAGAAGAAAACTGGTAAAATTGCAAAAGGGTAGAAGAAGAAAAACACGGTTGACGAGACTCTGGAGAGTCTGGAGAGAGGACGGTGAAGCAGGTGCAGTGCGGACGAGCCGCTAGGCGGCTCTAATGAAAAAGCAATCGCGGCGCCTTTCAATTTGCGCCTAAGTGACAATCCCCGCGGATTATCGAATCCGTGGTGGTGGTGCAGCAAAGCGTGCCAGCGGAAGGGTGGAGGGGCGTCCTCTCCTCCGCGGCCAATGGGGGCCGGGCTCGCCGACGGGCGGGCACTTTCGCGCGCCTGCGCGGTAACCGCCCACCACGCTGCTTTGATATCGTCGTCGTCGCCGTCGTCCGTCGCTGCAAGTCAACATTCGTCTGCTCGCGAGCTTTCGTGACACGCGTCGAGACCCGGAGTTCAGTCTCTTGAGCAGTAGTACACCGTTTTAGTTTTTCCGTTTATTCGAACCGCTGTTGTTTTTGGTGCCGTTACCGCGCGCGCCCGGAGGAAGGGGAAGGATAAGAGGCTTCTGCGGGGGCTAGCGAAGACGACGACGAAGACTACTTCGGCGGCCTCCCCGGTCGTCGCGACACCAGCCACCACCACGACCACGACGACGCTCTTCCGACCTGGCGCCGACTGCTCGTCCAGTCCGCCGCTACTCAAGGTACTCGTCTTACTCTGTTTAATTTTTTATTTATTTATTTTTTTTTTTATTCAAATGAAAATAAACTGTAAACGTGCAACAAAAAATTGCAAGCGCAACGCCGGGCTTGTGCACGCACCGTTTGATGTAGTTATGTAGATCATCGAGCTGCAAATGAGGGGGCCAGGATTAGGATGTCGCCCATTACCGCGCACGCCTCGACCCACCGTCGCCGGCTGCTCGGACTACTTCCTCTTTCCGTATACTATACATATACTTTAAACTACGCTCGTGCATTAACTTATTTTTTAATCAAATAAAAGCATCGTTCGACTTTGATGGTTCGAGCTCGCAGCTCCATCATAATGTTTTACAACTTTGGTCGTATGAATACGCGAGCGATATTCAGAGCGCACTGCGCGATGGATTAATTGGAGCCAATGACAACAAATGGCTTTTCAAATGGCCCCAGTGGGAGCTACCGCGATGTGTATAATTGAACGAGCCATTGCGAACGAAAAAAAAAAAAAGCGTCAACCAAAACCAAAAGAATTAATAAACGTCCTTTTGTGTTTACTGTATATGTATATAGGCACATTCAATAATAAAGCGTTTGATCGGGAGAGAAAAGCCACGCGCTGTTGTCGCGTCACAGCTTCATGAATAATTGGCCCCGCGTCGCAAACGAATTCACGGTGCAGGTGTACACACTTCGACGACTGCGAAGCTTAATTATTCAGGGGAAAAGCCGATTCTGTAAAATCCCTTTTCGGAGGGGCCGTGAAAAATAAAGGAAAAATAATTGGTAAAACATAGTTAGTCGACGTCACGAGTTTATAAATTCCCAGATCCGCAGTGAGTTGAGTTGAGTGGAGGTAATAGTCAATTCCGTAATAATTTTACTCTCGCTGGAGATTACGCTTTCTCGTTTGCACTGCCTGCGCCTGATTAAACTACCGTTCCTAAGTGGTAAATTACGTGCTCTCATGAGCGCTCATTCAATTATCTATGAACTCCCCGCGCGCCGCTCGCGCAACGCTGCACGTGTGTGCGAGTCTCTCTCTCTCTCTCTCTCTCTGCGTGCATATGTGTACTCGTGTTAACGTCTGATACTGTGTACCTACGTGGATCATTTTGTGACTAGATTACAACTTGTAACCTGCGTGGCTGCATGCGACGATACCCATCGCCTTTTTTTCTTTCCTTTTGGCTACTTGTTTTGATTCTGATTCAAGCACAGTCGAATAAATTCAAGTATTTAGTTAAAAACAAAAAGAGTGGCTCAAAACTTTTTAGTTCTGAAAGGTACCCTGGGCCAAAAACAGCAATTTCTATTTAAATCAAAAACAAATTTCTATTTATCAATAACTTTTTTTAGATTGATCACAGTAAATGTATGTAGAGTCTTTTTAATTTTCGAGATAATTGCATTATATATATATACGCAAACTTACATGAAATTGGTCATTTTATAACAATTTTCTTATTTTTTAAATTTTAGTATAAACTAATTTAAACTAAAATCAAAGTCAAGATTTAATAAAACAGACTTCACAGATTAAAAAAGAAAAATTTATTTATGGTGTGTGAAGTGAAGTAAAGACACCTTTTTTATAACGTCCGTGACAGCAGTTGCATTAAATGAATCATTTCATATAAATCTTGTTGATTGACACCTATATAAAAGCTTTTCAAATAATTAAAAATATTTTTGATCCATCAGCGAATTTCTAATCACTAGCAAAATTTATTGTAGAATCAAACTAAAATTGAGTGTAATATAATGAGAGACTTTTTTAGTAACATCCGTGAAAGCTTATTTTTGGATTATGAATAACGGATAAAAATAAATTATCCATTAAATAGCCATTAAATGGCTAGTTACTAGCAAAATGGCAGGTTAACCATTAAAAATAGCTAGTAAATGGGTATTTAATGGGCAACCTAATTCACATTTCTTACAGGGGTGTAAAATAATTTCATTATAGATTCTATTCAATAAGTTTCTTCTTACTATGAGTCGTTTTTTTTATTTTTCAATCATAGTTGAATTAATAGCAGTTTTTGGTCATACACTGTAACGTCCGTCCGTCACAGAAATAATTGCTTCTCAGGCTAAACTTCAAGACTTTGAAATTATTACTATTAACATAAATTTTGGTTAAAAAATTTCTTTTATTAATTATCAAGGTAAGCTTTCCAAAAGTTGATTACTTATTGACGCAATTACAAATTTTATTTAAAAAAAATTATAGTATTTTAGTCAATAATGATATTCCGGAGATTTTTTATTCTAAGAACAAACTAAAAAATGTTTAATGAAATAATGAATTTTTTTTTTACTTTTAAAGGTCTTGCTATAGGTTTTTGTTTTTAGATAATTACTTTTTATAAGTTGAAAAATATTTTACTATCAAACCACATCTTTAAATATTTTTGTAAAAAATTATATTGAAACTGAAATTGTAATTAAAACTTTTAAATTAAGGCTGTTTAAGCAATTTGACCATATAAATATGTTAGTCTATAATAGACTGAAGTTTAATCTATAATAGTCTGAAATGGGAAAAGTTTCAGATCACATGAAATTGTCGTCCGAGGCGAAACCGAGGGTGACCTTGGCAGCGCTTCCCGGCCGAATTGAGGAAAAATAATTTAGAGGATAATGAACAAATTTTTTTCTATTACATAAAAACTATGGAAAACTGAATCAACAAAATTCTGAGATCAGCTCTGTAATACGCGCAATCACCAAAACTAAGCATACAGCAAAATTAGATTAATTTCATTAAACTTTTTATTTTACTGTTCTCGATGATCCCATAATAATAATAAAATGTTGAATAGTTTCCGTTAGTTTTCTAAAGAATATTATCTGAAATATCTTGGAAAATCGAATTTTTTCAGTATAACTTCAGTAAACTTTGTAACAAGTAAAGAATAAATGAAAACTTAGTTTTCAATTTTCTCTATTACAAACTTAAGATAACAATGAAGATTAATTTCTCTATACGCTTACACTACTTCGTAAAAGTAAAAGTACATTGTTTATTGATTATAATGTTCATTAAAATTATTTAAATGAAACTTATAAATTAGTATTGATTCTATAATTAGTGTTGAATCTATTAATAAAATTTTAGAATTTATCAAATCATTAATAATTTTTCTTTTTTTTTTATAAATTTTAAACTTTTTTCATAATTTTCAATTATTATTTTTTTTTTTTAGACTTTTTCAATTTTTACTGAAAAATCCTAAATAAAACTAGGCTCTGTAACAAATTGGGGAAAAAAAGTCAAAAACTTATATAAAGTAATTTATAAAATCTTCAAAAAATTTATTTTTATTATTATTATTATTTGTTTTGCAGAGTGGGGGATCGAATTAAATAAGCCAATTTTTTCTAATGTCTCAAATCTAGTTCTTTTGTAATTTATCGGCATATATTTCTTTTTATGTAAGAATTCAGGTTTCTGTTTTTCAAACTTTTTCGCATATTAGCAATAACTTTAGCCAAAAAAGTTCATTAAAGTACTTTCTATCAATCAAAATATATATCTGACTCAAAAGGACTAAAAATATTTAGTTTTTAAATAATTTTTTTTACAGGGGTATGCTCTTGTATGAAGTATTATTTCTAGGTTAACCCTCCAGCGTCCTAAAACGAGAAAATACGCATTTTTGACTGTTCAGGTCACCAGTACCGACTACCGATGTCGCGGAAGGGTTCAAGTAGTACTACTCCCTTTATTTTTAAATTTATTTCTTTATTATTTGATAGGTATAAGCCTTGGTTTATTTTAACAAATCCAAAGAAAAATTTCGTTTAAAAAGTAAACGAAAAATTAAAAAAATAAACTCCAACTCTCATGGTGTAACTAGCATCGAAGTAAACATGGCGCATTGACTAAAACTTTCGACTCGTAACTCAAAGATTTGAAGTTATAATTTTTTATGCTGTCGTTGACGTCGAATACTCTATTAGAAAATTAAAAAATTTCTATAAATTTATTTTTCCTAAAAACATTATAGACTTCTTCTCTCAAAATCTTCTTCTATAAATGAATAGTTGGTATGTAAAGAAAGTACAGTTATAATTTTGTTACCGTTTATAAAATAGTCTTTGCACGTATAATTGAAGTTGATGGGTATTTTTTTAAAAATTAATTTTTTTTAACAAAAAAATGACTAAGATATTCGAACGATCAGTTTAGAGTAAAGAAAAATCTGAGATTTGAATAATAAAAATTAATGCAACTATTAGTGTTTAGAAGAATCGAGTTTTAAAAATCAAGTAAGCTTTAAAAAGAAGCGATGAAAAGCTGGGAAGAGATTATTCAGTTTACGGAGGAAAAACAAAAAGTCCTTCAAAGTACAGTATTCCACGGTCGAGAAGAGCGAAGTGAAAAGCGTTATCGGTAGTTTGGTAGTGGAAGAGGTAAACAGCAAGGACCAGCAGCAAGGTGACGGCTGCTGCAAAGTTTGCGCGCCGAGCTTTAACTCGCAAAACACCACCGACGCGCCTGCCGCAACAACGACTAAACTGACTCTTCGCTCTTCCAACTTTTACGACGGAATTAAAAGTTTCGAACACTTATTTTCACAATCAATCATGATAATTTTTCGGCTTTTCTTTTGACTAGTGATTTAATGAGATACACGTGATTGGAGTAAAAATTTTATTTGAATGAAAAAGGCCAGGAAATAGCGAAAGACGACAACATTGAAAAAAAACATCTACAGGTAATATATAAGGGTGAAAGAAAGGTAAAAAAGGACAGCCGAGGAGGAGGAGGAGGTGCGGGGCAAAAAGCGGAAAGCCAGTTGGGTCGAGGCAGCGAGAGGAGGGGGGTGGGGGGTGATGTGAAGCAGCAAATAGTACAGCATGGATAGAAGTCGGCGGCCTGCGCGGACGGGCGGGGTGGAGAATTAATGCCTCCTCTCCTCGCTCCCAGCAGCAGCATTATAGCCACGGCCGTAAATTTAGTCCGGAAGACGATTTAGCGAGGAAGCGCCCGGGGATAAATCTCGAAGAAGTCGAAAAGCGTAAAACAGCCAAGACGTCCGATCCTCCAACCAGCTACCGTGCACCCTCGCCGGGGAGAAGGCGTGTCTCTCTCCTTCTTCTTCTTCTTCTTCTTCTTACTGATACTACCACCACTACCACCCCTACCGAAAATCGTATTTTTATTGACCAGCAGCCTCGGTGGCGGACGGCGGGCGTTTATGTCTGATACCCTCCCTCCCACCGCTGCTATCCACTTTTATCACTTTTTCAAAAACCAGCCAGCCAGGATCGTACTTTTATTAGGTGAGCGCTTCTCTTTATACCCGAGGCTAAGAATAATCGCTACCAACTTCCTTTTTATGTTTTTCCACCCGCACCTATTTTCAACTCTTCTCTTATACGATCATCTATCTATTTTCTCGGGCTTTTACACTGTATACCACACCTACATTCGATTCTGTACGAGTAAATCTTTTCAAACTTATCTCCCTGGACTTTTTTTATTATTTTAACAGGTGTCTTGAATCTTCTTAACACTTTTTTCTTTAACAAACTTTAGAAAAAAAAATTATTTTAATTATTATTCACAATTTTTCTTTACAAGACGACATTCCCTTTGGTAAGTGTGTTTTACTGCAGAACATCTATTTTAAATCAAACTTCCTCGGCCAGTCGTAGTCGATGAGGTTTTTTGACCTGGTGCACGCAGGTCTACGAGGTCGACATCGCAATTAAACAAATTTACCTTTAGGTTTGATTATGAAACATCTAATTCAAATCAAACTCCTTGGGGAAGTCGTCGCCGATGAGTTTTTTCAACATGATCCATCCTAATCTACCGGGTGCCTGATATGACGGCTTCTAGGTGTAGTTGACCATGGCAATGATAAGAAACGGTTTTTTTTTTCACCCTTATAGTTTTAAATGTTATAGCTAGCTGACTTGCTTACTCGCCGCGTATGACGGTAGCCGCGTCGCGTCTCGTCTCGGTGACTTTTTTCATTTGACTCCCTCCGAGAATAAGTAGTGTAGGTAAGGTAGGGAGTTCAAAGCTAAGTATAAAAGCTCCGTTTCAAAAAGAGATTTGATCATCTTACGAACTTTTTTTTTTGACAATTTTAGGGCAAGTTTTATTAAACAAATAACTCAGTGGCTTTTTAAGAAAATTTTTATTCAAACTTTATCATGACAAATTTATGAAATGAGAGCACAATAGACACTCTAATTACTTGAACCGTTCATTTACATCATCCATTATCCTCTGGAGTATTTAGCTTAGTACAAGCAGATTAGTGTCTCTATATGTTGACCTCCAACCAATCTAAGTAATCAACAAATCGATTTTCACTACGAATAATTTAAATTTTTCATTCTTTTAGAACTTACCAAAAACTTTTTTTTTTGAGATGAAATAATTTTTATGAATCGCGAAGTTTTAATTAATGAATATGCGACTTTGAATAAAGTAAAAGTTTCCAATATGAACCCCTATTTTTCCAAATCTCAATTGCACATTTTCAAGATCGAATGTATTAACAATATAACATACAATGATTTTTTTTTTAAACTCATACAAAACAAATTTTAAAATTAAAAATAAAAACAAAACAGTAATGCGAGGTCTTAAAAACTTTGGAACCAGAACTCTGAAGTTGAGGTAGGTCTGGGCTATAAATTTTTAAAATTAAAAAAAGAAAGGCAAAAATACAAAAAAGTAATCTGAGGATCATCTCTTTGTTAATCATCAGTTCATTTTTTCAAAAATAATTTCTAGTTCAATATAAAAATAGTACTTTTTATCCTGTTTACTTCAAGACGCTTATTAGTCGAGTTTAGGAAAAAGAAAAATAACATTTCTTATCAGCACCATTGTAGCTAAATAAATTTTTACCGACTATGTAGACATTTATTTTCAAATTTCAAAAAAGAATCAAATGGTACCCAAAAAATTTTGAATTTTACTCGAAAAATTTTATCAATTTGATCGAGTCCAAAACACGCTGCTGGTACAATCACAGTTTCCAATCCCGCAGAGAATTAAAAACTAACAAAATGACAAATCTGTTAGGAACAAAGTTCAGACCCACGGAGAGAAATGATTTTGGTCGATAAAGGATTGCAATGGTATCGGGGAGGGGGGTGGTGATATAAGTGTGTGCGCGCAACCGCGAAGAATCAATACTCGGAGTGCGGTGCCGCTGCAGGCAGGCGATACAGCGTCAGTACAGTAGGAGCAGATGAAGCTTTGCGGGCGGCGAGAGAAGCTCGGGACTCGGCGCGCCAATTGAGCTCGTTGAATCTGTGCCCCGAGCCCGGCTGGTATGGTTACGTATTCCCGCGTACCCGCACCGCGTTCGATCTCCAAAGCGGCGCACACACGATCAAGCCGGGGATAATTAATACACGTACACAGTTTGAGCCGCGCCAAACAAACTCATCCGTGTAATTGGTAAATTGACAGATTAATTCAATCAATGCCCGCCGCTCCGCATGATCCTCCTTCTCCTACTCCTTCAAGTCTGCAGCTCTGTGGTTTTTTTTTTCAAACTGCTGCGGGCTTTGTTCTTTTCACGCTGCGGACTTTTTCTCCATCTTGGCTGTTGCGAGCGAGAATTAAAAAAATACACTGTTTTACTCGAGTTTTCTCGTTGCCAACTGCTTCTACTTCTTCTTTTTTTTAATGACCACAAATTGAGAGCATCTCACGCACACCATCAACTTGTATTTTCGAGGGTATTAACGTCGATTATTAAATCTATTAACTTATTGTACGCTTCGTTGATGCTGCTTCTGACTGGATTACGTAAGGGATTCGTTCGTGAGGCAGCTTGCGAATAAAGGATAAAAAATTCAATTTAAATTAATATTAGCTGATGTCTTTACAAGGCCTGATCAGCTGCACAGAGTTGCTGCGGGAATGTGGCATTGTAAATTCATTAAACATACGTCGTGCGTTTTCGTCGTCATCGAACTCCCTCGTTTACTTGCTTGCTTACAGCAACGCACTCAATAAAGAGTGTTAGTCCAGCAGCTTAATTAAATTGAATGGAATGCTGAGACACTTCAATCGCTTAAATTGAATTTTTACCATTGTTATCCAACCGAGAGACCCTTATGAGAGTTTAATTTTTTTTAACTCTTTACGTCTTTACCACTCTCTCGCTCTCCGTCTCTCTTATTAATCGAATAATTGAATGTTATGCTATTATGAACTGAGCAATTCAATAAATTTCCATTTCACCTTAAATTTAAGCCAATTGTAATTTATGATCATTTAACTCTTTAAAAGATACAAATTTTTACTGTGGAGGCTTTTTGAGTAAGATTAAAAAATCTGATTTTTTTCTTTTGTAGTTTACTCAATATTTTCGAATCAATTCAAGAGTTATCGATAATTGTTAAAGCTGTGAAACTACGTCATCGTTTAAATCGATGAATCATGAATAACGGCAGAACATTTGATCGACTTTTCTTTATAAATAATTACATGAAATTATTGAACTTTGATCGTTCAAATATGATTATAGCATTAATTTTCGTGAATTAAAAAAATAAAAATTCTAAGATTGAGCCAGTTCGAGACATAAAAGAGCCATAAAAATTTGAATGGAGTAGGCTCGAATAAAATGCTAAAAATAAATGATGCACAGAAAAAAGACGCTTATATTTATCATCTATATAATGAGGCGTGAAGTACCCGGAAAAGGTGATGTTTATACCCTCTTAGAGAATCGGCGGGGGGGCCGTTGCGTAGGTCCTACAAAAACACCGAGAGATCAATCCGAATGGAAAGAGAAAAAGGATGTAGACAAAAGGGATTAGATGAGCGAAATAAAGCGATAATAAAGTGAGCAATCCGAGAGCAGCAGCACGCGAAGTAATGCAGTGGAATGAAGTGTGTCGAGCCTCGAGCATCGGCCGGCGCGACGCGGGCTCTTTAGGGGTGCAGATTCGAGGCCGGTCGCCCTACCCCCGGAAGTCAATCGGACTGATCTCATGGGTGGCGCGTGCGCGCGCTCCGGAATTCCGTTTCGGCCCGTCGTTTATGACCCTAATGCGACCGGACCTTTTTCTTCTTCTTCTTATTCTTTTACACTGCAGCCTGCTGAGATATCACCCGTAATTACCGGTACGAGGGAGCCTTATTTAATGTTCCGTTACCTTTGTTTACGATCAGATTCGTTTTTTCCTTCCTTTATCTTTGGTTTCATGCCGTTACCAAATCCACAATTTAATGGTTATTCTGGTCTCATGAAAACTTGGCACAGAAACCTAATCAATTTTACCGTTATGTTTAATTTTATTCGTTTCTGGGAGTATGCCAAAAAAATTTTTCCCAATTGAGTTCTCCCAGTTTCACTTTAAATCAAATTTTTTTTTCAATCAAAAATTTCTTTAACAAGTTGACCATGTTCAACTACAGTGATAACTCTTTCAAATTTGTAAAATCTTTTTATTCATGACTGCAATTTTCTACGGAAAGATAAAATAGATCAAAGTGAACTTTGATTTATAAGAATATATATCCGACCATATATATGGTAGCAATTTAAATTTATTTGACTTTCAACAAAAATATTTTTTGATTTTGTCATTTGTCGAAATTTTAGACTTTTTTTAACAAATAATTTGGTACTCTTCTATAACTCAACAAACTTCTTTATAATGAAACTGCTATTTCAAACATGCAGAGTAACTCTGTCAAATGGTACGTACTTGAGAGATCAACCGCTACTAATTCGATGAAAAAGATCTGAAAGTTTTATATTAAAAACTATAGATCCAAATCATCAAGAACTTTTATTTAAAAAACATGACCCTAAATAATTAACAAAATTTGTTTATAATTGTTCAAATTCGAAGTTACCATTAATAATTATATTTTATACCGTAACGATTTTATACAATAATTTTTTATAATACTGTTGTTCAAATGATATTATAAGGTTAAATCTATTCAAAAATAAGAATCTCATGTAAAAAACCAGAATTCGCAAGTGTTGAACTATCGAGTAAAAAGAACGACAGGATAAATTTTTTTTCCATTAAGTTCATTTCTAAAAATCTCCTCCAATGAGTTCCTCAATAAACACGCATCAATGAATAAGTCTGGTATAAAAGCTACCGACAAGCTCAAACCTAGAGTTTATACAGAATGAGAATGAATTGATGGACGATCTCAATTCTATTCTATCTTCATCAATCTAATATTCGTTTTAAATTATCACTCCGATGTGGTAAGCGATTTATTTGTCTGGTCGAATGAATTTCAAAAATTTAAAAGCTCAAAAAATTTATACGATATCAATTTTTTTTTTCAAACGACTGGATAATCCAATATCAACTGCGCAGAGTAAAATGTGCGGGAAAAAACGAATTCGTTGTACTCATCTAGTTGAGTAAACATTGTAAAAGGCAGGCTTTCCATTCACGCACTTTTAAACGTGGCGGCAACAAGAAAAAGTAAAAAAAAAAAAAAAAAAAAAAAAAAAAAGGTAAAAAAGTTCTCACTCAGTTTGAATTATCCCGGCACGCATTTTTCACGATTACGCAGTAACTCCTCCCGGCGCTCCTCCCCCGAGAACTGACAATCCGTTTGTCGAGTAAAGGGGTGCGAGTGCGTAAACCAGAAGCAACAGCACCTGAGCCACCTCCCCCTCCCCCACCCACCGACGAATAATAAACGCGAGCAGCTCGCTTACGTGTTTCGCTCGCGCGGACTCCTACTGCACTTTGCTAATAAGCAAACCTGCGGACAACGCGATTTATGGTGTGTATTTCACCCCTGACCCTTTCCTCTCTCATCCCCCCGTATTTTAACCGGACGCTTTGCGGAATTACCAAAGTTCTTGTTATGATTTATCGTAATTAACACCGCTTAATCAAACCACAAAATTTCTCTCTCTCTAGCTTCATTGTACCTTAGCATAAGCATTTATCTTTCATTCTCGTATTTTTTATGAAATAAGTCACTATGACCGGTGGCATTAACTGGTTGAATTATTGTTTTTTAATTTACTAGAAGTCGAGTGGGCGCGCGTACGCGCGCCGTGTAGAATTTGACAAAATTACAACCTCTAAAATTTATTGTTGATTAATAACCAAGTTCACGATGAAGAACTCGATAGATGACGACATGCTTAACCATCAGGATCAAAAATAAAAGTCTTAAACTCAAAAATCGATATCGCTTACTCAATTTTAAGAGTGGACTCGCTAGCTCTAAAAATTAAATTTTTGTCAGATTTATTTTATATTTATGAAAGAATTCTTTAAATTACTTATCGCTTTTTAAAGCAAAGTGATGGACGGGACAAGTGTTTGGTACAGTAGTATAAAATTCTACAAAAAATGTATACTTTAAAAAAAAATCAAATTATTATGGTTAGGTCATAAGTTTTTAAAAGCTAACGGTTTGTCTAACTCTAAAAACTTTTGAAAATCGGTCCAGTAAATTAAAAAAAAAAAATGTAATCCGAAGCGTATTCAACGCAGCGGTTGATCTCGTTGGGTGTTGAGCCACCGATATTGTGTGCTCAACCCCCGCGCATATTGCAGTAGGGGTTGCGGCTTGCGCGCACCAGCTACCGAGCGACGACGCCTCGAGGCACAGGCTGCACACTGGAGAAATGGAGAGTAAAAGAGACGCGAGAGATCAAGCGTAAGTGGATCAAGGGAAAGAAGAAAAAAGGGATCGACGCCCGCGCCTTCCCCCCCTACCTTTGCGACCTCGATTTTTCAAATTTACCCCGACCTAACTAAAATTTTGTTCCTCTTCGAAGATATTGTGTGGGGGATCTCTCGCTCTCTTCATATAATGTATTTTTCTCACTTTTCTCTTCTCCCTTCTGTTCTTATTTGACTTTCTATCATGGTAATACAATTTTAAATTTGCGGCTGCTGCGGGGGCCGTAATTTTTGTAAATCAACCTAGTTATGTCCTACGCATTTACATCATTCGAGCTCGTCAATTTCAAAGTTTTGCGCTCTACAATTTTACATACATTTCTTTTTTTCTCTTTTCAATCGTATGGTGAATAACTCAGCCGGCAGAGCATTAAAATAACAGTTCAAAAGTCGTGGGTTCGAGTTACATATTAGTTACCATTTTTGAAATTAAGCAAGCCATTCGATTGTTCATCTGATTGCTAGTATATTATGCTAGGATTTTAAATCAAAATTGAATTATTCAAATTGATTTCAAATTGACATATCAGGTCTCATGTTGAACCCTTTCGGTTGAGTGGCAGCGATATTAATACCATGCGAACTCGAGGGGAGATGGAAATTCGAGATGATCCTTATTTCACAGTCGTAAACTTTTCATTAATTTTAAATAAGTAATCGATACTTGTTATGAATATAATTGGATCCAGATTATTTTAAAAAAATAGCCAATTTTTTCAGTTTACAATCAAATGAAAAAATGAATTATTTGGATATGCGATGAGACGAAGAAATTTATATGAAACTTTTGAACTTAGAAAACCCTTAATTGGTCAGCATCTTCTGGCAATAAAAGTTCCAACAACAACAGCGACAATGATCATCAACAACACCGAGAGTTTAATGATTAGCGTTCTTAGAAAAGACTTGGAGTGTCTATAAAGCAGCATAGTTGAAAGCATCATTATTATTCTTGATGCCAAAGCAAAAGCAGAATCTCGTAATGCCGTTATCCCGTATTATTATGGCGGTGCTGCTGGTGCAGAGCAGTATCACACGACTCCTCGGCTTTTATTGAATTGTGTCATCCGAGAAAACGAGCGGGCAACGTCATAGAGGGAGGATTGCCCCTTAACGCGCTGCATCCAATTTACAGGGCCTTAATTAATTCTCGTCCACTGCGCGCCGCCGTTTGACTCTCGCGATTAATACTTATAAAGACCGACGCGACGTCGCCGACGCTGTCGCATTCCTACGACCGACTGTGCCAACAATAAAATCCATTCGACGCAACCACCACCATCGTCAACATCAGTTCCAAATTTCTTTCAATTCGCGGGGGAAGTTTATTATTCTTGCGTCACTTGGCGCATTTCTAACGGCATCAACTTGCCCAATTCCTACAATCCTCCAATTTATATCAGAACACTTCTTTTTTTGTGCTCCTATTTATCTGTTGTGATTTTACAACTTCTTCAATGGAAAACATAAAAGTGGCTTAGAAAGTTTCAACTCGTAAAATTTCGAAAGAAAAACTAAAACAAAGACTGGAATTTTTTCCGAGAAGCATGTAGTAAGTCTAGCTTTCAATTGATTCAATCCCAGGAGTAATTGACACTTGTTACAAAACAATATCTACAAGTTGCTAAAGTTTCCTTGGCAGAAGATATATAGAACTTATTAGTTAATTAAAACAGTTATTGACTTTAAATAATGGTATGATGATATTGCTTGTTTAAGAGTTGTGTAACCAATAATTAATCTGGTTACAGAAATATTTCTTGCAGTTGTTATTGAATGAGCAATGGCTATTGATTAAACTTCAATTAGTTCACAAATGTCTGTCTTTCAAAGCGTTCAGTGACCATGCTCGTACAATAGATCTCCATGGAAAAGTTACTCGATTGACTTCGGCTCTTTTGTACCAATAAATAAGTACGAACGGATTTATTAACGGATTTGAAAAAATTTCAAAAAAAAAATCATCAGAAAGAAAGCAAGTATAGTGTAATAACTTGAAGATGAGAGAAAAAAAACTTTTTTTGAAATTAGCCGAAAAAAACTCGTCGGTAATTGAATTTAAAGCTAAAGCAGAAATAACAATATCATTCCTTGTAACAAGTTACCCTTCATCAAACTATTCACTCGGCAGCAGCAGCAGCAGATGCCGATAATAGAATTTGGACAAGAGTAATGAAGTTACTTCAGTTCAAGGGGTTGATCGTTAGCAAAGTTCCTTCTCGCCACAGTGTGATTCAACATTCCCAGTACTTTCATTGGCCCCTATGCGCGTCAAAATTCGAGCCCTTGCAGCTCGGCTGAAGTAGCACGTATGCCGGCACCGATATCAGTTTTAATTGTCATCGCGCGCGATGTGTCGTGTGTCGAATTATTAAACGCTGACGTCAGCGAACTTTGCAAACTCTACTCGATCGGGACAATTATGTAATTAGCTTTGGAGGGGGGCTCGATAAATAAATCGAGCGAGACTGCATAATCCGAGCGAAGCGTTTATTGCGAGCGGCTTTCCCGGAAATTCATTAATTCGTTTGCTGATATGCGCTGAGTAAACTGTTGTTTGCTGCGGTTTTTGAGAACTATTACGTCGCTATCGGGCGTGATGATCGCGAAGCTGCGAAGAAGAATTGCAAGAACTTGAAATATTATTCAATGTCGTTTACGCACTTTTTTATGCTCGCTTCGAGTAGCTTAATTATTTAATTTTTTAAAATGTGTGTGAACGCGCGCAAAAAACTGTCATCGTTTATTTTTAGCTCTGTTTTTTCCCTTCAAGAAGAAATTCACTTAACCTCTGAGAATTCAAAATAAAATAAGTGATCGTGAGAAAAAGACACAGTCCATTTTATTTTTTTTTACCCGACGGAATTTTTCTATTCTAAAAATAACAGAAAAATCAAACTGAAATCAAATCGGTAAACGAAAGTGTACCACTAGATGTGATTCGAAAAACAAATCGTGATCAATTACACGATTGAAGCGATAAAGACGCCAAGGATAATTCCCGAACCCGACCGCAAACATCCCGCAAGCAAACAGAGAGAGTTGGCAAGTAAGTAAGCACCCATTGGTTGCACACAATGGATCGGATGAAAAAAAAGCGCCGGCATGCCACCCCTTTACAATCGGATGATCGCGCAATAAAACAGTAGCCTAATCCTTGGGTGGTCGAGTACACGCGCCTGTTCTCTCTCCTCCAGCAAACAAGGGAGTGCAGAACCGAAGGGTGCCGCTGGCCGGATTAGTCCCGGTCCATTTCATCCCTTCTGTTACCGGTGCTCGTTACTTTTCACTTCTGCACTGTGTACCGTGCTTGTGTAACTTGTTACCCTACCCCCCGAACCCAGCTGGGGGGTTAATACGGGACGAGGGTTTAAATTCCCCGCAAGCAGGTTGCGCGCTACCACCAGCGTAGTAGTTTTTTTCGAATGTACTGCACTTATGGAGCTCTTAATTTTCCGCCTTTCGATTCGATTAAAACCCCTTGATTTCTTCCAAAGGATTAGACTGGTACTACAGAAGAATACCCGAGTTGAACAAACAACCAACTGTGGTCTCGTCAATAACTAACGGCTTTCAAACTTCACGTGTCGATCTGAAATAATCTAATATCTGGGGAATATCGCGAGCTGGAAATTTAAAAATCTAAAATAATAACGGGTTCCATGTAGCGATGATTAGTTTTGTACTTGGAATCAGACCACGCTGCCAAAATTAAGATAGACGCCATTAATAATTCAATGTGATTTTCGGCTTAACATTAACTGCCGGTACTGGCGTACGAGCTTGTCTCGTGTTTCAAATTGAACATCTGCTCTCGAGGTTTATAATCCGATCATCTCGGCTCTGACTCAGGTCATCGTCACCACTACAGCTAGTTAATATACTGTACCTACCTACATCCGTTGGCCACAAAGTATATTATACTCCAGGTCCTGGCGCTACAGCTTTATTATCATTTTCTGAACTTTACTCATTTATGGGAGATTTTAACTTCGTTATGTTACATTATTTTTAAACTGCAGAACGAATCTCCGTTTTTTATATCCCGATTCTTGAGTCTTTATCTGTTACAATAATCAATACAAATTAAACAATAATATTTGAAGTTTTTTTTGTTCTGTAAGCTTATTTTTGAAATTTAATTTAGGAAAAGAAATATTTTTTACTTCAACTGACAAGGAGAGGACCACGCCTTTGGATCATGGATTTGGCTAAAACTTGGTATATGGGCTCCAAATATGCCAAAAAGAAACCTCCAAGTGTCAGTTTCTCTGAATGGGCCTTTTAAAGTCATGTTCCCTCTACACCCCATGCTAAAAAATCAGCATTTTATCAGCATTTTTTAATAAAAAGCTGTTTTTGACCTGATTTTCAAAAAAATATTGCTCAGACGCTATTACACTTACAGAATTCCGGAACTTCACATTTTTTTTCGTCTTTCCAAGTACTTTCTGGAAAAATTATTGAAATTTTTTTTTTATGTATCAGACCATGTAAAATAGAGATATTTAAAATGAAAAAATGACGAAAAACATCTTAATTTTACATGGTCTAATACATAAAAAAAAATTTCTATAATTTTTCCAGAAAGTACTTGGAAAGACGAAAAAAAATGCGAAGTTTCGGAATTCTGTAAGTGTAATAGGGTCTGAGCAATATTTTTTTGAAAATCAGGTCAAAAACAGCTTTTTATTGAAAAATGCTGATTTTTTAACATAGTGTGTAGAGGGAACATGACTTTAAAAGGCCCATTCAGAGAAACTGACACTTGGAGGATTCTTTTTGGCATATTTGGAGCCCATATACCAAGTTTTAGCCAAATCCATGACCCAAAGGCCTGATCCTCTCCTTGTGAAAATAAGAGCTTATTTTTAAAATTTTTTAACGGTGTTGAACCAATTGTAGGTTTCCAACCTTTAAACGCTAAAATCATCTATTGAATTTTAAATTTTTTCATCTGATTTTAATGATCATCATTCGAAACATGCAATTAAAACGTTTTGGAAAAGTTTTTCAAAATTAAAAAAAAATAATCGTTCTAGTTATTTTTCCAAATGAATCAATTACTTTGTCGTACTTATATCATAAGAATGAATCAGATAAGGGGTTAAAAGATTACTAACTTGAAGGTGAATCTACGCTTCCTTTAGTATAAAAGAACCATGCGGTTTTTAAAACTAATAATGAAGTTCTACAGCCAGGTCTCTTTACCCTTGATTCGTATAGTTAATTTTATTTAATAAGTACTTAAGCGGAAAAATATGATGCGCTTTAGAAGCATCAAATAAAAGAAGACAAAAAACGCAAAGAATAGTCAAAGTAGAAAATTATTAAAAATTACACAGGTACACTAGGCAAAAAAAAATGTATAGAAAATTGAGTTTATTCGATAATATAGCTCAAAAGAGAGATAGTAATAATACTCTAATATCAATTTCAAATTTCAATTAGTATCATCTGCGTGAGCGAGAGTGCGAGCCTCTGCATCATGGCTCTCTCCCTCGCGCGAGCGTCGGTGGTGCGATCTAAAATTCAATTTGTCTCTTCGCGTAGTAGCAGCAGCAACAGCGACCGCCCCTCGCGCCCCCGCGTTATGTAAAGGCCTGCCCCTGTACAAGGAGGCCGCATTACAAATTGACGACTCGAGGGCTTATTAAGTTCCGTCGAGCGATGCCTTCAATACCCTCGTTTATTATTTACGCGAATTTATAATGCCGTCTCGTGCGTGCCGGCGTAATCATCGTCATCGGATAGCCTGGGCTTCGTATTGATTGAGCACTAATTTATATGTTGCAGATTGGATCGGTCCATGCTGCTGCTCAGCAACAGCAGCAACAGCGGGGACAGACATCGCAGCAGGATCAGCAACAGCAGCAACAGCAACAGCAGCAGGGCCAACAGTTGTCCGGAGGGCCCGGGGCCGGCGCGAGGGCTGGAGGGATGTTCTGCTACCACTGCCCCTCGGGTCTGCCGGCCCCGAGGCTACCGGCCGCCCTGGAGTACCCCTTCGCTCCTACGCATCCCTGTAAGTATTTTGACCTATTTGATTAGCCATTGAGCGGGAACGGAAAAGAAAAGGATTCATCGATTGTATAATGTATCATCGGTTAAAGTAGATTTTCTCTCTCGAGCGGTAGTAAGGGGTTGTGTAGTAGTTACAAGTAACTACTGACGGGGTGCGACGCGAGAAAGTAATTGAGTAAACATGACAGGAGCTGCAGTGACACAGGCTCACCAGCTGTGCCGACGGTTGGTAGCGGTGGAAGACGGCCCTGGGGATCACGAACGCCGAGCGGGCAGCGTTCGTCGTTGGCCGTCGTCCCCCCGAAGCTCGTCGGAGATAAACAGATTAGGTAACTACGTGATAAGTCGCTAAGTGGCTCACTCGGGGCCGCCGCCGCTGACCGACTATGCTACATACGCGCGGGGAGGGAGCGTGCAAAATTCGCTAGCTCGTTATGCTCATTAGTGGCGCGCTTCTCTCATTAGATTTTGTGTGTTGCCGCTTTTCCTCTGTACTTGCAGCTACTCTATCTTTCTGAAAAAAAGCTCCCGGGTCACGTCCCAAGCGCGCGCGCGTCATCCGGTCTCTGTAATAAATTGGATCACCGCGACTCTTCGCTGTATATAGGTCTGGGCTAGCTCCAGGATCTCTGATCCCCGCGCGCCGCTGGCTTTACTTTTCCAAACTCTAATCTAAGATCTTGAGTGGATTTCGGCCGCCCGACTCTACTACCCCGGCTAAATTTATTTACGAGCTGCCTCTCTGCCAATCGATAATTGCTGCCACTGGATTTTTATCCCTCCTTTTTTTTCTTTTTTTACCAACCAACTAGACGTGCTGCACACTGCAACAGCCCGCTCGCTTCAAATTTTTTTTCATCTCTTTTTTTTTTACCATTGATTTGACGTTCGTTCGATCTTGCGGCCAACGTTTGTTGTTTCCCCTGATAAAATATTCAGTTTTTAATTTTTTTTTTTCCAAAGATTTTTTTAAGTCTATTTGGTACTGAAAGTTATTCATACAATGACAGTCGTAAACTTGAAAAAAAAAATGCTTGGTAAAAAAGTTTCATGACGTGGCCATTTATTTTTTAATTAAAACAATTTTATATAAACTTTAAAGAAATCGGGTGAGCAACGTAGCAGCAAAAAATCTAATAACACGACAAAATGAATAAACTTGATTTAAAATTTTTTTTAAACGACAAATTGTCGATAAACTGATAAAAGATGAATAGATAAATAAATTAAGAGCCAAAGATAATAACAGTGGCATGATATCATCAATTTTTATGAGTTTAGAAAATTAATTTGTGTTTTTCGCTAAGCCGAGCTTAGCGCTGTGGTAATTAATTGCGCTGATTGCTTTGCATCATTAATGAGTGGTTTCGGGTTTGCTGCAGTTGAATGTGTTTCCCTCTCCGTTCCTCGCTCTCTCCCGTTCTTCCCTCCCTTCCGTTCATCTCGCTTTTTAATTAATACGCCCATGTAAAGTTCAGTTTTGCACCCAAGAATAATAGAGTTTTACGTTAATCACTTTCAAAAGATGTTTCTGCCTTTATTTTGAGTTAAAATCTATCATACCTTTTTTTAATAACTTTTCGATTCTATTAATAAGTAACAAGGAGAACAACTGCATGATAGTTTAATTTATTTGACACTCAAATTGGTATTTAATCATTTAATTAATATATTTATTTTTCAAAGTTATTTAAGTGTAAATAAAAACTGATTTCATTATGAGCGTAAAGGAAATTTAATTTGAGCTTGATACTGAAACTGATAGTTAAATATTCATAAACCAAAAAAATACACTTTGAGAGTAAATTCTCCATTATTGTTTAACACGGTGAATCTGCGAGTTATTTAAGCAAAGTGGTTCTGATTATAATGTATAGCTATTTTAATAAATATTCAAGAGCTCCTGAATTAAAGCGTGCAGCGCGTAATTAAGAATTCAAAATTCAGAATCATTGATCCGATCTGGTAGCAGATTTTAATAATTAGTTTTTCACGTAAACTGGAATCGTGTTTTTAAGGTCACTGTTTTCAATTTCAACACTATCAATTTGTATTTGATACGTTATTCGTGTCATATAGAATTTCAATTAACGTGGTTTTAATGAATTCTTGAAAAACAGTTGCGGAAAAAGATCATTTTTTACGGTCTCACTAGTTTTTTCTCGTTTAAGTTTTTCAATTAAACTTCTTTAATTATACGCATTGAGTGAAGAAAAAAAAAAAAAAAAAAAAAAAGAAAAGATAATTAGAGAGAAAAAAAATTTGTTTCTTTTTCAGACGCAAGTTATTCAGCCTACCACCCGGCACTTCACGGGGTCGGTGAAGATTCGTTCGTTAGGAGAAAACAACGAAGAAATAGAACGACATTTACATTACAGCAACTAGAGGAGCTCGAGTCTGCGTTTGCTCAGACTCATTACCCGGACGTCTTTACCAGGGAGGACTTAGCAATGAAAATTAATTTAACTGAGGCAAGAGTTCAGGTAAATTTGCAAAAGTATCTTCATTCTTCATTTAGTATTGTCCAATTAGACGATTGTTACCATTTTTCTACTAGTAGACTTTATTTTTTTTACTATAATTTTTTTTAATGCATTAATTTCATTTTTATACCGATGTTTATTACATTTGGAGGATCTTTGTTTAAAAATTTCTGTTAAATTAATGAAATTGCCAAACAAGAACAACTTGTAATACGAAATGAGAATAGAGTTATCTATATAACAAAATCCAATATTTTGCTAGAAAATAGCAATTTCATGGATAACCAAATTCTCAATTCGTATTGTCTTCAAACAAATATTCAAATTACTCAAAGGCGATTTATAAGCTATCATAATTCGAATTTGAGCTAAAATCAATAAAGTTCTCCCAAATATAGGGGTGTATGAATTTATATATAAATTCGAGTAACGACGATTGAGAGTGAAACGTCGGATCTGATCAAGCTTGGCATCAATAGCGTAAAGCCAAAAATCCAAATCTGAAGCTGAACGTTATACGATTATATATACGGGTCGTAGCTGAAAAGATCGAAGAATGGGAAAAACAGGAGCAGCGGTAGCAAGACTCCCTTATTACTACTGCAGAAGCGAGAGACGAAGAAACGCACGCGGCGCGCTGTTGGCCCCGAGGGCCTCCCTGACACCCTCAACCTTACGTAATCTCCTGACGAGCTAAGCCGGTAATTCGCCAGATTGTTACTCTCGTTTTCTCTCTCTGTCTTTCGCGCTCGCGCATTTTACTCTCGGAATACCACCGGGTCTTAGGGGTGAAAAATGACGAAGGTGTTCGTAACTCCTTCAGCTGCCTACTCACTTTTGATGTTTATAAAATTTTCTCTTTTTTTTTTTAAGCTGCGGATTTAATTTTGGAGTTGAAATTCCAAAAAATTCTCTAACGAAAAATAAATGTTAAAATATATTGTTGAATCCTATGGATTAAAATTAATTTGTTTTCTATAATCGAAGAATAATTTTTTTTGCATAGAAAAGCAATTTCAAAGAAACAAATTAAATTAAATTTGACTATTACTCTAAAAAGAAACAAATTTTTGAAACGGAGAAACTAAATAAATTACAATTCTCAGGACTAAAGTATAAAATATTTGATCGTCTTTATTAAAATAATTTTAATGGTCATTCTCCTAAACTAATATTGACGCCGAAGAAATTAATTAAAGGAATCAACATTGATTGAACTTAATTGGCTTTGAACTTGATGATTTGAATTTGTGCAACTGCGTACCTTAATTTTGAGATATTAATCAAATGAAATGCTGCAGAATGCAGCCTCAAAGACGTATTTTTCTTTTTCTTTTTTTTTTTAAATTTTTTTTTTTTTTTGCTAGAGTATTTTTAAACAAAAAATATTTCTATTAGATTTTTCTTATCAAACAATATTCGCATTTATTATTTTATTCGTAAACGTAAGATGCAAGAATAATAAAAATTAAATTAAAACTTGTACCTTGAAATTATCATAATGAGTGAAAAAAAATCAAAAAATCAAAAGTTAAGTGGGCTGACCTGATTTTAATTTGAGTACACCATTAGCTCCAAGCCGGTCACGATGAACCTCGTTTTTGTTCCGTACCGTGAGCGCAAGCCAAAAGACAATTAATCCTAATTGAATCTGCTATCTTACCTACCTCATAAAGTCAATTTCAGTCTCACCTAATTGATTTTTTTTCTTCTTTTTTTTTTCGTCTCTTCTCCGTGTTTAATATTTCTTTTTTCGTCTCCGTAGCTCGATAATTTGTCATGATGAGTCCAATTATTCGTAATACTCGAAATCAATTATAGAAAAATCGGTCGGTCTAACGAGGTTAAAAACGTGAGAAAGAGAGATAGACGATGATACTTCAGAGGGTTGATGGTCGGTATGTATATTAGCAGATTAACCGAGAGTTATAGTCGCTCAGAGGTGAACCGGCGGCCTCGGCACCGGTGCTCGGATTTATGCATCTTTAATGAGCAATGGCTGTTCGCTTAATAGCGAAATGAAATTTTGGTGCTCCAAATGGCCCGACCGACACCCCTTGGCTGTCGCTTTATGACTGTGATGTGTTTATTACGGTCCGCTTGATGCAGCCCCATGTTTTCTTTGATTCAATGTCCTTGCAGTTTTTCATGTAAAAATGTTTGAAACAAGTAGAAAAGAAAAGAAAAAAAAAAAAAGAAAAGTAAATGGTTGTGAGGATTTAGCACACGTAACAGTTGATTAAGGGTGACCTCGGGCCTGCACGCGGATGATGATAAGCTTCTAACAACATTGCGTATAGTAAAGAAGAGCATAGTAGCCGGCGGGTACGACGACGCAATTACTTTGGCGGGCGCAGACTCATTGTTTCATTAGCGTAAGACAAAGGGAATCCAGAATAATGGACAAATAGCTCGCGTTTACGTAGCGGGCGTAGAAGTCTTCTTACGTATAGTCGTCAACGTCGTCAACGTCGACAACGTAGTTGTCGTCGACGACTCTCGCTCTCTTTTACTACTCCAATTAGGAGCTCCTGAGGGGGAGGAGGAGGCATGCCGCCAAGGCACGTTCTTCAACCCCCCCGTATGTACCAACTGCAATGGTGCACGCGCAAAGCGCTCGAGTATATACGTACACTACTCGAGCGCAATTTACTTAAATCACGTTTCGTACGTACTTACTTCATTCACTCTCCTCCTTCTGCTCTTCTTTTTACCCCCCCTTTTTTCTACCTATGCACCTACCGGCTATTCATACCCCCATTGCTGCGCTCTGTCATATTTCTTCTAACCTCGATCCTTCTCTTCATTTTTTCTTCTCTTTTCTGTTTTACAATAACTTTCTAACTTCTACATAAAATTCAAGACAATTATAAACAGATTAATTAAGTTACTGATTTCAACTAGTAAAAAAAAAAAAAAAGATTTAAAGAGCAAGAAAAGAAGAAGAAATCAAATAGCGAACGAATTGAGCTTATAAAGTACAAGTGCCTACCGGGGGGGAGTTGGCAAAATTGAGGTAGGCGTGAGAAAGCACGTCACACTCAAGTCTTGTTTGTCATATAAAAAACCCCCAGCGCGCATTGACGTAGGTAGCCCCTCGTCTCGCTTACCTCCCTCCAGCTTCTCGTCGTGGCATCAACAACACAATAGGGTTACGCTTACACACTGAAGTGCGTGTTTGTTCAATTTTAAATTCATCCTACAAATCTCTTCTAAATTGTTTTCACATTATCTATTCATCGCTTATGATTATCGTAATACGCTTTGTTTTTGGTGACTCTAGTACTGTTATTTAAGAACTATTTATTTATTTGTTATTATTTATTTCCCAAAATGTTTTATGTAGTAGTACATATGAAAATATTCCTTTTAAATTCGTACAAGGAATTTTTTTTCAAAATATAGTTATGACCGTTTAGTTTAAACTTTAGGTTTAATTAAAATTTCAAAAATTTTTTTGAAAGGGGTAGTTTTTTGAACACAACTTAGTTATTTTGAAAAAGCGACAGTGTGAATCCATTTGAAATTCTGATCTATTTTAAACGCATTAAACCAAATATACTTTGTATCCATATTTCATAAAATTTTTTACATAAATGTTTTAAAAACATTTTCTTATGCGAATTCAAAAATACAGACGTTTCGCGTGATTTTTCTTCGAACAAAAAAGTCTTCATGATTTATTAATGTAAATCTTAGAAAAGAAGAAGACGAATCCGCATCTTAAAAAAAAGCAAAGCAAAAAAAAAATTAAAGATTCTTATCCTCGTCGACGTTGAAAGTTAGCGAGGATTGAATGGTTTTAGACATATTTAGGATTAAATTCACATGAAAAAAA
Organism: Encarsia formosa; assembly: GCA_038277355.1. Lineage (NCBI taxonomy): Eukaryota > Metazoa > Arthropoda > Insecta > Hymenoptera > Aphelinidae > Encarsia > Encarsia formosa. The sequence continues at coordinate 13,466,964 of CM076187.1, read as the reverse complement.
AGTAAGGGAATAAGATAGGAAGGAAGGAAGGAAGGAAGGAAAAAAAAAGTTAAAATATATAAGAGGCCCGCGGTGGCGCGGTAGGAAAGATGGATAAGTGCAGAGGTAGTAAGAGAAGTGGGGTAAAAATTCAACGTTCCTCGATCTCAGGGGAATATCGCGGCTTTGTTCCGCAGCTATTACTCGTCCCGGGCAACTCTTACGATATTATTATATCTGGCCGTCTGGCGGCTCGAGCGAGCACCGGCACTCCTTCCTTCAACCCCAGCTTTTTCCTTCCCCCCGGCCGCGCTCTTTTTCCTGCAGTAGCACCCGTCAGTCCTCCTGCCTCCCTCATCTCGGCCGCCTTGAGACGGACCCCGCGGGCGAGTTCACGGCGAGCCGCGGGAAACTAACACGGTCTATTGGGTGGTGCGCCTATTTATTACACCGTTTTCTCTGCCTTTCCTTTCTTCGGGGTTCGACCCTACGATATCGTATTTTATGAAATTTTTGATTTCATTAAATATTTCGAGGTCTGAAAAATTTCTACTTTATCAAATAAAAAGCATCATAAATTCGAGAGTACGAGGATAAAAGCTATTTAGTTGAGTCGAATAAAAGTCAAGCTCTAACCGTGTAGATGTCTGTCTCCTTTTCAAGAGCCTGAGAAATTGGATTCCACCGGAACGGACATCTTCTTGGCAATATTTTCTTTCACTTTTTTTATTTTCCTTTTTTTTCTTAGTCTATAAAAAACCATTTGCTGGATTCAACTTGTAAGGGTTTATGTTAAAAAAAAAGCTCATTCTTCGAGCGCTTATTAAAAGAGTAAATTTTTTTTTTAACCTTGATTACGAGTTAAGCCCATTTTAGCCAAGATTATGTCATGTTAGACACGTTATGAATTCCTTGAATATTTTTTGCCTCGTTAAACATGCACGACCTTTTTTCTCGTGAAAAAAATATGCTAATGAATCTTTTCTTCATTAGATCTTTGAAAAATCCTACCACCAGAATAATGAACGTGTCCTAAAAAATTCATAAAGTAAAAAACTTTTTTTTAGTCTTTTTAAATTAGATGTCAAACAATATGATAAAAAAACTTGTGTTTAATAATAGTAAATCATATCTCTAACCAAGAAAAAATAAAGGTTTGGTTTCAGAATCGTCGAGCCAAGTGGCGCAAGAGCGAGCGCCTGAAGGAGGAGCAACGAAAGCGAGAGGGCGGAGGGCCCGACCAACTCGGGGCCCAGTTGTGCGGTCAGACCGAGTCCGGATCGGCCGAGGACGCCTCGACCGTCACCTCGGGCCAGGAAGCCCTGAGCGGCTCTCGCAGTCCCAGCACGACCTCGGCATCGGTCAGTCCCCGGCCGCACGGCGGCCTGGCCACAACGTCGCCCCCGCCGAGGACCCCCGCGGCGACGCCGACCGGAGACGCCAGCCTGCAGGACCGAGCGGTCTCCCTGACGACGACGACGTCGCAGTCGAGCGAGCAGCTTACGCCAGGACCTCCCGCGGCGAGGTGAGCCGGCTCTACGCGCCATTTAGCCCTGCACGCATGCGTAATTTATTTAAGGAAAGCTTCGCGAGTGTGGGACGCAAATACGCACACCCTGCTTATTTATTCAGCGACAGAAGCGTCTTCCTCGAGGAGAGTCAGCATTATGCGTGGGGCTGAATTTTTCAGAGAGACTTTAACCGAGTGTCATTAAACTTACGGCTGGGCGCCTTTTTACCCATCTCCCGCCAGCCACTTTCTTATCCCAGCCGCGATGTAGATTTTACTTTCCTCTCTTCTCTTTCGACCCCAGACGCGGTTCTTGGAGTAGTTTAGTTTTATTTTTTTTAATTTATTTAAAATCTAGTTATATTTGACAAAAGTAGTTATTTATAAAAAAGGTCACCGATATTTTCTAGTATATTATTCAAAAAACTTTTTAATTTGAGGTTGATAAATTTAAACTATTACTTGAATAAAAAAACTTTACGTTTTTATATTAAAACTGTGGTACACAGTTCACTGCTGGAGTATACGTATTAAAGCTATTTGAAATACGATACTCTCCGCTGGGAGTTATACGCCGCATTCGTATTGCAAATCTCATCAACATCATACTTCACAAGTTTAAGCCCATTATTTTAAAATATATAAAAGCATCCGTAAAATGAAAGTAAATTTTCGTTGTCACGATGTACCTCAGTTACTATTTTCCACCAGTTTGTTGATTAAATATTTTTTTTATTTTAGTAATCATCACAAATTTTAAATTATTATTAGAACAATATAGATGCAGATCTGCCCAGTATCTTATTTTTTGTTTATTATTCCTAATTTTTACTAATTGTAATTTACATATTGTTTTAATAATAAATTTTTTTTAGTTTATTTACTTATTTTATCTTATTTTATTTTTTTGGTAAAACTTTCTTAAATCAAAATACTTACAAGAGGAAGATTTCGTCGTTAGAAATTACAAAAAATGTCCTATTAAAATAGCCACGCGCAAGAATGTTAATAAATTTTTATTGGTTTGAAACAATTTAACATCTTTTGAAAATAGTTAAGAATAATTTTGATTGAGGTCAAAGTAATTAAGATGAAATTAATAGTTAGTCCGATGATAAAATAAAATTTTGTTGTCCTTATGATTACAGTTCGCCAAGCAGTACAGGTGGTGGCTTCCGACCGGTGGAGACATCAGCAACCTCCCTGTTCTTCTCTCCGCACCTGGCCGCCCAGTTCTCGTCACCGCTGTTTGCCGCATCGAAGCTCCAGGTCTCAAGTCCGGGATCTTTGGGCGTAACGTCTTCTGGTCCGTCGCTCTGGAGCAGCGCGGTCGAATCGTCGCGCGCGGCAGTCGTCTCCTCGGCCGCGGCGGCCGCGGTAGCCACCGGGAGCAGTCTCCAGGAAATGATGTCCTGGTCCCCGGCTGGTTGGGCCAGTTGCGCGAGTTCGCTTTGCGGCTGCTGCAAAACCGGAAGTGGTACCAATAGCAGCGAGCTGCACCGACACAACAGTCTGGTCGAGCTGAGGCGCAAGGCCCAGGAACACTCGACGGCCTCGGCCCTCCTGGGTGGTCTGGCCGCGGGCTTTCACTTTCCCCCGCTGTCGTTGCCTCTGCTGCCGCCACTTCTGAGCCTGTCCAGGAGGCCAGAGCACCACCCGCACCACCTGCACCCGGGAAGTGCTCTCGTCCAGCAGCTGCAGCCAGCCACCAAGGAGGAGCCATAGGACCAGCTTGTGCCTGCCTAAGACAATATTGTTACAGCGTAATCTCCGCTGCACGTCACACTTACTAACGAGCCACCAGTGTGTCTTTTTTAAGATTATTATCATATTAAATAATATTATATTAGTTATGGCATTACTTTGACTCTAGCTACGAGCAGCTCGAATGCCAGTGGCTGGCAAATGATATGAGTGAAAGCATCAAGCCTGAGTGTAAGCAATGAGTGCGTAAAAAAAAAATTAATCATAAAAAGCCAAACTTACAATTGCATAATTACTATATATTATTAAACGAAGACATATTTAACTGTAGAGAAAATTTAATAAAAGCAGGTGTATAATAATTACACTACGATAATGAATCTAAAGTTTTCGCATTTACTTGATGAAAATCATGATACTGAATAAAAACAATATTTTTTTTTTACAATTTTCACAAATTTTTTTTAAATTTCAATAAATGTTGAATAAAATTAATGAAAAATTTTTTTGTTTACAATTCGACACATTACAGCCTTTTCTATGTACATCATCTTCAGATGAGTACATTTAATACTTAATACTTCTATATATTAAATTAATTCATCAAAAGATGATATTGTAAATTAAATCGGATGTAGTAAGTAATTATAAACTTATTTTAATAAAAAATATTGTGAAAATAGTAAGAAATGTTTGTTTTTATTTATTAACAAAATACGATAATGATTATTAACGAAAATTAACTTGCAAAGTAATATTAATCGAGAATATAAACGAATAAAAAAAAGCCATGATAAAAGATTATACGATAGTAGAAGAAAATAAACATTAAAAGTAATATCGTTAGAGAATACAGAGTAACAAGTAAAATAGAGAATAGCTGATGACGCTGAATAAAGCGAAATTATCTGGTCTACTGGATGGAATAACGAAGCTACTATAGCTTATACCACTTGATTTACGAGTGAATGTTGGTGGAAGTTGGCGGAAGTTGGTGGAAGGGGAAGAGGATCCGTCCAAACAAGGTTTGAGTAAGCGAAGTAGTACGAGTCGCGCAGCCGTCAGACACGCTCAATTTTCAATCTCCCAGGGAAAAAGCACCAGCAGCGACTGCGAGAGTCTCCAAAAGGAGTAAAGGAGAAAGGCGCCGGAAGACGATGGTGATGGTGGTGGTTTGTTGGCAATCAATGCGCCTCATAAGAAAAGCTTAGCCTCCCTCTTGGGAGTCGGTTTGGCTTCCTTCCTTCTCCTCCCCCCGAAGGCTTGTAAGGCACGTTGGGTGGAGGGGGAGTAGGACTTGCAAGTCAGCCAATGGCGAGTAGGGCGCCATTGATCGGCACGTGCGCGCGCGCGGGTGGCCGACCGGGCTCCCCTCCCTCTCGAAAGCTCCAAAAGCGACTCGACGGCTCGACGCTGCGCCGGTTGAGGCTACGTGGGCGACGGCGATGGCGGAGCTTTTGCACACTCCGTTACACTTACTGCTAAACCGTATTAATCAACGACATCGTGGCTCATCCCCTCCCCCTTCCTCGACTATGCTCCACCTCTCTTTCTTTTATACACACAACTCCCACCCCAAAGTCTCTGCCTTCAGGGTGGTTGGCGCATTTCTTACGACTCGACGACGACGATGAAGACGAGGAGAAGGAAAGTGTGTTTGCTACTGTGGCTGTTGGACAAACGTTTCCTCCAAAGCAATCCTTTGATTCAATCTCTGACTTTTCTCCTTCTCTTTCTTCTTCCTCCAGCTCTTCTTTCTCTTTATACAAAGTCGCGCTATCTACCTACCCACCTATTTTACTTTTGATATCTTATTCCTCCTGCCCCGCCCTTCCGCACTCTGACTTTTCCGAGTTTTGTCGCTGTGTTTGCGATATTTGAAATCTTGAAATTTAATCAGAATTGTTCCTCGTGAATTTCCATCGGTAGACCTGCTAACAACAACGAATCGTTGCATCAAATGCTATGTCAAAAAACAAGCTTCAAAATTCAATCAAAATAAAATTTGACCTACCTATCATTTAATCAATCGACTGCATATTTTGACACGGAAAAATTATCCTTTATTATTCAAGTGGGCAAGCATAAATCAATTTTAAGACAATAAAAAAAATATATATATCTTCGTTAAACTGAGAGTTGTCAGCAAAACGAGCTCAAAATTAACATAAAATCATTAACTTTAAGTGTAGTTTAGAAAATACTTGTAACATAGTCAATACCATTGCAAATACTCAAAAAATGTTTATAAATAGAATATTTATCAATTAAACACATTTTAATAAAATATGGCGAACAATGTAAAACATCATTTAATTTTGATTGGAATTTTATATTAAATTTTATTTGAACTTTATTGTTGTTATTGAATTTTTCTTATTAATTGAAGAATAAATTTATTTTTCATTTAATCATAATTATAAAAATAAGTAAATGAAATTTTTATTCGTAATATTTTGATATATTATCACATATGATGCTATCTATACTTACGAAATTCAACGTCAAAAACTTTTATTAATTTTTTATATTTTCAAACAACTGACTTTTGTTATTATGTATGAAATTGTTTACATATTTTTTAAGTATTAAAGTTATTTTATGATATGAAAAACTTTATTTTCGTTAACTTCTCACTTACTGCAGCCTCAACATTTCACTTTAAAAACTTACCTGTAATGTATCCAAGTTATTGCAGTGGATGCACATTTTTACAGGTGCTCTTTCAAGTGCTCTTTGGTATGTCTTTTGTGTTCCAAAATACTTGAAAGCGTCGGTAAATAAGGTTTAAGATGATGGAAAGAACTGTGTAGTACATTATAAAATTATTCGAAGCAAGAGAAAATGTAGTTGATGCTAAATATGTACATTAAATTTTCTTTTTCAATAAAAGTTTTAAAAAAATTAATTTTTATTTTATTTAAAAGCACATCTTATTTTATTCTTTTAATAAACCACATTTAGGGTCAATCCGCACGAAAGTGAACCTGTGCGGAAAAATGAGTAATTATAAAATCTTTTTTAGTTTTTGAGTTTTATTAGAGTTCATAATCGTGAATAATAGATACGACTACCAGCGATTTTTTTACCCCAAATTTGTTTTTAAAAAATTCTTATTTTCTCAGATATTTGATTATATTAAAAACTTTTATTTTTTAAACTATTAGCTTCTATCGTACGTGTCCCACCCGTCACACTGGTATTCTATTTTGAAAATTAATAGTTTTATTTGAATCAAAACAATTATTATTAGAGATTAATATCCATACTTTCTTAGTATAACGCATACTTTTTTCTAAATTTTTTACTCAGTAAAATTCGCAGTTTTTTGATAAATGAGAGAAAAAAAGCCAGTTCCGTTTTACGGTCCCACCCGTCACAGCTGTATTTTTGTGAATAAATACTTTAAATGAAATAATTTGAAAAGTCAATACTAAAAATTAATCTACAAGCTGAGATCTTTCTAATTGTAGTGTAAGTTTTGATATTTAAATCTTTTTATTGTATCAAAATTGACTTCAAAGATGTACAAATGCCCAACCCATCACATTGGATTGACCTTACACTATATTCTAAAAAAATTAACTTTCTTAACCATAATTAAAATAATTTTTTTTTTGCAAGATAGCTAACTCGTCTCCGTTCTTTGTGTTTTTACGATGTTTTATTTTTATTTATTTTGATTGTCATCAACGGAAAATTTTTTTTAATGAAACCATCAATTTTTAATTTTTTAACGTGTGAGAGTTTTATCACTTTGCACAAAATTAGTTTGAAATAATAAACTGTTACTCATCAAAAGTAAATATATCGCCCTTATAACCATAATTTTGTTAAAAATTAAAAACTTTAAGTTTTTTGGTGTTCAATTCATTTAAATGAAATTTTAAAAAGCAATTACTGCGAGCTTCAGGTGAAAATTTCGCTGGTTCCAGTAATGGATTTATGCATTTAATTTTAATTCAAACGTTCCACGTACAAAATGAACTAATTTCCATAACTTCATCATTTATGGTGTAATTCTACTAAAGAGGATACTTTAACAAAAATTTCAAGGAACTTTAATTTTCATTCAAATTGAAAAATTGAAAAAAAAGAAATTTTTTTTTTTATGAATTTCATTGTATAAACGCGTAGATGAATAAACAAAATTTGTGGTATCAGAGGAATTATTAAAAATTTTCATCCCTCAAGCGTTTTTCACTCGTAAAACAATTAACTCTAACTTAAAGTGCATTTTCATTCGTACTTCGTTTCGCTGGAAAAAAAAACCATAAACGAGGATAAAAAAAAAATACTAAGCTGTAAAAAAAGGTTAAAACACTCAAAGCTCTCCGAAGCGTGTACTCAATGGGAAAACGCAAAGCGTGAGTTTTTTTTCCGGGGCACACTAAAATGGCGTTGGAGCGTGTGTACGAGGAGAGAAAAAGAAGAGAAAAGAGTTCGCGTACAGCGGTGGGCAAAAAAAAAAAAAGAGGACCAAAGCGACGGACGAGCGCGCAGTAATGGGCCAAGAGATTAAAACGGCGTCGGCGGTGGTGGTCACGGCCGCGGGGTTGGAGGAAGTGAGAATAGAGCCGCGCGTGCGTTGCGGCTTTATCGAATTGGTGTGGGTTGAAAAAAAAAGGGGGGAAAGCGAAAAAAATAGACATCTACTGCGGTATTATCCATGCCTCGTGTCCCGCTCAGCTTATATAGATTGGCCTTTTAGCGAGCTACTGCTGCTGCTGCTGCCACACCACTTTCGTAAAATGCATTAAGTGATTTATTAGATATTTGCGCTTTCTCCCCCGCGTGCTTTCGCTTATACCTAGTGCGTACGTGTTTGTGTACTTTGATACTCTGCGGCGAGGCTTGCGGTTGCCCTCTCGGCTCTCTTCTCTCCAACGATAGATCGCGCGATGCTTCTAATGGATCTGTCGAGAATATTATTCAATTAAATTACGTTCTTTCTGCTTGCATTTTGTTCCGGATTATTCGTTCGTGGCTTTACACCGTGTGATTCGATGGAATCATCGAATTTTCTTGATACGATTAATCACGCCCCTGCGGCATGCGTCGCACCTCTACCTATCTCTAACATTCACATTTAATCAAGAAATTTATGTTTTGATACGGATTTAAAATTTTACGTTAAATTAATTTTGACTCGTAAAAGATATAATTGACGTCAAGTATGATTTTTTTTTGAGAATAATTAAAAATTTCTTGTTCTAGTTTTTCAATCAGAATATCACACTCTAATCTCTGTAATGTCACGTGTATAGTATGCCGTAAGTAATCTAAGACGGCGAGTCCTCAGTCAATATTTAACAATAGAAATGAAAGTTACATAAAAAAAATTATACTTAGTGCACAATATAAGTTAAATTTCTATTTTATTTACCTTACTGAATTTTACAGTTGTTTACAAAATAAATTCACTTCATAACTTGAACTTTTTTTTTAAAACAAATTGTCTCTGAAAATTTGAGTTATTTCTAAATATTACTTTTTCTAACATAGTTAAAAATTCACAAAAAGCGTTTGTCAAAAATGTTGCAATATACAACAGCTGTATACCGAATGCACTATTACAATCTTTTTTTTAATTTTTGGTTGTTGCAGTTTTTCAAATTGTTTCAAAAATAAAAATTTGCCACTAATTCATAAAATTCAAAAAAGATTTATAGAAAAAAAAGCATGTTAAATCTATTTAAAAATATTTAATTTTTGGTTATCATAAATTTTATTTGGATTTTTTTTTATAAAAAAGTTAAAGAAATCTAATATAATTTATTGATTAAGGAAATACAAAGTATAAATATTTTACATTTAAAAATTACAAAAATATGTATAAATTACACAAAAAAAAAATCACAGTAGCTTTTCCATCAATATATTCCGTCTAACGGCATTACTGTAACCTTCAATATATTGATACCACACGTCACTATGGAATAAGTCCTTTTTTTCTTGGACCATTTCTCCATGATTTTCACTGGTGTTACTTTCAACACCATCTTCTTTTTCTTTTTCTAATTTTTTTTTCAACTTTTCTTGGCCAGCCAGTTGAAAACTCGCAAAAAAGTTTCGACATTTCTGTAAAAAACAAAGAAATTTTGTGAATAAACAATGAGGCATGGATATTATTATTTTAAATCACTCTTTTATTTGTTAGAATTAATCATTCGAATTGAACAGTATTTTATATTCAATGAATTTTATAACCGGGATTGGAACGTTGAAAAAGTCCAAAAGCCAATTTTCCAAAGAAAATAGGCACACGAAACCATGTTTATAAAAAGAAAGAAAGAAAAAAAAGGAGAAAAAAAAATTATCTTCTTCTCTCATCAAACCCTTTACTAAAGTTTCTCGAGTACCGAAAACTTTTCATCCGTCTAAATTAATCCTGCATTGAAAATGGGCTCTCCCTCATCATCGCGTATCACTTTCGTCACTGTGGAGACTCTCATCAAGACATGTTCATTCAAAGTGGTTTTCTTTTTTGCTCCTTCTTTAGGAAAAGGTCTCAAACGAGAACTCTTGCCGCATAGCGGTTTGATTTCGAGAGTAACTAGCTAACTAAATGGCGTTGAGCCTTCTCGCTCGCTCATTACTTTAAACTAGCTTTTCAAGAAAATATAAAAGAAGATGTGCGTGTATTTCACAGGAAGTAAAAGAGACCTGGAGTGGTAAAAGGAGGAGAGGCTTGGAGGGGTAGGAGAGAAGAAGAAGACGAAGAAGAAGAAGAGAGAAAGCTGCTGGGTACATCCCCCGCGCAAGGCTATTATAACCGCTCAAGCGAATCTCTATTAAAACGTGTTTACACTGGCTCAGGGGTTGACTCAAGCCAGCCTTTCCTGCAGCCAACGTTAGTCGCTCGAGTGTGTGAGTGCGTGTGTGTGTATGTGGCTCTTGTACACCCAAGTAATGCCTATCTAATTGTCGCGTGTATGAATAGTGAATCCCGAAGCACTCGAGGCTATGAACCAGATCCAAGCTAACACAACGGGGAAGGAAGGGGGAACCCATATGAGCTAATTTATATTATGATAGCCCGACCCGGCGGCTCCACAAGGGGGTGTGCTCGATCCTCCTCTCTCTCTCCTCCTCTAACTTCATCCATTATTCTTTTTTTTTTTTCCTGAAAAACCGTTTTTCTTTATGTTCTTCTCCGCACTTTGTGCTTGTCTTTTCGCTTCCTTTACGACTTTTCTTTATTTTATTTTTTGCCACGCTCCCATTTGTAAGATGTTGAACAAGAAACGCTTAGCAGGGCTATCAAGTTAATCTGTTAGCGCGGACAAAAGCAATCAGACAAGCGGGTGGAACAGTTCGACAAGAGAAAAAGCTTCCGGCCTGATAAAAGCAGCCCCTACCCGAACGCTAAGAGAGATGGCACGCGACTCTTCCTCCGGGTAATAATCGTGGGGGCGTCGACGCAACCCCCTCCATGAAAGTGCTCGAGAGTAATCTCACCGCCTACCGTACCGTGCTAGTCTCTACTAGTCTATACTCATTGTCATGTTGATTCTTTCTTTATCTGACGTATGTTTTCGGTACTCTTGAAACAGAAGCACTGCAGAGTCATCGAAATTTATGGACTGTCAAGGATAATCTTTTGTATCCCGATGTCGATTAATGACTTTTGACCCTAACTCTGATTTTACACCTTATCGGCTTACATCCAAACTGTACGGCAAACCGACATTGATTCACGATTTATGTCATTATTATTTATTGAATATAGCTCTTTAATGCAAATTGAGTATTTTGAATTCATGAGGATGATTGAGCAATTTGGTAATGCTTCGAAAACCAATCATGACTAATAATTTATTTACATTATTTCCTTAGATGGAAATATCTGATCATTGATGTACTTATACTGTTTTTTGATTAACGAATAATATGTATACATAACAACCGAGTTTACTATTATTTATTTATTTTTTTTACTTTTTTAGTATTGTAAAATTTTTTTAGAAAATACTCACTACGTCAATAAACTTAACAAGATAGCAAAATTTTAAATACATAATGAAATGAATTTAAATTTGAGTCGAATAAATCAAAATAAAATAAACTTACTTTTTCAGATGCAGGCTCCAATTGCACAGGATTCAGTTGCCTCAAATGATTAGGCACGTTGTCTGGATCAAGGTGTTTTGGAGCAGGTTTTAATTTTTCTCTTGTCATATTAGAAGGTGCTGTTGGATTCTCAGCATTTTGACCACTGGATATTGCAGCTCTCTGCAGTCTCACGATTTCCAATTCCTGTATAACTATTTGTTTTACTGCGTAAGGTAGCTGATTCCGTACCTTGCAGTCAGGAAAAGTAGCGATATCCCAAATATTTCTGCGATGGTAATATTTAAAAAATATGTAATTGGTAGAAGGTTTAATATTAAACAAAAATTTGTAATGTACTTAGAGATCAAAATTTATAACATATGATTGAAGAAAACTTACGGTTCAAGCGAATATTCATAGCCTCCTTGAGGTCTCCTTTCTTGAAGAAACGATAGTCCAAAATCAAGCATTAAATTTACTAATCTGTTCAACTCAGCTTTTTCTTTTAGAGAGTATAATTGAGCGTTTACAGAACGTAAACGAGGAGTTAATAAATCGGGTAAGTACGGCAAAACTTCCGATACTAAAGTTAAAATATCATATTTAGATGTTTTTTTTGTTGACGAAAGTATAGCTTCATTTCGGTCTTTTCTTTGTTTGACCTATAAATAATAATAGCAATAACATAATTAATTAAGGGGGTACTTTGACTTGTGGGATTCAAAAAATCGATTTTTTTTTTTTTTTCTTTACTTTTTTTTATTGTAAAATGTCTCAGAAGTGTTGTCTCAAAATTTTAAGTGATTTGAAGAAAAATTTATGAAGTTATAGTGCTTTTAGAGAACGAAACAGCATGCAGTTTGAGCGTGAGGCAGAAACTTCGAATGCGTTTTTCCCAAAACCATCATTTTTTTGCGGTGGACATTGGCATTTGAAGACGATTACACCGATCCGTTTGAAACTTTCCACAGCTTTGGTCAGGAGAGGAATTTATTTTTTTTCACCTAGAAACAAAATGGCGGCCACAAAACGGCGGATTTTTACTGCAAAAATCAGTATTTTGATTTTAAAAAGTCACCAAACGTGCAAATTTGAATTAAAAGAAAAATCCTGTCCTGATCTTCTAAAAAAATATATGTAGAAGAATTGTGGAAAGTTTCAAAAGGATTGGGGCAATAGTTTTCAAATGCCGATGTCCACCGCACAATAACTGTCCCCAAAGAAGTCTCCGAGAATTCTTTGTTATCGGCTTTGTTTTGAATACTTTTTAATAAAAATTTTATAGAATGTTCTCCAAGAGGTACTTAATAATATGCAAAAAAAATTATTAAATAAAAATAAACCGTTTTTTTTTTTAAAATACTCAAAAATATGTCTTTTTTGTACTCAAAAGGTCAAAATACCCCCTCAAAATGCAAGTACATTCATAAAAAATTACTTAATATTTTGAATTCCGACATTGTCATATGAATTATTATTTTTAAAATTTTCTTAACATAACTTGGAAACTAGGATATTTAGAAAAATAATATTGATATTGCTCATTCAGTTCCATAATATTGCATTCTGTAGAGATAGACGAAAGCTTATCTATACAGCAAAGGCCTGGTTCCATATAGTATAAAACAATTTCAATTTTTTAACGGTAATAAGTATAGACGGACAACAAAATTAAACTTTTTTGACACAATTGTTATTCTCGTTGTTCTTACAAACTTTAAAAACTGTAAAATAAAAATCGGTTTGGTACATTTTTTGTTTTAAAATTTATTAACTCTAGTCAAATCAATAGTACGATACTAAAAATTTTATTAACTTATAAAAGTAGAGAAAAAAATTAGTTTGCCTAATTATCACTATTAATATTTGATAACTACTTTTTAAGACACGCCTTTCTTCATTTAAAGGGTGTATAAGGAACACAAAAGTAATTACGCAAACACAAAAAAGGTATAAAGACAGGAAGGGAGAATGACTGAAACTCATGCAGGGAAGAAACGTCCGTTAACCCAAAGAAAAAAGAAAAGAAAAAAAAAGAGGAGGACGTCCTCAAACTTAAATAATTCAGGGTCTCATTAGGGCGACAAAAACAGCCTGACGAATAGCCAGTCAAGGAGAAGGGGATTCTCTCAACTGACCTTACCGACAGTTACGCATACTTCTGAATCCCCGCAGACTGGATAAATGTACATACTCTAACTAAACACACGTGTATACACGTCGCAATACTTTTGCATTCAAAATCCTCTTTTTATCTCTTTGGTTCCATGTTCTTCTCTCAATTCGCTTTGTTTTATTTTGAATATTCTCTCATTTCTTAAAAGGTTCTACCCTCTGATAATTAGTACAATGCGCTCTGGCATTAATTATTAGTCTTTCTAATTAGCCAGGGATAAATCAAAAAGCCAGAAGCAAGCATTGTACTGAGTGTTTTTAGTACAGGAGAAAGAGGGAAAAGCCCATTATCGTTATTGCTACCCAACAACAGCGATAAATATCTCCCGTTAGACGGCCCGGAAAACTCTGTTCGTTTATTGTAAATATGAATTATCTTTATTCTGCACTCATTTTATTTTCTTTGCACGACTTAATAGAATACTATTATAATCAGATTATATATATCGTTGAAACAATTACTTTTAACAAAAAATATTTCCGCTAAAATATATATAAATTTATTTTAATTTTTTTATTCATACAGTTCCATAAATAAATAGTTACTTTTTTACGTGGTAGTCAAGGTACAACTGATAATATTTTTTTTCCTCAAAACTTTACCATCGTTGACCGTTGTGAAAATTTAACATCTCTAAAACACGATCAAAACATTATAAACTTTTTTTCCTCAAAACTAAGTCTTTAAATTTGATCTCAGCCGGAAAAACTTAATCGTCATTTTATAGTTCAAAAATTCCTACAGTAACTATTTTAGTCATCATTTTAACTTAAAATTTTAATCTATTTTTAAATAAAATCATTTTATATAAATTTTCACATTTTATTTTATTTTTTTTTTTATGAGGATAGTTTTTTTTTTTTTAATCTACAACTTTTAAAAAAATTATATCTAATTCAAATCTTTCTGTTCAGTTTTTAAAAAGTCAAAACTTTTATTCTTAAAATATGCTTAAAAGTGTGGAATTGAAAAAATATTAAGTTATCTACAATATTTTGTGCTTATATGAAATGTTTATTAGTGATTGTTCATTGAATTCCTCGTATATGAGAGTTTGTGATGGGCCATAACCGTATGTTTAAATAAAATAAAAATCATTTAGAGTTTTGGTTTTACTTACTTGATACTAGCAATTATATCTCTTTATGCCAGTATATTACTGAACAGCGGACATATTTTTTGCTAGAAGTAATTGTTTCTCATAAAATTTTACCATCAGCCCGGCATTTTTAGCTTATTCCGAATGCAAGTGTACAGCTTTTGAAAGACCGCCGAGTAGGCCTTTTTTTTCAACGTTTGAAAAAATATAACGCCCTCAAAGAAAAAGATAGCAGTAACCTAGTTGATTCATGACAAAAGTCTTATTTTTGTTAATACCTTCAACCAAATATATAAAGTTAGTTGAAAATATTTTTTAAAATAACTTTTTACCTTAAACAAGTAAACTCATATAAGTGAATTTCGAAATTTTAGGTCTAATCCGTCATCCCTGTAAAACCCCTAATCAGTACCCTCTAAAATTCCGAAATATCAAATTTTTAACGATTTCGATACTTTAAAATCACTTTTTTTTTTTATTTGATCTAGAACAAGATTTAACTTGATTATGGAATTGTACTCGTTTGAAGCTAAATTTTAAATAAAGTATT
The DNA here is from genome assembly GCA_038277355.1 of Encarsia formosa. Lineage (NCBI taxonomy): Eukaryota > Metazoa > Arthropoda > Insecta > Hymenoptera > Aphelinidae > Encarsia > Encarsia formosa. The sequence goes on along the minus strand of CM076187.1, from coordinate 13,451,891 downwards.
AAAGTAGACGTAACACCGACATTACGCGAAAATAAGGTTTTTTTTTTTTCAAAAAGAAAGACTACACATACAGTGACGATGAAAAAAAAAAAAAAAAAGAAGTCAAACTGTTATCTTCATTTTTTAATAAAAAATATCTTTAATCGTTAATAAAAATTATCTTTATTTTTTAATAAAAAATAAAGATAAAAGGTAACTTATTGATTTAAATAGCTTACTTCAAAGAAAGTAGATGGATACGAAATTTTTGGAGCTTGTCGTCCTGCAAGATTTAGATGCCAGTTTATAAAGGCTGCTGTCGTGTAAGGCATAAGCATCCAACTTTGATGTTCCATAATTGCGGTATTGATTTCATCGTAAAATTGAAACCACTGCAAAGATTCGGATACGGGTTTGAGTTTTTCTCTAGGGATTTCCGGATAATTGTGAAAAATTCCTTGCATCAGACGATCAGACTCAACTAAAAAAGATTTTTTTAAAAAATATACTTCATTAAAATTTACTCAATTTTAAAAATTATTTATTTAAATAACGTAGCTTTGATTTAAGTTTACTCGATAATGGCTAGTTGTCCCAGTAATTGCAGTAATTTTTGGTATTGAAGACTCTAAACTTTTGAGAGAAAACAAATGATCGATTTTACGATTTTTTCGTTTTTTATGTATTTTGCCTCGTCTTTCAAATGCCGAAAACCCCTTGTCCCAATTCGTTAAGAAAAAAAATAGTTAATTTATTTAATATCACGAACACCTTTTTAAAACCATTTTGTAAGCTAGTTAAATCAAAATGCTCTTTTTTAATATGAGTGGTTAAAATAAATTAAACACTTGTACATCTTGTAACTTATTTAAATTAAATCTGAAAGTAATTTAGAAAGAAACAGTCACCTCAAAAACCCCTACCTTAATAGCTTTATGAAAATGTCAAAAAATACGTGAAGAGCACATGTCAAGTTTCAAAATTTCAAAATTACAATATTCATTATAATTTTTACAATTTTCTATTCGAAACTGTTATCTCTCATATCAAAATTGGAGACACACATTGTAAAACAATTAATTAACGCCACTTTAATTATAAGTCTACATGTATGATTGACTATAAATGATGTTGCTCAGATATTATGTCTTAACCAGGAAATATTTAGTTTTCTTGTATCACTCTCACAGTTTTAAATGATTTTCTTTAAAAACTTTACCTTGTATTTATACTTAACTCATTATGTGAAATTAATTTATGATTTATAACTAAATCATTAGTTTTGATTTATTCAAAAAGGATTAAAAATGTTCATGATTATAATAATCAGTATCTTTGAAAATATACATGAGCATACAAGATTTCTAATACTTAAAAATATTTTATAAAGAAATTATAAAATATATGTAATCACTAATCAGCAACATTAAAAACCACAGTACCTATACCAAATTTTTAATATATCGAGTGTACTATACTATTTATCATAATTTACCTTATTTAAGTAGACTTTATTTAGTCAAATTCAAAATTAAATATCAGAACTATAATTAGCATTCTCAAAAACCCCCATACACCAAATTTCTTATCAAGGTTATATTTGTAATCAACATCATTAAAAAATCGCGTACCCAAATATCTAGTTGATTCAATGTATTAGGCGCAAATAATAGTTTTTACTGTATTATAAAAAAAAAGGTAGAATTGATTTAAAAAAAAAAAAAAATCTTTTTTAACCTTGATGCGTGATTCTTATAATTCTTTTTACTCTTTCTGGTGCAGTAAGAGTACCATTCCTAGACATGGGTATATGTAACATATCTTTCCACGCGTCAAACAACCCTTTTTTCATATCTTTTAATCCAAAATCAAGATTTCGTAGAACATCCTTTCCAGCTCCGGAATACTGTAGAATTCCTAGGCAAGCTCTGACATCGCAAGCTGATTTTTCTGCTAATTGTTCTAAAATCATAGAATCTACATGCAGACCCTCTTTCCGTGTTATTTCTGACAATCGTTGAGCTAAGTTAGAAGGAGAAATCTCTGGGACATTTATTATTAAACCAATTGCTCTCAAAGCTCTGAAACAAGTTTGAATTTTTTAATAATGTAAAGAAACTAATTAAAAATGATAAAAATAATAATATGCAACCAATAGCCAAGAATAATTTGATTAAAAAAAAAAATAAACTAAACGATAAATATTCAAAAATTAAAACTTGACTGGAAAGTCTAAAAACATTTCCGGAAGTCTAATTAAAAATTATCATCTGTTATATTAATAAAATTATTGTTCTTGACGGTATTTTCAATCAACTTTCTGAAAAATTTGTAGAATAATTTTTTTTAATCATACTGATTTGGTTAAAGCTAATTGTTTGTGCCTTAAGATGGTATGTCATTGCACTGGGGTTGCAATAAGGTATGTTATTGCTTGTAAGACCAGATTTATCTTATTGATCCAAGTCCTTTTAAATAGTAATGAAACTACTTACCTCAATGATGGAGCATAAAGATCATTACATATGCAGATAATTGGTCGCTTGCATCCAAGGTTCTCTTTGTTGATTTTATCTTTTAGATTTTTTCCTTTTGGTAACAATTTACCTTGAATAAATTTAATAAGTAAATCTATTGAAGCACCAGGTGCTCCATCAATTTCATCTAAGACAAGACAATTTGGTTTTTTTTCTTGATCAATCACTGATCTCATTTGTGTTGAAGATAACAAGGCTTCTCTATAAAGCGTTAGAAAATAATTCCATCATTATGAATTTGATTAATCAAAATATATTAAATGAATTAATAGTTTACCTAAAAGCTTCAGGCCCTCTATCATCACTAGCATTTAATTCAACAATGTTATATCCAGTATGTCTAGCTGCTACATGAGCTAAAGTAGTTTTACCTAAACCGGGTGGTCCACTTAATAATGCCACCCTTTGAGTTGGAAAACCTTTACTGTCATAATCTGGGATATTTTCTTCTTTTTTCTGAAACTTTCCTTTAGCTTTTGAAGATGTTTGTGGTTTTTTTGATTTAATAGCAGGGTCTCGATCAAATACTATTTTATCCCAAAGTTTTAACCAGTACACCAGCTTTCGATTGACATTTTCATCAGATAATAATTCTATATATTTTTTAGGTCTGTATTTGTCAACCCATAATTGATTACTAAAATTTTGTACATTTACATTTTCTTCAGGTATCACGATATTGGCTTTTTCGACATTTTTTTGAATCTAAATTGTAACTCAAATTATATTAATGAAATTTATGTAAATATTTATTATACTACACAGCAATATTAAAAAAATAAAATTTTGATTTGTGTAAAATAGAAAAATTTTACTTTAAAAATTAAAAAATTTAACATTACAAAGAAAAAAATACTATCAATAAAAAATTTAAAATTTAATAACTGAATTTTGTACTTTGTTGCTTACTTTAATATAATTAAAAATTAAATACCTTCAATTTATAATATACTCTTTAAGCTTTAAAAGTAAAATCATATTCTAAAATGTGATTTCTAAAACTTACAATTTCTTCTGCTTCTTCTTTCAACTTGGAAAAAGATCCTATTAAAAAATTTCCAGTTGCCTGATAATTACTTGGTTCATATTTCTTATCTGAGACTTTAATATAAAAACGTTCTCCATCTTCATTGGTGGCTGCTTGGAAATTGTATCGTGGTACATTTCTTGTGATAGAGTTTGTATCTCTGAAAAATGATAAAATTGAGTATGATTTACAATTTTAAATATTTCAACAAAAAAAATAAAAAATATTATAGCAAACCTTTTACTGGTAGAATTAATTTCTTTGAACTTTGATTTACTGTTAGTACATACAATTTTTCTTTTTTCTAAAATTAATTTTATAAGTTCTTCTGGCTGATCCCAACAAGGTCTTTTCTTATTGGGTGATCTTGTATCTTCTGAAAGTAATTTGTCATGGAAAAAATTAAAGCACTCTAATTGATGAATTATTTTTTTCATACTTACGAAAATCATCAAAATCACAATCAGAAAGATCAAAATCCGCTGAAATATCTGTTGAAATATGTACTTGATCAATTGATCTTTTTTTGCTTATTTCATTAAAACTTTCCATGGTGACAAAAAAAATTAAAATTAAAATTTTTAATAAGTTTCTGCTTTCATCTTTAACACAATGCTACAGCACTGTGATTTTTAATTATTTTTTCCCGCAGACTACAGAGTAGTCGTAATTTCAAAACATTAGGACGTCGCCATATTGCATCGCACACAATCACGTGATCAAAAGAGCGCGAAAGCGACCAAATCGTGAAACGATCAAGTTTGAGATGATTGATTTATAATTTTAAGATTTCATAAAAATTATATTTTTTAATAATTCCTTTTTGCTTGGTTTTACTTTATTGAGTAAAAACTTAGTTTATGTCGCAAAATGATATAAGTTTTTCATGAATCGGTAAAGTAGAAATAAATGTAACAATTTTACCCACGGGGCACGGCCAATTTTGATAATGATTGATTTTCGTCATTTTACTTATACTTACTGTGAGAAAATTAATTTTCTCTAAAAAAATTTTGATAGTACTAATTCTTTACTGCAGGAAGGTATAAACTTAAGAAAAAACATTACATTTTTTAAAAAAGACTGACATTTACATTTTTATTTATTAATTTTTTTGTTCAATATAATTATAAGTTATTTGTTATAAATGGTAATTATTATTATTATTTATTTATTATAATTATAAATATTATTATTATTATACAGTTTTTATTTGAAAATAGTTCTTGTTTGACCTAGTTAAAGAATTCATAAATTCACAAGATGAAAATAACTGAAAGTAATTTAGTAATCTAATCCATAAATACAAAAAATTTCATTTTACATTCATCAACAAGCTGTTTAGTCAGTCTTAATGTTGCATTTTAATTGTAGTAAATTGGTATTAAAACTTTACGCATCTTTATAAACAATGACACATTAAGAATCTTGCTGATTCATTGTAAAATATGAGCTTACTGAATTTACTAATAATTCATTAGAATTTGTTACCGACATAATATACCATGCCGCAGTTTCGACTCGAAACATTAAAATCGTACATCTATACATCCAGACGATCTTTTTCACAGAAGAATTATGAATTTATGAGTTGGAAATAAATTTAATTTCCTTGTACTTGTACATTTTTTCATTTACATTGAAGTTAACAAAAAAGAGCCCTTTTTTATTTTGAAAAATTTTCAAGAATTAAATTAAATCATTTCAGTAAAAGTTAACTAACATCATGCACTTGAAATAGAAATATCTAAAAGGTTTGGCGTTTGAAAAAGTTCTAGTATGAGTCATTTTTTTTAAATTTAAAAAAAATTTTACAGTTAATTTACATTTTTATACTATCCATATGATTTTCTGCATCCAAACAAAAGTAAATTATATTGGTACTACTATTACTTTTTACAGAAAGTAAAATTTTTATTAATGCTGCTGCAGAGATTTTCATTTTTTCCAAATCCTAAGCAACTAAATTTTTTTTTTTCAGTGAATAACCTCATATATTTTTCGATTTAAAATAGTTAGGCTCGAAATTCAATGCAGTTACGAACTTGGATTAAAAATATTTTGATTCTATAATTATTACTCTGTATTTAGATAATAATTTTATTTTACAAGTAATTTTTTTTTTTTAATTTTAGAAGATATTTCAAAAATATACTTTAGTTTGCATCAATTTTTAATTTTTGTTCAATTAATTTGTGCCCACATAAGATTCTGAATAACCTTTTAATTTTGAACGTTACTATTTTGCATAGAAAGTAAAAATTTGCATAAAAAAGAATAAATCTGGACTCTTTTTTTTTAATTAACAAAAATGCAATTTACATAGTTTTAAATTTATTATTTTTTAAATTATTTTGTATTACAATAATTAGTTATATTTACATTGTGATAAGATCTTGTTACAATATTAATGGATATTTTAAACCATATGCTTCGAATACAATTTTTGCAATATTTATCTGTGGTCAGATGCTTTTTTATTATTAACAGACAGTATTTTGTCGATTAAATTAAATTATTACGTTTTAAATCAAACTCTGAAGCACCAGCGCCTTCATTTTATCGCCGAAAGTATCTTTACAGTCGCATGTTAAATTTTAATCATTGATTAATCAGCGTTTTACTTAATAAAGATGCTGTAGAGTCATGATCATTGTCCTGCATAGTCTTTGAAAAAAGTCAAGCGTGCGTTAACTTTTTCAAAAGATTGCCCTGTTATCATTAAAAATTTTCGATATTTTCTATAATACTGCATTTAATTGAACGACTCTGCTAGCTTGTGTTTTTAGACAAAGTTTGACGGCATTTACAAATATCGAAATTTAAACTCGTACTTTATAATATCGTGTAATATTTATCTAACAATATCACTTCACTTTGATTATTGTACTTATCGTACTTCATAACACGCAATACAAACCATGCATCATACCATTTTAAACTTCATATATATTATTTACAATATAAATCGCTAAACTTAAATATAATTATCACTAGTGACAACTTGATTTCATAAGATTGATTTTGCCAAAAGCAAAATTATCCTTTACAAAGTTGAGTGATGTAATATCTTACGTAATTGCTTTGAATTAATTGAATTAATTAATTTTTTTCCTTTTTTTTTCTTCATGTATAAATGACATTAAAAAAAAATTTTCAAATTTTTATTTAACGAATGCGTACTATATACATCTTTATAAAAAAGAAAAACGTACAAGAATAATTTACAAAAAATAGAAAACGTCACGAAAAACTAAGGATGCGTTTCAAAACATAGAATACGCAAAAAAAAAAAAAAAAAAAAAACGGAAGTCCCGGTCCTGCCAGATCAACACAGTTTCATACACTAAAAAAATTTTTTTTTTCTTTTTTCTTTTTTTCTTCTTTTCAAATACGATAACATTGAATAAACGTAGATAAAATAAACGCAGTAAAATTTTGTGATAAATAAGAAAGATAATAAACATGCAGTTAGGTAAAGAAAAAAACGTACAAAGAAGCAGTTTTGTGAAAAAGTGGATGTACAATAATAGAACTATGTGACTAGAAATGACTGCTCTTGCTTATGAACGATACAGCTTGTTTAAATTTTTTAAAAAACTCCGTAACTATTCAGCACACTTTTAGTATGCAGAAAAAAAGCTGCAAAGATTTATCAGCTAAGAGATAATTGAATGCAGAGAAAACATAAAAAAGAAGATGACGCGTCTAAACTTCTGTAGTTCTGCCGTAGGGGACTGTTTGACCCACCGTTGCTGCCGTTGCTACGCCGGTAGCTCCAGCCGTCGTAGTACCTGTGATGGATGAATCTTCAGAGTGGGACAATTTACGCTCACGCTTATTAAACAAACTTCCTAAAAAGGAGGGCTGCTGAGTCGTTCCTTTAGCGGCTGCACCAGGGATTGTGGATCCTGGATGTGGTGCAGCGTGCACGAGAACCTGGTGACCTCCGGGCATCATTCCTTTCGCACCTTGACTCATTGAGCTGGCTGAAGTTGATTGAAATGAAATGGACATCCCACTGTCCAGGGAGCCCACACTGCCACGACGCTGAGGTTTTTCACCGGCAACTGAAATATTTAAATAATTGTTAATATAAATTCAATGAATTTTTTTGTAGTATTTAAATTAATTCGTATTTATAGCTATTCATCCATAAAAATCATTTTAATTGATGTTTATTCTGTATAAAGTGTTTTTAATTTAGGACTAGTATGATTCTCAAACTCACATTGTTCATGAATGTCGAGCAGCGAATTACTTAGCGCCGATCGCTTGAGTTGTGAGTCGGTGTCTGCAACTTCAACTCTTTCAGAGCAGGACCCTGGACATGGGCAAACTTCAACATCAGCTACTCCAGAGTCTCGATTTTCAGCGCTGCTGCGTGCACCTCTGCTGCTTTTTTGTCGCTCCAATTCCGTTTCGATTCTCAAAGCCTCCATTTCATCCATTTCACTGATTGATTCTCTCAGATCTTCTACAAATTTGCAGCGATCGTGCTCGTTACGAGCATTAAATGTGACTAGTACTTTGTTATCTACACGCTGCGATAGCCTGATGCCAAATGGATAGTCTAGAAAAATTATAAATAAATTATTTATTATTCATATTTTTCTTAAAGATTAAAATGTTTAAATTTATACATTAATTAATCAAAAAATTTCACTTAAAATTTCAAAATAGAATTTGGATGATTCTACATATACTATAAAAAGGTTTTGTCTTGAAAAAATAAAAGAAAAAGTTTCATAAATGATTTATGGGTAACTTACGAGAAACTTCAAACAGCGTTACAACCATGCCGCACAACGGGAAACTCTGTCTAAATGTATAAGTAACGCTGCTCTTCTTCTTGCTCAATATTTTGGTAACCACTAGCAGATCATTAAACAAGAATACTTCTCGCTGATGCACTCCAGGTCTTTCTTTCTTGTGAATATCCGGAATTTCGTAGAGCCGGCAGTAGCACACGAGTCTACGATGAGGAAGAGCCATGTTGGGTTTTTTGCCAACTATCGTCGCTTGGACCTTCATGACTTGTGTAACATGATCCGAGCCGGGTTTGAATTCGTTTGCTTTGACACGGTCGTATATTCCCACGAGGATATCTTTGTCTATGTCACCGCAATCGTCGATACCACGCAGATTTTTAACAAAGTCCTCAAGGCGCATTCGTCGTTCTGGTTTGAGGTTTGGCGTGTGCAAGTCGGTGTTGAGCATTATTATGGCGAAAGCAAGAACGAATACGGTGTCCGGTGAGCGAAGCCTAGAGACTATGTCAGGATTGCACTGACAGTAGCGCTGACTAAAAACTTCCATAAGGCGCTCGATCTTTTGAGCCTCCCCGGGCATTCTGAAGTACGCTTGGAACTTTCTTAAAGCAACGTCTACTTGCATACCGGCTAAATCCAGCTCGTGGGAGAAGCACTCGAGTACTGCCATGTTGAAGGTACTCTGAAGGTTACCGAGATACTCGCCGATCATCTGTTTGGACAGGCCCTTTCTGCTGATGAGAAAGCGCGCAACACCCTGGGGCGAGTTTTCGAGGAAGCCACGCCGGATGAGGTAACTTATACCTCGCTCGGGCTTTTTGTTGAAGAGGTTCAGTCCCACGCGATACTGGCGCTTGCGTACCGTTTCTGAAACTTTGTAGCTGGTCTGAGATATCGTCTCAGCGTGGTCCATCATAGGCAATTGGTATCCCGAGGAAGCGTGACTTAGATCCTTGACGCTGTTGAGCATCGCGCCGCTGTCGTTTGCGTGCACGATTTCGGGGTGTTCCGGAGAGCTCGACTGTAAAACGATGTCAAGTTTTATTGTCGTTATTATCGTTATTATAATTATTTATTAATTAACTAACACTCTTAACGGAAAATTGATCAAAAAATGAACTTACAATTCCTTTGTGCTTCCACACAGGCGAACCCCTCTGTGCTCCGTCTCCCTCCGAGCTTTCGCAATTGGTCGAATCGCTTCCTGAGCTCTGGACCGAGCTAAGGCTACCATTTTCGACGCTCTTGCTGAGCCCGTTGTGCCTCTGCTCCATGGAGCGCGAGCTTATGGACGAGGTGCGCTTCGGTACCTCTGGTGGGACCTTCTTGCTGCAGGAAGAACTGCGTCCGCCTCCGCCACCCGTGGAGGATCTTCCTCCGGCACTCGAGGTACTAAGTTGGGACGTGCTGCTCGACCAGTTAGCCTGCTGCTGCTGCTGCATCTGAAGGGTCAGAGGAGTCGTCGAGGGCGAGGTACATGGCGTTACGCGGTGTATCTCCCGGGGCGGTGTGTCCTGTCTCAAACCGCATAATGCTTCCTGTAACGTGAAAATTCAAATTATGATTTTAATCTCGACGTTGATTTATTCTTATACTTTGAGTAAATAATCTTTAGTTTAAAAATTGTTCATTTTGAAGCCATATTTTACAGATTTTGAATACTTTTTGAAGAGATCGTTGCACAGAATATAAGCAGGAAATTTACAACAACGCTTATTTGATTACGAGCCAATAGATAAACTATACTCTACTATTAATATTCCGATGTTTTCTCTTTAATATTTTGTCACACTTGTTTGTGATAAAAATACGCCGCTGCAGTGAGTCATCGTAGTGACTAAATCGGCACCAAAAATTAAAATTATTATTATTATCATTATTAATACAAATTTCATTCTAAATAAATTTTAACGATTTATTAACGAGCTCGGTCAAGAAACATTGGTTAAACGAGTTTGGAAATTCAATGTGCATCCTTAAATCTCGACGGAACGTTGCGCAGTAAGAAACACGCTTCGAAATCCTCGAGTTGGCCCGAGCGTGTCGCGTCAAATTTACAATGACTCGTTAAAAAGCTATTTTCTCCGGAGCCACAAACTTAAGGCGCAGCGCATAGGTTGCATTATAATAAGGTCGCAGTCGTCCTTAACCGACGCGACGGGCCGAGTCACTTCCGAAAAGAGTAAACGATTATGACACACGAGTACACGACTGAACGAACGAGAGTAACCGCGAGCCGAAAAATGAATAACTTAACGAGCGAAGGGAAATGATTATGTTTTAAATTACCTGAGGGTTGTAGTAGTGAATGCTGGAGCCGCTTTCTTGGGAACTCGACTCCCAACACGGACTAGGCGGTGGCTGCTGCTGTTGTTGTTGTTGATGTTGCTGTTGTCTGCCGCAAGGACTCGGCGTCAACGACGGAGTGTGACGTCCTCCGCTGTTGTGTACGGCACCGTGATTCACCATCGAGTGAGATACGTGGTTCGTGATCTGGTTCTTTATTAACACACAAGCATTCGTTATTGTTTCTATCAAAGAATATTATCATTGGGAAGTACTTTTTTTAAATTTATTCTACCTCCGACGTTTGGAGCCGCGAGTAACGTTTGTTTCTCATTTGACTTTGAAATTAATAATGCGATCGAAGGTTTTTCATTGCTTATTGAATCATTTTTTTAACGAAAAAGAAAAGAATAATACAAAAAGTATACCAATAATTACCGATTAAAGTTCTAATTTTTAATAATTACAGAATTATAAAAAGTGTACTAATAATCACCGATTAAAGTTTTAATTTTTAATACTAAAAATACAAAAAGTATACTATGTAATTATAAGAAGAATACAAAAAGTATACTAATAATTACCGACTAAAGTTCTGATTTTTAATACGTTAATAATGTCTAAAATTATGAAAACTGATTAAAATACCTGATGAGGCGAAGAGCTGATCTGAATTTCGCAACGTCCCGTTTGACTCCTGGGTATGGGCGAGCTGCAGCCGAGTTGCGATCCATCGACGTGGACGATGCCTCCTTGGCGCCTCTCCCTCAGGGACATGCTCCTGATGGGAGTTGCCCTGTTTATGGGCGACTGGTGGTGCTGCATCTGCTGGTGCGGCTGGGCCTGAACGTATATTTGACTGGTGTGCTGCTGGTGGTGCTGATGATGGTACCCCGGCAGGTGTTGCTCCTGCTGATGGTGCTGCTGGCGCTCGGTCACCTCCTGGAGCTTACGACTCATCCGCTTTTCCGCCTTGGCCATGGCCGTTATCGCCGCGAACTTCTTCAACAGGGTGTAGCGACGAAACGCCCGCTGAATCGTCAACGCGGCGTTCCTCGCCTTAACGCCACCGTACTTTCGCTCCAGCATCTCTATCTGCTTGTCTAGAAGGTCTTGTGACAACTCGTACCTATAAATCGGTTTTTTATGCGCGCGTTAGATAAATTGATACAGAAGTAATAATTTATTTTTATGAGATTATTAGTTTTATTTAAAATTTATTTTATCATCGCAACTGACTAGATCTGTTTGGGAACTGTGGAGTTCGATGAAAGTGGAGGTTTGTGTCGATGACAGTAATCATTTCTTTGAACTAATTTAAATAACATGCTACACGCGAAGCTCTGCATAATGTGGCTTATTATTTTTTTTATTCTTTTATCTATTTAAATTACTGTAAACTCGACTTTATAATTAAATAATCGTGTTTAGTATACATTTTATTACGATAAAAAAGTCAATAAAAAGTTTATTTAATTAAACTTACAGCTACAAACAACGCTAAGTTGTAAATGATTTTCAAGGATTTTAAGGCTTGGCTGTATTACTCGGTTAATTATAATATTGCTTACTCAAAATTACCTTGATAGTCTGTATACGGTCAAAAGTCAAAAAGTCGACTACGTTTGTTAAGTCATGTCATGTAATTCCGCACAAAAAAAAGGTACCTAGAAATGAGATATCATTACAAAAATTTGACAGCATCTATTTTTCAATGGGATCAGAAAGTTATCAAATTTTTGTAACGATATCTCATTTCTAAGTACCTTTTTTTGTGCGGAATTACATGACATGACTTTACAAACGTGGCCGACTTTTTGAATTTTGACCATACATAGTTTTTAATTTACAGTATTAAACTATTTTTTTATCTCATGAATACAAAAAAACTTTTATTAAGATGAGATCCATTGATAATTAATGCTAAAAAAGGAAAGATTTTGCCCAAAATCGTTGAAATTTTTTAAAATTTAGATAGGTACTGATAATATTATGATTAATTTAACCCTGAGAGTCTGACCATGACGTGGACTTTCCGAATTTTTTAAAATTTATATCGGTACTGATAATGATCGTGCGGAATTATTTAATTTAACCTTGAGAGTCTGACCATGACGCGAACTTTCCGAAAACTGTTCTAACACGATTACCGCGGGGTATAAAACGCATGCGTAAACTGAGTAAGACGAAATATATAGTTGCAGTATATCTCTCAAGCTGTAGAGAAAACCCAGCATGGGACGGGCCACTCATAAAACTTTCCCTCAAATACCGGTGTGCATTCTTCCCCAGGGACACTGCGATTTTCCAAAGTTATTTAACACATGTTCCACACTGGTCGAAACCGATTTCACTCAACTCGGGTAAAGGTCACGAAAAACTATTGAGAACCGAAATGCCAGATGTAGATTCTCATACGCGCCCGCGGCGCCGGATTCTTATTTCTCGAGGTCAGACTGTGGGCACGTTTTTTTAAATTGTACGTCATATATTTTTAAGTTTAGTTGAATAAACCACCATGCACCGTACTATATTTTACGAGTTGAAAAAAAAAAAAAAAAAAAAAAACTTACGCAGCCTGAAGACGGCATCTCTTCATGACGTCGCCGTTCCTGACGCTGGCCTTCTTATGGCAGGACTGCTGGTAAGGACTCTGCACGACGACGGCCTGACCGCCCCCGTAGCCCTGCACGACCGTGCCGTAGCTCTGAGGCTGTCCATAGTTGTTGCTCTGGTGCTGCTGGTACGAGGGCTGCACCCCGGGCTGAACGTTGTAGGGCGCGTGGGCGTAATTTTGGCTGTACATGTACTGACCGGTCATGTACGAGGAGGACAGACCGGCCGAGGATCCGTAAGCGCTGCTGCCCACTCCTCCCTTGGTCGGGCCGAGCCTCTCCATTTTCTGCGGGAAGCTGCAATTTTAAAACAGAGGGTCCGAAGGTTAGCTCTATGGACTTTTAATTTAATCGAGGGAGAGATGTGTAATTTGTCTTATAAGGCCCGAATCATCATCGATTTGGCGGCGGGCGGTGCTTATTTACTCGGCTAATGATTGCAGGGTAAAGCCACAGTCGTGGGAATCGTGGGTGGTCTCCCTCTTCTTTTTGATTAAGACGCTCCGAGGCTGCGCGCTGAGCTCGAGAGGGAAAAAAAAAACTTCGAGAGGAGAACTTTGGATTGTGGAAAATTATTGGGGAACATCGATTTTTCACGTTTCTTTACCCACGATTCTCACCTGAATTATACACCTGACCCGTGATTTTTGTCATGAGTCACGTTTTGATCTTTACAGGGGCGAATATATAAAAGGGCCCACCATTTTACCTTTTTTTTCGGTAGCTGTTTCTTTTTTTTTTTATGAAAGGAAGTGAAAAAACTCCCGCAGGTGCCAAACAACGAATCAGATTAAAGGATGGAGAAGGTTTTTTTTTCTTCTCGATCTCGATTTCCGGAAGTTTTTTCATTCCTTACAGTCGGTCGCGATCATCAATTGAATATCAAACTAGACAAAAGATTTTTTGTTCGCTGTTTATTGTATCGTAGTCACGATTTTCCCACACTAGCCCAAGCAAAAAATTCAAAATACTTGATCAAATAAGAAAAAAAAAGTATTAAAACAAGTTACAACATAGGTCAAAAGGTAAAAGTATTTTGTGATAAATAAAAAAATATGACTTTGAAAAATTTATAGGAACGAGTTTATTACCTTGGCCTAAAAGCTTGCCAAAACATAATAAATCTCAGTTGGTATTGATACCACAATCATGACTCACACCTTTCGCCAAAAACACGAAAAATTACCATGAAATAATGGACACACCCCGGCCGAGGGTTGATTTATGCCCGATGAAAGCTTTTTTTTATTCTACGGGTGGGGCAGGTGCTTTTATTTTAGTCGTTTGTTAGTCGTCGAGTTTCGTTCTGCACTTTTACTAGTATCAGTGTCGAAACAGTTTAATTCGAGCCGAAGGAGCCTGCAAAAAGTGAAAGCAAAAGCTGCGCGTTCGCACGGCTCTCTTAACACTTCCCCGATAGTCTACCGCAATTTGTATCCGTTTTGGACAATAATAATTGACCGCAATTAGTTTAGCTTTGATAGCTCCAATAAAATCAGCTGGTCGTATATACAATGGCCAATTTGTGTCTGCGTATTTTGTTATCCGCCCCGGCCACACTGTCGCTTTAATCACGTATCTCTAATCAAAAACTTTAATTAAACTTTTCCTCTCAGACAACAACTTTAACTATTAACTCTGATATAAAAGGCTTGTTCTAATCGATTTATCGATTGATTCCATCCACACACTGTTATGTACACTACAATCCGTACTTCACACAATCTAAATCATAATTTTACTACCCGAGACTACTATAATGTTCTGACCGAGGTTCTGACCACACAAACGGAAATTACTTATTGATTCGCCAATTAATTTCAGTAAACAAAATAGGAGAGAGTTTGATTTTTTAATACTTATACACTCGTAAGAGCACATAGATATAAAAAATAATAATGATAATCTTAATTATAGTAACAATAATGGATTTGGTCTCAATTAAACAATGGATTTGTTGCATTCGCGTCCTTGACGAGATCCTGCAGACTTTCGCAAAAGATTGTGATTGTTTTTTTTAACACGTCCTTCCCAATAGAAATCGATTTATCCTTCCCCAGCCAATCGTAACATCCTTTGCAAAAACAAGAAGAAAAAAAAAGGCAATTCTTTCGGGTCCCGACCACAAGTGTCATCACCTTTGCAGGAACTTTGTGCGCTGCACAACAAAGGCGCGGCAAAAAAAATAAAAAATAAATCCCTCGAACAACAGGGCGTGAAGAAAAAAAAACGAACGGGAGTACTCGTGCGTAAGCTAATTGGAGGAAGAAGCTCAATATCCGCTCGGCGTGCAGATTTTGATTGCCCAAACGCAATTTCCGTTTGAGAAAAGTTCGCGCTCGGGCCATTTACCCTTTTTTTACCGAATTGAGACCGAAAAACCTTATCGTTATTATATCAAAATTATTATTATTATTATTATTTTAACATAACGGGATTATTATTATTGTTACCAATGAAAAAAAAAGTGGATTCCACTTGAATATTTTTACGTAAGTCTACAGGTTAATCGACGTTGAGGATTCTATTCATCTGTTTGGGAAAGCATCAACGTAAGTAAAAGTTTGCGCAGAAATTAAATTCAACTTACACACGAGATTATGCAATTCAATCGGGTTTGTTGGTAATGCAACGACATGGGATTGGACACTCGGTTTCATGGGATGGCCTGTCGTGATGTAACGAGAAAATTACATACTTGGCGTCGTCCTCTCTCGCTGGAATTCTTCAGGTGACGTTTTAAATCACAGATGATTATCGATATTCAATTGAGAATAAAGAGAAGAACAAAAGATGTTTTAAAAATAAAGAACTTACGAAATAAATATCAATCAAGAAGGAATTGTCCAACCACGCGGTTTAAAATCATCGGCTTACACCATTATGAAATGGAATATTTTAGTATTCACCTGGCGATCGTTTTGAGTTTATTGGTCTCTATGAAGCAGGTAATTTACAAGCTTTCTATCTCGGTGTTGTTCATCTCATGAAAGAGGGACGAATAAAAGATCGAGTGGATAATATGCCTGGAATAAAGAGAGAAAAATTTTCTAATCTCTCAATTGAAAGGAGTCCCGGAATGCCCAACAAGCCAAACAAAAAAAAAAAAAAAAAAACATTTATATCAAGAAGAAGAAAAGATGTAATCAACGAGTTGGTACACAGGATAAGCATCGCTCCTTAAGAGATTCCTCCAAAACGTAAAGTCGTTCTGGAATAAGACAAAGACGCGGTGCTCAAAATCTTCCTCGAACTCAAAAGCGAGGTGTATAAAATTACCCGCAGCCTGCCGCGTGGAATCATTAAAAATGCTACTCGAGGCCCATCTCCTGAGATGTTGGTGGCGTCATCGAGGTGGATCGTAAAACAAGCCAGCGAAGGGAGGGAAAAGGGACAGAAAGGGCAACAGGCGCGTGGCAGCTGCAATTTCCGCACGCGCCAGGTGCGTTGATATTCGGACGGGCGGCGTACATTAATCAGTGAGTCATGCGGGGAATATCATTAGTGACCACCGCCCTCTTTTTCTTTTTTTAAAAGTGAAAGTCCCTTAAACGCTCCACCCTTCCTTTGAGGTCCTGAATATTATTTCAAAGCCCTACGGAAGCGCGTGGTCCCTTGCATCGAGATGCTTGAATTAACTTCTTTACGCGTCTGACGGAGTTTTTATGATAAAGGAATTTTTAGAGAATGAGCGGCCGTCGATTGAAAGGGAGATTCTCCATCCGTCGTTGTTCCTTTGAATTTCAAATGAGCTTATTAAATAGAATGATAGTTTTCTACAACGCAGGATGTACACATCAAAACTTATTCAAAGCGATACTCATTTTTAGAGATACCAACTCCTCCACTGTTTTGAATGATAATTATTTTATCAAAAATTTGAGCTTTAACCAGGCACGTGAAAAGTTACGCGGTAAAACGTGGTTTCGCAATTAGCCCGGCGCAGTACCGTTTCGAGGTAGATGAGTTTGAAACGGTAGCAGCTAACGTGCGAGCTCTGCCCCCCCTCGCAATTTAATTTAATTTTTTTTTTCTCCAAAATATATACAACCCAACACCTTTGAGCCACCGGCTCTAATTAGTTCCTACCGTTTTCATTCACTAACGCAACTTTAAATCAGCGAAAGAGAATTTTAATAGTCGGGGTTGTGAAAGAAGAATGATAATAATTTCCCACAGTTCATGGAAAAATTTGACCTCAAAGCTTTGTCACAGTAAATAGCAAAATTTCGTATTTAAATTATAAGGTCGTCGACTCGCGGGTACAGGTACTAAAGCAAAAATAAACATACAGAGTCACGGTTGCCGGAGCAATAAAGAACCTTTGCGGGAGAGAGAAGCGCGGGCTAATAAGCGGGAGCCCTCACGCATGCATGCGCGAATATAAAAAAAGGCAAGAGCCCGTGACGCGCGAAAAACGGTCACGGTCTACGTACCCCACGAAAAATCCGGATACGAAGATAATCATGGTGCTTGGAGCTTTCCTGCTGCCTTTGCTGCTGCCTTTGCTGAGTACACTCTATTCCTCCTGTTTTATCCTCATGGCCTTTTCTCCTTCTTCTTCTGCTTCTTTATTTATGGAGTTTTCACACACACGACAATGCAATATAATCCTTAGCTGCACACGCAGAGGTATGGAAGAAAAAAAAAAAAAACGGTAAAGTTTCCGCTCTAGCTACCGGCTTCTTCCGGCCTCGCGCGCACTCTTCACACTTTTTTTTATAAATTTAAATTCAACATTCGAGTAAAAAATAAACAATAAAACTCCGTTATTGTTACACCTTGAACTTCGATAAAGCACTTTTGAAAAATTAATAACTAAAATTCGAGAATGCAAGGATAGGAGTGCCGCATGCTCGGTGCGCGATGAAAAAAAGGAGCGTCTCAGTCGAGCGCCGCCGAAGGACTGAAGGAGAGAAGCGGCAGGCGAGGCGGGCACGGGGCGCCCGAACGGCAGCTGCAGCCTTTACAGCTGAGGAGAAGAAGCGCGCTCGCCACTACAATAAGGATCCCCCCGTTCGCCGTATGCTTCTCTTCCTCCTCCTTTTCGTGTTTAATACCATGTACTTTCGAGTGAGGCCTTATGCTGCAGATGAAAGAGGTTTTTTTCTTCCTTCCACTTCACTGTTTCTCCTCTTTTTCTTGTGATCGATCCCTGCCGTGGGTGACGATGTCTTATCTCCCTCTGACAGTTTGACGCATCGATTTCGGGGCTGGGCCGCACTGTCCGTTTTGAATTTTCAATTTGGACCTGCTGGTAGGTACGATATCCCTTTGGATCCATTAATCAAGCGCGCATCCACCAAAATAGACATTCTCAAAATACCTTCAGCGGAGACATCGAGAGTACATTGAATAAATAATCAACAGTGACTTGGCTATTGTCAGGATGAAAATAGCGGACAACCATAGATGACTCATTTTAACGGCACTGCTACGCTTTTTTTTAAATTCTAAACTTCAGGGAGAAAGGCTGGTAACAGTGGTTGAAGTCTGGCGACGAAAGCCGTTAAAAAAACTAGGGGGGGGGGGGGAGGGGGGGCGAAGGTATTTGACGTAAAAGAGAAAAATTTAAAAACGTTTTGGTTGTAAATCTGCGTGTCTAATGACACCGCTCCCCGACGGGGGCACCCTACCTGCGACAATTCGGCGGGGATCCTCGGCACCTTTCGGCAGGGCTGCAGGAGAGGAAGCGAGATGAAAGAAGGAAGCGGCCATAAAGCATTGGAGGGGAAGAAAATAGGAACCCGAGTAAACATTATGATTCGGCGTGACTTCGGCCCGAATTCGTATCCGAACTAGCCGAAGTGCTGCCGAATTCGGCCATAGTTCGGTGGGGGGCGCGGCGACGCTTTCGGCCCGAACTCGGCCGAAAACAAAACAGTGCAAAGCTGCTCAGCTAGCTGACGATAAACTTTATCGATGTGCATTTATACATTGATATTCTTATACAAAAACTGAATTTTTATATAAATAATTACTTCTAGAGCCCTGAGAGAAGTAATTATTTAGAAGCTATTCCTAAAATATTACAAAAGTTAGTTCTACTACACTAAATGCAATATTTTTTTGAGGTTATATTTGGCTCACTGGTATCAAAATTTTTTTAAATACGCTGAAAATTTAGCTTTTTATTCCTAAAAACATTTGATATTTTTAGAATGGGCCAGATTCTCTACAGAGAAAGAGAATTGATTTTAAATACACTACAGTGGAGCACATTTCACACCGGATAGTATCCACAGGTTTCATACCACAATCTAAAGTAGTTTATAAATAAAAAATGAAGGATTCATGCTGTTTCAAAACTGAAAATCTATTAGGATCATTTTACCACCTGTGTTATATTTATTTTGTCAGTTTTAGCTTTTTTGCTTAAGCCGTACTTAGTCTGCACCTTCCACTATATTGAAACTATGACTTACCCAAGTTGTTTTATGTATTTCACTTAAGATACAATAAAGTTAATAAAAATATTTTATGAAACATGCTCAAAATGATAATTATTTTTTTCTATACCAACAGTTTTCAATTATTTAGGTAAGTGTAAACAAAAAATAAAATCATTTAAAATTATTGACTAAAACCTATTAGATATAAATTAAGTATCTTTTGAAACATCAATTTTACTGTATCCTGTGTGAAAAACAAGAATCAAGTAACTTTTATATATATTAACTAAAAAGAATCAGTTGAAAGCATTGAAGTGTCTGTTTGGAAAAAATAAAAAAATGCAAAAAATTTGATAAGTTTCAGTTACATGATGTTGGGTGGTACAGACTAATTTAAGCAAAAAAAGCTAAAATTGACACAATAAATTCACCTAAAATAGTTTTGAGGGCTTATTCACTTTGAAATAGCATACATTTTTCATATTTTCTTTATAAAATACTTTAAGTTGTGGTATCGAGTACCTATGAATACTATCTTGAGTTAAATATGGTATATTTTTTGCTCATTATATAGTTTAAAATTTATTCTCTTGCTCTATAAAGCACCCGAATGAGTAAATTTGATCCAATGTTAGAAAGATTTGGGTGGCTAAATCTGACTGCTCCTTGACAAGCCAATATAAAACTTTTATTGTCATAAATATCTGACTTTTGTTTTACATTTTTTTTTTTTGATTAATTCTGAATGCAACTACATTATCAATTTTCTTTTCACACCTTCAACTACAATCATAATAAATTTTTATTTATACAGTTGGTTTATTATAAATAACAACTCACTTTTATTCTAAAAAGTTTTTTTTTTAATTCCACAAATTGATAACAAAGATTTAATTCATTGATAAAGTTTGATAAAAAATTATCTACTACATTTATTAGACCAAATTTTCTAGTAGTTTGTTTATAACTGAATAAAAAAATGAAGTTTTTAATTCATTGCAATACTAAATTTGTTTATTAAATTTTACTTAGATGCCACCGAAAAAAAACTTTTTCATATTTTTTTTCAGCATTTTCAGTAGGATCAACTTGTTCATCAATTACCACAGTTTCACTTGGTTGACTTAATTCACAAAAACTTTCAACACTTCTAGGTTCCTGCTCATCTAAATAACTGCTATCAGACTCCTTTTTTAAACGTTTATTTTGATTTACTTTTTTTAAATTTAATCTTCTCTTTTCTGTAGAAAACATTTTGTGTTACAGATAGCTAAAACTTTTTTTGTAAAATATTTACATCTCAAGTTTCAGCCAATTCTATGGATTATATTTACACTCACTAACAAAATTGTTTTTTTATTTTAAATAGCAGAAGCAACATAATGTGCATACTTTATAATAACATAACCTTTAAATACCTACAGTAATCCATCGGCCGAGTTCGGACCGAGATCACTACCGCGCCCCCAACCGACCTCGGGCCGAGCTCGGCTGCCGAACTCGGCCCGAATTCGCGGCTTCGGCAGCCGCATTATAATGTTTACTCGGGAAGCCCAACGTCGCACATAAACATCGGGCAGAAGAGAGGATATACATTAAACTGCCTCCGCAGCCAGCAAAGTGAGTAGGGTAGCGTCAGCAGGTAGCCAACCAGCCATCAGACCACCTTAACTTTCCGTGATGATCGCGCTTACTCAACCACCCGTGACGACCGGGCCCTGAACTCACTAAATGTAACCATTGTTTATCGATCGTATCGTTTACTTGATTTTTTTTATTCTGTAATTTATATTCTTTAAGAAAAAAAAAAAAAAAAAAAAATTGAATAGAAATAATTAATGTACTGATTGATGAGGTACTCATTAGGGCTGCCATCAATTTTCCCACGTTCAACGATTGGGTTGTAAAAAAATATAAAATTTTTTTAAGAGGACGAGACCACCCTCTCGGCACGGATAAGGTACAAGGATTAAAATTCGATCGGAATTTGAAGGAATAGTTACGGAAGGCATTTCCAAGTCCGCTCGTAAATATTCGTTTCGGGGGTGATGGCTGTCTGAGTGAGGTATGGTATTACAGGACAGTAGAAAAGGCACGCTTAGATGAAGGCGTTTCAACGTCTGGGGCGTTTAAAGGGACCGCCCGATCAGCGCTGATGGCTCAAAAGCAGCTCCTTCTCCTTGGGTGGTTTTTCAAATGCCTTTTCACATAAAAGGATTGTCGCTTATTCGTTCGCTCGGTTGCGCACTTTTTCCTTTCTTTCCTTTCTTTTCAACTGTTTACCAAATACTGTCGGCACTTGTCAAAGCCGAAAACATCATGTGCTCGCTGATCAGTGGGTCATAAAATTGGCGATTTTTTGGAGCTCAAGCGAAGACACCTTAAATATCGTGGGAGCTCGGCACGTTTTTCCGAGAGCCGCGGGCCCTTAATATCAGCACTAGGGGTGTAAACTAGTCCTGTCCCATAAATAAAGCCACGAGAGCCAATAACCCTCCCCGGGGTAATTCACCTGACGGGGCTTATATTCCTCGAAGAGAGTATTACCCGGCCCGTGAAGTGAAAGTGTTACAAGAAAAAAAAAAAAAAAAAAAAAAAAAAAAGAGAGAGAGACGAATTTATTACGGGCGACTAGTCGTGGTTGCTGGAATCGATACCCCATCCTATTTTCAGGCCACAAAATTCCGGAGGAGAGTCTCATCGATCGTTGCACATCGTTGTATACAAAGGTGCGCCTCCGTGTATTTTTCACGATAGATAAACGCCAACGTAACTTCCCCTCTCTCTCTGTTTACTCAGCGCAACAACCGTCATTATTCATCGCACGAATGCCATCCTGCAAAAGTAGTCTCCCGTACTTTCTTTATTTATCAACTGTGCACCACCGTTGTCTCATATAATGTTGTTCTTTGTGATTTACTTGGGAGCGAGCACACATTTGACACACTTATTTGCTCAAGAAAAATTACTTTGCACATTTTTTTCTGTATTTTTTTTTTTTTTTTTAATGGAAATTCTTTATTTTACCTTTTTTTTAACCGTGACGCAAAGTTTTTTTTTATTTATGCTTGGCTGCCGAGGTTAATCGTATAAGTGTCGTAAAGGTACCCCTAATGGAATTATGCTGATTGCAAGCTATTGGGTAGCTTACTGCCGTAAAAGGATTCACAAGGTATTTTAAATTTCATTCCAGTGTACCGAATCAACCCTAATCAACTACAGAATAAAACTTTAATGAGATCGTTCTAAATTTTATACTTTGAGTTTCAGTAATAATAAATTTCACTTGCCAAAAAATATGTTGGTACTTAGGAAACCCTCATTAGCTTAAAAAAAAGGTGTTTTGGACGCCTCTTAGAAGCGAAGCATAATTATTTTTAGTGAAAATTTTAATTTGAAATTTGAAATTTTGAAAATATAAAAATTACGTATATAATTAAATTTATATATTATAAAATAAAACTGAAAATTTAGAAAAAATTTAAAAAAAATTTTCAAACTTAAAATTTTGTACTGGTAAAATAACATCTACCATAATCTGGCTTATTAGATATGTTTATATTAGATATATACATATCTATGTATATATCTAATGTCTAATATACACATATCTATAGTAGAAAGGATGCTATATTCTCGGCCTTATTAGATACTATATACACATATTTATATAGTATATATACGTATCTAATATGGCTTAGAATATAGCAACTCTTTTATTATAGATATGTATATATTAGATATAGCCTAGAAACCCTTCTACTATAGATATGTATATATCTAATATAGGCCATATTAGATACTATATATACACATATTTGTATAGTATATATACATATCTGTATATCTTGGTGTCGGATTTTTGAGTCGGTTTTTTGTGTCGTTTTTTACAAATTCACTCCTCATATAAAAAGCTCCGCTTCAAAAAAGTAGTTCTTATCTAGAATAGATATAGGCACGAGAGTAGGTCCAAAAAATAGGGCATTGATTGTCAGCGGAAATAAGAAGTCGAGAAGATTACTCCACTCAAGAGTCTCTTGGCGCATGCAGACCCTAAAAAACGCAACGCCAGTAGCCTCGATAATATGGTAATGCGCTTGGATTTTTCGCTCGATTAAACCCAATCGTTTCGATAGAAATAAGCGAGTAGAAGTTTCACGATATATATTTATATCGAAGAAACAACACCGGGCGTGGACTAAAATATCTTAATGTGGAAATCTTTATTATCGTCGAGATTGATAGGGATAAATTGCTTTTTCCAGCCAGTACGACTTTATTATTTCATTGACCCGATTTTATTTCTGTGATCGGAGGCCACTGATTGGATTTGATATTTTTATTTTTTTTCTGCACTTGCGCACTTCCGATGTTTGTGTTTAACTATTCGTGCCATTCGAAAAACTCATGTGAATGGACTATAATTTAAAATCGATTTGGATTGGGGATGAGCTTAAAAAGTAACATGTTGTACGAAATAAAAATTTTCAAGGACTATAAAGCAACAAAATATTTTGATAAACAATATCAAAAACATTTGTTTCGTACGATGAAACTAATCCATCTGTCTAGAAATAGACCAGTAGCAAGAAAGCGACGTAAATGGGTGGATCGGAAAGAAACATCCTGAGCAAACATTCCATAAAAAGGAGGGAAGAAAAATACCCCGAATCTCGGCCGAGAAGCTCGTGCACCCGGTCGTCGACTTCCCTCTTCCTCCCCCTCCGAAAAGAGCCACGCGCTCGGCAGCAGGCCGTCGAGAATCATAATCGTCCGAACGAAGCGCGCGCGCCCGAAAATAATAAGAACTGGCCACCTGCCCTCTCGGCGTGATTCGGCCGAAAGACAGCCGCAATACAAGAAAAACGAGAAGAAGAAGCGCGTATAAGAACATCTGCTGGTCGTTTGCTGGTCGCGCGTGCCAGCATCGTTTTAACGCTGCAATCCACACCTGCCGACTGCAGCAGCACCTCTGAACAAGCCAATAATGCTCTCTTCCTAATAATGCATCTTGCAGTCTTTTTTGCGGTTCGAGGAATCTTTTAGCCTTTTTTCTGCCAGCCGACGGCTCTTCTAAATCATCGCTGTCGCGTCAACTGTGCGTGCATGGATACCTTCGGACCATTATACTCGATTATTCACGGTGTAAGATACCATCGGTTGGCTCTTTTTTTCTTCTCTCCATGCTTGTAATGATTTTGTGGTTAATTTGTCAATTCGACTATCCTTTTGATACCAAAGCTAGGAATCATTAATCCTCGTAAGATAAATTGCGTACACGCTGAAGTTATTCATTGATACCGAACAATTTTGCAACATCAATAAAATTATCCTTAATTTGACCATTACATACAATCAATTACAAAGCTGGGTATTTATTCTCCTAGAGTCATTTATCATATATACCCTTAATTGTAGGTAAATCTTGGGATTTATTATTAATAACACGGAGAAAGTTCGGAACAGATTGTAAAAATTGCCGGCTTTTATTGAAAATTTATCAAAATTTCAATTAGGTAGAGCGAGGCTACTAATGAAGAACTCTTACATGAAAACCCGCGAATTTTTAAAGCGCGTGTAGCAGTCAAATAAAAAGACGGGACGTAGCCAATAATTAATATCCAACTGAGCAGTTTAAAAATTCAAAAGACCCTGATTTCCTCTTCGAATTTGCATGCAAGACGACGGCACGCCGATAAGGCGCGGTGGACCCGAGAAGGGGGGGAGAGGGCTTCCGTGGCACGTGTCCAAGTGCATGCACAGCAGACGACGAGACGGACTCACGCCTACCTGCAGCAGGTAAAGTATATCGTCCGCACAACAGAAACCCCCTCGTCGCGTGCACTTCAGAGGCTTTCCCTCTTTTTTTTTTTTGCCGATTTTTTCATTAGCCTAAGCGCATCCTTCAAGTGGAGGCTTTTTATCCCCTCTGCTTTTAACTTGAGACGGTATCGATTTTGATAATGTTTAAGCTTAGTTATATTTCATCTATTAGATAAATTTAATTCAACATGTTCTTTTAATAATTCAAGAAGGATAAAATTCAGATTTAGAATTTATTGTCTGAGTAGCGTCTCATTATTTTAAATGGAATCTCCCTGAATGCAAGATTTAATAAAAATGCTACTGATTCAAGTACACATTTATTTCATTAGACAATCAATTAAATGTTAACTAGCAAAAAGAAGGTTAAAATGAAAGCCACTGCTTGCTCTCGTTCAAATTTTTTATCGTAAGCCAATTAAAGTTTGCGGTTAATTAAAATTATTACAAAGAATGACGCTAATCTAGAGCTGGCATGCTTCTTGAAGACTTGGGTAAAGATTAAAAAAATTTAAAGAATTAGTAGGTTATTCTGTTAACGAATATAAATATTGTAAAAACGGAAATAGTTTGAGTGAACGCACATTATAAAACTGACACAGAATTCAACGAGAAATTCAATTAAAATATTTTTATTTTTAATTCGCTAAATTTTTTGAAAACCTCATTATTTTAGAAGTGCTGTGAACAGTTTTGCTTGTTATAATCGGAAACAACCATTGAATCGGGTTGAAAGTGATTGTAACTACAAAATCATTCTAAAAGTATATTCATAAAAAAATGTCGATAAGGTAGTAATCTACATTATAAATATTTTATGCAACATACATTTTTAAATTTTTAAAGTCGATTTTTTAAATAACGAACAACCGCAACGCTATTAATCATCTAAATCAGCCATTACATCGATGAGTCACGTTCGAAATCTACTTTTTAAGCGAGCGAAAAATGGTTAATCATTCGAGAAAGTCGCGTGTGCGATACTGTTGGACAATCGGAAATTAGTTTAAAAACAATTATTTACCATGATAAAGTTGTAAAACAATTTTCGCGCACCAGGGTTGCGGAAGAGGAGTCACGTACACGTAAATTAAATTTACGTCACATTTTGATGGATACAGACCGCTACTGGCAGTAAAATAATTCACAGAGTGGTAATAAGACGATGATGCGCAGATGCTCCGCCGGTGCGTAATTTTTTTTTTTTACAACCGTAGCCTAAATCGCTTGATTGGCATTCGACTAAGTGAGCTCGACTGAAGTTTGACGAGATTTATTGGTCTCAAGGTAAATTTAATTGTCCGTACGAGCATTGTAAAGAAAAAAAAAAAAATTAAAAAAACATGCATATCTGGAAGATCCCTAAACGGAAAATCCTTTTTTAGACGCTAGGTTGAACTTGATGATGAATGCATGGTTAATCCAAAGTG
The DNA here is from genome assembly GCA_038277355.1 of Encarsia formosa. Lineage (NCBI taxonomy): Eukaryota > Metazoa > Arthropoda > Insecta > Hymenoptera > Aphelinidae > Encarsia > Encarsia formosa. The sequence goes on along the minus strand of CM076187.1, from coordinate 13,425,030 downwards.
GTAGCTGCAGTCATGTGATTAAAGCGGGGATTAAAGCGAGGATTAAAGACCCGTGGCAGCAGCGGGGTAATGAAGAACAATCCCGCGAAACGAGCATAAAAATTAATACCCCAAACCCCTTGAAGTGACCCCGCCTAGCCTTTAAGATTAAGCTTCTCATACCGCAATTTAAGCCGACTCGTTTGAAAAAAATGAAATTATCTTGCTCGGTAGAGGACAGACCGCAGGGACATTACTCGAAAACAATTTTCCGGCGCGCAGTCTGTTGGCCCGCGAAAATTAGAAATTCATGCGGGGAACCATTACGGTTGGCGGCGGATATAATTGTGTCCTGCAGTGGAGGGAAGTACACGCTGCAATAACAACCCACGCTTCTCTAGCTCCATATAGATCATGCGAGAGGATTATTCATATCGCGAATTTACCCTGTACTTGTACGTAATAACGGTATTGAATAAACAAGCGCGCGCGCGCGCGAGCTCCCTCACCGGAGTATGAGCATCGGCGCGTGCCCGCCCGCTGTGTTATATTATAATAAACTACTTCACGCACCGTAAACGCTTGCCCGAATTACCACAACTAAGCCATGATTCGCCCACAACTCATCATCTCGCTCGTTTTTTTTTTTTTTTTTTTTTCTCTGTTATCTGTAATTATAGTGCAACATCTGCACCTGCAGCCTACTCCGCTATTATACCCAATAATAATTGTTCGAACTGTTGTTATTACTTCTGCTCCCGACTAGATGCCTGCTGTAAAGATACATCCATCTTTATCTCTTTCGATGTAGCAGTTGCGCGAAACTCTCAAAACATCTCTGATAATTGAAAGCACATAAAATCCATAAATAAAGCGGGTGCGATGCCATGACGACGTTGCGGTATTGACGGTTCATGGAGGAGCGAACGCATGCATCCGCAGCCATCAGCGGGATTAATCGTCGTCAAATTCGATTAAAACTCCGAACGAGATTTCGAGCCTGGTGGTGTGCACGCAAGAGTCAGCTGCAGCAGCATAATTATCAACGAGCAATTAACGAGCTCTGATTGCCATTAGCGCCGACCGACGCCAAAGCCGTGATGTGCGCGAAATCCTCTCCAGAAACTTTGGATGCCGGTGGGCTTTCCTGGCAACCGGGTCAGAGTCCAGAGGTTCACTGAACCAGGCTCATCGTCAACCCGAATTTTTTCATTTTCACGCTTTCCGTTTTGCTTTTAATTAGTGTTCCTCCTTCGTTTTAAACTTTAAAAGAGGGTGAGTTTGTCATTCAAAGACGAGTGTTATCACCTGGTACATTTCGTGTGTAAGTAAATCTCGGACGAAGACTTTTTTAACGAGCAGATTTTTTTACCCTTTTTGGTGCCGCCGCCAACCTTAAAAACTCGTGTGCATACGCTGCAGCTTTGCTCAACAAATTAACACGCGTCTGTCAGAAAGTCAAATTGAGGGAGCACTAATAGCTCTTTTTGCCTGATGTTTCTGCTAATTCCATATTGGAACGTAGCGCTAAATAAAATGCTGATGCTGCTTCTTCTTCTTCTTCTTCTTCTGGCCATTAAAGTTCATTCCATGAATTATTTTTTCAAAAAATTTTGCTCCTTACTGTAATTGACGTGAATTAGAGCATAAATATTTGATAAAATAACTACATCTAGTATTTCATTTTTTTACTTTTTTTTATCTTAATAGATTTACCTGGTATTTTTGTTATTAAGAAGTTTAAATGATACTTTTAAAAGAGAGAGGATGCTCACAATTATTGCAGATACTTTTGTAATGCGTGTTGAACAAGCATTAGACACAGGAAACAAGCGCAAGCGGCGAGTTAAGCTTATAAACGAAATAACCGAGTAAGGCCTTTTAGTAATTCAACAGTCTGCGGTAGTTTAAGATAACAGTTTGTTTGCTGCACATCACAAAGATGCAAGCCAAAGGTGTACTTAATTGATTTCGTAAAGCGTTTTTCCAATCATTCAGAAAAAAAAAGAACACGATCTGACGGCACTGATGATTGTCGCTTCAAAGTTAATTACTCGAGTTGTTTGTTTGCACTTGAAAGAGAAGTAAAAAACAGTTTCAATTTGATCACAGCAATCATGTTTGACCAATTCTCGGTTTTACGCAAATGAATCGAACATCAGACGTAGAAAAAAGTTACTAAAAAAAAGACTATCAAGCTGATGAAATTGATAAAATTGAAAACCTCGATGACGATAGTGACGCGGTCAATTGAATGCTGAAATTACGAGGAGAGTCGGCCAGCTGGCTTGAATCGATTGAATTATATTAACTAATAGAGCCAGCTCGGTCGATTAACGTCAGCTGTTGCATGGGTCATGGATCGATGAATCGAATAAAAAAAGCCATGGCGCGTGCCGAAGTGCTACCAGGGAGTAACTGCAGAACACAGAAGGCGATGCTCCCGTTATCTACCGCAGACGCGCGAGTTCAACAGCCCGTGGCCAAAAATACATCAGCGCGCGCACAGGCGGTCAATCTCGTCCGGAAGCTCATCGTCCTCTTGGTCCATTTCGGGCCTAATGGCGTTAGCGGGCCCCTCGATGCATACACATCAGCATCGCGTATCGGCTTTCATTACGCAACTAGCACGTGTACCTGCCGTTATTCCTTCCTTTTCGCTGCATCCTTCGATTCATTGTAATCGGACAAAGTTTCTTCTAACATTTTTTTATATTTTATTTTGCGAAACTTTATTTATTGAGCCTGCACAGAGTTGTTGCAGTTTTTTTCAGACTGACCAAGCTTGTTTGTTCGTTTGGCCTGTCGTAAAGTTTCGCGTTCGACGCATGCTTTAATTTTGGGTGCGGTCCGAGGTAAGACGGAACTTTTTCACTAAACAAACAAGCTTGGGACACTGATTGGGTTATTGTATCGATTTAACGACCGGACCACTCAAAGGTAGCGCTAAAAATAATTTTTTTTTTTTAATCATGTTGGTTTTTCGTTGTCTATAAATTTATCGTCTCTTTTTTTCTTCATGAATTCAGTTTCTCTTATGGGTGATTGTTTACTAAAACTTATGAACATTTGCAACTAAATGAAGTTTTGCAATAATAAGATTAGGTCTAATCTAACTCGGTTGCAGAGATAACCTCCGATTGAGGGTTTGCTATAATTGACGCCTAATTTTCAGAGCAAACTTTTGATTGAGTTTTACCATCGAGTTAAGAGTTGTTCTCAACTTTTAACTCCCCCTTCCAAAATTTATGATGTTTAAATTAAAAGCGGTTTTTTAGATTCTTACATATTTAAATAATTTCCTCGATAATTTCAAATTCATATTTTTTTGCTTTATTTATAAAATTTCAAGTTTTTTTATCGAATATAAGAGGTTATTCAATTCTTAATTGGCTAATTTCCTTCAAATCAAATTAATTTTTAAAACTAACGTTGCATGTATAAAAGTTGAAATAATTTTTAAATTAAAAAGTAATCATAAATAAATATTTTAATATGCAGAATTTAATTTCTTGACTGGTATTTTTTCTCTCTTAGTGCCAAACATTTTTCCACTTTGAATTTTATCTATCTTAAACGGATATCCCTGAGGAAGAAAAAACATTGATTCTAGAAAATTACATGAAAATAAAAAAAACAAGTAGCTATAATCTTTTATGTACATCTTTACATTATTGGTGTTTGTACAGTACTATGGGTTTATTTTACCTCTTCTTTTTTCCGCATTTGATCGACCTTTCATTACCGGGAATTACATTACATGTACTTGAACGATCAATGAAATATGTCATCTTTACTTTTTCAAGAATTTCACGGTCTTTTATCACAAGGTTATAAATGTTGTACTTTAAAGAATTTTCAATGTTCTTTTTCAGATTTATTGAAAGTAAATAAATAATTTCAGATTTTCAATGTACGTATCCACACAAGTTTGAGACTGTTTATTTAAAAAAAAACAGTCATAAATATACTTTTCAAGTCTAGTAAGCGTTACTTGTGAATAAGTAACAAGTCGAAAAAAAAATAATTCAGTTAAAGAGAATGACGGTTGTGTTGGAGTAACGTTTTTAACGAATCTATTGTTGACACCTAGCAGAAAGAAATTTTTTTCAATTATTCAAATCAAGCATTGGCATTGCGACAAAAGTTACACTTGAAGTTACTTATCCAATCACAGCTCAAGTTTGACCAATTCCAGCTACGTGACATCACACGTCGTTCATCGCATCGGAAACCAAAGTGCTAATGTGCGTTAAAAATAGAGCCAATTCGTTGACGAATTAAAAAAAAAAACTTTGATAACTCAAAAAATATGCTGCAATTCACTGAACGCGATAAACGAAAAACTCGTCGACAACAGAAAGTGTTTTAAAAGTCAGGCCACGACTCCGCAAAAATTGTCTCGAACAAGATAACCAAAAGTCAAGGTTGTGCAAAAAAAAAATAAAAAGTGCGATGAAAAGAAAAAAGTATACCGATTGATGAAGTTCGTCGGTGTGGAGTATCCGAGCTGCAGCCTCGACCGTATGACCTTCTCCTGGACGGTGACGACGCGGGTGCTCCGGGAGCTCTGGTGAACCCTCGTCGTCTTGATGACCTGGTGCTTGTAGTGCTGCTGGTGGTGATGGTGGTGGTGGTGGTGGTGATGGTGCGGCTGCTGGTGCACCGGCTGGTGGTGGTGGTGATGGTGGTGCCGGTGGTGGTGCGGCTGCGAGTCCGAGGACGCCGACGACGAGGACGAGGACACGCCCGCGCACCCTGGAACCGAGGACGCGTGGTGCCTGTCGGCGCCGCGTTCCACCATCGTCGCACCGTACATCATTCACTGCACTGTTATTCCAGAATATTTATCCGTTTTTCTTGCTGCTTTTCTGCCGTTTGTCGCGATGTCGCCTCTTTTATCGACGACGCCTCCTCGTTGCGGCCAGCATTTTATCTGTCCTCACCGAACCGCACTGCTTTATGTTTGATGTCACATGGCTGCTCGGTCTTCTTTTTTTCCACTTTTTTATCATCCACATGAAATTACGATCCCGGATTATCGCGTGCTTTCGAGGTATAGTCTCTGTATACCCGGACGATCTGTTTAAAGTTATTTTTAAAACATTTGAATTGAATAATTTATCAATCTTATTTATTGGTAAATTTTCACTTCAAATCCAACCCATCGACGAGGCAATCGAGAAGAATACTGTATTCGAGTCAAATTTCTTGTTATTTCCATCGCTTGACTTTGAAAGATAGGACTGTATTTGCTTTTTTTTCGAACGCTCGTTTATAGGAAATAAAAATTCTATTGTTGCTCAAAACTCAACTCAACGCTTCAAATATTTTAAATTTTATTTAATCAAAATGTTTAAATATAGAGTTAATTTTTTTGAAAGTACGGATATGAAATATTATTTTTATTTCAAGGCATTATTCTTATCGCATCAAGGATATTGAATTAAAATTTAACGCCACGGATGCGTGTTTTTATTCGAAAATCCTGTTATATTTTTAAGATTTCACCGAAAGTATAAGTGAAAAAAAAAAAAAAATAAATAAAACAGTCGAACATGAAAGTGGCTCATTTCATACCCCAACATGGTCTTAATGGGACCCTACCATTCATTTAGTTTTTATATTAACTAATTTCATTTGTATATGATATAGTTATAGGGTACCTCGCAGGGTATTTAAAGCTGCTAATGATCAAGAGTTCGTATCGAACTTTCAACGCGGCTAATTTCCAAATCGCATTAGATAAGAAACGAATAAATCGCATATTAAGAAAAAAAAAAGTAATGAAAGTGAACGTGGAAAAGAGATCTCGTGCGCAGAGGAGTCCGCGGAAAATTTGAAGCCAATGATATAATTAGCCAAGTATCCGAGATCGCCCATATCGATCAGAATCGAGTTTGATATTTACCCGCACGCAATCTGCATCCCACGCCGCTATAAATCAAAATTATATCCCCCGAGCATCCCACGCGAGAGGAGAAAAAAAATAACAAGCGGGAGTCACTCTCGTTTTTCACTCCGAAAAAATATGTATTCATATAGGTAGCTATATAGGCGCAAGGTACAATTAAAAGGCTAACGTTTTCACTAGCTTTTCCTTTCGCTCGCTCGTAAGTAATCGACCCAAGCCATACTCTGTGTGTGTAAGGAAAAAAAAGAAGAAAAAAACTTTCTAATGAACGATCGCGCTGATGATAATGTCCGGTGCGAAACGCATGATCGGAGAGCCGCTTCCGTCAAGCAGTGCTAATTTTGAGCCCCGAGTGTATAAATAAGTTTCCTCGAGAATACTCTGTGAACTAAATCATTTTGGCTCGTTATGATTAGATGAGGAGACAATAAAAAAAAAGTTGCCCGCTTTTACGACTCTGCACCCGCGGGTTCGCTCGAAACTTTACGATTCGATTTTTAATGAGCCGTTTATTCAAACGCGGGACGGTTACAGGATAAAACGAGAGTAAGAACTTTCGTTGAGTCATAAAAAGATTTTTCACAAGAACAATGGAAGTTTGGCATTGTTTTATTATTATCCTTGGCCGATCTTTTTTTTTCATTCTCTTTTTTTTCCCCTAATGGATTGAAGTGCCGAGCGCGTTGAAGTTGTCTGCAACTGGGGCATTGCTTGAATGCAAGATCGAGAATTTGGTTCTCACAATTTTTGACTCATTGTTTTTGAGAAAGGAAAACGCAAACTGCCAAGAGAGTCGTGACTCTACGGGCTCTGGATTTGAAAACGCATTTTGCTTATGTTAATTTTAATCGATACGAGCGGTTGCAAAATTATTCTAACTATATGCGCATGGAAGAAAAAAAAAAATCATCAAAGTTAATACTCTGATTTTAGCCCTCGGCAAGAGCGACTTAATTAGTCGGTGATATAAACTCAATTATCGGCACAAAGTGATTAATTAACTGGCGCAACGGGGAACAAAATAAGAATAAAGTGAAAAATTATCATCATCTGCAGCGAGGGAAAAAAAAGAAGAGGTTACCGGCTACAGAGAGGAGAGAGAAACCGATGTTTAATAATAATCTACGCGAGGTTAATTTACGTGTCATCATCGCTCGCTCGGAAAATCGATTAATTTGCATCAGTGTCGTTGCTTGCCGTTCTGCAGCAGAGACCAAGATCCAGCGAAGGAGGGAGGGAGCATGGTAAAATTATAATTAGAAAGCTCATTTGGCGGTAATTAATGGAAGAGGATCGCCGAGAGGATCGCGTTAAGACGGGACCCACGCGTGTGTAAGTACCAGACGGGGGTTATTAAATTTAATACTGATACATCAAGCCCGACGCTTAGAACAACAGGTTGCAAATGCGAGCTCGCTGTTTAAGATTTATTCCGAGAACGGTTCATACGGCTATGAAAATATAAGCAGATGTTTATTATCCGCGTCAACGACAAACACGGTATATCAGCGGGGGTTTAAACTAAAATCCATGTCTTACATCCTACCTAACCTAAAAACAGCTCGCACGGCAGAGGACTGCAAAAAGCCGACAGACTAGAAAGCAATGATAACAGGACGCCTCAATCTGTTCTCACACCAGGTCGTCTTTTTCGCGGCTGTTGTTTTTTTTATCAGTTCTCATGAGCACCCGAGATTTCGTATCGGGCCGATGATATATCGCTCATAAACACAGGGCACAACGACGCTTGGAGGTAAGGAGGCCGCGCACAGCTCTCGGGTACCGTTCGGTACCTACGCCAGGGGACGAATGCGTAATGAACGTATACGCGTCGCAGGTGAATTTATAAATCTCATCTCGCGTGCGACTTATCCGGCAGGATTTTTCCGTAGCCCCCGAATGATCAAGACCACACAAACTTTCGATCATTCTGGGCCATCAACGCGACGCCTCGGTGTGCTTAGTTGGTTTTAATAAATCAGAGACGTGATATGCATTCGGCTGTAACAAGTGCGTAAGAAAGTCGAGTGCTCGCTCGATCGAATAATTCGTGATACGCATCGCGCTCTGTATGTGTGTAATTTTATTCGCAGATATATTCCTCGAGGAGTGCAGTCTTAATCGGCGCGCCAGCAGCGAGGGAATAGAAATTTTCTATCGATCGAGGTGGAAAGGACCGCTTTGACTTCGTACAGTCGCACGCTGCACTTCCAGTAAAACTGCCTGTTTAACTTTCGTTTCACGCGCGGAGAAGCAGCTACCCGAACTATAAAAAAAGCCTTCCCACTCCTTTGCAACGTACGCGATTGACTCGATATACTACCTATATCTGCGGCGTACCTGTCGCGCGGCTTGTAAAATTTCTCTTTGTAGAGCGTTATGATAAAGGGAGAAATACCGAGGTAGCGGTATTAATGATTGATTTATTCGATTCGTATTCGATTTGAGTCACGAACGTTTTTTCATCAAAATTATTTTCAATTTCAAAAGTCACTTTGAGAGATCGAATTTTTTTAAATATTTATCGAAACGTCCGTTGAAATTCAATTTTGCATATCTGATATCTACGAAGAAATCAATACTCGAGAACGAAGTGAATTTGAAGAATAACTATGAGTCGAAAATTAATGAACTAAATCAAATTATCTAAATAAAGTAATGAAAGTTTTTAACGAGTCGGTTACGTATGATTCCTGGAAGAAACTGATTTTCAGTTTGAAACTCTGTCTTGCTAGCTGCGTTCAATGAAAACAAGCCATTAGAAATCCTAGACGACGCGCCTAACTACACCGATTACAAGCATTATGATCAATTTGTGTCAAATTGTATCTAAATGGGCAATAATCCACGTGAGCTTGGTTTTTTATTCATTTGTTAAAGATCCGAGGCTCCGGAAGCAACATAATTATTGTCAAGCGGTAAATTCAAGCTCTAACTGCATGCGATAAAAGCAACCTTGAAAACCCGGCTTACGTAATGATTATAAATATTATTTTACATTTTAATATTTTACTCCCCAATTTAAATAGACAGTACATAGAATATTTTGATATTTCGCAATATGACTGTACCGTGCCGAATGAAAATAAAATAGCAATTAGAGCCGACGGCGAGTATCAAGCTTTAAAATGATATACGCGCAGTAATTTTTTAACCGAACAAGGTTAAGTATTTTTATTAATATTATTGTTTTTACTATCATCATTATTGTTATATTTTTTATAAAATTCAAGACAGCGTAACAAGATTAATACTCAGCACAATTGACATTACGAAATACGGAGCGATAAATTTTTGCCACTACATTGGGTACGGTGCGGAATGAAAAAAAAAGCAGAGAGCATTATTTGAAAAATCGCGGCTTCGGGTCTAATGGTCGTCGGCCGCTTTTTACACGGTAATGGAACTGTCAAAGCCAGCCCAACGCTCGCGCCGCCGTGGCTTTGCGCAGCCGAGCAGGAAAGAGAAAAATAAAAAAGTGTGTGGGTATTATCTGCACGAGCGAAGTTGCTCTTTTTAATTTAATTTCAATCACTTTTTCTTCGTAGCAGTATGCGTTTCGTAAACGAAATTTGAAACACGGTTTAACGTCAACACCTGGAGTATCACGAGTGCATGATTTTTGAGCTTGCACTTTTTTGTTTAGATATCGTTCGGTACAGTTTTTTTTTTTTTTTTTTTTTTTTTCTTCAGCAACTGTTGCGTATGAGTTACTCCTGTTGCTGCGTCAGCATTGTTACGTGTACGGCGCTGTTGTCGCTCGTGTAATTTCGTGGTGACTCAATTTTTTTTCTTCCTTTTTTTCTATTCTTTCAATTCCTCTCGAAAATTTCAAAGTGCTCAAGCTCGTACTGCAGTATTTACTTTTCATGAGTTAGTAGAAAGCAAAACAAACACTTACGAACGGGTTATTTTACAAGGCGACGTTGATTAATTTCGAGCCGTTAAAGACAAATTTTGACGATGAAAAATAGTGGAAAATCCAGTTGAACTTATTCAACTGTATTTCGTCATAGCAAGTCAAAGAAGATTCAAAAAAACTGGTCGTAAATCATAAAAAAATGTATGTCTAATGAGTTTAAGGATAGTCGAGTGTACGGGCAGCTGGTATAGGTCACTAAGCGGATACCATTCGGTGGTTAACTCGTTATTCATTAAATCGTAGTGGTACGAGTTTATTATATACTCACTAAAAAGTGTGGGTCATGAAATACATTCGCAATACGTAACCATCACTTTCATGCCTACTTTTAATTGTGGGTCAAGTACATCGTTTCATTAACAGCGTACCCACACACACATACGCGCGTGCGTGACGTTGCATATCATAATCCGACTCCTCGCACCATCATCATCGTCTTTACTATCGTCATTATCCTTTTTTTTGTTCTCCTTTTTCTGATTTCTAAAGAATCCAATGATATTTTTTGTGATGTATCCAGTACATCGAATTGTTAATTATTTTCATTGAAAGCTACGTGAAATTTTAGCCAGGCCTATTAATAAAAAAAAGGCCTTGTAATTAATAATCAATTTCTCCTACCCGGGGAGCAATGTATTACAAGGAGTAATTTTCGCTTTGCGGCGGTGTTTTTGAATAGGCAAGTGTGAAAGTTGCATTAAAAAAAAGTTTCGTGTTCTTGAAATTCATAACTTTTCACCACCGCTACTCATTAAAATATTAATTGGATTTTTGTCTAAATCTCTATAAATCAACACCGTATCTAAAACCTATTTTTTTTCATTTTTAAAAAAATGTAATTGAGCATTCTTTTTTCTGAAAACGACCGAACAATTATAACTTATCAAGAAAGTTTATTATTTAAATTAAGTGCCGGGTAATTTAACGGTAATTCCAGCCTCGCGCTATGTGATTTAGAGTTGGGAATAAGGCGAGCAGGCGTTGCGAGATTAAAAAATTCATACACTCAATGGATTCTCGCGATTCTTCAACCTATTTCAATTATATACAGCTCTTGAAAAGATTTAATGAATCGTACCCGATCAATCATACATCAAATTAAAAGAGATTTTTTTCTTCCTCGTTCCATTACGAAAACGAAAAAAAAACATGAAGAAGAACCATAAATTTTTCTTACACCGAGTTTAAAAATAAGGAGGTTGAGACGGAAAAAGTCGACCTCATCCATGAAACGTGAATAGAAATAACTTTTAACCCAGTGAAGAAGACACTGTGTCAACGAAGATAAAAAACTTGAGTTTTAATCGAGGCACGTAGGACCGCGACCTCGAAATATTGCGTTAAACAAGCCAATTTTTCGAATGCGGCCCATAATTACCGCGTGCACGTTCGTAAGGTTATTGACATTCAATTTCGATCGATTTCAAAAGCTTCGAGTGTGCGACTGCACTTACAGAGTCCGAAGATTAATTCACAATTGAGTACGGGTCAAATTGGCATTTACAAAGCGCGGGTCGACCTAATTTTCATTAAAATTCAAATAACGCGGCGATCATTGAAAAACCGCAGCTCGCGGAGTGATATAATCTTCTCGGTTGGCCAGAATTGAATAACAATAGTTCATATAAGTCGTTTCTCACGAAAGCAATTAGACAACGTTGCGCTGTCAGATCCACCTTACATCTCGAATAATGAAACATCCTATCTGGACTCAATATTATATTGCAAATTAACGCACGCGCACCTGCAACAATGACCCTGTTTTTAAATTCAAATTTAACACCACCCGTTGAATAAACACAATGCATCTCGAGCTTTTAATTTAACGTCAAGACTTTGCGAATTCACAACAGTTCGTCTGAGTCACCTCAAAATCCTCAAACAGACGAGAAGAATAAGAATTTGTTGTTAATTAAACCACCTCACTTGCGCAAATATCGTTCACACGGCGCACTTTCTACTAAAAATATGCCATTAGAATATAAATAAAAGATTTATAATTTATTGCCGTTCCGCATCCCACATAAACAAACCTACCAGCTGTAGTGATTTCTAAACCGCAAACGCACGATACGCGATTAAGTCGAAGAAAAAAAAAAAAAAAAAAAGAAAATGATACTGCCAAGGCCTTTTTAATCTTCTCATAGCATCTTTTCCTATTTAATTTTCGTTCGCTTATCTTAAATAAATTCAGCGACACACTAAATATAAAACGTGATTAAAATCAACGCGGCTCGTAGCAGTTGAATTTAAATCAATGAGCGCGCCGATGCCCGAGATAATTTACATTTCGTACTCATGATCCCTATTAATTTACCAATTTCGCTTATGCTAATCAAGCTACCTCGGCAAAGCGAACAGAAAAAGACAGCTGATAAAGACACTAAATGAGTTGTCCGTCCCGTGGACACGTATTATCCCGGCGGCGGCGGTGCATAATTGCGGCAGCTTCTTTCGTAAGAAGAGTCATGCGACTGTGTCTACGACCTACTTAGTCCCCAGCACATACCTTTTCGTATTCACTTTCAGATAAAATTGAGGAACAAAGTCATTATTTCAAAGTATTATACTCAAACCATTCAAATTGCGGCGGTTAAATTTATCCACCGGCAGCGAGCGTAATCGCCAAGGGTTATTGGCTCTCGTGCCGCCCGCAAAGATCATTGAGATGACATTATTTCTGCATTAGCTACTCGTAATTTATTTTGAAAGTACGAAAAATAAAAAAGAAGGAGGAAGAAGTAGAAGAATTAGATGATGTGAATTAATGGACGAGGCAGTAAATTACCACTTGCGGATTGGTTGCGCGTATTCATTATCGGGCTCATCCTAACTCGACAGAAACGTAAAGGATAGCCCGTAACACTCTAATAACTCGGTACGTGTACACACACCGGTATAAATATGGTAACAATTATCGCGGGCGGAAAACTTGGTGCAGGCAAGGGGAAGAAATAAAAAACCGAGACTCATCTGGCGCACGCAACAAAACGGAGAGCTTTGCTTCCAAATGTAATAGAGCCGAGTCCTTAATTAGTCATTGGTCGAGCTGGAATCGAAGAGCAGCTGTTTTAAGTTGTGCACCGCGCGTGTGGCTAACGGGGCATTTAGAAATCGCGTCTACAGCTTGGCTGCTTTTATCGCCACCGCGCGGAAATGCAGGTCGCACGGGTGACGCGGGTCGTCGTGCGAAATCCAACCGAAATATACCTTCCTTCTTTCTTTCTTTTTTTTTATTCATTCTTTATTTTTATTTTTCTGCAGAAATGAAGTTTTACTCCCGTTTAGTCGTAACGAGAGCGGTATTTTTCGTCCTTTTGAAATTTTAATTATAATCGAGGCTCGTTGGTTGCGGCTGGCCTTTTTCATTACATAGAAAATTTACTTTACGAGAGGCGCGTAAAACCGGGGTTAAATTATCAATTTTTCTCCCTGCGATTCTTTGAAACTAAATGAATTTGCGATCATAATTTGCCGACAATTACTACCGCAGTTGTTAAGTGTTCCAAGTATCGAAATATTACGTAATAATGGAACCTGGTACTGCTAAGAGCAATTAGATGACCTAATATTATTTTTAAGCCGATAATTATTAGCGTAACGAGTTTATCCGTAATTTTCAAAAAATTTCAATTTAATCACAAAATCGTGAAACAAAAATTGAATTTATTTAATGAAATAATTGGAGTGCTTGATAAATTGAAAGAGATATAACCGTGTCAGACGAAATGCCGGAAAATTTTAGACGCTGTAACTCGAACCGCTGCATGATTAGCGTGTCACTACTGATGAAATTTTTTAAGTTTAATAATTCGAGCTCAAACTTGGTTGCTGACAGGTGTAATATGAAATGTGGCCCGAGTGATTTAAACATTACCTTCGGTCGAAAACACACGCGAACCTCCAGAATCATAACACATCTGATGGATGTAAAGTTGTGAAACCGCTTTGGATCAGAGTTATAAAATCATTTTATTCGTTCTAAAAAGAAAAAAAATAATAATAATAATAAAATTCCAAACAATTTGAAGTACGAGATTTTAATTAAAGACAATTGCACTCGAGTACGTATGAGTAATTAACGAATAAAAAGGTTTTAATTTTAATGAACTTTTAAACGTCGGGGAAAGTGTATAAAGATATCCTCAAAGTGACGAAATGATGCGGGAAGAAAGTAAGTTAAGTATGTGTATAGCGAAGCAGCGTATATTTACTCTGGTCAGAGAGCCCGCACTCCATACAACTTTGTGAACTTTAAGCTTTCCCCGAGGACAAACTTGGAGATTGAATTTTCCTCTACAACGTGAAATCGTTATGATCTTCTTTCATACTCCCCGTCCCATAAATCGATAAAGCCCTCAAGTATACAACATCTTCAAAACTATGAATAAATTCTTTTCCTCGCTATTGAATAATACTTTGACAAATGCTCCATCAAAATTAATTATAATTTCCTTATTTTCATCAGAACCCTTTGGTATGACGAGGGCTGCTTAAAGTACACAACCACGATGGTAATCAGTTGTAAAGAGACTCCGAGGGAGAAAACAAAAAACATAGGTGGGGATAAAAATAGTCGCTTATCCGGCCTCGGATCCTCGTTACCTCCGCGGGAGAACCCAAGCTCGCTCTCCCGGTGCAGGTTATACAACGGCCGTAAATTCGCCTCCGGCGTCAAAAGTAAAAGTCCCCGCCAGTTTGCAGCAGGATCCGGGGAGAAAGCCCGGTGCATGTGTGTCGCTACTCCTAATCGTCGCCGCGCGCGTACGACGAACCCTGGTGCTTTGCCAAGGGAAGGGGAGTTTTCCGATTTCGACGCAGAAAGTGCGTGTTCAATGTCAACAATCTACTCCTTTTATCTCCCTTCCTCCGCGGCTGAGGAATTAGAAAAGCCTGCGATAATAGTGTCTTTGATTAATGATGATTCGCCGAGAGTTTTTTGGGTTAATTGTGGAATAACCATTATTTGCGCATCGTCGTTGAAAAATCGTCTTTTGCGCTTCGAGAATTTATATAATCTTTTTTTTTCATCGTAGACAAAGGCATTTACGATCTCGGGACCATTATGGTACGAGAGTAGGACACGCGTTCCGCACGTCATAGTCAGCCGAAATGATAAAAGAAGAAGAGGAAGCCAAGGCAGAAGAATAGGCGAGAGACTGCGTCACCTCGCAGACCAGGACAATAACTCATCGCTCAGAGACGCTGGGAGACGTCACACTCTGATAACAAATTTAAAGGACTCGTCCGGCACCTGCGTCTGGAGTTTCCAAATATTTATCGTTCCATATTCCATATAGCACCGAGGTATTTCTCGAATTATTTTGTCAACGCGCACCAGGGCTTTTGAAATCTCGCTCGCGGACAATGGGAAGACGCACGCTTGGAATTCGCACGCGGTGTTTAATTGCGAAAGACCCAGAGGAGATTTTGAAACGGACTTTTCTCACGCTGCACTTGAACACAGACACACACACACGTGCAGAAGTAGAATAGTGTCCATATAATCCGCTTACGTCCCATTCGTTCCAGATGCAGCGTGCCGGCGCTCTTTTCTACTTCGATTAGCGCGCAAACTATTATCCCGAATGAGCAAATCACTTCGAGCAATTTTCTCTTCTTTGCTCTTCGAAGGTTCCCTACTTTTTTCCTCTAATCTTTTATTGATTTTCCGAATCGTTTATCTTCTCAAATTAAGTATCCCTTGATGACGATCCCAGCACTAAATTGTTGCAATTTTTTCACTCCGATCGATCTGCAATTATTACGGATGACATTTGCCAAAATGACTTGGCGCTTTTTATTTTTTATTAGAAAAAATGGTTTTTTTTTTTCAAGTTACACGTACGATATAAAAACTGTTCTCATTTTTCGTTTTTTTTTATTGAGCTAAATTTATCGCATCTTCAGCCCACGCAAACAGATTATAAGACTCATTCGATGTTATTCAACTATTATATCACTTTGTAATTTAAATGAGCTTAGAAATCAATGTTTCATCATTTCCTCCTGGGGCGAGTGTGAAATGTGACAGTTTATGAAAAGAAGTAGAACAACGAAGACTCTCTACCGATAGCAAATGCATAACTTCTGATCAGCAATCATAAAAAACTTTTGGTACCTCAAGCCTGTAAGAGACCTTGGGGTGAATTTGCAGAAGTAAAATGAATTTGGGCACTCAAAATCTTAAAACTGCAAGAGTGCACAGCAGTTTGTTTACGTCGACGATTGCTGTGTCATTTTTTTTATTATTCATCATCGATTGTGAAAGTTTGTGGCGAAATTTAATTTACCTTGAATAATATTTAATAAAAACAACAACAATAATAAAGATAATAACGAGGATGATCAAGCCTGGAAAGGCCCGTGGGTTGATGGTTATCGGAGGTAAATTAATAATGGAAGAGTCTCATTAAAATAAGCCCACGTGCGATGCAGCCGTAGTGCAAGCTGGGACCGACACAAGTGTCAAGTTTAATCAGTCAACGGCGTGTGAAAGTCCGCTTACATTGTCTCCCTACCTACCGATTGATTATTCCTACCGATTTTCTATGAGGCTAACTCAACGTGGAAAGTAAGATTTACCGATCTATCTCCTCCGCGAGCTTGGATTCTTTAATTTATTTCATTCGAATAAACCGAAAACACACCAGCTAATTGAAATTGCAGCACGCGTCATCAATCCTTTGTAAATTCAACAAAAGCGAAAAACCTTGACACAGGCCGTTCCCTCTCGTGAGCCAAGAGAGGAAAAAAGGGGAAATATATACGAGTAAGTCAAGCGCAGGCGATAAGTGCGTTTGGTTCCTCTTATACCAACAGTTTGGCCCGCACGCGCGAGATTCGACGCCGTAAATAACGAGACTAATAGTTCCTCCCTCCCTTTCTTCCGACGCTGCATAAACGGAAGTTCGGACTTCCGGACGCGTCGCTAAACCCGAGACGCATTTGGCTTCCCAAACGATGAGACTTCGCGTCAGGACTTTGCTTTAAACAAACATTTAGATAAGTGGCTTTTTTTTCTCGAGAGGGTCTTTTGTGTGTAGAGTTCTGGGGTTTTCCATGGGTTTTTTTTTATCGAGCTGATCGAAAGAAAAAAAAAAAGGTGTTTATACGACTTGATTATCGCAAAATAAATAAAAGTTTTCTGCCGCGCCTTTTGTTTGCTTGGACAAGTTAATTATCGCGAGATGATTGTGCAGAAAATTGATAAATTTTTTCAATTAACTTCTAACGCTCGAGTTTACTCCAACTTTTGCACTGCATTGCAGCAAAGCCGAGGTTTTTTATCTTACAGTTACGTTTTTTCCTTTTTTTTTTTTTTTTTTAAACTATAGTGTTTTGCAACAATGAGAGTTGGTTGGATTGGCCTCCAAAGAGACTTTTAAAAGTTATTATTATCGTTTTAAGTTTCCTTTTTTTTTTTTTTTTTTTTTTTGTTTAAGTAAACTCGACCGGACACCAAAGAGAAAATCATGCAAACTATTTGAAAAATAAAATTTTAAGCCGTACAACAGCCGACTACTTTAAATGCAAAATTATAGAGGAAAAAAAAAGTGCAAAAATAAAAATTTTTTTTTTTAATGCTCGTCAAGTTGTTAAACTATAGGCGAGACTATAGGTCAGTCGAATAGAAATCTTTATCGATGCTTATTATTCAAACCGTTACGATAATATTATTCCAGCTGTTCAAATCAAGGTATTGTTGTATCAATAAACGAGAATAGAATATACCTCGATACACACGGTAATCTACATCTCAAATGGATTAAAAATAAAATTTTCACGTAGATTTTTCAAAGCCACCGGTTAAAAAAAAAAAAAAAAAAAAAAAAGAGTTAAAAAGCCGTCGTTTTATTCTTCATACATCACGAAACGAGCAAAACACGCATGACGTCAGCTTAAACGCTCTAAAAGAACAAACGGAAGAAGCGAATAATCTTGAACGCTCATAAGGGAGCGACGAAAGAATCTCTTTAAAAGGCCAGCCGGGCATCAAAGGGAGCCCGTACTAATGCCCAAACAAATGAAATTCACTTGAAAGCATAACGAACAGCTGATCGCGAGTCGCGTCGAGTCCATGCAAAGCTCGGTGCAGAGAGAGAGCGGCGACACTTTCACTGCTTTTTTATTATTTTTTCGATCCAGTCCCCGCGCGCTCGAGAGAAGAGATTCAGCATTTCTTTTCCTTTCTTTATGTCTGGCCCGCCCGAGCGTTTTCTTTGATTTACTCATTGTTTTTCCTTTTCGACTTCCCCTCCCTGCTCCATTCTGATCGTCTATTTGAAGTTAGTCGGTCGTCTGTATCTCTTTTACTGGCCGCGTATTTTTAGATGTACATGGAAGGAAGTATTTTGCAATTGATTTTCTAAATGGTGCCTCGAGTCGAGAGACTTCGACCTTTTTTTTATCCACAGTTTCGAAAAAAAAGCAAGCGATGAAAAAAAAAAAAAACCTGTTCGGTTATTTTTTAATAACAACAACAGTAATCGACCGTCGTGATGAGAATCGCATTTTTTTTTCTATCAAATAGCTACACGAATTCCGGACGTTGTCGGTATCAGGGATAAGGACAATCATAGTCACGCGGAGTTAAAACTCCCAAGTTACAAACACAGTCGATTAGTAAACAACATGGCAGTTGTAATGCACAACAAGCGCAAGTCGCGATGTCACACGACAGCGATGGCGGTGTTTAAAAACTCAAAACAATCTTCTCTCGAAAGCCTCGTCGATGACTCCTGGTGATTGCTTACGTGTCGGGGTTAACCGTCAGGGTGGTGGTACTATGATGCACTCGACGCTGAGAAATAAAAAACTGCACGTTGCACTCGTATAAGGGGGATAAACACACTCCGCGCACAGAGGGAGACACACACGCGTAGCGCTCGCGCGGCGCGTTCGGGCTGACTGGTGGTGGGCCCCCCGACGGCGATGATTCCTGGCAGCGTCGCCCGTCGTTCCCCACCTCCTCCGGCACCGCGGTTCTCCTCCTCCACCTCCACCACCTCCTACTTCGAGCGCCGTTTCCACTACCGCGACTAGATACCCTCTCTCTCTCGCGAGTAAAGCTCGACTCGCTCGACTGATTGATGGGTCACCTGTTCGATCCTCCGGAGCTTTCTTCGGACCAGAGAAAGAGGAAGTTAGCCACCGTTGCGCAACTCGAGTGAACAACAATCGGGCCTGGCTCAAAAGCTCATCAACAACAACATCATCGTCGTCGTTCGCTGAAGAAAAATGGCTCCAATTAGAGCTGCTGTGCGAATGCAAATGATCGGGGGCCCCGGTCAACGCGAGTCAACGCAGTGCGCTAATAGCATAATGAAGCCGCCAAAGACGTCGACTGTCGGACCCGGGTAATTCGATTGAAATTGCACCGCGAATTATGCGCGCACGTGAAAGGGCTATTACCGCTAATTGCGAAACAACACCGGGTTCATCGGTACTTACAAGTGACAATCTGGATTTAATATTGTAAACAAAGCAACTGTTTCTTATCGACGAATAAGCGCAGAGCGAGGAAAAATTATGCTGCTGCTGATATAAGAAACGGTCACGGTGAGCGCAGTTTTCGCGTACCGTTCGTTTCGATCCCACTCGCATTAGGAGATGAGCAGCGGCGTGCACGTACGTTGTAATAATGGAGCACCGGCAGCGCTCGCCGAGGCGCTCGCCAACCAAATCGCTAAAGGAGGTTGAGCTCGAAAGGACTCAAGCGTCTTGATTATGTCGATACGTATCGTCTCCATTGTCCGTGCTCAAGGATACCCCGATTTTTTTCTTCTTCTTTCAATTTTGCTTTCGCTGTTACTTTCGAAAGTTATCTGTGTCGTCGTATGGGCTTTAGGTGCGCCCCTTTAATATTCAGCTGCATCCTTACCTCTCTGATCAATTAGATTGCTTATGTTAATCCAGATTGTAGCCTCGATTGGAGCCTCTGTTTGTACAGCTTTTTTTGCCAGCAGACTCATTTATTCGTATGATTTTTATTAATCAACACATCGTCGTGGAAAGTCTTTATGATGAAAATTGAAAAAATTATAAAAATATCATTAAATAATAAATTTTTTATGGAATTCTCAGAGTATCAAACCGTGTCAAATTTCAAATAGTTAAAACAGCACGTGGTAGTGCGGTAAAGTGTTGAAACTTTAACAGCTGTAATAAAAAGAAGTCAGAAATCCCAAGAAGATATACTTTGAACAATTATAATTTTTATAATACCCATAATCATAAGTGTGAGAAAGCCAGAAAAAAAATTATTTTCCTAATGAATCGGCCAACCCAAACATCTGCTCGATCATCCTATATTGAAAAAGCATCAAGCATTCAGAACGTAGGAGAAAAAATAAAGCCTACGGCGTTGCAAAAATACATATGATTTTAGCATACAGTAGTTGTTTGTGTTGCACTATAAAAAGAGAAAGAGAAAGAGAGTAACGGTGTGCACCTTTGGATAAAACCAGTTTATTAGGTTAACCGTCAGGTGCAAAAGGTAAACACGCGCATGTCTATGCGAGAGATAACAAGTCATAATAATTCATATTCATTACAATGGCTCCCGATTATAATTTTCTTCTCGCTGCCTTTACGTGGTGGTTACACGAGGGAAAAAGTTGAACAAACCATAATTGTCATTGATCAAACGTCCATGAAACTTTATGCGGCGGTTGGGTTACTGCTCCCGCTGACCTGTGGATTATGATGTAAAGCCAAGGTCTCAAGTCGAGCATCTCCTGTGGCCACAACCATACGCGAAGTTTATAATAATGCGACTTTTTTTATTAATTTACTCATTACGGCTGGTGCAAATCCGTTCGGCGATCTTCGAAACTGCTCGGTGCACTTAATCTTGTTACGAAATGCCGCGAGTTTAGCGGTTTTTCGAATTTTCTTTAAATGTACTTTGATTTTTTCTCCGTGAAAATGAAGAAAAAAAAAAAGAATGTAATTTATAGGCGCTTATTAATCTTGGGTTTCTTATCAAAAGAGGTTGCCTGGAGTTGCCCAACGCGCATGAAAAGTTGTATTGAAATTATTTTAGATAATAAATTTTGCAGATATATCGGATTTTTCTGAACTCATTACCGCTCTCGCAGCAGCTTGAGGAATTTACGAATTGATTGATCGATACCCAGTTTAATGTTTCTAGGTCAAAGGCTTTTAATATTATTCCGATAAAAACAAAAATAAATGCCCGCTAGCGAATCTTTTTTCGTGGACATGAATTCAAACAAAGTGATTAAGCTGTTAGAAGAGTTTATCTCGCGACGTCGTCGCCATTGGGACGAGTGTGGTATGGAAATCAAATATTTTTACGATCAAAAATAAAAAATTCTCAGTACCGAAACACGCTTTTGCCCAAAAACGAGGACGAAAATGTAACTTTATTAGATTGCCCCCGCATGGTCTTATTTTTAATTTCAAGGCAACCATGAGTCTCATAGTTCTTGGAATCTCAAGGGACATAAATTAATCTCGAGAATTTGGAAGTATCTTAGCGATCACACGGTTGTTACAGCGAATAAAATTGATCAGTGCTACTAGAATCGCTCCGGGATCATCGTCGACTCCTGATGCATAAACAGGCCCGCGGGAGATTTTTCATTACGCAACCAAGCGCCGCTCACTCGGGCAAAGTATTGAATAGCTCCGGGCTGACAAAGTCGGACGAGCAGATCCATCCATCACGCTCGAAGTAGCCGTGCCGCTTTTCGTGTATTTTCAGTATTCCCAATTGGGAAATAATATTATCAATTATGCGGACGTGAGAAGTTCTTATTTTTTTTCTCTCGCGGTGGGGGCTGAGATACGGACTCGATACAGGTGTGAAAGGGGCTTGTTTTGGTGTGTGGAAACGTTTGTTGTGAATAGGATTCCACAGTGAACGGAGCGTTTTGTAAGGAGACTTTTTTTTCGAGAATCCGCAGAATTCGTATGAGAATCGAGCCATGCTTAATTTTACATTAAACGCTCGATGTGAGCTTACAAACCGAAACAAGGATATTTTTGCTCAAGTGACATATTCTAAATAATATAGAGTTACAGAAGCGTGCATATTTTTTTTATATCGAGGTTACATGCTAATCAATTATAAAAAAGTAGATCACAACGATTTAAGCTCAAATTCACTTATACAAAGAATATCCAAAAGAATTTCATGATTGATGTGTTGCGTGATGTAATTTAATAATTATGCGAACCATCATTATTATGGTTAGAAATTGATGCCGAGACTATTGATCGGCCTTTTATGCTTTATAACTTTCACATCGATTTTTAATGTGGTGTTACCATAATTATGCACATACGAGCACGTAAGTGAAAAAAAAAAAAAAAATTGTATACCCTTTGCTATTTTAGTATAAATTTAAAAATTAAACTCGGAGAAATTGTCCCGTTATGATGCACGATTATCTCTGAAATCTTCCTCGGTATACCCGTTAAAATAATATAATGACTGTATCCGATCATGACCAATTTGGAGTCGTGAAAACTTTCTTGAAATTTATATTTTCAGGAAATCAATTTTTATTTCTGGGTTGAAATGACTTTATTATTAGTTCAGAGGCGGTAAAATAAAAACTTTGTAACCCACATTACAGTTGATTATTATGGTAGACAATAAAAACTGCTCCAAAAATTTCAAAAAGTTACGCAACTTGAAATTGAAAAGTTAAGATCAGAGGTTACTACGCGCTATAATTTTAACTGCCCACTTCGAATGAACGATCTAGTATGCATGTAACAGCGTAAATTTGAAATGTAACTTTTTACAACGTGGCTACGTGCTTTAAAAGGTTTTTCTTGGAACAAAGAAAAAAAAAAAGTCGCTGAACAATAGGAGACCATTAGAACGAGAGCGGAGACCCAGTTGGTCCGGCGCATAAAGTTCGTGAAACTTAGTACCACCTGTTGAAGAGTTGGAACCCTCTCGGGGAGGAATAATCCGGCCGGATATATCGATAAAGTTAGGTGGTCGGTGCGATTCGTAATCACCACCGCGGTAGAATCAATCGAGGTCGGTGCTCCTCCTCCTCCTCCCACGCCCCCTGAGACGAGCGAACTCTTAAGTAATCGATTGGCCCCTCGCGAACCTTTGTAATCAAGGGTTTATCACGTGACACACTTTCTAAACTGGAATCTATACTATTTTGAGAATACGAAAATTTAATTCTTTCCCAGACTTTTTTATCTTTCGAGTGTGTCCCGTTCGTTGCGGAATACCTTTATTTTCTCATTACATCGTTTTATTAATGAAAGGTGGCTTTTTAAATTCATGAAAAGTTCTCGGAATAATTTAAAATTATTATTTTTAATCAGTTCAAATCTTTGTGCATAAAGAGACATAGATTTTTAAAATTTCAATGGTAAGTTGGTAACAGAGGTAAATTTTGATTCAAGCAAAAACTTGTAAGTTTAAAGCCAAGATAATTTATAGTTGCGTCGGAAGCCATTATTATTCAATCAAGCTTGGAAAACTTGGCAATTATTACTTTCCGTTTTCACAAAGTCTCGGGATTAGTTCATTAAAATTTTATACTGTCCTCATAATAATGCAATTCAATGTTTAAAGGTAGAAAAAAAAAGGCACAACCGAGAGAATTAGTATAGAGATAAAAACGTTCCAACAAATTCCACGCTTTCTTGCATAAATTGCTTTTGCAAATAATGCCACAAAAAGAGACACGATTTTCTTTCGTACAAAAATCAGTTAGACCTAAAAAAACATGTAAACGACAGCAGTGGTAGTCGCTGTTGGCTATTCTTGAAAAGACGATATAAAGTTTCGAATAAAATGAGAACCGAGAAAGAGAAAGAGGATCAACAACGCTCGCGACAATTTGAACTTTCCCTCTCGGTCGAGCGCGCGACAAAGAAAACTCGTCACGCGAGGCTGGTCATTTTGACCAGAAACCGCACATTTAACTTTATTGTTTCTCCCGTCGGTATTTCACTCCGACTCTGCACGTGTGTCTGTTAAAAATGAATCGAATTTTTAATTGGAATTTCACCATGATAATGGATTAACATGTGTATTTGCGTACAGGCTGTGTACGTCAATTAGAACCGATGCAAAAAAAGGTTGTAAGGTGACTTTGCTTTTTTTTTTTTTTTACTCCTGTTCTGCGACGCCCACACAGATCTAATTAATAAGAGTTGCTCTATTGTAAAATAAAATTCACATCGCTTTCAACCAAGTGATGATTTTTTTCGGTCTTTGAAACTAAAATTCACGCTAGAGAAATTTTGTATTTTTCTTTTAATTGGAATCTAAAGGACAAATTTATCTTGAATAAATATTAGTGAGAGTATCGGTGCAAATGGAGACGGCTGACCTGATAGGATTAAGTGAGGCTGCAATTGACGACGAAAACTTTTAATGAAAAGTTTGACCGTATCTCACACAGAGTGCATCAGAAGCAACGAAAATAAAAAAGTCCTGATGGGGTTGAAATAATCGATAGCGGGGGTAACGAGTGTCTCAATTTACCGCCGCTCGGGAGTCGGTAGCGCAGTAGTCAGTTGCAGAAAAGATGTTTAGCCGAGCGAAACCCACGCGTGAAACGTTATACTTTCACGAAAAAAGAGAGCCGATTGACACACGATATACGAGTAAAACAACAAGCTGCAGCACCGGCAACGTCGACGACCTCTCGACATTTATTTGCCCGCGTCGGCGAAAGTGCGACCGGCCAAATCAAGATTAATCGTCAAAGAGCGCTCGAGCCTGCCTGCACCGCAAGATTAATGACAGCTACGCTGTTTACTGCTTAATACAGGATGGTCGTAAAAAATTTTTAAATTTTCGGTTCACCAAAACTCTCTCGAAAGTATCATCTACGGTTTCATTCACTTGGATAGATTTGACAAATTGTTTCTTCATTTTTTCAAAAAATATTATTTTTGACAGTAATAATTAGTGAACCCAGAATATCTAATAAAAAAAGTAAAAGTCAATTGAACGAACAGTTTAGTTTAAACGCTTGTATGTCAACCAACGCTAAATTCGCATGGAGAGAGGAGTAATAAGATAAGTACACAGGGGAAATGGTAATACATCCATATGCGTCGGCCCACACAGGATTTTATAAAAGCCACGCAAGAGTGCATCAAGTTAGCTTTAAAGCAATATTTAAATGTGTGTGTATGTGTGTACGTATTAGAGTCTATATATGTATTTGTATATATAAGTCGCACCGGAAACGCCGACCTCCATGTCCGCGCTATTACATTCAATTTTTATTCATCCTTATTCTCTCAAATGCGCGTGGCGTGCGAAAATACAGTATACTGCTCACTCTCCTGCCGACGGTGATTCATGCCGGTGTCGTTGGGAAACACCCGCCTCTACATGTACAGTATTGTTGTTTGCTCTCTCTCTCCTTTCTGCAGCTCGTCTCTCGTGCTAAATTATAAGGATGAATGGGGGACTTTTTTTTTCTTCTTCTTGTACCTTACCCGTAATTGCGGTATTGATTCAGTGGGTTGGCAAGTTAGATCGATCTAATCTGCACTTCTTGCGCGCTCCATTTGGATCCCCGATGTTGGGAAACAGTGGTGAACGCCGACTTTAACTACGCACGATTTAAATTTAAATTTATGCACCGCTGTGTCTTTAATCGATGTCTCGCACCTATTCTATGCAACCTGCCGCCTCTGATGTTTACTTAATCCAAATTGATGACAGGCGAAAGTGCGCGCTTTGTGAATAATCATAACTCGACTTTGTGACACACTGCCGACAACAATGAAAGCGGCTTCAATGTCTCGTACGTGACGGAAGTCCAAAAAAGTTTCTAAATAAATCCACACAAAATTTTCAGTCAATTTTCAGTGAAGATTCTTAACAGGGTTTACACGTACAGAATCGACTGCAGGTGTGGTAACAAAAAAACAAAATTGATCCAATAAACTGGCGCTACGTAGCATCGCACGTGGCATCTGGCAATAAACAAGCTTGGAGAACGCTCATTACAAACAAACCCGTCGACGGATAAATCGGCGAAACATTCCTGTTGAACATGATAAAAATTCTCGCGCGAGTTTACTTACACCGCGGAGAGGGAAAAATGACAGCGCTTCGCCAAACACGTGACACATAGTTAGGTTTTATTTTCGTCTGCTGCGATACCTACTACCTCTGGAGAGACGGAAGAAAATTTTTGGCCCCGCTTCAAGAGACCGATTTAGCCGGTGGCGCCTCGATGAATTCTTTTCCGTCTATTCGGTTTTTAATCGACGCCCCATAAATTACATCATAATTCGGCTCCGTTCAAACATTCACAATCGGAATTCTTTCCAAAAAAAAGGGGGGGTAAGGTGTTGGGGAACCTTAATCACGTTTTCCTTCTCTTCGACACTCCCATAACCCAACAAAGAAAAGAAAAAAGCGTCGCGATGTCGTTTTTATTATCGCCAGCCGCGTAAACTGCACCCACCGGCTCCAGATTTCTCATTACCGGCGCTTGCGATTGAAAAATTGCTGCAAGCTCGTAAATAACCCAGGGCGTCGGCCGCGTCGCGCTTCGCGTCAATTAGCGCCGATAAGCAGGAAAAACGGGGGATTGAAAAAAAAAGAGAGGCATAAAACGCCTGCCTCGCGCCCCGACCCACGCGCCTGCAGCGCCGCGGGGGCGTTTACAGGATATCCTATCTCGCTAATTCGCGCGAGCGAGGGAAGTTTTAGCTTTCTCGGGATTTCCTCTTCTCCTCGCGTACTTTTTTTCACTTTATTTCGGGTTTCAGAATCCCAAGTTTCTTGTTTTCACGGCTGACGAAGTTTTTGATGTAGTTTTAAAAGATTTTTGAAAATTAATTTTATCGAGGGAATGAAAAAAGGTAAAATGTTTTTAAAAAAAATCATTGATGCAAACGACCGAATTATGAGAGGCGCGACTGTAATCTTCGTTCATGAATATTTAGATAAAAGTTTGTCAACAATTTCACATGAATTTTGTACAGCGAGCCCGGGTATTTGCATCCGAAACGAGTTTGGCTACACGAAATTAGAGCAAAAATAAAACGGAGCTATGAAAGAGGGAAAAAAATAGTATTCCCCAAAGCAAAGATCTACAGTTGAGCTTAGTAAGTGCAAGAGAGCACGAAGTTGTCGCTCATGATTAATGCAAAGTAAGCTCGGTAAAATCCATTTTGAATAGACACTTAATCTGATGTAAACTGTAAAATTATCAAAACAAGGGCCCTCGAGAAGAGCCCCGAAGATGCAGAGGCTTAAATCCTGGCTAATTAAAATACTCTTTATACCGTCAAAGTTCCTTAAAAATAACAAAAAAAAAAAAAGAGGTGCCCAGAGACACAAGCTCTAGCTAATTACTCGCGCGGTGAAAAAACTCGTCTCTCGACGAGGCCGCTCTTTCTTTTTGCCTTTTTTTTTATATACCTTGTTATATACACTCCACACGAGTAGGTTATTATTACTTTTAAAAAATCCTCGCTACTTCTGATTTCCGGTACTAAAAGTCTCGCCTAAACTTTTCGGTGATATCAATATTTAATTTACTTCGCAGTGTAATAATTTAAATTATTTATATACTGTCTCATATGGGCAATTGAATTTTTATCTTGAAAATTTTAAAAGTCGAGGTCGTTCCAAGAATAAGGATAAAAAAAAAAAGCAGACTTCTTTGGAAAAGATTCAATTAGAATTGAATTTAATAGCACAGTGGAATATGGTTTTATTTTCAGTGGTAATGCACGACAATGTGTAATCGAGGATCGTAAAAGCGCGGATACAGGGATTTAATAAAATCGATTAATAACCGGGAGACGACGCACTCGAACGAAGTTCCTGATACAGAATAAACACACCCCGAGCTGTATGCACGAAAATGATAGAGTTGCAAATCAATTACGTCAAATCGAGGGAATCACGCGCGATTATTGATATTGCCGGCATTAACTTCTACGACCTTGCAGCAAGCACGAGGTAAAAATCCTCGGTTTCTGCGGTGCACGTTCACTCTTCGACTTTTACGGACACGCCAGCAACAGCCTTTTCATTCGATTTTATCAGGGTCTCTCTCTCTTTTTCTTATGAATTCGATCAATTGAGAAACTCGCACGCGCACGCCTTTTATACCTGCTGTGAGAGTTAGAGAGAGCCGATCGGGATTTTTCGCGAGCGCACTTTTCGTCGTGACCGAGATTTACCGAGCGCTTAAACAACCGTCCTTTCAGCTTTTTTTTTTTTTTTTCTTTTTCAAACTAGTACTGCGCCTTTATTTTGATGGATGAGCCGGCTATGGGCACCTCGTTTCTCAAAAACACTAATTGAAAAATGAACGCTGGGGCTATAATTGATATTCATTTTATGGGTTACTAGCATCAATCACTTAAGTTAAGTTAAGTAAGTCGATGATGATTACGTATTTGTTAAAAACCTTACTGCGTAATGTAAACTTCAATGTTGTTGACATTGCTAAACAATCGAATGATACACACCTGCAACAGAAATAAAACAAACTTTTATTACTTTTTACTGTTATTATTATAATCAGAAACAATATTTTGCAACAAATAAATTTATTGTATGTAAATTGAAATTTGTCAAAGGCCATGAGTCATTGAATTTGTGCCAAGATAATATTTAAAGTTCACTGGTATTATTCAATATCGAGAGAGAACTTTATTCGATAAATATGGACGTAACAATAAAGTTTCGATGCATTATGCATCGACTTATCACCTTCAATAACAAAGAGATTAGCCTTGAAAACAAAGATCGTACTACTGCAAGAGCAAACAAGCCATTTAATAAGAAAAAAAAAAAAGAAAAAAAAGAGTCACGCATCGAAGGCAATTATACAGAAGCGTGTGGTTGCAGCAAACAGCGTGGCGAGGAGAAATTAAATTCAAGGCAGTAAAACGCGAGCGACTTCCGTGTCGGTTCAGATACAGAAAAAACCCAAGGAATTCATCCAGTGCAATAAAAAAGAGGCTCGTACACCCGCAGGCGCGAGGAACAATCCCTCGCAATGATAATTCAGCCGTTAATGAGCTCCTGCACCGAGTGGGCGCCGCCATTGGCGCGTGGGTGAAGTTTTTTGCAACAATAACGGTGCGTGCGGGCAAAGAATAAGGCAGTGGGACGAAATTAATATTTTAAAGTAACTACCTGCAATGCTTTTAGTACGGCGTATAATTTAATCGGCGAGCGTTTAAGCCTGCTAAGCTCAACCGCGGTCAGAGGAGTTGCTCTAGTTTTGCGAAAGTTGCTCGAAAGCATCCGCGGACGATGAGCTAACACGCGTGTTTTCATGCTTTGAATTATGCATTGTTGTTCAGGGAAATTCCAAACTCTGTGGTTTAAGAAGTTTTTTTTGTTTGTCGAGAAAATCAGAAAGCTTATTATTAAATTGGGCTGATGAATTTCCGCTACTTGAGCTTTTTACCCAATCAAAGATTGACAATTTACGACGAAAATAGGGTGATATTTACAATGCAAATTGTCAATTAACACGCAGACGAAAGACTTTTTCGATTCTAATTGGACGTCATTACTAGGTAAAACTAATTATTGCGCAACGATTTAATCATATCTGTTATTTTTCAATTAAATTTAAAAAATTCACTCGATTGATTTATAAATATTTTATAATATTCCTATAAACAATAAGGAATGTCTTGGATGCGGTAGAAAGGTGGTGTTTCAGTTAAGTTTACGACCAAGTTTGCAATCTGGTCACGACCCAACCTCAAAAGCCAATCGATCGCACGGCCACTTGTATATTCAAGCCATTTTGCCACGAGAAGTCACGTACAATGTTGTTAAAAAAAGACGAAAAGAATAATATCATTTAGCTTCGAGCGTTATAATTTCTTTATCCAGGAAAAATTCAATTAATTACCGTGCATTTATACACTTTTTTGAGCAGCCAAGATTTCTAAGTGCACACGGAAACGTAAACAAAAAAAAAAGAAGGGTTAAATAGAGCTTGAAACATTTAGCGGCGGTGGTATCCACACCTCGAATTAATCGCTAAAGAGATCGCGTGCAAAACTGCCGGCGCGCGCGGCTCATCAGGAAAGGGAAGCGCTTTGCGCGCGCGTAACCCGAATATAAAATTGCAAAGGCGCATTAGAAAGTAAAATATAATTTCGGGCTCTACTTACTTCCCCTTCCCCCCCTGGTCTCTTCTGCTTCTCTCTCTTTCCAAATTAGAGCCATTGAAATTGCAAGTTTGGCTTCTGAGCGAACTCTACGCGCGAGAAAAATTTATGCAGCTAACGCGTTAACTGTTGCGCGGTACCGAACCGAACAATCGGTCTCGTAACTCGCGTCTCTGGTGCTCCAAAATTCGCGTACTCTTTTTTCCCATGAAATTATCATACGTAATGCACCGACGCTGAGGAAAGACTCGGCTTTACAAACGTTCCAAAGACGTAAGTACAAATGTTGTGGCTTCGCAGAGCTATATGTGTGAATACTTTTACCTTTTCAGGCTACATTCTACCTACAGAAAGACTGATTGTCTTATAGCCTGCATTTTGTGAGAAATTTTGTTTGTTTGCTTCTCTAGCCTTTTTTTTTTTTTTTTTTTACTCAACCAATTTCGCACGTAATAAAGTCGGATAAACATTGGTGGATTTTTGCTTGTTCACTAGTCACGAACTTTTTGCTCGTTAATATAATAAAACCTAGTTTGTAATTTTTTAATTTTAACTTCTAGATTATCATGATTAATACTGGACAAAAGTATTTCCAAGACTGATCGGTCATTAAAATTTATGCCTTTTTTACAAAGTATAAAATGCAATGCAATTAACTATTTTGAAATTCAATCTGAAACACGAAAAGAAAAAAAAAATTTCCTCATAGATAAGAAATTATTCATGCCCAAGTTGAATGTCAAATGTACATTCTTTTAAATAATTATAAAGTTATTTTTCACATAAATTGCAAAACAAGTGTAACGCTAGAACGAGCATTTATTAAACTTACGTAATACCCACTGTATAATAAATATTATGCACGCGAAATTTTAGTATAAAATAACTTTCATTACAAAATTACTTCGAAGCGTAAGGAAAAAACAGCAATTAAACAATACGCAAAATTAGCAAAAACGTAAATTTATGCAGTCAGTTGGTGATTATAGATTTACACGAGATTTACATAATTTTTTATCGCTCGCACTTCATTCAACGTTGTTTTAAATTTATTTAAAATTATATCATTCTTGCAATAAATTTGCACTCACGTGTTTAGCTCGGTGTTCAGGATTATGCAAACAAGTTTTTATTTTTTCCTCTTCTTTTTTTTTTTAAATTATTTCAATTCAAGTATCACAGTTTCGCGGTGAGAGATGCTGTAAATAAAGAAAAGAGAGACAAATGTCCACAAATGGAAGTGAATTTCGAGAAAACAGCAGCAGAGGCAAGAGCGAGTGCTGAGTGTCCTATTTTTTGTTCTTGACTTAGAGGCTCTAATGAGCGAGCGTCTGGTGCTCGCGACGCAACCACAAGATCTTACCCCGAAGAGAATTAGAAAAAAACAATTTCAAAACCACGCGCTGCTGGCTACAAGAAGTAGTTCACTGGATAGAAAAAAAAAAAAAAAAAAAAAAGAAAAACGAAACTTTATTTTTTTTCTTTGTGTGGTCAAAAACGGATAACCACATTTTTTTTTTCAAAGTTGGATTTCTTCACACCGCCTTTGAATTTATTTTTAAGACATGATTACCAATAAACGATCGTGATGTTAATCGAAACAATGTTAAGTGCGTACTCGAATACAAAGTATATTAAATCAATTACCCACGCGCTCGCGAGCTCGAGATAAGAGCGTTCATTATAAAAGGCTCCGAATGTACAAAACTCGCTTTATCATTTAGTAAGAGCAAAAGTGCACAATTTTGGAAGAGCCTCGGAATATTATCAGAACTGATAGAGTCGGTCGATTCTAAAAAATCAATATTTCGCAACACACTGCAGATAAGCAGTTTTTTTCTGTCTCTTAAAAACGAGTCAAAATTTCACAAAGGTACGAAACGCACGCGAAATTCACAAGCTCGAAAATCAGATAGTCAGACGTGCGGGTAAGCAGCGCAAAATAAATCACGTGCCTCGCGACGTACGCCGGGTTTCACCACCATTGTTTCCGTAAACACAGACGCCAAAGGAGCTTTCGATAAATATCAAGCTCCACAACGGAAAACGAAAGGGAGTCTCGAAATTCACACGTTACCTGTAAAAGCCAGCATCGCGCCTGAGAAGCAGCGTCAGCAGAAACCTGAAGGGAACCAGGAGCGCCTCCAAGACTCGCCGCCAGTTGCACGTCGTCATCCTAGCACATCACTTCCGACTTACTACGACTACGATCTTTTTCTTCTTCTTCACCGTCAGACATTTTATTATTTTCTGCGGGCGTTGCATCGCCGAAGACTCCGGCTTAAAATTAGCGTCGGACGAGCGTGTTGTTGATACGTACGTACGTGACGAGAACCGAAACAGGTGAGAGAACGCGGCACGATTCGGTAACGCTGCCGCTGATAAGCGAGCCGACATTGACATTGCTCTCGACGACAGAATTCCCCTCGACTTGTTTTTCAATATTCCTCGCGCAAATCGTGCGTTTATTCATTTTCTCGACATTTGCGTTTTTAGGTTGCGGTAGTCCCAAAAACCAAGTCGCTGACACCGAAACTCTAAAGTCTCCGACCGCGTTGACGAGCGTCTTTATTCAAACTCGCGTATTTTCTTTCAAAATCTATAGTTTGGGATGTTCTGTTTTGGAATTACAAGTTTAAATTTAACTAGAGATCTGCTTTACCGACAGTTTCGGGTCAACGATCGAGTCTAATGTACATTATCCTAACAATGGCCCGATGGTCTTGGCAATAATTTGTCAAGTAGGCAGCCTAGACTAATTTAAGCTCCACACGAAGATTAAAGTTGAAAACAGTTACTTGAATGTTGGCACACTGAGATTACATCGGCATGTACAACTCACCCAAAAATCAAAAACGCCAAGTTTGAAAATATATACAATGGGGAAGCTCCACTCACACAAAAGACAAATTGCAGAAAAGTGAAAAAATTTAACACACAAGAGAGAAGATCGAGATAACGGGCGGCACGCCGTGAGATGCAAGAAACGTTCCGAGAAACAATAATAAAAAATATCCTCGCAAAAAAGATCTGGTACCGTATGTTCATGAAGGTAAAAAAGAATGAAGAAAAATTGTGCGTGGGAGCAATTAGAGGCTTCTTCTTTATCTTATCAGTCAGCCGAAACGACGGAAGCCTGTTTGCTGATACACGCGCGGCCGTCAAACTCTTGCGAATAAAAAGAAGAAGAAAAAAGAAACGAGATTCAATTCAGCGAGCTGTTAGTCATCGAAAAGACTTGGACTAGAGATACAACATCGGATAAATTCGCTCTTGATGTGATTTTCCTCGCGTGACTCCTGATTTCAATATTCCTTACAACTGATGTTAATTATACACGTGCCGAACGAGTGTTGAAGGACTGTTTTAAAGAATCAAAAGACCTTAGCAAAAACAGTTGTTGTTTCTGCTCCTAAGCCGTTACGTCGATGATGTTGCTTTGAGTCTCTGAAAATAAAATTTACTTCCTTGTAAGGAAGCCTATAATTTTTCCCGACATGAATATGTGTCGTCGAAAAATTGAGGACCGTACACTTTATTACCATCGATATATTTTATTAATAATCTCGAGCAAAAAAATCCAAAACTAATAGCGTAAAATAAAAAAAATTATGTTTACTCGTTCATCAAACAAACGCTATATTTATTGAGTGTTCAGCCCCTCCCGTTTATGCAGATAATTACAATTAATTCTTTTCAATTACCGAATGCTGAGGCATCAGCTCTACGTAAGCTCGAGCATGATTCAATAAACGAAATGGATATATTTCGGTATGGACCGAACAGGTTTTTCTGGACGTTTTCACCATCGAATTTTTCTTTGAGGGTGCTGGGGTGCAGGTAGGGGAGGATAAGATTGCGCCCGAGGGGGAAATAACAGAAGGAGCCGCTGGTTTATCGATTAATTCTTCAGGGAAAAAAGCGGAGACAAAGGACCGTTGTCCACTGTTATTTTTACAATACTTTTTTTTTTTTTTAATTTTAAATAAACTCGTCTTGGCTTACAAAAAAATTCTCAAAGTTTGGCCGTAATCTGGAAATCGCGTGGCTTCTCAAAAGCCATTTTGACAAACAGCCGTAAATTCAGAAAGCTCGACCCTGACTAGCTTCGAAATAGGTAAACCGAAATTGCAGTCTTGATTAAAGGAAAG
The DNA here is from genome assembly GCA_038277355.1 of Encarsia formosa. Lineage (NCBI taxonomy): Eukaryota > Metazoa > Arthropoda > Insecta > Hymenoptera > Aphelinidae > Encarsia > Encarsia formosa. Next base: position 13,390,928 of record CM076187.1, on the reverse strand, counting down.
GACTGTAGAAAATCCAATTAGTTGAATAATCAAATAAACGATAGACAAAATTGTAATAAAAGGCCGACGACGGAGAATTCCATCAAGCGAAATTGACGGGGAGTCCCGAGGAGGGGTCCCGGCCCCTCCAGCAGGGGGGCAAAGAGACTTTTCTAGTTTCTGCATCACGCTAAGGCACAGCAGCACGCAACTCGTATCGATTATTCCGGTCTTTCCCGAACCTTGGCATCACTGAACTTTTGAGCTCTCCGCTGAAGCGAAAGTGCGACGGCTTGCGGTAGCTTTTACACGCCCGGGTTTCCTTAATACCACCATACCCAATCGACCCTTCTTCAATATAAATCGTCCATGTTCAACACCGAGATTTTTCAAAGTGTTGTTTATTTGTGAAATTGCTCGCATATGGATTTTACATTTAGAGCTTTAGTTTTTACTACGTATAGTAGATGAGTTTTTACTACTTTTAAGTAAGAATGAATAACTAATTTGGGTAACAAAATTTTTAATATTCAGGAGCAATAATTGTATAAAACAGTTGACTTTTTTTTTTATTAGTCTTACAGATATTTAATAACAAAAATTTTACTTTGATGTTTTTTAATAAAGTTCCAGCAAAAAATATCAATACCAAACTGCTTTAATGTGCAGCCGCAATTTTTTATCGTAAATTTTATATTTATACCAAACAAATCATTTACTTTAGCCCCGGGTAGACAAATGTAGAATTAGAATTTTGGCTCAAATTAGATCCTTGTAGAAATTGAGCTTTTCTTAATAAATTATATTGAGGGTTCTGTTATTTTTTTTTTAATTACTTCATGAATCTGAAGTAAGAAGAAACTTTTACAATTTGTTAAAAACCAAAACCAAATCTCGAGTTCTTGAATATTTTAAGAATTTTGGTAGACTAGCAAAACATCATCTTTGGAATATCTAAAAATTTCAAAGTAGGGGTTAAAGAGGACTGAAAATTTTCACATAAAAATAACCCCACGGCTCGACTTAAATATTTTAAACTGATTAAACTAATGTCGAGTGGAGTAAAAATCCTCGTAAAAATCCATTCACCAGAAGATTTAAATCCCCGGTTGTGTAACCAAGTGAAATTGATGGACCCGACTACGCGAGCGCGAGCGTCTCGTTGAACAAAACGAGAGAATATCTATTTGGAAGCTGGATCGAATTCAATTGACCACTGTACGCGTCAAATCCAATAACGGTAAACATAACATATGCAGTCCGTAGGTTATAGCTTCATACCCAAGCGCGGTGAATCCACTTTCGCCGAGTCACAGCCGAGTTACGCCCTGTCACTGAATAAAAACCGTTATCGACACTCGCGGTATTGCGACCTGCCGGTTTCCGGCAACACACGCAAGATTTGTCCGTGCGACTACTGCATTAGACACGGTGGAAAGAAGGAAAAGGCAAAAGAAAAGAAAGAAAAAAAAAAGTCAACCAGCGAGTAATGCGATACGTTAGGAACACCGACTGTGTTTTGCATGCAGCACTCTGTACTTTCATCCTGCCAGGCTAATAACGCAGCTTGATGTAGGATTATGTGTTTTATAACGTCTTAACTTTGTAAACTTTTACGGGACAATAAACCCCCCGGGAGTTCGAATTGACGAGGTACGTTATTGCGTAATGGGAGCCTTTTTTTTTTTTTTAGTCCATTATAACCAAGAGAATTTTGTGCTCAAAGTTCGATGAAATAAAAAAAAAAAAGAGAGAGGATGTTTGTTTGCTCGGGACAAATTGAGGTTTCACCAAGCAAAATAATGTTTGCACTGGTTCTATCGAACTAAAGTTTCGAGGAAAAAATTATATTTCGAGAGCTGACTCTCCCTGAAGCGACAGTGCTATTCGATTCTCGTTTTCACTTTGACTTTATTAATAAGTTTTTGTTGGCTTCTATAATCCAATTCATGTTTTAGTTTGACTTTCAAATTAAGAATTTAAAAAGAAAATTAATTTCATAATAATCACTGTTGAAATCAAGTCACATTCACGAGTAAGCTAGTTCAGAATAAAATCAAAACATTAAAATTAGTTCTGAATTTAGAAAAACAAAGGAATTTAAAAAATAGTTTTCGTTCGTTGAAAAGACATTCATTCATAACCCTCCGTGCAAACACACTTTTACAACGATTACCTGTACGCGCAGCAGCTGCCGCGCCTGCGAAGCTGCAACCACGCTATACTCCGGAGCATAAACATTGTCTTTAAATCAGTATTAAATTGAATTTTAGTGTTAAATTCCTAATAATATTTTGCAAATGAAATGATTTTCATTCATCGAATTCATTCGAAGCAAATTTTAATCAACTTGAATCTTAAACAATCGTATGATATGAAAACTTTGGGTTTAACGAAAGCATAATACTACAAATCATGTTACCACATTGTGCACAGACTGTGAATGCAGATTTTAATCAATAATTCTCATTAAGAAGGGTAATTTGAAAGGATGAAATGAGTTTTTATTGAGATTGCAGGAAAAGTAGGGTGGGTACCTCGTCGCTGCAGAGAGCGATTACTGAAACTATGGTTCATTATTGTAATGGGCTCGACAAAGTATTAATCGTTTTCCGATATGAAGCTCATTAGAGTCCAAAATGAAGAAGATACTCTGTACTCGCAATGGAATCCTCGATGGAATCAATCCCGCGCTACATTTAATAAGTAGGTACAATTTTTTTTTTCCAATAGAGCAGTTGAGTCCACAATTGTTAATTTATTCATAATCGATCGAAAGAAATTCGGTAGGACGAGTAAAAAAAAAAGCTCCTCGTACAGGAGTATAGATTTTTCCCGCGCCCCCCTTTTCGACAACTATACGAACGCGACACGCACAAGTGCAGCAGCAGCAACAGCCAGAAAGAAGAAAGCCGGTCGTACGTCGGTGTACGCGTAAACAGCTCCCTCGCGGGGCGCGCCGCCAGCAGCAGCGCCAGGTTATAAAGAGGGAGAGCAGACCGATCAATATGACACCACGAACCCACCCCCTCCCCCAGCTGCTGCTGCTGCTTGCTCCTACCGCGAGCGCAGTTACACCGACTTCTGCAGACGTAGAATCGCGCGATTTGCCCATTGAACTGGATCGCGAGATTTGATGCTCCAATTTTTTCTGCAGCTCTTTCAGACTCTCGACGAGCTGCTTTTGGGCTAGCGAAGCTGTGTTGATTAATTAAAAGCCGGGCTTTTTTTTCGGTTGGACGATCAATCTCAACCACGGCTACGTTTACCGAACAAATTTTTAATCGATACGGTTATGTAAGCGAAAGTTCAACAGCACCGAAGCTGTACGCATTTTTTCTTCCTGGTTGTTTAACCAAAGTTGGGAGAAAAAATCAATATCTGGAGCCGAGGTAGCTCTCGACTCGATGTTTTCCCCTCCACCCCTCCCAACCGAAAAGCAATATATAAATTTCAGCAGCCAAAGTTGTAGTAATAGTGGCCGACCCCCGAGAGATGCACTACAGGAATCCCGTTAGTATGTTGTACTCATTCTCCCCTGCAATCCACGGCATTCGCAGCGGGGGATGAATGACGACGCGCGTTTCCCTCCCAAACTTTCATTCGATTCACACATGCACGCGCCTTCTATTCTTCCGAGCGAGTTTCTCGAACCCCCCATGCGTTTGAATTAGTGATAGGGATTCGGAGATCCGGATAAATAAGTTGCGCGGGGGAGGATTTTTACCGTACGTGCTCCCGCTTCTTCCAACGGGATTATCCTTGTAGTGGTCCCTGGACAAGTGAAATTTCCCTTTTTCCTTCGCCGCCCTGCTCAACCTGTGGGAATTTATAGGATGCTGTGGACGAGGACTTACAATAAAATGTGCTTCGGATTTTTCCTTCCTAACCCAGACCTTTTTTTTAGGTCAGCTTTAATGAATTCCGTGGGGCATTCGATGCATGCGAGGGTTTAATTATCGACTTTAGAAGCTTTTCGTGAATGCACCGGTGGTTTTTGAAGCTCGAGGATTTGGTTTTCTATTAAATGTTTTGAATTTTACCTTCAACTATAACTATAACGTTCCATTTATAAAGCTTCTCTTTCAGAGAGATTTAAATTATTATTTTGTAAAACGTTTTGCTATCTAAAATTTTTACAAATGAAAAATATTTTTTCAATATAATCACTCAATTTCAACGTTTTATGTTCACGATTGTTAAAGCATACAATGCATAAAAAAAGTATATTTCAAGAACTTGCCACTGCCGAGAAAAAAAAAATCGAATCGAACTCACTTGCGCGAATTCTCCCCGCATTGTCATCGTAAACGCGGTGATGAAATCGCGCACGATGAATCATCATCCTCGCGGTTTTTTTCTTACGCGTATCATTACACACGCAGCTCAGCGAATTAAGGTCGATCAGATGGGGTTGACATTGGCCTTCTTCCCGCGTTTCCGCGAATCGGATTTTATCATTTGGCGAGTTGGCAGGACTTCAACTTTTCTCCCCTCCGGGTTATTTAAATTTTCGCGATAGGCCTTATGCACTTAAGCTCGAAGCTTTTTTTTATTTAAAAACATTTTTCTCTGGATAAAATGTTGAAAGTGGTAATAAAACTCAGACAACTTTCGTTCATTAGATTTATATTTTTATTTTTATGTTTTGAATTTATTGAAAGATTTTAGAGTTTGTGGTTTTATTTTTCGAAAAATAAGTTCAGGAGATTCATTTTTTTTTTTTTTTTAAATAATGCTGCGTATTAAAGAAAATTGTTTCTAAAAATAATAGAAAGGATTATTATCTCGATTGTTTCTCTAAGAGAGATTTGTTGAAGAATTTTATCACAGTAAATAAATTAGGCTATTCGTAGTTGATGGATTGAAAATTATAAAAATTGTTGCAAATGTAAATGCAAAATTTAAAACTGAAAAAAAATTTCAGTGTAAATATTTCAACTTTCTACCACATTTTTCCAGACTTTCAAAACTTCATATGCATTTTCATTAGCTTTGCATATCTATGAATTCAAACACGAACAGTTCCCGCTACTTAATATTGTGTTTTGCAAAATAAGCATTGAAATTACGACTCTCGAAAAAAATTGCGAGTTCTGAAAATTCATTTTCAGAAAATTTACTTATAAACTGAAGTATACAGTAAGTACTTATCTAATCAGTGAAATAAATACTATGAGTTTCCAAAAAAAGCGTTTTTTTATTGTTGAAAAATTAATACACAACTACTTGAAAATAAATATAGCTGAAACGAACAAAAGGAATTTTCAAAGAACGAAGATAAAACGAGGCACTTGTTAAAGCACGGTGAAGCTTATCAAGAGCTTCTTATCGATTAAATATTCGAACGAAAATGATTAGGTTTATAAAAGAAGGTAAAAAAAGAAAAAGGATTGGCTTGTTGAGGCGGAGGCTTATTAATTCAGCAGGATATTAAGAAAGGTCTCGTTTAAAAAGCACCGGTCGGCCGGTCGGGTGGGTAGAGATAAGAGGAAGCTGGCGGAGCCACCGGTAAAAGTGGATTTTCGCGATCCGAGCAGACGACGAGGAGAAAGAGAGAGTGGAGCGATTCGCCCGCGCCAGCCCCAAAGGTGCATTTATAGCTATACAGCCGTAGTCTGAGGGGGGTAGTCTGGTCTATCCCCCCACTGCTTCCGGCACCCACGCGGGCTGCAATCAATAGCGCGCGGCGCCTGCACACATACACAGGTGCGCTGTTTAACATCCAGCTCTCCTTTTTACTTGTTTTTCTCGAATAACCAATCAGGGATTGTTAGGCGTTATCAAATTGGGGGGTGGTTTCATTTTTTTTTTTTTTTTTTTACCACCTAGTTCAGGGTCAACTATTGTTGAACGGCGTAATTGAAGCTCGTAAACTTAAGCTATACTTAGCTCCGTAAATCTATATAAATTTGCATTAGGCCATCATTCTGCCCACAACAAAGTCAAGCGAAGTTTATTTTATTTTTAACTCTTAAAACTTTATGTCATTCCGAATTTCACAAGTTTACCATTGCATTATTTAGCACGTGCGGATGCAATGTTTTCTGTGACCCAAAGAATGGAAATCAAGATTTTATAGACTTTTTATTCATTTGCATCACAATAGAAAATATGAATTATTTATTTACTACTTTTGATTTAATAGGCACCCTTTTCTTTTTATGGTCATATTAAATGCAATTAAAGGTGATTATTGCTCCTTTCAAGTCAAGGGCAGCTTCTGTCATTATTTTTAAATGCTCGCTAATAACTATATCAATTAAGTTTTATGCTCCTTTTTGTTGAAAATTAATAATTCATTCGTGGCATTTTTACGAGAATTTTTAAAGCTGCATATTTATTAACCAAGATTTTCCAGCTGTTGTCAGTTTAAATTATCGGCGAAAAATTTGCACGAAGGCGGGTATAATAATTTAAATTATGTATGCATTGAAAAATAACAGTTCAAAACAAACGGCTAACATACCACTACACCTACCAACCACGTGAACATGTAAGAGCTCGAATGTGGATTTTTTTTTTTTTTCATGTAAAGCTTTTAGATTTGTTTTAGAAATGCATTTTCTTTTAGAATGAATTTTATGCATTTTTAAAAATAACTCGACAGGAAAAAAAAGAGAGAAGCTTGCTGTATCAACCGGGTCGATAAAGCTGCATCAGAGATGATGACCGAATAAACTCAAAGCTCCGAAATTTGAAAAAGCACGTGCGAGATTCAGGAGTTTGCAGGCGTTCAAGAGTGTAAAGCGGAAGGAAGAAGAGCGACTGCCGCATGCCGGCTTGACCTTGCTCACAAACTGGTGCTCTTACAGCGACAAAAATCAATCGCTCACGGTCGTCTTATTACCCGATATATATCTCTCGTGCATCGACTCCCTCAAGGTCTAGCCCTAAAGTCGACGATCCGAATTCTATGATGTAACGTGCGAACCAAACGTTAAGGCTACTCGGTTCAATATTTTTCGAGACTTATTTTTGCGACGTTGAGTGGATCTCGGCCAAAATATTTATTCTTTGTTCGTATCGTCGCTACCGATGGTGGAAATTTTTTTACTTCTCTTAGCAACAAATTATTTTAAGAAACTTTTTTTTTTTTTTTTCTTTTTTTAGAAACTTTTACGCGGGCTTGGAAAGCGTAAATTTTCCTCGCATTAGCCGACGCTTCAACTGAAATTACTTAAAAGTAAAATTTTTTAAACAATCCGCTTACTGTTCGTGCGTTGAATATTACTTGCATCATTTATTTTGTAGGATAATAAACGTGTTACCAACCTGAAACATAAAGAAAAAAGAAATTCTTTTAAACTTTGTTCAAAGCAATAAGTGATATTATATTTTTAAATTTATAACTTGTACAATATTTAATCAAATAAAAATGCATGCATCTCGGTAAAATTAAACACACGCTACGTTTAATTCGTTTGTGTGCTCAGCGAGCGTGAGCCTTACAAGAGTATATTATTGTTCTAGTTAGTATTATTTTGATAAATTTTGAAATAATGTTTTCTCTACTCAGTGAATAAATTTAGAATAAAACATCGCAAAATAACTTCTACATGAAGCTTATATTAATTTTCTCTCTCTGTTAACATAAACACAAAAAGAGTTCTTTCGAATCGGATGTAAGAACCACCGAGCTCCACGCCCCGGTCAAATTAATTTCATGAAAATTCTGGGCGGTGCCAACGATGCCGAGTTAATTGTGTATTATTCAAAACTGTTTTGGTTGAAATCGTTATCTCACTTTTTCCACCTAAGCACAATACAACATCAGGGTTAGCGAAGCGAGTATAAACTGTAATAGTAGTTTCAAATTTTCACGTCTTTCCACTTGCAAGAAATATATCAGAAGAGGAACTGTAAATTGTATAATTTATCCAGAGTATTAATTGAACGTGTTTTCTCGAAAATTTAAGTTATCAATTATTAGAGAAAGCGAAAAAATTTGCTTTAGAAAATGAATTTATACAGAAATAAAATTAATGAAATTAGGGTAAATTTATAGAAGCGTCAGTAATTAATTGGTACTCTTTGCACTCGCTTTGAAGTGTAAACAGCCACTTTGAAACCATTTTTTCTCTCTTATACTCTAAAACGAAAGCTATTCTTCTTAGCTTTAAATCTCGTATAGCTCAACTGCAAAAGCTTGTTCCGAAGCCCGTGCAATGCAGTTGGTAACACTTTGAGAGTGCAACATCTGTGTTTGTAAAATAATGTTTAAATTTACTCGTAGCTAAAAGTGTAAGCGTCGGCTGTTGGGTATTATAGACTGCAGCGTGCATATTGCGGGTTAAAAGGCTCGCTCAAGCGTAATTTGTAGTATAAGCGAGGTGAGGTTCGACGCCTCGGTAAGTCGAATAGGCGCGACCGCAGACTCCCTCTTTTTTTTTTTTTTTTTTTTTTTTTCTTTTTTTTATCCCTCGCTTTGAGTTAATATATACGTGTGTACCTGAAGCATAACACGTGCGATATGTATGAGCGAGAAGAACTATAGGAAGACGACTGTTATGTGCCAACAAACTTTCCCACGCTGCAGCACCTCGCTCGCTCGCTTGCTTCGCCTGGCATGGGTGGGTGTTGTTACGATTAGGTACCCCCCAACGAGATTGTCGGACAAGTCGATCAGCGTCAATCCTAATACTTAAAAGAACTCTGCTTATTTCTTCTTTTCAGCCCTATTTACACACTTTACGAAAAGAAGAATTGAATAAAACTCAAACTTTCTTCTTGGCGTTATTTCAGAAACATTGAATCTAATTACATGATATTTCCCTGCTTATAAACTCGAGCGCGAAAAATACACACTACACGGTGTTGACCGCACAGTATTTTCTTATCGTTTACCCACTTAGGAGCTTACTTGCGACTACACACTGTTTTTTTTTTCTTTTTTTTTTCTGCGACCACTCATTATTATCGGCTACAAGAAGAAAAACTTTCATTTCGAGAGCTTTCGTAGTTCACTGAGTTTCATAGAGAAAATTTGTTGCAAATTAATAACTTTTTTATTATTTAAAAATCTTAGATGTTTTAATTTTAAGTAAAAATTTAAATCTTTTTTTTCATCAACCAACAATTTTTTTTACCTTTATTCAAGAAGTTACGTTCTATAAAGAAGGCCGATAAAGAGTTTTAGAATGTATATACACACAAAGTAAGGGAAAATTGAAAGGCTCAGTTTTCAATGAAAATACAGGGTTTTAATTTACGTGGTCAGGTTGAAAAACTGCCACTTTTCTCCTGCAAAAAAAAGAATAAATAAATGAAAGGTTACAGTGAAGAGCTCTAACTTAATTTAATTTCTTGGGCATTTAAAGAAAAAATGAAATTGTACGATACCATAAAAAAATTTCAAAACTACAAGCTCTTTGGTTGCGGAACATTGAAAAAATTTATTAATTTTGAAGTAATCTGAGTATACTTTGGAAAAAGCTCGAGAAAATTTCATTCACACCGCTCAAAGAGAATGTTCAAATATTTGATGAAAAAGTCAGTTTAGCAAGCGAATATCATCTTTAGAAAAATATTTGAAAGGAAAATGTGAAATAATAAAAAATTTCAAACTTTAAACTTCATTTAGCAAATCGTATCAAAGACGAATGATTTTTTTTTTAGTTTGAGAAGTTTATTAACATGTAATCTTTGAATCAACTCTGCGTCTAAATTAAAAGTGACACGTGCGGTTGAAAAATTCAGCTTATCGGCCTTATAAACTACCGGAGCATTATCCAAAAATACCCCACCGAGAAGATCCATAAAGCTAAGGGGAGAATAAGATATCCAGTCGGCTACCGATCTGCCAAGAATAAAAAGCTCTCTTCCTCTTTCTCCTCCTCCCCCTGGATCAGAAGCAACAAAAGCCACGCGTGCGCGAAAAAAAAAAAAAAACAGAGAGAGAGAGAGAGTTTAGCCATTAACCCTGTGCCGTATTGTCGAGCTCTCATGTTGGCAGAAAATAAAAGAAGAAAGTGCTTATCAAAAATATTCATCTGGCAGCACTCGCGTACAGTAGCTCTCATCGACGGAAGAAGCACGATGGCCTTCTCTTCTCGAAGTCGCGTCGAGTTGCCTTTCAGCTCACGAAAGCCCCCTCGACTAATTTTCCTACATCCCTTCGGAGCAAAATGAAGGAAAATCTGATGGAAGAGAACGAACGAAGAGGAGGAAGTGGAAAAGAGGCGAGACATTCTTTTTTTTTTTTTTTTCAAACGAGCTTTCAGCCGAGGTAGAGCTTTTCCGTCTACTCCATCCCCCGCCCGGTCGTCTGCGGAAAACAGAGGTAAAAATGAGGGTTAAAAGGAAAAGAAAATTTTCCCCTCAGCCACACCCGGCCAATCATCGGCTTTGCATTCGATTTTTCATCCATTCGACTTCTTCATATTTACTTTATTTTTCATCCACTCGGTTTTTTATACTGCCAGCAGCAATGCGACCCAATCATGACCGAGGCACTTAAGTTAACGGGGCAACAGCAGCAGCTTTGTTTACCATAAGCGCGGCTATTCAGTGTAATGAAGGCACGTTAATTTGTCGACGGTATATTGCCGTTCCCTCGAGGGGCCTAACGAGTGAGTTGTTGTTGTGTGGCCGTGCCGATGCAGAAGCGGAAGGTGAAGGGCAAACGAGTATGTATGAATGACAAGAATGCTGCAGTTCAGGAGGTTGAGTAACTGAAAATCTGAGGATGCGAGCGCGCGTGCGCTTTCAAGCTTATTAGCATTTTAAATAATGTCTTGCAAAAAAACGTCGTCGAAGAATTTGTTTCACGAGACTCACGTTTATAATTAAATTGTTCAAGTAACTGTTTTTCCTCCCCTAACCGGTAAATACAATTCCGTTCCCTTATCGTCCTCCAATTCAACTTTGTGTCTATGGAAAAGTAAGCGAATAATAAATTAAAAATTCAATAAAGCGGATTAGAGCAATGAAAAAGGGGGAAGAAGGGAGACGACTCGTTCGGTCCTCCCCGCCGGAACTCAATAATTCAACAAGGTGCAGCAAGTGCCCAGCGTGAATAAAAGCCAGAATAAGACAACCAACCGGCCATTAAATTCACGTACGGGGGCTCGGTCAAATCCAGTCATAAATCACTGACACACATTCTTCTACAGCACCCTTCCCTTTACTTTCAGAAAAAAGCAACAAAAAAAAGCAGCAAAGAACCTCAACTTGACTCAACCCCATAAAAGAAAAGAGGGAAAAGAAAAGAGCGTCACAAAGGAAGTGCAGAAATGAATCCCTCGGCCCCGAGAGCTTGAAAAAGGTGTCGCTCTGTGTTGAGCCCAAAAGTCGCTGCACCCACAAGACAAATGACCGCGAAACTCTAGGTGCAGCGATAAAAAAAATTGGGGGGGCCTCGGGGGGCTTTGTATGATAAAACATCTCATTTTGAATTTGAATGCCCTTGGTAATGGTGTAATTGGCGGTTATTACGCTCGGATCGATGATAATCAGGGCACCGGCTAGGGCTCGGCCCTTACGCCGATGTCGTGATTGCATGTTGCGTACGAGACCAGAACGCTCAACGCGCGTGAGAATTGGCTTCGTAATTCATTGAGGAATTACTTAATGTAGCACGCATACTCTCTTAGCGAGCAAACTTACTTTACAGTTATCGCAATTAACCGTGGTAAAATTGAATTGCCCGCAAACCGACTACTGCCTTTTATTCAAGAGCTAAATTTTTCAGGAAATACATCTTTTTTTTTCCTCCTTTTTTTCCTCGTTTTTTTCCCAAGTTCAACGCGATGAAAATTCCGGGTGCATGCGCTTTGACTTATTTACGCGTACGCTTGGAGAGTAAGAAGAAGCCTGGATCGAGTAACCGACAAAATCAAAAGAAAGTGAGCTGGCGAAGATGATTTTGAATTGGTTGTCCTGGTTTTATCAGCGCGTTTAAGAGCTTGTCAAAATCTCTTTTGATGATCTCCGAGGTATCACGTTACATACACCATGCTCTGATTATCACGGCCGGTGCGTCGATCTCGGCTTCGCAGAAGACGTGGGCGTTCAACTTTGAATTATATTAACTCGTATCTTCTGCAAGCTGTCTTACGTTAAGACGTTCGATCAATTTTGATTGAATATCAAGTCATGCGTGCATTCGGTAAATCATCGATCGATCTTACGGTGCGGTACATTGAAACCCATTCGAAGAAATCAATTGTATAACCAATACAAAGAAACATTGGGTCGACACTTTTTTTAGTAATTGCACGTAGCAACGACGCGACTAACGTTACGCCAGACCTTGATCAATTCAGGTTCGTCAATTGAATTTTGATGTTAACATGTTAACAGCCCACTCGGTCCGCACCCGTCGAACATCGTAACGAGATTAACAAGATCCAGTTAGCCAGTCTCAGACGTGAAATGCCTCTGATCTTGCAGATCCGAGGAAGTCTAACTCTACAGCTTCATCATGGGCTCAAACAAATTACAACGATTGAGCCGAGCTGAAACAGTTTATATCGAGCCATCCGGAAGTGGATCATCACAGTAGCCTCACGTCAGCAGAGAAGATAAATAAAGCGAAAAAAAAACGACACTGGGTGACAGTGTCAGACGAGGTACTTGTAAGTTAAAACAGGCAGGCGGAAGTACGTACCGTTATCTGCAGCAGCTAACCGGCGTCGCCGTCGACGGCCCTTCTTCCGGCACTCGTCTGCCAACTCTGGGCTGCTGCATCACAGTCATAATAACTTCATCGTCACGATTCGCAGTCCGTGCGTACATACAACTAAAACGTATATTTGAGAAAGAGAACAGTACGGCTCTTTGTTCTTATCGGTGCAGGTGCGCGGGAGCAAGCAACGACTGATACGGAGCGTCGCGACGCCACCCGCTCGGTGCGAGAACTGCCGATGGTGCAGGAGGATTCGAGCTGCTCGCATAGGATGAAAGGCGCCGACGCTATACTCTCCTCTCTCCTGACCCTCTAACCTTGTCTATTCGCGTGCACCATCCCTGTCGCACGCCCGAGCCGCTGGCCGCTGTGCGTGTACGCGCCGCCCGCTCGTTCTGCGCCGTCGCCACCCGGTGGCTAAGGGTAGGGAGCTCTCCTCTCTTCCCCACTTCTCCGCTTGCTGAGCTTGCAAGCTCTATTTTTACGGGGAGACGATCGGTCTGCTCGTCCGGGATATTTTTGGCAAGTGTCGCTGCCTCCTATCCTCCTCTTCTTCTTCTTCTTCTTCTTCTAAACCCACCTTCTTTCGCTCGCGCTTTCGTAACAACGCGAGATAGCGTGCTACTCTGGTATACTATGAGACCTTTTTTCTTTCTTCCACTGTTCCCCCCCACCATCTTCGTTTTGTCGAATGGGTTTCTTAATCGCTCCAAATTGGGTTCATAAATTTTTCGGTTTTGTTTTTTTTACTCCGTGCTAACGCGCTTTCGTAGAAAAAAATTCCCACCGAATTATGCTAAATTAATCTAAATTAATTACGTTGGCGGCAGTGGCGCATAATTGTATAAAGTGTAAGATACATCGTCGCGCCCTTTTACACATTTGCAAATTATCAAGATTGAAGAGTCATGAAGGAGGAATTAAAAAGATTTTTTTTTATTTTTTTTTTACGTTCGCGCATGAATATGTAAAAATGTAGGGTGCGAGCGAATCTTGACAAAGTAACACTGAGGTAGAGAGGAAACGTATACGTGTGTGTATGAGAAAAAAAGGGCTGAAAGCGTCTCTTCTCTATGTATACTTCAAGCATGAGTACACAAGAAACTGACACTATTATAGAGAGCGTGCACGCACCTAAACTTCATGAATATTTTTATGAAATCATTTTCATTTAAAATTATGAAAAAGCTTATCTCACGCAATAATATTTACCGATGAAAATTTTCTTTTACCTTATTGTTAAGATTTTATGTCATTCTATTAAGTTTGAATGAAACTATACACAATAGTGTATTTCCCCAAGGAACTTGAATTTTTAATGATGCAGTATACAAGAACAATCGACGGAAATAATGTAAAAATATAATTCCAAGAGCTTCAGTGAAAGCTCGTAAAAAGGGGGAGGTAGAGCCCAATAGGTACATCAAGCATTACCCCTTAGAGTGAAACAAAGAAAAAATTCATTACCCCCTGCACTCGAGAACTTACAGCACGTTTCTCTTTGGATGTCGGAGAGTCGAACAAAGAGAGAAAACGACAAACATGCTCAGTGAGCAGCGCGATGTTCCGGCTCACAAAGAAGAAGAGCTCGCTTTTTTTTGTGAACGAGCTGTGCATCATCGTCATCATCGAGATAGGCTACAGGCTGCACTTTTATGCTAATGCCAGTGATTATTTCAAAAGGGCCGTAAAAAAAAAAAAAAAAAAAAAAAAAGGAAGGATTTTTCCGGGACCGGCAGTTTAGTATAGCTGCAACTCAAAAGGGAGAGTTGTTAGAGGTTTTCTTTATTTTTTATTTTTTTTTTTTTTTTATGAAGAAAGGGAACAACAGGTGGCCTTCATCGGGAGATATCTTCCAGATTGTTCCGAGGATTGTTCATTCGCCATTATGATAAGCCTCCGAAACAAAGGTCTCGAGTTAGGACAAGCAACTGATACACTTTTCTTCGTCCAAATTAATGATAATGCATCTTTTACGATTTGAGAAAGCTTTTTTTGTATACAAAAAAAAAAAAAGAAACTTTATTTATGACAAAAGCTCGAGTTTTCTTTTAGCGCCGCAAGCGTAAACAAAGTAATCAATAAAAGTTGTGGTTTTGCGTGAGTTTTGCATAATGTGCCTAAGTTTGGACCAATAATTTGAATTCGACGCTTAAAGAGAAGGAGGTTTGAAAAATCGTAAAAAAGCCTCAAGTGCAGCCGAAAAGAGCAGGAGGGTCTACGTATATTTCGAGTGCAGGCTCGAGAGAGGAGTGCATATTATTTTCGGACACTCCACGCAGACCCGACAAAGCCAGAGCATCAGCAGTCTCCCTGATGCAGTCTGTGCGGGAGTCGAGTAGCATAAATAAACTCCGGGCCGTGCCGTTCGTGCTGCAGCTCGGCACAACCTAACCAACACCCGCACGTATGAGAGAGAAAGAGAGAGAAAGTAAGAAAAAAAAAAAAAAAAAAGAACCAGAAAGTTTATGATGATTAAGCGATAGAGAGGAGTGATTTTAAGGGCGAGGTGCGAAGCTAAAGGAGTGAATTACACCGTGGGGGGTAGCTGACTGGGCGGGATGAGTTCGATAAACTCGAACCAGGCCAAACCTACTCCTTGCTCAGCAGGCCGACGAGGTATATAAGATAATTCTCCGACGATAACGCGACGAGCGACCGACTTTATTGATTCAAACTTAATTCACTTTCAGGAAGACTTCTTCTTTTTCTCCTTCCTCTTTCTCTTCTTCTTCTTCTTTCTTGCTTTATATTTTCATAGCTATCTGTCTTTACTTTGAACGAGGAATGATGAATCGTTTAACGAGGAATCGTTCATTATGGTGATGATTTTACAGAGAAGCGACCAGTTTGCATTGTTTATTATCTCTGCTTGCTATTGTAATGCCAAGATATGTTCATTGACTAACCTAATTTATGGGAGACGAAGTCAAGTGCAAACAATGATACTGTTTTCATAAAGTTTCAAGATAACTCGAATTTATTCCGATAATTCAAGGATTGTCATTGAACAATCACCTTTTTATTACAGAATAACCCGAAGGGACGGTAAAATTTTAAGAATTTCGAGCGTAAATCACCCAAAGTCGTTGTTGCGGCTACCGCATCATTGAATAATTAATAGCTAAGCTTCCAACAATTTTCTGCCTCGTTAATCTTTCATCCTAGAGTAAACAATGGCATCCATTCTCCAGTAACAATTAATTAGTAGCTTGATAAATTAATAACAAGGTTAGCCCATTGCTACTCAATATATCGAGATACGTTCTCAACGGGGTTCTCATTTTCTCAAGTTCCCGCACAAAGATATTGGTGTTATAGGGATTGAATGAAAAAAAGTCTGCAAGCCTGAAATAAATTTTAAACAAAACATATTTTCAGATTTTTTTAAATTGATTCGACGTGCATAAATGGTACATATATGCGTCATGGGAATTCCCTTTTTCTCCTACAGTATTTATTTCGTTGCTGTGGAATTGCATAATCCAATCTATCCCAAGAGATAAACGAGATCGATCATCTTCATACAATAGATAATCGAACACACTCACTCCAGTGATGATAAATTTAAGAGCCTCGAACGAATAATTGATTCTTTTGGAAGAAAAATATTTTCAAATATAGTTGAAGGAGTATTATTCATTTATTCAATTCAAAGGCGGTGATTTTATCTGGGTAAAAAATCGTGATCATTATCATCATATTTTCAATGATTTATCATGATAACATCAAATACATTATTTCAGTTACTGTTTCTGATCTTTAGTTTATTTGGGAGATAGAGAGAGGTCTAGAGGTATATACTTTGAATAAATAGCATCAGTTCTGCTGTCAATGAGAAATGAGAATCATCTATACTGTGGCATCATAATATTCAGATATAATTTACAAGCATTTGTACCAGAATGCAGTTGACACGGCAACCATGCATATAATGCAACCGATACGTGTCTAGAATTTCACAAATTCAAGATTACACCGCGTACTGGGTGATTTTTTGTAATAAAGTGTTTACCATTTAAATGTTAAAAACTCTTTTATTTTATATACTAGTTTAATAAACTTTTTTTTTAAATAAAAAAAAAGCTTCAACTTGTGTATACTAACATTTTTTAAAGTAAACGTCATCGCTAGAAACTTTAAAATAACAAACTATCTTGGAACAAACTTCAATATTTAACTTCGAAGTTAAAGCTGTGCTAGACACCGCTCCGAGAAATAGCTTCTCTGTATATACATTGGTCATTTAACGTAGAAATGATGTCATTCTTACGCTAATCTAGCGTGATTACCAAAATAAATTGCAAAGTTGCCTGTAAACTTTGAATTTTAAATTTTACTTCTCTTATTTTATTTCGTATCGCACGAAAAACATTATTATAAACTCAAAATTAAAGATAAAATCTTTTTTTTTTACATGAAAAATTTTTTTTTGCACATAAAAAAAAATAAAACGTGATCCCGTATTAAATACAGGAACGCAACCGTGAAACCCGGAAACGAACTGTAAATCTGTTGGGCACGCAAAAACAATATTAGAAACGTCCAACTGTTTTGATGATTTACTTAAAATTTTCTCAGGCTAAAGGAGCTGCTGGTCAGCATACGCCGAGCACGTGTAGAGGGCGGCGTCTCGAAAACCAATCCTCCAAAGATTCGAGGTCAAAGGCTATAAAAGCCCTCCTCCGCCGTCTTCGCCAGATGCGAAACTCGTGTTCGGCAGATCGAACGAGCTGCAAACGAATAGATAGAGCTTCCAGTTTATCTTCTTTTTTCTTCTTCTTCTCTTTTTGCTTCTTCCATGGGCCAACGACCGTTTTCTATGGGCAGTAGTCCTATTTCTAACACCAACAACTGAGTTGGCATCACATGTGCTTGAAACGTGTATCCGCAAATTGCAAAAGGTAGAATTCTTTTTCAAATGTGTCACGAACAATATTTTTCACCTCGATGAATGCGATTTTATTTTTCATTTATTTTAGTTTTTTTTTTTTGCAATTTAGATAAGCGATCAGTTGCGCACGGTAGTCGCATGTTCAACCTGCATGTGCTGCATGTGTGATAAATATTATCTGTCATGCGCCGACTACCAGAGTTACATAAAATACTATTTGGAAGCTCGAATCGTTGTAGTCGTGAAAAGTTATGTTAAATTAGTAATGGCTTGATATAAAATTTTTAATTTTCAAATAACTGAAACTTCTACATATGTGTACTCATGCGTAGTGGGTATAAGATAAACATTGTTTGTATAGATGATACGTATTAAGAAACGTCGTCAATTTGTGGGCGTAAGCATGAGGGATTGTTTGACGAGTCTAATTGATATGCGTTGGAGCAAAGCTTCTTATACTTGAACTTCCTGTGCAGGGGCAGAAAGGAAAGGTCTTCATCATTCAGCGGTAGTTTTATCTTTTTGATAGATTTTTATTGCTCCTAATGCACGACGCGTACCATTATGATTCTATTCACAGTGACTGAGGGCATTTCGGGGTAAGAAAAGTAAATAAAGTATGTTACTTAATTTTTTTGTCAAGTGCATCTAATTTTATTGGAAAATCGTCAAATGAATCGGTTTTATATTTAAAAGATAAGTATGCAGAGTGGTTGAAAAACTAGGGAGAGCCCAAGATTAATTTTTAATTTATATAATTTTTGACCTTACCTAAAATCGCAATATTTCGTATTTCGGTCTGGAAAAGTCGCATCGAGCTATATTTATCCGGATAATACTAAATCGCAAGTGTATATGAAGTCACAAGAGATAAGTTGCCCGGATCTTGACAAGACCGAAATCATGTCGCGATACTTAAATATTCTTCGCGCGTGCACATCGCGTAGCCTGAAGGGAGGCAAGGATGGGAAATTTTATATAAAGGAGAAAAGAAGAGAAAAAAGAAACTTAGCGTCCGGTGCAGCCGGGCGGGCATAGAGGTTTTATCGAGTAGACACGCCATGTATCTGGTGGCTTAAGCCAAGCCGCGAAATAAAGTCGATAACGGTTATCGGTAATCCGAGGAGACGCGAGGGCGTCTCTATGCAGAAAAAACGCCCCTCGTTCTTTTCTGTGCAGTGACGCGTTGCAGTGTCAAAAAATAGACAAAGGAAAAAAAAAAAAAAAAAACAATTCTCTACGGGTTTCGCAGTTGAGATAAAAGTCTGTTTTCATGAATTCTCGTGTATTCGCGTGATAGTTGGAAGAAACACCTTGACCAATAAAATCTTGATACAAGGAGCTGATTTATGGATAAACTCGTGACCCTGGATTAAAAGGTCAAACATATTTTAACCATATTTAGCTGAGTAATTTTTGAATTACAAAAACTCGAGTTACTCTTTGTTGAATTAAATTATTTTTTCTCGAGCTGCGTTGAATGCACGAAAATATGAATCACTCGTGATTGTCGCACAAGTTTTATCTACTTTGTAAAAAAAAAATATTCCCCACCATCCTGTTTATGTTGACTAATAGTTTTATTAATTTCATTCGGTTATCAGTGTGATGTATTTTTTGTTTCTGACGAACAAATGGTAAATAAAAATAAATCGTCAGTGTTAAAGAACCGCGAGATTTATATAATGGAGTTTAAAAATTTCAATTTTTGTAACCAATTATTACATAACTCAAAAATAAATTAAATAACTTGGCGCTCTCGTGTAAGCTATAAAGACATCAAGCTCTGCAGGAGATAAATTCAAGCGCGATACAGTCGCGCAAGGAACGAAAAAATTATTGGTGACCGTTAAAAAGAAATATGTGAAACCGCACATAAAACACTTTCGAATGAAAAAAAGCGCGATTCAAAGGTTACTCGAAAATATGCTCACGATCGTGCGGGCGGGCTGGCGGGCGCCACCATAAAACTCGCTATTCAACGTACCAATTTGAATTTTTTCGAAAGAAAAGAAGTAAAAGGTGAACAAGGAAGAGAGAGAGAGAGAGAGAACGCCACAAACAACTAACCGAATTCTTAAAGATCCCCGAAACCACCAAAACCACAAAACGATTGACTTCCATCAGGGTCGGTCACAAAATCGTGAGACCGGTCAAAAGGCCTGCAAATGCTTGCGGTCAGTTTCGGATGTTGGCACATTAGTAGAGAAGAAGAGAAATTGAGATCCTCGTTTGCTTCTCTAGAGTACCATAAAACGGATTACAGAAAAATCGAGTAGAAAATCCCCATAGAAGACATCAGGAAAGAGAGAGAGAGAGAGAGATCTCGATCGAAAACCGGTCGGTTGTGTTCTCGGTAAAACATCGCTAGAAGAAGAAGCAACGTTCGAATTTGGAATGCGCATCATCATCTTGGTCTTCGTCCAAGGTTCCGGCAGGTCACTGGGATCCTTGTCAAGGTCGAGTGCCTCGATTTCTTCTCGCTCGCGTCGCGCTTTCGAATTCGCTGAGCGGGGGCGGGAGACGCGATCGATCGACTCCGCAATCTTTCTCCAGCGTGTTTATACTCATACGAGAGAAATACGAGAACGATTCTTCTTCAAAGATTGTGCTGCTGATTTCTTGTAGCCGTGAATGAATACATGCATATGCTTCATCTCGATAAGTCTTATGTGTGAACCGGCTAAAAAGGGAGGCGTTAATCCATGTACCGGAACTAGATAAGATTGAGTGCAGTTTTTTTTTTTTTGACGTTTTTGGGAGGGATTTTAAAATTCAAGATATTTTACGAGGTGACCACAAAAATTATCATTTATCCCGAAAGTGATAATATTTTTTTTTGCATTTAAATGACCAGATCGCAAAACTGGCGATTCCAGTTCAGCTTCGAAGATTATTTTAGATAGTTGTTATCAATTTTTTTTTTTTTTTTTTTTCGTTCAATAAATACGGTGTATCGTTTTTGCGAATTTATTAAAATTTTTATTTTGTGATATTGAACAGATTTACTTTATGCGAAAATAAAGTTTATTTTTTTGCCCATTTTATATTGAGATCATATAAAAAAAAAGATTTAAATTTTTACTGCAACTACTTAATTTAATATGTTACTGTAATTATTGATAACAAAAAAAATGTAAGTAATTTCCAACTCATTAAAAATAGTGGAGATTGAAAAAGAAAAAATTATAAATTCTAAATATTTATAAATTTTCATATATTATCGTTTTTGAAAAATGAGTTATTTAATTAAAAAAAAGAGTATATTATTAACAATTATTACGCCCGCAAGTTATACCGGGAATTGGCAACTACGCGTAAAATAAAAAAAGCTTATCATTTAAACACACTGCAACAAATTCAGTCACTTATAGAGCCAAGAATTTTTCAAAAATTTTCAATTTTAAACCTATAGATTCTTTGCAGTTACAGAGTTGCAGATAAAAAGAAAAGTGCAAAAGATGGGAATAAATCCTTGTACCAAATATGCTGCAAGTCGAAAACGAAAATAATAATAATCCCTGTCGCGCAAACAGATAAATAAAAAGTCTCCTTTCGCAGTTACATCCATAAAAGGAGTAATTTCGTCGGCTCGATTACATTGACTTGACATTGGCGGAGAGAAATTAAACTTGAAAAATAAAAGAAACGAGTCGCTTGGTGCGGGTGCGAGAGAGAGAATTTAACTGCAGACTCTGCAATGGTCTTTTATGTAATAATTGCAGCAGCGAGCGTCGAAGAAGGCTGTGTCAGTCGCAAGTCTCGAATAAAAAGGGGTCAAGCTTTGAGGATGCCCAATTATGCCCTCTTACGGCGCAGGTATCATCTGTCGGGAGGAGTGCGTATTATGTGGCGTGCGACGCAACGAGAAGCTACCGCGTCTCACATTTGATTTCCGAGCGTGTGGGAACGTCCTGCGCCTTGACGTGTCTCGTTCCTCCTTCTTCTTTCTTCATTTCCTTTTGCTCTAGCGCTTCTTCTTGCAGCCACTTTTCGCTAGCTTGCTTACACCGTACAACGATGATATTATTTTTCCTTCGCGCGCTTTGTCTGCCCCGCAGGCAGGTGCCACGACTTCCAAGCCTCTCAAAGACACACGGTGCGGGGAAAAAAAAAAACACGCCGAGTCAGGGTTAATAAGTCGGAGAATAAACACGATTAAAATCTAGCGCTATTTAATGTATTAGTCTCTCGTCTCTTACAATTAGCCAAGAGGTTAACGACTGCTTGCGCACTACAACGGTGGCTATGTTATTATTATTTTTTCTTCCTTCCTTTTTTTTTTTTTTTTTTCGTTCTCCTTCGAACGCGAATGAAATGCGTAAGCGCACATAATATTAAGATAAGACGAAATTACACACTAGCGATCATCGTCGTCGCACCGGCTGCGCATCTCTTACGCTAACAAATGATTATGCGTGATTATCACGAGTAATGGGAACTATTAATGGGAACTTTGCTGACGCTGTGACAATGAAAATTTTATTTTCATTTATTGCAACTGAAAATATTATTGTCAGTTACCTGAGTTCTAAAATATTTTTGCTTCAACTTGTGTCTCACAGTGAGTAAAGCTCTAACCACACGTTTGAGTAATTGAAAAACGATGTCATTCGTTAAAACTTCAATATTTATGGTCATACTTGCTCGCATACTTGTGGTCATGTATTTAACGTTTAATTTACATTATAATTTAGTAAGCTCAAACTCAAATATTTGTAGCTTCGTTGGGCATAAAAATAAACTTTATCTTCCTATCCGACGATGACAAGGATCAATAATTCGTCCAGAGATTTTATGGTACATCAACCGCAAACATTTTTCTTCCGTTGTTTTGACCAAAGATTTCCTTGCATCAGCAACGTTTATATTATTATTATTATTATTATGACTTTTTTTCTCATTACGCGAATCCCTCAAGCGTATTTCATTTTCTTCTACCTCCATAGACGACAATTTATCCACCCTCCTTGATTTTACCCGCAAGGCGTCATGATATTTACCCTACGAGAAATACGATATATACAGCTCCAAAGATTTTCTCGCGTTTCTTCTCTTATATACGAAATCGAGGATAATATGAGATGGTCGTTTCCACAGCTGACACTTTTTTCTTTCTTCCGAAAATGAGTGTGAGCTTCGAGCTAACACAGGTAAAAAAAAAGTGGTTGATAAACAAGGACGCGCAATGTTCATTAACCACGCGATGCAAAGGTGGAAGAAAAAAAGGGAGGAGGAGGAGGGAGAGAGAGAGAAGAAACTCGAATTTTTCATCATCACCCGCACCGGAATCGTGAAAGTTGAAGGAGGAAGTTGCGGAAGAAGCAGCGATCGTTAACGATGTCGGCTATCATCGCGCCTCTCTGTTTCTTCTTTTACACCATCGTGGTCTTTGTTTATTTAATGAGAATATTGCCGTGAATGGATAGCCTAGCAATGGCCATTATAAATCATAACCATTTTCATTTCATTTTCAGAGGCTTTTGTGTATTACCAATTTTTATTCACTATTATAAGTTCCTTTTTTTTATTTAGATTGATTTGAAAAAATTTAAGCCTTATTTCAACATGCAAGCCAGATCAAGATGATCGATCGATCGACTACGTACCATTTATTCATTCTAAACATTGATATTCTCAGCAGGACAAGTGTCACGTCTAAGTTACAATCAACGCTGTCTTTGCGGCGCGCGGATGGGGTCATTTAAACTTAATTTTAAAGTGCTTCTTAAATTTAACTTATCATTGATCTTAGAAAGTTTTTATAGTTTTGCAAAAATTTATTCAATGTATTTATACATTTGAAAAAATCAAAAATGACCTTTGAAATATATTTTTTAATTGTTTATAAAACTAAAATCTTTGATACGCAACGTGAGAAAGATTGATAAAGCAATGAAAGACTTTAGGGATTATTTCTCAAGATTATCACTCTTTTACATGAAAAATTTTATTTGCCGAACATGGCGAACTTTTATTTTTCCAAAAAACAATAATAATGATGGCCTATTTATATCTTTATCGTTTGAGAATTTAATCATTCCAAAGAATCTATCATTGTAAAAGAACAGAAAATTTTTTCAAAATTTGTAAAAAAAAAAAAAAAACACTGTCGAAAGAATAAAAAATTCAAATGCTATAGGAAATATCGATCACGGCAGCTTTCACTTCCTACGCTTCGTATTCAAATGAGCCAAGTAAATCGTAGTCGAGCAGTAATTTTAAACAAATTACGTATATCACGGTATCAAGACTAAAAAAAAATTTGTTTATCCTTGAAAATAAATCCATCCTTTTTTTTCGCCATCGTAATAAATTTAAGACCGATCAATCTGACCAACGCCAACGCGGACTTTCGCATATTATTTTGCGCGAGCAAGCGACCGAACGGACGTAGGACGATTAGCAACACGACCGAGCGGAAGTCAATCAAGACGGCTTTTCAAAGGCACGGTGCAAGCAACCGATTGGTAAACCCTTCGTATCGAGATATTTCAAAATACATATTTTCGAGTATAATGATGTGTTTCTCGATCGTCGCGCTCGGTTATTAGCTACTTTAATATTGCCGCGCGCACCGCCTTACTGGCCTTTTTGATTGCTTTTCTCGGAGGTGCTGAAGCGAGGTTTACGATATCACGTGGTTTGTTTATATTATTACCCGCTTTAAATTGAAATTTATTACGATAGGATCTTTTTCTTTCACTCGTTTTATACTGCCTTTTTTTTCATTTTTTCATAATCTATCTTTTCTTCTCTTTTTTCGGTTAAAACTTGCGAAACTTGTTATCTAGAGTAGAACGAAAAATTCCATTCAAGGTGCGTGATGTTATTAATCGCTGTCCCCAAGATTCTGCAAAGTGTATTAAAATGATGATTACACGGTGCCAATTTTTTTCAAAATATGAATATATCATACGAATTTATTGTTATTTATGTAGCCAAAGGTTTTTAGAATTTTGACATTTGATTTATACACATCAGAAAATGACTTCATAACGCTATCACTGCAAGTACCGAGGCAAGTACATCATACTTAACCTCAAAAAGCTAGCTTTAAATTGGCCTAAATCACGCGAAACCTGACGCTACGAAAAAAGAACAGGGAATCGAGCGAGAGAAAGAGAGAGAGAAGAATATAACTGATATTAAATGACACTCTTTTACTTTTTTTTTTTCCTTTTTTTAACGTGCCGCGCACGCAAGGCTTACTAGCATTACAATTCTTTCCCTTGTTATAAATCAAGCTTAAAAGCCGGAATTTGCATAAGCTTCGAGAGCCGATACATTCCTCTGGCACAGTACCGTAAAATCTTATTGTGACCTAAACCTTTTTTAATCCCACAACTCTGGGGGTCCTTGAACCATCTTTGATCTATACTAAAATCATATACTTTTTACTATTCAAGTAAAGTGCATTAAAAAAAAAAAAAATGGTTTTCTAAAACAAGTTGATTGCACATCTACACGAAAAAAGACCAGGTTAGCTCCAAACATGGAGGTGCGATTTACGTCAGTCATTGCTCCCGCAGTCAACTTGCGCAAGAAATTCAACTAACAAGTTTCTTTCTTCATTTTTCTTCCTTTTTTTTCTTTTCACTAATTCTTCCCCCCTGCGCGAAAGCGACAAATGTTTATAGTGTGTGCAGAACAGTATTTACATAAACGTCGGCTCTAAAAAATCGTCGCGTCACCCTCTCCGCGCGTAACTCTCTGATCCGTGATTTTGCAAGCTGTGTGTACTTTTGCTCGAGAACTCTTGAAATTTATTTAAAATTATCTTGACCGAACTAGTTTATGTGTTAAGCAAACTCTAATAAACTACCTAATAGCTTTGTCGTACCGGCATTAATCGGGTTCATTTGTCCGCGATAATTTAAGTTAAAAACATTCATTTACTTTCGGAGAATAATTGAGTTAGAGGTAATTTTGTCGTAATGAAAAATAAAATTGTGGCGTCACCTTTTCAATGGAGTCACAATTAAAGAGGAATTTTTAAAAACATTATCGCTACCAACTAATATGACTTACAATCAATTTAGATCATCCCATTATCATGCTATATCTTTCGATTAATCATCAGTGCTGATATTATAGTGACAAGAATTTAATACAATTATTTTGCATAATTTGATGATTAATAACAGAATTGACTGAATATTTTTACGTAACAACTTCTGACGACACAATTTTCGATAAAACTCATAACCGAAAATAAAAGTTGGTATCGAAAGAATTTTTAATTTAGATTTACGAACGGAAAGACCTGTTACGATGCGTACGGTCAAAGTGTCTCGAACTTATGACAATGACGAGGCGAATACGTGTGGAGACACAATGGACTAGTCCGGACGTCACGCGTCACCTGCGACGATGCGCCTCGTGAAATCGAAGCCCGGATAAAGATGCACGAGGAGACGCCCGGCCCGAGACCTTAAGGTTAAGTGTAAAGCCTCACAAGGCGCACAAAGTACCTACGTATCATCATCGATCGAGCCAACTCTCTTTTTATTTTTTCATCGCCCGCGTTATCAAGATCCTCGAAGCGTGCCACTTTATCCAACAATGAATTTTCAGCTTTTTTTTACTTTTTTATTTTACGCTAAAACTTAAAATCATTTCAAATTAAAGACGAAAATGTAAAATCAGTAGGAGAGTTTTTTCAAAATGAAGTACGTTCATGAAAAAAAATTGAAATACAAACAGTTTTTGCAGACACGAAAACGTTAACGAAAACATTATCAAGGTCTCAAAAATATTTACCTCGGTAGCTTAACAATAGTGCTGGTCACTTACATTTCCGACTTCCCCAATGTTAAAAACTGAAATTTACATCCCAAAGCAAGCAATCATTTCTAAGTTTACTTTTTTTTTTTTTACTTAAGTTTGAAAAAAAAAAAAAAAAAAAGTTTTCTTAAAGCATAATGACTTGATGCTCGCGCTGTTTGTGAAAATTTCCAGACGCTCAGCTGATGAAATAACGCGCTGCATGTGGCTATAAAGCACACGCGCCGAGGCAGCACCTTTTAAGTTAATTATCGTCGCTGCATGACGCGCCCGTCAATTCGCTTGCCAGCCGACCTAATGGCTCTAAGGCAGCGTTTTCTTTTTTACGCGATAGACCGAGACGTTTAGCTTGTGCGCTACGCGAATCTTGGCCGAGCTTCGCGCTCTCTTTGTTATCTTCTTCTCTGCGCGGAATAAACGTGACACATATTGTGTGTGTGTGTGTGCTTCTTCGCGCTTTACGTCGATGGGGGTTTTTCTTTATTCTCTAACGCGAGGCTCTTCGCGACAGTCGACGAGAATTTTTTCATCCCGGCTAAGATACATCTAAGACGTCTGCGATTTATTACAGTCTTTATTTTTAACTTATTATCGAAGATTAGTCTTTCTGTAATTTATGGCTCGCTTGAATTTTTATGATGTATTTTAATAATCCTTTTCATTCGTTACAGCAAGTGTTTGTTTTATAAATTTTTTCATTCTATTTACAATGTTTAATCATAAAATACACATCATGATTGTTGCGATGAAAAATTTTACGCTAATTTTTAGCAAGAAAAAATTTAATAATTTTTATTGGGACATTAAATGACAAATTGTTCTGATGATAAAATAAAAAAGATGACGACTTTTCGGAAATATTTTTCCATAAAAGTTCTCGCTTTTTAATGAGTTTTAAGATTTTAAATAATTTTTTCATAGTAGTTACCAAAGATATAATTTTTCTAATAATAAGAATCGTGACGTCCTAACTACTAAATTACATAGTTAGTATATCTATACATGTGAATATTTCAAAAACTTCTAAAATTCATAAAGCCATAAATTTACATTTTTTTTTTTTTTTTCTTTAAAAGGAAAATACGTGTCGATAATTTTTTGATCTTTTATCCCATGAAGCAAAACAAACAGAATAATTTATTCAATTCAATTTCATATTATTTTTGAAAATATGCCAATAATAATGAATAAAGTTAACGCTGAATGAATTAAGAATACATAGGTCGTGAAACTTACAAAGTTAATACATATTGAATACATATTTTCCGCTTCAGTAATATCTTAGGCTATTTAATCGTTTGAGAAGTATATATATCATTTGAATTAAATTTTTTCCTTATAATTAATTATTTTGTCAGAAGTTTTTAAAATAATTCTGAATAAATTAACAAAAATAAAAAAATAGATTCTTTGCTGGAGGTTTATAAGACGAAAACTAAGAAGTCACTACTACTTGAATCTCGTAATTTTGATAGATCAATAAAAAAGCGCTTGAGCTAGTGAGCCACATTGGCTTCGAGCTACAAGTTGCCTAAACCAAAAAGAAGGAAAAACTATTTCCAGAAAAATAACGTAACGATCAAACTCGGTGGCACAACTCCTAGTAGGCATTAAGAAAAGATCTTAAAAAAATTTCCCAATAAACTACTTCAAAAATGGTAAAAAATCCATCGTCCTCTTCACAACTTTTTCTCTTCCAAAAAATGTGACTATAATTAGAAGAGTGCGGTGGCAGCAGCCACATGGAAAGTTTTTGAAGTAAGCCGTCTTCGCTTCATCTGGTCTCACCGCGAGTCTCAGTCCCCCTTCAGCAGCACATTACTCTGGATCCTTGGTCCTGCAGAAGTTCGCGTCACGATCACTTGGCTAAAACTCGCTCCTGCTCCCGGTCGCATTCCATGAACCCTCGGCTTCCAAAGAAGAGAGAGAGGGAAGGCCGTTCGGCACGCCCACGCTCGGGCCTGCATTACATATGCTGCAGGACGACGACGACTCTGCACTTTTTCTCGGAACTGGCTGGTGACGTGCAGCGCAGGCTTTTTAAAAAAAAGTTACCCCGAAAAAAGAGTGCATATAATCAAGGAGCACAGTTAAACGAGTGATAAATTTAACGGGCGCACCTTTCATGCACCTCGGCCCAGCAGGGGCCGTCTATTGTGACTACCTTCACTATTATCCCCTTTTTCTAAAACAGCCCTAATCGATGATCTTTTTGTTGTCTGCGGCTACTGCTCCCACTTGCTCCCCGAACTATACCTGCTTGAGTGAATTATCGAAAACACACAGTGTGTGGTCAACATTGGGGGCGTGAAACTTTTCATTATGCGGGGTCTCTCCCGCTCGGTCAATTTGTTTTGTCGTTTTATTTTATGCACTTTGTTGCAACGCCACGATGAATTTATGCGTTAATTGCTCCGTCGTGTCGCAAGTTTTAATTAAGCTCGAAACTACTGCTGGATTACGGTATAGCGCCGAGACACATTCGATTGGACGCCACGAACACTATCGCCGAGGAAGACTGCTGCAACTTAACTCGACTCATTCAATATTACACCGACGAGGGAGTTTACTGTACGCACATTTATTTAACTTCGTTTACACTTTATTAACGACTCAATTTGATAAACGTCGAGTTTCCGAGGGACGCTTTTAAAGTTTTTATTTGTTTACGATTAAATTTAATTCAATTGAAAAACTAAATTTTTTTTAAATTAATCAATCGAGAAGTTGTTGATTTATCGATGTCATAAAAGTTTCACATATCAACTGATAAGATTTATCGAATATCAATAAATCATCCACTGAAAATATTAAGTCTGAATGTCCTCGAAACATGAAAAGTTACAGTTTTTCAAATTTACTGCTCCAATTTAGATCAGAGTAATAATATATAGTTTTGAATCTTGAGAGTAAAATTTTGGATCTATGTTACGTATTTTTTAAAAATAATTAAAAATACACTCGTACAAAAGGCAGACCCCATCGATAATAAGGATGTTTGGTTTCATTCATAACGTTCGAAGCCTAAAAAATGCTGTTTGAGTTGGGAGGGAAGAAAAAAAACACCACCCGGCGTCGACGGTCACGGGTGAAAAAATGCCCCTCAACCCGCGACTGAAATAAATATTTCAAAACCCGCCGCGCCGAGGGCAAATGACTAACTTGGGCTCTAAGTCCTCTCTGTTTTCTGGCTTTTTTTTTTTATCAATACAGAAAATTATTGATCGCACGAGTATGTAGAACGGAAGTATATTATGTTTCTGGAAATTAGTGGGAGGTTGCGATGAGAATCTACTCCGAAAGTCTGAACAACTAGGGAGATTTTTTTATCGATGACATTGACACATTTTCAAATTTTTATCTTCAATCATCTTTAAAATTTATCGCTATCTATACGCAAAGAAGTTCCTAAAATTCTTTCCTCCATTATCTACACCAAAACACGCATAATTAATGATGAAATTTTGCAATATTAGTTCATTCAGAACCTATTGTGCAGATATTTATGCAAAAGTTGAGCACGAATTTACAAAATACATTAAATTTATTTATTTCAAGTTTTTAAATATAAACAGCATTCCTAGATTTAAAAGACAACAAACATATTTATTTTGCAAGCAATTATTTTGAAGATGCCCAAAAATAAGTATGCATTTTCAAAAATTCCTCATCGAAGTGACGATGCTAAATTTAGGACTTCGAAAAACACTGGCACGAGTCAAAGATAACATTAATCGTGCAAAGTATTGGTCCGAACGCGTGCGCAATCGTTCGATATATGTATAGCAACGAATTACGAAAGGTAAACAAACAAAAAAAGCCCATTGAGTTTAGGAAAAATCGAGGGAAAAATCTTACCTGTCATCCTGTAGACGCTTCAGATCGGCGATCTCGAGTTCGAATTTGAATTTTGATATCTCGCAGAGTAGCGAATCCCGCTCGGAGATGACCTCCGAGAGTTCCCTCTGCAGCCTCTCGATCTCGGCGTACTGTCGAGCTATCAACTGTTCCTTCTGCTCCGGCATTCCGGCATCCTCATCCTGTACACTCTGATCCTCAAGGGCACTCATACTTAACTTTAACCTCAACTCTCTTCGTAAACTAGCACGTACTAACTTTTGCACAGAATACAATACGGTGCGACGAACTCATGCCGGCTGCAGCAGCTCTTCATGGCCGTCGTCCCCCTGGGACGGCATCATACATCGCACACTCGCCCTGTACGCCAGCAGCCCGGTTTTTCCTTTTGATATATACTTATATACGAGTAGGTACAACTGCTGCCGCTGCCAGCCGGCAGTTATTGTTTGCTGCTGCTCTCCCTACCCCAACCTAGCGAATCGAAGCTAGCCGGCTCGCGGGGAGTTTTATAGGTATACAGTGGTGACGACAGACACTGCACTGTTACTAATGCACTCTCTCTACCCCGAATAAACGTTACGATCACAATTACAAGTACATCTGGCACTTGGGTTTACATTAACACGTAAACCAAGGACGCGACTGCCACCGCTGTCCTCACAGTTTCCTTTATCACTCGCTTCACTTTATTTATCCTTTGGTGTGGGAGCTAACTTTGTTTCACAATAATTCACACTGCCGAAGGTAATTTAGATGAACACAGTAAAGCCTATCGAGTATCACTGGCTAGTTAGGGAAAAAAAAAGAAAAAGAAAAAGAAAAATCGTAGCACAAAAACAATACCACCGCAACTGCACACTGCATTTAACTGAAGATAGGGCGGGCTCTCAGCGCGAACGTCGGGTGACTGCCAGCAGCGGGAGCATCACACGCGCGGCAGCGGCGACGACGGCGTCGAGGCTTGCTGGCTGGCTGGACTCTGGAGGGAACACATGCGCCACACATGCGCGCGCCGACCGCCTTCGGTGCTCACGCTTGCGCGCCACACGCTTTACTTCTCTCTTAGTCTCTTCCTGCAGCCCACCCGCCTGATCCGTACACTCGAAAATCCAACGTCGATTCTGTATCTTTGGCTGCCCTCGGCCCTTGGGTAGGTATAACAGTGCAGTCGACCGTGGTGTGATACTCGTGATAGTGTTGCTGCCCGGCTCGTTTAAATGTATTTGGGGAAAAAGGTGGCGCTGCGAGCGCTTCTGCTTTTCGCCAATCGACAGTTGGTGCGATTTGCATCAACTATCATCTGCATTCAATTTAGGCATAGGATTTGAAATATATTTTTCATTTTATTTCCTAGGTTATTCATTCATTAATTTAGATGATCGTGCTCGTGATCGTGTCTCCAGCCATGATTTAATTCAAATTTTAACTTTCAAACGTTTTGTTCGAAAATTTAAACTTGAATTAGTTTCCATTTCCTAGCTCGCTGCACCGTTGTTTTAATAATATATTCAAAATCTTTTTTGAAAAACGATAACTCATGGAAATTAAGCTCTATAAAATTTTCAAATGAAATTTCCCTGAATAATTTTTCTGTATAAATTTTGTAATTTTAAGGTTTCGATCGCTAAATAAAAAATAAATTTTAATAACTTTTAAATATACTGAACCAAGGGTTTAGTAACAGTTGCGACAAAAATACTCCAAGTATCGGTCGGAAAAATGTTGAATACATATTCAAGATTTTTATTCACTTTGTGAAGCAAGAGTGGATTGACTTTTTCAAACGCTACTGTATTTCTCATTAACTATTCAGAAGTTATAAAAAAATATTTATGTTCAAGCAGCTCTCTTAATTAACTTCGCCCTACTCCTTCCATTGATCTCCTTCAACTTTTTATTATAGCTTGTTCTGGTTAATCACATCATATGTAATCAAAAATGCACGATTTGGAATTACTATTCATATTTATATCATAAAGTTACGTATCTTTCCAGTTCGTTGACTTTCATCAAAGTATTTAAATTTTGACACTAATTTCACGTGACTTTGGCATCGGCTTGGTATTTTTTTTATGTACGTTATATAATTACTTGTTTAAAATTTTTTTAAAATTCTATCCTCTTCTCTTTGATTTGTTTTGACATTTATCTGAAATAATAATATTTTATATCTTTAATCTTTTTTGGTGCAAGTGAATAAAGACTTAACAGTTTTTTAACTTAAGCCCAAACATCGATTTCTCAAGAAACATGGTACTTAATTCATTGAAAAAATAAGTACGCAAACACCTATAAATTTCGAAGAGTATATTAGTAAGAGCACATTGGGTCCCGCCTCGTCATGAATGTCGTCTCGGCTCCAGCCGACATTCACTCGATTATTGGGATGAAAAGTGCAGTCGTGGTGGGGATGAGGTCACGTGGTTCACGCGCTGTTCTAGTGGATTTAAATAGTTATGGGCAGCCATGTTGAATTTAGGGTTACGTCGTCATGCGCGCTGATCGCATTGAAAATAGTTATGTGCAGCCATATTGCTTCCCTCTCTGTGACTGCACTTTTCCTCCCAATACCTAAGCTAGATAGTTATCTGTGACATAATTTATTTCTTTTTAAAGTCAATTTTTTTCGTTGAGCATGATTTTTATTAGGCTATATATTATACTGTACTACTAGTGTCAATTACAAATACTTGGATCAGTAAACAAATTGAAAATTCAAATAATTTTATAATAATATCAGTGATTATAAATATTGAGGTAAGAGATGAAATTTTTTTATTAAATAAAAAACTAGCAGTATGTGGAGTTAATACATTAATTTTACTTTGTTCTATTAAAATAATATCAATTTTTTAAGTTTAAAAAAAATTTTGCCGCTGTTTAAAAAAGTGTCTCGAAATTGATAGAGGTATAAATGAATTAAACTAGTCGTAAAAAGAAGAGCACGCTGAAAGAGCATTTGAATCATCAATGATGATTATTTTGCCCGCTGCCACTGTTGAGATAATGCACTGTAGACAAGACCATTATTTCCCTGTTCCTTGCACGCACTATATATACAGCTCTGGAGTCGGTAAAATTATTTTTAGGTTCGGTACTTCACATGATCCCATCGCAAAGTGGAACCCTCATGATGGCACTTCTGTTTCGTCCTTGCGTCTTTAAAGTTAACGTGGACCGCACGCAGCGCACCGGGACTTTTGAAAAATGTGAAGAAGCTCCCTGGTGTAATAGGACGCAGGGCGCCGCCGGGCGTAAGTGACCCTGTTCTTGAATTTGATTTTTAAGTGCTTTCGATGACGCAGATCAGCCGGAGTGGCGGTTTACATGTCCAGGTGCAACACTGCGTGAGTCAAAATATAAAAAGGAATAAAGGGGGGAAGACGTCGGTTGCGCACGCGAACGAAGGGAAGAACATGACTCACGATGATTCTTCTATTGTTGCTTGCTAGCAGCTTTCTATAGAGATAAATTTTTCTTTGCTTTTCATTCGGTTTCTCGTCTTTACTCATCTCTTTTCATTCAAATGATAACTTTGTCAACAGACGACCTTTTTTTTCGTTTACGGTATTAGTAAGATTATCGAATAATCGTCAACGAAAGCATTTTTTATTGTTACTGGAATATAATATTATTTTTATTTCTCTATTAACTTCATAACGGGTTTTTACTTTCTTTTTTTTCGTACGGATTAATTGATTTTTTTGTTTAATTTTAATAATTCCATTTTATTTTTATCAATTTATTTTTTCGTCTATTATTTAACCATGAGATGCAAAAACTAATATCGGTTTTTTTTTTTTAAACTAATTGTGCTGTTATTCTGATTTTTATTATGGCTTCCAATGATTTTCGATAAAGGTTGTGATAGTGATACACAAGTAAAAATTTTAATTATAATAATCTTTATCTTCTTTTTCAATTTGAATTTAAAAACTTCAACAACCTAAATTTAAGTAAATTTTGAAAACAATTTATTATATTTACAGTTTAAAAAGGAAGGATAACTATTTTTTTCTATAACAAATCGATGGTCCCTAGGGCATCACGATATTATCGGTTGGACGATATTATCGGCAATATTATCGACGATATCGATACGATATCCGAGACGATATTAACGAGAGAGGTCGATATCGATACGATAGAAAATTTTTCTGATATCGCCGATATTCTCGTATCGCGATATTTGGTCAGCGATATTATCGAAATTATCGATGTTGACAAATCTTAATCTTATACGTAATACGGTAAATCAAAGTTTCGCTCATTTAATAAGGTGCTGTGTTTGTGTCGGCTCAGCGTTTGGTAAATTAACTTCGTTGGTTTGTGTCCGCAGGATTAATTATAGTTTTATTTTTGACATATTGGTAAGTAAGAATCAAAATGAATTTTGAAATTATTTTTTTAGAGTGTTTTGATAACTTTTTTTTGAATATTTAATGGACAGTGTATCACAATGCTGAAAAAATAATATGACACCAATATTAAAAAGAGAGATCATAAAAAATATCTTTATTCAACAATGACTTTCTAAATTTAAATTTGTTAAACAAATTACAATTTTACTTAAAAATAATGCCAGCATTAGAAATACAAAATACTTAAGTATGAAACTTGATCATTTTAAAATTAATTTGTTTTTGTTTTGATTTGAAAAACATACTTAAACGCTGCCTTGTGTGTACTTCTTTGCAATATTTACTTTATTAAGCTATTAACTCGGCTATTAAGCTGACATAACTTATTAAATTAACCCATTGACATAACATTTCTTTAGTGTAAAATAAATATTTTTTGCAAAAAATTTATTATGATTGGTACATTATTTTACATGTATCATTATTTTAAAAATTATTATTATCGCTATACAATTGATAAATATATACATATATATGAATTCAGAGAAATGTCCATCGAAGAATGCATTCTATGCCAGGAGAAACTTCACCCAGACGTAACTTCTTATCTTGTAGCAGGACAAGAGCAAGGTTGCGAAGGAAAAAAAATGTGCTTAAATTGTGGTAAAAGTAGGCTTTTTTTTTTTAATATTAACCAAACAACCAATTTTTGAAAATTTTTGAAAATTTTTTTTGTGTAGAACATCCATATTTTTTGAAACGTAACAACTTGGAGCAAATGAATGACAATAGTGCGAGCGAAAGACCATCGAACTTTATATCAAATAATGAGTATCACGATCAAGAAAACCAAAAGCCACTAAAACTAAAAGATTTTTTTGATTACGTTACCCTAGATGATGTAAAGTATGGAAAATGCAAACTGTGCGACCCGAACAAAATAACAAAAAAAATTAAACCTCAAATTAAAATGTTAGGTGGGAATACATCTGGGTTGTCGTCTCATCTCAGGGTACACCATTTGAAAGTATACGAGAAACTTTACCCAGAAAAAAACGCAATTAGAAAAATTCCGAAGTCCCAAAATACCCTCGATAAGTACATTAAAGAAGTGAGTATTTTTCCCTATTTTATTTATTACCAGTCTCTCTCTGCGCGCAAGCGCGCTTAGTTTTTAATGCACCATCAAATTTTTAAACTTAACCTTCAAAAACTTTTCTTAGCCTTTTTTAAATTAATCTATGAAAAATAATAACACTAAATTCATTACATATCCTTTGCATTTTGCTACTAATTTTGCAGTTCAATATTTTCGTGGTTATAGCGTAAAAAAATTGTGTTTGAAATAATTAAAATTCTTATTTTATTTTACCGAAATTTTACAAAGAAAATTTTTCTATTAATTTAAACGCAATATTCAATTATTTGAATAACTATTCAGAAGCAACTCTTAATAACCAAATATTTATTTTTCAACTTCGACACAATTCTAATTTTGAATTAAACGCTCTCAACCAATCGCATCAAGAATAAATTGAAGATATTCTATCTTGGTTCATCATTTTAAACAGGGATAATTGTTTATTATTTTTCCTTACATTTTATTTTTAAGATGATTTTTAATTTTAATAATAAAATTTAATAAAAATAAAGATGTAAAACTACTTATGAAAATAAAAACAATTTTTTTTTTCAGCAAGTGATGTTTGCAGAGTCAGAAGCTGATGCTAACAGAATAATAGTTTGTTGGTTGGCATTTAAAAATTTACCTTTAAACTTTTTCCATGACAATGAAACCAAAAACTTTTTTGCTTGGATTAATGATCAATTTTTAATTCCAAACAAAAATCAACTATCCGATATGGTTTTAAAAGAATTTAAACTAATGCAAGAAAATGTGAAAAATATCTTGAAAGAAAATGACTCGAAATTGGCTTTCACTTTGGATGGATGGTCATCAGCAGCCAGAAGATCATACTATGGAGTTACAGTTCATTTCATCGACAAAGATTGGCTGTTAAGATCACTTGCGCTGGATTTCAAACCATCTCAAGGTAAACATAAGGGACTAGATGTGGCCAATATATTTAATGATATTTTAGAATTTTATAATATAACGGATAATATTAGTGGTATCACACTAGATAACGTATCCGCCAATACTACATTTATTTTCGAGCTAGGTAAAATTTTAAACTTAAAATCAGATAAATTTAGTGTCGAAGACCAACACTTTCGATGCCTTGCACACGTTATTAATTTAGCTGTGCAAGACATCTTAAATTTGTTAGAAATGAGTGCTGATGATGAAGATTTCTCTGAAGAGGAAATATCAACGGACGACTCCAATCCAGTTGTTAAAATTGTAAAAAAAGTAAGATCGTTGCATAAAAAAATCAGAAATAGTGAAAGTTTATTAAAAAAATTGCAACATAATTGTAAGTGCGCAGACGTTAAATTTTTCATGCCTTCGATTGACACAAAAACAAGATGGAACAGCACAGTCGACATGTTAGAAGTTTCATTTAATATGAAAGATGCAATTAATTATACATGCGATACAAATAAGGAACTGCAAATTTTTAAATTAAATTTTCAAGAGTGGGATTTTGTAGAAAATGTAATTTATTTTCTAAAAGATTTCAAGGCAACAACCGAAAAAATAAGCGGCGAAAAATATGTTACTTTGCCTGGATCCGTCATAGCAATTAATTGTTTGCTTGATAAGTTGGAAAAAGAATCGTTTGAGCTGGATATGAAAGAAGACCGAAGTAAAGTTGATGAAAAACTCATTGAAGCGTATGAAGCAGGAAAACAAAAAATTCTTAAACATTACAATAAATTTAACTGGGTTTACTGCGTGTCTTTGGTTTTGGATCCTCGGATAAAAGGTTTGGATAAAGCTGTAGATTTGCCTGACTGGGTCCACGAAATGAGAAGCGGCACAATAGATAAATTTAAAAAACTTTATAAAGAATATTACGATAAATATTCATCCAGTAATGAAAACTCAGACGTTCAACATAAAAAAAAAAAACGCAAAATAAGTACAAAATGCAATATTAATTTCAATATTCTGTTTGCTGCAGATGACGATTTCCCAGATTGGGAATCTGAAATTAATAGTTATTTACATTCTTCCCCTTGCAAAGCCGATGTTGACGTATTGTTGTGGTGGAAAAATCATCAAAGCACATACCCAATTATATCAAGAATGGCCAGAGACATACTCTGCATTCAAGCTACGTCAGTGCCGGTGGAAAGATTTTTTTCTGAAGCGGCTCATGTAATTACAGATTTGAGGTGTTCGTTACTTGATGAAAAAATTCAAGCGTTGGTTTGCATAAATATGTGGATGAAAAGTACTTTAAAAAAAGAAATTTGTCGAGTACATTTATAGTTGATGTAAATTTTATCTTATAAGTTATGTTATTCATATTTATATTTACAAAAAGATTTAATGCTTAGAAAAGTTTTGTTGCTTTTATTTATAATTTTTATATATTATGTTGTAATTTTATTATGTTGAACAAAATAGTAACATTGAATTTTGTAATGTTATTTTCTTTGATAACAAAAATTGTGTAAAAATTAAAAATTTTTGTTTTGAAGTTGCTTTCAAATCCAAGATTTGTTCTTGATATTTTATCGTCCACAGACTGTGGATAAAATATGACAAATAAAAATGTTTTAATTTTTACAGCATTTTAAATTTCTGTTTCAGCAAAGAATAATATACAATAATTCAATTTTAGTTATTATTTTGAATAATGTAACAAAATAACGAGCAAAATAACATAATTAAGATTTGACATAAGGATGAAAAAATCCTTAAAAAAAGAAGTTTGTTAAGTATACATAGTTCATGTAAATTTATGTGATTGATTTATATGAATATTTTAGTTTGTCGCAGGAACCCAGTAAAAATGGAGCGTTTTGTTACTTTTATGTAATATTTTTGTTGAATCTGAAATAACAGAATTGACTTTTGTTATGTAATAAAAAAAACATAAAAAGACTTTCGCTATAATATTTTAAGTAATATAATATAACAAAGTTGACAAATGTAATGTTATTTTTATAAGATAACAAAAATTGTGTAAAAATTAAAAATTTTTGATTTGGAGTTGCTTTTATATCCAAATTTTTGTCCTTA
Organism: Encarsia formosa; assembly: GCA_038277355.1. NCBI lineage: Eukaryota > Metazoa > Arthropoda > Insecta > Hymenoptera > Aphelinidae > Encarsia > Encarsia formosa. Next base: position 13,352,262 of record CM076187.1, on the reverse strand, counting down.
ATATTCTGTCGTTCGCAGACTGTGGATAAAATAGAACAAACAAAAATGTTTTAATTTTTACAGCATTTTTAATTTTTGTTAGAAAAAAGAATAACATATCATAACGTATTATAATTATAATTATAATAATATAAATAAATAATTATATAATTATTTAAAACAAGAAATTTGTTAAGTAGAAATAAATAATACATAGTTAATGTAAATATTTCATGCTATTTAATTAAATATTTATGTAAACCTTTTAATTTGTCGTGTAAAAAAATTAATAAATGCGTTACTTTAACGAGTAAAATTTAAAATTTGTTAATAATTTCCCAACAGTGAAAAAAAAAAATTTTTTTTCGATATTCGATAAAATATCGCCGATATTTAAACGATAACGAGACGATGACGATATTTTTAAAACCTAATATCGTCGATACGATAATCGATACGATAATCAATCAGTTATGCCGATACGATATCGATATTTCACAAAATATCGATATCGTACAATATCGTGAAGCCCTAATGGTCCCAGCGAAGAAAAACCTTAGCGAAAAATCTGCAGATTTTAATTGTTCAATAAGAGGCTGGAATAAATAAATTAATCAGAAAAAATCGAAAATTTTAATAAGTTGGTACCCTAGAAATTTGATTTTCATAATATTTATATTTTAAATTTATTTCTGCCTCTTATTGATAATATTGAATCTGCGGATTTTCGGCTAAGGTTTTTCTTCGCTGGGACCGTCGAAATGATGAATTGATTTCAATGTTGTTATGGTCATTTTTACAGTCAATATTTATTTTAAAGGGCTTAAAAGTGATTTTAAATAATCAATATAATCTTCGAATTTGGTAAATGCAATTTCAGGGACCCCACGAGCGAACTCTAACGGTTCAATTATCAACACAGTTGGGTAATCTTTACCGATAAAAAAGAACTCTACCTTATTGTTCATTAGGAAAACAAATAATATTTCTAATTTATCGATCAATTTTAGATATTTATTTAATATCAACTGATTTGTGTTTAAATATTTAATATCATATCCACCCATTAAATCCAATTAAAAAAAAAAAAAAAAAAATGGTATGTAAAGACCAGCTGTTAATTAACTACAATGAAATATTTGAAAACAGTATACTTGTACAAAAATTATGAAATCTGAAAATTGACGCACTGAGAGAAGGATTTGGTTCAAGGAACCAAATATATTTGGTTGAAAAGAAATTGGATAATTTGGTTGTGGGGACCAAATGTTTGGTCCACACTCCACGCGTAAAAATCGAGCTTTTATTTTTTATTTTAAAAACAAATTTTATTTATTATTGTATTATTTTATTGTTTATTGTTGTAATAATTTGCTTAAATCAGTTACCTTTATTCTTGTTAAATATATATACAAATATATTTTAATTTCAAATTTCAGCAATAAATTTCGAAAAATTAATTAAATTTATTTAAATATGAGTTTTCTCTTGACAACAAAATTATTTTTCTCTACGAAGTTAAATTAAATTACTAATCGTTTTCAATCTAATATAGCACCGATCATTTTAATAAATTTTTCGTGAATTCGTAATTTTCTGAATTACCGCAAAAATTTTTTTGAGGTTATAACAGCGAACTGTTTGACATGACTGTGATCTATACATTTGGTTCCTTTAACCAAATCATTGGTCGCATGAAACATAGCTTGGGAGAAACCAAAAATAACCAAATCTTGGTTCACACAACCAAATTTGGTTGCGTGAACCAAATCCTTCTCTCAGTGCGCTAAAGTTAACTCAAAGCATAAATTAATATTCAATATTGCATTAATTCAGTGTTTAAATTTAATAAATACCTTTCAAATCTTTATACAATAAACGATTCAATTGTTTTTTTTTTTTTTTTTTTCTTATTTATATTTTTTCATTGAGTAACTGCACCTAATTTCGGACACCGAAGTGCAAATCGATGCTGTTGCTCCTATGTTTGATATTTCAGAGGCTCGGCTCATTTTGATTAAAGAGCTTTAAAGTTACCCACAGAGGTTTGATTTCAATTATTTTTGTCAAAGTACCATTGAATTTACTGAAACTAACTTTTTTAAGATTATAAAATTGTGTACCTAATTTAGACTCTCCTACTTGTAAAGTTTTTTTTTTTTTTAATTTATTTCTTAAGAATATTTATCTGAGGACTTGCTACAGGAAACCGACATAAAATTAATAAATTTTATGATCATTTTTTATGGAAAACTATAAAACTTTACAATTTTTATCATTTTTTTTAAATTAAAAAGTAAATAAAAATTATGCTCACTTTCAAAAAAATTTTACACTTTTTTGACATCTAGATATGAACACGAGCCATGCCACGCATTTTACATGCGGCCGTGTTACTCTACAGGTTAGACAGAGAAAGAGATAATTTCATTTCATCCTTATCTAACCTGTTGGGTAGCACGAACCACATATTGCTTTTTTCAATGAATTTTTCCAGATTAATTTTTTTTAACCAACTATTTAAAAAATAAAAAGAATAAATAGTTTAAAATCACTTTAAGTTACACGCTCTGCGTAATTTAATGTAGAGAAGTAATTTTTTTATGTCACTCGGGAAGCAAAGTAGCGCCCGCCGCGGGCTTCTGTAGACTTTGTTTCTTAAAGTTTTTGACTTTTTTCAACTTCCCTAAGGTGCCAGGGAATTCCGTATACCTGGGTATCTTAAATACATAAGTCGCTTATGTTGTAGTAAACATGTCACAAATAATTTTTCATGATATTTTTAATAAATTCGAATAAGAAATAATCTCAGCATAAATTTAATCGATTCAACTCAGTGCTTAGATGTAATTATTTGTAATTTGTAACTTTTGTATAAGTGATCAATTTTATGAAAGTGTAAAAAAAATTAAGTTTTTTTTCATTTTTAACATTTTTAATTTACTACGTCACAAATGAACTTGAGAAAAAATTTTATCAAAGTGAGTTTATCAATAAAAAAGACCTTGTCGTTTTTTATTCGTAAACTTTAGTTTATTATTTATTGTATTAAAATTACAAGTAGTTAAAATCACTAATAAAATCACTTTGACTGCGATTATTTTTCAAATTGTATATGTAACCATTGCGAAACTTGATAGACATTGTAAAAACGCAGTCAGAAAATATTAACAAAAAAATTATTACAGAAGACTAAATTTTATTGAAATCGTAAATATTATATTTCCTGTCATTAAATTTAAATTTTATTGCTTTTTTCTAAGAGGCAGTTTTTTTATATATTAATTAATACAGAAAAGATATTATATTATTTTTATATTCATGAACGAAAAATGTTTTGGATTAAAATTTTTTTTATATGTTTTTGATAATCAAAAATTAAAAAAAAATGAATATAATCTTTGCAATTAAAAGAATCAATATTTTATTTTTTCAATTTTTTAAAAAATTCCAAAAATATTTTTTATTGCTACGAACGTTACCACGAAATGAGTTTTTGCAAAATATGAAACGTTTGAAAAGCAAAATGAATATGTGTCAAACAAAAGCGCAATACTGTTAACTTTTATTTGAAAAAAAAAGAAAAAAAAAAAATTATCATGCTTCATTAAATGCGGTTTAGAATATGATCTTATAAAAGAAAACAATAAAAGTTCCGTTTATTCATTCAGTAAACACATGTACTTATAAGATCATTGCAACATATTACAGCAAAATTATATTGAAATAGTGAAACAGACAAATGCAAATATAAATACACAACTTTAAAGAGAAGTCTGTAATTTTTTATTTTTAAAATGATATATTCTTGACGGAGGAGTACGTAATATGGCCTTAGTGTTGGAAATTTTTTTTTAAATCTTTTTCGTTCTTTAGATGCTCGCTTGACTAAAATATTATGATACTATCTTTTAATCTAATTATATCATCAGTGATAATGAATTTATTTGTCTCAAGTTTAATAATAAAAGCAATAATTAAATTTACTTACAGAATGAATAAGCTGATATTTATCGACATATTTATTAAAAAATTTGAAATTTTTTATTTTTCTATTTTTCAAAGAAATATAAACCGAATTTTTTTTTTTTTAATAAAAAACCTAAATTTTCTATTGGAAAAAATAAACTACAACGTAATAAACATTACAAGAGACATTTTTTTCGTATACTATGAACTCGGAATGTTCCTGGTCAGTCATAAATCGTAGGCCATAGCTTGAGCAATTAGACTTTTAAGGAACAGGGTAACTGACTTGGAGGCAGGAGAGGGATTCAATAAAAATAAAAGAGAAAACCCATCATATTTTTAATTTGTCGGTAATACTAAAAAAAGTAAAAAAAATGTCTGCTGCAGTTAACATCGCTGTAGATTTCAAGCTCAATTCAAAATGGATGCGAGTGTTAAAATTTGTTCAAATATAATTGTTTTTATTCCAATATAATCGATGAACATACAAAATTTAATGATTAATTATATTTAGAAAATGGGATCAAAGGTCTTTTTTAATAAATAAATTTTAATAATACTAACTCTTAATTAATAAGATGAAGTAAACTAAAACAAAGAGTAAATAGCGAAAATATTGAAAAAAATTTTTATTATGAAGCTTATTAAGGTGAAAATGAATGCTTTTTTAAAAATCGTCGCCCCAATTCAGAAACATGCTAACTCAGAAATTGCGTGTAAAATGTGATAACTCACAGCCGGTTCAGAAACATGCTAACTCACAGCCGCCAGTCGGTTCTGAAACGAGCTAACTCAGATTCGGTTTAGAAACGTGCTATCCCAGATTAGATTCCTTTTGCAATGTTAAACTCGGTGTGAGATTAAAAAAAATGAATCCAGCATGAGATAACACTTTTCCAACGGAATCTGAGTTAGCACGTTTCACGCGCAATTTCTGTGTATTTAATAAAAAAGCATGTACTTTTATACAATAAATGCTTTAAGACTTTCCTATCGATTATTTTGTGTTTTTTAAAATAAAAAAGTTAAAAGATAAATAAAAAAGTTAAAAGTTATATACTTATTATCTCGATTGAAAAGTCACAAAAGAAGATAATTGATCACTCCCTCGACATGATGAATGGAAAAGTGACGCAGAAATCACATTATTCGATCACGCTTATCGTTATCACCGAGAGATTTGGAATTTTCGTTTATACCAGTAGATTGTCATCACGTGCACGCAGCAAACTCTCGTGCTTCTCAATATCGTGGCTCTTTCTTGGCGCTTATCTATCAAAAAAACCCACGTGCTTTTCACGCCCACACCGAGCAAGCCAATAGTGCAGCCCCACGAGGCCCGATCGATTTTAATTTTAACTTTATCATCGAAAAAATAAATTACGTTTTCTTGTCTTCGTTTCTACTGAAACTGTTTTGCAAGCTCACTGAGCTTATCTCACTCTGTGTCTATTATAAAGCTCTTGAAGAAAAAAATCCCAGCAATTGATTTTATTATCATGTTCAATGCATGTAATTGATTATGTATGAGTATTAATCTGAACGTTTCTTCAAAACTTGTCTATGGTTTACTATTTAATTTAATGTTTCATCAAAGATTAATTTTTGCCAAAAATTACATTTATTTCTTTGTTATACGCTTTGAAAAAAAAAATGTAAGTTTTAAATATTTTTTAATATGAAATACCAATTTTTTCATGTCTTAATAAACTAAATTTTATCATGCCAGTTGTCATGTCGAACCAGTATATTGGAATTGAAAAAATAAGGTCTGTGACCTTGCACGTTCAAAAATATTGATATGGTTACCCGTAAAAACAGTTTAAGTATACAATTACACTATTTCTAGAAGCTGTTTTCAACATTTTTGGAGTTTTTAATTATGAATTATTTACAGTTAAATTTTTTGAAAAGACGAAAAAAACGTAAGGTTCTGGATCTATGTAAATGTATTTTTCTGGATCTATGTAACTGTTACAGCCTTTTTTTTGAATTTTTCAGAAATTTGCTGAAAAACCAAAAAAGGCAATAGAAATTTAATTTATTTGCATAGAAAACCGGTAATAAGCTCCAATCAGAGAGATACAATCATGCTTTTCCTCATTATTTGGTTCAAGAAAACAATCCTCAAAGTTTAACTAAGGTCGGTGATTTAAATTTGGCCACTTTTTTAATTCTTTAACTAATTTTCTAAAATTCGTGTTTGAAGCCTACACTGGGAAAAAGCTGGGCATCAGGCGTCCCAAAAATGAGAACGTTGCTTCCCGACCGCCATGGTGGGTACTATTATGCCCACATACGGAAGAAATGAACTGAAAATAAGTTGTCGAGTCTGCCGTAAGCGTCGCTGCTCCACCATTTGGGAATGGTATATACCCGTGTATTCTCAAATTCGCTGAATTTCAATGTATTTTTCTATAATTCTGTACTCGACGATCACTTTTTTAAATGCTCTCCAGTAAAAACGACAGCCTCGTACTGAAACATCCAACGCGAGTGAAAACTCCTCGGTTCCCGTGCTCGTGCAAGAATATACTATTCTCATTTAGTTTCATGCTCCATTCGGATTATACAGGAAAATGACCGATTCTCATTGGGTATATTACACGACAATCGGTACGTTTCCCTTGTCGGATCCAAGAAGACTTTTGGTACATATCGCGAATCTAGACTTCATAGGTGCATGTGCAGTGCGGGGGAAAAATTCTGGTTGGCGCCAAAAATTTTCTTTTTTTCAAGACCTTTCGAATGTTGGCAGGCGTTTGCCGCAGGAGCAGCTTACCCACTCCCCCCCTTTAACCGGCTATACCCTTTACCTGTTAGAAATTTCTTGCCTCGCTTGTTTTGTTGCTAGTATACTAAAAATGAAAGAAGAATTTTATAATATTGATAGTTGCTTACTCAAATAGTTGAATTTAATTTTAATTTACGAACTTTTTTATTACGATAGAATGGGTAAACATTTCGTTAAATATCGTTTCGTAACATTAATGAAAAATGTTTCTTTTTACGCTATTCGTACGCTAAAAGTTGAACACTTTTTTCAGATTTTTCAATGTAACGATATAGATTATCGTTAAAATGTATCAAAAGTGCACTATTTCGATGAGTTTTACGAACGGTTTTTTTTACTGAATAAGGCCCCTGCTTACGTAACGCATTTTGGCAAAATTTTGTATTGCTTTACAATGATGTTGCTTAAAAATTGCCCTCGCCCTCTAAGCGTTACTCATTTTTTGAACGTTTCCCCTGTTGCAGAGATGGAAGATCTCGTTTTTTTCACCTTTTCACGAACTTGAAGGAAAAAACAATTTTAAACCTTAACTCGAAAATAGACCGTAAACAATTTATAATTAAAAACTCAAAAAATGTTAATTAACGCTTCTAGAAGTATAAATTATTCACGGTCAAATTTTAAAGTTGAGATTCAAAAATATTTTTTCCTTAAAACTCGTGAAAAGTTGAAAAAACAAGAAGTCCCACATCTATAAATATAAAGTAGGCTTTGTAGACGAATTTTTAGAAAATAAGTCGAAATTTTTTTTCATATTTTTATATAAAAAAAACAGCCCGCAAAGTTTCATTAAAACTGATGACCTAATATCTAGTCATCTATTTGTAGGTTTAAAAAATATGATTTTCTGCTTTTTTAAAAAAGAACATACGTGTACCTGAGAATTTGACTAAAGGATTGTTGATTAATAACTAAGTTTACGATGAAAAACTCAATATATCAAGGCATATGCTTAATCAATAGGATTAGAAATAAAAATATTAAACTCGAAAGTGGAAATTGCTTACTCAATTTTAAGAGTGGACTTCAGATCATTAAATACTTTATCGATAAATTGAAATATAACCTATATTAGACAAATTTTCGAGTCTTCAAAAGTCAAAGCTTGAAGTCATTTATAATGCATACATAAATCACTCATAATGCATACTTGAATTGTAGACTTAATTATATCAAGTCATTCGATTTTGGTTACTATCCGGATTAAGCCAACGAATTTTTTCCAACCCTCTTCAGTTAATTTAAATAATATTTTTCAAAAAAGGGTATAAAAAAACGTTTCATGCACCGAGTTATGATCGACGCACCCGAGGATCGATGGAGCGTGCACTCTCATTTTTGAAATTTTCCAACTGTTTTGATATAGTATTTTATCATTATCAACATTTTCAGTGCAACAATGCATTAAAAAAAAAGAATTTTTATCGATGAATTCACTGCAGGGTTCCCCTGCTCCAACAGGTAGGGCCGATATTTCCAGTAGGGGAGAGCCGGGTAATTCGGGCTGTTTGAGCGAGCTCTATAAACTCTATTTTATAAAAATAAAATTCATTTATTTTTGCACTTAGAAAAAGTTTATTTGACAACAAACTGTTTGAGAATAAGTATCACTTAAATGATGATAGAATAATTAATAAATGATAAAAACTGAGACCATATCAGCCGGGCTATTCGGGCATTTTAATAATTTTAGATTAAAACGCTCGTAAAGGACTTTTGTTTGTTAACAAATCAATCTTTATGTATTAAAATAATAAAATCCATCAATAGGCAACTTTTTAGATGTATATTTGTCGAATTTTTCTCTTCTCAAAGTTGTAGAGAAGAGCGGGATATTTTTATATTTGGCCAGTTTTTATATTTTTTAATAATAAAACTTATTATTTTAATTTGGTTTTTTTTTTTTGCAAAACGATAAAATAAATAAATCTTATAAATAACTATTTTTTTAAAGCTAGTTTGTATAATTTCTTTAAAATATTAATATTCTGGAATATATTACTATAAATTTTTTTTTTATTGGTAACCTGGTCTGTAGGTAAAGACAAGGAGGATATCAACCACAAGTGTGCGAAGATCCCACGACGTCCTACTCTAGGGTGTTTTTAAGAGTTGTCTCTGCCTCAAATTGTGATTTTTAACGTAGTTTCTTCCCAATTCTCATTTGTGATTCTACTCAACAACCCCCCTTAAAGGACCCCAAATTGAGCGAATTTCTAGAACGAAGCTTGCATATGATTTTTGGGGACTCAGTCGATCCTACTGGTCGCAAGCGCATCGGGATACCCAAGCTAAACCTTTTATTCGTGAGCTGATTGGTGAAGTTTTTAAAAAAATCAAAAAGTGCAACTTGAGGTTATGTTTGTTGTTTTTTTCCTCTGTGCGCTTGCAGGGCGCTTATAGGGACTGTAGTCTATTAAAAAGAAGAAATTTTATTTGGTGGTTCATTTGCTGGTTAAATTTTCATTTTCTTTCAATTTGTGAAAACAAACAATTTTTGTACCAATACATAAATGATTTAATAAATTTTCGTCCCTCTAACCTCAAAATCGGAACTTCGCCCCTTGTTTTCGGTTAGAAGGACGAAAAATAGTATATTTCCCTTAGGCTCAAGGGTTCGATTTCACCTCCTCGTTGCGACCCGAGCCGAAGGCGAGGGTCGCAAAGTTCTCGGAGGCCAAATCGAACCATCTCGCCCGCGGGAATAATATACTATTTATGATTATCAAGAATTACAACCATTAAATTTTAACAAAATGTCTTAATATTAAAAAAAGGCAATAATTGCGGAAGATTTATTTTCGAAATAATGGATTACCAGTGATATATAAATTAAAGAAAATACTTAGTTTACATTCGTAATGATTGTGATTAAAATAAATAAACTCTTAGACTATTAAAAAAGTTTTCTTGGTAATTTGTCTGATTTTTGATCAAGCCAAGTTTAATGATTAGATTGGCTTCGGTGAAACTTTTCAAATTGTTCAATACTTTGTAACTTACAAATTTTAAGCACTCATCAGCAATTTTTCACTAAAACTAAAAACTTTAAACGGGAGGCCACCGGTTGAAAGCAGCAATAAAAAAATACTACCGTTTGGGAACAAATTTTTTTATAATCAATCTACCACTTGGGAACAGAAAAAATGAATACATCGAAGGGCTACTCATTTAGTCCTGTTATAAAAGTCCTGAATAGTCCTGGCTAGCCCATTTTGGACAGGACTACGAGAGCTTGATGTCAAATATTATATTTATCATATTTTTACCTGTTAGTCCTGTCACAGCCCTGTAAAACAAGATCAGGAGTGTAACCCCTTAAGATATAAGTTAAAAATAAAGAAAATAAAATTTTATAGTTGTAACAAGCATACGTAAATATTGAAAAAATATTGGAACTCGACTGTCGGTCGAGGAATATATTTCTTGAGTTTTGTCGCTTTAGGTATTTTCAAAATTAATTCCTCAAAAATAGTTAATGACTTATTTTACAAGTGATGTAGTACATTATAAATATTGAAGTAAGCATTAACTACTAAACAAATTTTAATTTTTCCATATTAATATTAAAACATGAATTTAATTATTAATTATTTAAAAAATGCATGATTTCGCTTGGTGTATGAAATTATCTCATTATTGTCATACTTATAGTGACCTTGGTCGAAAAAAACTTAAAAAATTAATTTTGGTTTCCAAAAGGCATTTCAACGAAAATAAGTGTTGCTCCCGCAACTGGTACAAAAATTAAAAGTTTCATTTTTAATTCTCCCGACCGGTAGGTACCCGAAATACAAACCAAAATGTATAGTGAGTCAGGAGTTAGTTGAGCTTGGATAAAAAAAAAATAAAACAAAATCAAATCAAACCAAAAAAATCTATTAAAATTTAGTAAAAAAAAAAAAATAAGACATTTTACGATACTCATTGTTTTTTGTAGGCTCTTAAATTATCAGTTTCTACAGAAATATTTTATTTTACGATTACCATATTATTATAAAAAAATAAGTGCAGAGATATTTTCAGGCTCAAAGAATACTATGTTAAAGGTATGAAATTGATGCTACAGACGGCAAATCGTAAGTAACAATGAAATTAATATGAATAATAAATTAATATGTATGTATAAAATTAGTAGTATTACAGAAATACGTCTCAAGCGGGTACAACGAATAAAGTAGCTAAGACAGACACACTCAAAAAGTACTTAGGAAAAGGAAAGCACATAATAGCAGCCATGGAATATTATCCGGAGTGCTGCAGATGCAATCCAAGATATGTCGTTTATGCAAATGCGAAGCGACGAACACAGGTATAAAGCACAATAATTAGGCACACGGCAAGATTAGCGCGCTCCCGGTGCTCCCCCACTCCACTACCCTGTAAAGAAGGAGAATCATTAGCGCTCGCTCAAGCTATAAAACCGCTCGAACGTCACAGACGACCACAGTGTATAAAACGTGGGCGCTTGCGCCTGGGTTACGAGCCGTTTGAATTTCCCGCCCTTTTTTAAAATTGCAAGCTTTCTGCAAAGAGTGGAGGTACGATTTTTTAAGAGGCAGGGGAAGGATTACAGAAGCGTATAAAGCGTCCCAGGAGAAGAGGTTCGACGATAAGTGCGAGTTCGCATTGCTGAGCGACAAGTGGGTCATCGGGTCGTCGTCGTGGTCGTGGTCGTCGGCAGCTTACAACTGCTACTGCTGCTGCGAGGGTGACAAAACTATATTTAGAGCCCGCCGTCGCCGTTGTCCAGCGGCAGGAGAGCCTGCCGGACAGTAGTTTGAGTGCGACGTCCAGCGCGCTCGCAAGGTCTTTCCGGTCTACGTCTCTTCTTATACTTCTTTAAACGGACAAATTAAAAAAGGTTTGTTTCTTTTCTTTTTTTTTTTTTTTTTCGTCCCCAACACTCTAATACCTGATACTTACTCTTACGCATATTTTTTATTGTACAATTGGTTAACTTACATCGATGAATAACGATTTTAAGTACTCTCTTTAAGTTGCATTGATTTTTTTTAACAACTCTAATTAAACTTTAGATCAAGCTTATAAACCTTGACCCTTATTAATTCAATAGAAACAGAAATTAAACTACTTCAAATATTCACTCAAAGATAACAAATAAAATTATCTTCTTTGATAACGAATTTTGGACAAAAACTATTTTTAGTTATCTTTTTTAATAATTATAATAACTTTTTGTTTTAATTTTCAAATAAATAGTAATTTAAAGTTGTACATTCAATGATTTGAAGCTGGATTTTATTTTTATCTAAATAGAAATTTCAAAAATATTTTCTTCAAAATTTTTAAAAATTTCGACCACTTATGTTTTTCATATCTTATCTTCTCTAGCACTTTTGGTAAGATGTCTTAGCGGTTCTAGACATTTGTTCAATATCAGCTTATTAAAACGAAAAGTGATAATTATTCAGCTTTGTACTTTAGAAAACATACAAAAAAGCACGGTTTCAGAAGTTATGATTATGTGTTGTGACTATGTCAAAGAAAACAAATTTTTCTTTCAGTCGCAAGTCATCAGGAGATTATAGTTCATTTGACTTATTGCGTCATGAAATTTACCCTGTAACGTTTGAAGCCTACATTATTTTCAAGTTCAAAAATCAAATATTCATACCATATAAAATTTTTATCAAATTCTTGGAGATAATTACAACTTTACATATCTATTCTTTTTTTTCCTCGTGCACGGTCTATTTAAAAAAAAATTTTCTAAGAGATCATAAAATTTTTAATAATAATGAATTTAAATTGTGTAAAGAAAGAGAAAATACGTACACATTATTATCTTTTTAAAGTTTTTAAAATATTTACAACAGGTATTTATATTAATGATCAAATTTCTTTGTTTAAAATTTACAAATCGCTCCAGAGCGAGATCGGGAAGGGAAATAAAGATCAACTCTTGCACCGTTATATATCAATAAGTCAATACCAAGCTGCGTTTATTGTTGACGAAAAATATTGCTTACTGCAATGCTTCCTCTTTCGAAAATTTGTTTACATTTTCCAAACGATGAACTCGACAGAAGTCGTGCTCAAGCCGGCTAAATTCAAAACACAGTCAAATTGAAAAAAGAGAAAAAAAAAAAAATCGTCAAAAGAGTAATTTTCTCATATGATGTTTTCTGGTTACAGTATTCCCAAGAGCGCGTGCACCGACGGACATCCAGTTTGATCTGGCGCTGATTTTTGCCATTGATCACCGCAAGAAGGAACCGAGCGACCAAATGCATCTTGGTCTTGTTCTTAGTAGCACGGCCGACGCGCGATCATCGAATTTTTCAATTTAGACCCTTGGCGTCACGCGTTACAATTGACCAATCGGCGTTGAAGGAAACAAACAAAATTAAAACTCTAACAGTGTAATAAGCGTCATTCTAAGTTAGTTTTATTTATAAAGCATCATGGAAATGAGAAGACGAAGCTTATACAGCTCGATCGTCGTGGTCGCGACGCTGATGTGTCTGTGTTCCGGATACAAAGTTCCACCGGAGCATGAAGGTTAGTAAATATTTTCTCTCGTAGAAGCGCTACACACTTACCCGCACACGTCCATTTTTTGCAGTAGCAACGTTTATGTATTTTTATGCCCCTTTGGAGTTTTACAGCCTCCGCGTTTTTTACTGCAGGGTCGGGTGAAACTCGCAGGTGTTGTATCCGATAAATACAGTGCGATCAATTCGACTGACATCGGCGCGATTAGTTAATTTTCCGTGAGAATTCATCGCGTGCCATCATCCGCAGGCGAACGATATACGAGTTTGAATTTTATTAACCACCATCATTTTTTTTTTTTCGAAAATTCTAAATTCATTTGTTGTGCAAGAGCTGTGTCATTATGCAGTTTTTTACGGATTTAATTACGTTTATGGAAATGAATTTTAATTATAATTGTAGCTTAAACAGATATTTCAATCTTTTTTTTTTTTCTTCATTCATATAGTATTTCTATTAAATCATACCGAAGTTTTATTTTTTTTCGGATATCGCTATCGAAAGAAGTCGTACGCATATTTTTTTTTTAGTAATAAACATTCATGTTTGATGATTGATCGATGACTGGCAATGTTTTGAAAAATCATTTAATTCTTCCGCGCTGATGTATTATTATTATTATTGTTGTTATATCTGCGCCTAAAATTACATTCCCACTTACAAATAAAATTGATTTTTTATTCGTTCGTGATTTATCACCGGTTTACTGCATCGGATTAAGTCAATTTAAAAGAAACTGAAATTAAAAATTTGAAAATGCACCTGACGTAATATGGATTCATTATCAACTTGTAATAAAATTTAACAGGCGTGAAGTTAAGGTTACGACTTGTTTGAAAATTTACATCAACTAAAAATACAAAATTAGCTGTCAAGTTATGTCAAACAAGCTTTCTTCGTGAAGAATTTATTAAAAAGATAAAAAGTAATACAAAGTTATGAACCGTTGAAAGGCTTAGACGAGATTATTATCATAAAGGCAAATCAAATTAAGTACTATTAAGTCTCGTCTGACTTTTATCCGGATGAGATTATAAAAACATAATTGAAATGACAAATTTTTTCTTAAAATCTTATTTTCGATAAGATAAAAAAAAAAACTTTTTACGCTAGTAGCCCGAAAGTACTGTAATATTGTAAATCCCAGCAAAGTTCAGGAAAATTATTTTAAACATCTTAGATTTGAGGCATTAAGTGTAGCATTGAAGAAAAAAAAAAAACGCAAAAGAGCACGTTGAATAAAGGCATAAACGTGTGAAATTTCCTCAGAGTCATCCTTCTGGATAAAATCCGGACAAGACAATCTTAGGAGGATATTGTCGTTACGGAACAATCAGAACCGTGCGAAAAATGTGATCATTTTTATTGGAGACGGCATGGGTCTGTCGACTATAACTTCTGGCCGGATATACAAAGGACAATTGAGAGGTGACCCAGGCGAGGAATACAAGCTTTTCTTCGAAAAGTTTCCCAACACTGGTTTCTCAAAGGCAAGCGAATTATTGCATTGGTTTATTGAATTCAAATTTATGCACGATAAATCATTCACTCTCAGACTAAATATTAACATCACTAACTATTATTATAGAAAATGAAAACAGTAAAAATTTATAGTTTGAATTTTGGTAATAAAAATAAATGTTTATTCTTAATATTTTTTCAATCAGAGGCATAATTTTGAAAAAATGCAAATTCTTTCGAGAAAACGAAAATATTTTAATCACAAGTGCAATTGAATTTTTTTTCATGGCATTCGTCGTATTTATTGTTTATTGTTTATTGTCTACAGACGTACAACGTAGACAGACAAGTGCCGGACTCGGCGGGCACGGCCACGGCTATGTTTTCCGGTGTCAAGGCCCAATACAAGATGCTTGGGCTGGGATACAAGTCGAAATACAACACTTGCAACAAAACGGTTAACGAAGAAAACCAGTTGTCCACCCTCGCGACTTGGGCTCAGGACACTGGTCTTGACACCGGTAAGTTTTATATCTAATAATTTTTAATTTTTTTATTAAATACTTTTCATGTTAACTATGAATTTTGTCTTGAGTCAATTTATTTTTTACTTTATTGATGATTTATTTTGAATACTACACACAGCACCGTATCATCGCCTAAAAATAGATCGCTGTCGTTACAAAACTTAAATTTAAATGAATTAAAAAAAAATTCCGATTCGTAAAACAAAATTTTTTCTTTTTAGAACATAGAAAACAGAAATATTTTTGTCTTAAAAATGTATCTTCCTAACTTAATTTTATTTTTTTATTTTTTATTTCTGATAAAAAACAGTTTCACATGGTTTCTATCAATGTACACGAGTAAAAAGTTACTCTAAATTTGAATGACAAACGCTTTTACGTAAGGATTTTTTTTAAGGATTAAAATATAAAAAAACTGTTTCACGAGTGGAAACCATTCAGTATTTTTCTTCTACAGTGTAAAAAAAAAGTACGGTTTGAAATTGACACAATTAACAGTTCATTTCTTTAACTTTTTTTCAAATTCATTTCGAAGGTAACTTCTCAAGAGTAAGATTTTAATCATTTTTTGCTGTGAAGAAACTCGCATGCATTCTTGAAAAAAAATTTGAAGAAAAAAACATGAAACCATAAATATGTTCAGTCGTGCGTAAACGAGATACTCGTTTCGTAAAAACTAAACGTCTTTTAAGTTTAACGGCTTATATTTTAACTACTTAATAGCTGAATACGATTGATCACGGTAGGAAATTTATTGAACAAATGAGTTACCGAACAAGATTATTTCAATTTAGCAATAACAAACGGAAAGAAAAATTTAGATTAATTAGTATGCACTGGATTCGTTATAAAATACCAAGATAACATTTATTGCGCAATGATTGAACGTTTATCACAAACCTTAATCATTATCTTACATTTATGATTTTGCTGTAAATTTTCCTCGGGGGTACGAACTAACAAATCTTTAGTTGCTTGAATATTTTCGAAAGCATTGCAGTTGCTGCAAGCTTCATAAACTTTTTTTTTTGTCTGTTTGAGGTAACTTTATAAATATTTTAGTTCAGTAAAAGCATCATAAATGGTCAAATTATCATACTTGAGTTGCATTTACAAATAGAGTCAACGACCATTGCGCGTATCGGTGTTTTGCAATGCAAGTCGTTATATACATCATGGTTCACTTGATAATCAATGACAATTTAGTTACGCGTGTATGACTTACATTATTTACAAAATCATTTTTAGTGAATGAGATTGAATATTTTTTTATTTATTCTTATAAATTTTAGTACAGTAGAATCATATTTTCACAACGATTAAAAATAAATAAATTCACGTTCAAGATTTTCATTAAGCTCGAAACTCTCGTTGAAGACAGACATCATTTAAAGATTTTGAAGAAATTTGAAAATAATGTCTTTAAGCGAGTTTAAACGAATTGAATTCTACCAAGAGAGACGGATTTTACCTAATGGCTTATATATAATGTATGCTCTGCTGCCGTACGCCAGGACCGATAATTCGTGGCGGCGCGGGGGGCGGCCGGGCGACATGCAGCACTAGCACGCTGTCACTAAACTCAATTGTCAATCAGTACACGTTGGACGAAGGGGCCTTGGCGAATATAAGTTTCAGAGTAACACGCGCGACCCTGATGATGGGCCGAGCGCTTAACCACAATTATTGTGTATATATTCTGAAATACATTTACTTTTACTACCATGTAGCTCTCACTCGAAAAAAATTATCAAACTTTTTTCAAAGTAAAAAATTTATTTGACCTTGATAATAATAAAAAACAATAATCGAAGTTTAAAAGTACAAATCAAATCTTATCAGGAGTACAAAAATCATAGTTTTTTCAAAAGATGTCTGATAAAAACTTTTATAAGTAATTTCTAAAAAGTTTTTTAATTCATAAAATACCAATTTCAAAAAGAAGCTGCGTTTATCTTATATCAGTCAATTTTTAATTTTTACCCATAAATTAGTTTGATTTTAGAAAAATAACTGTCATAAGAAACATAAAAGCAGGAAGTATTTGTAATAAATTTAAGTACAATTTTATGAAGAATGTAATGCTTGAGTCTCTCATAATTATGAATTATTATTTTTTATGTCAAATCATACAAATCAATTAAAAAATTATTAGCTTCCCGAAGTCATTTAAACAACTTCCTCAATAATTCGTGCAACAAAAAGATAAACTCACCATGAAAAGAATAATATGCCACACTTTAAATCACACGAAAAAATGATTCATTCCAATTTCAATTTAATAATCATTTTTTCGGTTTGATAAGCTAATTTGCATAATAAAAAGTAGATATTACTAAAATGGTAGCTCAATTTATTAGAAAAATAAGTTTAGTGATGGTAACAAATATTTCTTAATTTACTGTAAATTAATTAGTTAAAAAGAACTTCTCCCCTCGATTACAGAAGTTATATGAGTAATTTTTATGATCCAAATTAAATCAATTTTTTTAAAAGACTAGCTCTTATTTAATAATGGAAAAGGAAGAAAATTTTTAAATCGCTTCTGACAGAAATTTTTTTTTTCTCTCTTAAATATTTTACCCAACGAACCATACAGTTGTCTTTGATAGAAACTGATAAGACTTAATTAATAAAATAATGTAGATAATAGTTAAAAGACAAATTATTATTCAGGAAAATAAAATTACACTGAATAAGCAATTGATCGAACAAAAGTAGTATGAATGTTAATGAATGAATGAATGAAATTGGTTTTTTCAGGTTTCGTGACCACGACGCGAGTCACGCACGCGACTCCGGGCGCATTATACGCGCACACGAACAACCGTGACTGGGAATGCGATGACAAAATACCCCCAGAACACCGCAAGTGCATCAAAGACATCGCCAGGCAGCTCGTCGAAGATGCACCGGGGAACAAGTTCAAGGCATGTATTTTTTATACTCAAACACATTACGAATACATCAGTTGGCCGTGAAAACGCTTTTTAAAACTTTGAAACCATGTGCTTTTCGTAATCATTTAGATGGTATTTTTAAAATAAGTCTTTAACGACCTGATACCGAAAAAAAATGCTCTCGTGCACGCGTTTTACACGTGGTTGTTCTTTTAAATCGTTCGTCCCATTGACAGGTGCGTAGTTTGCGGTTATCTCTTGCTCTCTCAAAGATGTTTTATCGATTTCAACATTTACTATACTAACGAGGAAATCTATCTTGCATTTTATGTACTCTAAAAATAATATTTTGAACTATCAATAATCATTATTAAATTTTAATTTCAATTAAAAGTTTAAATAAATTTTTATTTTTTTATTTTGCACTGAACATTTTGTGCATGAAAAATAAATTCAGGGCTGAAAAGGATGTTACCTTTTAATCATACTAGAGCCAGTGGGTAGGTTTTATAAAAAGTTGATTAATGAGATGAATAAATTATAGTAAAAATTAAAGTAAAACGCTTTTTAATTGTTCAAAAAAATTTTATCAAGTAATTTTTGGAATCTACGTTGCTGCGATTTAGAAAATGACTTAATGCATTGTAAAGAAACGTAAACTATCAAAGTGAAAAAGTGGCGGTTTTACCCAGCTCTCCCTTATACGTTGACGTTATGACTCAATCACCGTTATTACCAACCAATATAAATTTTAGCTCCAGTAGAGAGCTCACAAAAAAAAAAATGAGTAAAATGTCCAAGAGAAATCGGTACGAAAGTAAGCGATTTCGCTTTTCAAAATTTTTTGCAACAATATGCAATACACTTCCAGAAATACGACGTTTTTTGCAAGATAGGAAATTTTGTTCGAGATTCGTCTGCGGATCGGAAGTTTCACCTCGAGTTAAAATTTTTGGATTTTCAAATTGCTCTAATATTAAATTTAAAATTTTAGTGAAGCGCTAAGGTCTATATTATCGATGCTAATGTTCAAATCGTTAAATGATTTAAACAGGTTATAATGGGCGGTGGAGCAGGTATGCTGGGACTGTCGGGTTTCCCCCAAACGGACGACGCCTGCCGTCGGAAGGACGGCCGTGACCTCACCCGGGAGTGGCTCAACGAAAATCCAGATGCAAAACTCGTTACCGATGCCCAGGAGCTGTTTGGTATTGACATAGCAAATACCTCGAGACTCATGGGGATTTTTTCGGACGACCACATGCCTTATGCCGCGGTCAAGAGCACCAGCGTCCCGTCTCTGGCTAATATGACCCTGCAGGCCATCAGGATGCTCAAGAAAAACAAAAAGGGATTCTTCCTCATGGTAAGCCGTATTCTAAAAGAAGATATACGGGTCTCTGCTGTCATTTAGTGGGCATAATTTATCAAAAAAATTTTAATCTATTAAAAAAAAAAAAAAAAAAAAAAAAAAAGTAAATGACCAAAGCTCGATAGCCTTATACGACACGGATGCACCGCAAGGTCAACCCACTTGCTATGCAATTTCGAGCGAACATAACTCTAGATCCAACGCTCGTCTAATGGCCAGACCACCAACTTCCCATAATTTATTAATCGCTGTGTGACATAATATGCGTACATTAGCTTGGCTGTCGAGCATTGCCGCTCAGTGGTGGCAATACTCAAATCATGACTTTTACTATTATATCCGTCTCTAAATTAAGTGACAAAATTCTACTTCTCGAGTTAAATTGTGTTTTATCAAATTACATGGTGAAATATTACTAGATTTGAGTACAATTTAGAATATTTTTTCTATTTTCATTTCAATATATTTATTTAAATTTCTAAATTAACTTTGATTGATTTATAATTGATTTTGAGATATAATTGATTTGATTTATAATTGATTTGATTTCAGAAAATTATAGCTTATCGTTATCTTTTATCATTTTATCATGGTAGGAGAATTAAAAAAATTTTTAAATTCTTCAAAAAACTTTTGCATCAGACTTTATTTTTATAATCTTACGTATTCCAAAAGTAAATGATGAAAAATTGTAAAAAAATTGTAAACGCAGGTCGAAGGTGGTAAAATAGACCTGGCTCACCACCAAAACTACGCGCAGCTGGCTCTGCGCGAGGTGGCCGAACTCGACGACGCGGTGGTGACCGCCACGCAGAACGTTAACCTGGACGAGACCCTGATCATCGTGACGGCCGATCACTCGCACGCCTTCACCATGAACGGCTACCCGGAACGAGGAAGCGACATCCTTGGACTCACAGAGAATTCGGGGAGTAGCATGAAGTACGAGACTCTCAGCTACGCCAATGGACCGGGATACTTTTACCACAGGCTCAACGATACCAAATCCTCTAAGGACAACGACACTTGGAGGGAGCTTGAACATGACCAAAATCGAAACGATCCCTTCTACAGACACTTTGCAGCGCGGTCCCTCAAAGACGAGACTCACGGTGGCGAAGATGTTGGAGTTTACGCCATTGGTGAGTACTTTATTTTTTTTTTTTTTATTGTAGATTAGACGCTTGACCAAGGTGAACTACGATGCCTTTATTGCTAACGAAAGAAATATCTAGATGATGTTATTAATTTTATGAAAAGATTCAATTCAGTAGAATTTTTGAAATGTAATTCTAAAAATTTATAATATATTTTTAACCAAAATATTTCTTTTTTTTTAAGCTTTAAACATTATTTTTAAAGAATAATTATCTCATGATCAATTTTCTAATACACTGAAGAATTAGTTGCTATCCAATTAATATTTAAAAAATTCTCAATAAAACTTCAATTAATTAACAGCAAATTTATTTGAACAAGAATTTAAGTTACTTAATCGCTTTTTAGTTTTGATCTTATACTCTGTAGTACTTATTTAATTGTATCTTATTTCTTTTTTCAAAGCAAAAGTTTTTTTTATTTTGACCCACTGACGCACTTGACAGCTCTTAATAAATTTTATGATATGTCCAAGGCTCAATGGAAAAATTACTCCCGCTTTGTTAAATGTATGTATGATTGTATTTGTACGTCTTAAAATCTGCATTGAAGTATTCAATTTAAAATGTACTTCAACAGCTAAGAATTATTATGAAATAGAGAAAAAAAAAATTTTTCTTCGATTGCCATAGGGGAAACGATGTTCATTACTTATTCATTACTTGATTAACTAATAGGGGAAGTTAATAAACATCTATCAAAATCATGCCGTAAATGCTCTCCTTTAGTCCGAACGTTGTATTCACTTTAATAAACTAGTAACCTCCCGAGGGGCTACGCACTCCAGAATCACTGATGATTCTTTTGATTCTTATTGATTCTTTTTGATTCTTTAGTGATTCTTTCGTGATTCTTTTGGCAAATTTAAAGTGTTTATAGCCTTGGGTCCAATTTCAATTAATATTTTGTTAAAAATATTATTTTTCGAAGATTTTTAGTTGAAATGAAATCGATATTTTATTGATTATATTGATTTTTATGTCTGATCCTTTTTGTGATTCTGGAGTGCGTAGCCCCTCGTAACCTCCTTGTTTTAAACGAAATTTAAACGAAACACCTTACACGCTTTAAATGATTGATTTAAATAAAAATTGGATTACTATTTACTAAAAATGTATTTTTAATTAACACAATAATTAGGTTTATATACGTTAGTTTTTAAAAATTTTAACGAAAGAGTAATTTAACTTAATTATTTTTTTATATTTGTTTTCTGTAAAAAAATTTCTTCTCTAATCATATTAATTAATAAAATATATGTAAAATAATAGAAATATTATTATTAAGCTAAACTTACCACTTCTATACTAATACGTCGCTGCGCTAACGCTTGCTCGGTTGAGAACTTAATTATTTTTATTTTATTTTTAAATTGAAATAAAAAGTTTTAAAAAATTGTTATTTAAATCATCTGAACTAGTCCACTAAAAACTGATATTTCGAATTTCATATAAATTTTTGTAGATTCTGAAAGGTTTATTAATTATCAAAACTCAAAATTAACGCCCTAAAATATTTTAAATAAAAATACAAAAGTTATAAAAAAATGAAATTCAAGCCACTTTTTTTTTTAATTTACGATTTATGGACTAATTCTAAATGAAACTTAACAAAAATTTATTTACAGCCTTATGAATACAGACAGATCAAGATTAAATATTTTTCGTTAAAAAAGATTATTATTTAGCGATAAACAAATGGTGTTTTTACCGATTTCTCCTCCACTTAAATTAAAAATTTTCTTATTATAATATTCCTTGAATTCTCCCCTAGACGATCATGAAAAAAAAGCTGTGCATTCTCAATCAGGAAAATAGTATATTACACACCAGGCGCTAGAAAAGTATTAGCCAGCCCTATGGCAAAACTAAATTGACGCTTGAGCCGAAGGCGAGTGTAATGTTGTGCAATGTTTTTTTCATTACGATGGGAGGAAAACCCAAAGTCCCGCTCGGACACCGAGAGGGAATTTGGTGTTTTCGTCCCGGAGATATGAAAAAGCTATGAACATTTAATCAGTCAAAACATCAGGAAATATATATGTGAGGGCTTTGATCTAAAAACAACATAATAACATAGGAATCCCAGAGGAGTTAGGTTGTTTTTGGATCAGAGTCCTCGTATGTTTTCCTAACCTCGACGCGCGCCAGCTGCCGATATATATATGCATGTTTTCCCGGTGTTTTGACTGATTAAATGTTCATAGCTTTTTCACGCTAGTAGTCAGAAAGTACAATATTCGTTTCCGGTACGAGCCCGAAAATTGTACTTTCGGGCTACTAGCGTGAAATAGTATATTACAGTCCCGAGGGAGTCAAAAATGAGTTAGCCTTTAGCAAACCCAAATTGATGTCCGAGCCGAAGGCGAGGTCATCAAAGGTTTGCTAAAGGTTAGCTCATTTTTGCACTCCTAAGGGCTGTATACTATTTTTCACCCTAGTAGTCAGAAAGTACAATATTCGTTTCCGGTACGGGCCCGAAAATTGTACTTTCGGGCAACTAGCGTGAAAAAAATAGTACACTCGCCTTAGGCTCAGGCGTCAATTTAAGTTTGCTAGGGCTTGCTAATACTTTTCCAGTGCCCGGTGGGTAATATACTATTTTCCTAATAGAGAATGCACACCTTTTTTTCATGATCGTCTAGGAGAGAGTTTAAGGAATAATATAAGTAGACCTTATATAGTTCAAATTTCAAAATGAATGTTGGATTCGTAATCAGCAGCCCCTAAAACCTCGAATACCAAATTTCTAATTGATCTAGGACGTCTTAGTCACCTTTTTAAAAAAAGAAATTCGACGACAACGAAATGAAACTTCTTTGTTTTATAGAGAATAATTTAAATTACTAAACTATATTTTAAATTATTTACAATTTTAACGATACTAATGATTGTCTATTACAGGACCGTACGCACACTTGTTTAGAAGCACTTTCGAGCAAAATTACATAGCTCACGTGATAGCGTATGCGGCATGTTTCAAAGACTGGCCATCGCATTGTGACCAGGCGTACAACCGATACTTTTATGACGTTGCTAAGGGAAACTCTGCTGCATCGCCAGATAAATTGACCCTGCTTCTTCTGCTGCCACTTGGACTTCTTACTCGATTCCTCTAACGATAATTATGTCGTTTCACCTGTACGTGTAGTTCCTATAAATAATAATTGTGTGAATCCACTCTAAACCTCGCAACAAAGAGTGAAAGTGCGGTCGAAATGCTCAAGTTTAAACTTGAATCGTTGTTTATAATTACATCCTTGACAAAAATTTGTCAATTTATAGTTAATATATATGTATACATATTTTTATTTCATTTAGACTTATTGTTAGTTGTGATTCATTGAAACTTAATTTTTATTTTATTTTATTTTTTTAATAATACTCGTTCATTAGAAATGCTTGTATTGAAACTACGTGTATTTTTAAGTAAATATGTGAACTTCACAGATAATTTTAACTTATATAATGTTTGAAATACTTTGAACTATAATTCAATATTCATTCCGACGATAAAAATATATTTTATAATGAATTAATTTTTTTTTTTTTTTTTAATAAAAACTTATAATTTTTAAAAATAGAAAAAAAAACTTTTATATCTTTACTCCATTAAAAAAACAAAAATTATGAATGTATTTTTATACTGTTAATCATTATTGAAAAATAATGTAGTTTTGTAAAAAATTCCGGCTTTAAAAAAAAACTCATCTCATCAAAGTGTGATATTGAATGCTGAATTATGTACATGTGAATGGAGTTGGTCATTTAATTATTTATATTTTAAATAATTATACTTGAGAATAAGAAGAATATAGTTATAGTTTAAATTAATTCTACTTGATTAATATAGAAAAAACTACCTACTATACTATGTATGTACAATTGAAATGTAAATGATAGTATTTTTTACGAATAAAAGAAATTCTCATCAGACTATTTATGATGAAACTTTGTTTACTTAAAATTTTAATAGAAATATTTTGAAATATTTTTTTATCAGTTTAAGATTTCATTGTAATTTTATCGAAGTTTACGTTATCAATTATCTGTCACCATTAAAATATAATGTTCGTTAGTAAAATTTTGTATAAGTTTTATAGAAAGTTTGAATGAAATGCTTTTAAAAGAATTTCTAAATATAATATCCAATAATGTCCAAAATTAATCTTACTATTAAACTTATTGCGGTAACAAAATATACTGTGCAATCAAATAGAAAGAGTTTTAACTTCTGTGCATAAAAATATTTCTTGACCGGTTTGATTTCCAGATATTTTTGAATTAAATAAGAGTTTTTTTAATTAAATTAATTACCGTGTAAAAATTGAAATCAGTACATTGATAAACCGGCTCAGGTATTTCAAGCTTGCACAAAAATTGTATAGACCGTATGTTTGAAAATATATATTTTATAGAAAAAATGTAACCATCTGAATATTACTGTCAGTATTCATACTATTATAAAAATAAGAAAAGTTTTTTTACAATTTTATCAATATAATGTCTTCTGCCACATGCAGGATTTTATTATTAAAACAAATTATTAAATACAAAGTTGTACTAAAATGCACAGTAAGATGTTTAATATTAATAAGCATTATTATTTTTTGTAATGATAACAAATAAATACATTACTTATGAAAATAAAAAAACATTTTCTTTATACCTTCTTCGCAATATTTATTTCTTAAATATGCAAAACTATCAAATATTTAAAACTTTAATTTTGAGAAAAACCGTAATTACTTTAACGAACCAGCCTATAAAAAAGAATCAATTTCGCTGATTTCAGTTTTAAAAATATTTTTGAACTCAGCATACTTTAAAATAAATTCAAATTTAATAATTTTTAACTGAAATAGTAAAAAAAAAAACATTAAATTTTTTTTATGCATATACTTATGTACCAATAGGTAAATCAAATATTCAGACATTGGGGTACATATGTATGTATACTAAGGGGAAGGGAAAGGTAATCTCTCAGCTGAAAAAGTTTTTCCTAAAATGTAAGGCTAATTTTTATTGTATCTTTATTTTTTTGGACTCTAAATGTAGCTTTTGATGACAGTTAGCGCGCTAAACAGCTAGTTTCTTATTTTATTTTTTATTATTTTTTGAATTCAATCCTAACACCATCCACATTATTAACTTTTGGCAATATTCAAATATTAGTTTTACGAAAAAAAAATAGTAATTGCAAAAATGGGCTCTTTAGCGCGCAAACTGTCATCATAAGCTACATGTAAATTCAAAATAGATTAAAATCTGATAAAAATTAATCTCAAAATTCATGAAAAACTATTTTAGCTGAGAGCTCATATACCAATTCTCCTTGAATCTTTCACATCTTTTCGTTTGAAAGTTAGATATTAGAAATTTAAAATTCTTAGATTTAAAAAATTTTAATTTTATTTTAATCAAAAATAAATTATGAGGAAATCATAACGTAGATACATATAAAACAAATGCATGGAAAATTAGATTTTAGGTAAAATTCTTGATATGTATAACTGAAAAAATTGTAATATAACCTAGACCTCGTTGAGTCAAAACAGAGTCAGGGGAGAACTACCTTAAAGTAGAAGAGTGATTAACTATTCAGGATAATTGAAATAAATTTAGACATTTAAAAAAAACTGTATTTTTTTTTAACTTGATATGTTGAAGTCAGTCTTAAAAATAAAATAATTACAATTAATTAAAGTAATAATCACAAAGTAGGTGTGCCTATTATGGCCACCCCTGATATTTTGAATGAATGTCTTCCATGGCCACTCTACAGGGTAAGAAGAAGTCAAAAACAATAAATTATGAAGTTTTGAGTAGTCTGAACATTTAAAGATAACTGTTGCGTTCGTCCCATGGCAAAAAGTGGTTTTTAACACCTCTATTTTTATTGTTATCGGTAAATTAAATCAATACATTTATTGCTTTTCTAATAAAACAGGATGCACCCGATCGAAATAATAATTTATAGGCTCGGTTTCCTTTTTATTTTTTAGCAAACGCATTTTTAGATCTTAACGCAATGATTTGACATCATAAACTTTATCCAATCAAAAAATTTTTTCAT
The DNA here is from genome assembly GCA_038277355.1 of Encarsia formosa. Taxonomy (NCBI): domain Eukaryota; kingdom Metazoa; phylum Arthropoda; class Insecta; order Hymenoptera; family Aphelinidae; genus Encarsia; species Encarsia formosa. The sequence continues at coordinate 13,325,508 of CM076187.1, read as the reverse complement.
TATTACAAAACTTATTAAAAAATTCATAAATATGAAATCACTTGAGCAAAAGAGACCTAAAAATTAGAAAGTATCTGAGAAAACAGAATCTTGCTTTAACATACATCTCTTCTATGGTCGTAAAATTTAGTTCGAGGTGCTGCCCAAAATTTCTATTTAGAATGTTTTAAAATAGACTACTCTTTTAAGTACTGTCACTTGGCACGGATTCCAGGGATTCCCCTGAATACGCTGACAAAATAATTCTTGTAAATGAGAGGTGCAACGTCGTCACTCACAAAATTGCGCTCAGGCTTCAGCGACGCAAATGGATTACGGTGGGGCTCCTGCTCAACTTGGACCTCGCGAAACTCTCGGATGCGTATCAAATCACGAGGAAGCTCGACTTCTGTGTACGATGTGACCAGGATTGGAACTCCATAATTGCAAAATTTTTCAATTGTTTGAGGCCAGGTATCCTGAAAAAAGGATTAAATGCGGTTGTAAAATTTGCTTGAATTTCAACAGAGTAGCTATAATTTTAATAAATAAAAAAAAATTTCTTTCGGAATTAATCATTTGAAAAATGTGGTATATATCTCAAACATTGGAATTTCAGTTACAAGTTATGTTTTCACAAGACTCCTGCACTTTGAACCTACTCTATGAAAAGTGTTCTCAGTCTCTTTTTCTGAGAAAAAATCCAGGTCTTTTATTTATTTATTGAAATAAATTTTTTCAAAACCTCTGAATCTGGATAAATTAAACTCAAGATTTTAATATAAAATGAATCCGTCGTACGCATGCCGCATTTACCATTTAAAATATCGTATAATTAAATAAGATAGGTGTACCTATTGCTTCATGGCAAATAGTACATTTCGATACAGGGCGAAGAGGGTTGATTTACCTACTCGAGAGGTTCGCGGTCAGGGTGTTGCTGGTTCGAAATTTGAGGATGAATCTGGATTTATCTTATTGATCTAATCCATTGATTCATCCTAAAGTTGTGCAATATAACATACATTGTTAAAATTCTTGTGCAATAACATATCGTATTAAAACTGTCACCCAATAGCATATAAATAGCATATACGTCTTATTGAATTTGCCGTGCAATAACATACCTGATTGGAACTCCAAAAGACGACATCGACCAAAATAATCGTGGATAAGGTTTTTCAAAAATACTTTTAAAAATCTACAACACGATTATTTTGAACAAGAATATCATTCTTAATAATAAGGTATTCTAATCCATTAAAAAACTATTTTTTCATTTAACTCGAAGTCCATGGGTTTGCAGGCTCAGGGCTTGTGAAATAAATAAACTATTTATTTATCAAACTCGAAACTCGGGATTTTGGGTGTTTAAGATTCAATTTATAGTTTTTTAGCCTAAAGTCAGGACAGTCCCTCAGATTAAAAACCGCCTGTTAAATTTATTAAGCTTGGTAAAGATAGTACACCAAAGATGAATGAAACCTGCTAACTTTACAAACTTTTGTGCAAAAATTACTCTGTAGAATATGGAACAGACAAAAGTACCCCTTAGATGTAAAATCAGAGAACTTATGTTTTATTAGCCACGTCCGGATGTTACATCATGTACTACTACTGCACTTCTTGACGCTGCAGCCAGAGGTCACAACGTTTTAGAGTCAAAAATTCGAAAAAACTACGTAACCGCGCTACGAGAGGGCTGCGTGGCCGGGCTTCGCTCATTCTTTGTTTGTTGTGCCTAGAGTCAAGAGGTCGGTCGCATTCTTATATTTACTTTGGGAATCATTTTCTTTTTTTTTTTTCCGTCGATCATGATAAATTAATCCATAAAATGAGTGTAAGTGTTACTTGTGATTATAAAGGTGGTCTAGTGAAAAATTATACAAGTGATTAGTATTATTTAACTATAATGAGTGTAATCTAAATAAATTCACCGCAAGTGTAGTAAGTTTACAAGATTTTACGGAATTTTTCACTGTATTTGACAAGGCTGCAGAGTCCATGAATTTATATTACTAATAAAAAAAATATCTGCATTATTGCTTTTGGAAAATCAGTGGTTTTTGCAAAGTTGTATAATAAAAATTTTTTTATTAAAACAATCGCGCTTCGACAAAGACGCAGGACTAGGTGAATTTTCAAGTTTTTTGTTGTGAAATACATTTCTGATCGATAGCGTCACAGAGTAAATGAATTTATATAATTATTGAGACTCATGTCAACACTATTGCTCCTTGACAAAGTCTCAGGACTATAGTGTATTTACAAAGTTCTTCTTTTTTTTATTTTTTAGAATTTATCATTACATTTTTTGGAAAAGTCACAGGAGTTAATAAAATTAATATTTCTTGACAATGTCGCAAAATTGAGTAAATTTTTGAAATTATTAAATTTTATATTAGTATGGTTGCTACCTGACAAGGTCCTAGGGATCGTGAATTTTGAACAATTATTGAAAAATTTCATTAATACAGTTGCCTCTCGACGAGCCTCTCGATATGATTGTAGTGTTTGTGAATTTCAAATAATTATTGAAAATTATACTGACTACACCGACTCTTAGAAACGTGACAGAGTTAGTAGTGTATTAGATACTTGTTATAAAAAAAAAAAAAAAAATAAGAAAAAATGCAACGCCATCGTATTATAACAGTGGTTGTCCTTATCTGTTTACGCCGCGGCCCGCCTCTTCCACAGCTTACTTTTTACGACTCTTCAAGGAAAAGTCGAACTGTGAGCTATTGCAAGTAAAAAAAGAAAACTCCATACGGCGTTCATATGGAGACGCAGTTTGACTTCCTTTATGTATTAGACGCCAAAACCAAGGCGCAGTTAAAATACTTATATTTTTTTCGAAATTAAAATATTTTCTTTCTGAACGGATATTTTGAGAAAGCCTTTATAGTGGTGCAGGGTATAAAAAATTCAAACTTATCATTTCTTAGTAATCGAGTTAAGTACGGGAAATGTAAACTTGATCGGTAGTTTTCCAAAAATCTTAAAATCAGCTCACTGAGACGCAAGATACCATAAAAAACATTTCAGTGAATTTTTTAAGTAAGGTACCTGTACCTATTATGGCCCCCCTAAGCGAGAATCGACGTTGTGTCGAATCAAATCAATATTTTTTGAGGTGTAAGGTCTCATTTTAAAGGTTAATTCAAGAGCTTTAAAATGAGACCTTACGCGTTCGATTTTGATCAATGAGCTTGAAATGCCAGAGGATTTACCAAAACACGTTTTTTTAAGATACCTAAAATTTGTGTACCTAATATGGCCCCCTTAAAGTTATTTATTAATTCCGATTTGTTCCTATTTTTTAAATCAATCAGGATATGAGATTTAAAAAATTTCAAAATTTTCATTATTTTAAAAATTATTTATTTAAAAATTGAGCATTTTTTACAATTTTTTTGAAAGCTTTGCAACCAGTAGAAAAATTTCAACTTTAAATTTTTATCAAAGTTTGTTTTTTGAGCTAGAATGCTTTTTTATTTATGAAATGAAAAAAAGCTTTGAAAAAATTAAATTTATTTTTCTTAAATAACATTAGGATAGGATTTTCTAAAAAGTAAATATGAAACTAACACGTTGAAATATCGGTATTTCTACTAATTCGCGGAAGGGGGGGGGGCATATTAGGTACACTGCAGAATAAAAAGTTATTTAAGAATAAAACCCGTTAGAAAACGAGTTGAACAAAAACTAACATCGCGTTTTAAAGCTGAAACAATAACGAATCAAAGCTACTTACGAAAATTTTGGTCAGGTGTGTCTAAATATTTTGGCAGACCATTTTATCACAACGTAAAATAATAACGAAGGTATATGAAACGAGTTTTAGCAGGGGCCTTATTAAGTAAAACGATATCCACTAGAGGTAGGTATATCGGTCGATATATGCGTACATATTGTGAAGGCAGCTTTAATGTAGTCGGGACCGCTGCTAGCCGCCCAGATCGGTGAAGAGGTTAGGCTCGCCAGATTTGGTTGAAATAAATAAATGATAACAAATAAAACGTTTTTTCATCATCGTATTAAATATAAGCAGCAGTTAAAAATATTCAGAAGCTTGCCTATTATTTACTTAAATGGTTAAGCTGTACAAAGCTTTTTTGGGAGTTGATGTCAATGGAAAAATTTTATATACTCTAAGTACTTTAATTACTAACAGTTATACAATTTTTTGATAAAGTCTCTCAGGAAGATTATACCGAGATTATAATTATTATTATAGTTATTATTATTATTTGCTCTGATTATACCAGAGAGGTATCGAAACTCAAAGCAGCAAAAAATCATGATTAATCATTAACATCTACTCCTACCCACAAGGTCGTTTTTTACACATATTATTGAATTGCTGGACGAAAAATTCACGCAATAGTTACAAAAAAATAATAACTTTCAGCCACACAATATTATAGTTAGCATTATTAATTCCGCATCTTTTTAGCCAAGCTCTAAATATTTTCATCATTTAATTTTTTTACGCTTGATCTTAGCTCAAGTCTCTGACACTTGGAAATAATTTACATGGAGAGGATGGTTGCACCTATTAATTTTAATGGCTCTATTCAGCTGCTTTTTTACCCTTAAAAAATTTTGATATAAAATACTTATTACAAAAATTTGATCAAAAAAACTATTAGATCAATAAAAAAAAGCAACACGTATATCTTTAGATTAATAATTTTTTTTCTATTTTTCAACATAATTTTACTAGTTATTTAATTTTTTAACTGCTACTTATATTTAATACGATATAAAAAAAAGACATTGTATTTGTTATAATTAGTTAATTTCAACCAAATCTGGCGGATCTAACCTCTTCACCGATCTGGCGGGAGTGGGATTTTATATCTACACGGACAGAAAAAAAACAGGAATTTACTGTGGTAAGCTAACACGAAAAAATCGTGTGTGTAAAGGTGCAATTTCATGGGCGAGAATACCGAGCGATATTAGCGAGCGAGAATAGGCGAGCGATATTACAAAAAAAATATATAGGTATATTGTTTCTTGCATACCCTGCAGTAAAGTTTTTAGATTTTATTTAAAAATTTTTCATAACTTTAAAAAGTTTGTAAGAGTCTTTTATAACCTCTACTTAGAAATATTCTCAGATGGTTTTATTGTTTACAAAACTGATTATTTTTATACAATGTCAGGTAGTTGACAACATTTTTTTTATTGAAGATGGATCTTAAAATTTACGTATAAAAAAAACTTTTTAGTTTGAAGTGATTGAAAATTTTTGATATATTTATAATTTAATTAATGCAAATCTGTATAGAAATAAATGAAATCAATTTTTCCTACAGAGAGAACGACCAAGGTGTATTTATACTCGATTGTTGTTATTTATTAAAGATTTACAACTTTCCTCAATTTGACGAATTATAGTAAAAAAGTAGAACCCCGGTCTACTTTTTTACCATATTAACTGAAACCGTTAAAATCGTCTGCTTCTACATGCCAAATATACCTATATATATTTTTTGTAATATCGCTCTCCTATTCTCGCTCGCTAATATCGCTCGGTATTCTCGCCCATGAAATTGCACCTTTTACGCAGAAAAAATCCTAAGCGCTGTAAGAGAGCCAATCAAAATCACTCTGGTCACACCTGATTGCCTGATTGGTTCGGCTACAGTAGTGCTTAGGATTTTTTCTGCGTAAGGTTAACACACGATTTTTTTGTGTTAGCTTACCACAGTAAATTTCTGTTTTTTTTCTGTCCGTGTATATTCGAGGGTCGAACATTTTTTAAACGCTCGAAAACAGATTCGACCAACGACTAAAGATTCGACGATCGAAAACTGATTGGACCGTCGAAAACAGATAAGACGGTCGAAAGAAAAACAAATGAATAAATTTCCATAAAATTTACATGTACTTGAGGTTATGAAATTTTTTTTCGACCGTCTTATCTGTTTTCGACGGTCCAATTAGTTTTCGATCGTCGAATCTTTAATCGACGGTCGAATCTGTTTTCGAGCGTTTAAAAAATGTTCGACCCTCGAATATAGATATAAAATCCCACTCCGGCTAGCAGTCGACCCGACTACCTTAAAGCTGCCTTCACAATATGTACGCATACATCGCCCGATATACCTGCATCTAGCGGATATCGTTTTACATAATAAGGCCCCTGTAAGGCGTGCGCAAAAATAATTTTAAAATGTTCTAAACAACTCAAAACTTCATAATTCAGTGTTTTTGACTTCTTCCTACCTTGTAGGGATGCCGCATATCGAGCATATTCAAAATAACAGGGGGGGGCCATATTAGGCACAGGGCCATATTAGGTACACCTACGTTATAAAAAATTACTAAAAAATAAATTTGTGAACTCACAATATTTTAGTTTTTTCATGAATTTTTGAGAAAAAATATTTTTAGACATCATTTTGATAAAGTCGTCCACGTACAATCAAAGTTTAAAAAACCAAAAAACCCTAAAAAATGCTTTTAGAAACCGTCTTAGCCCATGATCAAACTCATCAAAAGTGAACTTAAGAATATTTTTCCTTGAAAGTAAATGAAAAAACAAAGAAAATGCGAGGTTGCAGAATTCTGTAACTGCAATAGGTTTTGAAAAGGAATTTTTTCGCCATAAGCTTATATGGCATTTTTAGCACTTTTTTGGTTTTTTAGCTAATTTTTCAAAAATTCTTCTTCAAAGCCTATTGAAATTACAGAATTATTCAACCTCGCATTCTCTTTGTTTTTTTATTTACTTTCAAGGAAAAATATTCTTAAGTTCAATTTTGATGAGTTTGACCCTGGGCTAAGAGGATTTCTAAAAGCATTTTTGAGGGTTTTTTGGCTTTTTTAAACTTTGATTGTACGTGGACGACTTTATCAAAATGATGTCTAAGAATATTTTTCCTCAAAAATTCACGAAAAAACAAGAAGAATGCGAGGTTACAAAATTCTGTGCGTGCAATAGGTTCGGAACAGGAGTTTTTTGAAAATTAGCTTGTTTAGATACTTTTAGAGGTTTTTGTGGTTTTTTTAGCTAATTTTCCAAAAATTCCTGTTCCAAGCCTATTGCATGTACAGAATTCTGTAACCTCGCATTCTTCTTGTTTTTTTGTGAATTTTTAAGGGAAAATATTCTTAGACATCATTTTGATAAAGTCGTTCACGTACAATCAAAGTTTTAAAAAGTTAAAAAACCCTAAAAAAGTCTTTTAGAAATCCTCTTAGCTCTGATTCAAACTCATCAAAAGTGAACTTAAGAATATTTCTCCTTGAAAGTAAATGAAAAAAAAAAAACGAAAATGCGAGGTTGCAGAATTCTGTAAGTGCAATAGGCTTTGAAGAGGAATTTTTGAAAAATTAGCTAAAAATCTAAAAAAGTGCAAAAAATTGCTATATGAGCTATATGGCGAATCAATATCAAGGCTCCATTGGACGGAATTATTGATGGATTTTTTCATTTTTTGATATTAGAAAACGATCCACAAAGTTTCGTTAGAACCGGTGACCCGCAGGGTGTATGTAGCCTCTAAGACCTAATGTGCAAATTTTTGAAAATTTGAACTGGAATTGGTCACCTGTCCCACCAGTAAGACTGTTTTCACTATAATGTATTGCATTTAAATTAAAATGTATTGTTTATTAGAAAATTTATTTTTTAAATTCATCATTTCCATTAAAATTAATTGCATCAACGCTTCATTTGCGTAAGTTATTGTATAACGCGCCTTATAGTATTGTCTTTTTGCATTGGACTATCGGTAAGAAGTACTTACAAATTACGTAATGGACGTAGCACTTTTTTAAATATAACATTAATTATTAATTAATCTCGACACGAGACTTACCATTTATGACATAATCGTAAAATAAGCAATAACGACAGTTTTATCATTTATTCTAAAATCCCAAGGACAGTTTTAAAAATCAAAGCAAATTTTTCTGACAGTTGAATTTTACTAGCTTGATTAAAAAGATTCATAAAAATTATTTTAATATTTAATGAGCAAACTTAAATCTATTCGAGCAATTTGATCTGAGAAGTATCAAATATTTTATCTTGAGCAATCTGACGCACTTGACTAACACTTTTTAAGTTCATTAAGATCAAAAATCAATAGTTTAACAAGGTTTTCAGTTCATTAAATTTTTGCGTACTTAAGAAACCTTATTTTAATAATATTCCTTACAGATGGAAATTATCATTAGTGACTCCTGTACTCAAGGATGGCGATAGGAGGGATGTTGCGAATTATAGACCTATTTCTATTATGGGTTTTGTTGCTAAATTGTTCGATGCTGTGGTTGCTAATAAATTATCAGTCGTAATACCCCTAGTGCTTCAAAATTCTCGAAAATTTTTCGTCTGTTTTATTGCTATATATGCAATAAAACCGGAGGAAAATTTTTGACAATTTCGGAGTACGAGGGGTATTCGGCTGGATTATTTTCCCCAGCTGAATTTTTAATGATGTAATGTAGGTTATAACCTACATTCATTAGTAAACAAAGCAATTCGAATTGCTATGCTTCGAATTGGAAATAACCGAAAATTATCGAAATCATTTTACCCCCACTCCTCCACCAAATGTCAAATACGGCGTTTCTATTGGTTGAAATTCAGCTCGGGGAAATAATCATCTTTACTTTCGCATAAAATATTTAAGGAGCAGCATGGATTTATTAAGGACAATAGTGTCCGTTAATGATAAATAAAAAAATAAGTATTGTTACGAATGTTATTAACAAAAAGAAAAAAAAATTCCCATACCGGGAATCGAACCCGAGCCTCCTGGGTGAAAGCCAGGTATCCTAGCCACTAGACCATATGGGATTGGTGATCAAACTCGACTAATAATTCAACATATTCGTACACTTTATAAATACGTAAAAAACAATATTTTACACATTTTTAAAATGTTAAAAAAAAAAAATCCTACATTGTAAGAGTATGATTTCATATGTTGTATTTCTCAACAGGAACTACATATCATACGAGAATACTTGTGTGTCTTTTTATATAACGGGTTGATAAAGTAGGTATTTACAAAAAAAATTATTTTCAACAGCATATGGTTATACAAATTTAATTTTAAATTTCTATCAAAAAGTTTTCAATTATTAAAAAATTATATTTATTTTTATTGAATAATTGAAATTACTGAAACAATAAGTACAAAATTTTAAAATTATTTAAATTACGGAACATGTCGGTAATATAGATGCCTATAGAAACAACAATGAAAATTTTTTTATTTTTTTATTTTTTAATGTTCAATGTTTTTACATAAAGGATTCAGAAAACAAAAAAATGTCTTAATAGCTTAGTAAAAATTGAAAATTAAAAACACAACACAGTTTAGTTTTTATGAACTACACAATTTTTATTCAAAAGTGACAGCTGTTTCAACGGCTTAGAGTTTTCATCAGACTTATTTACAAACTGTAACTAATAAATTTATGGGTATGTGTGGTTAATTAATCGTTCTTGTAAATTGTTATTTTCAAATAAATTCTCGCAATATTTAATTACAATATAAATTCTTTCAAGTAACAATATGTATATAGGGCCTATTTCAACTACCGCATGAGAGGTATACCACGAGAAAGAGTAGAAAAAATTGAGCAAGGATTTAGTAAAAATATTTGTCTGGGATAAATAATTAGCCAGTAATTAAACATTTAAGTTAACAAATCAGAATAAATCAGAGGCAAATGAGGGCGGGTACCACTTCTTTTGAACGTACGATTCATAGTTATGGAGGTGGGGGCAGGGTAGGGCGAGAAAATAAGTCCAAACATGTGTTTTTCAGTACTATAACATCTATATAATATCATCAGTAATTATTTAATTTTTATCATAAATTTTTTTTTCTATGTCAGCACAATTCAAGCAAACTTGACCAAGTTATAATCTCAAAATTACTTTAATTAGATTTATTAATTTATTTAATTTTTAAATTATGACTACGATTAAAATTTCTTTGAAATCGTTATTTCATAACGAATAAGATCAAATTGATCAAAGTTAAAATTTAATAATATCGATGAATTTTTTTTTTTTACCTATAAGTCATAAAATTGTTGAAACCCTCTTTGGACACTTGTTTCTAGAGCCCGACAATGATCGAAACGCAGAGCTTCTCTTTTTACTGCGTCTTGTATCTTAAAATCATGATTGCGATTTCCTGCGATTGAAACGTTATTGTTCGTGCAGCTTGGAGATTTGATAATTTCGGGAACTTATTAATAAGAAATGAAGGCAGCCTACAACGTATTGTTCCTCAAATTGAAGAGCAAGTACTTAATGAATTTCATTCGGGCCCTCGGAGAAGCACAACAGAAGTGGCTCAACAAATAGGAATTCATCATTCAACAATTCATCGTGTTTTGGCATGCATCTTTACCATTTTACTAAAGTTCAGAGATTGGTAGCAGGTGATAATAAGCGACTGGCTTATTGTCAGACAGTTGGCACTGAATAATGGTTACTCTTTGCATATGATTGATAATTTATTGAGGAAGAAAATGAAAGGATGGCTTTGAATACTACATATCCTGAGATTTTAAGTAAGAAATATTAATTTTCGGTTACTCTGGAGAATTTCTATAGTTATTTTATATTGGACAAACAGATCGCAAGATTGATGCAAGGTTGGCTGATTTCAATATTAAAAAGAATGAGTCAAATTCTGCTTGACACCTCAACGAGGAAATTTTATTTATTTGATAGGAATTATGAAATTTTGCATGTTTGCCAAAAAGGAGTTTTACTTTATGGTTTGGAATCCCTCGAGATAAATAGACTGAGAGATTTGGATTGTTTATTGAATAGCCGTAAATAATTAAATTAAAAAATTGCCAGAGAAGCAACAAATGTTAGTCAAAATTTGTTTCCAGTATGCAACAGTTCATCCACAGGGAAGAAGATACCCTAAGGACTGCATCTGTTTTTCGCTCATATTGCGATCATGGAGTTCTCGAGCTTATGATCGTATGAGAGATGACCATGTAATGCCACTGCCAAGTAGAGCTACCTTAAATGAGTTTATAAAAAATATTGGTTTGTCATATGGGTCTGACAATGCCATTTTCATTTGTTTTATCACACGGGTGCATAGAATGCTCTCATCCAACAAACATGGAATAATTTCAATTGATGAAATGTGTATCTTTGAATTAATCTATTTTAATACAAAAACGTTTTTTATTGACGGTTTTGTTAACTTGGGGATTGCCATAAAACCGAAACAACGTACGATAAGAGCAGACTATGCTTTAGTCATCTTATTTCAACCGTTTCAAGGAACTTGGATTCAACCGCTTGGTAAATTTTTGAGTAAAGGAGCTGCTGACAAACACGTTTTACAACAGCTAATTTGGGAAGCCATAGACCGTCTTGACAGAATAGGTTTTATAGCTGACGGAGTAACTACCGATCGAGCTCAGTGGAATAGAGGAGTATGGGAATTAAATAAAATTACTACAGACAAGGTCTACTGAAATCGTCTACGCAAACCAAACCCATTTGATTTAGATCAAAGTCCAAGACTATGGTTTATTTCGGACTTTGCCCATCTGATAAAGTGCTTGCGAACTGCGCTCATGGAATTATTGTGTTTTTTAACTCCAGATGAATTAGATAAAAAAAGCCATTGAGATCTCCCAGTACGAAATCAACTTACTCCATAACCAAAAACAAACGAAAAGCGAGAAAGAACTGAGGCTAAAGGCTGAAAAAGAACTTCGAGACCAGCTAGAGACAGCCCGAAGGCGAGGAAAAATTAGAAGAGCAATCGAACAGACAAAACAACTTAAAACACGTGAACAGGAAAAGAGATTTAAAATACTCAGCAGAAAATAAACTGAGATGAAGAAACAAGTAGAGAACGGAGAAGCCCTCAAGGAAGAAATTACCCAATGTAAAGGACTTCTCCAGGTCGAAAAACTGAAAACCCAAGATTTGACAGCTAAACTACATCTGTTGGAAAACACCCGACATCAGAATCCTTGGGCCTACTGGGAACTCAGGATGGAGTTAGACCAATACAAGCAAAACTTCAGTAACCAACAAAGAAAGAATGACTCTCTAATATCCCAGATAAACGAACTCAATACAAAAACTGACCATCAGGAATCCAAGCTAAATGAAAGAAGATCGTGGATCCATAGAAAATTACACGTGGCCCTCCCTCCGTTGCCATCACTTCTTACAAGAAATTTCGAAACACAACCGATCCAGACCTCTCGAATAAACCCGACACGTTTCAACAAGAGTCACAGACCGAAGTACGAGTTAGTTCTGAGGTCGAAACTCAGACTGAATTGCCAGTTAGTTCAGAGATTGGAATCCAGACTGATTCCCAAGTAAAATCAGAAGAGGAAACTCAGACTAAATTGAAATTTTCCCAACAAAAGAACCAAAAACTCAAGAAGCGTATGAGATATCTCAAAAACCAGATAAAGTTGGCCACCGACCAAATAAAAAGACAGAGAAAAGAGATAGGCTTCACGCAAGAAGCACTGCATAATAAGAATCATCTGGAAATTACTCAAACTCTAGAGACCGCAGTCTGGCCAAACACCGAGGAAGAGGTCGAGAAAATTCTCAAGGCTAGATAAAGAGTTAATTACAATTGACCAAACTACCCACAACGAACTAGGAGACGAGGCAGAGTTATTGAGCACTGTCAAACCTACCCTGTACAGTCAACAACCCTCAACCTCTACCCCTCCAGTCTTCCGATTCACTGCATCCAAAAAAGGGCCCCTTAAAGAAAGCTGCACCAGCCAGGGGCAGCTCAGTTGCAGACATCCTAGTATCCTCAAATCAAATTTTGAGTGACTAAGGCGCTTTTCAGTTGCTTATTTAATTAACTTAGAGTGATTTAGGATAGATTCAATGACATAGAATTGATTCAACGAATATCAGCGTTGATAAAAGCGATGACTTCGAACAGTCCCTCAAATGCCCTAAAAAAACACAGCTGTGTTCATAAAGGGGTTTGTATTATATGTATATCAATCATGTTTGTAATGTATATTCAATTATTGTACTCAATAATTATAAAACAAATTAATTGCAGACAATAAAGAGTTTCATAGATTACTTGAAAAAATGGAATGAACTTTACGAACAAAACAAAAATGCTTGGGAGTTTCTGATCACAACTCCTACTTACAAAGGACTCATAGTATCTCTGCGGGCTACACTTGAAATGGCCGACCATTTATTCACTAATCACGGCTTTGAATATTTAATGACAGAACGATTGAGTCAAAATAAATTGGAGGTAATACTTAGGAGTTATTTCAAAGAAAATATTTTTGATGTTATATTTAATTGAAATTTTATTTTTCATAGCAATTTTTCGGAGCAATAACACGGACAGAAAAAAAACAGGAATTTACTGTGTTAAGCTAACACGTAAATTTTCTGCGAGCGCCACACATAAAAATCGTGTGTTAGCTTTACGCAGAAAAAATCTTAAGCGGCACTGTAGCGGAACCAATCAGGTGCGACCGGAGTGATTTTGATTGGCTCCAATACAGTGCGCTTAAGATTTTTTCTGCGTAAAGCTAACACACGATTTTTATGTGTGGCGCTCGCAGAAAATTTACGTGCTTTAGCAGCACACAAGTTTCTCGTGTCCTCCACAGTAAATTTCTGTATTTTTTCTGTCCGTGAAGAAATTCTTCAGGGTCAAATGATCACCCCGATGCAAAAGTTTTTGCCCAGAGTTACAGGATACTCAATACTCAAATATTACTCGAGCCCACAAAAAACGCAAACTTTGAAAGCGATGAAGTTCTGCAAATGTTACTAGATAATGAAGAACTAGTTGAAACAGAGAAAAAATTTCAAGAAGATTGGCTAAAAAAAATTTATTCTATTCTTGAGAAAAATTTTGGTCCTGATTCAGAAATAAATGCAGAAGAAAAAGAATTAGTAAATGGATTTTTATTGCTGCAAGAACATGACTACGATGTTACTACATCAAGTCCTTACGCTGTTATCATACTTGGCAAGATTTTTATCTCGAAAAGCACAGCAATTCACCAAGTGCAAAGATTGCATGGATGCTTTACAAAGCGAATTCAAGGATTCTGAGAAACACAAGTTTATCAAACTAATGGATAAAGGTGGATTATTTTATCCAAGTGAAGAGCTAGACTATTTAGTAGATTATGTAGAAGACGTTGTAACACAAGTAGTTTCCGCAGATGGAATTTGATTTGACACTATGATTCGTGTAACAGACACATTAGTAGATAAGAACGATATCGAAAAAATGCCCGGTGTTGGCTTTCAAAATCATAAGTATAGTTTAACAAGAAAGGTTTTAAAATCTCTGCTCACAACAAGAGGAATATTTATTTGTAATTCAGCTAATCAAAATGAAATATTTTATTTTTCACCTCGGTATATTTGCCATCATACACCGGGTCGTCGAGCACATGGTCCATCATGCTCGAGTACTTCTGGTCAAGCGCGCCAACAAGATAAGGTAAAGATGAAAAATTTTGATTACAAAAATCGCTACTTTTCAGCATTTTGAATTTTATTGAAAAAACAAAGCATATTAGACTAAATCTTTTTTTACATACTTAAATTTTAGGTTCTTAGGAACTTAAATAAATTTTTTTTTTATGATAATTGTATTTATTTATTGAATAATTAATGTTTAAAGTCAAGATCTTTTATGCCTCCGTTTAAAGTCAAGGCCCCAGTTTATTAGACAAGTTCAGCTTTGGCCCCAGTTTATGGAACACTTTTTTACGTGAAATCCCGTCTGTGACTTAAGTGTCCCAGTTGATGGAACGGAATCGTCAAAATTCGAGGGTTTCATCACTCTCAAACACGAACAAATTAAAAATCTAACATGAAAATTAGATAAACCGTTCCATCAACTGGGGTATGTAAGTCACAGACGGAATTTTACGTGTAAAAGTGTTTCATAAACTGGGGCCAAAGCTGAAGTTGTCTAATAAACTGGGGTCAAAAGGTCTTGTCTTTAAACATTAATTATTCAATAAATAAATACAATTTTCATATAAAAAAAATTTATTTAAGTTCCTAAGACCCTAAAATTTAAGTATGTAAAAAAAGATTTACTCTAACATGCTTTGTTTTTTCAATAAAATTCAAAATGCTGAAAAGTAGCGATTGTTGTGATCATAATTGGCATCTTTACCTTATATGTACTTCGAAGCTTCCGCGGTAATACGCGACGACTTGAAATTTGCTTCCAGCCTTCTGAACCACCCCCGCGGATTTTCAGGCCAAAAGGGTGGTACGCTCATTCCGATACCACTTACACTTCCTTCGGCTGCGGCAGCCTTAATTGCGTCATCCGTGACTTGGGTCGTCCCAGAGCTGGATTCGTTGACAGTGACATTTCCGTCTTCGTTTACCATTTTTTCACCAAAAAGAATAAAACTCGCACAAATATATGCCCACACACAAAACACTGATCACGTTGGAGTCACCAATTTGTGGGCATAGGTGCGCCGGGTTTTGGTGAAATGATAACTCGAAATTTAAAACGTATAGACTAGAAAATTTATTTTCGTCCCTCTAACCTCAAAATCGGAACTTCGCCCCTTGTTTTCGGTTAGAAGGACGAAAAATAGTATATTTCCCTTAGGCTCGAGGGTTCGATTTAGCCTCCTCGTTGCAAC
This sequence comes from Encarsia formosa, assembly GCA_038277355.1. NCBI lineage: Eukaryota > Metazoa > Arthropoda > Insecta > Hymenoptera > Aphelinidae > Encarsia > Encarsia formosa. The sequence continues at coordinate 13,309,857 of CM076187.1, read as the reverse complement.
CCTCGCCTTCGGCTCGGGTCGCAAACCTCTCGGAGGCCAAATCGAACCATCTCGCCTGCGGGAATAATATACTATTTGAACAAGCTCGATGCGAACATCTCGCAGAGCAAAACTCGACTGTCGTTACCGCAGGTCAAAAGGGCCCTGAAGTACTTAGTGAATCATTACACTGAAGTATTTCAGGTATAATTAAGGCATCGGGTGTTGGAGCCTCCGTTCGGCTCTGCAGGAAACGTACCTGCGTCAAATTAGAGCCTGAACGGAAAATTCCATGACTCGATCGCCACAATCTATTTGAATAGAAAAAAAAAAAAAAAATTTAAGTTACAGTAAAATTAATATCCACAAAACTTTTAAGTGTGATTTCATTATTATTTTTAATCATTGGTAATTATCAACTTCAAAATTATAATACAAAAAAAGGTCAATTCGAAAAAAAAAAAAATGATCGTAAAATTTCCTCCCGGGGAGCGGCTCCCCTCCGTCACTCTTTTCTCTCCACGGCAGCGCGCGGCGTAGAGCAGGTCACTTATTTACTTTTTTTTTTTTTGGTCCGTTTTACTACTTGGACTATTTACTTTCAACCCCTGCTCAACACGTATTAGGGAGACTCGAAGGTCGAAAGTAGCGACAAAATTAGTTTATTTTTTCGGCTCTTTTCCGATGGATTCAAAAAATATTCAAACTCAAAAAGAGTATTTTATTTTTTAGTTTTTTAAAACCTGTAATAAAAAAACCAAACAAGCTAATCTAAAATTTCTTGTTCTGATCATAATTTTTCAATGAAATTTGGTTAATGATACAATGAAAATAAAAAGTTCACCTGGGATCTGAGAATTCCGTCTATTGGCTTTAAACGAAAAAAATTTCTTCGCTTAATCAGAGTTTTTGAATTTAAAAATAAAAGCATACAAACCTGATTAGCAAAACCAGTCGTTCTGTACAATCCTGGATTGAAAAGACATATTAAATCTGGCTTGTCGTTCTCTATTTGGTGATAAAGTTTACCACAATGGAAGATTATGTCGATTTTTCGGTTTTTATTACGACAAGAAGTGCAAAGTCGTGGACATTCGAGGACCTTGGCAATGTCTGGAGGTACCTGCAACTCTGGTCCGCAGAATTCGAGCTTCAGATTTTTTATACCGGGTAGAAGATGAAGAAAAAATTTTTCCCATGCGGCAAGATTGGCGCACTCAAATTGAAGCTCTGCACCGATTATGTGAATTTTTACTACTTTTCGATTCTGAAAGATCAAACTGGTTTAAATTTAAATATTTTATAATATAATTTTAATTGTTTAGTTTCTTTTTATATCAATCTATTTTTGAAAAGTTAATTTTTATAAGTTTGAAATAGAACGGAAGAAAAATGACAAACTTACAACGATTTGATTGAAATGTTGAGTTTTTCGGAGAGCATAAAACGCTGTCAGCGCAGGACTAGCCACTTGCGATAGGGCAGCATACGAAGCGCAATCTATCTTTTCGTATATATAACCCAGCGTATACATCTTCTTGACAAGACCATCAAAAGTGCTTGGAACTTCGTCTGTTTGACTAAGCACGTAGTCTGGTATTCTTGGAGCGGCAAAACCATTTTCCTTTTGCATAGCCAAAATGGTTCGAAAGATCCTAAATTCTTCACAGTGTTTTTTATGATTTTCCATGTGGCTAGGATCTTCACAGAAGTATTCCATATGACATTCCAAGCAGGGTTTAAGATCTTCGCAGCTGTGACAAAGTCTGCACAATCTGGGGTACAGAAGAATCTCGCGCTCCCAAAGCTCTAGTCTTCGACCAAGCGCCGCTTCAACGATGTGTAGCAACTCTACCCGAAAGCATCTGTACTCGTCGGCACTGAGGTTTTTTGCGAGGGCGAGACCCTTGTTTTTTCGACAGATCTCAACAAGGACCTTACACAACTGCTTGTGTGACTTGAAGTTCTGTTGGCGGTGTTGGCCTGCCGTTGAAAAAAAAAAAATTAATTTTTTGAGAAATTGAAAATTTTGAGAGTTTTCGTAAAAATAAAAGCAATAAGCCAAAATGCCTCTATAATAACATGCCTGAACAATAGACAACCATTTGACAATCTTCGCAGGGAAACTCAAGCTCACAAGGCTGAGAGCACGCATAGCACAGACTGCTTACGAAGTAGAGCCGAGGACGGAACTCCAGCTGCAGTTCAAACTCGTCGTTCTCAGCATCCTCTGGATGATAGGCTGCTAGGGAAAGTCTATCTTTTATCAGAAGAGGCTCGTCATTTCTGTCGCAGTCTACCTCGAGAGGATTTTTATTTTTGAAACTCGAGCTAGATGAATTGATCATCGACGTCGAAGTTTTTTGAACATAACTACTGGCCTTCGATTTACGTTTTGACTTTTTTCCCATTTTTCAGTTTTTTAATCTGCAATGAAAAACGATGATTAATCTTTTTTTATCTACCATATTGTTTTATTTTATTTTTTTATAAGCGAAAATTCATGAATGTAAACGAAGCTCTCTCAGAAATACAAATTTGAAAGAAACCGTTGAAAATGTTACAAGTTTGTACCGTATCTGAATCACGTGTCGTAGTATAGAAAATACATCTTTTAAATGAGGCAGTTCTTTTCACTTTTAAAAAACTACAAAAAATGTAGGCCATAAACAATGTTAGTTTTATGAATTGACTGCAGCTGATCCTGCATAACTGCATTAATGAATTTTCATAGAAAACTGGCATGTTTGCACTTATAAATACAGTACAAACAATTGCACTGTTTTCTTTTAACGTCTACTTTGTTCAAAAGGTTAAAGAAAATTAATTTTTCGAACTTTGTTAGTAAAAAAAATAATTACCGATAAAATCAAAATCAAAATTTTTATTCAAGTGTTTTTTAAATTGAACAATAATATCGTTAACTGATTATTTTTTTCTTACAACGTTAACGAGATTTTAGCCCTTTTTGATGTTTGAAGAATATAAATATACACAAGCACACTTAAAAAGCAAAACTAGACAGCATCAAAGCGAAGCTTGAATCTGACTGATTACGGATTACACGTTATATTTACTGAACCATCGAATTACATTATTTAAACAAAAAAATTTATTTAAAATCTTTTTTGATTTTTAAATAATTGTGCTTGATAACCATAATATCAATAATTGATGCCAAAAAATTTACAAAAATATTACTACTATACAAAAATTTAAATAGAAAATTGTTTAATTTGGCAACAAAAATATTAAAAATTTTGAAGAACGCACATCATTTAATGATTTCTATTTAAGATGTACTGATTAATTTAGCTGTACAGTATAATATGAACTACAACAAATCTACTCGAATTTTATTTGGGATTTTGTATTAGAATGATTTATAAATAAATAAAATAAAAAATTCACGTTTTTAATATTCTGCACTGAAAAATACAATTATAAATTTAAAAAAAAAAAAAAAAAAAAAACTACTTACCTTTATAGCGTTTAAAAATTAACAAGAAGTGAGGTCAAAATCTTGTACAGGCATTTTAAGTTGAAATATTACGCAAGCACGGACTCACAATTACGGTAAATGATATTTAAAAATAACAGAAGTGCTTAGAGAAAATAAACGAGGAGGAGGAAAAAGCGCCACTGATGTAAGTAGCCGCAGCAGCAATGTGAACGAGAAAACACTGGCTCGCTAAATAACCGACGAGAGACGTGCAGCCGCAAGCCCGGGCTCTCGACAATGGCCATGGCTCTGTGTAAGTTTAAATTTAAGAGAGAGAGAGTAAGTTCGTCTCTCCCCTCCTCTCTCTCTCAAACGAAGCTTGCAAGCTCGTTTTCTATTGAAGGGATTTCTCGTTAAATGGGCACAATGCCCATTGCGTGCGCACTGTACCGATAATTATTTTAAAGCTGTTGCTGCTCTCACTAAATTCGATCAATTTCAAACCTGGTAAATCTGCTTTTAATTCTTATACTATTTTTTTAATTTTTAGACTTTTTCCAAGTTTTTAAATTTTTATCTTTTTTACAATATTAATTTCAATCCCTGATTTTGGTTTTATTTTTCAACTTTGAAATATCCACTTAAAAAATTATATTTTATCAAAGCTTTAACCCACACATTCAATTCATTTTTATCTAAATTTCAAAATTTATCAAAGCTTAAAAATTTTGTATTTACTGAACTTTTTTTATCAATTTTTTATTTTGCATAACTTATATAAAAGTATCTCTTGCCAAATCGGTAAAATTTCATTCTTAGGATACCTTTCGAATTTTTCCTGAAACTTTCATGTTTCTTGTCAAATTAGAAATCGATAATTTAATCCATTCCGACGGCAAATCGGTCTTGGGAATCCTTATACTAGCTAATAAACCGCATTTTACACCCTTTTTAAAACCATTTTTCCCAGATATATCTGAAGTAGCCAAATTTTTTTTAATGGCCCGAAAAAGAGTATTGCTGAGACTGCACCACCATCGGAATAAGTTGAGTCGTTTTTCGTGTGCCCAAATGACATATTAAAATTTCAATAATTTTTAAGGATGTGTTTTTTGGGAGTTTGATTTGATTATCAAATTTTGTAGATTTGTCGAAAGTTGCGTTATCTGTACTAAGTTTGATTTTTGATTTAATTTTTTTCTAAATTACTTGGATAACTATGTCTCATTGATTGATGTCCTTCAACTAGTAAACAATATTTGACCCTATGGCTTATTTTCAAAAATAATGTATTAATCAAGTTTGCAGTCGCTCAAATGATTCTCGTCAATGGAAAAAAAAGATACGAAATTATTCGAATTAATCATAATCTTTTTCGTAATATTTTTTAAGATAAGATTAAGCATGTGATCTTTTATTTCTTTTACTTAGTTTTAAAACAAACATTTTCATATTGAACGTACCTCCTAAGACAAAATAATAAAGTCAGAAGTGTTACTGAAGAGTCGCCGCTGACATTTTATAAAATAATTTTTGATTAATGACGGGTGCATTTAAACATTCTATACGTAATCGATTTAATCGCACTCAATGCTCTTTGCTATGAAAAAACAACCTACGACGAAACGAGTTTTACTCGGCGATTATATACGTCAAAATTATATACGGTAAATTGTACATGTGAGTTAATTGCGTGAATAGCATTTTAATGATCTTTAGTACATATACTATTTTTTATGTATTTGATTTAAGTTTAAATAGTAAAATACGACAATACAAAGATTAGGTTGAGGCGTAAGTATTTGGTCACACGTCGAGTCTTCTTTTAATTCGTTTGTATTCGGAAACTACATCCTAGCTTTTCAAAACGTTGCCCCTTCTAAGTAAAATAAATTTTTTATTTTAATACAATGTTAACATTGAATACGTTCTCCTGGAGTTTTGAGTCATTGAAAAAAATTTTTTTTTGAGGCTCTATAGAAAGCTGTGTCGGTCATTAGAAAAAAAAAAGTTCCTGTTATGAAGAGCTTTAAACTAACATTACAATGTTTTCTCCAAAACTACATTAGATTTCCAGATTTGGAACTCTGCAGATCATTTTTAGAGATCTGAAGTCAAACGTCCAAATAATTTAAGAAAAGATTAAAAAATGTGCTTTTTTAGTTTTTAGGTGTGACGGAAATGAAGTAAAATTTATTTTGGCAACTTAGAGATAAAAAATTTTATCAAAAATTATCAAAATTTTTTCAAAATTGCCTATTTCTTTTAGTATTCTCTGTAGTATTTTGTTGCCTAGGGTACTGTAAATTAATTTTTTTTTTGTTTTTTCAACAGCTTAAATTGACAGCTTTTCTTTTTTTTCTTACCTTTTTTTTATTTTTGAATTTTTTTACTAAGAAATAATTTTTTTTCATTAAAAAAATAATTAAAAATGAATTTATTTTTATAATTTTTTTAGCATCTATGATTTTTCTCACAAAACTACATGAAAAACTGATTACATTGAAATTATCTTTTCTGCTGAACACTCTTACGTCTATATATTACCCTAAAAAATGTATACATCAAGATTTGGGCGAAATATGTATAGAAACTCTGAGCACTAGGACAAGGCGTTAAAAGGCGGGATTCCAGATACTTTAATTTTTCAACTATGATAATTCATTGACGAAAATGATATGTATTGAAAACTCCAGAAAACTGTTATTCAGTGTCCAAAATTTCAAAAAATTGGAATAGTAGTTTTTTAATCTATTAAAAAACAATAATCAAATGTAGTATACTACGTAGTGTACCTAAAAAACTGTTTGCTAATGAATTTAATAAATTTTTTAATTGTACTATTTTTTCTAATAAAAATATAATATTATGTTATTAAAGATTCAAGAAAAATTTTATCTTTTGTATGTATAGGCAATCGCAAGAATAATTATGATAAGAAACATAGTTGTAGATTCACAAATAGAAGGTGTGGGTGTACGACGTATATACGTACATATCTACCTACATTTGTACACACTTTACACCCATGAAAAAAGCACGTGCGTGCCTGATAAGGTGCAAGCTGTGCACTGGTCACTGTGCGCAGCTTTTGCACCAAGTTTTAGTGCCGCGTATCAACCGCGATAGGACATCCTATATAGGCTAATGTAATTAGCAGCTGGTAGCAACTGTCAAACCACTTTCGTGCCACGAGTTCACCAGTCGTAACTTGTAAGACTGGCTATACTTATCATAAAAATATAGAAAAAGATCGGCTTGTTTATCGCTTAGCCGTTCAACGACAGGTACACCATTTATAAATGTAGACCCGCATTACACACGCCCAGCGCTGTACACCTGCTGAAAAGTGAAAACACTGTAATCCATCGTCTGCTTCGAGTATCTAATGACCATGGCTACTCGGCCTTTGAGGCAGTTTCTTTACATTGACGAATTTTCGCAGGCCGAGGAGAAAATCGTTACACCTCGAGGTCAGTACTACAGATTCATCTTCGACCATTTGATTAACCCGGCTTGTTTGTTCTATCCATGTTATCGCTGTAAACAAATCATCATGAGATATTATTTTTCTTAAATTTTCTTTTATCACAGACTTTTTATGAAAGAAAAAAAAATAGAACTTAGGTAGGTTACAAATTTAAGTAATTTTTTATGATAAGCTTTGTTGACTAAAAATGTTCTTGTTCAACATAACCTATAAAAAGATAAAACGTCACCAATTTGAAACTAAATATTGTTTTTTGTTTACTGCATAAGTTAAAATATTAGCTGTTTTTTTTTAGAAAGAAAGCACATCAAAATTACAATGAAATATTTTTGAAATTTAATAAAAACAAATCTGACGAATTAATTGTAAAATTTTGAGTTAATGTTTTTAAAATTAGAGTTGAAAATACGCTAGTATAAAAATATTCTAATAATTACGATCGTAATTTTAATAACAATGACTAAAATAATTTTAGTGGTAATTTGAAACTTGATCAAAATAATAAATGCTCTATAGATAACATAATACAGTGTAAGTTTTAATTTTAAACAGCTACATAGCTTAGTGTTGTTTTTTTATCTTGCCTAGAAAATGCATTTGCATAAATCTGCGTGGAATTTTTATTTATTGATTTTTTGTAGATAGAAGCTTGGGTACATTTTTTTATTTTTCCAAATCAAATTATATTAAGTATTCTGTCACTAGTATCAACTTTAAATTTAATACTGCACTGTCTTTTTACAAATGTTTAATTTCATTCAACTTTTATAGTGTGATTATCTTTTTTTTCTAAGAAAATTTTATTGAAAATCAATTTCCAGTATATTTACAAACTTTAATGAATAGCTGATTAACATTTCTGAATTAATTTTTTAATTTTATATTATTTATAAAATTATGAATTATTATTGAAAGTCATCGCATAATTTCAAAATGATAAATTCAAACTCAAAAAATTTTCAAAAAAAAAAAGAAGGAAATTATATAGATTAAAAGAAAAGTAGTACAAATAACTATAGTTTTTTTTATTTTTATATCCTGAAAACTTATTTTGAAACTTGTTCTTTTTTCAGAATTGTGTAAATACCTGTGACGTATGAACATAAAAATGCACGATGCAGAATCTGAAACAAAATACAAAACAAATACAAGTGAACTACGTCAAAGAAAATTTCAAGAAAAAGAGTTTTCTAAACTTAAAAGAAAAATGGTGGGCTCAGGCAGTGGAGAACCAATTGGTCAAGATCTGTCTGACATTAGGATGGAATTATTGGAGTTGGAATCAGATGATGATGAAATTTATGATTATTCAGATACAAAACATTTGATACCATCCCCAATACCAGAAGTTTCTATACAAAAAATTGACAGCTTTTCAAAAGACTTAGATGCTTTGAAAGATGATGAAAATGTTTGGTCTATTTCTATTCAGATGTTTATTCCATTTTTACTTGCTGGATTTGGCATGGTAGCAGCCAGTTTACTTCTTGATGTCGTTCAGGTAATTTACTTTGTTTAATTTTTGTGAATCTAAAAAGATTTCCCGGGTTAAGTAAAAAACTTTTTAATTTATATTTCTTATTGATAAAAAAATCTTACATTTTAGAAGTTATTTTTCTTGAGTATCGTTTATAATTAAAAAAATTGTATAATTTAAAAAAATTTCAGCATTGGCCAGTATATCAAGAAGTTTCAGAAGTTTACATCCTAGTTCCAGCTTTATTAGGATTAAAGGGTAACTTGGAAATGACTTTAGCTTCTCGCCTTTCAACTCAGGCTAATCTTGGACTTATGGACACAAGAAAACAGCAGTGGAGTTTAATTGTTGGAAATTTGTCTTTAATACAATGTCAAGCTATGGTTGTAGGGATGTTAGCATCTTTAGCAGCAGTTACATTAGGGTGGATTCCTGAAGCTCAGTTTGACATTCATCATGCATTACTTCTGTGTGCCAGTTCTTTAGTTACAGCATCTATTGCTAGTTTTTTATTAGGTTTAGTTATGGTAGCTGTGATTATGTTCTCTAGACGGTTAAATATTAATCCTGATAATGTTGCTACACCAATTGCTGCCTCATTGGGAGATTTAACAACTCTAGCTCTTCTTTCTTCAATATCATCTTTTTTGCATGACTCAATTGGTAACTTTAAAATACACGATATTTCTAAAAATAATCTTTTGAATTAAAATTTGAAAAATTTGATTAAATTTTAAGGTACTGCTTCATGGATTGCACCAACTGTGATAATTATTTGTATTTTGATAACTCCAATTTCGGGATACATTGCTGCGAAAAATCCTTTTACTAAAGAAGTTTTAGATCATGGCTGGACACCTGTGATATTTGCCATGTTGATAAGCAGGTAAACTCTAAAATCGAATTTTGCTTTTAAAATTAACCACGGACTATTTTATTTATTAAATAAATTTTAGCGCCGGTGGTTTGATTCTTGATTATACAATTTCAAGTTATAAGGGTATTGCCGTTTTTCAACTTGTAATAAATGGTGTAGGAGGTAATTTAGTGGCTGTTCAAGCTAGTCGTATATCAACAGATTTGCATAAGCAACAAAGTAGTGGTATTCAAGAAGTGCCTATTATATGTATCAGTCCATTTTATACATTTTTTTCTGCAGGTAATTTTAATAAAAAATCAATGTATTTGTAAATAGAGGAATTTTTATCACTTTTACTAATTTTTTTATAGTACTAGTACTTTCACAATATACAATACTACTATCTGTTAATTAATAATGCTTTAATTAAATATTGCCATTACTAACTTTTAGGTGGTCATGCCAGAACAGCCAGAGTACTTTTAATGATGGTCATTCCTGGTCATTTAATTTTTAGTTACACTATTAGTTATTTACAAGCTGGTCACACATCTTTTACTCCAATATTTATGATAATTTACTTACTTGCTGCACTATTACAGGTATATTAAATCTAAATTTGTTTATTGTTAAAAAAAATTAAATTTATGAAGAATAAATAAATAGTATTCGAAAGAGTGAGCATCATGGGTGTAGTAAAAAGTGGTTAATAGTAGTTAACAAAAGTTAACAAAGTTAGTCATTAACATATGACTTAGTTCTAATGTCACTTGGGCAAGAAGATTAGGCTAGGCAAAAGGTCTTCTACAAAGTGCCCTGGGAAAATGCAAAACGCACTCTAATAGTTGAGACACTGCATTAGTTATGAAATAAATTTCTAATTTCATTTTTTATTTCAGGTTATCTTATTGTTATACATTGCTCAGTTGATGGTTGTATGGATGTGGAACAAAGGCATGGATCCTGACAGCTCAGCTATTCCTTACTTGACTGCTGCTGGTGATTTAATAGGAACAGCTTTACTTGGTTTGGCATTTCATATTCTTAATGCAATTGGTGATGGAGACTCTGACGTTGGTGATTAAATAAGAAAAGTCAAATTCAAATATGTATATAATATGTATAAAATGTTGCGAACATTTTAAAACACTGCCATGCAAAGGTTTGTGTTCACTCAGGTTAAAAATTGTATTGTAAATACAAATGATTTTAAAAATCTAAGGTTTTTATCAAACAGAACCTTTTACTATTGATATTAATATTTTCAATTTTTTTTAATTAATTTAAAATTGAAATGAATAATTTATTCTTAGTTTTAAACCAATTTTTCCTTTCCAGTATTTTAATATTAAAGATCTCTTAAAAAGTGAAAATTTGAGTGAAATAAATAATATTAAATTATTTTACTTTGACTTGAAAATAATTTTGTTTTTTATTGAATTGGTTTAAAATATAAAACAATCATTTTAAATTTGATATTGGAAACCAAAAATCTTACGAAAGATATTAATAATTACTTAATAATATTTATTTAAAATGCTAATTAAAATTATTCTGTTTGATAAAAATTTTTCGTCAAAAAATAGTATAAAGTGAAAGAAAAAAAGTCGCTTTTTAAAAGGCGTTTTTAATACATGAATTTTAAATAAATTTTGTATGTATTTTATACACAATTTACATAAATTATATTTATTAAGAAATTTTTGTTTTGTTTTTGTTGAAAAAAAAAAATTATCGTGACGTCGAAAGTACTTATTTTATGTAATATTTTGTAATGAAAGACAAAATAATTAATAATTTAAGTTTTTAATTGTAAATAACTGCTTATTTATGAAATATACTGATTTTTAAGTACTTATTAAAAATGTATTATTGATACAGAAAAAGCTTGCAAAGAAAAAAAGCCAAGCAATTCTTTTTATCAAATTACTTGTTATAAAAAGAGCTCAATAAAAATTGTTAAATATATTAATAATAATTTTATTTCGCTGTAATCAAGAATATATGTATGTATTTTGTCAGTATCCCTTTATTCTAACTCAATACGTAATATTGTAATGAATGGTTAAAAATAACGACCCCTGTGCCGTAAGTAGTTTAAATCGGAATTCATCAGAGAAAAGCAGTGTCAGTAAAATAGTGGCGAGGTGAATAATTTCCACGATTTAGTGAAGGTATGAAATACAAACTATAGATGTATCATAGACTCGAATCCATGGTATGGTATAAAGCTTTTACATCTATTTAACCCATGCGTGACGATTTATCGCGCGTTAAATGTGCGACATATCGTTATGAAGTTTATCCATCACTCCTTGGTGCGCGCTCTATTATTATACATAATAAGTTGTTCAACTGTTTAATAGAGAAAATCGTATCAAGTCTTTAACAGCCTTGAGCCCTACGAAACGGTCTTCGGATTTGTCCTAGAAATAACAATGTATATTAAAAACTTTGAAGTAAGCTCGTTATTTTAAAAGACTGATTCGTATAAATATGAAAAAATGATCGGTATTAAAAATTTAAATCAGTGATAGAATTTTATTAAGTTTCCGGTCTAATTTTTTAACGTAATTAATTAATGTGGTATAGGTATACCTACTTGAAGTCTATTGAGTTGCAGAACAATATTGAATTAATATATTTCTTAAATTTATTTATATTGTTTTATTTATTAATGCAAAAAGGTATACAGTTCTTAATTTGGTGGAGAAAAACGTCTTAATTTTACCACATAATCCAATAAATAGGACTAAAAAAAATTTTTTTTTGAGAAAAAGCCGCAGGTGCTGAAATAAATCTTGAGTCATATTACTCATAACATTGACCTGATAAATATACGAGAACAACTTATTTTGGATCGAATCAAACAGGAAAGTTCAACTAAAAAGGTACTAAAATATAGTACATTTTGACACTGGTGCGACGTCATCACCAGGGTGATTTGAAGGCATCTTCAAAGAGCTCTGGTGAAGATGCGCACCATTTTCGAAATATATTTTTGACCCGAGTGCGTAAAACCATTTCAAAGTTCGTTTCTTGAGCACTAGTGTCGAAAATTACTTTTGAAGGGAATACTCGAGTGATTGTTATATGAAATTTGACACAATTATTATACTCGGCAAAGTTTGAAACAGTTTGTGTCAGCTTAGTTCTGCACAATTCAGGCACACACGTGGCCATCGAAAGCCCGCGCTTCGCAAGCTTCAGAGCTTGTGTCGACTCTCGGTTCGCGTGGGGATAATACGTTTGCTGCTGCCGATGCTGCTGGGTCTCAATGAAATAGTTGAAATCTGGTGGCAGTGCCAACTATCCCTCCACTCGTGACGGACACCAATCGGGTCTTTTTTTTAATTTTAAATTGTTTTTATTTGTCACTTACCTTTTACTAGTAGTTATCGCCGCGTCGAAAACTGCATCGAACAGTTTTTCAAAGTTAAAGTGAGGGTTGTTGTGACACTTTTTTTGAAAATTCTTATTTAAATTCAAGATGATAGTTTACAAAAAAGTGTTAATAGCCGTCGACGAAGCTTTTTATGCATGCTGTAACGGAAGATTTTCGTGCTACTTAACGCAGTGCAATTCGAATTGAATATTGCATCTACGTGTACTTACAAACGCTACTGCTGTTATTGCTTCTGCACCATAATGACGGGCAAAGGAACGATTTCTAATAGCTCGGTGCCACCCGACGTTTTCTTGTGACATAATTTTTTTTTTTTTTTAATTTATATAATATATTGTTGCAATTAAAAAATATTTTTATCGTAAAGAAAAGCATAAAAGAAATAAATAAACCAGTGCTACGATATACTTGAAAGGGCTATGTTGCGGCTCTCGTCACGAGAACCGTGCCGCGAGTGACGATAGATGTCTTAGAAGTAAACAAAGCAACAACAATTCGTTTGGTGTGCATCAATAACAAAGACACACACTCAAGTTCCCAATGCCATTGATATGGTGATTCCGACACCGCTGGAGTAGGATAACTGCTGCTGCCTTACAGCTTAGGCTACAACCAAAGGCTGTGACGCCCAGCAGTTAACGATGTGAGTACAAGCTTGACAAAGCATTCTACCTGTTTTACGTACTCTCAAACCGGTAGCGCCATGTCGTAATTTATCACAAAAATTAAGTAGTTTATATTCTTTGTGTTTTTTGATCCCGTCACTTGCTCTTGCATATAACCACTTACCATCATCATGACTTTGTGGCACATTATTGCAAAAAGAATTTCGGGGCTTCTTCTCTTAACGAATCTTCAGAGAAATTTCTACAGTGACGAAAACCATCAACAGCCTGCGTCAGTATTAAAAATAAAAAAAACATTTTCTCTTCTTTGAAATTTAAAAGTTGGTTTGGGAACCAGGAGAATTGTATCTCGTTAAACTACTATATGCTAACTCCTGATACGTTAAGTAACAAAACTACGGTAATTTACTGTTGTGGATAGTTGAAGGAAATTTTCTTTTTGATTAAAAGATTGCTACGACGTCGGAAGCAGTCTCTACATCTGTAGCATATTAGCTAACTCGTGGGTAGTTTAATTTTTACTGGTCCTGTCATATACACGTGACGTGTTGCTATTATAATTTATTTTTTTCTTTTAGTTAATGATGAAATTTTCAATTGAAAATGATGGATAAATTTAATCGAAAAACATATAGCTAGGACAATTCGAAAGCGCGAATTTAGTCTCGATGAAAATTTTTATACTTGGGCCTGAGATTTTAATATAATTTTTATGGCATAATAACTATATGCGAATAATTTTATTTTGGGTTTCTTGGTGCAAGCCATCTCTCAAATATATCTTATCTTCGCACTTATCATAGTTTTTATAGAAAATTAAAATAAAATTAAAATATAAAAGTCTTTTAATAATCAGTCAGCAGAATTTCAAAACTTTTTTCAGTTAAAAGCAATGAGTATTATTAATTATTATTAATTTATTTATCTATACAATCATTATTTTTTTTACTTTTTTTTATTTACTTTTTTTTATAGTTTAAAAACTTTGAAAAATGTTTCAAATACTAATATTTCTCAAATATAAACCGCATTTTCGACTTGTAGGACTTACGTTGTATTTTAAATTGATTTACGAACCAGCAGTAGATAAATAAAAAAATTTTTCAATGTTGTTGCATTATACTTTAAAGTCACTGAATAAAAAAATTAAAGTCATTAGGGCACTTGGAATTTTTACTACTTAAAAAACCTTGTCGTTTGATAACGTTTTACACATCAAAATACGGCAAAATAAAATTAATAAAATTTAATTTTGGTGGTTCCTAAGATTAGAAGATCAAAATTGAGTTTTAATCTTAATCTATTCTCAAAAATAGATTTTGGTGAATCAAAATTAATTTTGATCTTTTTTATGTTCTCATAGTAAAAAACGACAATAATTTTGTTCTTCATTTTGTTCCCAAAATAATTTTGGTTTTTCTGTTTTAACTCTCGCAAAGATTCGTAATCGTCGAAAAACTCGATTCAATTTTCATGCTTATTTTGATCTCAAAAAGAAAACTAAAATTAATTTTAATCTAGAATAAAATATTTTGTCAACTTTTTTATTCGATTTTGAGAACGATTAACATCGCTGTTATATTTATTTCAAAAAGTAAACAAAATAATATTATTTCAGATTAAAAAAACAAAGCCAGAATTAAAATGAAAACATTTTCCAAGGGCTAGCCAGATTCCAGTGTAATTTTTTTTAAAAAAGAACAAAGAAAATTAAAATAAATGTTTTTTAGAATTTATTTTCTTCAGATCAATAAAAAGGTCTACTTCAATTTCTTTAAAGAAAAAGGTCCTATAGAGAAAAAAAAATTAAATTTGAAAACTCAAATCATTTAAACCTTACCTGTGAATCAAAATTTTTTGCGGTGGAAAATTATTCACAATAATTAAAACATTTATAACAATTTCCTTTTATAATACTTGCGCGTTTTATTCTAACCTAAGGAGCTTTGAAAAGCACTTACAATATAATATACTGTATGCAACAAGTGCACCCCGCGTTCAGAACTTCTTGAAAGCCCTTGCGGGCCTTCATTTTTTTTATTTTTGAATTTTTATTTATTTCCATAGTGATTAGATTCATATTAACTTCGCAAATTTAATTGAAAATATTTAATTTCTGTTTATTTTAAATAATTTTATGTTTAAGTATCATTAATAAAAAAATTACTAACATTTGCGTTGTCATACTGAATTTCAAGTTATGTTGACAACTACTAAACAATAATCGTGAAAAAATGTTTTTTCAGTCTGTGCATCACAATAAATCATACTAATGAAAATTCGATGCATTCTTTATATTTAATTATTTTAAAAAATAAAATTTTTTGATACACTAGACAAGATAAAATTAAGTTATTTAAGTTTTAATCATATCAGTGAGCAGAAACAATAAAACTAATTAACAATGACAATACATACTTCCGCAAATTGTGCAACAAAAAAAAAAAAAAATCTGAAAACCGAATATTCTCATTATAGCTCGTTGCGTAATTAACACGTGGATAAGCAACCGATCGCCGTCAAAATATTAAGCGATAAAGAGATCGTTTTTTCAATAATAATTAGAGGAGTGGAAAATAATGTAGCGAAGCATTTGCACACAAAAAGGAAGCAAATATGTAAAAACCCAATGATACGCGAGATTCAAAGCCAAGGTGGTTTACCAGCAACGATCGCTTTTCCATCGTGCTACGCGATGATACTGAATTACTAGCAGCGGCACGCGCCCGTAGGCAAGTTTTCCTTGAAAGAAAAAGCGTCATCGATATACGCGCTTATTTAATTCAGCACCGACAACGCTTGTGCATGGACCCACCAGGGCGGAAAATTCAGCCTGCTTCATTAGACCGGGTGCAAGTGCTTTTGTTCCGATCAATCGATTTTTGTTTTTGCCTTTTTTTTTTCTTTTCCTCTGCAAGGTCAATGATTTATTACTCATCCTTTTTGTTTTAATTGAAATCATTCTTACCATCAAAAGAATATTTTAGACATATTTAAATGAATAATTATTCATCATTTATAATTTTATTGCTTAACTCTCTTAAGTACTATTTTTGTGGAGTTTGATTAATTTAATTGAATAATTAGTTTTACTTGCTCATACTAAATCTGATTTTTATACTATGAGCCAAGGTATGTTCGTTTTTTTGTGATATTTAAGATATTTATAAATGTTAAATTTTTTTTTACCAATTATTGTTGCATATTCAAATATATGTTTATAAGTATATAATTTTTTTTTCACTTTTGAAAATTATTCTACAACATATCATACTAGTTGTTCATAACTCAAAATTGAATGATTATGTAGACTTTTGAGCAGCAGTGTATTCTTGAAAATGAAAACTGATTTGTAATTAATGAATATAATAAGTATCTTTAAAAAAAAAAAAGATCAAATTCAACTAACTACCGTTGCTAAATTACAAAGCGAAACCTAGAACTGACAGAATGTTACCGCCACGTAAGCTTTTTATCAAATTAAGTTTCAAAAAAAAGGGAGGGGGGCAAATGTATAATAAATTAGTAAGTTAAAGTGCAGCGGACTTTACGCGAGCTTCGGCCGCCGCCAAGGCCGTGCGGCTGTTATCACGTACGATCATCATCATCGCACCGCTGCTGCAGTCGACGCGCTTATCTCGCTTTCTGCAGCTGCAGCGCGAATTTTCTACAGTAGTTGTAAGTATAATGTAGGTAGGTGGGTATGGATGGCACTCGAAAGCTTCGCGCGGCCCTGAGCTGCTGGGGCAATGTCAATTATACCGCTAAGCCTTTAAACGCGATATCTACTTTTGACCATTTTTGACTCACAAAATTGATCATAAAATTTTTTCGCTTCTTTTTGCCCGGACGTTACCAAAGTTCTGTGTCATCTTTTTATTCTGCTTAAAAGATCGTTGGCCTTCCACGATCAAATGTTAAACAAAGTAACGAAAGCTATGAATCCTTTGTTTAAAGCTCATAAAAAATATTATTAATTTAAAAAGCCGCAGAGTACTTTTATGAAACATCTAAAAAAAAATTAAATAATGCGAAAAGAAAAATTTCCAAGTAGTCTTAATTAGAAGATGATAAGATGTTAAAATTCCAATAAGTATGAAAGAAAAAATCACCAAGTAGTTGTAAGCCGCCCGGCCGGCCAGGAAGCTGCGTAAAATAAAAGCTGATGCATATAGGGGGATCATTGGATTTGGCAGCGAATACGCATCATCATCAGAGTCGTCGCAATTTGACGACGTGCGATACAGTCGGCGCGCTGGACAGTGAGAAATGCAAACGTTTAACCGGGTAATCAGAAAAGTGGGCCTCCATAGATGTGACCTAGTCCACAAGTTACCAGAATACAAATTGCTCTTGCCGCCCGCGCGGTGGATATAACTGTTGCTGCTGCTGTGACAGCGCCTAATGTCCGGTGACTACCGATAGCTCTGTGTGTATATATACGTGTATATAATCGCAGCTACATCGCTTTGCCTTTGGCTCGACGACGCCGCGAGCTTGCACGTGACTTGCACCAACCACCAACGCTCTTACAACGTTTGTTGACTTTTTTTATTTTGGCGTCAGGCGGGTGGATGGTTCAACGAGTTGTTACTTCAAAGCAAACTCTTTTCGGCTCTAATAATACTCTACAAAACTATCTATATAAATCTCTTCAGTCTAGTTATTTTCTTTTTCATAATTTTTATCTTTAATTTATGAAGTATGAATGATATAAAGTTATGAAACTATAAATAATAATTGTTAATAAGATTTCATATTTATGAATTATTCAACTTTTATTTTATTTTTCATTGTATTTACAGATTTTACGTAAAACTCAAAACTATAATGAATTTATTTACTCAGTTACTCTACTGTTTGATATTTTTGATATTCACTTTTGACAATACATGTATACATAAATAAAAATAGATCATATTCGAGGTAAAATGACTTTGTGATTAACAATTTTCATATTTTTAAGTTTAAACAAAAAGACTTGTACTTAATTTCTCTAAAAAAAGTTTTATTTTTACTTTTTTTCGAGCCATGCCAGACGATTTTTTAAGACTATTTTTGTACCACTAATATTTTTTACAAAAAATGCTTAATACAAAACAATTCTACTACTTATATGATATTTTAGCTAATTCCAACGATTAACTCGAATTTTTGAAAATGCCATAAAAACCCTGTCTCAAAAATTCACACCAGAACCCATATTGGATCCCAATTGGTTTTTCTTTAAAAATTATTTACGCAGTTACTCATTAAAAAAAAAAATTAAAAAAATTGTCACCCGCGTTCTGAGGGTAATTTTTGTACATGTCTAAACGTGATTTTATATTTATTAGCCGAAACTTTACTTTTGAATGCTTTTGTGAACTGTAACTGGTGCAAATTCTGGAAGAAATAGCGTTTAAAATGATTGAAAGAGTGGAAAAGCGATATAAATGGAAGGATTCGTTTGGAATTAATAACAAAAATAGCGTATTAGGACAGAGTTTTCAATTTAGCTTACCTATATAAAATAGAAAAACAAACTTAAATTAAAAAAAAATCAGGGATACACTTTTTGAGTAAACGTGATCTTAAAAAAATCCAAACTTTTTATCTTTCGGACTTTAGAATGAAATTATTGAGTTAGGCGTAAACGGCGTACTGACCAGAAAGTCAAAACGTAGTGCAAAAAACGAGCATCTAAAAAGTAATCGTCGGGGAAGGTTGTATCTGTCTCAAGTTATATTCATTTAAAGATTTTTGCAAAAATTAATTATTTTTGTAAAATCCAACACGGCGGTTGTTAAAAAGTATACTCTACTAGATACTTCAAGTCACTTAAAAATTTCATATTATACATACTAATTATAACTGGTCAAAAAAATATGTATATATATTTTTAATTCTTTTGAGCATTTTTTTAATCAAACATGATTTTTATGGTGAGCAAATTTTTTTAGGATATTTTCAATCATACTTTTTAATTTTTTTTAAGGATTCATAAAATAGCGACCGAAAAACTCACTTTACAGGAATTCAAGTTTAGCGTAAAAATGCTTCGTTAAAAAATTTATCTAAAACAGATTGAATAAAAGAAAATCATATTAGGTTTTTCAATATAATGCATTTCACGTGGTCATGATGACACGTGAAGCTGGGATTTACCATGAATGCATCACGTTTAGCGTGCCCGACTCTTCATCGATCGATTTCACTTGCTTCCTTGCTAGAAAATGAAGTTTTGAACACATTTTTTTTTTAATCACCAGTTTATAAAGCTGCAACAGTAATATTCCTTCAGTTATTATTTAATTTTACACTTTACAAATTCATATACTTAAAATTAATGCGATGAATTGAATTTTTTTAGTAATTAGAAAGAAAAAAATAAAATGAAATAAAACGAAATTAATTTATTAAGACTTATTTGAATTAAAAAAAATAATATTAAAAAATAGTACATTGTTAGCTCAATTAAAATACAAAATCTATTAAATTTGAAGGGCTTAATACAAAATTTAAAATACGCAAGGAAAACGATGTAATTAGAATAAGCCTAGACTTTTTATAACAAAATGTTTATAGAAAGGAGGAAGTGGTAACAAGTAAAAGTTTTTGAACAAGAAATTCTCGATTCTTAGATATATATGTAGTATACATTATGTACATTTAATATATCTTAGACATGAAAGATTTCTATCAAAAGCTATTTTTATGTACATATTTTTTAAGATTCAAAAAGTATTTTCAATAACTAATTAATACTTGGTTAAATGAAAAAAGGTAATATGTTTCAAAAAGTGATACCCATAATGAAATCAAATTTAGGTAAGATCTATCGTGCCAGAAGCAAACGAAAGTGGAACGATTGAAGAGTAAATTGTCAACCCATGAAATCAGTTATGGGTACATAATTACTCACTCGCTCCGTTGCACGAACTTCAAAGGTAAAAGTTGTGTTTTAACTTTTACAACAAGGTGCATAGGAAATAAAAATAAAAAAAAAATATACGTTTACGGTTTACCGGTAAAGTAGCAGCCATGCGCGCGTTACAGCGGCGTCCACGTGCGGTGTAGTAAGCACAAAGATGTATTTGTTCAAACGGCCAACCTATAGGTATATTTGGGAGAATCGATAAATCCGCGCCTGCGGCGGTGAGCGCACGTGCATCCACCGTACGTACTATAGCTAGTGCAGCTTTAATAGCTCCTATAAGAAGGCGGCTCTGAGGCCGGCTCAGATCAGTCGCCATGTAAGCGCTTCGCGATATCTGCAGCCGCCCTGCTCAAGCGGTGGCGCCCTGCAGGAAGTGCTTTTTTTCTGCGATCATCCGACTAACGATCTACAAAGGCTCTCCACGCCTGTGAAATTCTCCCAATTCCGAGGTAAAGCTTTTTTCTTTACTTACTTCTATACTATGCTTTGGTATTAGTTTGGGATCCCATCTGTTGAGATGCGCGCGCGTTTATTATTTTTGATAGTGCGGCTGCTCGGGATTTCAGTTTTAACGTTTTTATTTTACTGCTATGAGTTTTGAGTACAAACCATCGACAATACCGATTTTTAAACTTACAATTGTCTTAGTTTTTACTTTTTCTATAGATAAACTCTTGATCTTTAATCAATTACAAGAAGAAATTACAAACTATATATTTTTAAATTGTGACTTCTTATTATATTTTTAAGAATAAGTGTTTTAAAATGAAAGTTTGAATGCATTTTTCAACAAGTCAAGCAAATCAAAAATGTCTATGCTTGAGTTATTTTTTAAACATTTATCTTTTTCAAAGTCAGGTACTACAAGTTAAATGTAATGTGATGCAACTTCATCTTGTTGCTTCGGCAAAATTGTGTGGTCAAATATTAAAATTTTGATCATCATATTATTAAATAAAAATAAAAATAAAAAACTTTGCTTGGTTTTTGAAGAAAATTTCATCAAACTATTAAAAAGTTTGATCCATACCACTCTCCGAACTATCTATTAGTGGTATATATAGGAACATACAGCTTTCATAAAATTTAATGTACCTCACATCAATGAAATTTAAATAGAACATTTTAAACTGAATAATCTCAAACGTTTTTCAAAATCCATTTAAAAATTTAATAGCTTGCAGAAAACATTTTGATACGAACAAAAAATTTTAATATTTTATAAGACTAAAAAAATTTTTTTTCAAAAATAAATAATCGTTGGATCGTCACTGAAAAATCAATTAATTGAAGTACAAAGCGAACAACTCTTTCTTATTCATCTGTAGTAAAAAGAGCATCGATAGTGACCCTGACTTACAGTCTACGGCCTTTTCAGTTTCTGCACTTCTTATTTGATGGATACATGTAATTATGTCATTTTTAAGGGAGCTTACGGTCTCCATCCTAAAAATTTAACATTGAGAGTCATATAAATCCAAGTGATTAAAAAAATTTGATTCAATTTAAAATTTTTTTTGAATTCTCATTACTCTAGCTTTTTTTATTATAAATTAGATGTGAAGTCTACTGATATTTGACAAAAAGTATTGATGATTACTGCTCATATTTGATTAAAAATTTTGTTTTTGTTTTTTAATAAGTATAATTTTTTTTTAAATAAATATTAATTGAATAATTTTAAGTAAACTTTAAAAAAAATTTTTTAGACTTGAAATCGTTCAGTTTGCTTGAAATTGCTAAATCTAACTGGATTTTTGTTAATGAATTAATAGTATATTATGCAACGGGTTGCAGTATCGTCGCCAGGGCGGTTTTAAAGGCCCCGAGTGCGAAGCGAAGCGTAGCACGAGTGACTTTAAGACGCCCTGGTGACGTGCTGCACCCGTTGCATATACTATTTTATACCACTGGTGCGTAGGGCGAGTTTTTAAATTTCGAAGCGTGCGTAAAATCGAGTACCTACGCACTAGTGGTATAAAAAATTTTTTCTATTAATTCTCTAAGAGTTTAAATGTTAATTGCTTTATCAGATTATAAACAATTACATACAACTATAAAGAAAATGATAACATAATTGTTGCGTAATCTAGATTAGTTACTCAATATATATTTTTCCATCATTGTTAAAATTAATTTTATACAATACCTTTTTTCTATTAAATAAGTAATACATATCACCTGAAAATAACTGCAGTTAAAACGATGCAGATGAAATGAGTTTCATAATAACGCGAAAATTTTCACGTACCTTACAATAAAATTGCACTTTAAAAAAAATTTCAAATTAAAATTTTTTTGATGTTTTTAACATTACATAAGCGGAAAAGCCTATAAAAAAGTTTTCTAATAGATGCTGATTTCTTTACTTTTAAATTTTTTTTGTTGCAATATCAATTACGTTAACTATTTAATTTTATTAATCGAAGGCTAACACAAATCATTGATAACAGAATAAACTTAAAAAAAGCGTTTTAATTTCTTAGCTTAAAATGTTTTATTTGTACTTTATTACTAAAAAAAAAACTTATCGAAGCTTGTTCAGGAAAACAACTACATTGCATTTAATAACGTAACAAATTATTTTAAGTATGGAATGACCTTTATAACCAATTCATTAGAACGTACGTTACAGGTACGTTTGTTATTTGTTGTGTACTTATGCTTTATATCGTCGCCGTCTGAATGTTATCCAAAACTAACACTAAGACCCAAAAATTCCAGTAAAAGCAATTAAGTCAAATCAAATTTAAAATGGAAAATCGAAAGAAAAAAACCCACTCGGGTGAGGCTAGAATCCACGACCACCTGTTTGCTGTGCAATTCACAATAAAAATCATAACTTACATAATGAGATTAGTAATCATGTAAAATAAATTGCCTCGAAGTTTATCTATTTCTTGTCCTTTCTATTAATAGGCAAATTGTTAAAAATCTTGATAGAATTGTAGTGTAGCTACTCTTGCTTCCGACGACAAGTTTTCTATGTGGTAAAGTTATAATTCCAAATCTGGTGTCTCTAGGATGATTTTTGCATAGTATAGCAAGTTTGTCGTAATGATAATTAGGACAGGATAAGGCGTACTGTTGTTTTACATTGAGGACTTTTGTAAGTGAAAATTGGTTTTTTGAAATCATCTTGAGTATTCTTGATTGAATTCTTTGAATATGACTCAAAACATTATCATAGACACTGCCTCAAGCAATTATGCCATAGTTATTAATTTATACAACAAAAGACATTGCTTTAAAATTTTGAGTATTTTTGAAGCAAAGAATAGTTTCGAAAGCTGCGTTTCATTTTAAAAAATAACTTCTTAAACAATAATGTGAAAATTCTGATAATCTCATATCTAATCAGAAGGTAAGGGAGAAGAAAGCATCGGTCAAGTGTCACTAAGTGCTTTCTAACTCCAATATGCACGATGGCGGGATGATTATTTCCAATCATTCTTATTGCTCAAGAGCTAAAGAAGAGACGAGTGTGCATGCAGTGCCAATGATTTAGAGGATCATTACATCGTTTAGTAATATTTTGATGCTGGTGATGTTTATATACTTTTGTATGTGGGGCATCAATTGGCGCTGACTACTACTCTTTATACGTACACAGTTGAACTCAGTGTTGACCAAGTATCCGAAGTTAAAATTTCTGGGTTTCTAATTATATAAAATAATAATTGGGTTTCGAAAAGTATCCGAAAAAAGTATCTCCGGATACTTTCATGTTCAAAATGTATCCGAAAATACTTTTTTCCAAATTTTTTTTATAAAATCATACAATTAAAAATGTTAGCTTGTTAATCGATCCAATCAATTTATTCATATAAATAATTATTTAAAAAAATTTTAAACACTGCATAAATTAATTTTTTACTTAGATTTCAATTGAATAAAAATACATAAGTAAAGAGAAAATCTTTTTATTGCAAAAAATCAATGTGAAAAAAGAAAAAAATATATAAAATGATAAAATATATTTAAAATTTCATTAGATAACTATAAGTTTTTGTATATACATTATACATACGTAATTTCACAAAAACAAACATAAGTTAACACTTTGTTTTTTTTTTTTTTCTTTTTTCACATTGATTTCTTGCAATAAAAATATTTCCTGTTTACTTATATCTTTATACTCAATTTGAAACTAAATAAAAAAAATTAATTTGTGTTCAAAAATTTTTTTTACTATTATTAATATGAATAAATTGATTGAATGAATTAAAAGACGTACGAGAGCAGTAGCTGAATTTAATCGAGCATGTTCGCATAGTATAAAAGGACTAAAGCCTATAAATAAAATATAAAGCGGTACGCTTTCACGGTTGTCAGTGTTAAAAACCCACTCGCTGTTAAAGGGCTACTGCTCTTTGAGATTCTACAAACATCATAAATTTTATTAACGGGTTTTTTGTTCATACTTAAATTGAAATAATGAATTTATTTATTTTAAATATTCAATATAAATTTAAAAGTTTATGGATCATTGTAAGATAACGCATTCAGATTTGAGAAAAATTTAGTAATTAGTGAAATTTACTTCCTTAAAGCTTTTTTTGACTTCTGATCTTTAATTATTCAATACTTTTTTGTTTTACTAAGAGCCTTAATTAATTATATTACATACGTAGACAGTTGGAATAGGAAGTGTCTCCGATCACATGAAATCGAGCATGAAATTGTTGACTGACAGTCGAGCGTGACAAACATCGACGGCCCCTGCGAAAAAAAACCTTAGACCAAAATCAGCCGATTTAAAATTGCCCATAAAAGACTGAAAAAAATTAAAAAATTAGAAAAAATCGAGAATCTTGATAACTTGGTACCTAATAATTCGAATTTTTTCATTCAAACTGATTTTTTAATTAATTTCAGCCTTTCATGGGTAATTTTAAATCGACCGATTTTCGACTTAGGTTTTTTTTTCGCACGAGCCGTCAACATGTGATCCGAGCCTTCTTATTCAGCTTCCAAGGTGTGTATACAATTTTTTTGCACATCGGTCATCAGTGCCGTTCTGCTTCTTGGTCCCTCGAATAACGACCTTGTTTCCTAAGAGCCGCTCTCGAGTTTAAACGTGGCTTGGTCCTCACAGGTACATAAATTATTTTGTTTCCCGAAAGAACTTAAAAAAGTGCGATATAATCGGTCAGGAAAGGTTTTTTGAGGCCTACGACGGGTTTGTGGGCTGAGCCAAAGACGAGCATCCGTATCATAATATATATACTATTAATATTACAAATAATACGTCAGTTTAATGTCGTTACTTAATAACTTAAAAAAAAAAAAAAAAAAAAACAAAAAAATACAATGCAACCGTGAACTTTCAAATTTGATTGTTTCCTGATCTAGTTAACGACTACTCCAAGAATGATAACGGTATATATAAAAGTTTTACGATAATTGATTGTTTCTCTGATTTTTATTTCAATGCGTTATTTCAATCAGTATTAAAGATAGAATAAATTGGCTCATAAATACGAATCATCATGTGCGCGCAAGTATCCGATAAACTTTTTTAAGCTTTTCACCCACAAATTACTACTTACTAATCAATTAACTAACTACTCATTTTTAACTTTTTTTGAATAAATGGAAATAAGTTATCCTTTCATGATTTGATATTATTGTTCAAAGTGGGGCTTATTAATTTCTTATCAACGACTATTCGAGTTCTACAACGCCCATTGAATGTGTAACAGACAGAAACAACTCGCTCCATGGCAAAAAGTGGTTTTTAACACCTGTGTTGTTATGAAAATCAACACATTTAATGCTTTACCAATAAAAGTACAGGATGCACCCAATCGAAATAATGATTATGTAATAGTCTCGTTCCTTATTCTTCCACCTTTCAAACTCTTTTTTATTTTTCAGCAAATATTTTATATCAAATTTGACTCTAAAGTAAACATTTTTACTTTACTGTTATTCCACCGATAACATTGATAGCAAATTTATTTAAAAAATCTTAAAATTCATTAAAAATCGAGAACTTTCAGAAAAAAATATAATTAGAAAGAGTGTGAAAATGAAAATAAATGATTTCGGTTTTATTTCGGCTGTAATGTCCAATTCTGCAGTAAACTATTTTTTTTTAAACAATCGATGTCAGTCCGCGTTACGGTAAATAGTTTATAAAATTTACACAAACAAAATTAATTAATAAAAAAAAAAACTAAAACTTATAAAAAAAAAAAGCAGATCAAATTATGCGACAGATGAAAAAACTCGACTTCTTGGTCAGAAACTACCTCCGCCGCGAGCCTCTGCAATTGGCTGCAGAGAGACGCACCTCGATTTTTTTCGCCGTCTAGGCGCCGATATTGGCTTCGTCGTGATCAGCAGAGACCATGTGCGCAGGTAAATTTTTCATACGAGCACGCTCTTTTGTATTTCTATACGTAAGTAATACAAGAAAAATCAAACTCCGCAATAGAATAAGTGACGCATGACCACAGTTTCTTTTTATGCTCTTCCGGGGAAGCCGCAATTACTCATCCTCTGCAAGTTGAGAATCTTTTACACCATAATTGATCCGCACATTGCGTAATTAAAGCTATTAGCTAATTAAAACATTTGAAGGAATCATTTTATTTTGATTTAAATTTGATTTGATTGAGCTATTATGATCTAGATATTCATTGTATAGCAATGAGCTAAAAGTATTTTTTATTCTCTAATATTTTCTATTTAAAAAAAAAATAAGAAAAGTGATTGTGAATTAAAAATAATATATCTGTTTTTATATAGATATTTATACATATACCATTATCACAAAGTGATGTGACCTTGACGATTTGTATAACTTGTATGGCAATGCGTGATTATTATAATACGTATCAATAATAATTGCCTCATTAAAATGAATGCTATTACTCATGTCATCATTAAAACTCCTTTGCTAATCTTACCGTGCACAGAAGCAAATGTCAAGTAACTAAGGACTCAAAACCTTTTTCGAATACCCTTAAAATTTGATATCATTTTTTGGAAAATAAATTTTTTGTACAATTAGTCCCTCAACTACTTAAAAAATACTTTTTCTAATAATTTTCATATCTGTTTGAATGTATTAATAGTATCAGTTATGATAAGGTACCTGTACCTAATATGGCCCCCCTAAGCGAAAATCGACGTTGTGGCCAATCAAATCAATATTTTTTGACGGGTACGGTCTCATTTTAAAGCTTAATTCAAGAGCTTTAAAATGAGACATTACACGTTCGATTTTGATCAATGAGCTTCAAATGCCAGAGGATTTACCAAAACACGGTTTTTTAAGATACCTAAAATTTGTGTCCTAATATGGCCCCCCTTGAAGTAATTAATTAATTGCAATTTGTTCCTACTTTTTAAATCAATCAGGATATAAGATTTTAAAAACTTCAAAATTGTTATTATTTTAAAAATGATTTATTTAAAAATTGAGCCTTTTTTATAATGTTTTTGAAAGCTTTGCAACCAGTAGAAAAATTTCAACTTTAAATTTTGGTCAAAGTTTTTTTTTTGAGCTAGAATGCTTTTTTAGTTATAAAATGAAAAAAAGCTTTGAAACAATTTAATTTATTTTTCTTAAATAACATTAGGATAGGATTTTCTAAAAAGTAAACATGAAACTAAGGACTCTTAATATCGGTATTTCTACTAATTCGTGGGGGGCCATATTAGGTACACTGCATAATAAAAAGTTATTTAAGAATAAAACCCGTTAGAAAACGAGTTGAACAAAAATTAAGGTCGCGTTTTAAAGCTGAAACAATAACGAATCGAAGCTACTTATTCAAATTTTGATCAGGTGCGTCTAAATATTTTGGCAGACCACTTAATTACAAAGTAAAATAATAACGGAGGTATACGAAACGAGTTTTAGCTATTAGGCGTGCGCAAAAATAATTTTAAAATGTTCTAAACAACTGAAAACTTCATAATTCAGTGTTTTTGACTTCTTCCTACCTTGCAGAGATGCCGCATACCTAGCATATTCAAAATAACAGGGGGGGGGGGGCATATTAGGCACAGGGCCATATTAGGCACACTTACCTTAATTAATACTTAAAATTGAAAATTTGCGTTAACAGATTTTCATACATAAGAATTCATTTGACTTTCCGAAGATAACCATTTTTTAAACACTTTCCTTTGGTGATTGAAAAAATTTTCCATTCAGTATCAATCTTTGACGATGTTTGTGTTGGTTAGGTGATTTTATCTATTTTATCTCAAAGAAAATATTCAGACATCAACTTGAACTGTCTCACAAATTTCTCTTTTGAATAA
Organism: Encarsia formosa; assembly: GCA_038277355.1. Classification (NCBI taxonomy): domain Eukaryota; kingdom Metazoa; phylum Arthropoda; class Insecta; order Hymenoptera; family Aphelinidae; genus Encarsia; species Encarsia formosa. The sequence goes on along the minus strand of CM076187.1, from coordinate 13,281,376 downwards.
TTTCTTTAAAAAAAAATACAATTAAATCAATTTTTTAATCTCTACTGCGTGTATTTATCATCTTTAAAATCAATAAGCATCTTATTTTAACAAATATTTATATATATAATTTTGTAACTAAGGCTCATACGACAAGTCTACAATTTAGCTCTTACTTTTTTAAAATGAAAATGATTCTTGATTTTCCTCTGAAGCGAATCAGCTAATGATTATAAAATTTAATAATTAGATACAAAGATTAAAATTAAAGTCGCTAAAAAAGTTTTTTTTAAACATGTAAGATATTTTTACTGAACCGTGATTTCGCATAATGTAAATAAAACTTAAAAGCACTCAATAAAAAAAAAAAAAAAAAAAATCGGTAGGCTTCCATTTTTGTCTGCATCCAAAAACCCCAAAAAGCGCAGTCTCGGCAATTTTTCGGGTATTTTTTCACTTATATAAATTGTTGGGATAGAAAAACCGCGGCTTATTTAAGGAATAATTACCTTAAGTATTTATTCTTGGTTCACTCTTATCTGACAAAAAGTGGATCAATCTCTGTCTGGATCTTCAAGTTAGAGTAATGGTTTCAAATCAAAAAAGTAAAAATCGAGTTGGTGAGAGACTGAGAAAAACGCTCAAAGCATGACTACCTCACCGGGTTGGGTTAGAGTATCTGGATGTTCTAGTACGATTGAGTTCCCGAAATCCGTATGCAAGACAGCTTGAGAAATTCGCTCAATTGGGGGATACATAAAGGAAGTTATATGACTTTAGACAAGGGACAAAGCCAGGTTAAAAAATTCTGGGAGAAGGTGACAGAGACAACTGTTTAAACTTTTCACAGTACGAGGCGTGGGATCCATCACACATACGTGGTTGAAACTCTCTCTTGTAATGAGTGTTTACGTTCAAGCTAAGTTGCCAATAATAACTAACTAACAAGACATAGTCAATTCTCTTTATTTTTTTACTGTATGCGGCTGTGTGAATTTTTATCCGAAAATACATTTATTTTTTAGACTTTTACAGTTAATGCAGGTCAAAATTATTTTAAAAAGCTTTAAAAAAAGCTCTGTACTAAAACTATAATTTGATATAATTTTCAATTAATTTTGGGATTCTTCAAGGTACCAGGGATGGCAAAAGTCATCGTCGTATTAGAGTCACCCTGAGGTTTTCCAAAAATCTGAAAAGATTATTTTAAAATTTGTAAAACAAAAGAAATAATTTATTCACTTATTAAAGCTAGATAAGTATCATAGTAAGAGAAAAAGTCAACAGAAAAAATAATTTTTAAAAACAGAAAAAAGTTATTTTTGTTTTTATAGTCACTCCAGTTTACGGTATACTTTAGATACAAAGTTTATTAGTTGTTTAAATTTAACAGAATTTGTTGATAACATTCATAAAAAGTAAAGCCTAGGCCTAGGAAAATCTGCACATGATTTGCAATTTAAATGCCTTTTATAAGCAATTCAACTAAATAAATGATAAGTTAAAAATTTCAAAAATAATTTTCAGAAATAACTAACAAATCAAATAATCAGAAAAATATTTTATCGAGTTTCGATATTCAACATGAACGATAGTATTTTTCCAGAGTAAATCTCTTGACTTTATAATTTACAATAGTAGGAGAATATTTAAATATTTGTAACTTACAGTACCGGAAAAACTACAAACCTTGAGTTTAAAATTTATAGAGACAAATATTAAATGACTGTGAACTTTAAATGTAGGTATGTACGTACAGTGCCACGGGTGTAATCCTAATCTTGGTAAAACTTGTGACAAAAACTACGCTTTAGAATCGCGTGCAGGTGCTTATCTTTCTCAGTCAGATTGTTTCGACAACGGTTTTGGTATCGATATTGATAACGAGTCTCGCATTCTACGTAGTTCCTCAGTTGTAAAATGATAGAGAGTCAGGTACACCGGCAGTCGCCGCCGTCCCCGTCGCCGACCTCCACTTCGAATTTACACAACGCCGAACCTAGCTGTAGTAACGTTTCTTCCAATTTTGAAAAGTATGCTTTTTTATTGACTTGTGATGCGTCCGTCCGTACTCTTGCCGGTCGTGTTGTGAAGCTTATAATGTTTATCTCCATTGCTTTAGTGGTTTTTCAATACTTTGTGATTTTTTTTTCATATACTTACTAAATGTTCCCCCAGATACATCTGTTAATGTTGAATACCAGTGTTTTTTACATAGTTTAAACTTAATTAAAATGGCATACCATATTGTAGAACTGTGTAATGATGTGTTTTTTGGAAACAATTTTTCATCACTTTAGATTTATCATAATTGCTTGAAATAAGTCACAATATTTTTCATAAGAAACATGTTATACAAACAACTATGAAAGTTTGATTTTTATCTATATCTATATCTCATTTTCTACGATTACCACTCTCAAATGCAAAACATCATAACTTGGTCAATCACTTTATTATCTTAATTCAACTTAACTCTGTTACTGAAATAACCTGAATGATAAAAAAGCAAATGACAATATGGTTCTTAAAAATTATATTTTGATATTTATTTTAGACTCTAAAATATTCTATAGAAAATATATTTGAGTTATCATTTTTTTTTTTTTATAGTAAAAATCAAAAATATTATCTATTTATTAGATAGAAAAAACCTTCGAAATTTCCATTGTCATACTTATTTATGAGAGTAGCTTCTATTAGTTTAAGGTTTAATACTTGATTGACTGAGATAATTCTAAAGTCTTCTTGATGTACTCAGAATACTTAATTGAAAAAAAAAAACTAAATTAATATTAAATTAAATAAAACCTAAAATATAAACATGTATAGATACTTTTATTTGTAAATTTTTGTACATCGTAAATATTTACAAAGTTTCTCTCTTTTATTGTATGCTTCTAAGTGTAATTTATTTTGTACTTGTTTTAATTAATTTATAAACTGAATACTACTTTATGCGTGAGTATTCAACTTGTCAATACACTTTCACGCCTTCGATCAAAATGTAAGTACACACACAAATATATTTTGTTGCTGCTAAATATACAATTACTATCCGAACTTGATTAAGACCTTTAGAAGGCTTCCGGATTTCTAAAAGTATTCGCGAGGAACTGAAAAAACGTCAGAAAATAAAATAAAATATAAAATGAAGCTTAAATTTCAAGCTGTTTGTCAATTCGTCTGTTTTTTATAAATTAGTACGTATAATCTTAAATTTATGTTCCCGCTACTGTTTCCTTTCGATCATAGCAATAAGGAAAAGATAAGACCCAATCATAAAAGTGTTCATCTGCGTATATTTTTTTTCATTTTTGTGTAGGTAGTTATTATGGCCAACAATTTTAAATTTTAATAGCGAATCTTTTAACAATGAAAAAGTTGATAAGGTTAATCTAAAACAAATTTTTCTTTGCCTTGATCATTACCCTACAAATTTATACATATTATGTATCATTTTCATATCAAATTTTTATTGCTTGTTACAAAATTACAAGTTATAATTATTTAAAAATGGTAACTAGTAAAAAAATTTTTTCTTTTTTTTTTTAATTTTAACAGAAAAAATTTCAAAATTATAAAACTTAAAAGTTTCAACTCGTACATCGGGGGGTTGGATCAATAAGATAAATCTGGACTGTGTTGTACAATAATATACCAGTGCTGTAGGAAATCTCATTGAAACCGTCGAACAATACCGTACCTTATTAAAACAGCCATGTACCTAACTGGATAACCAACAGTATTACTGTGTCGATGAAGTTTCAAGAGCTAATTAAAAATTTTCTAGCTAAATTTTTAGGAAATAAAGGCTTGATAGTTTCGACCCTTACGTGCTTTACAAAACATACTGTTTTGTTTGTCCTTGGGTTATTTTTTTAAAAGCAATTTCGAGTCACGAAAAATATATAAATTAATTGGTTTTTATTAGGTATAAAAACTAATTAAAACTTCGATTTGTTTCTAAAGTAAATTTTAGTCATGCGATCGTAAAAGTAACATATTTTTCTCAAGATTCATTACATATCTGGTCTCCATTTATTCGAATTTTCCTTGAAAAAAAAATTCAAAGAGGATTTTATTACTTACGCGCTTCTCAGTAGCTACGAGATTAAAGAAAGTTCTGTACATTATCATTTATTGAAGAAAATTGACGAATACTTGGATCTAAAAACATTTTAATTAGAATCCCAGAAGAGTTGGGTTGTTTTTAGATCCAAGTCCTCAAATGCGTTTAGGAGAAGCTCCTGAAAAAATTAAAATGATCTTGTATTTACGAAAACTTTTAGGATAATTTTAAGATTGAACACGTCTCGATGAATTGAAAAAATTCATAAGAGAAAATTAGACAAACAATTAGAAAACAAAATTATTGGTCGAAACCAAGACTTCCGAACAAAACCGATACAAAAACCAAGATCGAGACCTAGTGAAGAAAAATTTTCGAGACCGAGATCGAGACTAAGGTAAATCATCTTATGCATCAACAGAAGCACGTGAATCACGTGCGTCTAGAGGCTGATAATGGCAGTCTTCTCCTTGGAGATAACAAAAATGGGATGATCAATAAGAATAGAAAAAATTAATTCTACAAAACGTGAAAGTAAAAATTTTATTAAAAGAATATTTTCTCGACAAAAAGAAATAAAATTATGCGTACTTTGAGGTTGCCACAATGGTCGATTGCCGTAATCATGATTTTACAGAAGTTCACCTAGATAGTATATAAAAAACTTTTTAATAGTTCTAATTAGTTTAAAAATAATCGCAGGCCAGTCTGGGATGTGCGTGGGTTATGAAAACGAAAATATTTACGATTTTCATAACTTATGTTGGTACCAAATCATAAAATCGATGAGATTTATAATTTGGATGCAAACTGAATAGAAAAAAAAGGATGAATTAATCGTAAAATTTTCTCATAATAATACTTTAAAATGATGGTCTTAAAATATTTGGTCATAATTTATAATAAATAACAGCATTGGAATTGAACATGTTTCAGTGAACAATGTAAAGAGCCCTTGCTGCAGTCTACCAAAGCGCAGCAACATCATCTTCACAGCTATCACCAAAATCACCTGCACCATCATCATACACAACAGCAGCAGCAACAGTGCTCGGGGATGTCGAAGCCTCAGATCGTCGCGCGGATGACACCGACTGGAGTCAGGTCACGGACCTGCTCCGAGTCAAACGTCGGAGCTCACCTAGGAAGTTTTGCCCTCGCAAACGCAAGTTTGCTGGGTTGCCCAAGTTGCTCGGGTAGCGCTGCAGCCTTACACCACATATCTCCAACGACGATTCTACAACAGCAACAGCAACATGCCGAGGATTCAGCTAGTCTGCTGGAGGAAGGAGGACTCGCCCGGTTGCCCGATCTTGTCGCCGAGAGCAAGATCTACGACGAATCGCAAGAGCCCCTCGAGTCCTACTTGGCCATCACCTTACAAGTCTCGATACCTTTTCTCATAGCTGGCCTCGGTATGGTTGGCGCTGGTCTCGTACTCGATTTGGTTCAGGTATTATCTCATTTTTTTCACCTTTTTTAATTCTAAGTAGTTTGAGAGTTTATTAAAGAGATGATAAACTTCTCTGCAGTATTGGGTTGTATTTGAAAAAGTAAACGAGCTGATGATCTTGGTGCCAGCTTTACTTGGGCTGAAGGGCAACCTCGAAATGACACTGGCATCGAGGCTGTCCACGCAGGCAAATCTCGGTCACATGGATACCCCAAAACAACAATGGTACATGATAGTTGGTAATCTTGTATTGATTCAGGTAAAAAATTTTTATTAGATATTTTCCAATGATTATTTCAGATTACGTTTATTCTGCTTGATGGTAAAATTAGTTATTTATTTAGCCAGTAGTTAGTCATTTATGAGCCAATAATTTTTTGGATACGCTAACATTCATTGATGATTTATAAAAAAAATTTTTTGCGATAAAATTAACGTAGTAATCAAAAAGTTTTTTTTCTAGACACTTTCATTGTTTTAAGTATTTATCGGAAAATTACATCGTGTATCAAAAAGGCAGGACTAAATTAATTTTTTACTTTTTTTGATAGAATTTTTCAAAATAAAAAAAAAATGTATCAGTTTTATTTACTTATACAGGATAACTTCTGTGGTGGTAAGAACAAATATTTCTATCAACAATAATTGTTCAAACTGAATTTACATTTTTTTTATCTAATGTTGATTGCTGAAAAATTCTCAAGACATAAGCAGATATTGCAATTTATTCTTAAACTTTTTAACAAATAAAAAAGTTACATTGTCATATGATTAAAATAAGATAAACTAGGTCATATTTGAATTAAAATTACCATTAATTTATAAATTAATAAAAACTTTTACTTCTTAAAAAAAAAAAAAAATGGTATAGAAGCTAAAAAGTAAACGTCTGCTGAACGAAAAAAAAATTCATAATAATTTTTTACCGACGATTGAGCCAATAGTTAAGGCAGAGGAATGATAAAATAGGCGAGAGAAGAGACATTAGTAGTTTCGCGATGATGAAATGAATAAATCACCCGAGTGGTTATCCATGGCTCCAGCAGCATAATCATAAAGTTAAATTGTCGCCGGTGCGACTTTATTCTTCGCTCAGACCATTCCTCTTTTACGATCTCTTTTCTAATCTTTCGCGCACTTTTTGACGTCTCTCTTCCCTTCATCACTAACTTCAAATGAGGATTTGAGTAATCAACATTATAATACAAATTCTATTTTTAACTTGTTAATCTTACTCTTTTTTGTGCCAAGTAATTGTTTTTCCAGCAACAGATGCAACTTATGCGGTACATTAATTTAAGCTTTACCTGAAAAATATGACCTAGTGTTTCTAAGTTATAATTTAATTCTTTAAAAATAATTCGTAATTAAATTTTTTTTAATTTAATTTTTTCTCAAAAACATATTTTTAAACCAACTGCTCTTAAATTTTCACTTTGATTCACATGCTGAGTTTTATGCACCAGAAAAGTAAATCGCCCTTAGTCCATTTTAACTTTAGCATCGATAAGTAGCTTAAATCGCTAGACAGCCTTCGCATCTGACTGCACCTCGGTCGCACTCCTCTTTGCACTGACTCCCTTTAAAAAGCGTTTACAGCTTCACTGCTTGCAGGTGGATTATCAAGTAATCCAGAGGTCTACCAATAAAAAAAAGCCTTGACTTGAAAAAAAAACCGTTTTGATTGTATAACTTTTATCGCGTTAAGATTTTTTGAAATGTGTTGAAAAGCAAAATTGGGTGTTTTGATATAAAGTCAAAGCACCCTAATAAAGAGCATGTGAAAAATCAATCTTGATTAAATTTTGAGACTCTCGTTTTCATGTGTAAAATAATAAACCGAACCTCTAACATCTCATTAGGGGCTTTCCCTTATATTTTTAGCTTATTTATTTATTTATTTATTTTTTTTTTTTTTGAGACGTTGAAATCAATTTATAAAAACAATAACTGACATTAACCGGTTATTTTTACCCCAGATGTACACAGACAATTTGATTGTCCCTCTTTACAAATATATATACTTACTTATTTATTTATAAATAAGAGTTTGTACAGTGCATTAGATGTGATGTAGATGGATCAGTTGATTTTGATGCAAATGCACTCCATCTCGATACAATACGTGTAACGAGATTTCTTGCAAACAATTAGCTCGATGGGTCTGCATCACTCATTACGACCATTTTTAACAATCATTCAATTTCCGTTGATCTTTAATTCTTTTTTTTTTTTTTGCTTTTATTGAAAAGGATGTGCGTAAATTGATTTACGGCCCCGAACAATGTAGAGGCAGTGATAAGAGTAATAAGTAACCCAAAAGCCATCTGTAATAATAAATACTTTTTTAAATTAACTTTTTCTCACACAATAGTTTACTCGGAAGATGAAAAAAAAATTAATTAATAAAAAAAAAATGTGCAGTGTCAGGCGATAGTCGTGGGTTTTTGTGGATCTCTGGTGGCGATAGTGATGGGAGCAATACGAAACGGCACGGTTTCGCTGGACCACGCGTACCTGTTATGCGCGAGTAGCCTCGTAACGGCGTCCCTGGCCTCGTTCGTACTGGGCCTCATCACGGCCGGGGTCATAGTGTTTTCGAGGCACTGCCACATCAACCCGGACAACGTGGCAACCCCGATCGCAGCCAGCCTCGGTGACATAACATCGCTCGCGTTGTTGTCCTGGATATCCACCATACTGTACGAATCAATCGACAGGCAGGATTGGCTAGCTCCTCTGATCATTTCTTGCTATGTTCTCATAACTCCACTCTGGGTGTGGATCGCCAAGAAGAACAAGTACACCAACGACGTACTGTACTCCGGCTGGACACCGGTCATAGTTGCCATGCTCATCAGCAGGTGAGTTTGTCTTGATATCGTATCATGAGAGCCGAATTGATTTTAATGATTGCGATATATACTTGCAGTTGTGGTGGACTTATTTTGGAGTTCATGGTTTCGCGCTTTGAGAACCTCACGGTTTTTCAACCGGTGATCAATGGAGTCGGAGGTAACCTCGTCGCTGTGCAAGCCAGTAGAATATCCACGGCCTTGCATAAACAAGCCGATCTGGGCACTCTTCTCATACCACCTGGACACACTCACCCCGTTATATTCATCACCCCTATCGCTAGCTTTTTCGGAAAAGGTTTGTTACTCTTTATTAGATTTTTAAATATATTACCCTCGCGTTCAGCTCGGGCGTCACTTTGGGTTTACTCAGGGCTTGTCAATTTTCGACTCAGGTGTGTGTTTTGAAATTTCACATAATAAATATTTTATTATTTTTTTTCTTTCTATTAATATTTCTTATGCACCAAACAATCGAAAAATGGTTATTTTTGTTGAAATCGATGAGCTTTGAAATACTGATTAAGAATATTGTGAGATTAAAAGATTGTGGATTAGGTGGATTTTACCAGCAGCGCTCATCACTTGTGGAATGCCGATTTCTACGAAATTTCGTCAAGATCGGCGGGGAAACGGGGATCGTTTTCTTATGCTAAAAGATGAACGAAACCACTAATAACTCTAGCCGTTGGGCTTTTTTATGCCTTCTAATATTTAGCCAATATGGCAATTATTTGCCCCGAGAAAAACGGTTTTTTAGCTTATTATTAAAAAATCGTACTCGAAGCCTATTAACACTTAAAGAGTTCTGCAACCTCGCCTCTTTTTTTTCTTCATGAATTTTTAGAGAAAAATAGATTTAGATCAAATTTTAGTGATTTTGATTATGTACGATTGTAAAATATTTCTATGTATAACTTAAAAAACGTTAAAAGAGCTGTTGAAAATCCCAATTGTACATGGTCAAAATCACTAAAATTTGATCTAAATTTATTTTTCTCTAAAAGTTCATGAAGAAACAAAAAAATGCGAAGTTGCAGAACTCTCTAAGTGTTATCGGTTTCGATTTTTCTAATAATAAGCTAAAAAACCGTTTTTCCGCACTCCGGTCGGTGCACAGTCAGTCTTTTCGGCGCCATCGTGCGGAAAATAGTATGCTTAGTTGTTGGCATCTGAACGGGAAGGTTTCAGATTACATGTTTGTCTCCCTCAGCTTCGCCTCGGATTTCATCGAAACATTTTCCATTCCAGCTGCCTATAGTTAAGTAAATATACTATTTTTCGAAGAATGAGCGAAAAATGCCATATTGTCTAAATGTAAAGACGTGAAAAAGCCCAATGGCAAGAGTTACTGGTGGTTTCGTTCATTTGGCATAAGAAAATGATCCCCAAAGTTTCGTCAAGATCGGCGTTCCATAAGTGATGACCTCTCCTGATTAGTAGTATCATACCGTCCTTCTTAACGGCAAAAGTAATAATGATTATAGTGGTAATATAATAATAATAATAATAAAGTGAAATAGAAGGAAGACTAATCTAAAAACGAAGCCCATCTACTCTACTGGGTCTGACCGTAACCGGTAATTTCTACTTATTTAGTAAAAGAGCATTGGTATGTGAGCGGTTAAAAAATACAATTAGTTTATCAAAGTTTTTGTGAGCGTCTTTAGAAGATAGGTAATTGAAATTCCTTCAAAGGTGAGATGATAAGATTGATGATTTCACTGCGTATCATTTTCATTATTACCCAAGATAATTTATTTAATTTAAATCAAAGGGTAACTTTAATAAAAATTATTTTTTAGTGCGCTCTTTAATGTCTAAGTTTTATATTATGGTTTATCTTATTAAAACTTAATTTGGCACATACCGAGGTTAATAAATTGTCAATAATTTGTTAAAAATCTAGGAATGCACGCCCGAACAACGCGAGTTCTAATGGCGTTAGTGATACCTGGTCACGTGATATTCATCCACCTGATAAACTATATGAAGGAGGGTAATACATCCATGTCGATGCTCTTCGTATTTGTTTACCTGTGCGCGGCGATGCTACAGGTGGCCGCCCTTCTTTATATCGCCTACATCATGATCCACTGGATGTGGAAACGCAAGATCGACCCAGACAACTCAGCCATACCCTACCTGACTGCCTTGGGTGACCTCCTTGGTATAAGCCTCTTAGCCATCGCCTTTCAGTTCCTCTATCTCGTCGGGGATCAAACCGAGTTCGAGGGTACGATCAAGCCCCAAAATGGCTGATCGGGCCTTATCTATCAAGCTTCATGCGCGGCTTTTCGATACATTTTTTGTGCAGCGAGATTTTTTAAGTGTACTATGTAAAGCGCCGACTTAATGTCTGTACACTGAACAGCTTTGATGAGTAACGTCTGACAAACTAATTTTGTCACATTTTTTTACGAGGCAAAATTACAAGAAATTTTAAATTTTACGCCTAATTTATTTGATTGTACTTTGTTTAAATTAAGAAAATATTACTTATTTGTTTGTTGCTTTTTTTTTTTTTTTTTTTTTTTTTAATTTATTTATTTATTTAAAATAATAATAACCTATATCGCGATACTCTGCTGGATTTAAAAGTATTTCAAATGTAAGAATATGCAGGTCGTCGGGGCTGCACGCTCATTTAAACAATAATCTAAAATAATTTTCTTTTTCCTTTTATTTGAAAAAAAAAAAATGTAAAAAAGGCTACTTGCTTGTTTATGCAAAACTTTTATTTTGAAACCAAAGCTATATAACAGGGAAGTATCAAACGTTAAACCAATGAAATGTAATATTTTGAAATATTCATCAAAATTATTCAGAAAAAATATATTTTTCGTGATAATTGTCTTGTTCATGACGTTAAAAAATTAATAAAATTAGAAGACGGAGGTTTTACATTTCATAAGACATAAATCATCGAGTAAATAGATGAATTAATTAATTAAGTTAATCAATAAATTATCTGAATTGGTCTAAAACTCAGACCATTTATTAACTTTTTTTTTATTGAAAATTATAAGGTTTTATTTAAAAAAAAAAAAAAACAAAAAAACAAAAAAAAAACAATTATGAACTAAATAGAAAATGATTTTCAAAAGATATTTTTGTAGTCTTTTCAGTTCCCAGACATATATATTATACAAAATTTTTATAATTAGCTATTCTAGATTATTAGCAGAATGCAGCGCAAAATTAAATGCCTCAAAAAGTTCAATAATATAATTGTTGGTATAGTTTAGTTTTCTTGAAATAAAATATAATGTAAATTTTGTTAAATAGTGTATTGCTAAGAAATAATCAAGATGTGAAATATTTGTAGTCTAAATAAGGATCTTTTACGTACATGATGGAATTACGTTTGTTCGCGAACGCATTAAAATAACATTGTTTTTTAAATTTTAGGTTTTTTATAAAAAATTTACTTTTGATTTTTTATTAACTAATTATAAATTTTGTTTATCAAGCATACATGCTTTGAAAACAAAAATTTACAGTTTATAGTACAAAATACGATAAGAAATTAAATAAATTTCAAACAAGTTTTGTACTTTTAAAAATTTTATACTTTTCGTTAAAATTAAATTAGAAGAAAAAGAAGTAAAAATAATCATTTACCAAACTTAATAACAAACAATAAAATTCTATTTTTAATGAAATATTTTCATAAAATAAAAAAATATGTTAAATAATAAATTGAATAATGAAAATATTAACTGAAACAATGATAAAATGATATAAAATAAGTTTAGAAAATTGTATAGTAAATTGATTAAGATTTTTCTGAATATTGAGACAAATTTTTTGCTTTTTTAATCAGTTAACTATATGGACTAAAAACAAAACTTAAATCTGTTTAAAATACATCTTTGTTATAAATTTTAAATTATATATATATATATATATATATTCAGTTTTTTTAAATTATATGCTTATTTCATCAAAATTTCATATATTTCACTGAAATTAAGATGCAAACCCCAGTATAAATCAGTCATGTTCAGAAAAATATTGAGAACGCGTACTTTTTTTTTTGACAGCATTGTCAAGAAAAAAAAGTAAATATAATATCACCTCTGTGAATGAAAACAGTTTTAAAAAGGCTAGTGTTTAGTCGTTTTCGAAAGCTAAGCGATCAAGAGTAAAAAAGCGCAATTATTTTCGAATACCTTCAAAACAATGTTATAAACCCCAAGTAAAAAAAAAATTTGTTAAAAATTAAATTGAAAAAAAAATGTTGAGTTCCTTTATCTTTTACTTAAAAAATATCTGAATATTTATATAAATTCTCAAAAGGGTAAAAAAAAATAATTAGAAAAAACATTTTTTAAATTTTCTGCCCATAGTATAACTTGTAAATACTTGTTTTTATCGACACTTACTTATGAAAAGAGATTATTATCTTAAAACTCAAAACTAACTATTTTAAAAATTTAAAATATTGATAAAAAAAAATTTATGTACATATTTACAACAGTTTATCCGATTTATTGTTGTGTATATACAAACAGACATGGTAATAATATATTTAAATTATTTTATACCAATTTTTTACTTGGGGAAATCTAGTGTTTCAGTAAAAAATTTAAAAAATATTTATATAATAGAAAGAAAAATTACATATTAAAAATATTGAAATTCATCTTAAATTATAATTTCAATAACATTGTTGAATCAAATTAGCAGAATATACGAAGTAGTGTCAATGTGAATCGTTTTTAAAACAATTCTCAGCCTTTTTTTGTAAAGGTTTTTTAGGATTGTTCTTTCTGTGGTTTATTGTAAAGTGTTCATTCTTGATACAAATGCAGTTATAAAGAACTTGTTGTGAATGAGATTTTTAAAAGTGAATTTAAGTGTTGTAAATGAATTGCAAGTTGCAAAAACTTCAAACTATTTTCGTCTTTTTTTGTTGATATGATTAGTCATTAATGATATTTTTGTATATTTGTACATTCGTCATTACTTCTATTTATCTCGAGATGTTAAAGAAATCTAACATTTGCTTTTCATTCTTACCTCCCATTTATTTTTAAAATAAAACATGATTTACAAGGAAATAATTAAAATTGTAAATATATTAATGTGTTAATTTTAATCTTAGAACTATTTGTTACATCATCTCAGACAATAATGTTTGAAGTAAAAAATAAAATAAATTTAAAAGATGTTTTTTGAAGTGAGATCTTGTACATTTTGTAATAGGACTGAAATATAATCAGGTTTTGAATCTCAAGTGTATTTTAAAAGTCAAAATAAAAATCAAAAGTGCTTGTTTGTTAAAAATCATTTTTATTCAAAGTATATATACACCATATAAGTTTATATTTAAATTTATTTTCCGAATCATTTAATATAAACTCGTCAACAAAAAATCAAAGCATTTAGTTATCAAAAAGAATTTTTTTTGTTTTAATTTAAAATTTATAAAAAAAAAAAAAATTTAATCGACGCAACCTATTTCAAGACTTTTAAAAATTTATTTTTAAATTCATTTTGGAAAAGAATAAAAGTCAAAAATAATAAAATATTTCATAAGTTTAGGACTCATTATTATTTACTTAATGTTTAAATTCGTCAAATAAAACCATGTATTCGTTTTTAACAAAAATTAATTGAATAAGAATAATTCAAAACTCATGTACTGTACATATGTAAAATATAAATAATTATAGAAATACAAAATATCTATTTAATCTATTGAATCTTGTAACAAAGATTTTGTTTTTGTAAAAAAAAAAAAAAAAAAAAAATAACTATTTCAGTATTAACCTTACAAAAACGACAGTTACATATATTACACTATTTTACATTTTATATTACATATAAAAGTATTTCAATATGAAATATTTTTGATCTTTGCAATAATTAAAAAAAAAATTTACAAAAGCTTTGCTTCTTCTTTGACTTTCCATAAGACAAGTTCCATGCAAGCCATTGCATCTTCTTTGCTGTCATGACCACTTACTAAAAAAAAAAAAAAAAAAAAAAAAAAAAAAAAAAAAAAAAAAAAAAAAAAAAAAATGAAAATTGGAAATACAATTTTTAATAACTGTATCAAAACACATTGTAACACATAGTATACCTTCATTTTGAATAATTTTTCGGAGAAACTCGGAACATAAAGTTTTTAATGCCCTTTTAAATGGTAGACCATTTTTATGAGGAAACATGACACTTGTATCAACAACAGTCTCATGCAAAAGCTTCAATGCTTTAAAATCACTCTCAAGACTGTGACCAATTAAAATAGTTTTTGACGAAAACATTGAAAGAAAAGTTGCTTGAACATCTAACAATGTAGTAGTAACGTTTTTCATATCATCTTCGGTGATTCCAGAAAACCTAAAATAAAAGTTTTCAAAACTTAATTTTTAAAAAAATCAGTTTTAGTATCATGAAATTTAAGTGTTTTATTTAACTAACCTTGTATTGTAATCAATCACTGGGTGAGAGGGTTTAACTAAAGTTTCAAAAACAACTTTGCAATCTTCATTTATAACAGTTACTCGAGTTAATTCCAAACCCTGGGTTGTATAACACATTTCACAATCCAAAGAAAATACACCACGAAACGATTCGCCTAATAAATTTTTAATAAATTTAATAAATTTAATAATAAATAATTTTTATAATAATTAATAAATTTTAAGTTAAAGTTAATACATTCTTATGTTTAAGTTCACTATTGAGAATATTAATATTTTAGTTATGAACTCATGAATACCTTTATCAAAAGTTGAAACATATCCTCTAAGATTTTCTGCATCAACAAAATCCCAAACATGGGTGGGCGCATCGCAACAACCTTCCGATGTCCCATCTTGTTTACAACACATGTATTTACTTTCTCCTCTGAATGTAAATTTTCTCGCGTAGTGGTAAATACAGTTTTTATTTTCTACAGGAAAACCGTGTTTATCTACCATATATGGCTTATTGCAACGGCAACAATAGCGTTCATTAGGCACTTTGGAAGGGGTTGATTGCCCTCTTTTATTTAAAGTGTACAGCTTGGCACGACCCTAAAAATGTCATAAAAAAATGTATTATTAAACGATAATTAAAAAATAATCGTGAAGAAATTTTTTTTCATAACTTAAATAACTACAGTAATGCCTGTATTTAAAGAATTTTGCAATGTTGCCATTGGAATCGAAGTTCAAGATGTAACCATCTTAATCTTATAAATTATTTCCTATTTTTAAAGTACAAATTAATTCTTTAATCCAACAGCAACATTGCAAAATTCTTTAAACAAAGTTAAGCCGAGACGCGGTTTAACTGCCGGTGTAGACGGGGCATAAGCGCCTCATAATCCGTATACTTCATAAAAATAAAAAAAACTTTTATAATTTTTAATTTGATAAATTAATACTTTAAAAGTTTATAAAAGTTAATCTCGAATTTCTATTCAGTACTTCATTTTATTTTATTAATTCTGAAATAATGAAAATTTCATTCAAAAAGTGTTCTAGTAACTGAAATTATTCTATGCACTTATAATCATCAATAGTGAAAAAAAATTGATTTTTAATTTAAATTTTAATTATTGGTTTATTTATTTATTATAACTATTATTGTTATTTTTTTTTTTTTTATTAAATGCAAAATGTACAATTCATTTAAAAAAGTAAAAATTTACTTTAGGTCCATCTGGATGTGGTCTTGGAAATCCATTGTCTCTAAGGTCTTGTTCAGACATGATCCATTTAGTTAACATGCTGTAAAGCAATTCTCCTTTGATATCTGCGACAGCTTTTTTAGGCTTTATAATACTGTAAGTTCCCTTCACTTTTCCAGCAAGAACAGCAGCATGAGAAATAGATCCATAAGATGTTGTTGGCTGCTCTGATTTTTGATCCACTTCTTTCCGCAGCCTATGTACCGTAAGCATACACGAGTTTTTATACACATTTAAAGCTTTACACTTTTCATAACAAATGTGTTCTTCACGAACAGCTCTCTGTGCTGCATCATCGGCATTCGTGTAAATTTGAATGCAAATGTCCTGCATTGCGTTTACATAAAACTGTCGAACATTCAAAGAGAATTTTTGTGTGCCAGGAGCCTGTAGTGGTTCTGGTCGATTTAATTGTGGCACCTGCCAAAATTTCAAAAGATAATAAAATTTAAAATTGTAATCTTAAAAAATATATCATCAAATAAAAACAACTATATATTCATACCGTTTGAGGGACATGAGCAACTCGCGCCCCTACTTTTGAGGTTTGAGCGACAGTTTTTGAAGCGACTATTTTTGCTGCTTTTTCCAAAACTTTTTCTTTTTCTCGAGCAAGGGACTTAGCGTAAGGAACTTGAGCTATTCTAATTCGACCTAAAAGAAAAATAAGTAAAAAAATGAGTAAACTCTAAATACTTGCACGTAGTTTTCCATATTAGTACTTCTTAACTTTTGAAACTAAACTTTCTAAATAGCACTCAAAAATGTTATAACATTTAATAAAAATATACTTTCATACAAAAATACATTTTTATTAAATGTTAGACTGATTTTTTTACTCAGATACAATTGGGGTAAAGTGATGACTTACTATTTTATCTTTCTAAATGGTAATATTTAAACTTTCGATTTTTTTAAAAGTAGCGACCGAAAAACTAATATTACGAGAATTCAACTTTAGAGTGAAATTGATCATATTAAATAGATAGTAGGTTGAATATACAGGGTGGGAAATTTTAATCGATTCCTCTAAATAACTCCAAAGAAAATGCCGAAATCGAAATAACTGTTAGAAATAACGTTAAGAAAAAGTGGTCAAAATTTCAAAGGTGTGCTTCTTTTTTTTACTTTATTTTATTTTTTTCACTGGAACTCCTATTTATGACCTCAGATTCGGAAAGAGCGAAAAATTTTACAATTTTTAGATATTTTTTTGAATTTTTGTGCCTATCTCAGATCCTGCAGGATCCAATAACCTTTCATAAATCAAAAGGTTGAATTTTTTGTTCTGCCCAATGTACATGCATTGAGAAAGTTTCTTAACTCGAAAGTATAGATCTAAAGCGTCAGAAAAAATTGGGCCTTATGCTTTATTGAGGAGTAAGTAATACAAAAATAAAGAAAATTTAAAATAAAATCTATTAATTTGACTTCTCCTCAGTAAGCAGCAATGCTAATCATAAAGAAGGCTAAAAAAAAAAACAAACTGTGAGGATTTTGTCTCGAAAACTAAAGCGAATTTCATTATCATCCGGTTCTTAAAAGCAAGTGATGAGCATTTTAAGGAGTGAAAAAAGCAGTTTTTTTCGAAAAATTTGCTGCTCTTCAGGATATAACTGTCTAAAATAGGGAGAGAGAGATATATATATATATATTTTTTAAATTAGTGAAATTTCTACCATTTCCATTGAGTTGATGATCATTTGAATGTGCTGCAATATTTCCAAGAAAACTTTTTTGAAAAGCATTTCGTGAATTTTTACTTTCAGAAGCTTTTTCTGCGGCTACTTGTTTCATCAGTCTCCACCTTTCATACATTCGCTCTTGAGCGGTCGGTAAACGTTTTGGAGGTTCAGATGGGCCAACAGATTTGATAATGTTTGATTCTGCAGCAGGATGAGCTATTCTTTTTTTTAAAACTTCTTCTGGTTCTTCTAGCTTAGCTGGTGCTTTAACTGTCACTTCTTTACGTTGATCATTAGTTTGATACTCCTATGAAGAAATATTTATATCATCAGAAAACTTTTTAAACATTGTATAAAAAAAAAAGATAAAAAAAATTGAGTGTAGCAGTTTTTAAACTAAAACTACTTCATAAAAATTACTTGAAAAATTTTAAGACATTCTTCTTCAACATCATGTTCTGAATCAGATGCTTCTAGAAGATTATCATCATACATTGGTGAAAACTCTTCATACTCTGGGCTGTCACATCTTTCTCTTTCTTGATCTGATCTACATTCAATATTATCACTGAAACCATCTTCCGATTCATTAAGTTTTTCAACTGATTTACTGGATTTATGACTAGAATGTGAATCATGCCTACTTGAATTTTCATGAGATGATTTACTAGATTTTTTTTTTCGTTCCGAGGAAGAAGATCTGCTTTTATGTTTTTCTTTTTTCTCATTTTTATTCTTATCTTTGTCTTTATGACTTTTCTTAGAATCCTTTGATGAGCTAGAACCTTTTCTCTTTTCAGATTTTGAATCTTTAGATTTAGATCTATGAGAACTTGTGCTTCTACTGTCTTTATGTTTATCTTTGCTTTTATGATCTTTTGAAGACAAATTATGTTCTTTAGAATTTGATTTGGAACTATGCTTATGTTTATCTTTTTCTTTAATTCGTTCTTTATCTTTTCTTTCTTCTCTTTGCTTTTCTTTATTATGCTTCAAATAAACATCTTTACTTTTGCTATGTTTAGAATCTTCTTTTTTTGTACTTTCTTTTTTATGGTGTTCATTGTCTTCATTTTTAGATGGTTCAAAGTTATTTTTATTATGATTAGAATCTTCTAATTTTGAATCATCTTTAATCAATTTTTCTTTAAACTTATCTTTGCTCATAGATAATTCTTTGTTCTCTAATTTTTCCTTATCTGCTTCTCTAATATTGTTACTTTCAAAGCTTGTTTTATTATTTAACTCTATTTCTTTGCTTTCTTTTTCATCTTTGGTTAAATCTATTTCCATAATATCAATGTCATCATTATCAATATTAGATTGATGCGTCTTAGTGTTAATATAATCTTTACATTCCTCATTATCAAGAATACTTTGATTAGAAAAATTTCCACCCAGAAGTTCATCTAAAACATCAAATGAATCATCTTCTAATCGCTGTTCTTCTTTGATAGGAATCTTGGGTTTTCTAGGAACATATTCTTCACGCCGTTTTTTTGATTTGGGATGATACCTTTCTTTCTTTTTTCTTTTTTCAGGAATATATTCATCATCACAAGTATTATATATTGAAGAATTTTCAGAAATTACTGATGGAATATAAGAATGAGTAGCATTCTTTTCTGCTTCGATTTGACTAATGGCAGTAGGTGTGTATTTAATTTTTGTTTGTTTTGATTCTTTGTCAGAGTTGATGTTTCGAATAACATCCATCCAAGGTCTTTCAATATCTGGAGATTTTCTTCTTACTGCTTTACTCTCTTTTGTAGGCTCATATGAAGCTATTGAAATATGTCTTCTTTTTAATTCTGCTATTGGGGTTGGATTGTAAACACATTTTGATGATTGAGCTATAGGTAACTCTGCTTTCGATGTTGAAGAAAGTCCAGCAGGTACAAGTTTAGGTTTTAAGCCCTCAACCACTTTATCTACAATTTTATTAGTATCAGTAACATTTTGATCTGCTAAAACCTTCTTTACAGCTTCAGAAACAAGCTTTTCAATAACATCTTTATCGGCAGTGGTCACGGTGGATGAACTTGCATTTTGAGGCTTCGAAACAGTTTGTTTAGACTCAGATGTTCCAGTTGTATTGACATCTTAAAACAGAAATGTAAATTTTTTAATTTTTATTTCAAAAATCAGTTTGTTTAGAATTTTTATTATTATACTTTCACAATGTCTTAATTGGATACAAAAATGTTAAAAATTTTATTTTTAACTGAATTTTAGGATGACAAAATTTGAATAGCATTACTATTTTCAGTCAGAATTTATTATAAGTTTGTAAGAAATTATTAGTTACTTCAATCAAATAACAGTGAGAAATATTTTCATTACGTTTACAAAAGTTTCAAAATTAATTTTGAAGTTTCAAATTTTTTAAGGAAATTTTCATAAATAGGTAGTCTCACCTCGCCGAGTATGCTTGAAATGACAATAGGGTCTTTCGCAATATCCATTTTCGTAAAATGGGCAATTAAGAGCCTTGAAGTAGCCGGTCGAGGGAAGCATAACTAAATGATTGCATTCCCCACTTGAAGAAGCTCATCTCCAGGGGAATGAAATGCACTAATTCTTTATTCTCTTAATTTGTGTTCAATGTTCTTTAATCCATTATTAAATCTCTGCAAGGAATAGGAAATGTATTAAATAAATTCAATTTTGTAATTTTTTTTTTTTTTTTTTTTTTTAATTACCTATTGTTGTAATTGTTGTACTAAAATGAAAATAAATAACACTTCGCGCCTTTAATATTATTTGAGGTTATGATTAAATTTTACACTAACACTGGGCAAGGGCCAAGGGTGCGCGAGAAGCAGTGCGATGATCCTGAAGTGCGGTAGCACTTTAACGGCGAGTCTAAACCAGTCTAAACTTACCTACCAGGTATTCGCAATTTGCAAGTTGCAAATAACTATAGGTACATACAATAAGTATGCAAGTACCCATACAGTCTACCAGTCTACCATGCAGTCTACTGAAGACAGACGTGAAACAATTGGACTGAGCTTGCGATTTGTCAACTACCTCTTTCAAAGGTAAACTCGCGAACCGTGATTCTCACGATTCCTACTAAACTCGTTACAAAGATACATCATACATGATATTCGCAGGTCGCAACCATGATGTATTTAGGTATATCGTGGTCCAGCGACCTGCGGGCTGCGACGATCGTTGCGTCGTAAAGCCGCCTAATAATAAAATTTGTAATCGCGCGCTTTTTGCGAAATCTTTTATTTTAATAACTTACCTAGATGATCTATCCCTCTAACGTGGTGAAAAATATTCCGAAATCAAAAATTTTGAACGCTACAAAAAGATTAAAAATTTGTTGGATTTTTCTACAAAGTATTGTTAAATTGATTTGTATAATTTTTTAAATTTAAATTCATAATTATTTTAATACCCTGATCTTTGCAAAATACAAAATTTTGCTTCTCAAATTCTTAAGAAAAGATTAAATTAATTTCATATAATTATTTATTGATATATATATATATTTTTTTTATTTTATATAATATTGTTTGATTTTCATTTACAACTATAACATTTTATCAATTACAAAAATTTATTCACAACAATTTTTGAAGAGTCTACATAAAATATTCTTGTTACTACACTAAATTTATTAATTAATTCTTGTTAGGGTTAGCTGCTTTGACAGCATGAAGAGCATAATTTATTGTTGTCAAGGGTGTCCAATGCCATGTGTTGGTCAATGGATTGTACAACATTCCATGTATAAGTCGAGTTCTGCAATTATCTGCAAAGATGTTATATTTTTGATTTTGAATTATTTTAAATAAAGCAACTGAATGGACTTATTTAACGGAATTTAAATACACATAAAATAAATTTGACAAAAAAATGTAGATATAAGTATTAACTTACATTTACTCAATAACTGTTTAGTTTCATCAGGACTAATAAATTTATTCCAATCATGAGTACCTACAGGTACTAATTTCAAGATGTATTCTGCTGCAACAACACCACCCAACCAAGAAATAATATTTTTGTTCATTGTTGAAATAAATATAGAACCCTTTGGTTTTAAAACTTCTACACAACTCTAAAAAAATCATGTGAAGTAAATAAAAGTTAGAGGACTCTAATTAATTATTATTTTCCTACCTGTATAAATAAATCTTGATCAATCACATGTTCAATTATTTCAGATGCAATTACCGCATCATATTTTTCTTTATTGTCTTGAGCAAAATCTTCAATGGAAGTATTAATATAAGATAATCTTGAGGATAGGCTTTCATCTAATGCTGCATGATCTGTGGCAATAGATATAAGTTCTTTAGAAGCATCAACACCGGTAACTTCAGCTCCTATTCTTGCAAGAGGTTCTGTTAAAATACCTCCTCCACAACCAACATCCAAAAGTTTTATTCCTTCTAGAGGAGAACTTGGATTTGTTTCTTTGAAACCTGTATTTGCTAAGCCATCTCTAACAAATTTTACTCTTAAGGGATTCATAGCATGGAGAGGCATCATTTCACCATGTATATCCCACCAATTCTCACTATGTTTTGAGAAATTAGTGACTTCTTGAGAATCAATTGTTGATTTCCTATCATATTCGACTTGTTGCCTTACTACAGATGTGGTACTGCTGTTTGTAATTAATTCCAAAAATTATTCAACATTTCATATACTTTCATTTTATCTTATTTTTTATTTGTCAAATTAAAAGTTCATATTTACCATAATCTCAGTAGAGTGGGTGATCCAAATTTTGAAATTTGATGTTTAATTAATGATTTCATTTTGGCAATTATACACAATATTGCTCTTGTAATTTTTGATTAAAAAGCAAATATAAAAATTATATATTGAATTCAGTTCTAATTGATAATTTCAAAATTTGACATGATACTTTGCAACAAACTTTTATTTATTATTCAAGACCTTTAAAAAAATTTCTATACTCTATGTTCACATTTATTAAAGAAAT
Source organism: Encarsia formosa (assembly GCA_038277355.1). Lineage (NCBI taxonomy): Eukaryota > Metazoa > Arthropoda > Insecta > Hymenoptera > Aphelinidae > Encarsia > Encarsia formosa. The sequence goes on along the minus strand of CM076187.1, from coordinate 13,258,670 downwards.
ATACGTTGCAATTGCACAATATTACTCTGTAACCTCCTACAACAAGCAATTACAATTATTAATTTAGATTACAAATTTGTTTTGTACATAAAAAAAACTTAAAACTTAATAAATATCTAATCTAAAAAAAAAAAGACAATGCAAAACAAATTATTGCAAGTAAACATCTACTACCAAAATGTTAGGCTTTCAAAACGTGAACAGAATTTATCACTATGATAAGATATATCTGTATATGTGAACATGTGAACACCACTGTAGACTGTAGAGTATATGTGCATTGTGCTTCGGTTTTATACGAGTCGCACAAATTTCTGCATCAATTTAACGGACATGACTTTGACTTTTTCTTGTTTTTAATCATGTTATAAAGATAATTATAAATTATTTATTTGGTTGCTTGATAGAGTGTCACATAAATTTTAAGTACTTAAAATAAATAATTTGAATAAATCACCAATTCTTAATATTTTGATTGGTCATCGGGTCATCGCCCATTGGTGCATTGTCAGTTGTCAGTGAAGCAGGCAGAGGGCAGGCATGCTGCAATGATGGCGGATGGCCGCAAAATGCGCGGCGGCGGTTGGCAAGCTTGGTCGCGAGCGGCGAGTGGCGACTCACATGTGAGAGAGAAAATTTTTGAAGTTCACGACGTTACCGCTAGGAGAGACCCTTTTTACACCTTTTAAGTCATCTGCAGCGTGGTAAGACGGATAATTGTTATGAATATCGGCGAATAATCCTTTTAATCCTTAAATATTACTGTTTTAAATAATGTAATTCTACAAAAGATTTGTTCTTTCATTGTATTTCTATTCATTTTGATCAACAGTTTTTGCATGGTCTCCTTAAAGTTTGTCTTTTTCCCTACTATTGTTAGCATGTTGGACTCTGACGTCGATTGTTAATTTAGTAACAATAATTTTATTTTTACTTTGTGCTAGTCTTGTCCTATTGACAAAATTGATATTTTCAGTGTCCTTTTTAAAAAACCATCATAATTAAGAATTATTTTTCATTAAAATCTAGCTTAACCTAAACAAGTATCAACAACAATAATTTTTTATCCAAATTATTTTAGATGGCGGACACTAAGGCAAAAACTGCTGCTTCCAAAGCAGTTGCTCCAAAAGCAGCTGGTGATAAGAAAAAAAGAGTTAGTAGACCAAGAAATTATGACTTGGGTAATGGAGTCTACAGGTTCAGTCGTAGTAGAATGTACCACAAAAAAGCCATCTACAAATTTGTTGACAAGAAAACACCTAAAAAGGTAAAGAGTACATTTATCTTTTATGAAGTTCAAAATTAATATTGTTGTTTAATTTTGTTATTTCAAACTTTCAGGAAGTTCCCAAGAAACTTGTCAGCATAGAAAAAAAAATTGGTGGAGATAAAAATGGTGGAAGTAGGATTGTTTTACTTAAAAAAAGGAAAGCAAATTATCCTACTTCAGACCCAATTAAGTCTCACCCGGCTAAAAAGTGCTTCAAGAATCATCCTAGGTATTTAAGACCTAATCTTAAACCTGGAACTGTTTGTATTATTTTGGCTGGACCACACAAGGGAAAGCGTGTTGTCTTTTTGAAACAACTGAAGAGCGGTTTACTTCTTGTCACAGGTAAGTTGAGTGGATTTAAAAATTTCCTCTAGCTTTTTTCAAGAAAAATCATCAGCTTAAAAATTTTTTTCTTTCTCATGAAATTTTTAACTTGGACTGTGTTAGTTATAAATTACTTAGTTAAAAATTACTTTTTTTTTGAATTACAACAGTGAAGTGCAATAGTAAAAATAGAATAGTAAAGTGATTTTAAATGTCTGAAATTTAATTAATTTTTTCATGATATCCTTAATAATACCCAGCTGCTTAAGTATTTATTTAATGTATTTATAACCTTCAATTCAGGGCCATTCCTCATCAATGCTTGTCCTCTGAGGAGAATAAATCAAATTTATGTCATTGCTACAAGTACTAGAATTGATCTATCTAGTGTGAAAATACCAAAACACATCAGTGATGATTATTTCAAGAGGAAGCATGACAAACGTGCTAAGAAAGAAGAAGGAGATATTTTTGCTAAAAAGAAGGAGGAATATAAACCAAGTGATGAAAGGAAATCAGACCAAAAGATTATTGACAAAATGGTCATTGATGCTATTAAGAAGAATAAAGATAAGAAAATGCTTTATGCATACCTCTCTTCAATGTTTGGTTTACGCAGCAGTCAGTACCCTCACAGAATGAAATTCTAATTAACTACTTTTTATTATTTTACCCAAATTGGTTTAATAAAAATATTTTATAAATCAATTTTAAATGCATTTTATTTTTATTATTCTCAAGTAAGTTATTTTTTTTTTTTGCAATTATTATTTATCTAATATTTTTAATTTAGTTTTGATGACTTGATTCGAGTTGTTACTTTAGATGATACTGAAACATTTTTACATTTACTACTTTGATTAACTTGATTTAAGAAATCAGCTTCTAATCTAACATAAGTTCCACCTACAAAAAAGAAAAGTTAAAAAATTTTATTAGCATTAACAATAGTTATTATTACTTTTACCTATCGGTTGAGTACTATTGTTCCAAATATTGTGTTTTGAATAGGACAAATTTTTTGACCTTAAATTGTATTCTAGCATTGTTCTTTTAGTCAACAGTGCTACCATTTGTGCTGCTGCTTTTTCTTCAAAATCTCTTTGGTTGTCTTGATTATATCTAATCGTTAAATTTGGACTCCAAGAACCCATTCCCTCGCATCTAAAAAAAAAAAAAAATTCAACAAAGTTCCATTATTGATGGTAATTAGATATTATGTCAAACAAAGTACCTTTTGAGAATACTAATCTTGGTTTTTTTCAACTGTTGTGCTAAATTTTCTGGTGGCTCACATTCTCGTGATTCTTCGCTGCCTAATGACTCATCTTCCAGACTACTTACATCCTCATTACTTACTTCATTATCATCATCACTGTCAGATTCTGAAGAAACTGTTGAAACAACATCTGTTGCTTGAGATGATTGATGAGATTTTTTAGTTTTTTGTGTTTGACAAGGTTTACGAAGACCCGAGCCTCCCCAAATTTTGGCTAGTGAAAATTAATATGCATAAATTTAACATCTCATTCTGAGAAACTGAAAACTTATTATTTTACCGAGAAGACCAAGTTTTGGTCGTGGAGGTATTATTTCAATTCCTTCCCACCAAAACGTTTCTTTGCAAGCTAATTTTCCTGGAGAAAGGGAAGAATCTCGTGCTACTAGTCGCGTTATTTTTTCTGGAAAAAATAATTGAGGGGGTTCTATAGATATAATTTCTCTGAATGTCAAGTATAAATTTATTATATTTTCATCTTTTTCTGAAATTATTTCTGGAACATGCTCCTGAAAAGAACAGAAAGTTTTAATCTTGATAAATAATTCAGTGGTAAAAAAAAATGTAATAATTACCCTAAATCTGCAACCATCTCTATTTGTTATTGTTTGAAACCTGTAAGCTCTTTGACTGCAGCAAGGATATCTTCCTAGAGGAAATGGGGTTGTCCTTTGCTGTTCATTCATGAAAAATTGAGGATTTTCTGGATGATATGAACACCAATCCATTTTATTTATTGGAAAATATATTCCACATTGACGACAAAATAGGAAATGACAATCTCCCCACAGTCTCCAATAAACTTTACGCCATGACCTTAATTCAGATCGCAAACTCACAATATAATCATTCAAACTCCAAATGAGGTCTCTAGAGACAAATAGAAAATTTTAATTTTTCAAATTAATGTTATAACTTTCTAATCATTTACCAATGATACCTAGTGTGTTTACTGTGAAGATTCCCTCTGTTATCTATTTTCATATTGCTAGGTACACAAGGTACAGAATCTGAAACTGATCTAATAATAATTTTTTCACATTTTATGCATTTAAATAATGTGGCTAAAGATCCAAAATGACCTCGTTTAAAATCAGGTTTTGGATTTGCTAAAGACATAATTAGTTTACAAAATAATCTACTTTGAATTTTATCTTTCTTATCTCTTAAACCTTCTACGTCTGCATTTGTAAAGAGATCTGCTAACTTTGTTAAAATTGTATCATTTAAACAACTTAATATTGTAGTTGTTTTTAAAACTTCTGCCATATTTTCATGACAATAAGTTAAACAGTTCAATAATAGTGGTTCCATTTGAAGAAAAGATGCTGATACCATAATTGGAATAACATTATTTGCTTCTAAAATTGGCCACTCAGATTTTTTTATAATATCTTTTTTAACCCATCGCATAAGCCAATCAAATATGACAATATCACAGTGAACTGAAATATCCATTTCTTCAAGTTTTTGACCTGCTGTAACATCAGCAAAATAACACATTTTCTGAACTAATAATTTTTGAGGACATCTAAAATCTTTTTTTATGTTCTTTGCTTCATCACATACATGTATCTCAACTTCAGTTCTGAAAAATAAAAAAATTAAATGATTAAATTAACTTTTTCAACTTAAATGCACAGTATTTAAATTTCACATAAAAAATAGTATTTTACATACCAAAAGAGCACACATAAGAAATTTAAAGCCTTTGGCTTGAATGATAATTAAATGTGCTCTTAGACATTCTTTTTTTGCTTCTATGGTGTGTGTTAGTATTTAACACACTATTTTTGGCCATACCTGAGGCAAAAAATTGCAATTTCCCAATTTGCACAGAGAGGAAAGTTGCTACTTTTGGCCTTAAGTACTTTAAATTTAAACATATGTATGTTCAAAATTTTTAACTACTTACTCTAGTGGTTTTTTTTGTTTGTTTTTATCTTTATCTCTTTCAAGATTACTGGGTACAGTAGCAATTACTTTACTTTCAATACTACTAGCAGAAGTAGACTTTTTGGGCTCTAGGATGATGGATTTTTTTATAACTGGGTGAGATAAAACTGATTTAGGTATCATATAAGGCAGGACTGAATCCAATAATCCTTCATGAAGAACATCACTCAAACACCTTTTCATCACAGTTGATAATAAAGATTCTTTTTTATTTTCATTAGATCCTAAATACGGCCAACTTTTTGATTGCTTAATGCTATGATCTTTCATCAATGATTGAGATGGCTCTAAATTTTTGGCAATTTCTTTAGATACAATGGAAATTTGTGATTCTTGTTGAATGTCCTGTATAGGATTTTCTTCTTCTTGTTTGCTTTCTAACTTTGTTACTGTTTGTATTGCATCAGGAGTTTTTGAAACCTATTTAAAATAGAACTAATAAAATACAAAAAAATATCAACTAAGTTGAATAAGTGTACCTTACTAATATTTATTTGAAAACTTTTATTTTCTTTTTGAATATTTTGCAGTTTTTTATTACTTTTTTCTTCATTTTCTGAAGTTAAAGATACTTTAGCAAGAGCTGACCAATCAATTTCACTGTTAGCTGACAAGGTGCTGGCTAAATCTTCAAAACTTTCATTTACTTGATAAGCAGTTTTCATAAAATCAAAAAACATTTTTATTGATACTTCTGGACATTTTTGTTTCTCTTCTTGTATCTCTTCGGATGATTTTTTTTCAAAAGCTAAAGTTTTTGAAAAATATTAGAAAATATAAATAAGGCTTTGATTAAAAAATAAAATTGGCTTACCTTCAACTTGTGATGAAATATCACTAGATTTTGGGATATCACAAAATTTTGGTAAATCTAACTCTCTGAATAAATTTGGGTACATTGTTATAAATAAATAAAATTTTTTATAAATAGTTAGTGTGACTGAAAAAATCAAAAATTATTAAAATCCTTATGTTAGCTTGTGATTTGAAAAATTTTATCTGACTTACTAAATTTAGTAATGCATATTGAAAATAAAAAGTGTGAATGTGAACCAGAGATTTTTATAATAAATGCTACACCTAGGTTAAAATAACAATTAACAATTAATAACCAACAAAAATTAAGATGTTACAATTACAATCAGATCCACAATCATATGATCACGCAGTTTTTTATAAAATTGCCATACTGTTGCCAAGGAATTTATTGATCAAATATTTTTAAAACGTTTTATTGCTTTTGATTTAATAAATACACTGTAGGCAACAAATTTTTTGATTTTACATGTTATAATGTTTACGTACGCGTAAATAGCAAAATTAAAAAATTTCAAAAATTTATTATATTTCAATGGAATAAAAGTACTTTTATGTTCGGTAATTTCCCTTCAATTTTATTTATACGAGTCCCGTAACTAAGATCTTACTTACAAATAAGAAAATTATTAGTAAAATTGAAAGACTACTTTTCAAATTCGAATTATCGTACTCTCATATATCATTGGTTTTATTACTCAAGTTTAATTAAAACTTTTTTTATTCATACATACTAGAAATTGAAATTTTAATTCTTCGAAACGCTGAATAAAAATTATTTTATTTTTTCCCAACAGCGAGTTTTTTATTTAACTCGCTAATTTTACAGTGAACAATTTTATAATATTGAAAATTGCGATCTAATTTATTTTTAATTTTTACTTTTACCTTTCAAATAAGGTAATTTTTAAAAAGGAGAAAAAAACAAATCAAATAATTAGTAATGTGATGCGACCCACCATGAGAAAAATAGTTTGGAAGAAACAATGGTGGTATCAATTTTTATTCATCTATTTTATTTACATTTTCCAAAGACAAGCTAAATAATTTAAAAATTACGTCAAAGTCTAGAGTATATTGTTTTCGGTTTTTTATTTCTGCTTCACTCACGATCACTAACCGCTCCTCTTCACAGTGTAGCTCTTAAAAAATCCATTCAACAAAATTATTCATGAAATAAAATTTTTTTTGGTTAAAAAAAAAAATTGATATTAAATTTTGATCTCACAAAGAAGACCGAAACTAGTTTTCTTGTTCTTTTTTATCTCAGAATGGAACTTACAATTAATTTTGATTCAAAACGGAATATTTTGTTCCAGACCAACTTTTTAAATTTTGTTTTAGGAACTTTTGCTATTCCTGACATTGTCTTATAATCCTAGAATTTATAATTTCTTATAATCTTATAATGCATGAGTACTGTGGTGTGGCACATTATTTTTCTGTTCTATAATAATGTTCTACGTTATGAAGAATGGAAATTTTACAACGCGCAACTTTGAAATGTTCTAAACGATCTGATCACGCGATCATTTAGAACAATTTTGTAAATCCTCGTGAGAGACTTGGAACGTTTTTTCTCTGTCTTCGACCGAGAATCGACTGATGTTTAGATAATTTTTTATAGTTTTATTTTTAATACTTTACATGTATGTATATGCGGTAATAAGGCTCAAACCTCTTGGTCTGAATTCCCAGCCAAAAAAAAATGCTCATAAATGTGAGCAGAAATATGAAGAAAAATATGAACAGAAATATGTTCACATATTTTTGCTCATACTACTGCTCTTATTTTTTGGGTATGTAAGATTAAAAAAAAATGTATTTTAATAATAAATTTTGACTTGAAAATTAAAAAAATTAAAATTAAATGCTTATAAATGTATAATTCAGAAATGTTTTATTTTCTATGATTTTGTTTGTAGGTAAATGAAAAATAATACAAATTTAGCTGTAAATAAATTTTAAGTGAAAAATATGTACATATTATGCAGTTTTATTAATGTCATCCGGCTTATATTATAAAATTAATTTAGGCATCTACACTGTACATACAGTAAAGACTCCAAAACTCGAATAACTTTTCAATTTGATCATAGAATCATTAGTGCAACTCATCTTACATTAAACCTGTGAAAAGAAAAAATTGGAGTAACTTTGCCACTTATAATTGAGACCATTCAGACCAAGGAGATCTTGGATAATTGTCATCATGCAAAAGTTTCAAAATTTTTTATGCATATACCAATTTTTACGTTTATTTTACAAAAAAAAAAAAAAAAATCAAATATGAGGAGCTTCTGTGAAAAACATTGTGCAACTCCGAAAATTCCTGTTTCGACTGGCACAGGGTGGTTGGTCCATGAGGCGGCAAAGCATGCAGGATGCAGCAGGGAGGAAAGAGAAGGGGATGATCTGCAGACTGTACGTCTGTACGGCGAGAAAAAAAAAAAAAATTATGATTAAAAAAGAAATTAAGACCAAAATTCATCATTGCACTCCATGATTATAATAAATTTCACAGTATTTTGTGATTTTTAATTACAAAAAGTAGAATATATAAGATTAATAATATCAAAAACATTTAAATATATAAATATATTTCCAATCTTTATAAATATATTTCCAATTATATAGAATGCAGTTGTTGACAGTTGATCATAAATTAACATTAGGTATGAATTAATAATGTAAGGTAGTTGTACTTAATACGGCCACTCCTGATATTTTGACGTGGCCACTCTACAGGGTATAAGAAGAAGTCAAAAATAATAAATTGTGAAGTTTCGAGTAGTTTTTTACATTTAAAAATGACTGGTGCGTTCGCCCCATGGCAAAAAATGGTTTCTAACACCTGTCAACACATTTAATGCTTTACCAAAAAAAAATACAGGATGCACCCAACCAAAGTAATGATTATGTAATATGCTCCATTACGTATCCTTCCACCTTTCAAACCCGTTTTTACTTTTTAGTCAACCAATTTTCAATCAAATTGAAACCCTACAGTGAATATTCCTAGTATTTAAATTGCCGCTTGGTGTTTTGGTACTAAATGATTGGGATTTGGGATGGCTCGAATACTTAAATCAACTAGAAATAAAGCTTGAAAGCACATTTTGTCCGTGTTGAGCAAACTTGAATTCATAAAATTAATTTTTAACTTTTTTACTTATCATTTAGGGTGTCCATATTAGGTGCATATAACTTGTCTATGAGTATATCCAGAATATTTTCCTGCTTGGTTTTATTTAAATTTTAAATTTTACATTTATCATCGTTCCCTAAATAAAAATGACTATGCTTATGTTACGAATTTGAAAAAAAATATTTATAATATATACATATATATCAAATAATGCCAAAGAATGACTAAAACTGGGTTAAAAAAAAAAAGTTAATATTCAATTTTATAAAATGGCGGGAAAATGAATTACAATGTGCGGCGTGCGCGAACTGCGAAGTCGCTGCTACATGAAACTACCCTAATCAACGATCACAATTCACAAAAGTACAATTGGGAGTTGGGAGTTGGGACCCAGAACTCAGAAGCTGGAGCAAGCATCACTACAGATTTGTAATTTATTTTTTCATTAAAAATAAAAAAATCGCTTTTTTGCATTTGCTTACCAGTCCAGCAGACATAAACAACGTATCTCAACCGGTGTAATATTGACTTTTTAAAACTTCCTGAAGACCCTTAATTCTTGAAAGCAAGGAAATTTTTCTATTTGAAAACTTATCAAATCTCGTTGGGAGGATAAATTCTAAAACATTTACGCTTCTCATCATAATAGATACATTAATCAACACAAGCAGCAGAAGCTAAATAATTGCTACAATGCGGCTGCTCCATTATTTTATCAACGTGGATAAATTGTCAAGTCTGTAACTGTGTTGTGGTTTATTTAAATTTAAGAGTGCATTTAGTTGGTAAAGACTTTTACTTAAGTTCAAAGCTGCTGTAGAATCTTGTTGGGTTTTACAAAAGCATAACACTCAACGTTATGTCGTCGGAGAAAAAGTCGAAGAGACTATCTACCGAGCTAGATGGAGACGAAGGCCGTGGATCAAATCACGGTGATTGGGTCTGCGTCGATACTGAGTGAGTACATATATAAAATAATGTTTTAATCAAAATAAATGCATTTTGAAAATAGCCACAGTTTAAATCTGTTTTTTCTTTTTATTTAAGTATACTGACTCCACTGTCAGTCACTGTTTTCCTTTATTTTATTGTTTCATGTTTGCACTACAGTTTAAAATTATATTAATAATATCCTATTATCCTATAAAATGAGCAAATTTAGTATTTTGTTTTTTTTTGTTTTTTTTTTTTTTTTAGTTTAAAAGTTTTTTATGATATGTAATTTTTTTTAAAATTATTTTTCTTAACTTGCAGGTGTGGAAATGTAAATTTTGCTAAACGTAGTTGTTGCAATCGCTGTGGCAAAGGTAAAAATGTTTTTATATATATATTCTTTTTTAATTAATCTCAAAAACATTTATATTTTATCTAATCTCAGAGAAAGGAGAATGCCCAAAAAAGAAAAAACTTGGTCAAGAGATTGGAAAAGTTGCGGCAGAAAAAAGCAGAGGTCTATTCAGGTATAATAATTAATTTGTAAAATTCTTAACTCATTGATAAAATTAATTTTTTTTAATTATTCATATTATCTGTTGCTTCAAAAAAATTCAATTATTGAAAGAGTTATTATCTCAAAAAAATATGTTTTATGATTCATAGACATGTGTACATAAAAGTATAGATTTTTTTAGCCTTAAAAAATCATTTTTAAATCATGTTTTCAAATTTTTTGTTTTTAGTGCAGACGATTGGCAATGCAATAAATGTGGAAATGTTAACTGGGCTCGTCGACAACAATGCAATATGTGCAATGCTCCTAAATTTGGAGATGTTGAGGAAAGAACTGGTTATGGAGGAGGATATAATGATAGAGGAATTGTTGAATATAAGGAACGCAGAGGCGAAGACGATGATGATTATGATGAATTTGGTAGACGCAAAAAAAAACGACGAGTAGAAAGTCGTTCTGATGATGATTCTAAAGATTCTTCAAAGTACAGCAGTCCTCCCCGCAGCCGATCCAAACATTTAGATAAAAAAGAAAATGATGAAGAAGTTGAAGCAGAAGAAGAGGCAGAAAATAAACAAGTAAAAGATTTTATTTAAAAATTTTTTTTCTCTTAGTGAAATTATGTGCAATTATTGAAATTATGAAAAATTTGTTTTTTAGAAAAATAATGAAACCAATAATGAGGTTGAAGATGAAGAAAATGAGGAGGAGGAGGAGGAGGAAGAAGAAGAAGATGATGGAGATCTGTCAAAATACGATTTAAGTGAATGGGATGATTTTGCAGCTGCCAAAAACAAGTACATACTTTTTAATTTAAAATACTTATTAACTTGAAACAGATAACTTACTTTTAAATTTACTATTTTCTAGTTCAAATGGAAATACTGGTTCTTCCGAAAGAGAGTCTAGGTACTAATATTCAGATTCGCAAAATTTAATTAAAAATTAAAAGGACTACATAAAAATTTAAAATTTTCAGATGAGAATTAAACTTGGAAAGTATTGCAGAATCTTGTGACAAGAAGTAATTTTTTATAGTTGCTTTATAGCCCACATAATGTAGTAACCCTGCAAGCAATATATAAATCCACATTGTTTGCAAAAAAAAAAAAACAAGTATGCTACCGTAAATTTTTAATTGAAGACAAATTCAGCAAAAAATAGGTCTGCTCATCACAAAAAAATCATGTTTTTATTGTCATAGAGCTTTGCACACCTGATTATTTTTTAAATTTGTATTAAAAGTAATTATTATTTAGATTACTTTGAGCTAATTTAAAGTATAAAATTTCATGGAATAATTTAAATGTAATAAAATTTATTATCTTACATTTTATATATATGCGCTTTCGATGAAGAGCAATTCAGGCTCATTAAATATCAAACAAAACTAACATCTTTAAAGTGTACATAAAAAGCCTCTGAAACAATTTTGGGATTTACCATTTAAATGATAACAAGAAAAATTGTCAATTGAAATTGTAATCAGAGAAAAATAAAGAAAAAGTATATATAGTTAGAAACATAATAAAAGGTAATAAACTTAGGATTTGAGGATAATTTTAATTTGTTTTAACACCGATTCATTTCTTGTAAATATCTTTATTTTATTTGTCATTTATAATAAAAATCATTCGTCAACAACGTAATCGTTCTTATTCAATTATATTATCTTATATTTATATAATGTTACATATTACTATAAATGAGGTATGTTTGCGTTGATTGTGTGCGAGTGTTTCTTGGGTAAAACTCAAGAATTTATAAAAGGATTTTTATGATTATGCACAGAGTTGGTCGTAACAGAGTAAATTTTTTTTAATTTCAATTGTTTATGAAGGAAAGGACGATTTCTTAGGACTTACCAAATTGGATGCTTATGTATACTTCCATATCGTATATATGCATATATTTATGTATAACGTATATGTACATTCGTGGTTTTGAGTTTTCTTAATTAAGTATTTCAACATCAAAGAAAGGACGAGAAGATCTTTTATTAAGACTTGTGGACTCATTCATCCTTTACAATGTCGGTCTTCAACTTTTCAAACGATTTAATTTTATTTTGCTCACGCAATTATTACGCTAAAAACAAAAAGATATATATAGAAAAAGAAACAGTTTGAGTTTGAGCCGCGGCTTATTCGCTAAAAAGTACGTCGAGGGTTATCTCGAGTCTTATACATGTTATGATTATTTTTTTCATTTATCAACCTGAGTATAAACTACGCATTATTGACGGTCACGCGGAGCTTTTCAACGCTTTTTGTTAAGTAATTTTAATTACTTTGTATGGTGGTGTGAAGTGTTGTACGCGTCGAGCGACATTGCGATAGCCCAAATTTTGCCTTAATCTATTAAATATATTTACAAGCGCGCCGTCCTTCAGCCATAGTAATTTGAAATTTACAAAATTTTTAAACTCATGCACTCTCGTTCACACTTTTACACATATCAACATTCGTTTATCAATCGCAGTGCTTCCGCATATTCACACTTTATTTCTTTCTACACGCAAACTTTTTTTTTAATATTATCCTAGATAACTGATTGTTAATTATTTTTAATTTTTACTTTTTCGTTTGTCAAGGAAGCACCACAGTATTTTTTTAAAATTTCAGCTATACCGTCTGAAATTTAAAGAAGTATAAATATTTACGACGTAATGGTAGCAAAAGGTAGAGACACCGTACTACGAATCTCCACATTGAGTAACCCTCGACCACTTAACTCACGAATTTTCTAAAATTCTTCCGCAGAAGCACAAGTGCTAGCAAGATTTTATACGGCCTTTATTCGAGATCCTACGGCAACCTAGCCTATTTATTCATAAAGAACTGTTGGTGTGAATTAGGCTGGTTGTGCATGCCTGGATGAGGTTGTGGTCCACTGTTTCCTCTCGTTCCAGTTGCATACAATTGTTGCTGAAAATTATGATATTGCTGAGCATAATTAGGATCCGACATATTTGGGGCTCCGCTCATGAACGGACTGTTTTTGAAACTTGGTCCGGTTCCTCCTCCTCCCATGCTAGGTGGCAACGGTTGCGTTGCATCAGGTGGCGGTCCAAGTTGACTCATAGGATTAGACTGTTTTTGACCTGGACCGAGCGGCGGGACACCGTACATTCCTGGACTACCAGTTTGACCTGGCATTTGTGGTCCAGGCATTATGTCAGAAGAAAACACTTTATCTGGATCCATTGCATTACCAGGAAATAAGTTACCTCCTGCCATATGTTGCATACGAATTATGTTAGGCTGCTGACGAATTCCGGGACCTTGAGATCCGGGAACACCAGCGACAGGCCTCATGGACGGATGCATGTGTCCTTGGGGTTGTACACCCATTCCTTGTTGAACATTTCCTCCCATGTTAGGAGGCATATTTCCAGGACCAGGACCTGGTCCACTCATGTTACCATGAGGCAGTCCTTGAGGCCCTGGCCCAGGGCCAAGATTGTTAGGCACACATCCGTTTCCTGGAAAGTACTGAAGGTTTACCGATGGCGAGTTCATTTTATTAGTATCAATACCCGTCATAGGATTCGTAAAACGAAGAAAGTCTAGACTAGGTGGAGCACGAGGAGCGTGACCAACGTTCGGCCTGGCCGGTAAGTACTGTATGGTGTTGGGAGCACCGGGCTTAACTTGAACATTTGCACCGTTATAAGGACCTGGTCCGTGGACGTGTTGCTGATGATGTGGAGGCTGCGTTTGATGTTGGAGTTGACTTGGCATTGCTAATCGATTTTGAGGTCCATCAGGACCCATCATTCCGGGCCCAGGACCCGTGGGATAACCACCTGGTTGCGACACATTAACATTAGGATTCACAGGACCTTGTGGTCCTCCAGTGGTCATAATACCGTGAGACATCATCGGGTGACCCATTTTATTGGGTACGCCAGGACTTCCGGTATGAGGGGTTGGACTGTAACTAGTTGCTGGTCCACCGAGTCCCATGCACAAACCTGATGCACTACCTCCTTCACTTGTTGGACCAGGAGCTCCAGCACCCATATGGCAACTACCATTCATTTCGTTCATTCCTTGCTGTTGCATTTGCATCATGTGCATGTTGGGATGATTAAAAGGCATCATACCTTGATTATTTCCAGCATGCATAGGTGAATTATCATTACCAAGAACATTACTTGCAGCCGTATTCGTTAACTGTTGGCTCATTTGTGTAAGTGATGTGATAGGATCAAAACTGTTACTGGACACAGGCCCGAGATTTGCCATTCGATTTCCAATATTATTAGGGTTCAGAGGAATGTTATCATTAGGCTGACTAACGTTTGTCGTAGGCCTTCCACATCCAAATGGAGCATTACCGCTTGTGTTTACCATTGTTGGCATCATACCTCCTGGAATATTTCCTTGATTGTTTCCTTGACCAGGTAAATTTCCAGAAAGATTAGACGACTGCTGCTGTTGATGCTGCTGCAAATCTTTAGAGGACGGTGAACTTTCAGATTTGGTATTTGGAGAAACAGGTATCGTTCGTGGTGGTCCCATGCCCGTATCTGTAAGACTCGTGTTGTGCGAGGCAGGGCTACTTTGAGCGCTTTGCGTTTTATTACCAGACTTTCCCGCGTCGACAGGTGTATGAGGTGTTACACTACCCGGTGTATGAGGTGTATGCGGAGTGTGGGGACTATGTAAAGATCCACCGAATCCACGATTAGCGCTGTCTATCGAAGGACTACAAACTTCTGGTCGTTGTCCAAACTGATTGTTTCCAGCTGTTCCATTACTTTCCATATTGCCAGGAAGCATACGGTTGCCCATTTCGGGATTATTGACTTGAGTATTTCTAAAATAAAAATATTACTAAAGTTTAAAAACTAAAATAGACTTAAAGATCACAATTAAATAATACCCCGAACCAAACAATTTTTTTGATAAATTAAAAATATCGTTTAATGAGGTTGAAACTTCAAGACTAAAGCTGAAAAACTTTTGCATAAAAATTTGTTTAGGACAAAAGAATTTTATAAAAATAAATCTTTCTTAGATCTTTCCTTATTTATTAGGCACTCGCCTAATAAAAAAGGGTGCAAAACTGTTGTTAGGCCAGGAAATTTTTTTTTTATTTTTGTCAAGACTAGATTTTTATTAACACCAATGCTTAAAATGCATTTATATATACAAGATAGCTTTTTTTTAAGGTAGTCCACCCATAAAATTCCAGCCCACAGGAATAAGTAAGACAACGTCTTCACTCTTAGGTAAAATGTTAACAATTTCTTGCTTTTATATAAAGTGTTTAGTCAAATGAATAATATTAGAAAACCTTTGATATAAAAATAAAAAATCATCAAAATCGATAAAAATTTTCAATTCTAAGAGTACTTTAGAAAAAATACACTAACTACATGAAATAATTTTTTTTTTTATGATTTTTACCCTCATTCTTTAAACATTTACTTCATACATACATACATGCAATTATTTCAATATTATTATTTGTATATAATAAATAATTTTTATCTAAAAGAATAGCAATATTCAAGTAGCTTACCCAGGTAAATTAGGTTCTTTTACATTAGAATTTGGTTGCTTTTGTATTGTCAACTCTTGATTATCAAATGTATTGAGGTACGCAAGTTGTGGGCTAGGAACAGGCATCAATTCTTTAATTTGATTACCAGGTCCTAGTTGCTGCTTTTGTTGCGTTATCGATTGCAACGTTCTGCTAAACATACTGTCGACTGAAAATTCATAAATTTTTATAGAGGATATCATGAATTCATTTATTTATATTTTTGACAAACTTGAGAGTTTATAAAAATAATACATAATAAATATATTAAATCATTCTCTAAAAATAGAAAAAGAAAAAATATATATTATTACCATTTGATGTTTGATTTGAAGGAAAATCAAGAGAAGATGGATCTTTCTGCGGCGTACTACTGGGACTCAGTGCTGATAGATGTCCATGGGATACAGGCGTGCCAGGATTACTACAGTTTAATCTCGTGGGGTTAGCTCCGGTAGCTCCAACGGTTGCCGGATTCGGCGAGTCCTGACTGGTTGGGCTTTGGCCCGGCAAATGTCCTGCTGACCTAGGACCCGCAGGACCACCAGGATTCGTCAACTGAAACTGTCGGTTACAGTCCGCAGGAGAATTAAGAGCTGAACTTGCCCTTGGCGAAGGCAGTGACAAATTGCTTGTGGGATTATTCGGTGACGAAGGGTTCGGACTTTGTATTGCAATCGGCACGCTCGCTGATCTTGTTGTTTGATGATAAGGAGGAGGTGGCCCTTGAGTACCAGGTCGGCCACCAGATCCAGGCGTCATACCAGGGTTAGCTCCACCTAAAGGTCCGGAAGCTGAGCCCGCACTACCAGGACCACCACTACTGGTGATCATACCACTTCCAGTCGTTCCGCACTGTCGCACTGGCATTCCTGGACTGCCAACTCCAACCTAATAAATAATTATTACAAATTTAAAACTTAACCTCAATAACTGAATAAGATATTGATAAATTTTTCAAAACGATTTAAGTGGATAAATTTTCACAACAGGAAATTTATTATTAGTTAAATTAGGGAACATTTTATTTACAGTAAGTAAAATTTGTTATGTTAGTAGTGATCATAAAATGTTTTTTATTGTACTTCAGCACGAATTTATAAAAGTTTTTTTACTGTTCAATAATAAACAAGGTTTTTAATAATTTTAATTTTTTTTTGTTATTAAGTATTTTTTAATATAGTCAATTTTTAGATTTATGTATGTAATTTAAAATTCATCAAATTGATTGTTCCATAATAAAAACAAGAATATGTGCATTACATACAAAAGAAAAGAAAAAAAAGCACACATTTAAAATCAACCAGTTAATTTTTTTAAACAAACACATTAGCTATAAATTATTTAATAATTGTTTCATTAGTGAAAATGAAGATGATAATTATTTACGCTGGTAGCGTCGAAAGTACTTTTGGACTAATATGAATTTTGTATTTTCGGTCTACTAGCGTGAAAAATAGTTTACACGTTTTGGGAAAAGCAAAAAATGAGCCAACCTTTAGCAAACCCTTGATGACTTAGCCTTTGGCTTGGACATTAATTTGGGTTTGCTAAGAGCTAACTCATTTTTTACTCGTTCAAGGGTATAATATACTATAGACGTTTAATTTTATATCTCATACCATAAGATTAAAAAAACTGTATTCATAATGTATAATTTTATTGCTTAAAAAATTTGATTAATCTTTTCATTTATTTTCTAAATTATTTTACGTTAATGAAATCAACTTACAACTTCTATTTTTTTGTAAGATTAAATTTATATTCATTGTTAATTTTTTTTTCAGTTTCTTTCAGAAATTTTTTAATTTTGCTGAATTTTTATAATTATTAAATAACTTTAAAGGCTGCTCCTTAGATACCTACGAAAATAAATAAGGTGAGCAGCCAAGGAACAGCCAAAACAAAAATTTAAGGAAAAATAGCTGAAAAATCTTATTTTTCTTTATATTTTTTGAGACTGCTCCTCATTTTTTTTCTCGATTTTGATCAGTTTACTCTAATATGATGTAGGATATTTGTTATTGTAATATTAAAAAGGATAGTAAAACACTCAGTACCTTATTTTTTCCGTCCATAAAAGTATGCTGTAATTTTTGCCATTCCATATTAGCTGGGCCACATGGGTTAGGATTATTTACTGAAGGAAGACTAGTAGAACAAAGTGATCCTGGAGGAACTCGCGTTGGATCCATTGCTCCTGCAGTCGCTAAATCTTTTTGTTCAAATAATTGTTGTCTCATTTTTGCTATCACAGCTAATTGTTCTTCTCTATGCTGTAGTTGTTGCGGAGTAAGGTTTTCATTAGGTATTTTTTTGCCCTGTAATGAAGGCTGCAAACCTCCAGGGCCTGGACTGGTTGTGCCTCCCATTAAATTTGGACTATGACCTATTGTCGAACTACCAACATGCTGAGGATTAACTGTAAATATTTTTTACGTTATTAAATGTTCTATTTAAAGATGAACTAGAAACGAATATCGTCAATTTAAAATGATTATAATTGGTTAGAACATAAAATTAAAAACTTTAATTTTAATATTGAGAATTTTAATATTTTAACTGAGCAATCTCGTGAGCAATACAATATTTGTTGCAAATTAAGTATGTATTAAAGTGAAGAATTTATTTTTATTATTTTTTAAAAATAATTATATTATTTAAAAAAATTTATATTTTACAAAAAATAAGAACTAAACGTTTTAACCACCAAATAATTATCATTATTTTTTCAACCAAATACAGCAAAGAATGAATCGTAGAAGTTTTATTTATAGATTAAATCAAATGGCTTTTTGGCAAGTTTTAAAATTATAATAATAGCTTGAATTTTTTAATAAAAACGTTGACATTATTTTGTAATTATTGAATAAATGAGCGTGTTCGCACGCTGAAGATACTATTAAATTTATAAAATTTCTTGTTTTGATATAGAAAAATTAAAAAACTTTTATTTCAGTTAGACAAACAGGGTGAAAAAAGACCAAGAAAAATTAACTGAAATTTAGAATCTTTAAACTTTATCAAGAAGAAAGCTTGCAATCAAAACCTTAAACTTATAAAGAATAAATTAAAGTCATCACAAACTTTAAATTTCTAGACTCTTTTAAAAGACTAGTAAAAGACCTCAATAAAGTGAAAAAAAACAAAACAAAAAAAAAATTGAGCAATGAAAACTTAATTTGCAAATTGAATAAATTAAAAAAGCTTTGCAAAATGATCTCATACCTGAATTACTAGGGGAGCTGGGCACAAGGCAAGGCACATTTAAGTTTGTATCATCTAGTGATGATTCTGAATTTCCCATAGGATTACTGCCATTTAAATTGCGCATATTTGGTTGCTCATTCCAAAAAGCAGATTCATTTGGATCAAGTGGAGGAAAATCAGGTGGTTGCTCCCCAGGGAAACCCATGTTTGGACTATTTTGATGTCCTTTTTGTTTCATTCCGGCAAAATTATTCAACCACTGTGGAGGATTTGGTCGAAAGTGAGGCATTTTGTTAGGGTGCTTCTGAAATTAAACAATAATATTAATATTAAAAAAGATGTTATAAGCTTAGATAATGTCTTATGAGATATACTAACTTCTAAAAACTTTTTTGTGCCTGGCTGTGCCATATGAAATGCAATTATTGTTGGAAATTGACCGGTCATAACCATATCTGCACCTTTATTAGCCATGGACGTTGAAAAAACGAATATCTGACTTTGCTGTTGCATGTATTGGGCCTCACCAGAATTGGTACCAGTTCCTATTTGTTTAGACAATACATTACTTGATAAAGATTGCATTGCATCACTAGGTAATCCAACATTACTCCCACAATCTGAAATAAATAAAAATGTACTTTTTAGCTACTAAAACCTCTTTAGAACTGCATAGAATAAAATTTTAGTTGATTAAAATTAAAATTTGACATAATTACTAAATAAATTAATATTTTACACTCATTCTGTTTGGTACAATTAAAAAATCATAAGGCGTGAATTTATTTATACAACTTTGAAATAGTGAAACAAAATCTTTCAAAATATTAAACATATAACTCTGAAGGAATTCTCATGTGAATCACAGTTATCTTACCGGTAGGTAGTTCTTCCACAGCACTATTAATTGGATCAGTTTCTGATTTAACAGAATTTAAGATCCCTTGACTCCCATTTCCATTTTGAGTATCACCAGGTCCTCCTATAGTTGTGTCAACGCTTGCAGCTTCAAGAGTAGCTTCCTTCAAACACTCAGTGTTATCCTCTCCAGGAGCTCCCTCTTCATTATTACCCTGGCCACTTTCCTCCTTGATCTTAACTCTGTTGCAGTCTACTGATTCAGACTCTTCTTTGACAACGGCAGGAGGTACGCAGCTGGGCTCACTAGATTTTTTCTCGGTCTTCATGTTCTCTGTTGTTGTTTAGCCTTGACTCACGTGCAAATGACGCCGAAGACGACGATGTCAAACGACTCGTCTCAATGACACACAGCTCATGCTAAGGCTCCTCTCGATCACTAGGGCGCTCAGATGGGTGCTAGCCCCGAAGTTGATGTCTTGATAACATGTTCGGAAAGTAGTAGAGCGACCAGCAGCGAGCGAGTAGGCTCCGCTGGTGCATTGGAATTGAGCGCCGATGGCGCCGCTGCCGGCGACGACGTCTTATGGCTAACCCCTGGTGCAGATTTTTATTCTTGGTCAAAAATCTTACTCACTCGGGTATCGTTGCCGTAGTCTGAACGAACTCGCGGTCAAGGGTCGGATTTACAGTTTCCACAAAAATTTGAAGCTGGCTGTAAGAAATGAGAAGATGTTGCCTGCGAGAGGTATATCTGCTGTAGGAGCTAAGTTATGCGTGGTGTGCGGCCGCGAATACTTACGTGTGCGTCGCTCTTCACGAAATAAAAAGAAAAACAACACACACACAGAAGGAGAGGAGGAGGTGGTGGAGGAGGAGAGTCTCTTATGCTCGTGCGTGCTCTCTCGCTCTCTTTCTCTCCTTCGGCACTTCTTCTGGCACCTTTTCTCTCTCTCTCTCTCTCTTGATCTCGCTCTCACTTTTCACTATTGTAACTCACTAGAGCACACTGCACCACTGCTGGACCAACTTAAAAGATAATAATTGGGTTTCTCAATAACTTGGAATTGTGAATTTTTGAGTCGTTTAATAAGCCGTATTCTCGGCGTCGGTAGTGGTGGTGCAGCAACAGCAGCAAGGTGCCGAGCCGCCACGGCTGATGATAATCTTCTCGCCCGAGTTGTGAGAGTCGTCTCTCTCTCTCGCAGTCTCTCGCTTATACTTGCTTTAATGTCCTAATGGGCTAGTGTGCGTGCGTCGGTGCGTGTTCAACAGCTAGAGAGACAGAGAGAGAAAAAGAGAGAGAGAGAAGTCCGGATATGAGCCTGCATGGTCGTCTCTTTCTTTCTCGCACGACGGCACGAGTGCGCCACCAGTGTACGTGTGTAGTTTTGAGCTATATATAGGTATATCGTATATGATATAAGCTTCTTGTTAATATCGAAACCAACCAAACTCGAACCGGATTGCGGGAATGTGTACGCTCGGTAGCAGCAATTCGGGGGCTCTGGGTCTGGTTTGGTTTGCGGCCGTCTCTGTCACACTCTGGTACGGTGTGCGCGCGGGGCTCCTGCAAAGCGGCGACGGCCGTGGGAACTGCACGCGATTTGCAAAGTTGCTTCGTGTCTCGCTCACTTTCGTGAATTTGCCTGCGCTTTTGAAGTGAGACCAACCGACCGCCTTGATCGCGAATCGAAGTAGGTATAGGTAGAGGAGCCGAGTAGGAGGAGGAGGAGGAGGAGAGAGCAAGCTTTATTGGCGGCGTTTTTTATGTTGTGCTTTGTATATAATAAGCCACCTAGAGATTTTCGTATCAACGAGTATAATGAATATTTCCTCGGCACCAGACCTGGCAGCCTCAGCATGCGTGATCTGGGCCTTTCTCTTTCTTTTTTTCGAGTATTCGATCATGCTGCTGCACATTTTGTTTATCTTTTAAAAAATTCTAAAAGATGGTCTTCTAAACGTACCTCGAAAAAAATACAGTTAAAATTCTCTCTATTCTTCTCTTTTTCTCCCCATCCGTTCATTTCTTCTTCCGTCTTCTAAATTCCACTTCATCTTTCCTTTCCTCCGTCTTGCTTTTTTCTTACCCTTTTTTTTTTGGCAAATCCGCGGGTTATTACTGAAACGCCAATTTAATGCTTGGTAAAATTTCAATGCAATGTGTTTCGAAATATAATTCAAAGTAAATTAATGATTAGGTACGCTTTTAATTTATTTCAGAGTACCGTAGTAAAATAAAACTTTATGCGTGTAACCAAGTTTAGACTAATGTATGTTTTAAAAACTTCATTTAAGTGTGTTGGAGAAAAAACACTCTCAAAAAGACTTTGTAATGTTTTGACAAAGTTAAAGAAATCATCATTATAGCATAAATGAATTTTTTGTCTAAATTTTATTTTTCTTATTATTTTCAATAAATTTTTCATGATTAATCTGTTGATATACAAAGTGGAGTTACACTAAATTGTTCCCAGCTGGGTGACTTCAATATAAATGTTTTAAACATTTAAAGTTTTCATTATGCAGTATCAAGTTTTACATAATTTGGATGTAGTGAGCGCAATAAGGATACACGATGTTGCTGTTCCGTAAATTTTATTTGTAATTAACGTTTTGACACCTCTTCGGATGTCCTCTTCAGGAACAAATGTTTATGCTGAGTCTCAGCTAACTCAGAAGTTTTGTTTACGGGTATAAAAATTCTCGTCCCCGAATAAGTGTAGTTTTTCGGGTATATCTACAAAAGACATCGTCGCATTACCGAATAAGTGTAATTTTTTAACCATTCATTATTTTTCTTTTTTCTTTATTTATGGTTGCCATATTTATCCTACATATTTAAGTGCTAATCAACGAATTTTCGCGTTCGAAGCTAAATATGGTCCATGTGAGGCACGGTAGACAAAATGTCCAGCTTTGTATACGGAAAACCTAAAGTTTTAGCCCCCGCCAAGATAATTTGACAGCGCTGAAATGAGCAGTCTGATATAGGAAGTATCCTAATTATTTATTTGCCCCTAATCGAGATTATCAATAGGCAATACCTATATTTTTTTTCTACTTTTTAGTCTTAACGTTGAATCTGTAATTTAAAGAGGAATTGCTCTATCCATCAAAAAAGCTTAAAAATTCAAAGATTTTCCTAAATAATATAGCTTCATCTTCCAACTTATCATTCCCAGATGGTACTTACTACTTCGCTTGTAGATAACGATCATGTACCATATTCCACCTAGCAAACATCGATAAAATTATTCCTTCCACTTAATCGTTAGAAAATTCGAATTAAATTTTGCTCTTCTCAAACGGTGCGTTTAAATGCTATCTCCGAAACTAATAAATACGAGCCGCTAACTCTCGAGCAACTATTGGGAAACTCGGTTTTTCACCCCACGGGCTGGTTTCCGATTTAAACGTAGCTTAGCCCACCCAGATATATAAATAACTATTATAGTTACGAAGATTTTCGGATGACAAAGTTATTATTTATTTTCCGTTTTACTTTAGATTTTGCAAAATTTTGTCATACACTCGGTAGCTTCTAAAATACGTTGACCGCGAAGTTGATTCCGAGAAATTTGTCCATATAAATGATTTTCATCGACTTGGATGTCCATGTGTAAAATTGCCTTGTTAAATCCTGTTAACACCCAGTAGAGTCATCGCCGGAGAACTAGATTCTATCCCTCGGAGATGCATCCCAGACCATGGTCTTTATATATATCTCAGGTACCCCCGTCATCGACTTGGATCTTCAGGTTCAAACTGCTTACTTAATTACTATAAAACAACTCTCAAAGTCGTTCCCGAAGAATTATCCGATCTCTCGGAAAACAACCCTCAGGTAACCCAGGTACCTTCATCATCGGCGATCTAGATGTCTGAGTCAAAAGTCTTAAGTTGTCGAAAAAAATATCCCCCCAAAAGTATCCCGGAATTCGTAATCAGTACTTTCATAAGCCCCCCTACAAAATTTTCTAACAGATTGGATGTATTAGATGGTGGCCATATATATATCAGCTGGTAAATCAGCTCCAAAACAGGAAACGAGCTGGTGAACCAGCTAGTGCTTGGTTACAACAAATTTTTAACTTTTTTTTTCTCGAAATCAGAAAAAAAAAATTGGTAATTCAGTGTTATCTCATAATTTATTATCATAAACAAAAACCCAGTTATAATACTAGCTGATTTACCTTGTTGTAAGCTGATATACTACCCGGTTAATCAGAAAAAATACCTAAGACAGAAAAAAAATACAAATACTTCTTATTTTGATGAAAAAATATATTTAAAAAATAAAAGTTAGATTCGCTGTCAGCATTTTCGATAACTTCCTTATATACCAAATTTATAATTCATCCGATAATAAAAGGCGTTTTGTTTAAATTTTTAATGTTGCGGTACAGCGGAGCGATGGATGGAAAAATAAAATAAATAAAAAATAATCATTTATTGCATGTTTAAAGTTTGTGCTAATGTATTTTTCAATTTGATGCACCCGGATCTTCCAAGCCGACGTCCATGCCTCACCGAGCACGTGTATTTACTTGCATAACAACGATATTTTACCAAACTTCCGGGGGAAGTCGTCACCGGTGAGTTTTCGACCTGGTGCCCGCGAGTCAACCATGTCTCCGATAACACGAATTTCACGTCTACCTGTCCAAGACAGTAACAAATAAACGGTTACTCAGGTGGATGAATGTTTCACCCCTATTTTAATTAAGTATGATAAAGCCTAGTCGCGAGATGAGGGTGGCCGGGTCTCGTCTCGTGACGGTGACATTTTTCATTTGACTATGGAGGTATTTGAAATGAAAAAGTGCAATTTAAAATTTTTTAATAACTTTTTTCAATTGTTGTGTATAATACAAATGTAAAAATATATGTAATATTCATTTAATAACTGTTTCTTGCAAGATATATTTAATCAAGGTTTCTTGCGAGATATATTTGTTTACTTTTTCTTTTTTTACAATTTAAGTATTGGTATCACATTATTTCTTAAATTTCTGAGCTATTTTTTATTTATACTGCGATAGATACAACCTTCATGATCAAAATATAGCTCTATATAGTAAGAATTCAAAATTTTTAAGTATTCAAAAGTTTACATTTTTGAAAGTCGCGTGTCCAAGATTTTTTAAAGATATATTTTAGTGTGTTGTGTCAAAATATAAAATTAATTATTTGATTAATAGAATCAATAATTTTTATGTAGGAAAAAAATTAAAAAATTAATATCTAAACATTGATAAATTAATTGTTTGATTTTTCAATAAAAGTTCTAACATTACTATTTTAGCAAAGTAAATATTTCTTCATTTCCGTTTTGAGATAATACAATTTACTCAAAATGTTTGTATTAGAATATTAAGATCTAAATAAATGCAGATATTTTTAAATATCAGAATTTGATCAGCTCAAATTTAATTAACAGTTTTTCTATTTAAATTGACATAAAAGTTTAAATACTTTAACTAATAATTTATAACAGAAATATCAACTAATGCTTTTATACTCATATACTACTTTGTTAAAAGTATACAGTCAATAACAAACAAAAATGCTTAACTTAAATTTTTTAAGCAACAAAAATGTAAGAATTATTAAAAAGTTACTTCAAGTTATAATACTTTTTATAAGTTATTTGTTTGGATGAGTCAACTTAAACCTCCAAATTCACCTGGAATTTCTTTGGTAAAGTGATCAATGACATGTTCATGAAATAAATTGAAAGGTACTGATCCTTTGTAAACTATTCCGCAAAGAGGACAAACATTATCATCACTGGTTTTATAGGTTCTTTTATCTGACGTAGAACTAGATGGAAGTAAATTTGTATGAGTACTCTCGATTTTTGGTAAACTATTATCCAAATCAAGTTGAGTTCCCATTGGGCAAATCAACTTTTCAATATTTATTTGACCATTTGTACTTGTTTCATCTAATAAAATAATTTTCAGAATAAAAAAAGGAAATAATAATTATTATTACAATTATAATAACAGCAAAAATACAAAAACCATTATACTTACTTTTTTTAATTTTTTTAAAATTTTGTAAAACATTTTGTAGTTTATTTTGTTGAGCAAGAAGTGTATCTTTTATTTGATTCAGCCTCATGTCATGATATTTCAAATGTTCTAACGAATCAATATCAATATCTTCTGGATAGGAGAAACCAATATTCTTAAAATTGTATTCAATTTCTGGTTGCAGTTCCTTCATCTTAAATAATACATATTAAACCAATGATTTAACCAAAAATATTCATGAGTAAAAATTTTATTAGGTTCAATATTTTGTACTTACTTCCGCAAGTTGATATTTTAATTCAGATTTTTCATTTATAATATTATCTATTAGACGTAAAGATATCTCTTCTAAGCTGTGCTCTAAATATTTAACAAAGAAAAATTATAAATTATAACAAATTTCTAACTATAATCAGTTTATAATAATAATCACCATTATTCAAAGGGGAAACATTATTAGTGTTAATAATTTCACTAAAGTCTATAAAATTGCAGTTTAAGGCAGCTGGTATTTTTTTTTGTGAGTACTCTTTCAAGTTATCAGAAATTGTTGTTAACTGATGTCCCAAAGATTTACTTGCTTGAGTTAACCAAGTTAATCTTTTCCACAGCTGACGGTTTTCTGAAGCCACCATAAAAATGTAGTGAATTAATTGGGACTTTTGTTTATTCAATTCCTCAATCTTATCCTAAAAAGACAAAATTAAAAATTAAAAGTGATCAAAAATTTCCTAAAAAATTTTAAAATATTTATGTATAATTAAAACAAAACAAAATTTTAGTTAAAAGTGTAAAAAAAAAAAATAAAAAAAAATAAAAATTTTACCTGGTGCATGATATTCTGTTCATCATCTTTAATTATTTTTGTTAAACCTATTGTATTATTTTTTTTAGACTGTTGTCTTAGTTGAGAATTTTCTTCTTCTACAAAAGTTAATCTTGCTTGTAGCTGTTGGCATCTTTCTTTCATAGTTTGAAATGCAACTATTAATGCATATTGAGAATTAATTGAACTTTCTTTTTCCATGTTAACGTTTTAGGTTAAAATTACACTCAAAAAAGGTGTTGCTTAAGCAAAGGCATATAAATAAGCTTATGAACGTTGATATAGCAGACCAAAATAACAATTATTTACATTATCATAAATTTTAGTGTTTAATATGACTAAAAATCATAAAAGTTTACATATTATTTGACGAGTGCGCAACTGTGACGCTCACTGTGTACCTAGTGTGTGAGCGACCTTTCAATGCAGACAGTTTGCTCTGAGCTCTCTTTTCTTTTCAGTCTGCTACCGTAAATTACCGCGACAATTGGAATTATTAGGACTGTTGATAGAATTCGTAAAATTGCAAAATTATATTTTAATTGTTTCTAAAAACCTAAACAGTGAAAAAAAATCAGTCTAAAAAATAATTTACTCAAATATTAATTTGTAACTATTAAACATTATATTGAATTTAACGCAAAATAGAAAGATGTAAATGTTGAAAAAAAGATTAATTAAGGGCACAAGTCAAATAAAATTTAATTAAAAAAAAACCGTTTTGGAAATATAAAATAAGTTTTTTCATAGAATGATAACTTAAATTTCAAATAAATGATCATTTCAATTATCGCGTGATTTTAAGAATTTTATGATAGAAATTATATACTTATATTATTTCTCAAAATCAATTTTTTTATACACATTATATATAGTCAGAACTCAGCAACACTGAATTATGTAGTTACTTATATTTAAGTCAGTAGTCAGTAGTCAGTACCACAGTGATATACCTGTGGTCAGTACTCAGTTCTGCTCATGGTTTATCAGCTGAGTGCAGAGCTGTAGTCAACACAGCTGTGAGCTGCAGCTTAAAATTTTTATAACCTTATACTTTTCTGAAGCAAAGAGTTTGGCATCAAATATGTAATTTATAATAATAATTTGTACCAATTAGTTATTAAAGAAGAACAAGTTATTAAAGAAAAATTTTCATCTTTATTTCCATAATGAAACTTTGAAGCTATTCCTTAAGTCAAAAGTTCAAATTGTGAAATGATGTTTGTCTTTAAAAATATTATTTTTATAAATTTTAACAAGTTGACTTAGTAATTGTAAACAAACTGTTTAAATCAAAAATTTTTTAAATAACTTAGACTCTAACATTTAAAAAAATGACAGCCTTGGATTTAGATCCTCAGTTTTTGCAGGCCTTGCGTTTACTTCATTCAACAAATAAAGATTCTGTTGAACAGCTAAAAAATTTATTAGATGAGGCTATAAAACAAAAATATGGTGCTTCAAAAATGTTGTCGAATACATTGCATAAAAAGGTATGGCAAGATCAATTAAATGTTTTATTAAAATTAATTTTATCTGTACTATAAAATTTTAATTTATAGTATGCAATGGAAGAACCTGTTTTAAGTGATCAAAGCAGTACCAGTAGTAAAAAAAGCAAAAGTTCAAACTCATCTAAGCATTCAAAGTCAAGTAAAAACAATTCTCCCATTACAATTCGAGAAAACACACCAGATCCATTGCAGACAGATGATACTCTTAGAGATGTTTTTATGGATGTAGCTTGTATTATCTGTAATGGAATGGACATTGCAGCAAAGAACCAGTTAGTAGAATGTGTGAAATGTGGTTCACTTTATCATCAAGAATGTCACACTCCTCACATACTTGACTCACAAATTGAATTAACCCCTCATGAGTGGTATTGTTGTAATTGTATCGAGACTCCTGTGGTATGTACTCGTATAAAAAAAAAAACTTGATTACTAGAAGATTTAAGTATAAATTAGAGTACAAAAGATTAAGAAATATTGTATTTTTTTTTCTTTTCAGCCTGCAAAAGAACAAAATTTACCAAAAACTATTGAAACAAAAAATAAAGATTCTAAAAGATCATCTTCATCTAGTAAGCACTAAATATATTAAAAATGAACTTTTTTACTAAGATATTATTTCAATTAAATACAAACTCAAAACCTTTTTATTTTTGAAGTATATGTTCTCTCAAAAAATGAATATTCTAAAATATTTTCAGGTTCTAAACATTCAGATAAGTATAAATCGTCAAGTCAATCACAAAGTTCAAATGGTAGTAGCAGCTCTAGCTCAAAAGCTGTGCCAAATATTCATATAGTAAGTGCTAATGCTGATAGACGCTTAAAAGATATGATGAAAAAAGCTAAGCAAGACAAAAGAAGTAGAAATACTAGTTCAGGAACTACCAAACACTCAAGCTCCAGAAGTTCACATGATAAATCTCATAAAAATAAATCTGAATGAAAACTTAGAGATTTGCGATAAAATTATGTTTTATAAACTACTTATAGAATGCCTTGCAAAAGCATTCTAAAATAATTTATTTATTTTAATGTATAGACAAACTTTGTGTAGGCTTATTTAAAAATAACTGTAAATATAAAAAATATATACCTATATTTTTATTTGTAATATAAAGATAAAAAAGAAATTTTTTAACAAAAAGTTTTTTTAATTTACTACTGACCCATTGAAATAATATTTTTTACTTCACCGAAAGTCAAATCGTATGCTGAGAGTCCAAGATAAACAAATGAGTAATCTATATGGTTCTTCGAAACCGAATCTACTTTCGCATTCCTCCATGCGATTTTTGAATGAAGTGCATGCGAAGCTGTCCTCGTATGTTCGCGACGCGATCTAATTAATGATTTTTATAATAATTTGATTTTGTCTGAAACTACAAAATTTTTTTATAAATACCCAAATTGAAAAATATTTATGGTAATTATCATTTATTATCATAATAATTTTACTGTATGTACATTCATATGTATGAGATGAAAAGACTATTGAATTTTTTCCAAAAGCTCGTAAAAGTTTTATTTTGTAAAAATCCTTGTTAAAATTCATTTGCAGTTATTTTACCGCAGTAAACAAGTAAATCATTTTTTTCTCTTCAGAAACTAACCCTTGAAAACTTATTGCAGCAGTCTCAAAATATATTGCAAATAAAACATTAAATAAAGCACTGAACAATTAATTTTCAAAACTTAGTTTAAAAGAAGCTTCTTGGTGCAACAAAGTATTTACACCCTCGAAATAATTACAATCTTTATTACATGTATTTATTTTACTTGTAATTTATTTTAAAACTTTCACAACAAACGTTTAGATAATTGTTAGTAATAATTAGTAGTAATAAGTGATGTTTAACATAAATATTTTTCAATTCGGGTCTTTATTAAATAATTTTTTAATTCCAGACAAAATCTAATTATTTTAAAAAGCATTAATAGTAAATATACCTCGAACTCATCCTGATTTACAATTATTTGGTAAGATCGCGTCGCGAAAGATACGAGGACAGCTTCGCATGCACCTAGCATTCAAAAATCGCATTCAGGGAATGCAAATCAGGCCGATTCGGTGACCGTCGAATGGTACCGATTCGAATATCGTTTTGCCACGGTTCGAAGAGCCGTTGATTACATGCATTCGTTTATCTTGGACTCTCAGCGTACGATTTGACTTTCGGATGGTTGCAAATCATATTTGTTGCCTCAAGCATTCAGTTAATTTTATCCATCTTATTTTTCCAACTCTTGCTTCAATCTTTCTGTATCAAAAAATTAGTGTTTCTTTATCTATTGGAGATGTAAAAAGATCTGCTTTTTTCAGTGATTTTTACCACCAGATAAATCAATGATCATCTAGTTGAGAGTCTAATTTCGCATTTAATTGCGAATAGTATTAGTGGTTATTTCTGTTGTTGTGTTCTTGTAAAGAACATCTCAGTAATTCTAAAATTTTTTTGCTTTATTTACTAAAAATTGAAAAAATAATAATAATAAATAAATACCATCGCTGTATAAACTAGTAAAAATGAACTTTCGAAAATGTTACATTTATTTATTTTAGATCATAAGCTACAATAATTGATTTACCAAGTTCAGAGCTGAAAAAAAATCTGGTCCTGGTAAATTTTTTTTATCTAAACTCAAAAAAAAAGAACTGACTGTTTACTAATTACTAACTAATTAGTAATTATTTTTTCCTAATTAAAATTCGAAAGTCTTACCTTAAAATAATTGTAGGCTTACAATATTAACAAAGATAAAAACTATTTAAAAAAATTAGCTTTTGACAAGGTACTACATATATTCCGGTAATTCAAATGTGTTTGATAGGAGGGATAAGTATTTTTGAATTAAAAAAAACATAATGTGAACAAATATTGAAAAATTTCAATTAATCGTAATAAAAGTTATTTTTATTCGTAAAATTATGAATTCGAAATTTAAAATGCTATAGAAACTTTTGAAGAAAATTATTAGACCATTATTGAATTATTATTATATTTTTTAAATAACAAGTGACAAGTGATCTTTCTTAGAACTATTTTATTGCAGCCAGATTCGGCAGTCGACTGTATAAGATTATAATATTCTAAACCGTCTAAAGTAAAATAAAGAAAGAAACGATAATGTAACATGAATCTAGTAACAATCTATGTGTAAAGTTTAACAACGCAAGGCAGGAAATTAGTTGAAATCAAATAGAAAAAATTATCGATACCACACTTCAACATTTATAATTAAATAAAGCTACTATGATTTTTTTTTTTAATTTTGCAGTTTTAAAAGTTTAAAATGACTTTTGGATTGTACTTCGATTATTTTAAAGAACAAAAGCAGAAATTTTTTTATTACAAAAATACGCGTGGTATTCGTTAAGAGAATTAAAATATCAAATACTGATCCAGCAAATTTTCGCAATTTAATTAACGCGTGAGAGTCAAATGAACATTCGTGGTTTTATATATACACCATTTCATATATTTACGTCTGTTTGTGCGTAATTCATATAATCTGTAATCCTGACTCTGCATAACGAACCATAACGAGCGAGCTGCGTTATATTTTTTAATTAAGAGCCACAATTTCAGAAGAAAAAGTGAAAAACGCAAGGCTAAAATGAAAGAAGTAAAGCAGCTAGATTTGTTGACAATGTATTTCAAGGAAGATGGTTTTAATTTCATCGCACATCAGCTTGATGAATTAAAAAACAAGCACCTATATAATTGTTCTCCTGGCAAGATCCTCTCCCCTGTGAAATTGCATCCCTTTTATTCAAATACTCGTTGGAGAATAAGATAATGCGACGAAGCAATTAATTTCTTATTTAAACTAGACATTTATTATTCATGAGTAGGGTGAGAAACATTTTTAATCCCACATTTATCAAATGAACCTTTTTGAAAATACTTAATTAAATTGCAAAAAGCTTCGATCGTGAATATCGACATTTTTTCTTTACATTTCAACATCTTTGAAATCATCAAAGGGCTTAAATCTTTCAAATATTTCTATGCAAGCATTTAATCGCTCTGAATTCGAGTCTGGATATTAATTAAAAACGTTAATCAATTGAATTCATCTTTCAATCAAAAATTAATATTTCGTTAAGGCCTTTGACAAAAATACCTAGCATTCAAAGAAACATTAAACGAGTTAAAAAAGAAAAAAAAAATTTAATCGAAAAAATGCATCATATTAGATTTTATTGAAACTTTACAAGTTCAAGGCTTAAAAATACTTCTTTACAGATAAAAATAAAATTAAATTACTTTGAAATTAATTACTATTTTGCTATACATTACTTGAATCTTTTATTCGTAAAATATTTCAATCTCTGGCTGCAGCATGTAACCAGTAACAGTATCTTTTATTTGGAAATAAATTAAATTTAAAAAAAAAAAAAGCTAGAATCTCATTAAATAGTATATATTCGTTTATAATTTCTATCCTTTAGAAATAGGTTTAAAAAAATATTAATTTAGTTATCAAAAAGCAGCTCCTGCGTAAAATACACTACGCGAAAAAAAAAGGAAACGATAAAAAAAGATTGAAATAAAAATGTAAAAAAAAGGGGTAGAGTCGAAGTTGAAGTGCGTAAGAAGGAGAAAAACTCAAAAAGCATCTCGCAGCACGTGCGTATGTATTTTAAAATAATTGGCTTGCTCCATGCATCCTGCATATGTATAACGCACATAGGTGGGTTTACCCTGGGGCAAACTGAAAATCGAGACAAAGGACGCGCGCACTGCACGCACTCCTCTCATCGTTGTCATCATCATCATCATCGTCGTCATCGTCGTCATCATCATCGAGGAGAGTGCACTGCAAAAGAGGGAACGAGTATAAGGAAAGGGTTTAGCTCAAAAAAAGCCCCGATGACGATGGGCGAGTGGGGGATACAAGGGAAAAGGGGTAGCTAGTGGAAAAGGAAAGAAGAGGAAGTAAATAAATAAATCAAGACCGACGTTATGTTTATAATACCAATATATTTTTCGCAATTTTTGAAATGCTTAATCGTTCGTGACATCCTATACAAACTCGCATACACTTACTCGCTCACGCGTCCCATTGTAAAATTTGGCAAGAAATCATAATATCCACAGTCGATCGATTCAATTCAGCACCTCGGGCGCCAGCGGCACGTGCTGTGGGACCGAGGGTCGCACTCAGTATAATTAAGTTACAATATAATCCCATCATCATACTTTATGATGAACGCATACGCGGGGGGGCTCGGAGCACACATTCGCCATAACACCGCGCGCGCGGTATATAACTTACGTATCTAACACACATCACCTTTTTTTTTCTTTTTCCCGCACCCCTCATCCCCCACAAAACAAGGTAGGGGGGGGGGGTGAAATTTTTATCCCACACATTCATTTGCACGCCGGCGTTTTTATTCCCTCTCGATGAGCGAGGGGCGACGCACGCACACTTACACTCTCGCTATTTCGCTATTTACAACGACGACGGGGGGTTGGCTGCTCGTCCATCCATCTAGCCATCCCTTGACAATCCGGGGGGATTAGGCGCAGGGGTGCCAGCCGGCCGGAGTAGGAGGTAAAGTAAGGCCGTGAGGGGAGGAAATCTCCCGCGTAGATCACGTTCAACGGGAGAAGTCGAGAAGGAGCGAGGAAGGAAAATAAGAACAAGAGACGTAAGCTGCGAAGGAAAGCGCGGGCTTGCGGCAATTCGTCAAATCGCTTGCGCACGCACTCTAAAAACGTACGCAGCTGGCTGTTACACACCTACACACCTTCCTGAGCTGGCTTGAGAAAAGAGAGACGGAGCGAGAGGCCAGGACGACGACGACGTATTACTACCCTTGCAGCGCGCCGGAAAAAAACGCACCGAGCTTTTTCTTTCCCTTCCTCTCTTTCATTAAAGCTCTCTCTCTCTCTCTTTCCTTCAGCACTCGTCGCAATCTCGATTTCCTTCGTATTTTTTCTCCTGCACTCTTGCAGCTCGCTCGCTCGCTCCTTCACTCACTCTCATGTATAAAGTAGCGCGCACCCGCCCCGCGGAGTACGTCGACCCCGAGTCAGCCCTGCTGCTGTAGGTACAAAGCCCTATTTCTTCGTCATTTTTTTTTTTTTTTTTTTTTTTTCTGTTTTCTCTGTTTACTGCATGCACTTGCTCGGCTCTCCCTTTGCTCACAACAAACTACTGTATACGCACTCACATATACATACGTATCCCCTAATTATACAAAATCCTGACATCTTGTCCAATTCTTGCTCTCTATATAACGCGCCAATCTCTCGCGGATGACTCTTATTTTTTTTATTTTTTTTTTGTTGTTGTCTTTTCTTACACTCCTTCTTCTCTCATTCTTTTGTATATATAATACCTAGTATGCTCCGCTACGCTCACAAAAGTATACGCGGGAGCATTGGGTGCAACGCCTAATTACCACGTCCCTTCTTATAACTAAATACTTTTTTAATTTCTTATACAAAGTTCACGCGCGCACAATTGACAAGCTTTTATTAATATTTATTAACATTATTATTGTTATTATTTATTTGTTTATCAACCAGTTAATTGTTAATTATCTTATTACAATCTGTTATTACAGTAATTAAATATTTCATTTCATCTTTGCCATTTTTCAGTTTTATCGTAATCATATATATTTATACATAATTCTTTTTTATTTATAATTTTTTGTTGCTCTTTTAATACTTAAGTGTCTACCAGGTCGCTTCGTTGGTTTTTATTTTTCAGTAATTTTTTTTTTTTTTTTATTTCACAGTTTCTAGCGCCTTAGTATTAAAATTTTTTTTTTTTTTTTTTTTTTTTATTAATTCTCTTTTAAGTCTATGTAAATTGCAGAAAAGGAGAGAGTTTATTAAGGAAATATGCTTTATAATTGAGTATTTTCAGACAGTCTTGAGTTTTCTCCTTTTTCAAAGTCTTTGTGTTTCTCTCGACTTTTAGGCAAGAGTTTTAAAGTTAAGTTATTACAGCTGGTAGACACTCCCTGTTTACATAATTTGTCATCAGAAATTTAATTCAAGTTATGGGATGTCAATTAAACATTCTTGACAGCCAAATTAACATTCTTATTGAAATAAATAACTTTTTTTTTTTAATATTTAGCAGTATTGAAAAAATTATTTTAAAAAAATCTTTATAAAAGTTGTAAAATGGTAATCAAAAATTAGTTACAGGTTTCACCGTTAAATGAATATTCACAGCTTAAGTTTTTGAATGCTTAATTGACAGATTGCCGATAAAATGAATGTACATGTTTTACAAAATGCGCTCGCGTGCTTGTGAGTGGGTAATGGTTTAGTGCATCAACATTAAAAACTAAGAACTAGTTCTGTATTTGAATACATCTGAATTTGTATTTGAATATTGTCGATTAATTATTTCATTCTAAATCTAGATTGACATTCATTATTTCTTTTATTTCTTTTATTTATTTTTTAATGTATCGATCGATCTTAAAACAGAACTGGCTAACAAAGTTCACGTACAAATTGAGACTTATCAAATACATTTCCATCAAATAATTGTTTAATCGTAACTTCAAGCATCCCAAACTTTTTGAAGAAAAAAAAAAAAAAAAAAAAAAGTTATATATTCTATTTTGAAAAGTTTAAAAATGCTTTAATAATATTTTGAATAAAAGTTACTACACTTAACATCATGTATAGTTATATATTTATATATATTTCTTTGTTTTGTATTTAAAAAACATTGATCGATTTTATAAAGACATAGCGCGCGGACTATAAGCGTATAAAATTAAAATGATACAATTCTTTATTTTCTCTTTCTTCTCTCTCGTTTTACACCAAGGATGAACTTTGCATATAGACGATATAATACAGATAAAAACTACCATTATACGTACTGGAATCGCTCTACTGAATCCACGAGAAAACGGGACGAATATACACAATGGACGCTTTCATCGCGGCGGAATTCAGTCTAGTGTTGAGCGATATTGCACATCGAACGCCAACGAGTTTCTGCACTTTGTTACCAGACTCCGAAAGTGCTCTGGTCGAAAAGATAATCGAGTAGTTGATTGCAAAAGCCAATTTTGTAAAAGAAAAAAAAAGAAAAAAAAAATTTCTCACTTTAAATTAGAGTGAGCGGAAAAAATTAATATAATTGCAAGGTGTACTCAGCAAATTAAAGTATGATAATTTTTTAACTCTGTGGAAATTACGTTCTTCCTCAAAGAAACAACCTTTTAAAATAATTGAATGTGAACCGTTTAATTTTTTTTTTTCTTCTTTTTTATCAATGTAAATATAAGTGTCCATTTCGGTTTCAAAATACTAATGTATTTCAAAAACTAGTTTATTGAGTGAAACTAAATTGATGTACTGGGAAATTTTTTTAGTTAAAAATGAAACGAATTAATTGCACTGAAAATGAAACAAGAAAAAAGACTGAAAGATGGATGTTACTTTTAATCTTTTTTTTTTACTTAGAGGAAAGAAGTAAATTTTACTGGGTCACTCCGGAGTATAAGCAAAGTAAGCAACCTAAAATACACAAGAGAATAGAATTGTCGCATCGCGTGTGCGGGGGGAGCAGGTAAGAGTGAGGTAGGCCAGCCAGCCGATTGGGACGTAAGTTACACATAGTCGAGCGTCGCGTTTTCTCAAAGTCGGCCCTTTCCTCCCAGCCGATAAAGCAACTACTACATATAACTATACAACAGCCCTTTGCTCGTCCTGATACGATTTAGTATTATGAATAAATACGCGATATAAACACACACATTTAAATGCTTTACACCCACATGCACACAGAGAAGAGAAAGTATACGTACGAGGATACACATACTGCACGACGTTTGGGGGAGGCTAGCGTTTGGAACGCGGGGGGGTGGGCGATGCCGGATGGAATACCGCGGTACACGAAACCCGGAAGACCAGTGTCACCGAGGTTATTTTCAAAGGCCTATTCTTCTCTCTCTGCACCGACTCGATAAACATTCTTTCGCCTTCTTCCCTAGTTCCCTCCCTTTCTCTTATCTCCTTCCTTTTGTCCACTTTAACAATTTAACATAAAGTCTTTAAATCTTAGTTAAGTACGAGAACTACAACGATTTTTTTTAACTGGGACGGCCAACTTGCCTCTTGTTCAGTCTTCTTTTATTATTATTTTAAAAATTACCGGTAATTTTTAACTCTGTTAATAATTATGCGATTTTTAAATGCAAAGCCACATTTTTTTCGGCTAATCGTCTGTGCTATAGACCCTATACACTTCAAAATTTTTGTTCATTCTTAGTTTAGCAATTAAACGACAAAAATTTCAAGTTAACTGAACACGGCATTATCGAGGAGATAAAATTTAATAATTTCAAAAACAAGATTTAATTTTAGTATGAAAAAAATGAATGAAACTTTGAATTTTTGATTTCATTACTTTAAAAGTAAAAAATTATATGAAATTTTTAAATTTTAATTCTTTTGTTCTGAAGAAATGAAAATTTTTCAAAAACCATGAAAATTTATTTTTACTTGTACTTTGATATGATTGAGCAGTTTACGAAATATCAAAGATTAAAAGAAAAAAATAAACTCAAATATAAAACTGCAAGTACATTTAAAGTTTTACGAAAAGCGTATACGCACGCGAAATTCATTACTTTTTCCATTGATGATCTTTTTCTTTTTAAGCGAATTTTTTTGCCCTGCTGCAGAATGTTTGAACTTGCAGCAAGCACAATTTAAAACAAAAACGTTCAAACGCTTCAAAGAAAAATCTTTGAGAAGAACCAACCTTCAAATAATTCAAACGCGAACACGCCAACATTAAACGTGTGTGAATTCATTTCACATAATTATACGGTGCTTTTATTCAACCGAACACGCTAAAGTTGTGCGCACTAACTACTCTCCTGTGAAATAATGAAATCAAAAACACCCAACTTTTTTTCAAAGCCATTCAGCTTTGGTCCTCTCGTTTCTACCTTTAATTTTTAAATCGTACTCTGAGTCAACTGTGATGGTTGATCGAGTCCACCCAAAGTAGCTACGAATTCCTCTTATTATTATTATTGTTGTTGTTTTTACACCTTAAAATTTTTGAGCTTCATTCAACAGATTCTTTTTTAATTAATTTTTAAACCTACAGGACGCGTAATTGTTAAAAAATTTACTTAAAAACACTGGCAGTGCATGCTGTGTTTATGCAAAGAAAACATTCTTTGTTTTGAGTAACGAACGTATAAGTTAAAAAAAATTGCGAAAATAAATATACAAAAATTATAAAAGAATCAACAAAAGAAAGACAGTATTGGCAAAAAATATAATTAATTGCATGATTATCATACATACACGATTGCCCACAGCCAAAGCGAAGGCTGTTTTCGAGGGCCATTCATTTTTACTAAATCATTTACGTATATACAGAAATAAAGATTGTTTCAACCATATAAACCTAAATCATGGGGTCGTATATTGACGTTTACAGACCAGCTTCAAGAAAAGCAAGTCAGTCTATAGAATGTATAAAATAACTGTACAACAATTTTTACGTGATACGATAAATACTACAACGTAGATCGATAATAGTTAAATTATTCAAAAAGCAGGTATAAATCCCAGTCGACTGAGCGGAAAAAATAAATACAAAATAATCAAAAGAACCATAAAAAAAAAGGTTCAAAAAGAAAAATAAATGCTGATTGAATGCGTAGAGAGCATCTAGTCGCAAATGTGTAAAGAGCCCTTGCAAATATCAAGTTTGCTTTTGCTCATGTGTAAATACCAGTCATTGGACTTTACAAGTGGAACAAACAGCAGAAAGACATTCAGAAAAATTTTGCTTTTATACGTTTGCATTTATATTAACGCGTTTCAGCGTGTTTTCATCGTAATAAGTTTAATCGTAAAATTCAAAAGAATTATAAATGCGTTGTACACGTACGGAGATCGCAGAAAATTTAATTCGCTGGCCGAATCAAACAATAAAATAAAGGATAATAGAGAGCGAGAAATCTTTTTTAAAAAAACGAGAGGGTTATGAAGAGAAAAAGAGATAATACGCTTCTTGTTAAAATATAAAATGAAACTTTATCACATTTTCAAAATGTATTAAATACATTTTACTCTCAAATAAATTTATTAGATTTTACTTAAGAAAAACAAAAATTTTTTATTCATATATTTTTTTTTTCATATTTTGACTCAAAGTAGATCATTAATTCAATTTTTTTCAACTTTTTTTGTTGTTTCTCTTTTTCCCATCGTACGACCTTCCCCCTCTTCCTAGCATGTTCAAACTTAAAAGCTAGCTTAGTCACCGTATAGAGTAATGTATACCGTAACACTACGCGTCATAATCTCATCATCTCTGGGTAGTTTTTGTAATAAATCGTATAAGATAATAAACCCTCTTTAGCTAGCTCACTACGATCGGCCTGTTCTGTCAATTATTATTATATATATATATATCTCTGATTTTTTATTTCTTATATAATATTTATATATAAATTTATTTGTTTTTCATGCACGCATATATGTGTATATATGTTCACGCTTATGTATTTGAATATTGATACTATGTATATTTATATATAGAACGTATCAATAATCAATATTATCGAAATGAAGATAGTAGGCGTAGCCACACGTGCTCAGATCACAGACTATTTGCTGTTGTACGTTTTGACGTACAGACAGTCCGTTGGACACTATGGCTTTCTATCAACTTTTTGTTTAAATTTCATTTTCAATGATTTAATTTACGTTTATATACTTATCACGAGTATCTCAACACATTCTAATCTTTCACATCACTTTAGTTTTTTTAATCGATCATAAACGAATTTTTATATTTAATATTATTGAACAGTTACGAGTTTAACGATAATAAAAATCGCCTTAGCATGTCACTAACTTAAAATAACGTACGTATAATCTTCAATCTCTCGCTCTCTTTTTCCATCGACAACTGTATCGCACGAACGATATATTTTATAATAAGCGTTTTCAGATCATGTACCCTTAGAATATGCGCAACTAAATCATTTTCATTATTATTATTATTTTTATCTCTCTCTTCCTCACACTCACACACATACACATAACTAATTAATTATAAAAGACGGAACGCGGCGTTTCGAACTTACCGAAGGCTATTTTAACTCCGCTCCCTCGGAGCTCTCACTGTGCTGCTTCTGCTACTCCATTTTTCATATCATGAAGGCAGCAGACACTTCATCTTCTTTGTACATAATTGTTTTTTTTTTTTTTTTTTTTTTTTTCCTTTCTTTCTTTCTTTCTTCGCTTTTTTCCCCCTAAATCAATTCTCTCGTCAACCTAAATTTGTTTGTTCGCATAATTGGCAAAGCGTGTGAGCCTACATACATACGTGCGCCCGTCGGGCTCCGATGCATGTACGTACGATGGAGGCACTAATAAGTGTTTATGGGTAAGTCGAGGACTGCAGAGCTGAGGACGGTAAAGGCCTTGCTTGAGTTGCGATTATTTTGTCAGCAAGCGCTCGTCTCTTCACCCTCGAGCGTGCACGCGACATTCTCCAGCCTGTGAGCCAGGTGAAGCTTACAACAGCCAGGATCCGTCTCCAATGCTTCTAGAATCTGTAACATTTAACCAAAAACATTTTTTTTTCTCATGTATTCTTTTTTAATTTCATAATTTTTTCGTAATATTTGTGCTAATCAACGACTTTTTGCGTTCGAAGCGATTCAATCAAAATAAGCCGATATACCTCGTTCAAAATAAAAAAAAAAAAGGCTGAAATACAATTTGCCAAAACGAAATTATTAAAATCTGTGCTTTGAACGGAAAATGCTAAAGGTACTGAGTTTTTTCCTTTAACTATTAAGGTTAATAAAAAAAAAAAAATTTTTAGTGCCAATGTACGAAGTATCGAAATAACAATTCCTGTAGGAAAAATATTTTTAAAAATACTACTACGTTCAAAAAATTAAAGTAATAATTTAACTGAGGTTTTAAAGTTGTTAAAAAATGTTTTTCTCATTGAGTAAAAATTTGGTTGGGGAAGCACGTTTAATCTTCTAATATATATCATCGACCACACTGAATTCAAAAATTTCTATTTCGAATTTGAATTCAATGATCCCGAAATCATAATAAATATACTACTTCCTACATAGTCGAGCTCGTGACGTTTATAATAAATCATTCATGAAATAAAAAACAAGTGATCAAAATTAATTCAAAACATTGTTAAATTTGATGCCTGTATTTATTATCATTTTTTAATGTCCATAATACCAAAAATAACGTAAATCAAAAGACTAATTTGTATAAAGTAATTAAAATCTAGATGACGGGAAAATCTCATTAACGCTTCATATTTATGATTATTTCATAGGTAGAGAGTTTGGACTCTTCATAATACGAAAAATAAAAAAAAAGGTATAATTAAAATATTGCGCACCCCCGCGTACGTATAAAATAGTACGAAAAGAAAATCTTCTAAAATCTCAGATACACGTTAACGTGTGAGTAAAATTAAAACTATTTATAAACCGCAAGTTTAATTAAAAAACTTTTAGGTAGCACTGAAAACTAATCTGAATTATTATTTATTTATTTATTTATTTTTTAATAAACAACAAAATACATTTATGGCTAAATATTCAATGAAACAGAGGTTATTCTAAGGAGGTCCTAGGGGGTATTGTAACATCTGTAACTACCCGAACACATCGATGAGCTACAAAAAAATCATCAGTATGCGTAAGCTAAAAAAAAATCGTTACGATTCCTGAATGCATTTT
Source organism: Encarsia formosa (assembly GCA_038277355.1). NCBI lineage: Eukaryota > Metazoa > Arthropoda > Insecta > Hymenoptera > Aphelinidae > Encarsia > Encarsia formosa. Next base: position 13,216,660 of record CM076187.1, on the reverse strand, counting down.
TTTCCAAAATTAAGATAAGTAAATTTTTAACTTAAATTAACTTTCTAAAAAATTTTTTTGTAACTACCCATTTTATACTTTGGGCAGTCTTAGAATAAGGTTTGCAATATAATGTTTTTATATGAAATTTTTTAATAGAAAGTAATAAGTTTCAACTCAAATTCATCAACAAAGAATCATTTTTGTTTTTCATTAATATATGGAAATATCGATAATTAAAAAAAAAATTTCATCAATATTCTTAGGTGAACACGGGTTGCATACCTAAACAAATTATTGCGTGCCGTAATGAACCAGATTCTTATAGAGGGTCGAGTTCATTCGTTTCTTTTCTTCCTTTTTTTTTTTTTTTACAATCACTCGAGCTCACTGAAGAAAAAAATTTCTTGAGAAAAAAATAAAACGAAACATAAATTTAAAATATCGAGGAAACACTCTGTTATGGGTCAGACTCGAACCAACGAGCTTAACATTTCCGGTCTGGTGCCTTTCCAATTAAATTGTCACAATTCTATTCTAGTATCCGGATTATCTTTATTATTGTTAATATTATTTATCTATAATAGAAAGCCATCAATTTTTACACCTAAAACTCATATTGCATAATTTTTTACTCTATATAAAAGAAAGCTTTCCTATGGAAACGAAGTAACACATTGACGAAAATAATATATTTTATTTTATTAAGTAAATGACCTTAAATTGAATTAATACTTTGTTTAATCTAATTGTTAATTCGTTTAGTCTAATTTTATCTAATTGTTCAATCTACTCTTGGATTTAACTTTTAACTTAAATTTGTGAAGATAAACAAGAATCTTTTGATATGAGCGTGAAAGTGTTTTATATACGGCATCACTTATTACACGGACAATGGCACTTCTTATCAACTTTTCCAGAAAGAGGTTTGAATCAGAATACTTTGATCAACAAAAATTTTTTTTTTCTTTTTAATTTTGAAAAGTTTCACTCTTGACTGATCCCTGCACTTTTTAAAAATATGTAAATCATATTTTAAAGTAACGCATATGTCTAAATGGGTAAAAGTCAAAAAGTCGGCCAATTTGATAGGTCTGCTAAATCGTAAAAAAAAGTAATTAAACATTGCTAGATTGGCTTCGAACTGAGACGCATACTGTTTAATTTATAATAGTTGTAATTTTTTTTTTTTTTTTTTTTTCTTTAATGGCATTAATGAGACGGAAAAACATAACTGAACTACATTTTTTTAAAAGAATATTTTGCTCTAAATGGGTTAATTAAGCTTAGAGATAAAAATAAATATTAAAAAATCCTTATTGAAGGGCCCAGTCACACTACAAAAGAGATAAGGTTCCAAAAAAAATTACTAAAATTTAACGTAATAAACCTGAAACCTAATAAAACCTGTACTAGTAACTAAGGATAAGTGTGTGGAATTATTTTACATTACTAAAATTTTAGTTTTTTTAATACCTATGTACGGGTTTCTGAGATCTCGGTCTAAAACAAGTTTTAACAACTAATGTGATACCCTTCGATGGAAATATAAATAGTATCGGTCGGTCGTGCCTTTTAAGCATTGCGCGAAGCGAAAGCGGAACATTGGCATCGTGCGGAGTGGTAGCGGATCGTAGCAATGCAAGGGTGGAGGTGTTTTTGTTTAAAATCTTTTTAAAAACCCAGGCTTTATGCGTAGTACCATTTTCACGGAAAAATGAGTACATAATAAATCTTATTTCTTACCTCTCCATAATATTTACTGACGTAGATGTAGAGCTCCTTCAGTGCGGCAATGACGTCGAATTCATTGGCATGCGAGGCGCTCAGCTGTTGCATGGCACTAGACATTTCCTGATCTGTAATCAGCGGCAACCTTTGCACTTCCATATAAAACTTTCCCACTTTATCTCGATAATGAGGAATATCCTTAGCAAACAACAATTTATTTGAAGGAGAGTCTTTGCCGAGTCTGTGTTCACTCGTAGAGCACGCATCCATGAAGGTTTGGGCTATGACAGAGAGGCTCGAGTCAACAGTTGATGACTTGTTTATGTCAAACATAAAGTCTGGATTTTTTATAAAGTTGACCCAAAAACGTAACGGCAAACTGTTCGACTTCCAAGCGTGAGGTACTTCTGGATCCAGAATGCTATGCTTGTTCGCGGCTTCGTCGAGCAGGTCGAAGAGCCACTTGACTGCACTCGGAAGTGCCTCGTTCGCGGTTAGAATCGTGTTGAAGAAGTCGTCCACGAATTTTTGCACGGTGCCCTTGGTCGATAGCAACCTTGTGAGAAAGATTTCAGGTATTGCTTTGTGGGTACGTTCCGGGTGAAGACCTGCAGGTATCTTGCCACTTGCGAAACTCAAACCCCCGTATTGACTTTCTTCCAATAGCCTTACCTAAAAAATAAAAAATGCAATTTTCATTGTTATTTCATGAAAAAAAAAAAAAAAAATTGCATTAGTTGAAGTTAAAAAGACTTTTGTAACTCGTAAAAAAAATTGCAAGAATTTTTTACAGAGAGAAGTTAATTTTACTTTTTTCGTCTTCGTTCACATAAACTCTTCTAGGGCTTGTCAATCTCATGCATTTCGGACACTTTTTAGATACCTTGAAATTTTTAATTGATAACTTTAACTATTTACTTTTTTTTTTTTTTTTTATGTATATATATAAAATTGAATAGTAACTGGATGCGAGTGAGCACAAATAATTTTTAAACTCTAAAATTTTGGATTGGCAAAGCCTGTAGAAACGTCGTATTAAACAATAAAAAAATTTTATAAAAAAATTTTGTGTTTAAAAATTATTTGTGCTCACTCGCATCCAGTTACTAATCAATCATAAAAAATTCTTATTCGTGAGCAAGCGTTTTTTAAAAAACTTGAACTATTTACTATACGAAAAATAAAAATGAGTTTTCTTTACATAATTTAAAAAAAAAGTATTTTTGAGAAATGATTAAGTAAAAACTTCGATGAAATTATTTTTTTTTGATAATAAAAACAATTTATTTTTAAATGCTAACTATCGAGAATATATTAATGATAAAATAAAAAAAAAAAATTCGGTTGAACGAACTTACCAAATGATAAAGTCTGTGAGTCCCAGCGTGTCCGGTTTCGATGTCCCCATTAGCAATAATCATGGGAGGCGAGTGTTGACTATCGAAGTAAATCCCGGTACCAGTTGGGTACATCGATGTCGGACTGAGCAAACCGTGATTCGGCGTGGGAGGCAGATGCAGAGTCGAGCAGTGATTCAAAGTGTGTCTCGACTGATAATGGCCTGGATGTATGTGTTGGGAAAGATGGTGTTGCGATGACTTGGTGCAAGTGTGACAAGGCTGCTTGCACGAAAGCGAAAAGCTGTCGTTTTGTCTAGGTATCAGAGACATCACCGCAGACTCTTTAACGCCGTAATGTGCTAATGTATTGATCTTTTTCCAATCACCGCAGCACTTGGTCGTTAAATCCTCATCCTGCAAAGTTAGGTGACCACCTCGCCCATGTCTCCACTCAAGATCAACCTCGTAAATTGAAGGCCGCATAGAGAAAGGAGTGTTTTTGTAAAGCGCGTCGAGAATCTTTGATTTGACCTGACTTATCGTGTCGCAGTCAAGAACTTTGCACTGAATCTTTTCGTCGAGGTCGTCTTGAACTACGTGAAGTGAAACTACCGAGTGATCAATTTGCTCCCGAAGGAGTTTTTCCTCAGATAAAGAGTAACGGGCGTCGTTGGTGACCGCGTCTACCGGACCTTTTTCAATTTGATGTTTGATGGCCTTAAAAAGGAGAAACAGGGAGGAGCCTGCGTAGTCTTTAAGATAATTGTACATGCACAATGCCATCCAGTTTGTAAGCATCTTCTCAACAACAGACTCGGTACGACGAAGCATCAACTGGGGGTGCTTTGTGTTGACGGATTTATCGATTAGCCTAAGTAAAAGATTCATCAGGATATCTGTGGCATACTCCATTTTACCCATCAGGACTATCATTAGCAGTGATGCAACGTTTACTTTATCGCGAATGTTAAAATCTTTTTGAGACTCGAGGGTTTCGATAAAAGTTAGCACGAAGCATTTATTATTTATAAGCTGTTCGAACTGCAACATAGCCGCATCATAATTCGTGCGAGTGTGGGCGCTGCGCGAGCGAGGGTCGTTCAGGATGGGATGATCAATTACACCGGGAAAGAAAACCTTGAAAAATACAAACAAAACAAAATCATTTTTTTTTTTTTAAGTTTAGGAGTTTTTTTACAATTATTCATTTACTCTAAAATTTACTTATTTATCCAAAAAGTTAATTCTTTTTCAAAAATTTAAAAATGAATGACTGCAATTGCGAGAAAAAATAAAAAATAAAATTTCATTACCTTCATAATGTAATTTTTGTGATCCAACGTTGGAATACCAGAAGACTCAAGATCAGCTGTAAGATCCGTCATGTCAGTCTGCAGTTCTGCAAAGGCTTGCTTGCACTCCATCCTAACGTTGCTCTCGAGAGTATCCATTTGAATTTGTATTCTCTTATACTCTCTTTCGGCTTGCGTACTTTTGCGCCGATAAATCACTAGTACAAGGATGAATAAAAATATTAAACCAAAAGTTCCTGCTGCTATCCCGGCAATTGCCTCAGGTGGTATCGGATAAGACTTTATTAGATCGTAATGCAAATAACCAATTGTGAATCTTAAACTTCTGCCAACCCTGACAACTACAAGTGGTAAACCTTGTTCAGTTTTAACCCCATGTTCATTGGTAGCGGGAGGCTGCTGATCCGGAGGTGTACAAACTAGTTGCGTTAAAGCCAACGAGGTAACATTACACAACAAAGTACCAACCGTTACATTGACATCTGACTCATCACTAGCAAAGTTCAAGCTTTCTCCTTCGATTACAAGTGTGTCACCTTTGTAAAGCTTGACATTTCGTGGAAATGGAAAGAACTTTGGGTCTTGAACGTAAATAAGCCGATTGCGAAGACTTTGGGCATACTTATCGAGATCCCGCACAGATTCAACGTTGTCCATCAGAAATCCGATTTTAAGAGCCAAGCTGGAATCTTTGGGAGCAACCGTACGTCGTTTCCGGAGATTTGCAAACATACTGCGAAATCGAGAAGCGACACTGGGACTTGGGCACTCCATCTGCGTGGGACTTATCACAGTGCAGATGGTTTGATTTATAGGTTTATTTTCTTTTTCTAAGTAAACAAGCATTTCAGGTTTTTGAATGGTGTCGAGATTTGTACCGTGCACAGTGATCATTCGTCCACCTGAAGCAAAACTACTCAATGGTTTTATTTCCATGATGGTTGGATCGGGCGTGTAGCTGTAAGGATAGACTTCTAACGTACGGTTAGCTCCATCGACGCGCAAAGTCAATCTTGATATTTTTCTAACGCGCCCTGATCTACTGGTAATGCACGTAACTCTAGAACTACTGGCTTGAATGGCATCTACTTGGCAAGGTAATTCATCTAAATATGCGGATATTGTACTACCGATGTTGAGATATTCACCAGTTATAGCAAGCCTTGTGCCTCCACTCTGTGGACCCACAGGTGGCCACAAACCAGTCAGTCTTATATCTTTGTAACTAAAGTAAACTGCACTTCGTGTGTATCCAGCAGCGTTTCCCACTATAACTGGTGCTTCGTTTGTGGCCACGTGACGACTGGTTCTGCAGATGATACGCACCGAAACCTCGTAGTCAACTAAATGGCAAGAAGCATTACCAATAAGAATTTTACCCTCAACATCACTTTCGCGAAGACCCAGATTACTACCCTCGATTGTCACAAGAGTACCACCTTCTATAGGACCACTCAATGGTTTGATCATGTCAATTCGAGGCTTTGGACACTCTGTTGAAGCCGAATTTAAACATGAATCTCGGTAAACGCAGCTACTACCGCACCAAGTACACTGAAAATGACGATCGCGGGTAATACAAAGTGAACAATCAGCATGCTCGCGATGTGAGCCGAGCACTTCACACTTGTATAAAATTATGCTAGTGCGATCCACATAGTGGTTTGTGTTCCACATGACGACAACTTCAGCTTCGTATTCACCGACATGAGCTTCATAAGAGTATACAGTTTTATCACACACTACATTTCGACCGTTTTCGACACGAGCTTGAACTCTTAAATGAGCGCTTTCGATTTTCACGAAACACTGAAATCCAGTATGGCCAACTTGAGGATGTGGGAGATTATCGACTTCCAAGCTGATCTCTTTCGGGACGTTGTTGGGCAACATGAGAGGCTTTTGACGTCGCACAAAACGGGGACAATACTCTGCTCCGTGTGCTGCAAGAGTTGCTTGAACATTCTAAAAAAAAAAAAAAAAAAAAAAAACAATAATAATAAATAATAATGATATTATGTTTTATTGTTAAAAATAACTTTATTTAAGGTTTAAAAAAAATTCAATTTTTTTTTTTTTTTTTTTTTATGACTTTTGGAGTTTTAAAGTGATAAAGCTGTTTATGACAGAGCATTGTATATATGGGGAAGTTACAAAGACATAACATTAATCAATCAACGGCCGTAGAGTAAAGCCTCAAAGACAAGTATGAAGTTTGAAGGGTGGAGACCCTACTTTATGCCAAGATAATCCATCAAAATTTTCTCACGGTACTCAACATTTATCAATATTACAACGTATAATAAGCTCAAATTTATTTTTTCAAATTTTCTTTTATAATTTAAGTAAAAGCAATATTTTATTCAAAATTAAAAAAAAAAAATTTTTTTGTAATGATTGTATATAAAACTCACATTTTCTCCTAGAATGATGTTTCCTTTGCATTCTGTTGTATTATGAGTACATTTGTTGTCGTAGACACACCAACTGCAGGCCCATTGCGATTTGACACACTCTGAACATATAGTGTGCCTTGAGCAGTCGTAGTAGGCAAAGTTTCGCGAGACGAAATCTTTATTCGTTTCACTGGAGCGTACGGACAATGGTACGAGTACATGATCTGTGTTTTTAGGAATGTTAGGCCTGAAGTAGATAGGTGGAGTTGGACAAGACAATCCGTAAGCGGTCATAATGGCATCTATAGGGTCTGCATTTCCGAAAACGCATTTGTACTTTGCACCTGTGGGTAGTTCGGGAAGAGTTCTGATGGTTAGTTGTACTGTCGTCATCTGCTTGATAGGAATTCGATCGGGAAGCACTTGTTCAAAATCTATGCATTGTTGCCCGGTTCCCAGCGAAAGCCAACGCGGACTGCTGCGACTTGCTTTTTGACAATCACGACGTACAGTACACCTGTTAAAAAAATATTTAAAAAAATTCAATAGTATTATTATTATTATTAAATTTTTATTTTACTTTTAATTATTCATAAAAATTAATTTACTGGTAATTTGTTGATACTAAAAAATTTTTATGTTTTTAAACAAAATTTTGTGCTTTTGTATAGGTACTTGAAAAATTAATTTTTAATTTTCAAAATTAAAATTGTGGCATAAAAATAAATTACTAACCGTTTTTCCAATGAGCACCAGCCACAGTGAGGATCCGCAGCCTGAAGACAGCTGCTGCAGCTCGTAAAACTGTTGCAATGTTGCACTCTAACCTTTGTGATATGAGAAGTTGATAAAGCATAAAAATAATCGCCACCTGGCGCAATGGCAGTGTCTGGAAGGATTCTTTGACCTTTGTCGACTACGACGCTCTCGTAGACCGTAGCATCTGAGGCTGAAAGTAGGACTTTTTTGATAGCACCATCATCCGTGCCCAGAAAAGCGACGGTGTGACTTTCCGTGTTGGCTAGCGTAATAGACGTAACGAAAGTATCAGGAAAATGCAGTATCGCTTCACCAACTATGGGAGATACTCCGGAAATTTTCAGTCCAACTTCGCAGAAGTCAATAATGTTTCCGGTAGTCTGGTGAAATCAAAATGCAAATAATTAGTACGATATTTCCACGGATCAATACGAGTAAGTCAAAGAGCTAAAGACTTTTTTACTTACACCCGCTTGAGGGCACTCTCCGTCTTGTATGGGGCCGCTGATGTACCCCATGTTTCTGTACTTGATACTACTATTAAAGCACATGTGTATGTTCTCGTTGAACTTGGTTTCGATCTCTTGAAGGCTGTACACGCAAATTGCGGACTTTGGCAGTGGTTCGTTTGTAATACCCTTGCTCGGCGAGAACGTCGCCACGAACACGGGTGAGCCTACCGGGATCCCGAGTTGAGACGCCAGATCGTTACTTGCGGGCGCTATTTTCGCGTCCTGTACGAGTTTGTACGACTCGTTTCTACTATCAACATTGCACTGGAGAGTCACCTCCGTGTAACTGTCGTAGTTCGGATCGGTTATGCAACTTCTGGCCATTCTCGAAACGTAACCTGGTTCAATTAAAAGTAAAAAATTAATTTTTTTTTAATTTTTTTAATTATTATTTTTTTATTTTAATTAAAAAGCCAAACGTCATACCTAATTCTTCTTCTTCGGGTAAGTAGGACTGTTTTTGCACGAGGACGAAGTAGGCGTAGTCGCTAGCGTTGAAGCCGTACACGTACTTGACAAGAAAATGATCCCTATACTTGACGTCGATGTGCAATATTGACTGCTTGTTGAAGGTGTACTCGGCGAACTCGAGACTGTCTAGTCTGCGGCTCGAAATGGCCGGGACATCGTGTCGATACTCGGCGTTGTTGGTAAAGGTCGTGCCGACGTAGAGGATATTCGAGTTGTCCCAGGACTGGTAGCGCTCGGGCCCGATGAAAGCGTAGGTGGACGAGCTCTCGTCGTTGGCGGCCACTCCGAAGGTGAAGTTCTCGGGTTTTAGAGAGACGTTTGACATTTTGTGCTTCTCGCAGGCTCCCTGGAATAGAGAGCCGCAGACTATGAGGTTACGGGATTCGAGGTCAGCCACCAAGAGCTTGTTAACGTTGTCGGTCAGCGAGGTCTCGATGTCGGCCGAGGAGCACCCGGTCGCATGGCACTGAGGATTATCGTGTTTTGGACCTGTAACAATGCAAGCCGCAGCGAACGGTCAGACTATCCCGTATTATTCCCGACTTTGATTAAAAAGTCAAATGAACCCTGGGGAATTTTTTTCCTCCCCCCGCACCTCAACCGTTCATTCATTTCTTTTATTTATTTTTTCTCTTTCTCTCTGGTTCTTCTTTTAGAAAGGGTAGTTCCGTTATCTATTATTTAAATAGCCATTTCATGTTTTTATAATTGAGTCAATAAGGAGCTCAACTGAATGCCATTATCAGCGTCAGGTCATCCATTGTTGGCTTTAAGCTTTCGAGAATTTTAAATGCAGATGGATCCGTGGATTATGAGCTGAGTACTACAGCTATGAGAGAGTCGGGCTATTCCATATTAAATATTAACCCTTGTCATTAATAATAATGGGTAGTTAACCGTTCGTTAGGGAATCGGTAACTTTGAATGCTCGACAATTAATTCATGACACGTAAACTGGAAAGGCTCGGCATTGAATCGAAAAAAAAATAATAATAATGATAATAATAAAAAAAAAAGAGAAAATCAGACGTACCTGTGATAACTTGCTCCACGAGGTTGAGATCGGAGGTTAGCTGTAGGAGTCTGTTGACAGCTCCGGCGTACAGCTGTCCGGTCTTGGGATCGAGGACCAGGTGATTGAAACGAAAAACCGGGCTCGTGACAGTGGATGAGGAATCACTGGTGTTAGTGACGGCGCTGTATACGACTTGGATGACTTTGTGTCCCCCGGGGCCATTTGACGCTGGAAACTGAGCTATGACGTGCTGTATGGGCGCATCCTGTCCCGCCGGGGCGATGGTGGACGTGGAGGCCGAGACGTCCTCGGCTGCGGCCTGCAACCCCAAGGAGCCGCACCACAGCAGGAGCAGCAGGAGCAACCGCGGAGGCGGCGGCACCTGCAGTCGTCGCGAGAGGCTGCTGGATCTAACCAAATGATTCATGGTGCCTGCAGTGTTTACGGTGAAAGGGCAGGGTGAGTTCGGTTGTACGAGGGGATCGAGAAGAGAGAGAGAGAGAGCAAGCGGGAAAGAGAAGGATAGATGGGTAAAGAGAAAGAGAGAGAGAGAAAGATAGAAGGTAGGTCCTACGGAGAGGTTAGCCTCCTCATCTATGCGCGTTGGGGCTTAGCCAGCCGCGTAGTCGAACTTAACTACCAGCTGATTCTTACGCCCGAAGTTTGACGCATCCTCTTTTTTCTTTTTCTTCACATGTATCTCTGCAAACAACAAACAAATAAAACACAAACATTAGATTTTAATATTTAATTGAAAAAAATATATATATATATATTACTTTCATCCCATTATTCCCTCCCTCGTTCTCACTTTTAAAGCTGATTGGTATTTCATGATATTTCATCGCTCTACCGGCTAACGGCTAGTTCAATGCATTAATTATAAGTTTTAAAATATTACTCAACCCGTCTAAAATATCTATAAAATTAGTATTGAAATTTCCGCAACAAGTGCGCGCCGAGCTCAAGCATGTGGAATTGAATTTTAAGTACAGTTAAATTTTAATTGAATTTATAAATAATACATACCGATTCATCATTTTATCGCTTAATTAAACTCATCGCTAATTATATTTAATTATATTTAAAATTAATTAACTAACCAGTTATAATTCCAGAGATCGATTATCTATTAGTTATCAATATATCTAATATTATTTAAAATCTGGTTACAACGTTTTGACACTAAAATTAAAAACTAAAATACTTTTCAATTAAAATCAGTAAAACTTAATAAAAATAAAAATAATAATAATAACAGACTGTTAATAATAATAATAATAACAGTGAATTGAGAGCATTGATTTGATTAAAGACAACTTCAGGTAAGCAAGTCAGTAGGTTATCATTTCAATTTTCAAAGAGAAAATAACTTGAAAAAAATCGAAATAGGAAGATTGGTTAACTGATTGAATTAATTCCCGCAGCATCAAGTGAAATTTCACGAAAATTAACTTTTTCTCATATCAATTTAAGTGACTGCTCAAAACAGAGTCTTAATTGAAATAAATCGGAGGTAATCGAGCTCATAGGAAATAATTTATTGGAATCAATCTAAAAACCATTTGGTACATGCACTGATTTATGGCTAGAATTATTTTATGACTTCCTACCCGTTCGGGTCTTTAAAAAAATGAGTGAAATTAAATTGTTTAAACTTTTTTCAACGTAACTGCTAGACACTTATTAATTTAATTTTGTATTTTCTCGAATTGAATAATTTTTCATAAAAATTTGAACTGACTCATTATCGTTGTTACTTTGTAAAGCGGTTTGGTTACAATCGGCATTTTTTAAATCGCGACTTAATGCACTGCTATTATCATCACTTATGTATTATAAATATTATTATTATTGTTATTTGAGAACGCCTACGCACGGTAATTCCTAATTCTTTGCACCGTGGGCCTGTAATAATCTTACGAACGATCACCCACGTTGCAGCTATTATCAATACTTTTCTCACTTTGGCGCGTTGAAAATTTTCAATAAGTACCATAATTTACCCATGATTTTCTTTTCTCTTTTTTTTTGCGGTTAAGTATTTTTTGAAATGCCGAAACTCGACTTAAAGAAAAAAAAAAACCATTTCATTTCAACCCCCTCCTCCAATTTATTTTAAACGCATGCTTTCGAATAAGGTAGAAGAAAAGAAGTTTGACAGGTTTTGAAACGCAAAAATACTTGTAACGTCACTCACGGTTTCGAGATGCAATGGAAATAAAAAGATGACTAAAACAATTTATCTTTGCACAAAATGAGTGAAATAAAAGGATCAAGAAATAAGTTTTGAAGGGAAGGGAGAAAAAATTAAATTACCCGTGGTAAAGAAGTTTTAATGAACGTATAATTTGACAAATGCAAAACTTGATTCAATTAAAATGTGCTTAAAACTTTTTTTTTTTTTTTTTTTTATTTATTCAAATCAGCATATTCAGCCCCGGAGAAAAAGAATATCATTACTCAAAGTGTATTTTTTTAATTCAAAACGTATAGTTAAGTGTAGTTACGCAGATGTGGAGGATTTTTTTATTTTTTTTCAAGAAAGAATGAATGAAGAAACGTGTAAGAAAAACAGGGGCAAGTACTTTAAAATTTATTTTTAAACTGATGCAGCGGTAACGCAACGTATAGCGAGTTGCAGCTTCTCCTCCCGAAAGTACGTAAAATAAAAGTGTAAGAATAATAGTGATAAAAGCAAAGTTCTTTTGCTGAGAATGAAATTCTTTGCTGCGCTCTTTTTTTTCATTTTTTTTAATAAAAAAAAAAAAAAGTTGTCTCTGTTCTGTGTCACTTCAAACGGAAGTAAAAATGAAATAAAGAGAGAGTGTCAAGAAAAAGGCGAAAAATTTGCAAGCGATTCACGAAGTATACACAGCAAAATCTTTCTTATTCAAATCACAATATAGCGTGGGCCACTTATTAACTTGAAATCCTTAAAATAATTTAATTCAAAACAACTGCGGTTTTCAAGGTGACCATAAGAAGAGTTCAGAGAAACGGTTCAAATTAAAAATGACTTAAAGTTGCAAATTTGAACTAAATAAGTAATTAAGAGCAGAATAAAAAAAAAAAAAAAAAAAAAAAATTGACGTGAATTACGCGAAAGTCAAGATTAAACACTTTGAATGATATATGGGGAGTGAATGATTTATGAAATCAATTAAAAAGTAATGAAATTAGCAGTGAGTGCTGCCAAGGATTTTGAATTTAGTTATGCAGCGAAATGTGTAGTAAATGAGTATTTGATTACATCTATACACTCAAGGGGTTTAAGTGGGGGCAACTATTCATTTAGTACAACTCATTACGTAAACTAAATGATAAATTGACAACTATTACTCGCTCTATAACGTCAAGGTTCCTACACAGGAAAACGATTTTGATCTTAGATTTAACAATTGTAAACATAATTTGAGAACTTTAAACTCTTTAATTACAGTGTAAAGAACTTATTAACTTTTATCAAAGATCGCATGAGTAAAAAAAAAAAAAAGGAATAAATATGTAAAATGTGATTTGAAAAGGTTGCCTGCATAAAACGCAACCTCCTCTTTATTAAAAAGAAAAAGGAAAATATAAAATGCGTTTAAAAAGAAACACTGTGAAATATTTACTATTTGAAATAAAATCACAGCGAGGAGGGAGGGTTAAAGGCCAATAAAAAAAATTTGTAGCATAGGGGTTGTTATTTAGATGGGTTCGCATGTAAATTCCACGATAAAAGAGAACGAAAAAAAAAAAGGGTAAAAATTTTATCGCGCAAAAAGTGTACTCAAATTGTATTTATGCAACTTTGCAGTAAATTATCGAGCGAGTATAAAATCAAGTAAATAAATAAATCGTTTATAAAATTTTAATAAAATTTGTTTAAACAACAAATTCAAAAAAGACTTTTTTCACGTTGGGTTTGATGATCAAACGCGGTGAATTTTCTTTGACCGGGAAATTTCATTCAAATGTTTACAGCTTCAATGGTTTTTTTCGCACGCCTCAAACAAATTTTTTAAATTTTTGAAAAAAAAAAACTTTTTACAGGTATAAAATTGAGATGTGTTTTATCAGTATCGCCGGATGTTGGGTTAAAAAATTTGCGTGTATTGCGTGTAAAAAAAAAAATGAAAGGACGAGAGAGTAGGTAAAAAATTTTTTTTCCAAAGGCGAGAAAGATTTTTACGAGGATTTTTATTTGGATGATGAAAGGGGAAAGTTACACTTAAAATGAAAAAAAAAAATCGATCGATCGATTACCACTATTTGCACAAGTATAAAAGGGATGAAAAAAAAAGTAAAATTTATTTTATTAATCAAATATCGAAGGGGTTGTTTTACAAAGGAGGGGTCGACGAATTTATCGGAAACAAATAGAATGTGATAAAATACGAGATAAAATAGGTAAGGGAGTACGATGGTACACGCGACGGTGAGTTTTACAAAAGTCAAATAAAGTCAACGCAGAATGAAAAACGTAAAATCATAATTATTTTAAAATCACAAGCTGAAATATACATCCCCGGATAGTATAAACTCGATAAATTTACTCGGCTGTAATAATATATTCGATTGCTGTTTGATTTACAAATTTCTTTTCTTTTTTTTTTTTATCCATCCCGAAGCTACATGCTCGCGGTATACTCCCGGGGTTGTTAAAAATTTACAAACGCAATTTAAACTCTCGTTTAAACTCGCGTACGCCCGCATGCAGGGCGCTGGTATGCCGAAGCATAAAAAAGTTGAAAGAATTTTCATCATGCAGATGGTAATATTCTTTAATCAAAAATCTCGAATTTCCGAGTCACCTTGAACAATAACCAATGACAAAGAGAGTAGAGTACCAAAATTCAAAATGAAATTCCTTCTGGTGGGCGGTGGTAAAGTATGAAAAAAAAAAGAGAAAGAAAGAAAAAGGAAAACACCGCCGGGCGTAAAATGCCTCTGTGCAGCGCCACCGAAATGAATTTCAGGACCAAAGAGGGAGGGGAGAAGCCGCCCAGGGTAAGTAACCGCGCGCATAATCATGAATCACGTTATCAAAAATTCAAACTAACTACCGCGCACTCAAGCTTTGGCAGTAGGTACAGCCAGCAACGGAGTAGTGAGAAAATTATGCGGGATCCTGCAGTGGCGGGGGCTATAGCTACATACGAAATACATACGAGCATAGGTACACATACAACTGCTACTGATTTCACAATGAACCAAGAAACACAGCTATCTTGCGTTCGTTCGGTTTTAATTATTGAGAAGATTCGATAAAAAAGCTCCTTTACATCAAATTAAAAAACCGTAATAGAATCTCATTTTTTAAATTAAACATATAAAACCAATCGCGAACAAAAGTGGAGAGGTAAAAGAATCCTTTATCATTGAAATTTTATTAGTTTCGAAAAAAAGGAGTTCGAGATGCCTATCAAGGGGGAGGGCGGTAGAGGATTAAAATTCATGCACCGAAGCACACAGTAGGACTTTGAAATAATAGATTTAAACTATAGACTCGTTAAAACGAGCGAAAATTCTTTAAATGCTTGATAGAGCCAGCCGGCATGATAGAGCCAGCCGGCATTGTGTCCCTAGGAACTTTGGTGAAGGGTAGGTATATTTTCAGCGGAACAAAAGCAGCTGAACACGCAGAAATTTGATTGCGGGATCATATGATTCGTTAGAGACATCGTCGTCGGCGGCGGCGGCGGGCGGGTGGCGCGGCGTCAGAATTTAAATCAAGTTAGTACTAAAACTGAAGGAGGAGGAGGAGGGAAGAACCGAAGAAGAGTTTTCCAATTACCCATCATCCCGTCTTCTCTCAAAGCGTGCGAGGTAATGTAATTTTTCGAGACGTCTGTTCTGTCTCAGTGGGAGCATTGGCGTCGCGATAATCTCCAAAAATAATCGAATCTTTATTCTCGGTGTGCCGCGCCGCGCCTCGCCTCGATTCGAGAGCGACAAATCATCCGAGCTGATGTGGTGCGGCAGTCATTCAGGATACCGTTGGAGCCGTCAAAAAATTACCATAGCCGCTGCTGCCGTCGCGCACGTACGATTTAATAAATATAAAGCTGAGCGACACAATCGACCGAGCTCAAGAAACCCGTTTTCCCAAAACATTACCAGAAGGAATAAAGCAATACCGTAATAATATGGGTAAGCTCGGGCTCGCGCTCGCGCACCCATTAGCATTGATGTACTCTCGTAAATAGCTCAGGAGCCGCGTAAAGTTGCGCCTAGGAATTTATTCCGAGAAACTATCGAAGTGCAGGAGCAGCGATATACGCGCGGCGGTGATTTTAATCTCACCTACACGGGAGCAAGCGAGTAACCAACCAACCCTCCCCCTTCACCTCGAATCTAAGAGCCTTCGCGACTCTCGCCGGAGGCCATCCGCCAGCCAGCGGAGAGGAAGGGAGAAAAAAAAAAAAAAAATCTTATAAAAGAGCAGCAACAGCAGCTATTCCGGAATGCAGCGACAATAAATGAACAGCGTTCAAGTTAACACACAGCCCACACGCACTGCCTGTGACAGAGGAGAATAAAAGGTGTGTTGTGTGTGTCCAAATACTAGGTAATACGGCCTTACATATATTTTGCCCTCCGCGGCGGAGCAGCAGCAGCAGCAGCATTATGCACTTTGTTGTGCTGCATGGTGCAGCAGCAGCAGCTCTCTTTCTCCTCGCTGCAGCGGCTATTTAGGAGCAGCGGGGGCCCTTATACGATCCGCTGAATTGCTCCTGACCGGTGTACGTACATTTGCCTCGCGCGCCCGCCCGTAAACAATAAAAAGATAAACAACGACTGCTCCAGGAGAAGCTGCACCTGCAGCGTCCTTTCCAAGGATACACACTCGCGAAGGTACAGACAGTCGGAGGAGCACGCTCCCTCCCTACCTCCCCCCGCTACAGGATATCGAATGTCGAAAGTGGAGAGCACGAAGAAGACGAAGAAGAAAGGGAGAATAAGTTAACGTACCTCGTGCTGATGTGGATGGAAGCTGGTGCTGCTGCTGGAAGCTGTCGTCCTCGTCGTCGTCTCCTCCGCGGCTGGACATAGCTCCGGCATCGGCACCATCAGTTCACAGGATCATTTTATTAACATTCACTATCACATACCACCGCATACCACCGCACAAACTTCTTTTTCTTCTTCTCTCAGCCGCCCTTAGCCGCCTCCCTTCTCTCGTGCGTGCGTGTCGTCTTCTTCGTCGTCGTCGTCGACGTCGTACAGGTCGTTACACCTCCTTTCCACCTTCTTCTTCTACTACTACTCCTCCTCCTCCTCCCACCGGGATGATGATGCTTTCTCCTCTGACTAGTGATACAAAGGGCTCGCTCGGCTCGCGCACTAAATCACTAGTTAAAATCCCAAACTCAGCACAGTTAGCCAACTTAAAGTGCACGTACACCGAGTGGAATACTTAGGGGTTTAAAAAAAGGTTGTAATTAAGTGGATTCTGCATAAGCGGCAAGCGGAGCAGCGAGCAGAAACAGCAGCACCAACACCGTCGGCGCCGCCATTAAACCTCGCACTGGCACTGACTGATGGTGGGATGGAAGAGCGCTCGGCACTGCACGGAGAGCCGCGGCTGCTGCCCTCTTCTGTTCGGGTGAGTTCGCGCGAGTCCGCTTCTCTTTCACACGAACGAGGAACGAGCGCCGCACTGTGTGCGGATGCACCTATACGCGGTGGCGGTCATCCTGGTATCTTCCTGTCTTGCAGCAGCTCGTACCTAGCACAGGATAGTTTCGGGGATCGCGCGGCGGCGCCTTGATTTATGGAGCTTTCCCATTAGACCCAGCTGTTGTCTCACGGCATTTTACGAGCCGGCGTACACTTACCTACCCCTGCCTAGGCTTTTCCCCTGTGATGATATTATCGCGCCGACACCGACGCTGCACCGCACTGCACTTAGACGAGCGCTGATGCCGTCGTCACCCTATTTAACATTTTTTTGGTTTTTATATCGCACCAGCTGATCTCAGAGCCGCTGCTTTTTACTTTCAAAACTCTTTTTCGGAGCTTGCTCGCCTCCAGCACTTGAACCGAGCCGGCCCGTCGATAAACGCTCGTTGATGGATCACGTTTCGGGCTGATATTGTTTATTAGAACGATTAATCTTGCCACCGGTCCATTCATCGACGCCGCCTGACGCCGCGCCGCTTCTGCTGTAAATTGATATTTGAGGAGATCGTTGTTTTTTTTTTTCAATTTACGCTATTTTTCGCTTGACGAGTTAACGAAATTTAATTCGTGTTCGTATATACCTGTATATATAGGATGCACATGCCTATGAACCCGCGAGCACTGGATTGTTATGTGTGTTGACGCTGCAACAGTAGTCCAATATCGACCCTTGGCCCCTGACTCAGCAATTTTTTTTTTTATTAAAGAAAAAGGGGCGGGTGATAATAAAAATATAGAGGAAGAAAAAAATTGCCGATCCCTTATTGGATTTGACGTGGTCGGGTGGCGTCGTCGTCGACGACAGAAATCGAGTGGAAAGGAATAAAAAAGGAATTTGATTATTTTGGGAACACGCAAACGGGGTAGGTAGGGCTGTGAGTGGTTTATACAATTATTGGCTCACCCCTCAAACGGGGTCACGGGAATTAAAAAACTATGAAAATCGACGACAGTCGGCGAGCCAGGCGTAATTTAATAGAGCCCTTTCGTCAGCGGTGAAAAATTTAATGACCCTCATTGAGCCATCTGACAGACGCGGATGGATCAAAAATTTATACGTCTAAGATGCTCTTGCTTTTACCGGTATCCTAAGAGATACTCTTTTTTAATAAGGCAGCTAGGGACACGCTGTGCAAAAATAAACGCGCTTTTTTTTTTTTTACAGAGAAATTCGCGCAGTTAGCCATAAATTTTTAACAAGCAATGCGGAAGGAGCGGGATCGAAAAATGTACTTGGCCAAGGCTAGCGCAGGAAAAAAAAAAAAAAACAAAAAAAAAGGGAAAAATTCAATATTAGTCGGGTGAAAAAAAAAAGAAGCAGAAGTCCATTGGTGCAGGAAGGGCGAGAAAACAAAAGTATAAAATCGAAGAGCTGGCTGCAGGGAGGCTTGATGCGTAATGAAAAACAAACAGGCTTTTCCGAAGCCAAAAGATCGGTACACATGCGGGAGGAAGAAGAGAAACAAAGCTAAATCAAATTCTGCGGGAGGTGGGGCGTTTTTCCGCGACGACTACATAATTGTCATACCCGCTCTTTCGAACTCGAAATGATAAATTGCACTTTGGTGCCGGCCGGACGTATGGGCGGCCCGCGGCGGGCTGTGCCAATGTATACTATATGCATAATAAATGCTGTCGAGCGCCAAGTGTGTACACACCGTTGTAATATGATGGGAAACGTCGCCGCGGCGAGCCCATTACTGACGTCAATTATCCGAGCCCGAAAAACTACATTACTTACGCAGGATGGAGGGAGGATAAATTGTTATTCCCCTTTTTTCCCCATTTTTTCTTTCTTTCTTTCTTTCTTTCTTTCCTTTATTTATGTATGTATACACACAAAAGCAGTGCTCGTGTTCGTCTATAATCAATCAGTTGTTCGCACGCGCGCGCTTGGGCGACCAAAGATAACAACGCGACCGAGAGTTTTATTTAGCTTTTATGCTAATACATTTTTAATGAATGTTCCTGCATTGCAAACTCAAACTTATTCCGGTTGGGCTTTTAGGCGAGGGGCTTTTACGTAACTTTCGATATCGATCTATTTTTCCTTTTGAATAAGTTAATAAACTAAAATATACGTAGATGAAAGAAAGAAAAAAAAACAAAATGCATAAGAAAATTACAGTATCGACTGTCACTTTTCAGAGAAAGAAAAAGAAAAAGAAAGTAGTTAATAATAAAAAAGTAAAGTAGCGAATGTCAAAATAGATGTTAAAGCATATTGACATTTTGTTACGGCTGCATCAGGGACGGAGGGACGGTGCAGCGTCATCGAGTATGGGGTATTATTACCCAATCCTTATTGATCGGTCGCGTCGTCACGGGATTCGAGCCCCCGTTTCCCAGTAGTAGCATTAAAACGGCGTCACACTTTGATTGGTTAAATCAGTTCCGATGAAATCATTCGAAAGGAGGATTTACAAAACAAGCTGCACCGACGCTCCTGCACGCTTTAACGCGATTAACCCGCGCCCCCGAAACTCAGCCATCCCGTCTCCAGAGAGTTTTCATGCGGTGCGGTACCTATACACAAACTATGTTGCTACCACTCAGCCACTCGGTCTGTTTTAGGAAGCAAAAAAAAGGGAAAACTTGATGCTTTTGTTTCTCTCTCTCGAAGCCATAAATAATTAAGGTTTGAAAGGGAAGAAGGCATACCCCATTGTACCGGATGCACTCGGATCGAAAAAAAAAGAGAGGCGAAGAGGGTCGGCGGTCACACCGAGAAATCGGTTTAAAAGCTTGGGTCCCTTCGCGGAAACGCCCCACTATTTTTAACGCCGCCGCAGCTTAATTTTAGAGCTTTCGGAACACCCGCGACTTCACCGCTACTACGCCCGTATTATACACCCGCCCGCAGCACGACTTATCTTTTTAAAATGACCAAATTTGACTCGAGGGATAAACTTGTTTTCAAAGTCAACCCCTAATCCTTCAAAGCGTCCGTTTGGTAGTGTAATTGCTCCGAGATAATCTCGCCCCTGTTTTTTCAGATAATACGTTACGCGAGAGACTCGAGACACAAATATTATTCAACGGATGCTGGGGACTGACTAATTGCCGATTTAAAATAAAATAATGATGCACGACTCGGTGCGAGTTAGATAGGGTCGACCTTTTTCCCAGGCAATTACTATAAATTTTATATAAATCCCGAGGTGTTTATCAATCGCTCCGTGGATTATTTATTTTTATTGAATTCGAGGCGCCATTAACAAGATTTTTAAAGCTCTTTCTTGCTCTCCAGCGAACGGGCTTTTATACATACGTATCAAATCGATTAAGTGACTCAACGTAACAGTAAATTACTTTTTCTTTTATTTTAACTCCCCGCGGACTCAAGATAAATAAAGCCCCTTTTTCGTTTTTCTTGATCAAAAAGTCGTTCGTGAATTTTAAAAGTAACTTTATAGTTTTCATTTCGCGGCGGTAAAAAATTTATACCTGCACTCAGAGTTGGAAAAAAAAAAAAAAAAAAAAGAAAGTTTTTTAATCTTATACAGCAAGTTGGCCGCAAAAAAGCCCAATTCTAAATTCAATGAAAAAGAAATTGAGACTTCTTCGTGTAATTATGATGTTAAAAAAGTAACAACAACAAAATTATCCAACATCCACATCTTCGGCGTGAAAATAAAAATTTACAATGAGGAAACTTCGACATAGTTATGAAGTTTGCGGTTAATAGCGCTGAATAATCAATGGGTGAAAGATTGAATGAAAACGTTAACGATTATCAAAAGAGCAATTAAGCGAGAGACCGAGAAGAGGGAGGAGGAAAAACAAGGGCCGGGCGCTTGTAATTTAAAAATTTTTTCCCCGGTGGCTTGTTGCGATCCTTTTTTCGGAAGGGTGCGCCCTGCCGCGCTGCAAGGAGGCTAATAAAGAGTTTCGCGGCTAAGCCCTGCCCGGAGCCCCGGAGCCAAAGCAGACATTTCTTTTATCTTCATCACCCCCCGCGCGCGTTTTTTCGGCACCGCGGATGCTTTCTTTATACATTTTCTCCCCCTCCGGTAAACTCACTTCTTTTTTTATTTTTTATTTTTTTAGTTTTTTTTTTTCTTTCTATACACAAACCTTTTTTTTTGCGCATTCAATGTCGCGAGCATGAGACTTCGAGGACATTGTTTTCAAGGGGTGGGTGTGTGTGTTTTTTTTTTTCAAATAAATGTTTTATTTTATGTAACCCTTTGTGCTTCTCGAGCAAGAATGCTTAATTAAACCCTGCCTTTAATACTCTATTATCCCTGGCCCCCCTTTTTTTCATTTATTTCACAAAGTTTTCTCGAGCTTTGACTTTATAAGCGCCCAAGATCAATTAGAAGTGTTGAATTGTAATTAAAGTATTTAGATTAGCTAGAACTTGATATTTCACAGCTATTAATGAATACAAAAGTTTTTATTTAAGACTTTGAAGCTTGCAAATTATTTAGTTGAAATTTCATATAGATCCAAGTGTATTCATTCAAATAAATAAATAAATAAATAAATAATGGAATAAACTACTCTGGATATGTTGTGAATTAAGGAAAAAGTTCTTTAATTAAGTCTGAAAAGTTTCTTCATCAACTTGAGAGTCTTATATATATTTGCCATACTTAATATGCAAGTCGCGAATTTTCTCGTCCTGTACTGTGATCCTTGCAGCAAGCAGTTTAAAACAACAAGTATAGAGGAAGATCTAAAGTAGTTTATGTTTGCACTTCAAAAGTATCGAGACTTGTAATTAAATAAATCGCTTTTAAACTAAATTTTAAAGCCATATCATTATTTTGATACTTATAAGCGCGGTAGTAGCGACAAATGACAGTAAATTTTGCTTTTTAAACTCAAGATTAAAACTCGTTTTTTCACCCAAAAAAGTATATTAAAATTTGAGATAATCCGAGAACAATCGACCATTCATGTTACACTTTTTCAGGCTCATCGTTAATTAAAAATACCAAAAGAGATGTTTGTGTTTCTTATTCCGTAATTTATATTTAGGTATTTTTAACTTTTTATTTTAATTCCCATTCAAGAAAACATACCAAATGTTTTGAGAGAAATCCTCCTCCGCTTCTAAAAATACATATAGAAAAGAAAACGAAGAAAGAAATATATTCGGAAAAAAGGTCGATTTTAACAATGGTAGTAATTTAATTAGAATATCATAAATTCTTTAGAAATAATATTCTACTCAACTTTTAATCATTTTTCGACTTTTGAAAAAAAAAAAAAAAAAAAAAAAAAAAAAAAAAAAAAAGGCAGACATCCGGTAATGAATTGTATTTATTTAATACGTGTCTTAAATTTATATTGACACATCATTTACTTATCTTGCTTATTTACCCAGCATACGTGATTTGATTACCGATTAGGTAAAAGTTCAAATGGACTTTTTTTAATGTATGTAAATTTTTTTAGCTAAACTGCGTGAGCTGGAATACTGATCATATCTTACTTAAATCATTTTAATACATGTGATTTTTTTGATTTTTAAGAACAGTTAAGTTTTTGTGTTGACTGTTGACTATTTTTAATATGAATTTTTTTTTCAAATAACTATTATGACCGATGCTAATTGTGTAAGGTTTCTTTTATTCTACAGCTAAACTGCATAAACAAGAAAATTAAAATTTCTTGCGGAAACAGACGTAAATGATCAGAATTTCAACTCAAGTATTAAAATTCCAGCTTCTGCAGTTGTAAAAAATGAAAGATTAAAAATTAATGAAAAACAGGAAATAAGTTTTTTTTGATGAGTGAATTTCAATAAGAGAAGAACTTTTATCGTTGCTTATTAAAAATTTACATCCTCGGGAAGTAAAAACTTGTTCTAACACGTCCGAATCAATTTGATAAATGAAATAAAAAGTATGTAAGTATAATAAATTTCAACGTGACTTTCAAAACACGTCAACCCCGTACAGGTCCGGTCGCAAAGGACGATTATATTTAAGATTTTTCGAGGACATCAAAATACCTCATAAAAGATTACCTAAAGATCTCATTATGATAATTTACATGGGTATTTAACATATCGTGATGTGGATTAATTTATTGTCATTAAAGTAGTTTAATTTATGTCCAAGTGTGCAAAAAATGTACCCAATTCGAATGATTGAAGCTGATTTCTTGATTTTTAATACAGTCTTTTTGTGGAGAATATATTCAGAAAAAAATTTTTGGATTCACGTCACCTAAATCTGATTTGGCGCCACGATTATTTGCAAAACATTTTTAATTATGAATAATAAAATATCAATTTTTTATTGTCGAAACTAATACCAATATTATAAAGCTTTTTATAATTCTGTTGAATAAATGAATTTCATTATTTTTTTATAAACATAAGCAGTAACATAAAAAAAAAGGTATACATAAAAAATGGTAAAAAAAAAAATAATAGGGACCTTTGATAAGAAAATCTGTCAACTAATATTGAGGTAATACTGAACGCAAAGTAAAAAATGCAATTTTATCGCAGAAGAAGCGTTTAAAGTTGTGGAACGCCCATTTCGCGCAAAAGCGTAACTTTAGGGTGGCCATAAATATTCCCTCGAAACTTTGACTAGTTGTTTTCGAAATATTTGAAAGAAAAATTTTTCGAAATTTCCAGGCCCCGTAAGTGAGACCGTCGGTTGAGCTTCCTGCAAAAATGAATGAAATAATCGAGCGAGAGATAATCAGATCTCTTCCGCAGGGTAATTCGTACGCGAGTAGGATCAATCACAAGGGTGCATCAGCTGCAGTGTAAATTAAAGTAAATACACAACAGCGGCAGTCTCGGAGATGAGTTACACAGATGCAGAGGATGATTACCAGCAGCAGTAGCAGCAACACTTGCGCTGATTAAAGATAGCACGAGGAGTGATTAGAGACTAGTGCCTACCCCGGGAAGCAGAAACGCAGATGATGCGTGCTTATATACATATATGTTATATCCAGCCAGCACCGAGTCCCCGAAGGATGATCAAGGGACGACGTCGACGATGGCGCGATTCGTCACCTCGTTCCCGTTTAACTGCCGCTGCATTAGAAACGCTACGATGGCAGGGGAGGAGAGGGAGGCCGGGTGGGAGGCATATGAAATCGTGTCGAAGGATTACCATCCCCTGGCCGACCGAAAAGCGTCTGCAGCCTTTTTCGCCGCGCGCGTATGTTCATCCCTCCGCCAGCCGGGCTGCATGCCCGATCGACTCTCGTATAGGTAATTGACTGTGAACAACCTTGACGTTACGCTCCGAATAATTGAACATCCCCCTTCGTCCATCATAAATGACTTTGATCGACTAGTACGTGACTTCATTTTCGAAAAAAAAAAAAAAAAAAGATAAAAAAAAACTAAATTGACTGTTCTATATATGATCCTTACTTTTAAACAACGGAAACAAAGTCGATTAATTGCTGAGCCAAGTTGAAAACAAATCGATTTACTTGGAATCGCACTAACAAAGCGAGTCGCGAAAGAGTAAGTAATCACAAAATAAAACGTGCCTTTTCCTACTCGCCCCCACGCTGTCGCCCCCGCCCCCCTTCTCCCCTACCTTCAAGATCGCAGAGTCAAAGGGATGTTGAAAAAAAGTAGGTAGTAGAAGCGTCTGATGAAATTGTCAAGGATTTATTGTTCCTCGGAAAAATCTATAAAACAATTTGAAAAAAAAAAAAAGTTGAAGCTGCTTTGGATTCCAAAGACTATTTTTTCTTCATCGAGTTTAGAGTCATCACAAAGCTATATTGCCCCCGAAGTGGTGGGTTCATCCGGCGATTTATAGGTATATAGCCCCGACAGCAGTAATGGTGGTGGGAAAGAAGAAAAAAAAAAAAAAAGAAGTAGCATCCAGAAGAAGAAGGACCCATAAATAAAGGTTGGCCGCGTCGCAGCACCAAATTTTTTCCTCGCTGCAGCCGGCGCGTGCGACACGTGTGATGCAGACTACCTGAGGAAGAAGAAGAAGAAGAAGAAGACGAAGAAAAAGGAGCCCCTGCAGCGAGCACGGGGGATTAGAGAGAGAGAGGGACAAACAAAAAACTATGGCTGCAGGCTTTGACCTGGACCTGCGCTGGCTTTTTACGACTTACAGGTATAGGCTGCGACAGGCTTTTCCCGAATTCAAAGGAGCGGAAGGAAGGAGATTTTAACGCTGATGGCCAGTTACAGTCGCAGACAACAAAACACACACTGTACCTCCGACGACCTTCTCATTATCCTTCCACTCCCTCTGATGTATACATATATATTGACTTTTTACTTGCTGGTGCCTGCATCAATGTTTATCCATGCTTTGATAGATTTCCATTTCCCGTTTGAAGCGTGGATAATTTTTTAGAAGGGACGCATTCGACCGTATGAAATTCAATATTCTTCGAACCCTCCTTATAGACTGATATTATAAAGTTATTTCTGACCAAATTTTTTAACATGTTTTGAAATTATTTGTACTATTTGAAAATTAAGTATACTCATATGGGAAATCATATCTAAAATTTCTCATAAAAATATCGCGGTACATCGACAATAATTATAATAAACCCCCAACATTAAAACTTTGTCTTTATCGCGCAGCCGGCTGAGAATTAACCGAAGCAGTGTTTGGATATGGCTCGAGTTAAGTTTTGATGATTATGATAGGCCAAGTTTTTATTCATACTAAGATAGTCGAAGTGTATACAAATGTAATTTTGTTGGGCAATATTATATACAAAATACAATTTTATCCTACAAATGTTAATTCTGTTGACCGTTTCAAAACCTTCAGTGAACGCAATTTAACAGATAAAATTTAGGCAGTAAAAAAAATGCACAAGCTTCTTCTGACACATTTTAAAGTCACCTGCTGTTTTGCTTGAGTCTAATAAATTAAATGGACATGCCAGACAATAAAAAGACCTTGACCGCTTTTAGGGCAGTTCGTCTTGTGCGCAACTAGGCAAATTTTCCAGTTTCGAGAAGTGCAAACCATAATAAATCAGTTTTACCTTAAAATCTTAGAGGAAGCGTAGATTTTTTTCGGTGGTTTTGAATTTTAAAATTATAGACAACAAAGGAAGCACATAAATACCAATGAAAATGGACTTAGTAACAGGTTTTTTAACTCTTAAGAACTGCATTGACTCGTATGTATTGTCTCAATTACAGACAAATTAAACGGGAATGAATGTCAAAAATCTCTATTGGGAGCAAAAAAAAAAAAAAAAAAAAAAAAAAAAGAAAGAAAGAAACAAAAGAAAAAAAGCTGGTTTGAAAAAAAAAGGATGCCATTAATTTCAGTCTTTGCGCGCCGGCAGGATTCAGAGGGGTGGGTAGAAAGGGAGCTTTGACAAAAAATCAATCTGACGAATGAAAAAAAAAAAAAAAATTAACCACCGATTCAAGTAAAAAAAAAAAAAAAAACACATATAGGAGGAGAAGGAAAAATTCAACTCGAAATACTCGAGGACGTTACAATGAGGCGCGGGGCGGCTCGGCGCGTCCTCTCGACAAAAGTACCCCGCGCGACGGGCGCTCAGCAGCTGCACAAAAACAATGTCAAAAATCTTCAATCGCGGCGCGTTTCTCTCCGAGCGCCCCGTCATTCTATACCTATACATGACTACACCTAAAAACTGCAGTGGCGCAAAGCCCGTAAGGACCGTACCCACTCTGCCGCGGAATCCTGGTGTTGCGGAGAAAAATAAGGAGCGAGCTGCTTGGCTACAAAAGCGGGGGACAACAAACTTTCGAGAGCCGCTCAAAACGGACGATGAAAGAGAATCGGATGATGCGAATCGTGCGCGAGGGTGTCGAGTGCCGACCCGGTCGCGTCTGGCTCTAGGACCACTGGTCACTTCGATTTATCCCCTATTCCCCTGTTTTGGGTTAGATCTTGTACGACGACTTCTCGACTACTCCCAGAGCTCGTTCATCATTTATCATTTTGGACGAACTGTAAATACGGCCGCGCTGCTACCTTTTTTTTTTCGCCCCAACGTCGAGCAGCCACGTTAATTAGTGCTTCTATGTTTGGACCGATTTGACTAACAGTTCTTTTCGGCTCGACTGTATACCTACTACTTAGTGAGCATTTTTCAAACTTCAAAATCACGAGACTTCTTTGCTCCAATCGTTATTCATTTGAGACAGGTATATAAACAACTTAGATTAACGACCACAAACTCTAACGTCGAATTCATACTTTCACATCAATTTCGCATTTTTTTTTTTCAGCTTTTTGAACGGATTCTTATACTTTCTGCATCGTTGCTATTTAAATGTCAATAAATATCAAATTAACGTTACACACTGTTAAATGCTTAACAAAATTTTTTCATATTTAAAGAAGCAACTCCAAATTTGCATGCCATAAATTATGTAATTTCTCGATACGTGCTTGGAATATCGGCTCCCCTTTGGCTCATCAATAATTAATGAAAAGTAACTCGGATTGAGCATCTTCCCTGT
This sequence comes from Encarsia formosa, assembly GCA_038277355.1. NCBI lineage: Eukaryota > Metazoa > Arthropoda > Insecta > Hymenoptera > Aphelinidae > Encarsia > Encarsia formosa. Next base: position 13,189,050 of record CM076187.1, on the reverse strand, counting down.
AACGTTGTACGTACACACGAACCCCTCCCTTGAAAAGCAATATTTTGTACACATGTTAACAAAACTCAAAAATTTGCAAATTGTTTTATATAGACATTTAAAAACTGGGTACAAACATGTTTAAGCTTCTTCGAGAAAGTTTAAAAAAAAATTTTCTAAAGTTGTTCTGTTAAAACGTTAAGTTCATTTTTTGGATTGATAAAATAATACTTACCATCAAACATCAATTTTTTATGCGTGCTCAATGTTTATACTTCGGAAACCTCGTTGTTCTCGCAAAATTATTTAAAAATATATTAAAATAAAATGCAGTTTATTTTTTATAAAAACTAGATATTTACTGAAACTAATTAAGGTTTGAAATTCTTTCTACAAATTTTCATTATGGTTCATCATTCATATCAAAATCATTCTTATCAAAATGGTTCAGATAAAAAATAAAATTTTTACTAGGAGTCTCGTATACACATTATACGGGCGTTTTATCTTTAAGGATATCCGGATTTGTAGTAATATCAGGCGTTGTAACTGAGTTTTAAATTGGCTTTAAATAAAACTTTTTACAATGATCGGAGGACCTAGGTGTATGTAGTTACGTGACATAACTGGGATGCATCAACTTCGTTTACGGCTGCAGCAGCAAAAATGTCGCTTCCCAGCCAGAGTAAACAGAAAATTTAATTTGTTCTGCAGTTTCACTTTAATAAAAACTGTTATGAATAAGGACTTATTTAAACAGTAAAGTATTAAAAATAACCTCATTTTGTTAAATAAATACTGCAGGGATGCCAGCGACTATTACAATTCAAAAAAGTAGCAATAGTAGCACCTTTTTGTTAAAATAGAAGCATCTTTCGAACGAAAGAGTGGCCCTTTTTTTTTTTTTTTTTTTTAATAAAATTTCTCGTTTCATGGCGCTTGAGAAAAGAAAATTAATTGAGAACGGTAAATATCTCTATAATCTTTTTATCCTTACAAGCAAAATATAAAGTTTGACAAATATTCAACTCTGTAATGCTGAGGACCAACATTCAGTCAATATTAATAAGTAAATTAATCATATAAATTGGCAATCATCAAGAAGTAGTTAAATGAATAGAAATTCTACAACCAATGTAAGTGGGAACTGGAATTTAATTTAATTATAATTTCAAAAACTTATCTAATTCGCTTTTAATCTTTCATGTAGTTTAAATATTTCTGGTAAGCTTCTCTGCAGAGTTTTAACAAATCATTTGTGATTGGGAATTCATGGAGAGGTTTTCCAAATCGATTTAGTCCGTCTCTTACAACAAGTCATTTAAAACTGCGTCACCCATATTTGCGCAATCAACGTTGAGAACATTTCCAGACTCAAAAAATCCTCGTTCTACGCTTGCACTTCCATGTGAGAGCGATAGTGCCAGCTGAACAACTTTTCTTATACTTGGATACCTTATGTTTGGAGGAGATTGCAAAAAAAAACTTCAGATCAATATGTATCAATTCGTTCATCTTTTTTCGAAACGAATGATACATATTGTGTTATTGATACATGTTTTGTTGTGATTGTCAATGTTTTCGTGGTAGAAAATAATTTCTGAAGCCATAAAAAGTTAAAAAATAAATTTTAATAAACAATTGTTAGTAATTTGGTGTAATAATTTTTATTTAGTCTTGAACTTGACTAGCTCTGGTAGAAAACCAGCTTAATCATAAAATTAAGTAGATTAATGAAAAAAGTAACAATAGTTACCCGGTTTTTGGAAAATAGTGACAAAAAGAGGAATTTATTGAAAAAAGTGGCAAATACTGCAAGGTCTTAAAAAAAGTAGCAAATATTAGCAATAGTAGGCACCTAGCATAACTGGCATCCCTGAATTAATAGCCTTGACTCATTTTTTCAGGTTCAACTGATTTTTATGAATTTCCAAGAATTTTTTCTATTTTGAATTGTATGGAATTATACAGTTATATTTTCAAAAGCCTTCTTCACTATTGGTAATTATGTTGGGATTAATCTTTTAATTAAATTTAAACTAAGCACAGTCTCAAGGTCTGAAATTTTGTGCAGTTGACACGCAATAATTTATTGTTATTTTTTGTTTCGTTGCCGATGACGATTAACTCATCAGCATTTGCACATTCGTTCTAGAAGAGTTCATGAAATACTCCTAAACTGACCTAAACACCCAACGGTTAACTTTATAATCGGGTAACTGCAGGTTTCCGATATTAGCCATGGTCCGATTACCTCAAAGAAATTGAGTTCGATTAATTTTTATGAGCTATACATTGAGCAATGTCACTGATCAAGGGGTACTTGAGAAACTACTTCAAGAAATCAAAGTATTTATCATCTGAATAATTTTTTTAATCTTTTTACTGCTAAATTTGAAATATTCTTTATCTGTAAATCAGCTCGCTTATGAAGTCTGCATTTGGGACAGCTATTTCCTAAAAACGAATGAAATTTTTTGGCGATTTTTTTACTCTCTACTCACTTAATCTGTAAGAGTGAGTTTAGCTCAAATCCATTCGAATTCTAGTAAAAAGTGAGCCACTCAAAGGCTGACTCGATTCGAGTGGATTTTTGTACTTTTCACTCAAACAACTTTAGAGGGTAAGGTTACTTTAATATTCAAAATATTTTTCGTTAGCAAAAAGTGTTATTTCTAGAAATGGATATTTTTCAAGGTTACTCTACTCAGGGATCCCGATGTAAGTTTGTGTTTTATTAGCTCCGTAGCCACCCCACAAGGTAAGGAAAAGTCTAGACCTAATTAAAATTGTAAAGAATTGGGGTAAGCATTTTTCCATTTTTTTAAATACCTATAGATGCGCCTGCTGTAGTAATTGGAAATCTTAATCATTGATAGATTCCTATATTATCATGGAAAGTACTTAGATTCACACCATCCGGGAATGTCGAAGGATATAACGTTCCAATGAATGTACGGCTCGGTCAATCACAAATATTAAAGGACGTATAGTGAGGAATCGCTAATGTTTAAAGGATCAACGCAGTCTAAGCATCAGCACACACAAAATCATGAAGAATGGCAAGCAAAAAAGTTAAGGTAATACTAGCTAATGAGAAATTTCTCATATATGATTACGATAAATCAGACGCAGAAAAACTGTCACTATTCGTAGCGCAAAAAAACCTCCAGCTATTAAACAAAAGTAGAATTTGGTTTTTGGACGGGACGTTAAATGATATGTTACTCAACTTGTGTGTGAAGTTGTACATTTACATCGAGAGTTGTTGATACTCGAATGCCGAGAGCATCAGCAACTCGAGATGTAAGTGTACAACTTCGGACACAATTTGAGTACATATCATATTTTATTCAACAAGATCATGTAATTTGGTACTTTGATAAAAATGCGGCTGTAAATGTACCTTATTATTCAACGCTGCGGTGAAAAGAAATAAAGATTAAAAGTATCACTTCTACCGCGTATTTTACACGTTAAAATATACCCATTACATGGTCGAGTTGAATAAAGTAAATTAAAAATCTATTCGAATATCGATTTAAATTAATATTTTAACAAATCGGTTACACCGCGATGAAGTATAGACGACGCTTTGCCGGTGCTTCAATACTTCGGGAAAACGTATGTGTACTTGGCCGTTTTGGAATCAGCACGACGCAGCCTTAATTAATTGGTGAGCATAAGATAATGGAAAAGCACACTCTGACCTGTATTTGGCGCTCGCAAGGAGTTTCTGAAAGAGCAAGCTCATTCGGAGAGCGTGATGAAAAAAAGTGAAGCGCAAGGAAAAAGGGAATCACTGTTACATAAATAGTAATTTTTTTTTTACTACTTCTAGAAGAAAAAACGATAAATGAACATTCAGCGGTGGCTTGACGCCGGAGTTATTTGACTAAGGCCACTTCAAAAACAAAATTTAATATTTTTGGATTTTTTACTTATTACTCGGACGCAGTCGTTTCGGGTTATTGACGAACCCTTTTTTAAGGCGTAAGTAGATAAAAATATTATAGTTTTCATCCCATAGTGAGAAGTTATCCAATAAAATTTTTGGCAAGAACCATCCGTGCAGAATGATTCTTGATCATTTATTTACAAACTTTATTCCTTCGAGTATCGCAATTTACATCGTCTTTCAGTTAAAATGATTATTATCAGAGGTGGGCATTATTTGGATGCTTTGGTTTCAAATAAATGAAAAAAAAAAAAAATGAATTTTTTTATTAGGTTTTCGTGGATGAATTCATTTTAGAACTTTTTTGACTCAACGGTGTAAAAAAATAAATAAACGGAAGTATAAAATTGAGTTTTTTTAAAATTTTTAGGCCTTTTTAGACGTATCAGAATATTATTTCCCCTAATTAGGATCAATTTAAAATGTTTCAAGCATAATCGAGATTAGATTTGAACACTATCTTGGTAATTTTTTTTTTCATTTAACGTAGAATATTGAATATTGCATTGATCAGAGATCAATTATTGTGTCAAAGTTCTCATAATTTTCAGGACCAAAATGTTTTATAACTACAATTATTTTATGTGAAATTTTGATTTAAAATTGTTTTTAGTGAGATAAAAATCGATTTTGGAACCAAGTTTTGAATAACTTCCGTAATTTTTTAAGTGTAATAATTTAAATATTTATATGTATGTGCTTGAAATATGTAATATTGGCCAAAGTTATAGGAAATAATATTTCTGATACACCCAATAAGCCTAAACATAAAAAAACGTAATTTTATTTGGTGAATAATTTTTCGAATACTAGCTCGACAGGGAATTCTAGCCTGGCAGCCCAGCCAATGTGCCTGGCCCCGTACGGGCAGCCACTTCACAGACCGTACGGGGTGTAACGCGGCTAGAGCCTGGCAGCCCCATCGTGCTTGGAGCACTATTCCGCGTTCTACAAAAAAACAAAAACAAAAATCGAAAAAAGGGCTTTGAAGCACCCTTGCAAAAAGTAGCAACAAGAGCGCTACAAAGTCCTTTTTTCGATTATTGTTTTTGTTTTCGATTTTAATGCGGAATAATAACTGCCGTCGAGCATGAGGCTAGTAGGTTACATCTTCACCAAAAATGTGGCACTGCACATGCGCGCGCGGTCACGCTATCCCTATTCCCTGTCATTTAACCTACTGATCATGTAGATATTATGATTGTCTTTTAAAATATTTAATGTTTATTTGTTTAATTTACAAAAAATTAACTTAAATAAAAAAAAATACTAATCAATATTTACTAATCAGTAAGAATAAGATCCTTTTGTAACTAGTTTCATTTCTAACCTTATTTCTTCATTTAAAAAATTTTATTAAAGAATTTATGTTGATTCTGATGCTAAACAACTTGTTTAGCATCAGAATCCATCTAAAGTAAAAAAAAAAAATAATAAATAAATAAATTTCCTAACCTCAAACATTAATTTTTTTGAACACATTTTTTTATATAAATACGATTAATGACCTTAGAAATGTGTAATTAACGGTTTATTATTAATACTTAACTTTGTTGAAAATATTTAATTCAAGTGTCAACACAAGCCGATTACAATAACGAATGACGTAAATAAGCACATACAAGTCCTACGCATAGAGTTGTATATCTGTTTATAGTGGCAAACCGGGGAGCCCGTACTGGGCCCGGCTACCGCCGCGTTTCTTTTTTGCGGTTTTTAGGGGTTCAGCCCGGTCATGCACCGTACGGGCAGCAGGGCAGCCCGTACGGGCCCAGGGCAGCCCGTACGGGCCCAGGCTCCAGCCCGCACAGCAATTCCCTGTCGGGAGTATTATTCCGTTTTTTACACCGCTGAATCAGAAAAGTTCGAAAACGAATTTATCCACAAAAGCCAAGCGTCCGAATAATGCCCAACTTTAATTATTATTCAAAATTAGTTGTTTGCTTAACTTTTTTCTATATAATATGTTTAAAGTAGTAATTTGGGTATAGTAAACACAACAGTATATTAATAATTAACAAACTAAATTTTATCAACAACATAAACAAAAAATTTGCCTCTCAATGAAATTATATGCACGTATCATACACGTTCAAGTTTCACGTAAGCAGCCTGTGCTGCTAAGAACTGAAAAATAGTTTTAAAATGTTACCAACCAAAATTTTTTTTTTTTTATTATGAAAAAACGCTCATAATAATAGAAATACACGACTAGTTACGTTCTTAAAGACTCGCATCAACTGGATAAAATTTTTCAACTTTAGTACATAAAGCAAAGCATGTGTACAAGGTTATAGTCAAATTAAATTACTTTCTCACATAGCAATTATTAAGTCTCTTTTAATTTTTTAAGCCAAGAATTTAATTTCAGTTTTTTAATTTTGATTTAAAATTGCAGTTACCTCTTCAAAACTTAAACATACGTCAAATCTTTTTTCAAGTTATCTTTTTTATAGATGGATTATTTTTTGGTTAAACTTTAAAACGAGAAGAACTAGATTACTACTAGAAAAAAAAAACTATTTTTCACGTTAGAATACTGAAAGTACAAAAAATCTGGTAGTCCGAAAGTTACTTTCGACGCTACTAGCGTGAAAACAAAATTTTTGTAGTTTTACAAATAAATGATGGACACAGGTGTATAAAATTAAAGTATTTATTTCTTTTTTTAGTAAAAACGTTTTAATTAATAATTTTTGATTAAAAGAATATTGAAAAACAATTTACATATTACTAAATGATTCTTGATCGATTAAATATTACATCTTTACAAGATATATAATGCATCAAAGAAAGAGAACTCTTTTATATGTTGGTTAGGTCTTAATTGCCAGAACGTTTGAGGGTAGAAGTGAGGTGTCGCTTATGCATTAATTATTGCATACAAGGCCGATTTAACCGTTGGCAGCTATGAACTTAGTAAATCTTTTATAAATATTAGATATCTTTTATTATCATTTACTGGGTAGAATCTAAAATTTTTATGATTATATTATAACCATCAACGAAAAACTTTCAAAAAATACAAAAAGCTTCAATAAGGAACAAGTACTTTGCATGGTAAACTGCAATCGCACATTTTTATAAAATAATGGTAAAATTATGGTTAATTATAAGACCTCGTAAAAGATAAAAAATTTCCTAAAATGGATTGAATATACAGACGTAAAATATTAAAATATAAATTATATTTTACGTGAAATTTTCATATTTATATTGCGTAATGATGGCTTTAGATATCAATTACAAATATTTAATTTTTAAATTTCTTCAGGACAATGTTCATATAAATATAATCTAGATATATTTACAATTTTTTTTCTTTTAAATAAGGTAAAATTTTACCAATAAATTCATTTATGTCCCTTATTGAAGTTGATTATTTTTAGGATTATTTTCAAACAGCTCAATTGTAATTATTGCAAAATGTATATATTTCATGTAACACACTAAACAATACATTCTAAATGTGAGTTTGTGTATAAATAACAATTCCAGTCAACTGTAGTTTATTATCTCTTTAAATAAATGAGAATTTCATCAAATATTTCTAGATATATTCAAACTGGCGATTTCATAGTAACACTTTACTTATTATATTTCATCTGGTTTCTACGAAATTTGTAATTGAATGAGGAATATACTCAGTATTTAATGATTTATCCATTGTTTGGAATCATCGAAATTCAAGAAACAGCGACAGTTTTTCAAACTTCTCAAGTTTTATTCCACCGATAAAAACAATTATATCAATAATTAAAAGAAAACCTGAGAACTAAAATAACTATTCACTAATTTTGATGATTTAGTTGACTATGATTAGGTACAATTTTTTTTCTTTGATTTTATTTTAGCAATTTAAGAAAATGCTATTTGCTTTTTTAAAAAAATATTTTAATTCCAGAAAAAATGTCCCAAAATATATAATTACTTGTAAAATTTTGGAACCATTGATACTTTTTAAAAATATACATACATTGAAAGGAATTTATAAATTTATTAAAATAAAATGTAGGTATTAAATTAATGCATATATGGGTTATCATGCATTAAGCACAAAAATTTTCAAAGGCAGCTTAGTCTCATTAAGTAAAATAAATGTTCTTTTGTGAAATCTTTAACTGACGTTTAGTTTGTAAATTATTTTTTGTTGGAAGATGGTTGAAATTAATGATTTAATCAATTTCAAATTTTATCAGATTATTTATTAATTTCTATGTAATCCAAAAAAATTTTCTATTACTTTAGAAAAGTATATGGACAAAAAGAAACAGTAATAAAATTTGCATGAAATAATTATGCGCATACATTGTAACTTCAAACTCTCTATCATAAACATAAAAATTATTTTTTAAGTTCTGCATACTGACAGCTTCGAACATCATATGCATTCGATCATTTTCGAATGTTTTCAGATTGAAAACAAGAGTTTCTCCAAATTTTTTTTCTCGCTAAATGTCAAATTTTTAACGAATAAAAAAAATCATAATATACACATACAAACTATCGGATAAAATAGCTTTTAAAATTCATGCGTGGACCCAATTGAATAGCGGTGGTATAAGATTAAAGCTGTTTACTGAAATCAATCTCTGTTTAACCAAGAGAAGGAAAATCGTGTTCATCATCAACTTTGGGAGCGTTTTGACGCTCTCGAGGTGACTTTTGTTCATGAACATTCTGAAAATAAAATTTTTTGGTTAAACTCCAGGCTTAAAATTTTTAAAATAAAGAATAATTATTAAAAAAAAAAAAAAAAAAAAAATTAAATTCATTGATGCTGAACCTCTAAGGTAGTAGTTCTGCCTCATAGCAAAACTTAAACTAATTCTGAAATTAAAATATGTTGTAAATGAACACCTGATCTTTCAAAATATAGGTATCCATACTTTTTTCGAGATAATTGAGTTAAAAATCAACTAAATCAGAGTATATATGATGATAATACTTTACATGCAAAATTTATCATTCTTTGAAATAAATTAACTCGAAAAAAAGCATGGAACCTGTATTTGGAAAGTGATATTTTGAATGCTAGGATGTTTACTAACAACATATTTTAATTTCAGCAAATGTTTGAGTTGTGTGCTGATTGCATGTGTTATCCCATGTACGTGCTATATATGGCGTAACTACTACCTTGAATTTTTCTTGTAAATATCATTTAAAACTTACTGAACGTTCGCTATCAGGTCCACCGGAACGTGGTGGTCCACGGTTACCACCATATCCACGGCTGGAGCGGTCGCCTCCTCTGCCACCTCGGCCACCGCGTCCGCCTCTACCTCCAGCACTGCGTCTTGAGTCATTGAAATTGATTTCGATATCGAAGACATGCTTCTGGCGTCCAACCCGTTGCGGATATTCAGCCGTGGCATTGTACTCTTCTTCTTCTTCATCCTCTTCTTCACCTTCCTTTTTACGCTCAAGCGCGTACATTTTCTTCCAGCGGGAAAGATCTTCACCTTCACCAGCCTTACGCAAGTTGTACTGCGGTTTGGTTCTATTTTGCTGCAAAGCCTTCCACTCGTCGAGGGTTAGTTCGCGGGCTTCCTCCTCAACCTGCTTTTCCTCGGAGGCACCCACGGTGCCACCCTCACCGCCTTCTTCTTCGGCTTGACCGGGAGCAGCGTTGCTTCCACTAGTATCTTTAGCATCATCGTTGGCAGTAGCTGAGTTATCAAAGTCTAGCTTTTCAGTAGCCCATTCATCGGTTTGATTCATGGTGGCTCTGTAGATAGTACAGAAAAATTTTCATTTAGTATCTTCAATCATTCATATATTTATTAATTTATTTAAAAGATCGAAGTAATACTTTTATCATTCAAAGCTTCAATCGGTTCATTTCAAAAGTATCAAATTCAAAGCAACTCACTCAATGTCATCATTGGTAGTTCCCCAGTTATGGCTGCCAGCGCCATCCTTCTTGTCAACAGATTTTATTCCACTGTAACCATACCTGTTTACATTATTACTTGATTGGTACAAAACTGATACAGCAATTTTATACTTGAAACAAGTTTTTATCAATGAAAATTCAAGGAGTGCTTTTTTTTTTTTTTTTTTTTTTTTTTATGAAAAGTTTAAAAATGATAATGATTTGAATGTTTTAACAAAATTAAAAACTTTTAAAACCATTACAGAAACTTAATATTTAAAATGAGGCTAGATTATTACCTTGGTTGCCTTTTAAAAGATAGCAGGTAAAAGAAATATTGCAGATTAACTTACAATACATCACAAGAGCATGGTAATGCAGTGAAGTATACATGAAATTTTTTTCGTCACTCTAACCTCAAAATCGGAACTTCGTCCCTTGTTTTCGGTTAGAAGGACGAAAAATAGTATATTTCCCTTAGGCTCGAGGGTTCGATATAGCCTCCTCGTTGCAACCCTCGCCTTCGGCTCGGGTCGCAAACCTCTCGGAGGCCAAATCGAACCATCTCGCCTGCGGGAATAATATACTATAAATTATAAAAAATCTTTAATACACATAATTTTTTGAATTATGCACTTAAAAAATAAATTAAAATAAAAAAATTGTACGTACGTTTTATCAGATCCGGACTGGCGGTCAAACTCACGCTTGCCGCGATTGTCATAACCACCACGTCCACCACGGTAGCCACCACCTCTGCCACGGCTCATTCCTCTGCCGCCGCCACCGCCTCCACCACCACCGCGACCACGTCGTTCCCCGCCAAACTCTCCGTTGTTACGGTCGGAGTTGCGAAACTCGCGATAATCCCGTTGTTCCCTCGGCTCTCGGGGTTCACGCGGTTCTCGTGGCTCGCGACCTTCACTGAAAATTAAAATAATTTTTTTAATTCCATGTATTTATACTTATTAACTGCAGCAGCAACAGTTTAATTTTTTATTAAATTTAATTTTTTTCATCAATTAGTTTGAGCTTTCAAAATTCGTGAATTATAAATTTCAAGTGTTTGATTCAACATTTGAATAATGAATATAAAAATTAAATTAAAAAAAAAAACAGTAATTATAAAAAAAAAAGGTGAGTCAAGACACTTTGAATTATAAATCTATAAAGTTTGTTGTGAATATTTAACAGCATTTTAAATTTTGAAGCATATTTTTTCAATTGTTGTAAAAAAAAACTTAAATTTAAGACAAATTTTTGAGTTCTTAATCTATCAGTGAATTATTTTAATAATCTGACTCACTGGTTTTTGCGTTGAAAAGTAGAAGCTTGTACATGTGACCTTAAAAAATATATTATCCTTAAGTGGGTATGTTACTAAACCACTAAAAAAATATTGAAAGTAATATTTACCCAGGTGGACCTCGCCTGTAATCATTTTGCGTTGTTCGTTGATCACCATTTTCACGGTTGCGCCTGTTGAGACGTTCCTCTCTAGACTCGTTGGAGAACTTCACATTGCGCTCACCACCTCCAAATTTCTGTTGAGCTGGTTTTTTTTCACCTACAATGTAAAAATAAATTTATAAGAATGACTATTTTTTCTTACAAGAAATAATATCAATTAAAGTACAGCGGAATTTAAAATAAGATTTATACATGTTTATCAGGTGTATAATTTATTACGTTGACTGCAGAAAAAAAAAAAAAAAAAAAAAAAGGATAAGAAAATCCAAAACTAGCATCGTCACCAAGTGAGTACAGTTTATACACAGAGAATCCCCAAAAGGACTGAGACAAGCAGCGAAATTGGGCTGTTCCCCTTCTTTTTTTTCCCCTTAATACTCGTGCTGCACGCGCGGTTTATTTTTATCCACTACTCCGGATTTCACTCCAGCGATCTTTTTTTTCTCTAATTTGGTTATCCATACTTCTATAGTGAATATATTTTTTTTTCAATTCTATTTTTTCTCATTTGATAGACGCATTAGAGTATAGCTCTCCCGTCAGATTTATTACTAGATTTCGGTCGGAAATTTTTTTTCGTCAGTAGATAAGCTTGTTCATGTAATAAATACAAGAGTTTGCCTAAAATCATTCGTTTCTATCATAATCATATTCGAAGCATCAATGACGTTTTCAATGACATCAACAATATTACACGAAATAACGAATATGCACGAGTCAATTTTTAATCGAGCCTAGCCAAAACTTAATTTGAGACGACTGAATCGAAATTTTCAATCGAACTAGTTATGATAAACAATTTATGTTACAAAGTAGTAAAAAAATTAAAATTCCCAAAATAGTACGAACTAATCATGAGTTTTAAAATAAAGTTAAAATTGGTAACCAACAAGTTAAAATAAAAAAGATGAAAAATTAAGATAATTTTTCAAATTAAAATGATCAAAATCGCAACATTTAGTGGGAATAAAAATAAGCGACCACGTTTTCACAACCTCACGTCTCGTGTGCCGCTCTGTGCCCGGAACTCTGAGCCGACATGTTGTAGAGGCATTCGGTGACACACACGTGCTTAGTTTCTTTTTGAAAATTCCTAGAAACGAAAAAGCTCGCGGGGAAATTGAGTTTCCTGCATAAATTCGAAACCATCTTTTGAGCTTGAGACAATAATCCAACCGACATGAACAAGGGCTGCTCCGAAAAAAGGGAGCGGGGGATGACGGAAGCGCGAAGTGAACGAGCATGAAGTCCGTGTTCCTTTGTTCGCGATACCGCTCACATGGCGTTAAATATTTAAGGTTATGTTTTTCACGAACAACGGACAAGTGAAAGTAAGATCGCGGGCGTACCAATGCTGCACCACGTGTTTGAAACATTCATTTGTCATATCGCGAAAGCTCGAAAGTTTAGCTCATTACCGGTATTATTCCGGGAGAAAAAGTAGCCGGCTTTTTTAAAAGGTGGCCTCGTGGTCAGCTCAGAGGCGCGCGCGCGGCTGCTTTTATAGACCAAGAAGCCCGCGCGCGCGCATCTCGCACCGTCGCAAAAAGGCACGAGGTATGATGGGAGAAAAAAAATATAGGTATGCTTTTTTCCCCCAGGTAGAGCAATTAAGACCCCAGGGGAAGCCACGACGAGAAATTGGAGGAAAAGATCAAGGAACTAGCAACGAAGTTTTAAAATTGTAAGACATACCCTGGTGATCTTGCTTCTTGGCGTCCTGGTTCCTCGGATGCTGCTGAGCGGGAGCTTGATGTTGGTTCTCCTTGCTGACGGCCCTGGTGGTTTTGTCGGCCGGTTGGGCCTTGGGCTTCTGCGAGGCCGGTTGCTGGGTCTTGGGCTGGTGGTCCTGCTGGTGCTTTTTGTTCTCCTTCTCGCTGAGCTTTTCCTTGCGTTTGGCCTCCTTCTCCTGCTCGCGCAGCTTGAGTATCTCGAGGGGGTCCTCGTCCTCGTCGAGGGCGAGTAAGAACTTGTTGGTGACGGTTACACTGTAGGAATTCTCCATGGTGCGGTGGTGGTGGCGGCTAACCTCTTCTTGTCCTCCCTGAGGCTTGTCCTCGGAGGATCGTGCAATTTTTTTCTGGCTACTCTTGAGCCCTTGTGTAACAGAGACATCCAATAGTGGTGCTATCCAATATGGCTGAGTGCGCTCCCCAGAATGATTGCCCGAGGAAAGAGAGAGCTGCTACAGCCGCCGAGTCGCGAGCATACCACGAGGTCCCGCGCGGCTGCGTCGCCGAAAGAAGTGGGGGAAGGGAGAATCGTACACTGTGCCAGGCTAAACTTCACGCGAGGCCATGCGAGGCGCGCGCATCTCCTACTTCCCACCTGCCGGCTACCGTACGTGCATCCCCAATTCCCACTTCTCCTGCCCCGCTTGCAGCACGCACGAATCCCTCCTCCAATCCAATCCACCATTTCATCCACGATCCCCACATCCGCCGACCGCCGATCGACGTTGCCAACTCTTTTATTCTCGCAACTTGCTTTGCCGTGCTTATCTCTCTTATGACTCATGTCATCCGACTGCCACAGTTATATATACTGCCCCTGTACCACCCACCTATAGCCTACCTCACTTATTTTTTATTCATTGTTTGTTTTTATACATTTTTGCGCTTCAATTGCCATCGATCACGATTACTCTGTTGCAATCAGAAGCGCTCTCGAGGAATCTCGATTAATAATATTATTTAGTACGCACTAATTATTAGCGACAATCTTTATTTTCTTTAACCTTGTTTTTATTTAATTATTGCAACATCATCTTTTTCCATTAGGTACTTATCTAATCCTGTAACACATATTTATTATGTATAGTTAAGAAATCCATTTTTTTCTTCACTAGCAACCACTGCTCACTTAAAATACTTTTTTTTTCTTTTTCAATTAGTAAGTATGCTTAGAATAGAATTTGTAACAAAATATTTATTTTGTGCGTAAGTTAAATTTTTAAATGAAATAAAAATAATTTTTATCAAAACCACAAGTTTTTGCTTGGCTTTTAAATACTTAAGACAAATTTCAATCCTAGATTCTCATACATATTCGAATATAATGACTGACAATTGAATTATATTTCATCCGACTTGTTCTGAGATAAGTAGTAGAGGCTACGAGTTTGTCGCAAAAAATTTATTTCGTGCATAGTGTAAGTTTTCAAATGAAATAAAAATAATTTTTATCAAAATCATAAGTTTTTGCGAGACGTTCAAAACATTGATAATGATAGAAACTTGTATATTCATTCTTAAAACGAATACTTAAGACAAATTTCAATCCTAGATTCTCAGACATAGTCGAATAAAATGATTGTTTCTACTTGCTGAAAACAATCGAGTTCTTAATCTTAAATTTGAACTCCCCGCTTTCGAGATCCCGAAGAGAAGCTGTATATGAGAACGAGAAGCAAAAGCAGCAAAAAAATGTGGCAACAATGAATCTAAAAACCTATAAGTCTTTTGCCGCCATTTACTCAGCCAGCCTTATTTTTCATCAATATTACTTATAAAATCAATACAAAAACTTTCCATGTCACTTCTAATACCTTAAATGATTTATGAGTAGTTTTTTTTTTTTTTTTTTTTTTTTTTTCAGTTAAAAATAAAAGTTTTGCTAAAATATTTAAAAATTAGAATCATATTCCTCAAAATTTCTTTAATTATTTAGCTTTTAGATATATATTTACAAAAAAGTTAATTTTAAATTAATTTTAAAATATTTTTTAAAGAATGAAAAAACTGATTTTTACGTTAAAACAGTTTATCAAATTATAAATTTACACATATTCTATTGATAATTTCGCGGAATCTTGTGGTATTTGACGGTAGTAAAAACTATGACGTAACAGACCGTTACTTACCGTTTGATGATGGTAACTAAAACGAGAGAAAAAATTCAAACAAATATTTAAACCGACATGCTAAATAATTATATTTTTCTAATCTTATTTAACGATGAATGTTTCTCTTATTTCAATTAAATTTTATTTCTAAAATAGTTTTTAAATGTAAATAATTATATTTTTCTATTTCTTATTTAATGAATGTTTCTCTTATTTTATTTAAATTTTATTTCTCAAACAGTTTTTATATGTTGTTTTTAAAAAATTGATATAAAGTGAGGAATCAGGAATGTCTCTGCCCTCTTTCGAAATTCAATACTATATTTTTTTAATAAAATTTATTTTACGAATAGGAAATAAAATTAACGTGGACCAAGGATTATTTCAACTGACAGATTTTTATTTACAAAAAATTGTTAAGTTTGAAAAAACTAAAAAATGTCTACTATCTAATATAAACAGAAGAAATAAGTTTCATCAGTCTTTTGCTGTATTAGTTAAAAAAAAAAATATATCTTAGTTTATTTAATTTAAAAAGTGTTTATTTAATTGTGATAAATTTTATAAATTTCACAGTGTTAAAATTCGCGCCTTACGTACACGTGATTTCAGCTGCAGTAGGTCTGTTCACAGGTACGATGCAGTTTGTTCACCAAAAGAAATTTTTATTTTTATTTTAAAATAAAAAATTCATATTAAATTTTATTTATAAAACTCCTGGCCATAAAGCGCTCTTTAAAATATTTACAATATCAAAAAATTTTCAAACTATAAAGGGGACGTAAAGGTACTTATCGAACTAAAATATAGACTGGGCAATGGTCATTCCTTAGAAATGTTTCAGCAAGTTATTATTAAGAAAAAAAAAAAAGTAAATAAATAAATAAATAAATGACTGAAATAGCTGAAATATACAAGAAAGTGTATTTAGGTACAGGAGCGCATGGCATATACAACTACATATAAGCAAACATTTAAATCTCCACCGATGGTAGTGGAACGAGGTATTTAAAGTTACCTTAGAAAAGACTTTTTAACGTGCCGCTGAGTAGTTAATTTATCATTAAATGACTTTTGTTCTTTATTGGATGTTGAGCTTTACAACCCTAAAAATTATGTATTTGTATTAGTCAGCAACATAATAAATATTATAAAAATATAATACTTGACTTATTCGATTCAACTTTGGGAGCATGTATCGGATCAGCAGTGTATACCTATTTAAATATATACAAAATTATATAGGTACGCAGCGGTGGTGGAAGCTGATCCAAAGTTGAATCGAATAAGTCTATTAAGAACAAAAATTTAAACTAGACTTCTGTTTTAGTCACAAAAACAATGAAAATAAAAATAGTTACTGCATAATAAAACTAGATTTAATTCTTTGCGAAATAAGTACGATTGACTCTTGCAAGTTCTGTCGAAGTAAAATTTGTTAAAAAACTTAATAACGAAATATGAGTCAGATCATTGAATAGAAAGATGTATTTATAATTAATATTACGGTCTATAACGTCCTCCCTGCGTATTCTATAATAGAAAAACCCGAACCTTCGCGCGGGCAGATGGAATATTTAATTGCCGCAGTCCCCTAACGCAACAGCTGGCATGCAGCGGGTCCAGGTCTCTGGACTTATTTAAGTGAGATACAATGAAGTGTTCTGCATTTTCAAACTTCCCTTTTGCGAACAGGTGATATTATTTTGATACATAGCCGATATTAGCACCGATTGAGTCGAGTTCAGTCAAAAGTTACGAGGAGTTGATAAATGAGTTATCCTCGTTTACATATAATTTTCAAAGCTAAAAAAATTGATATTTTTTTATCATGTATTCAATAGGATTGACAACCGGTACTTTAAAAATATTTTTTTCTAAAAGTACTCGATTTTTAACGAATTTTAACATTTTTTTAAAGACTTTTCAAATCAAAATTGATTAAGAAAAAAATTAAGAAAAGTTTTTGAAACTCCGATCTGATGATATTGAATTTTTAAAAAATTTGAACAGTTGTGGTTCCTTTAATTTTAGTTTTTTTTTAAAGAAAAAATACGTGTCGATTATTTTTCGATATTCCATCTAGATCAGCAGAAAAATATTTTAAATTTCAAAACGTTGCTAACCCTACTGTCAGGCGCGCAACCGGGGCACATTAATCTCAGCTGGAATTCGGTTGATTCTAATAAAAAAAAAGAACTTGAATTAAATTTTCTTTCAAGTGACTCTGATCCCCGGGTATACCCGTCATCGGCGACCTGGTTATCCAGGTCTAGCTTCATGCCTCAGCAATTGGAAACGATTACCAAAGTCACCTCAAAGAAAATTTAAGTCGAGTTCTCAGAGATGATCTCCCAGTGTACTCGTCGTCGGCGACCTGGTTGTCCAGGTCTGAATTCATACTTTAGAATTTGCAAACGAACACCAGAATTACCTCAAAGAAAATTAGTCTCAAAAGTCTCGGAGATGATTCCTGGGTATAACCGTCGTCGGCAACCTGGTTGGCCTAGGTAGACTCTCCAAGTACATACACTGAGAAATTTGTGTCTATTTACGTCTATAGTGTAATGGGAGTGAGACAATAGAGCTAACGCACCATCAACCTGTAAAACTGGTGGCCTTTGGCCTACTAAAATTTTTCAATGTATATGCTATGAGATTAAATATGCTAACCCGGGTCTGGAAGATTACATGCCGTGTAAACGTATACCTACCTCTTCTCTGACTCTCCGAAAATAATTCAGAGCCCTGCCCCAACAATTATAAATATTATACCTGAACCTAAGCTACACTCATTACCTACAGGACTTACAGGGGCATGTTCAGTGAAAATTCAGTTAAGAAATTTGCTGAATAAGCCGGCTGTGCAATTGGCTAAGGCACTTACCAGGGTTGAAAACTGCTAATAACTGCAAAACCATTGGTGCTCTCGAACAGGCCAAATTTTCAAATTTTCTTAAATTTACTAACGGTCAAATTCGATGAATTTACGACTGGCTTTAGTTTTGAGAGTCCGCGATGACCGTTGGACGGCATTTAAATCTCAGACAGCAGCGATAGGGACACTAAGGCACTTTATTCCTATATTTTAAAGAGATAATAAATCTCTTTTAAAGCTTATTTAAAGACTCTGTCTCATCCGCCCACTACGTATTTAAAAATGTAATTGAGACGTGCCCATTGCCTCCCATGGCAAAAATTATTACTGCATGGCCTCTCAAGCTGTAGCAAATCCTCTAGCTTTAATAAAAAAAGTACACAACACCTGCTGCAGGACAAAGAGCCTTCTCTCTTAAGTTTCAAATTGATTTTTAATAGTTAAAGGTCCGACTGGTGGCAGCAGCAGTTAAAGAACCGGCCTCCTGGATCATTTTCTCTCTTCTTCTTTTTCTTTTTCTCGCAAAGGTTAAATACACTTGAGCGAAAGCCAAATCCTAATCTATGTCTAATTTAAATACTTATCGACACCTGCTCTTGCAGATAAACAGATTACGAACCGAAGGAAAGTGAGGATTATACAGTAAGAAAATACCGATTGTATATTCTTCAAATCTGCCTACTGCTCCTAATTTTCGTAGAATATTTTCTTTCAGCTCGGGTTTACCTGTAGGTATAAACTACCCTAAATTTTGCTCTAAATATAATGAGGCTCTGCAGCAACAACAGCATAATTTCACTACTTAGGTAGGTAGGTAGGTATACCCGAGTCCCGACGACGGTACACGCGGACTCGACCGGCCAGAAATCAACCAATCAGAAATCAGAATTCGAGTCAGCGATCCCACGAGTAGCGCTTGCGCATCTGTTCCACAGTCCGGGACAAGCGCATTTTTGGCGGTTAATCAGTTGCACGCGGCCAGCCTAGCGTACGTGACCTAACGTATTTCGACGGAGCCTTCAGCTCTACGATTTTTACTATAAACGCGAATCTTCTACGAAGCTTCGGTTGTTAAAGTGATAACTTAAAAAGTGATCTACGCTGTTTTAATGAGTGAAAGAGACGAATTAAACAAGAACCGAGCAAGTCTCAGCTGTGTCTTAAAAGTGAACAAAAGTTTCGAGCCCGCGCGCGCAACAGCTTAGCTACTACCAGCAGCAAGCAGCATGGAGTTGCACACGCCGAAACGAAACAACAGCGCGATTTCCCGCTGTGGGAGCCCACCTATGTGCGACCCAGTGCTCTACCCCTGGAACTGGGGTGAAGAGGCTCGGAACGTCAACCTCAGCCCGGGAAGCTCGTGTTCGTCCCCGGAATACGGTGTAAGCAGCGGACACGGTGGTGGCAACGCCTCGGACGGTCAACGCGATGCCGGAGGACTCCAACATCAACGAGGAGCATCCTCAGAGTCCCACAGGCGCGGTCGTCCTAGAGCCGACGCCCTGACCAACCTTATGATGCAGGGCAGTACCTCTCCTTCGAGTATAAAGTGCACCTACTGCAACAGGGTTTTTCCCAGGGAAAAAAGTCTACAGGCCCATTTAAGGACCCACACCGGTAAGTTCATGTAACAATAACAGTTATTATTATTCCTACACATTTTCATTCATTATTTTGCTACGTAAATGAGCCTGCACGCTGTCGTGAGTAAACCTAACCTCGCGCTTAAATGTGGATGATGGTTCGAAAACCTTCCGTCTCTCGCTATATCCTTTTTTAACGGACGTGTTGCTTCACGCGCGCGCTCTCTCTTTCTCGCGCGCTCAAGAGCCTCCACCACGTTTTCGTCGGTGTGATTATTTTTTGTTTTTTCTCTTTACATAAAATGGTTCTCTCTTCGATCATGATTTTTCGATAGTATTGATGGTACGAAAAATCAATGACGAAGTAGTTAATCGGAGGAGCTCAATATTAAAGTAAATAGAAAATAAATAAAAATAGTGAAAGAAAGTAGAAGCATGGCGACCCACGTTTTACACACCGTGTGTGAGCGTCTCCCGCGCTTCTCTATACCCCTGTACGCACACGAAACTTTTTAAGGGGGAAACGGATGACGACGCGCGCGCGTATAACATTCCAACATGGCCTTTGCCGCCACCAAGAAACCAGTCAGCCGCGCGTGTACGGGTATTTTTCTCTCTCTCCCTTTTTTGAAGGGGGGCCCGTCTGTTTCTCTTCTTTCTTTTGAGCTCCCTGGGTTGCTGCTGCTCTTTAACCGCGCGAGTTGCACTACAGGAAGAGCGAGAGAGAGTAAGAGAGGACGGTCCCCTTCTGTTAGGGGATCAGGGCCCAAATTTCCAGCTGCTCTCTTTTCTCTTTTGTTTCGGGGAGTTTTTTTTTTTTTTTTCGTTTTTATCCCTCCCTCCTTCTCCCGCTACCTTCCTTTTTTCTCTCCGTTTTTAGTCACTCTAGAACTCTCTGGCTTATTTAAATCCATTTTTTAATTTTTTTTATTTTTAGCTCCAGTTTAGTTTGATGCGTAACTATTTAAATAAAAATTCCTTGTCAATACGCAGTTATTTTATTTTATTTTTTTTCATTAATCTAATGAATAAATAATTTTTTTAAAACGTAAAAGAAAGTTCAAAAATTTAAAAACAAAGATTCGTGTTTTTTCTTGAAATTTTTACGACTCGGAGCACGCGTGTATACAAAATACGCAAAAGTAGACCACGAGAGCGTATGACCTTGAGTATAATAAAGGGATCCATTAAATGTTTCAAAACGTAACTAAATCATCATCCCGTTTGAAAATCCAAGCTTGAATAAATGATTTCAATTGTTTTTTAAATTGTTTCGCATACTATGTATAGTTATTGAAAAACAAAATTCTTCGAAAACAATATCTAATTAAAAATTATTATCCTTTTCTTGTTGATGTTTGAACTGGCGTGCGTTGTCCTTTTTCCTCCCTTTAAGAAACGGCAGACATTTTCTTTTTCGATCTGAGCACGTGCGCTTTGTTTTGTTTTGATGTAACTCTTTTTTCCCGGCGTTTTTTTACAATTGTAGGCTCGCAAATTTTTATAATTGTTTTTGATGCTGTGATTTATAGTTTTGATTCTCTTCATTTAATTTAATAATTTTGCAGCTTGCTGTCAGCAATATTTTACTAAAGTCATTAAAAAATTGGTTGTCTAGAGTTGTAGTTAATATCAATATTTATTATTAAACTGAATAAATAAATAAATAAATAAATAAATAAACTGATTGCTAAAATCGTGAAACTACACGCTAACCGATTTACGTATCATGTCTCGTTTCCCTTGCAGACTGACCGATTGGGCCCGCTCGGACCCACCTCTGACCTACCCAGGGGTGTTTACTTGCGCATCCCCGCCCTCTCACACTACTAACTACCTAACTACTTAACTAACTACCTAGCCCTGCACCCCACAGTACAATAAAATTAATGAAGAAACGTTTAAAACTTCCTTCTGGATCAAAATGTTCTGAAGTGATCCACCAAAATCAGTATTTTTGTTTTTTCTTTCGAATATTTATAAAATTTTCTTTATGTTTATAGTTTTAAAAGAAATTTATTCTTATATAAATGTTAATTTTTATAACGATCTTGATTCTGTACGTGAAAAGTAATTAGATTAAAATTTATTAGAAACGTTCTATCAATCTTATTTTTTGTAGCTAATTGAAGTGCATTTAATTTTTAATTTTTATTTTTTTAAATATTTTAATCATTCTGCTTGGAAAACTTGAAATCTTTATGACTTAACAGTATAAATGTATTTATAGTTTTTATGAATTTTAAATAAAGTACTTAAGAAATTTTTTTTTTTTCAGGTGAAAGACCTTACCCGTGCGACTACCCGGGTTGTACAAAGGCATTCACTCAATCGGGTCAGTTGAAAACTCATCAAAGACTGCATACAGGAGAAAAGCCATTTCTTTGCACAGAATCAGGTTGCGAAATGAGATTTACGCACGCAAATCGACATTGCCCAGACCACCCGTACGCAACACTGACTAGATCAGATGATTTTGTTTTAAAACCAGTATCAGGAAACACAGAATTTCCCCCCGATGTAACCAGGTGGCTCGAACGGTATAAAATGGCACGTGAGAGAGAAGACAGAACCCCGACCAGTAAAAGCGACAGAAAAAAAAAGCAATGGAAAAGTGATGGTGATTCGCACAAAAGGATTAAATCGAGGAAAGGTCTTGTCATGGATGCCGTAGTAGAACAAGAGAATCTTGACAGAACTCCTCAAACACCTAATCGACTTTATTGCAGTGAAAGTCAAGACAGTCAAGACGAAAGTCAAGATGAAGATCCAACCGAGTCGTGTGCATTGCTTCACAATTCTGAAGACGAAGAGGCGACAGGTATTAAACTACCCCTCACCCCTTTAAGAAGGCCACTGGACCGATTGCAACCAAAAAAACGCTGGCTTAGAGCTAGTATGGAGCAACAACAATTGGCCAAACCATTGAGGTGGGATTTGCATCCAACTCCAAACTATCACCGAATCTCAGACGAACTTCATTCGTCATCCCAATGGTGTCTTTCGGAATCAACTCTTCCCAGTCTGATTTCTGGTGTCATTTCAAGAAAAGACGAGTTCACCGCCATGAAGGCAGATCGTCTACAGCAATACGAAGATTCTGAGCTTCCCAGTCCTAAGATAGATTTAGAATGCCAGGACACAACTAACAAGATGCATTGCATTGAGAACGAAACGAGGCCTACAGTACTAATGCTAGCTGGTAAAAATCAGTCGCCAAAGTCACCACCACCAACATCCAACGAAATTGGTAATGCAGACGTCAAAGTTATTGTGGTCAAACAGGAAGAAAGTACAATGAAGGTTACTATACCTGAAGATAATCAAAAATGGCTGGGTGCCCTGGCTTTGATGGAATTGGCTAAGGTGCAAGAGGAGGCTGCGCGAGCATTAAGATTAAATAGAGAATTAGATGTGCACACGAGTCCGAATTACATTCATCTCTAGACTGTGATTGTTTTTTTATTTCTTAAAAATATTTTTTTTAAATCAGTTTAAAAAATTTATTCTTGTTTCCTAGAACAACCTTATTTAAATGTTTTTTTTTTTTTTTTTTTTTTTTTGTAAATGGTCAATTACTCGCAGAGCGAAAGAGATTTTGTATCGGATCGTTGCACCATTGACCCTTTACTGCATTAAACTTTGACTATACATAATTTCGTTCATAAATTTATACTGTTTACTTTTATTACTGTTTTGACTACGTTTTTTAACTTCCTTCTTGTATAAAACTATTGTGAAGGGTCTAATGTTATTTGTAAGTTTTATAGTTAAGGTTGAACCTTGAGAATAAATTTTTATTTGTTGTAGCTTGATATCTCAATGATAAATCATATCAAGTTATTACAAACTAATGACTTAAGTACTTATATTGTTAAGAATAAGCGTTTAAAAGTTCTGATTGAATGTAGATTGGAGTAAAATTTCTTGTATCTTACGTGATCTTAACGGAATTATAACAATTTAAGTTGACCAAAAAGCTTTTAAATTCAGTCTCAGAAAGTTAATACATTTTTAAGTTTCGCTTAAATAAGAAGAAGCATACGGTTATAATCAAACTTATTTCAAAAACTCATATTTTTAAGGGACATCTTAGGTGTATAAAAAACCTCTGTGTGATAATATTTAGGTAGTAATAAATACGCCGGTTGTCAAAGTCGATACTGATACATGAAAAATCGAGCTTGTAAAGTATTTATCGGGAACAAAATTAGTCACTATTTATGTAAAGGCGTGTGATATAATAAAAGAAGATAAAAATAAAAAAAAAATTGTATGCAAAGATTGAAAAAATAATGAGTTATAGATATGAAAAAAAGACTAATGAAACCTTATGAAAATTGTGAAACATTTGAGCTTTTGATTATCTTACTACATTTTTGCCTTACATCTTTAAAAAAAATTTTTTTTGTTTATACAAAATGTACATAATTTTTATTTTAATAAAAATCCTTGATATAAAAATTAAATGTATTATTTTTAGAACCTTTTCATGAAAAAAAAAAAAAAAAAAAATTTTAATCTAACAAATCATTTTATGATAGAAAAAAAATGAATAAATATTGAGATTGGAATATTTTACAGCGTATTATTTATAATTATGATAATTCAAAAATCCTGTTTGGAAAGAAACTTTAGTGAAAGAATCAATTTTATTCCTTGCTGCATGAATTCCATTCAAATACAATTTTATATAAATTTCTTTATAAAAAATTAATTACTAACAGTGAATGTAACTGTTGGGTTGACAATTATAAGTTATTGATATATGTTGATTTTGAGTATTTACATCTAAATAAAAATTTTTTACTTTCATACTTTGACTTCTTCGATATACAGTTACACATAAACAACTAAAATACATTTTAAATTACTAAAATAAATTAATTTTTGACGTGTGCTTGAAAAAATTGATTTTTCAACAAGTTAATTGAAGCCTCAATTTCTCTTTCATATGCAATAGAGAATTTATAAACTGTTACTATTTCAAACCATATCAAATATTGTTTATATTTTTTATTCAAATGATAAGTTTATTTTGATAAAAATTTGCATTAAAAATCTTTAGCCCCATTATTCATTAATTTAGAAATTAAAATATATGGTTCAATAAAAACAAAGTTTTAGGTTTTAAATTTCTTGAATATTCAAGATTTGGCAGGAATAGTTGAACTTTTTATTACTCTTAATAAAAAAAATCAATCATTGGTTTGATTGATTTTAATGATTTTAAAATATTTTTTCACATAATTTCTTGAGCAATTCTGATATGAATTTTAAAAACAAATCATCAAGGACCAATTAAAAATTAAATAAAGATGAATCAAAGAAATTTTTAAATGAAAATTTATTTGTGTGAATGACAAAAATATCATACATTTATATTTAAGCGATTTATTTAGAATATCATTTTTGATGGCAGTATAAAGTTAAAAATCACAATTAATTAAAAAAGTCACAAAGAATAAGCCAATCAAATTTACCGAATCATGCAATGTATTAAATATCGTCGAGTCTTAAGAAAAAAAACCAGTGTTGGACATTTCCCCATGTAAAACTGCATTCAAAATTTTAAATACTGTTTTTTTTTTTTTTTTTTTTTTTGTAAGACCTGTCGATATATTCTTGATCTAGTGCAATATCACCAGTGTGAATCTGGTGATTGTGAAGCACCATTTTTATCATGATTTTTCATCACAAGTACAAATAGATACTTAAAAAATATTTATTTATACACAGCAAAAAAGCTGTTTTGAAGTTTTTTCGGTAAAAATTAGTAATTAAAAAGAAAAAAAAATTAAAAAATTTTATTTTTTTAGTTTTTTAATAATGAACTAAAAAATTGAAAACATAATTAACGAAAAAATAAAAATTAAAAATTAACAGTTATAACTCAAATTAGAGTAAAACTCAAATTGAATTTAATATATAGGTTGAAGAAAAAAAGTACCTAAGGATGAATGATTTTGTGTGTAACCACTATTTACAATATCGACTTACAAGTAAGGAATACAAAAAATAAAATAAAATAAAAATAACGACAAATGGAACTTCCCACTGGAAGCTTTTCGCTTTTAAATCTACCTTAACATTAAAATTTATTGTATACTAGTTCAAATTAAACTAATAAGAATTCATTTCATTTTTCTCAAACCAATACATACTCCAGCGTCTCTTGAGAGGCCAATCAAAATATTTGTTTTTTTTTCTTCCCATTTATTTTTTGTATTTATTATGAGCGTAACTGATGATCTGATGAATTTAAGATTCGCAATTTGTGTATGTCTTAGAGCCAAGAGCACTTACATCTTAACTAATTTTTAAAGTTAATACACTGATGGAAGCTCTAGTTAACTACACAAATTTAGAATCTTTTTATGGTTTGTGCTTTGCGATTGTCCTTGGGTATGCCAATCATTAAATTTTTTAAGAAGTTAGCATTTTATTCAGGTTCTGGTTCTTCGCCGTCTAAATAAAATAAAATTGAATGATTAATTTTGATAAAGTACAATAAAAAATGAAATTGTCACAACTTGCCTACGACTTCACCGTCTCTATCAGCTTCATCCTCTAAAAACTCGTCTTCATCATGCACACCATCATTTTCATTAGTAGCATCTTCGTCATCTTCATCTACTCCGTCCTCTTCCTCACCTTCAGCATCTTCCATAATTTCTACACTATCTTCTCCTTCTTCTCCTTCACCAATTTCATCCCCATCTTCGTCTACACAATCTTCATCATCTTCTTCTTCCTCATCGCTATCTACATCATCACCTTCTAGTCCATTTTCTATTTCGATGTCTGGAGCTAAATAATACTAAGAAAATTTGACATAATTAGTAAGAATAATCAAAAATTTTAATCTTTTCTAATCTTTTTAACAGTTTTGCTCAAAAAATGTTGAGGTTTAAAAGTCCAATAAGAGTACGAATTAATAAATACAACAAAAAGCTGTACACAAATAATTTCAAGTTAAAATAAAATAATAAACTAAAAATATTTAAAATAAATCAAAACCATTCATAAATGTTTTGAAATTTGAGTTTTATATATGAAATACATTTAAATTTTACCTGCAAAGGATTAGGCCAAAGGTCATCTTTAATAAGTTCTGCTATTTCATCTGAACTGGGATCACCACAGTCTTTGAACCAGTCAAAGAAAGATCTATGGCTCAGTGGCCTTTTTCTGCTTTTCAGTGCTGCTTTTGCCTTAGCCCCCTTAGATAAATCTCCTCCTTCTTTCCAATTGATTTCTGAACTTTGAGAGGCTGGATCACCTATAAAAATTAATTTTATTTTATACTTTTTGGCTTTAAAATAAATGAAAACTATATGTGACCTCAAGCCATTGCTAAAAACAAGGCTTAGAGGTCTGCTCACCAGACGAACCAAGGTGGAATTCCTTAGTGAGTACAAAGTTTTCAAAGTACGGATTTTCATCAAAATAAAAATTAATTCTGTATCCTGATTTAATGTCTTCAAACTCTTCTACTTCTAATTTGCTCAAATAACGTAAAGCATCTTCCTCTTCTTCCTCTAAAATATCTGCTATTTTTTTGTTATTGACAAACTAATATGTAAGTTAAGGAATAAATTTTGAAACATTTAAATGAAAAAAAATTTAATATACAGGACTAAATAAGATTCAAACAATTCAATCAAACTTTTTTAAAACCATAAACTTTAAAAATGCACTATTATAATTTGAAAAAATTTGAAGTTTATTTTTTAATGTCAACTAGTGACAGTAAAAATTTTTTCAGTTTTTTTTTTAATCTTTACCTAAATTTCAAATACATAAAGAAATTAATGATTGTTCAACATTGCTTTATATAGTATATATTTCAGAATTTTGTGGTGCTTTTTATCAAAATCAGCAATTATTTTTATTTTTTATTTAATTCAAATATATGGGTATTAAATACCCATAATTTTTTAAATTGATAATATGATTGTTAATTAGATAGTAAGTAAAAATATTTGTATTTTTAGTTTATGTGAGTTATAATACTTATACAAGACTATTAATTAATTTTAGTACATATTTAGTACAGTTTAGTACATATTTAGTAAAAGAAAATAATTCAAATATATTAATATAAATTTTTTTGTGTATGCTACATTTTATTCAATTTAACAAAAATATTAAATAATACTTAAATCTTTAATTTTATTGCACCTGATAAATTTATAGTTAAGACTTTGAATTAAATTTCAAAAATCAATAAAAATTTCGATAAAAAATCTTTTGGCCAAATCAATTTAAAATATGATGATCTTATGAATGTTAGTCCTAAAATTAGTTACTTTAACAAAAGTAGAATACCAGTAAAAAATAAACTTAAACAGCAACTATTAACTGAACCTAAAAGGGATTAGATAAATTTTTAACTTCTAAATTTGAATCATTTAAATTTATCACGCATAAAAATGTAAAATATAAAATGAAGGCAACAATAAGAGAAGTTGTAGAGTGTCCTGGTTGATAAAAATGGCGTCAATCACACCGGCGGCGCGCTGAGAAAAAAGCCGGCAACGGTTCGGCAATACTCAAGTAATCCACGATAAAGTCCCCGATTAATGACACGTAATAGATGTTTGTTCAAAGTGGTTATTTTTTATTGCCGTGACAATGATTAAGACAAAAAGGATACAGCAGTAACCCAAAAGTTGGGTATCCTCTTGATGATTTCATTGCGCTTCTGAAAATATGGTTTACGTAGCTTGTTGTATTTCTTTTCGACCTCGAGGATTTCGTCACTCGCCTTTTCGTTCAAGCCATCAATTTGATTTTGACAACCGTCGATTTCCTCGAGGGCTTTTTGGATCTCAACATCATAATCACGGCCCTCCGAGGCACCATCGACATCCGATTCGTCGAGTTTCTTCTGCTTCTTCGGAGGTGAGCTCGAGGACATGCTGTTGTTGGTGCTGTTGTTTTCGAGTACTCCAGACATGGAGAGGCCTACCCGGGGCTTTTGACTTATAGCCTCTTTTATAAAACTAATAAGCGGTGAGTCCTCCGACTCCGAGCAGCAAGTACCTAGCGCTAAGTAAATGTACTTGGCGCGCGCGATGGACGATGAAGCACTGACTTACTAACCTTCTCTAACACTTTACACTTTATAAGCCTTACGTAGACTGAACGATTTTACCTTATACTAATACTTTTTTGGACGAGATTCTCGGTTTAACATTAAAGCTGTTTACGCGAACCTAACACCGCGTACGTCGTACAGTGCACGCCGAACCGAACTGACCTGACCCGAGATACGAGTAGCGCCACCAGGTTGCACAGCTTGATTATTCGCAGCGCGCGCTACCTAGGACTTTTTTAACTTGCCGAGAGTCGCATTGCAGTTATTGTGATTTAAAAATTTTAATAAACTTATATCCTACATTCCTTTTGTAGAATATTTCTTCGGAGTTGGTCATAGAAATAATGCATATTATGAGAAAAATTTGGATACGAATAGAAGGCGAGAGGTTCATGTGGGTGCAATTTAAAAAGAAAAAATTAAAACGAAAAATTTAATACGGCTTTGGGTAAGAATAAAATTCCAGGGGCGGGCGTCTGAGGCAATGAACCCAAACAGTATAAGTAATTTTACTATAAGTTAATGGATTTTTGTGAAGTTTCAAGAATAAATGTCTTCTACAGTTCACGCTGTTTTCAATAAATAAAGTTTGAAGCAAAAACTCGGGAGTCCTATTAAGGGACATTCCATCTAAAAACGATCACGTTTCGGAGCAAAATACGACCTACTTCAAATTTAGTGCATGTTTCGGGTGCTTTAAGTAAGTATTTTGGAAAAATATGGAGTGTTTATCTTCAACCCCCTCGAAGTTATAGCCCTTGAAGTATTTCAGGGGTGCAAATTTTCAAAAAATCATTACTCGAGAACGGTTAATCGGATCAGGATGATTTTTTTTGTCATTACGCGTTTTGACTGGTAGTTTCAGGTAAAAATTATAATTTTTATCAAAAGTGTGAATAAATGCAAATAAATTGTGTTTGAACATTTAAATGTAGAATTTTTTACTCAGGGCCCAAACCGATTATCAAAAATCAAAGCTCAAATCAAAGTACAGCATTTCGTCTACAAAACCCCTATTTTTAAAAAATTTGTTCTTTTTTAGGGCCGGAGATATTAATTTTGGACCCTGGGTAAAAAATTCAACATTTAAATTTTCTAATGCAATTGGGACTGAGACTGAGGGTGATTCAGATAGAAACTTCCCCAACGGCAGCCATATGTTTTCATCCCCATCGTGAATGCAATTTCAGTCCCAATTTATTTGCATTTATTTACACTTTTGATAAAAATTATAATTTTTACCTGAAACTACCAGTCCAAACGCGTATTTACTAAAAAAATCATCCTGATCCGATTAACCGTTCTCGAGTAATGATTTTTTGAAAATTTGCACCCCTTAAACACTCTAAGCGCTACAACTTCGAGGAGGTTGAAGATAAACCAGTGACGGAAGTCATCTGGAGAATCATCTCCAAGAAATCGGGTCAAATTTTTGTTTATCTCCTATTTTTATTGTAGAATATTTCTTGTAGAAGATAATAAAAAAAAATTACTTATTAAATTTTTTGATAAAACATGCTTTTGTTAAAAATAATAGAAGAAAAAAATTAAAAACGAAAAAAAATCACATGTAAAAACTAAATTTTAGGGTAAAATTTCTATTTTACTTTAAGAAAAAGGTGGTATGCACTTCAAAACTCCTATCAATCCTATTAGTCCGGACTACACCAGAATTGCAGTTAAATTTAATATTCCTACGATTTAGTCATTACATAACTACCTGCAAACGCTATAATCACCTAAATGTTTTCGAAGAAAAAATTGCAATACACAGTTAAAATTTTATTTAATTATGTGCAAATAATAATACTAAATGCTATGGCTTTTACCATTTTTTATAATAAATACACAAAAAACCGTTTTGTCGGTACTTCTTCTGAAAACTTGGTCCTAATTCATACTTTTTTTCTATTTTTCTCATTTTTGTTTCATTTTTTATTATTTTTTATTTCAATTACTTAAATAAAACTAATCGAGAAACGTCATGGAATGCAAAATTCCAGTTCTGATGAAACTTTGGGGATTATATTTTGGTACCAAATGATGAAAATCATAAGTATCTCTTGCCATTGGGCCTTTTTAAGCGATCTTCCAAATGATCAAATCAATGTAATTAAAAAAAATGAAAATATTAACTGAATTTCGTAAAAAATATTAAAAACTTTTGTTTACAAAAAGATCATTTATTAAAAGTACAAATATTAAATGAAATCTTCTAAATTTGTACATGCATATAAACATGGAATGGTCGAGTTGCAGAGCAGAGTCTGGAATATCAATTTTTCTTGACGTCATAACTGATTTACAGTTAACTTGTACATACAGAATAAACAATAAAACATTTCAATTACATGACTGACAATAATAATTACTTATTACAACATGTTTGATTCCCTCATTATAAGTACCTATTATTAAATAGCACCAAAGTTGGATATGTTACATTTATTAAAAAACAAAATAATAATAATAAATTCATAAAAATCTATAAACAAAATAAATAATTTGATAAAAACTATAAAAAATATTTATAAAACAAGATTATATTTTAACTCTTATCTTTTATTTCTTAATTTTTATAACACTGGTAAGTGTAATAAAAATCTAAGAAACTATAGGTTGTATAAAAAATTTTATTTCATTGAAATAACCCTCAATATCCATTAATGTAAAACTATGCATAATATGAAGGAGCTACGGTGAGGTCTTGTAAAAATGTATACTGCTCTTCAGTCATTACATTTGCCAGACCCTGAAGGCCTGTCCAACTATCACAATGTGTACGTTTAAAATTGTTCAAAGTATTTCTTATTGTAGCCTGAAAAAGTAAAAAAATCCATATAATTTGTAAATTTTTGTTTGTTATTCTATTTTTAATTAGTTTTGAATACAAAGTAATAATTATTGATAAATACTTTTTATTCAAAAGTATAATGATAACTTTCCAATAGTATTTTTTGTTGTAATTAATAATTTATAATAGTAAATTAAAAAGAATGTACAAAGAAATATTTTATGCACGGTACTTTACAATCAACAGACGGCCTTAAATACAGTTGTTTAATTTACTTTCTTTGAAATTAATATTCAACTTACATTGGTTTTTAATTTAAATTTAAGATTGAATTTTTTTTTTAACTGGAATCAGGAAATGAGGTTTGAACCACGGGATTTTTACTTACAAAAAATACTATTTACGCCCTGAAAACAGTTCGTATTTTAAATTATAGTTAGAAAAAAAATATATTAAAAAAAAACCGGTGCCTTAAAGTCACTGTAAAAATTATGTTTCAATGTCTTATTATGATCATGTGAATACAATAATAAACTTACAGGAATGGGAGCGGGATCATTCAGATGGTAATTCAAATATTCAAAAATTGGTGGAATGTTTTCTGGAAGATCGTAAGGGTGAGCTTGAATGAAGGCACACATTCCCAAAACGGCTGTATGACGCAATCTAATGGCATTACTGTAATTGAAATTATCTGATGATCTTTTTCTTTTGTGTAACCTTGTTTTTCCCATAATTCGAAATTCTTCCTGCAAAACACATGAAATAATTCAATTATTGAAAAATTAAATGTTTCATTTTTAGATTTAAAGCAAAAAATAAATCATTTAAATTATAATTAATTATTTTAATTAACTTTTAAAAATTATTAAGAAAATTAATGTGAAAACTAACTAAAAGAGCTTGCTCATCTGGTAATATAGAGCAATGCAACATTCCAGTCAACACTTTAGCCGCATTTTCTCTAACTTCGACTCTATTGTCTTCCAAAAGTCTTAAAATTATCGAGCGGATTTGATTAATGTATTGTTCATCACTAAGTATGGTACTCATATTATGAAATAACCACACTTGTAAGAATTCTGTATTGCTGACGCGCATCAACCAAGATGAACTATTAGAGGCTGCATCAATGGTTTCCAACACAATTGGCACGTATTTGGGTTTTGTCCAAAATCGAGCTAGCACAGCGAGGGTCATAGAGCATACACTGGCTAATTCTTTGTCGGTATCACTGATTTCCATTTGGCTGATAATATTATAAAGTGTGTAAAAACATGGCACCAATCCAACATGAGAATATTCGGTGTGTCTGATAAAGGCACACATGGTATTCAGAAATCTTGTAGCTTTTAAACGATCTTCAGATTCGTTAACTGTTTCTTCTAAAAGTATTTCTAGTTTTGGATACATTTTTTTCACGAACTCTTCGATTTGTGGATAGTCTACAAAATAAACGTACTAAAAAACACAAGTTTTGAAACAATTTTTCTCGCAATTTTTAATATAAAATGAAAAACTTTCGTTCTTTTAATTTCGTTGAAAAATCGCTTTACAATAGGACCAAGTACCGTACCAAATAAATATAACTCATTTAGTAATTAAAAATAAAGTTGAAATTCTCACCTGACTGTTGCCTTGTTCTATCTTCTGCTTCACCTTGTAAATTTAAATTTGAATTATAAATTGCTACTAAAGTACTTGCCAAACTATCCCTAACACTATCGAAGGGGTTGTCCAAAAGTCTTTCTTCTATTATAGGTTGCAGTCTTTTTAAAACGTTGCTCATTCTCCAAACTTGATTTCTAATAATACATTGTAAGATTGACAACTTTGCGCACTCAACGCGAGAACTAATTTGAGATTTCTGCACTTCTTTGACGAAATATTCGATCAGCCAGTGGAGTCTCGTAGGATCTCTGTTAATTTGAATTTGCGCAAAACATACCATCCAGTCATGCAGAGTCTCTTCCATAACATTGTCCAAACCGGTCTTGATTATCGGTAGTAGTTTTTTCCACATGTTAGCAGTCATGGGATATGACCAATGTTTGGAGCCACAAACAAGACCGCAAACTATTTCAGCAGCACAGCGCTGTTGAGAGCTTTCGTGTTTATTCTCAACTAATTTTTCTAAATGAGACAGGAGAAGACTGAGGTAGGCATCGCCGAAATTTTGAAATAAACCTTTAAATATGATGTAACGATTATAATTGAATTCATTTTTGCCTTTTTCTTCAAGCGATAAGAACTCGATGAGCTTGCACACATTTTCTTCATCACAAAAAAATAAATCAATTTCTTTTTCCTGATCTCTTAGCTTACGGGTATTTTTGTCTAGAGACGGTTGTAAAAGTGTTGGGATAAATATTTTAACCTCCTTTGGCCAAGTGTAGTAACCCACCCAGTGATTGTGCATGTAACGAGGCTCCTCCCATTCAGCCACGGAATTTGGAAATTTACTTGGATTGTACTGCAACCACTCGTTATCAACTCTTCTACCTGGTTTTCTAATTTCTTCTCGATATGGAATGTTTAGAGTTTTCTATAGTTTTAAAAGAAATTATATTTAAAGTGACGATGCATAAATAAATAAACAAGTATATATCTTAAATTTTCGTCAATAAAAAATCTACCTTTATACATTTTATTTTGAGTTGTTTCAAACATTTCGACACTACTGAGCAAGCTAGTTTTCTTTCACGTAAAGAATCACTTATAAGAGCATTAAGAAAGTAAGTAACGGTCGACGTCGGTAAGACATAATCAAAATGTGTCAAAGAATCGATGAACTGCATAGCCATAGCGCGATGTCGTGAATTTAAATTCTTTTCGGAAATAGCAGTGGTTAGATTATCGAATATATCGTAGTATGCCTTTAAATTAAATTCATTCAACATTTTCTGCTTGGCCTCGCCCATTTCAATTTCATCTTGAGATGGAAGGGCTGAAGTTAATTGTACTCCAGAAGTTTTCCATAAATTTGAAGCGGCGGACAAACAACTCTCAGATAGGTTCGATTTGAAATTGATTGAGTGATATGACATTGCTACAATATTGTTTACTTGTTGTAGCTGATTAATGATGCTTAATTTTTCCGAAGGTTTTGATAATACCAAAGCAGGCAGTAATTTTGATAAAACTTGCCAATCCCCTTTTTTCAGGGAAGAACTTTTTTGATATGAATTTATTAAGTACAAAACACCCTGGAAGCGGTGTAATAAATTAAAATTTTAATCAGTTTATTTTAGACGGTACGTTGACTGAAAAAAAAAAAAAAAACGAAATGAGCAAAATTTGTTATTACTGACCTTGTATGCATCATGATTTTTTTCAGGATCACTTTCCAGAACTTTCAAAATGTCATCTATGATCAAATGATGAGAGTTAATGTAATCATTGAGCGTCAACCAAAGAGTATTCTGAGCTTCAGAACGTACTGTCGCATATTTACTTATGCTCAACTTAAATAAGTTGTGGAAAATAATTTTACTGGATGGCGTGAGGGCATATTTAGCTTGAGTTTTCCGTAATTCATGTTGAGTGCGTACTCGAAGTAGAAATACTCTGAAGTATAAAAAAAAAAAAAAAAGATTTTACATCAATTACGTTTTGTTTAATTTATATGTGTATACAATAATTAAAAAAAAAATTATGTATTTAAAAAAAATTATTAAAGATTACCTAGGTACATATCCTTTGTCGCGAGTTATTTTATCACCCAAATCTTTTTGTTTGTTACGTATTACACCAAAATAATCATTCATCTCGTGAAAGTTATGACTCTTATTAACAGATAAAATTTCCCAAATCTAAAAATAAGTTATAAATAAACAACTACTTCCAAATAATATTAATAAAATTACTAAAATAGAATTTTTATAATTGAGGTTCAATTTGCAATGAGCATAAAATTTCATCAAATAATTAGTAAAAGGTCTTATTAACTGCGATTGTTACTGATTTTTTTTAAAGCTGCTAAGTCAGATTAGAGCTTTTTTCAAGTTTGAATAATCAAACGTTCGAGTAGTTTAAACCTCATGACTAAAATATTTATAAAAAATGAAAAAAATTGTGATGATAATTCTATAAGGTTCGTACAGTTCGAGTCTAAAGCTCTGAAGTTTAATCTACCTGAACCGTTCGAACTTTAAAGATTCGGATAGTTGGGTGCCTTAATTTTTAAATTAATTAATAATCTTAATTTAATCAATGAGCAATTATTTCTAGATGACACCCTGTACCAAAACATTTGGTTTTTATTTAAAACAAAAGTAAATGATCATTTTTGACTAATTTATGAAAAATTAAAGCAAAAAATAAATAAATCTTTTATCTTTAACAAAAGATATTTTAGAAATTAAAATTTATATGTGTATTTCGCATTTCATTAAAAACTTTTTGCAGTTTATTTCCAATTATTTTTTTGAAATTTTTATTTGGTGAAATAAATGAATCAAAATAAAACTTACAAGGAGATCACCAGACGTTTGGGTCACCGATTTTAATGAAACTTTGGGGGTAGTTTTCTGGTATCGAAAACGATTCCCAAAGCTTCATTGATTTGATATCAGAAAACGATTCCCAAAGCTTCATTGAAATCGATGATCCAAATAATATATCCAACCCTAACATGAGGACCCGAGATGACCATACATTTGGATCCCTTTTTTGGTTTTTTAGGTAATTTTCATAAAATTCTAGAAATTCCTCGCAATTTTTTTTGTCTTTTTTTTTGCACTTTAAGGGAAAAATATTTTTAAATCTTATAATAAATTATTCACCTTTAAATTTTTCGAATTAAGATTTGAAAATATTTTTCCTTTTAATTTCATAGAAAGACGAAAAAATGCGAGATCTCGCATCTCAGTGCAATAGGCTTTGAACACGAATTTTTTCAAAATTAGCTAAAAAATGAAAAAAATTGCTTATATTTACATGCCAAAACGGGAGAAAAGCCCATTCAGAGCAAACATTGATGGTTTCGCTCATCACTCGATACCAGAAAACTACCCCTAAAGTTTAATTAAAATCGGTGACCCAAATATAGCTGGTCGTGTCCTCTCTTTAAAAGTTCTGGAAATAATTTAACTCACCAATATAATTAAGGATAAGCTTTTTGTATCATCTTCTTCATTATTCAAAGTAAATGTTTGAAGACTCTCTGTCATTTTTATTAAAAATAGTCTTACGTTACCGCCATCAGGCATTTTTATTATTTTCTTATTACCGATAGTTGGTTTAAAGGTAAATGTGCAATTTTCACAGTTACTCATTACTATTGGTGCTTCTGACCATTCCGGTAATACATTTTCTAATCCTGCTAATACACCAACTATCAATCTTAGATTTCTTTGTAGTTCGCTTCTGTAAAACAACATATATTGAGACTAAAAATTAAGCTCCAGCAAAGTACTTGTTGAAAGACCGCGAAGCGAGATAAAGTTTTTAAACATCATAAAAGTGCACAAAAAATTAATTAGGCAAAAGTTTCTTATAATTTTTTGTGCTCGCGGGATTAAACATCAACTTTAGAATTCTTAAAGTGAAGCTCGTGAATACCAATATTACGAAACAGTTTACTGGAAACTTTAGTGAACTTACTCAAAATGTAAAGTGTAATCCACTGGTTTTTTTCATACAAGGCAAAAGTTTTGTTAGTAAATTAACTATTTTGTTTAAATCTTTTAAGTTTAATCTTTCAAAAATTCTGACTTAAAATTTTAAGTGATGTAAAAAAACGTTGTTTTGATAAAATAAATTTTGAATAGAAAAATTTGCTTGATCAAAAAAGTTCAAACTCCTTTTAAATAAATTTAATTAAGAACACTCAATGAAAAAACGAATCATAATTGTAAATAAAAATTTGGTTTAAAGTTTCAATAATTTTGTCTTTTTATAAAAATCTATATTTTAGAAAAGCATTAATTTAGTTTTAACCGATATAAACACTGACCTGGAGAGTGGTTTTTTACCATTTATGTAATCTTGAATGGATTCAGTTGCAGGGATGAAAAAATGCCGAAAAATTTTTTCAGCCGCAGCCATCTCTTGATCACCAGGTATGTACCATTTAATTTTTGTACTACTAAAATCAACCATCTTGCCCCAATCATTCCAGTATGGGTAATTAGGGTCATCATAGTTCTTATCTAATCCTGTATCTTGTACACTGGTAAGGGCGTTCAATAAATTGTCTAAGGTTTCGCAAGCTATCAAATTACCTTCGTAATTTTTTAAGCGGGTGGTCTTATCAAGCATTTTTATAATTGAATCTATGTAAGGTAAAAGGTGATTGCCTGGACTGTCTATAACTAAGAGCTCAAATAAATGTAATGAGTACAGAAGATTAACGTTCAGATTATCTTCTTCTAAAATTTCTTCATTTTCCTGAATAGAACTTTGAATTTTTTCAGAAAGATACGGTAAAAGAGTTTTTAAAGTGCGCTCACTATTTATTTGAGTGAACACTCCACAAATTGTAGCCAAAAGTCGACCAGCTACATTTATTTCAAAATTATTTTCCATTATAAAATTAGTTAGTTTATTTAAAGCAGCATCAAATGTAGAATTATTAGTTTGCATTAATAAACTTTCAAAAGTAGTCTGTAGAAAAATATCACTTATTGATTCTAATGAAATTTCGTAATTATTAGAAGCACCATCGAGTCTGCTGAAGTCTAAAGAACTTGAATTTATAACATCAAATACTTTATCCATAAATTCCAATATAAATTCTTTAAAACGTGATGTTTCATCACACAAAACTTGTTCTTCTGGACTCATTTGAGCTTTTGATCGCGAACAATCGACTAATGGAACTAAATTAGTTATAGTCCACACAAGATTAATTGCCTTGTAACATTTACCAGGCTCATTTGCGTCTATGCCAGGTAGAACTGAGAAAAGGAGTGGTATTACAAGTGAAGGTCCTTCTGGATAGGCATAATCTGTTGGAAAAAAAAAAAAAACACAGTTAATAGCGCATAAAATAAAGTTCTTACATTAATTATTAAAAAAAAAAAATTTTGACACGAATGCACAAAGAAAATGTTAAAAATTAATTTCATACTTCTTATCCAGTCAAACATTGGTTAATTAATTAAAATATTTTTAATTTTCTTGATTTTGTCTTAAATGCATAAACGAAATTTAAGTTTAAGTAAAAGAAAAAATTATGGACTATTAGATTTATGCATTAAAAAATATCAGGTAAAATTATGAACTAGTGGATCATAAGTATGAACACCCATAAAATCACAATCCAACCATTAAGTTGAGTGAATCCTTTTTATTATAATCCATAAGA
The DNA here is from genome assembly GCA_038277355.1 of Encarsia formosa. Lineage (NCBI taxonomy): Eukaryota > Metazoa > Arthropoda > Insecta > Hymenoptera > Aphelinidae > Encarsia > Encarsia formosa. The sequence continues at coordinate 13,150,254 of CM076187.1, read as the reverse complement.
AAGAAAAAAATACTATTGGTTAATATAATTGAGTACTTGATTACTTACTTTTATCGTGAAATCTTGATCCCAACACTAGTGGCTTACATATAGCTGACATACTATCTACAACAGTGCAAAATTTATGAGATTCTATCGAAGTATCTAATGACAGACTTAATTTTTCCATTAAATGAGGTATGACTATGTTTGGTCGCATCAATGCTAAATGTTGAAGTGAAGTACGGATTCGTTCTGAAACATTATAGTTAAAAACAGCCACCATCGCTATTGGCATCATACTGTTGACAAAGGCATCAACATTTGCTTCCGTAAGTTTGTGGTTTTCAGGTGTTGAAACAACCCAGGATTCTTTTTTAAAGCGCTCTCTAAAAATATTTATTTATAGGAAAACTTAAAAAGTAATATAAATAATCTAATCAATAAATAAAAAACTTAAGATATTTTGTAGCAAAATTTTTTGTTCAATTTATTACCTACTGAGCCTTGCAGCAAAATTGAGAACAAGGTGATAAAACAATTCATTTAATTTATTGGTCCATGAACCTCGATTAGCAGGTTGAAAATATGATTCCACAGTTTTCAAAAATTTTTCAAAGTATATTTGAGCACAGCTACTATCACCCTAATTGAAAATTAGATTTGTTAAAGTTATTTTTATAACTTATTAAAATTATTAAAATACAAATAGTATAACAATTTTACTGATTATTAGTTATATTTCATAATTAAATCTATATTTGATAAAATGAACAAGCATCAACCCTAAAAAATAGTAAATCAAGGAACTTACTAGCACTGAAATTATCCACTTAGCAACAGCAGTTTGTGGTAAAGAACTCTCAGTAGAGTGTCCAAATTTGTAATAAACTGGAAACTTCAAATTACGAATGAATCTTGTAAACATGATTGGTATATATGGATTCCAGTCTATGTAACCAACATTTGACCTTGCCAAACTAGCTAAAAGTTTCATCAAGTACCCTTCCCAATGGCTTACACTTTTACATGTTTCCCAAATATTCATAAATTCATCTAACCATAATTTGTAAGTCACACAGTGACATTCTACTGGAAATTGAACAGGTAAAAACCACTGAAAAAGTTTAAATGTTGCAGTCATCATTTTTCGATTGAAAGGATAAATCTTGGGCCTTAACTCATCCAATATTTCTTGAGTGGCATTAATCTGAAAAAAATTTACCAAAATAATATCTCTTCAAGAAAAATGTTTATAGCTACATGAAAATATATGTTTCTCAGAAAAAGTTTTAAAGAACCTTCAGTAGATTAATTATTATTACTCTTATTATTATTAACAAATTTTGATAAGAATTTTTCGTGAAAAGGTATATCATCCATTTTAAGGCTTACTGGAAAATATCTTTTGATTTTTTCAACTAGAATGAAAAGAGTTGCCTCTGTTGATTGGGGATATCTATTGAGTGCCCATGGTTTAGAATTGTTAGAAATAATTTTGTCACATAATTTATACATTGGTTCCCATTGCAATTCCAATTCTTCTGGAGAGATAAGTCTTTTTTTTCTGAATCATTTAAACATATATTTTTTACTGAATTACATTATTTAAAAACATATTTTGAATAATTGTCAATTAAAAATTAATATACTTGAGTAGAGTGATTAATAAAGGGCCAAATTTTTCTACTAAAGATGCCTGATTTGGAAGAATTATCAATTCATAAAATAACTTAACAAATGCTATATGTTCATCCTTATTAAACCGCAAACCATACAGTGAAATATATCTGGAATGTAAGATATTAAAATATTAAAAATTTTAATAAATATTGTTAGAATAGTGTAAAGCAAAAATATAATAAAAATAACTTTACTTGGATAGCATATCTGACCAGTACAGGCAACCTGGATCTATATCTCTTTCTAAAACACATCTTCCAAGATTTGCTTTTATTTCAGCTAACAATTTGTCTGCTTCATCATCAAGTTCTTCAACATAAGGAAGGTATCGGTTGAAAGGTGATTCTGCCTGATAGGGACTTTCATCTAATAAGTCTAAACTTTCCAAAGAATCATATGCCTGAAGTTGTAGGTCCATTTTTTTCACTCCTTCGTTTATTTGACTTGTGAATTGCCTTATAATATTATTAAGAGTATTCATGATTATATTAAAAATTAACGATATTTTAAATATAATTCTATTTTATTAATTAATAAAGTAATATTTTAAATCAAGTTTTTTTCTAAGAATTCAAATCTTGATAACAAGCAGACAAGCAAGTGACACAATAGTAATGCAAATGTAAGAAAATATGAGCGTGACGACTGTCAAAGTTGCTTCGTACTGGGCAACAACAATATTTTTATTGTATCTGACGCGCACCGCTGTTTCATTTCCATTGAGTCATGCTAAGCTCGTAAGTTTAAAGTAATTTAAATACCTAACCCTACCACTGTGAAATGTTGAAAATATGCACAATCAGCCGGCGCAGGTATGTTTTCACTTGCACATGATTCACAAATTCTTAGTCGTTGAATGTAGAAATTTTTCCGACTTATCATGTCACACGATCAATATACATTGTGATGAGTTTTATGTAATAAAACCTTAAATACTTGAGTACGGCCGGTGGCACGCAGTGAAACAGGTGTCTACATCGCGCTCGCGGTCGATCGTCTATGAAGTATACGCACTACACAATCATCAATCACTGCAAGCCTCAACACTGCTTTTTTGACCAGTTTCAAACCGTAAATAAAAATTTTTTCAAATAAAATTAAAAAAAATTTCGATAAACAGAGATAGCAATAAAAATAATAATTGTTATTTTTAAAAAATATTGTTTATTTTTTAAAGAATTAATTTTTTTTGATACACAACGAAAAAAAAATTTCTTAGTACTTAATACTTGTTTAAGTGTTAAGTACTAAATAATTAACGAAGCTGATTACAGCAAGTTGAAACAAACCCCTAAGTAATTCTTTTTTTCGGGCGATCACCAAGATTCATCGTAATAACTCGCCAGTCGCCGTTCAACCGCTACCGTAGCGGTTTAGGATAAAAAAAAAAGCAATAACGGGCATGTTTTGGTTGCTTGCAGTTGCTCTGCGTTTAAATCATAAATCTAATATATAACTAAAATTTTAATCTCGCTTTTAATAACTAATATTATTTTGTTTATAAATATTTTTAGTATATTAAATTAAAGTGGTTGATGATTTGTTAGTATATTAATTTTTATAAAACAGAAATTTACTTAGCTCAGGAAAAGCGGAACAGGATTAGCTCTAAAGAGCTTATGATAACCGTTCAAGCTCGATTAGTTGTTGTATTATTAAAATAAATTATAATCAAAACTTTTTAATTTTAAAATGGTTTTCTTCTAACGTTAATACAACTTTAAACAAATAACACGGTAAATAAATTATTACCATTTGATGTTTAAGACTTCTAAAAATTGTTCCAATGATAAAAACAATTATTATAGTATTAAGGGAGTCAATGTCTGTAACTGCGAAATAGTATATTACTTAACTAGGCAGTATGAATGGGAAACGTCTCAGATCGCATGAAATTGTCATCCGAGGCGTAGCCGAGTGTGACAAACATGTGATCTGAGACCTTCCCATTCAGGTGCCTAGTTGAGTATGCTATTTTTCCGCACGACGGCGCCGGGAAGCGCTACTGACTGTAGCGGCAGCGGCAGGGAAGTAGCGCTTCCCGGCCGGAGTGCGGAAAAGGTACTTTTGTGCATCTTTGTAGGATGCTTTAGAGAACTGGAAGAGCAGCATCATCAATGTAATTTTTGAAAGTCAGTTTTATGCGAATCTGTATTGTGGGTGTTAACTGATAATTGTGCCTACATATTGCACCGTAAATATAGTTTAATAGTAATTAATTTTATATTAATTATGATCTCTAATGGTCGAGATAAAACTAGTTTTTACTTTTTTCTTTGAAGCATCTCTAATTTAGTCAGGTCAGTCCCCTAACTCCTTACAGAACAATTATACTCGTTTCTAGTTTTTTTAATAAAAAAAAAAAAATTAATAATGTACAACATACTTTTTGTCTACATTTAATATTATTTATTTATAAAAATTATTTTATTTTACAATTAATTAGAGTTTTGCTAGAAGTGATTTTGTAAAGTTACATCAATTTTGTTGGTTCTGAAAAATAATGTGTTATTAAAAATGATTTTTTTTTATCATAATTTCTTATAAGCTACAATATAACATGTATACTATAATTATAAATTAAACTGAATAAATTTGAAATGTCTAATTCATGAAGAGCAATTGTTAATTCTGTCAGGAACTTTGAAACTGATACAAATTTATTTATAAATAATAAAATAAAAAATAGATTCTTAATTAGAAGCAATTTAGTTTGTATGGTACTCTAGAAAACTATTGATAAGTTGATTTACTTCTTATTTATAAATCACGAATCAAAAATAAGCAGTCACGGTAGTTACAGAAAAAGCCTCTCATTTTTCGACCATAAGCTTTAGATTGATTTAATAAAAAAAATTTCGATTTATTTGAAATTCTGAACTGGCCAACAGATCCAAAATATTTTCAATTATTCTAAAGGTATTATTATTCAATTATAAATTTACATAATTGATTTTTTGAAAAATGACCTTTTTAGTAAAGCACCTGCTGTCTCGGGTATTTGTATTAATATATAATTGCAATTATGTAGAAAAATAAAGTGCTCAAGTAAAGTTTTATTGTGTTGAATCAAAAACTGCGCGTAAAATGATAATTTAAAAAAATATATATTTTGATAATTAATTCGTTTTAGTTTTATATAAAAATTTGTTTTTTTTTTTTTTTTTTTGCTCAAGGTATGTCCCACGCAGAAAAAATCATTCTAATACAAACTTAATCATCAGAAGTATTCCTTTGATGTAGATTCGATTAGAAAAATTAAATATGAGTTTAGATAAAAACCGGTCGATTTTATGTTTTTTTTTTTTTTTTCTTTTCAAAAACTAAATTCTTAAAACTAGTTGGTTCAAGAAAATTTTTTCATAGTTAAATTTTCTCTACTTGAATATGTAAATAAGAATCGTGATACAAAGATTTGTACATTCAAGCTTGAAATAATAAGTATTTTTTTATGCTAATCCTTTGTAAAGATTTAATTGATGATATTAGTATTTTGAACCCTTCGACAAAAAATTTCAAAAGGCAAGTTTTGAAGGTCGACTGTTTCAGAGTGATGAGTTCACGCACGAGTTAATATATTTGTGACATTTTACACGTGATATCTATGTATTGAGTTTACCCGACTTGCACATGTTACAGTTTTTTTTTTGTCTGTTACGCTTCTTTATTTTTAATTCTTTTTTTTTCAAACACGCTGCAACTTTTTCACTCTTTTTTTAGTATCTGTATGGTAAGGTAAAAAAAGAAGCATTACTTCTTAATTTGGTTTTTTTCGACGTCTATAAGATTCGAGGACAAAGAAGAATCCCAGCCAGCTATGATGAGGGAGGATTTAAAAGATCATATGTTTTTGTAGGATTTTCGTTACAATATTTTTTTCAAATAAAATTTATTCAATGTTGTTTACACTATTGTTTGGGTTTATCACTATTATTATACAAATTTTAAAATTAACTGTTAGATTTGGAAAAAATTCAACTTTCTCTATTTGATACTTCGTAAATTTTTTCGTAAACACAAAATAGATAAGTAAATTAGTGAGTCTTAATGGTTTTTGGGATACCTTATTTACATTTACTGATCCTACTGTTTTTTTTCTTTTTTATTTAGCTTAGCTTGAATAATACATTAAAATTTCTAATCGTAGCGTGTAATAATCTTAAAATTTTTCACCGTAGAATTCCACGCTTTAATTTATGAGGTAACTTTTTAATTATGCTCTGTTGCTTCATTGGTATGATGCGAAAAAGCGCTAAAAAGGGTATTTGGTATTCATTAAAATTTAAATTTTATCTCGATAATTTAAGCTAGTTGACCTAAACCGACTTTTGTTTGCTCAAAATAATCAATGTTATTGTAGTTACGAAAGTTTTTTGAAAATAATAATAAAAATACATGAAGATAACAATGCGGTTAGCATTAAAAAATTTTCTGGACGAATTTAGTTTAAAATAAAACTATTCAAACGGATTTCAAAGTGTCGAGAATACGACTCTAAATTTTCAAATGTTGTTTTTAAGAGAAAAGAAAAGAAAAAAATATTTGCGAAACTAAAGTTATGAAACCATGCTAATAGTCGGAATTTCGCAAATTCAATAATCCAATAAAATTTAAATAAGAAAAAGGTTTCCTAATACGCAAAAAAAACTCGTTCAAAGCCAATCAGCGCGTCGATTCTTCTCAATAAAAAAACGTGACGTTCCATTGGGACGAAGGAAGATGAGTATAAGAAAGACGAAGGAGATTAAATTTCGTCTTCCCATGAGGATGATCAAATGAAAGCGCGTGACCCACCAAAGAAATCGTTTTTCGTCTGCCAAAGAAGAAGAAGAAGAAGGAGAGGAAGAAAAAGAATAAGAAGTCTTCATAGAAAGAAGGAAAAAAAGTCAGCACAGACGGTTACCAGTAGCAGAAAGAGCACGTGACACTATAAATGTGAGTGTTTGAGGGCAAAGGAAAGGGAAGAAGGAAAAAAGAAGACGTTTACGACTACGGCGTCGGGGACGACGAAGAAGACGTCGGGTGACGAAAGAGGATCGTTTCCCCTGCGCGCTTAACGCAGCATCAGCTTCATTACTCCGCGAGCCGGCGAGTCGATCGAGTGCTTCTACTATTGTGCGCTGTTACAATTATTTAACGTATGAATTCGCGTGTGCGCGACTATCATGATTTTTAACTTGAACTATAACCCGTAAACAAGGATTTATTATCGAGTGAAGGTGTTAACTATGACAACTTATTTTTCAAAAATGCTTCTGATCCTCTTGGCAACTGCGGCTGCTCTTTCGCTCATTCAAGGCAACTATTATTTCATTTTTACAACTATTTAATATCATAACTCTAGTTTACTATGTATCGTTAAGTTTTGGTCTCCATGGTAGAGAATGTCTTTGTTAACTTTTTTAAATTATGATAATTCTCTAATATGAAATAATGTTTTTTGAAAAAAAAAATTCGACTTTTATCAATTTAGAAAAATTTCTCTTCAAATACATTGCAAATAAAAACGTAGACAAGTATTTGATATGTGAATGATCAAACAGAATTTGCTTGATTTATCGCGTCAGCTATAAACTGTTTACTAGAAATGTACATCATCTGACGGCCTACAATGAATAAACACACATAAGCTCACTTTTTATAAGCAAAACCACTTTTTAATTTAGCTAAAGGGTGGTGTTAAAAAATTTTTTTAGTTCGAATAACATTTAGAAACACGTATTTACAATAAAAACATTGATCCAATGAGTATACTAGATTTTTTTTCAGAAAAATTTGGTTTTTTATATTATTTCGGTTTTTTGTTTAACTCGTACAACTTTTTCTTAAAACTTTGAATAGATGATCTTAAATATATTTAAAAATTTTAATAAACTAAGTATCTATTCATTCAAAAAGATTATTTTTTCACCGTCAAAAAATAGTATATTACAGTCCCGAGGGAGTCAAAAATGAGTTAGCCTTTAGCAAACCTAAATTGATGTCCGAGCCGAAGGCGAGGTCATCAAAGGTTTGCTAAAGGTTAGCTCATTTTTGCACTCCCAAGGGCTGTATACTATTTTTTCACGCTAGTAGTCAGAAAGTACAATATTCGTTTCCGGTACGAGCTCGAAAATTGTACTTTCGGGCTACTAGCGTGAAAAAGTAATCGTAGGTAAATTTCTGTAAATAGTTCCTTAAAAATAAAAAATTTTTACCAATTACATTTTTTCAATTTTTTTATAACAGTTAGCTCACTCAAAGATTCTAATTCAGAATTATAATAATATGATCATGAGAAGGATTTTAAAGTACTTTATAGTTAATACTAATAGCGCAATAGTATCAAAAAATTCGTTGGACATTATGAAAATAAGAGCTTTTTTTTTTTTATTAATTGTAGCAATTTGAATAAATGAAAAATTTATGAAAGGCAAAAGTAGAAGTTGAGTAAAGTAGAACATAAAGTTAAATATAGCGCCCTTTGTTCCGACTTCTTCTGCTGCAGCTTGCTTTCTCTCTAGAGAGGATCGACCTTACGACGCCTTGACGCTATAATACGATTTTCGGGAATTTATTTTTTGGACAAACGTATTCATTTACGTAAACTCCTGTTATTTCAATAATGGAGAAAAGATGCAAACGTCCGAATTAAAAACGTTAGAAGAGCTATGGTCAGTGTGGAGAGTCGGGTTACATCGGCCTTGCACCTGCAAATACTATTATTCCCACGCGCTTCCAAGTTCGCGCGAGCTTTTGCGATAAGCTCCGGTATAATCGTGTGTGGAAGAACGTGCAACGACGATGCGTTCTATTTTTAAATATATGCTATTTATCTGGTAATCTCGTTTAATTTTTATTTTCCTCTTTGCATAGTTTTATTGGATTCACTTTTCTCTGTTGCATAAATCATAAAACTCATTGATAAGTTTACATTCAAATTTACGTACATCGTCATATAGTTGTTTGTTAGACTGGTTTTTTTTTTTTTTTTTTTTAAACATTTTAGTTCTTGAAGCATGGAGTGACATAATTTGGTGTTACTGCATACAATAATTTTATCGATACTCTCAAAATAAAATTACAAAATTAACTTTTTTTAACCCAAGATGATAACAAGGTCGGTGCACCTAATATGGTCATGCTAAGCGCGAATAGATGCAATAGCCCAAATCAATATTTTTCAACAAATAAGGCATTATTTTGAAGCTTGATGCAAGAGCTTTAAAGTAAGACCTTAATATATGTTTGATTGTAATAGACAGGATTGGAATTCCAAGTTATTTACTAAACGTAGTTTTTTGAGACACCAAAAATTTGTGTATCTAACGTATGGCTACTTCCTCCTTTATGAATTTTATTTTGATCTATTGGTTCATTTTCGGCCCTGAAATAATTTTTACTAAAAATTAAAGAAAAAAGATAAAAATTCTGTGATTCAATATATTCTCATGAGCTGTCCCTTTAAGAAATAAGGTCCCATTAAGAAATAAAGTGAAAAAACCGTATTTAAAATCAACTTTACGAATTAAATTTTACCGAACACGGACCAAAATGTGTTCCCAAGCTTTATTTCTTGTTAAAGTATTCGAGCCTTTCCGATCATTCAGTACCAACATACCGATAATATGGTTCAAATTAAAAGGTTTGACCATACAAGGGTTGATATGAAGGAAAATTTTTTATTTGTGAAATTTGATAGAAAATGAGTTGAAAAAAAAAAATAAATAAATAAAAACGGGTTTAAAAGGTAAAAGAATCAAGCCTACTAGTCATTATTTCGATCCAATGCATCCTGTTTTATTGGCAAAGCATTAAATGCAGGCGCGCAACAACGGGGGGGGGGGGGCAGAGGTGTCAGGACACCCCCTGGGCTAGTAGACGACACCCTCTACAGTTTATTGGGGGTGTCCATGGAATTTGAAATCTCAAGCCTTAAACCTACAAAACCCTGGGCGCCCGAGTTAAACAAAAAAACTAATCAGCTATCCCTCAAGCTCTGAATCCCCAAATACCCTGGGCGCCCGAGTTCAACAAAAAAAAAAAAAAAAATCAGTTATCCCCTAGGCTCTAAACCCTCAAATACCCTGGGCGCCAGAGTTAAACAAAAAAACTAATCAGCTATCCCTTAAGTTCTAAACCCCCAAATACCCTGGGCGACCGAGTTCAACGAAAAAACTAATCAGCTATCCCCCAAGCTCTAAACCCTCAAAACCCTGGGCACCCGAGTTCAACAAAAAAACTGATCGGCTATCCCCCAAGCTCTGAATCCCCAAATACCCTGGGCACCCGAGATCAACGAAAAAACTGATCGGTTATCCCCCAAGCTCTAAACCTCCTAAAACTCTGGTTACCGAGTGGAATAATTTTAGAAGTTAAGCTCGAAGTTAAGCGTACTTTATATAATTGAATATCATGTCCATAAAAAAATGTTTTTTTTTTTTTTTTTTTTTTTTTGTTCCACAATAAGGTTGTGGATTTTATTTTCTAGTTAGAAAAAAAAATTTGTTGATAATTTTTTTTGTTGCAACAAAAAAAATTTCGTTCAATTGAACTCGGTTGGGGATTCAGAGCTTAGGGGATAGCCGATAAGTTTTTTGCTGAACTCGGACGCCCAGGGTTTTGGGGGCTTAGAGCTTGGGGGATAGCTGATTTGTTTTTTTGCTGAACTCGGTCGCCCAGGGTATTTGGGGATTCAGAGCTTGGGAGATAACTGATTAGTTTTTTTTTTGAACTCAGGCACCCAGGACGCTTAGGCATATTTAGGTTTAAGGCTTGATTTAGGATTGTACAATTTTGTTGACACCCCCTGAAAATACTAGGGGAGAGCCGTTCAGGCCGCGGTACTGAACGGACGTGTTCTTAGTTGCTCTTAGGACGACACGTGTATCTCGCGAGTAGTTTGTTTTTTCGCGACTTTTTGGCCTACTGGCCTTCGTGTGCTTACCTGCTGCTACGTTTTGCAGTTTTCGCTTGTTAGAGCGAAGACTGCTGTGAATTTGGGTTAATTGCAAAGTCTTTTGTTAGAAAGACTACCAGCATAACCTAAAATGGCCGCCCCCCCGGCTGTATTTTCAGTCCCTGTTCGTTCCTACTCTGATCCTTCTGAAGTGTGTCCAACTGACGAACAAGCAATTGTTATCCCGGTCAAGAGAGAAATTTCTTCATTTGCTTACTGTACCGAACTAAATAAATACATAAACGACGACAGCAGCTTTGGTTATATTTCAAGACTATCTGGTGATCGCCTGTGCATAGTTTTCAAAAACCCTGCGCATGCCGAAAAACTTGTGAATGAAGTCAAAAAAATTGTAGTGAACGACGAAGATGTCCCGATTAAATTTTTTGTTGCAAAGGCGGTTAAAGTGATAATTTCCAATGCCGGATACGGCATAACAAACTCGCCCATCAAGACCTTTCTCACTCGTGATTGCAAGATCCGAACATCTTCAAGTGTGTCGATATTGAAAGCCAACGTCGACCCGGATGGTGCCGTCTTCAAAAACGCTCTTAGCTTCAGGCGCATAGTTTACATACATCCGGAGGATGTGGATAAGTTACCTAAACGCCCGGTCAAATTCGCTACTCCTACACATTCTTTCCATGTTTTCTTCGACGTAGAGTCGGCTAGATGTTTTGTATGTTCTGAAACTGGGCATTATAGATCAAGCTGTCCCAATGCAGATAAAATTCAAGCTGGAAAAAATAATTTTGAAACAAAATCAAGCAGGCATGTTGACAACAAAGAGCCCGTTTGCAGCGACTCAGAAACAAAACAAACCACCGAGCATGCGCACGGTATGCTCTCTACTGAAGCAGCTTCGACAAGCTCCCCCTCTCTCTCTCCTTCAGCGCCGCTCAGCTTTTTTTTTTTTTTTTAAATCCTTGACTCGGGTTATTCCGCTGAGCGTATGTACCCGAACCTCACACCAAACAGCGCGGCTGGCAAGCCTGACCCACGCTGCGGGACCTATCTGCAATGAAATAAACTGGAAAAGATGAGCTCCAAGCGATAAACTGCATATTCATAGTATTGGTAGAGTCAAGTGTACAATATTTATAGATTAACTTACTGAATTAAACATATTGAAGAGATTATATAATTAAGATTAAATGACAATGTTATTGGCCTTAATAAAAGGACCAATGATATGACATAAATGAAGGGGATTGCTGTTGGCATACCTGAACAATGAGGCCTCATCACTGACTCCTGACCCGGCCAAACTTACAACTGTCTGATGCCTCAACTCGGCGCTCTCGACACAATCCCAGATAACGTGCCCCAAATCTTGCTGCTGGTGCCCACAAGTACATGACTGGCTGTTGACAATGTTCATCCTGAAGAGGTGAGACTTCATCCTAGTATGGGATGCCTTGATGCGGTTGATTGCTCCCAAAAGAGAACGATCAACCTGATAACCTAGAAACCAAGGGGATTTCGGAAATTCGGAAAAAAGAGCGACGTAATTTCTACCCCTATTGCCCTCAGAGTAATCAAGACAATAACGCCATGCTTCCAACAAAGTCCTACCCCTGAGAAAACCAATAACATCCCGATAATATACTCCCCCAAATTGAATGTCCTGGGCCATAAAAGAATGGCGAGCGATGAAGTCGGCCCTAGTATTACCAGGGATGTCAGCATGTCCTGGAATCCATGAGATGAAAATCTGAAAACCTTCCTTCAGAATACGATCTATGAGAGAACGAATTTGGAGAACAAAAATGTGTACATTGGACGACAAACCATCCCGCATAAGTTGAGACACAAGGGAAAGAGAATCAGAAAAAATTATTGCTCCATTAGCCGGTTTCCGAGTGAGAAAATCGTAGAGGGCCCTAATCACAGCGTAAGCTTCGCAACTAAATATAGAAGAAAAATCGTTAAGTAAGAAAGGAATTTCAGCCTCCTCAGAGGGAATATATAGACCCGCTCCAGAATAAAAGGACCCAACAGATCCATCAGTATAATATTGAAAAAAAGAGTCAAATTTGTCCCGTACAATTTGGTGGAAAGCTGCAGGAATATCCTGGGAATGACGTATAAAACTGGAAATAGATAGATCGCAACAGTCAGAAATAAAAAAAGACGAATAGGGTATGGAGAAAATAGAAACATTTCGGGTTCTAACGACTTGAACAGACTCATGTGTTAATTCAATCCATATGAGATATAAAAGACCAAAGTCCAAATCCTTCGCAGTTTTACCTAAAGTACCGTTATTTCTCATGGCCAGTTGAGATCTTATCAATTTAAATTTTGGTAATATACCATTAGAAACAACTGAAGCCCACTTAAGAACCATATTCCTGGCCATTGCCCGTCTCCTGACATGTGTAGGAGGAATCGCGGCTAAATGATGTAGCGTATTAATGGGGGTGGTGCAAAGACAAGCCAGACAAGACCGGAGTGCAGAATTTTGTAGGACTTGAATTTTATTCAATAAACTAAAGGCGGCATGATGATATAGAAAAGAACCCCAATCAATCCTGGGTCTCACCAGAGATAGAAATATCATCCTCATAGTCTGAGGGTGAGCGCCCCAATTAAAACCGCCAACAGATTTCAACATAGACACACCCTTTTGTACTTTACTGACTAAAGACTCAATATGGGGACTCCATGACGCAGCATCATCAAAGTAAACACCTAAATACTTAAAAGATGAAGAATTTGAAACAACACCATCACCCAATGCAACTGAAACGGTATTTACATCCTGCCTAATGCCAAAGACGACAAGTTTAGATTTTGAAATGGAAATAGAGAGTTTGCGGTCACGGAGCCATAGATCAATTCGACGAACAGTTTCTGACAGTCGCTCCAAGGCCATAGCAAGATTAGCAAGGGCTATATATATCGTGATATCATCAGCGAATCCAAGCAGTCTAACACCCTGAGACAAACAACCTACAATGCCTGCGATATACAGATTGAAAAGCAAAGGACTAAGACAAGAGCCCTGAGGGAGACCCTTGTTGGTAAAGCCTTCCGCAAAAACTTCACCATTGAAATATCCAAAAACCTTCCTATCCTCTATAATACGTGCTATAAATCTAACAATCCTGCCTGGAATGCCAATATCAACAAGACATCGAACTAAAGATTCTAGACATACATTGTCATAGGCACTGGCAATATCTAAGGCCATAGCCGGCATAAAATTACCTCTCGCATTCGCAAGATTAATGTCCGTATTAAATATAGCCAGACAATCACTGCAAGATCTTTCACGTCTAAAACCAAAAAAAGAGGAAGGGAGGATGTGGTTAGACTCAACCCACCACTGCATCCGGTCATTGATAATTCGCTCCATTACCTTAAGGAGAGTGCAAGCAAGTGAAATAGGACGAAAATTGTGTGAACCAGGTTTAGGAATGAAAACAACTTTAAACTCCTTCCAGGCGGAAGGGCAAGCCCCAAACTTCAAAATAGCATCATATAAACTAGCAAGCCAAGAAATCGCAACCTCAGGTAAGTGTTGAAGAACGCGGTAAGACACAAAATCAGTACCCGGAGCAGAATGCGGGCGAGCCTTACCAATCGCAGACGCAACCTCCTTATAAAGAATAGGAGAAGACATTACCGGGTCATCAGAGTCCATGTCCAGATTATCCAAAAAACCAGGCGTGTACGTGAAGGACGAAGCTATATTATCAAATGCATCGGACAAATATTTGTTATTAAGGGGGTTGTTAGAATTAACCGAACTAGGAATTGAATTATAAAATCTGCGTTTGTATCTCTTGAAGAAGCGAAAGTTATCAGCAGCCGCATTTTGAGGATTCAGGGACGCCACCTTGGAGTGGAAACCTTTCCTTGCCTCTTTCTTTAGAGTTCGATTAGTATTTCTACAAACCAAAGAATAAGCCTGAGCCAAGTCATTGTCTGCCGGATTCGCATCAAGCGCAGTAAGGGCTTCAGCCCTGAGCTTAATAGCTTTAGAGCACTCCTCGTTCCACCAGATAGCATTAGGCGGAGCGGAACGACCACGACCCCTGGACTTCTCTCCCCGAGCAACTACCTTCCCTCCGGCAAAACCTATAGAATCCAAAAGAAGACTTACAAAAAGATCATACGACCTAAGGTAGTTAAGCTCATCCAAAATCGGAAGTTCAGAAATGCCTACAGCCACGTTAGTTGTAAAGTCGGCCCAACGAACATGAGATAATTGGATAAAAGATCCCGACCTACTACGCCAAAGAGACGGTATGGAAAACTGTAAGCCACAGGGGAAGTGATCGCTAGCCATCGGGTCATCCCACCTGGAGAACTCACAATCGAATATAAAAGGAGACAATGACAAGGAAACATCAGGACAGCTAGGTTTAGAAAAAACTCTGGTGGGTCGACCGTCATTAAGTACGGAAATGTCATGAAAAGAATCAATAGCTCTAGCCAAGGCGACCCCCTGGGAGTTTTCAAGAGAACTACCCCATAAAACATGTTGTGCATTGAAGTCGCCCGAAATTACAACATTAGGATAAACAGAAAGGGAAACGAAAAACTTAACAAGAACAACATCAGATAACAAATTATTAGGAGGGTTGTAAATAGAAACTAAAGTAAGACTATGAGCGTCACTAAAACGAATACAAACAGCTATAACCTCCAAGCCCTGAGGCACAAAAGGCAACTCAACTCTATCATAATGGATGTGGTTCCTGATATAAATTAAAAGCCCACCACCTAGACCATGAGATCTATCAAGTCTGACATGATTGAAACCATTAAGAGGACGAGTTTCAACAGTATCGTTGAGCCATGTTTCAGACAGTGACAAAAAATCAACACCAGAATTGAAAGCAAAATTCTCAATCTCCCTCCATCTACTTTGAAAACCGCGAACATTCCAGAAAAAGGATAAGAAAGAGTCCATAAAAATAAAATAAAGTAAATATGTAACAGTGAAAAAGTGTAATTAAGTCAGTAAATAAATTGAAACTAGAATTAGACAATAAAATTAACGGATTGTTGCAGTTAAACTTAAGACCTCAATAAGGTAAGAAGAAACAATAGTCAGTGTAAAGAAAAACCCCGTTACAATTCAATAAGTGAATGCACTTAAAAGGATATCACATTGAAATGTAGCAGTCTAAAATTAATAAAAAAGGGAAAAAAACTCCCAAACTCTTAGATCAATTGAATGAACAATTAAACAAGAGTCGGGCCTTAGAAAGAGAAAAAACAGACTATTGTCCCTTAACTTAAACCTCCCAATGAGGCAAGCAAGAGCAACAATCAGTTATTATATTGAAATAAGTAAAAATATAATAATAAACGAGAACTAAAAGAAAAAATATAGTAGAAGGAGATAGAGAATAATTAAAATGTGATTTGAAGTGACAAAATGTAAATAAATATATAGAATTGAGTCAGATTAAAAGGAGTAAAAACAACAAATAGAAAAAAAAACAACAGAAGTAAAAATACACAGAGAGATAAAACGTGGAGTTAATAAGGCAGTAAGGGAAAAAATTAGTTGTATATTGAAATAAATAAAACAAGTATAATAGAAATAAAAATTAAATCAACAATGAATATAATAAAAGGAGAATAAAATAATCAAAATGTAATTGAAGTAAAAATATATGAATTGAATAAATAGAGTTAAATAAAGTTAAAGGGATAAAAACAACAATAAACAAATGTAAACAGACAAAACAAAACTAAAAATAGAAAAAAACAACAAAGATAAAAATAAAAAAAGGACTAGGATGAGGGATTATTCGCACGTCTATTTTTCCTCCAGGAAGACTCCTCATAAATATCAGCTTTCCTCTTACCGGGACCACGATGATGACTTGAAACAACAGATTTTCCATCGTGCAATTCCCCAGGCTTTCCAGCGGATGCACGGCCAGGTTTCGGAGGAAGCCAATCAGGATATAAAGGTTCTTCCCTTTTAGATGGACTTTCAACCTGGTCAGCCCATAGAAGATTACTTCCAACATCACCTTCAATAACAGATTGTTCCTCAGACGACTTCTCGTGTAGTTTCTGTGATAACGCGTCAAAAGCAGCTCCATCAAAAGTGTTGGTTTGAAAATTACAAGGACTAGAACGAGCCTCACTGCGTGATGATTCTGGAACATTGGTAACGGAAACAGAGGAAGCACCAACTGAAAAACCAGCAGGTCTATTACAACCCCTATTGTCCGTAATAGTCCTCCTGTCCAGAAAAGGGTTCAAGTAGTCCGAAACACCTTGAACGTTATAATCAGCCGAATTTTCCCTAAATCTCTGCTGAACAGAGAAAATAGCCTCTGCCCTAGAAATGCCCATGACCGAAATTGAGGCATTAACTTCCCTATGAAATTGGAAATGAACACAGTCTTTATCAAAGGAACAATGCATTAGGGCACAGTTAGCGCAGGGACCAGAGGGGTTATGAATATTGCAATCATCAGACAAATGGGACCCAGAACAAAAACAACACCTAGCATCCCTATCACATCTTGAGCTGCCATGACCAAAGCGTTGACACCTTCTGCATCTAAGGACCGGGGGAACAAACCTATAAATAGTCACCGGAATATGAAAAATGGAAATAATTCTAGGCAAATGGTCGACTGCTAGAACCTTGACGTCATAGGTATCCCTTACAAGAGATCTACCCTGAGAGCCGTATGTCAAACTAGAGGAAATTCTGGAGAATCTAATAATATAAGGTCTGGCTTCCTGGTTCAAATTATCCAGCAACTCCTGCTCCGTGATGTCATTCGGAATATCTCTTATGATACCTATGATAAATAAGGACTCATCCTCAATAAAAGCTCTCCAATGTTTGTCTACCGAGAAAATTTTGCTATCTACAAATTCATTAGCCTCAGCCGCAGAAGGAAAACCAATAAGATATCTAGCTGAACTCTTTCTAGAAATACTGATAAAGTTAATCCCAGCACCACGCAGCTTCTTACCTACAGTGAATCTATGTAAACAACCAAGATTTTCACCAGGCCTAACATCATATATGGACACAACAAAAGGGGCTTCAGCATTGACATCAAAACGGTTGGAAATCTGCTTACCGAAAGTAGTCTTATCATTATCATATTCATCCTGTTGACTCAGGGGTCCATACTCAGGGGACTTGCCTGTACCATCCTGGTTACCGGTCTCACGAGTCTCAACATCAACAGCAGGAGTCATGACTAGGCACAAGCAGCAAGAGGGACACCTGTGAAAAGAAAAAAGTCAAAAAGAGAAAATAAATTACCAAGAAACAACCCCCCTAATAAACAGATACTAGAATAAACAAAAAAAAACCAAGTAAGTCCTTAGGAGTGCAGGGAGGGTCAGTGATATACAGCACAAATTCAGACAAAACGGCAACACCAGGCTCGCCAGCAGCAATCCTCTTCAACCAGTCAGCAACGCAAGCCAACCTGTAATATTAATTAATAAATATCTGTCGCAATTGAAATATAAAAGAAGCGCATAAATAATAAAAAGCTGTTAAGAAATTAAGAACGCAAGACTATAAAATACAATGCATACAAAATATTACATGCCAAAGTTATCTACAGATTAAATTAAAGTTACAGTATAATAAACAAATTGCATAAATTAAATTGAAAAATGAAATAAGCAAAAGCTAGTTAAATAAATTGAATAAATCAGGCAACGGTAGAGCAATTATTTACAGATATAAAAGCAAATTATAAATCAAACAAAAATGCAATATAAATAAGCCATATAAAACAATGCTCTTGCCTAAGAGTAAATGTCAAAAAGTAAAAGCAAAAGCTTACCAAAGCAGCACACAGAAGGAAATATTCTCAGAGTCTAAATAATTGAAAAGAATTCGGCTCAGGTAAGAATTGCTTAACCCAAAACAAAACGACTATCATAAGTCTTCAAAGTAAAGTAAACACAAAAGGAATGTGAAAAATCAACAAGGGCGACCAAAGCGATAAAGGTCAAAGCAGCAGTACAATCCTAAGCCGAATTCCGATGTACAGAATGAATAAAGATTAAGATATTATACTCTAGTTGTCGAAAATATAAAGCAATTCATAAAAATAGAAAATCGGTGAAATATAACAAAGTATAGATTATATAATTATAATGAAAATTAGCTATCAAGTTTTTGAAGTAAAATAAATGTAAAAATGTTAAAGTTAGCAAAAATATTAAGTTGAAAATTCCGACGCTGACAGTATATTAATCAATGTAATAAACAAAAATTAAGTTAAATGAATAAAGCGCAAAATTAAATTAATAAAGCGTGGGTAATACAATTAAAATGTAACAAAAGAAACGCTGATTGAAATTAAACAAGTTACAAAATGTCCGCTAACAAAATCGGCAGAAAAAAACTTGACTCTACCTGAACTACAATCTTCAATGATAACCAATTGCAGCAAAATCCATACGGTCCAAAGAAATTAATCAAAGCTGTAACCAAAGAAGTTGTCGAGCGGTCAAAAGTAAAAATCCAAGCAGCGTGGCGTGAGGTTAAGAGTAAAGCTGCGCTCGAACAAAAGCGATGCGTGAACTACGACGGTTGCGAGCGTGCTCCACTATCTGAATTTGGATTTTCAGTGATGACCAATTACAGCGAAATCCATAAGAACCGAAGAAAATGATCCAAGCTGCAACCCGAGGAAATTGTCAAGCGGCCAAAAGTAAAAATCCAAGCAGCATGGCGTGAGGTTAAGAGTAAAGCTGCGCTCGAACAGAAGCGATGCGTACACTACGACGGTTGCGAACGGAATCGCCGCTCAGCTTTGCAGCAGTTGCTGCCAACAAGCAGACACCGGCGATGCAAACTTCCTTCGAACAGCTGACTCCTTCTCATAATTACGTACTGCCTTCGCTACCTTACACCTTAGGCCTCAGCCAGAACACTTCAAAAGAGCCTGAACTTTCTCTATGTTCTACTCAAACTACAAAATCTCTTGCACTTTCTGAACAGCTAACACCAACGATCAACGACGCTTTGCATTCGCTACAGCCCAACATGAATTCCAAACAGGACAACGTGAATGAGCCAGAATTGATTGCGTCTTCCAGCCAAATCACGGAAATAAAATTTAAAAGGCCACACTCCCCGTCATCACGCAGTAATTTGTCAGAGCAAGACTCACAGTCCACGCACTCGTTCAACACCTCCGGCGCTGATGTTAACGACATAATGCCATCAAAGTCGAGACGTAGTCGGAAGAACGCGTCAAAAAAAGCTCGCAAAGATACTGAGAATGATTTGATAGATCGAAGATTCACTATTAGCTCACAGCTGGAACCGGCTAGACTGCACATTGAAGCTTATCTAGCGAAATACGATCTCAACTTTGAGAGTTTTGTAGATTTGATACTTAAATCATCGCTCAGTGACACTTTGGAAAGGAAGAGTGTCGCGTCATCATACTTAAAGAAAGTCCCTGGCTTAGTCAACCTCATCAAGGAAGTTTATCCATCAGCTGCTGGAAAATCAATAAAAACCAAACTAACCAAGCTCTGCAAGGCTGTGGAAAACACTGAGTCCACAGATGAGAGTCTGTCGGACACTTCAGTCTCTTCGCTGGCTTCAGGCATCGACGAGCAAGAGACAAATTAAAAGCGAAAAAAAAAAAAAAAAACAAAACAAAACAAAACAAAACCGAAAACCGTAAAAGATCCTGAGAGAGAACTTTGATTAAAATGCCTAGTCCAACTGAACAGGCTCAATCTAAGATAGAAAGAAATATCAAGGCATTGTACTGGAACTGTAAAAGTTATGAGCAACGTAAACTTGAGATTATGAAGGTGTCTTGCAACTACGATATAATTGCCTGCGTAGAAACTTGGCTAACTGAAGACCTGAAGGCTGACCTCCCCGGGTTCATCACTATCAGGAAGGACCGCCCAGCAAATGGTGGCCCACCACGTCGTGTTCCAGAGCATCCAGAGCAGCAGAGGAGGCGAGGAGGAGGTATCATCCTCTTCATACGCAAGGAATTAGAGTTCTACGAAATCAAGGATATCGTGGTGCCGTGTCCATCGGTTGAATTACTCGGTGTTAGGATAACTAACACGAACCCAGGGTTTGATTTTTTTTTGTGTTACCGTACACCAGGTGTCACCCTCTCTCAGGGGCAATGGGATGTCATTTTTGATAACATGGGTGGTGGGAGGTTTTTGGCTGTCGGTGATTTTAATGCACACAGTACCACGTGGAATTGTAGTGTTAATGATAACAATGGCAACAGGCTGGAGGAATGCATTGACAAGTATGACGTTTTCTTGCACAATGATGATACATTCACATATGTTGAACCTCAGAGGGGTTATAAATCTAATATTGACCTTGTTTTGTCTTCCTCTGATCTGGCCAATAACATTTCCCATGAAGTTGAGGCTGACACCTGGGGTTCGGATCATTTTCCAATTACGATCGAAATCAACGTTGAAAGGTCACTGTATGAAAAAAAATCTTTTAAGTTAAAAACTAAGCGTACTGACTGGGTTAAATTTCGGGAGAAGTTGATGGACTCCCATTTTGAGTTTTTTACTAGCGAGTTCGAGTCAAAATCTCCTGCTCAGAAAATGGGCTTTTTCACGAAAATGATTACTGAATCTCTTGTTACGTCGACTCCAAGTCGGCGCCCCAGCAAGGTGCCTCGGAAGCCTAGGAATCCCGCTCCTTGGTGGGACGCCGATTGTGATAAAGTTAAGCGTCTGAGAACCGCTGCGTATAAGAGGTGGGACTTCTCGGGAACACTTGCTGATCTCTTTGAGTATAAACGCGCGTGTGCTGTTGCTAAAAAAACGTTTAAGGAAAAGAAGAGGAATAGTTTTCGCGACTTTGCCAAATCCATTAATCTCAGGACTAGCCCATCGTACGTGTGGAGGAAATGTCGGGTCTTTAAGAATAATTGGGTTAAGGTAAAAGATCCTGGTGTCCCCGAGAACTCGCAGCTCGAGCAGGCCTTTGAGGCAATAGAGAAGATCTGTCCACCGTGGGTACAAACGGACCCCTCTTGGCTTCCGGATCACGGATACAATGAGTTTTTTGAGGCTAGATTTACTTTCGCGGAGCTCAATGCAGCTCTCAGATTTAAACGCGTTGAATCGGCATCGGGTATGGATGGCATTGATTTTGACGTCATCAAACGCCTGCCGATTGAATATACCCTTCTTCTTACGGATATTTTTAGTGATATGTATCAGGTGGGTGAGTACCCCGAGGAGTGGAGGAACTCGTTCGTCCATTTGATCCCGAAGCCGGGAGGGACCGGTTTTCGACCTATTTCGTTGACTGCGTGCCTGTGCAAGTTGCTCGAGACACTTGTTAAGAACCGCTTAGAAGCTTGGGTAGAGGAGTTTGAGCTTATCCCCGAAGAACAGAGTGCTTATAGGAGAGGACGATCGGGCATTGATAATTTGACTAATCTGGTGCTGAAAATCGATGAAGCTTTCTTGTCAGGTGGGGAGGTCGTGGCGGCTTTTTTGGATGTGCAAGGCGCATTTGACAATGTTCGTCCGGACATTCTCCTCTCCAAGTTAGCTGAGATGGGATGCTCAGGTAGTATTTTGAAATTTGTGGGATTCTTGACGCTTGAGAGGACAATTTATGCAGCATGCCTGGGATTCAGGTTTAGGAAGTCATATAAGGGTGTCCCCCAAGGTGGGGTCTTGAGTCCTCTCCTATATCTCATCTACGTGTCGGGGATAACCTTAAAGCTCAAATCACACACTTGTAAGTCAAAATATGCGGATGACAAAGCGTTCTATGTAAAATGTTTGAGTACACCCAGGGCTCGTACCTGGGCCTTGGGTGCACTCGAAAATTCAGTTAACATCATCGACGAGGAGCTTTCTAAGCTCGGTCTGGAACTGTCCCCCTCCAAGTCCCGCCTTGTTCATTTTAGTCGCTCAGGCCTTAAGCCTGGATCATCTAGTATTCGGATTCGTGACGAGGTAATTTACTCGACCGACTCGGTGAAATTTCTCGGTCTTCATTTCGATTATCAATTGGAGTTTAAACTCCACGTGGAGTCAGTGCGCCAGAGATGTTCTAAGGCTCTTAATATTGTCAGATTTTTATGCGGCACTTGGTGGGGCTCTGATCCAGAAACTCTGATTGCCTTATACAAAAGTTATGTGCGCTCCATAATTGATTATGGGAGCTTTCTATACCTTGGTATTAGTCCTAAAGCCTTAGACAGGATTGAAAAAATACAGTATTCTGCCGTACGTTCGGCTTTGGGCTATAGAATTAGTACTCCGACAAATATTCTCCTGGCTGAGGCCAAGGTTACTTCCATTAAAGAAAGATCGAAGTTTCTTGGAAACTGCTACCTAGCCAAAATTTACGCGGGCTTGAATTATGACATTGTAAATAATATAAATAAGTATGCATCCGCCAGAGAGAAAAGAAAACCGAGGAAATGTCGTATTATTGGGAACTGTGTGGATGAATCTGCGAATTTCTCAAAACAGGTTGATAGGGAACGCAAATTCGGTATTTCCTGCTCGTCTATGCAGAATGCTTGCCTCTCCCTTCCGGTTAATCTTGATTTTGGTAGAATCGTTGCATCTTCTGACAATCCCAATGGGATGGTTCTTGATTACATTGGAGGAAGAGACGCGGTGTCTTTTTATACGGATGGAAGCAAGCAGACTGGGGTCGAGCTGGTAGGCGCTGCGGTGATCTCAAATGACCTCAACTTTGAGTCTAGAGTCAGCCTGGTGAGCGAGGCGTCTGTCTTCACGGCTGAGTGTCTTGCCATCAGCCTGGCTCTGGACTCGGTACTTGAAAGTGACGGGCGCAGTTTTATCGTTCTCTCGGACTCCCGTAGTGCTCTTCAGAGCCTTAGAGGGGGTCCTTTTGGTATAAAGACTAACAGGCACATTCGGGATATTAAGTCTAAATATGCCGATTTTACTGCTCGCTTCCCGGGCAAGACGATTGAATTCTTGTGGATTCCCTCTCATTCTGGGATCCGAGGGAACGATGAGGCTGATGCGGCAGCTAAGGAGGCCTGTCACACGGTGTTGCCAGACATTGAGACCATTCCCTTCTCGGATCTTTTTCAGAAATTCCGCGAACAATCTATTATATTTTCGAACGAGAGACTTAGCGAGCAAGCAAATTTTAAGGGTATAAGATACTTTGAGTCTTTTGCTGATTTGTCGAAGCGTAAGCCTTGGTTCTACAAATTAAAAATACCTCGCGAGGTCATTGTCATGACCAAACGGTGTCGAGCCAATCATTATAATTTAGCGTCATCGCTTGCGAGAGTAAATATCACCAACGATCCTTCATGCCCCTGCGGCTATGAGGAGGAAGATCTAGATCATGTTTTGTGGCAATGCTCACGATATGAGGCAGAAAGAGTGGTGTTGTATAGTGAATTGCGTGATTTGGGGTTTGTACCTCCTCTATGCTCAACCATGTTCATTGCAGGCCCGGATATTGTTGCGTGCATGGTGTTGTGTCGCTTCTTTAAGAAATGTAAATTATCGGTGTAAATTTGTAGCGCCTATTCATTTATATGTAAATAATTGTATAATTTTTGTCGTCGCAAATAAGCCTATGTAGCATAAAACGCGACGTTAAATAAACCAATAAAAAAAAAAAAAAAAAAAAAATACTAGGGGGTGTCAGGAAAAAAATTGATCAGGACACCCCCTAGCTTACATGGGTTGTTGCGCCCCTGATTAAATGGATTGACTTTCGCCATGAGGCGAAAGAAACATTCATTTTTAAGTGTTCCAAACTACTCAAAACTTCATAATTTAAATTTTTTTTACTTCTTTCTATCCTGTAGAGATGTCGCGAATTAAACATATTTAAAATATTAGAAGCTGTCACATCAGGTGCACCTACCTTTGTTAAAGTAATTTTTATGTATCACACAGAATCTACATTAGCACAAAAATCTCAATTTACTGCTAGTAAAAAAATTGATTGGTTTACGGCATTGCTGTCATTTATTTATATTTTTTTTTCTTATGATCACAACTGACATTTATTTATTTTTTATAATAATAATAATAAATTGACAATGAAATTGAAAAAAATATCAGATGTGAGCGGAGCAACTACGAGCAGTGAAGAGGAAAGCAGTTTAGAAAAATGCTGCGAGCTGGGAAGCTCATGGGCGCAGCAAAAATTGCGCTGTGAAAAGTTTACAGGACCGGTGTCGGGAGTGGCTCCTTCCGATCAGCCTGCCTGCATGGAGGCCGTCGAAATCTGTTGCAGAAAAATATTCATGGAAAATGAGTGCGACCAGGGCAAAGCTGACGCTCGGGCTGGAATCGAATGCACCCGCAGTGATACTGGACCCAGAAGAACTCCAGTGGGACTTGGAGATTTCAGACATGACTGCTGTGAGGGCTGCAAGCTGGGTATGATTTTCATTCACATCACTTATTATTATTATTTTTTTTTTTTTTGCGAGGATTCAAGAAAAGAAAAAAATTTATTTAGCGATTTTGATTGTAATTGTAAAAAAGTTTTTTTGTTTTTATGAAGGTAAATTTTTTAGTGATACATTCAATTTCAAAACTCCATTTATTCTATTATCAATTATAACAAATTTACCAATTTACCTGTTGCGTCGACTTAACAGAGTCACAGGTAACCCATTATTTTATGGAGACAAATTCAAGCGGCGCCTTGAAATCCTTCGTAGTGAAATAAATTTTATTTCTTCCATTTTTTTTTCTTCAAAACTTTGAAGAAAACCTTTGGATTGAAAATATCAGCCGTAAAAAGTAACTCTACTTCTTAATACAGCGTCCAAGTTTATTTCCGCTGTTTTGTTGTTAACTTTGTTATAAAATTAATCAATAGACCTAACATAAAACAACAAAAATAAATATAAAAAGTTTATTTTTTTCGTTAACATTGTTTCCGAAATCCTCTTAGAAATATTTTGAACGTTTCGCAAATCAGTGCAGTTTTTTAAAGTTTGTATTGGTTTGCCCTTTTATTCTGATTTTTCTTTTTAATATTAATTAAATGTTCTGTCATAAAAAAAAATCAGACATTTCAGGTTGGTTAACGTTGAAATTTATATTTTTTATCTAATTCGTTTGACTGTAACAACTATTTCCTCTTTAACATTGCCTTCCTAGTGAACATTGTTACAAATCCATTCTAAATTTTAGAGGTTCAAATAGTCGGTGTGCGTTTCGCGCGCTATATAAAGTTCTTACTATAATTTAGGTTAAAAAATTTTAAAAGTATGTGCGTACAGTCAGTTTTGTAATAATGCCACTATAAATAAAAAATAAATAAAAAAAAAAAAGTAAATTTGATTAAATAGATAAAATTACTAATGAAAAGAAGAAAACGTGAATTATTTTTGTAAAAAATTACGCAAGAAAATGACTCTTATATGTGTAGGTTAAATTCACTATACGTATACTATCACGCTACTTGTAATTTTTTGAAATTTTAATTATTAATTTACATCTTAAAGTGTTTTTTGGTAAATTTTTTATATAATTCAAGTCGGATATCTTTTGCAGACAGTAGCTCGAGTGATTGAACTATCTTTTTTTGTTACCTTAAGTGGTTTTCTTGTAACAGTAGCAGCGTTATCTACTCTATTGGAATTAACAACATTATTGACGAATCGACTATTTATTCTTTTATTAAGATTATGTGGCAGAGTGATAACTGTGAGTAATCAAATTTGCACTTATTTGCACCAAAATTTATGCTGTTGTTTCCTTATCAAATAGTTCTCCATTCGACTGTCAATACATCAAACGAACAGAATTCTCGCCATAATGGTCCAGTCCCCATCAAGTTCACGTAGTCCTTCCCAGCAGGCTGTAATAGCTGACTGATTTATTTAAACTTTTCCTGAGGCAGCACAAAAAATTATTTCATTCAAAATCTGTTAACTTATAATCTGAAAAAAACTCAGCTACTAATAAAATTGTACGATGTATTTAAATGATGAATAAATAAAGGTGATATGGTCCTGTATATTGATTTAATAATTTCAAATAAAAATTCAATAAATATAATTTTGAAACCAAGGATCGAAAATTAATTTTACGCCTTTACTATACGTATTGTATATATGTACGATTTTCTGGTTGAAAGGTTTGTCAAGAGACTTTTATTTGAGTTATTCAAACACATAATTATATCAGAACAGAGATTTTTTTTTTCATTTATTTAATGCTTACTCAGACCTTACGGCCTATACAGCAAATACAATTTAATATTCCATGTAGAGTATGTTATAAGTAATAAAAAGGTGAATAAAAAAGTAAAAGTAAAATGACAAATTTAATGTACTAGATTAACAAATTTTCAACACTGTTTTCAAAGAAAAAGAGTTCATTTGAGACAATAAATTTTTAAACAAATAGGGCACTTTATCTCTTAGCTTGGATACTTAGAGCACTAGTAGTTTTTAAAGAGAACTAGGCAGAATTATCTAACAAAATAATCAAGAAAAACTAAAAGGGGAACCCTCAATCTCTTTTTAATTCAGTATTTTAATTCGAGTCAGATTATTTAACTATGTTAAGTACAAGTTCATGGTTAAATTGAGAGATTTTATTATCATTAAAAAAGTTTAAATTTTGGCTACTTACTCCAAAGCAAAGACACTTGATAATTTTTTAGTAATAGTTCTTAATTAACATAATATTTTTTAAATACCAGTTCAGTAAAAGTGATTTCCCTCTCGTTGTAATCGTGCAGAAACGGCTACACAAAAAGACTTAATCCATTTTTTGCGCTTATCCAACATCTAGATTATCAACAACTTTCAAATATAAATGTACAACTTCACACATTAGTTTTTAAATATATCATTTTACGCCCTTTAAGTTACCTGCCATAGTTTAAAAAAAAAACTTAAGACTACATTTACTGTAATGTCAATAACAGGTAGATGAAATTGTAAGCATTTTCGTTCTAATAAATAGGACTCAGGACAAGTTTAAAGGGCAAAGGCTGTTCTTTCAAACGCTTGATACTTGGGGCACCATGGGATTCGGCTTTTTCGGATTGCTGCAATGAACCTATTACGAGTAGTACGCAATCAATAACTTCAACTAAAGTTACATACACCAGTACATCTATTACGACACCAGAAACTGACGAGCTTGACTATGAAGATATTACAGATGCAACCTATAATACATCTAGTTCAGGTTTGTCTTAAACATTAATAACTTTAAAAAAAAAAAAAAAAAAAAATGAAAATAATTTTTAGTATTAAAGTATTAACTAGTGTTAGTATCATTACCACAGTATCTGAAGACTAAAAAGATTTTCTTCGTCATCTTAAATTGTATAAAAAAAAAAAAAAAATCCTATCAAAAATACTCTATGACGTCAGTAATATAGTAGTTACTTAATGATAAATTTAAAATAAGACATGTGTACCTAATTTTGGCCACCCATGTATATGAAATATGCCCATTTCCCGGCCTAGGGTAGTTATGAATTTTTTAATAGTATTTTATTATACAAGTGCGTAAAATTGGTTTCCTCCTCGTGTGGCCGTTTTTGCACGAGCGAAGCGAGTGAAAAATGGTCACATGAGGAGGAAATCGCTTTTACACACATGTACAATACAATATTTTATCGTACTAAGTGCGTAGAGCTCGATTTTAGGTACGCCGCTTTTGGTGAGCGTGCGTAAAATCGAGCCTCTACGCACTAGTGCGATAAAATTAATTTCAAACACGGTATTTTGCTGTAAGTGATTTTCAACTATTTACTCTAATCCTTTTATTTTTTAAATGATTGGCCTAAGAAAATAATTTTGAAAACATCCGTTGGGAAAAGTAATATGCGGGTTTTATTTCTTACTGTTTAAGCATTCAGATGCACTTTTATTTTTTTTCTCACTCCTTTATAAACTGATTTGTCTCTGATTTACTAATTTAATCCTAATGTACCTGGTTTCGGTCACCGAAAGTAATTTTAAAAATTGTGTGCAAAGTACCTTTTTTTCAACCGTCAGAAAGCTTGTAAGATATACGCTATGAGTCTTGTTCATATCAAGATGGCTTTAGCTTTAAAACGATCCGAATCACGTGAAAAAATATTAAACTGGTGAGATACAGCACCAATTTGCGCTTAAGTGGACAAAATTAGGTTTGGTTACCTTAATTATTTAAAAAAAAAGTCATTTATTTATTTGTACATGTTTTAAGCTTTTTATAATTTCTTTTTAATCAAACAGTCGATTTGTGCAAGATAATGAAAGGGCTATTATGTTCGGATATATGCGTGCCAACACCCGGTTCTTATATCTGTAAATGCTATGAAGGATCGAAACTGCAGGAAGACGGAAGATCTTGTGTATCAAAAACTACTACGACCATAGCGACATCAACCACTCCTCTTAAAAAAACCACAAAGCCTCAATTAATTAAGAGTACGACAAAATTAACGACACCACTGATAACAAAGACTACAAAGCAACAACAAAAAATTACCAAACGTTCAACTCAAACAACAACTAAATTAACAACAAAAAAATCACTTACTACTAGTAAGAAGTTTACAAAAACTACGGAGAGTATAAAAACAACTAAGCTTCCGGATAAGAAGTCAAAGTCAAGAACAACCCGGTCTGCTTCTTCGGAGGACAACGAACTTACTTCAACACCTTGTCCAAACGGGTTTCGTTTTAATCCTGCTTCTGAAGACTGCGATGGTAATCTACTTTTATTATTAAAATTTGATTCCTTTAAAATTGCATTTAAAAATAATCATCAACGCGTACCATATCGAGCTTGTTACATGAATTCATCATTTGTTTTACTCATTGGCTTAATCATTAAAAATTTTCATGCAGAGACTGAACTCAAAAAATATTTATGTAGATGAATATTTAATTAAAATTTATTCATAATGATTAACACTGCAATTACATTGTATAAAAAGAGTAACTGTTTTAACAGAAGGAAAATTTAATTTCTTAAATCGAAAAGTTAAAGCTTTTTCTCTATGCTTGTTGCTTGTATTGATTACTGGCCTCTTTCTGGGGTAAAAAATTACTTTTGACCAATGCATTCTTGTTCGCGCTTTAACAATGCACTGCTTGATTGCTGCTTTTTCTGGCGCTTCTTCGAGGCAGAAATCGACGAGGGCAATGCCGTAACGACAATCAAACCCGAAGATTTTCGTTGTGAACTTGGATATCGTTGGAACTCCACTACTGAACAATGTGAAGGTAAGCGTTTACATCTTGTAAAATAGCCTTTTTTTTTTTTAATTGTTAGTGACTAATTTTTTTCATATGAGAAATTGTTATTCGCCCAGAAAAACCTAAACGATTAAAAAATAAAAAGGAAAAATTGTATGTTCCACCTAGTTTATTTATCATATGATTCGTTACTTTTATAGCAAGAACTTAATACTTCATGTTTATTTAACCTTTATGACAAAAACTATAAAGTAAAAATTTTAATATAGGCGTAAGTAGTTATCTTGAATGAAAATGACATAACTTGATTTTAGATTTCTCTAAAATTGTAATCGAACGAGTGCTTTTCAAGTTTTAGTACGTTTTATGTCTCAAAAAACGATTTCGAGAATAAACATAGCACTAAATAACTTTTTACCAATGGCTACCGTGTACTTTACCGTATGCCTAAGCCCTCCAAAAAAAAGAGCATGTAAAAACTGTTTCAATAATATTAATTTGTTGGTTCTTAAATACTCGCGACATAAATTTTCTTTAAGTTAGAAAAAGTTTAGATAGAAAAAAATTTAGTTCCGAAAAATTTTAATGCCCAGGCAACAATATTTTTAATTTAATGCTATCATTTTTTGTAAAGACGAAGACGAATGTTTGGAAAATACTCATAAATGCTTGGTAGAGTCAGAAACTTGCAGAAACTTAGTTGGTTCTTATGAGTGCGAAATCAAATGCGAATATGGATTTGTTTTTGATGGCAATTTTGGAGCATGCTTGGGTAAGAACATTCTTAATGTATTAAAAATTTTCTAATCATTATACTTACACTGATACTATTGTTCATTAACAAAAAATTAACAATTTTTACTTTTATTTCACTAAATTTTCTTATTTTCAAATGCATGTGAGAACATAAATACAGATATTTGTCAAGTATTCGTGAGTGGTAAATTATTCAACATCAAAAGGATTTATCGAACATACTAAAAAAATTATCATTATCAAACTAACTATTATTCTAATTGACATTTTATTTATTACAGTTTTGTATTTAACTAAACTTTTTTTTTAATTCTGGCTAATTAATTTTTAAACTGATCATGTTTCATGTCATTTTAATTTAAATCTGACATCGTTTCTAACGTTCTTGAAAAAATTTTTTTTTTTTTTTTAACGCATCCAAAACAAATACACCAACAGAGTTTAATAATAAATATTATAACTCTTTTCCCAAAATAAATGAAAATTATTATCGATTTTAGATTTAAATGAGTGCACTGAATTGACAAATGTTTGTTCACAAATTGACACAATTTGCGTAAACACTCTTGGAGGTTTTGAGTGTATAAACGTAAACGAGTACCAACAGCCAAATTACATTGGTAACGAAACAGATGACACAAGATCAAATGATTATGATGGTTTCGAAGAAGGTAGACGTATTATCTGTGCTAGTGGTTTGAAGTTTAATTCGACTTTAAAAAGATGCTACGGTAATTTTATTCGGTATTTTTGATGAACATCATCTGACCATTTCAAGTCATCAGCATTCAATCAAATATCGTCATCAATCATCTCTATTTTTTTCATTCAAACATTGATAGTTATAAATATTATGTATGTACTTTCTTATTTGACTTTGAAAAAACTCTTTTTTTCTTGATAACAAATTTTAATTTGAATAGGGTGTCAGAAATAATAATTTTGTAAGATATTGAGAAAAAATAAATTTTTCACTATTTTTAACTTTTATATTACTTAGATAATACTGTAGATCTGTTGAGTTCCTCAGAAATTTAATAAATCCATGTAGTTCTTAAATTAATAGTTAATTCAAATCACAAGCACGAATCATCTCACAGTAAAAACATTCTAATCAAATTTAAAAAAACAAAAGTTAAAATGGAATTAATTTGTAGACATAAACGAATGCGAACTGGAATTAAATCAGCCGGCATGTTCTCCTGGTGAGATATGCAGAAACACACTGGTAAAAAAATTATGTTTCAGATATTGCACTTTTTCATCTTAAACACAGTATTTTTTTTATTAACCTAATACAAAATTTATAACAGGGTGGCTATGACTGTATCCCTGTAGGTTGCCCGCGGGGTTTCAACATGGAAAACCAAAAGTGCCTTGATGTGGACGAGTGCGAGCAGAACTTGCACACCTGCGCGTCTCATGAATTATGTAAAAACACCAATGGTGAGAGGACAAAAAAATTATTGATTACAACAAGAAAAATGTTTAAATAAAACTATAGTTTTCTTTTGTAGGTTCATTTACCTGTGAGCTACCCAGGCCCACTAGACCGCCTCCGATAGTCGAACCACCTGCGATCTCTTGCCGCAAGGGTTACAAGGTATGTTAAGGTTGTTTTAATCAGCATTACGGTCTAATATAATTACTAATTTTTATTTAACGCTTTGAAGGCAGATAATGAAACAAAAAGATGCATTGATATAGATGGTATGTTTGTTGAATTAAATAAATTTACTGCGCACTTCTTTTAAAATTATTAACATGTCGTACTTCAATTCGGTACCAATGTTGTTAGAGTGTGTAGAAGGTCCAGGCTGCAGAGACCATGAAGTGTGTAAAAATTTGGAAGGAAGCTACGACTGTTCGCCACTTTGTGGCCCTGGTTGGTATTTTCAGTTTAAAACCAAAAGCTGCGAGGATGTAAATGGTATGATTATGTGTACAGTTATCTATTTAAAAAAGATTACAATTTAAATAATAAATCTGTATTTACAATAGAGTGCCTTTTGGGACATCATAACTGTAAACAGGTACATTAAAAATTTTTTTTTTTTACCTATTGCTTTTTGCGATGGTTGCTAAATTTATTTATAACTTTTCAGCGTACTCACTACTGCAGAAATACGAATGGTAAATTATTTTTAATGGTTTCATCAAATTAAAATTTCAATTATTGTAATTAATTTTTTTTATTCTTTGCGAAAATTTTTTCACCAATTTGTTTCTAAAGTGGACAGTTTGAAAATAAATTACGTAAATTATACAGCTTATCAAATCTTTTAAATTAATTTTAATTTATTGTAACATTCTTACACTCGTCTATATTTTCAAAAAAATGTTGATACTTTGTGTTGATTGTTTAGAAATTTGTATTTTTAAACTATGTAGCCTAGAATCGATTTCTGATGAGTAAAATTGTCAAGACAAAATTAAGTAGTTGATCTAAGTCTATTTAAGCGTTAATTATGCCTTGACGTAATATTGCAGTTATGTTGCAAACTATTCATCATTATAAAAAATTTGTTATTATTGATAAGTCCTTGATAAAGTGCCAATATATATTTGATTACAAGCAAGTCAAAATTTACCTAGCAGACAAGTCGCAAGGATAACTTTAAAAGTTATATTAAGTCTGACATTTGTCTAAAATGAAAAAAAAGTCAATTTAATCATAATAAAAACTTTTTTTTTTAGGCTCTTACAGTTGTGAAGTTCTGTCGCCCTGTCCAGCTGGATACCGGCGAAATCAGGAAGGAAATTGCCTTGACATAGATGGTTTAAATATATAAATATTACAATCGTACCGTTTTCATTAACAATGGTTTTAATTGTTTGTTTTTATTTAGAGTGCCTTGAGTCTCTGCACTCGTGTAATCGTGCATTACATCGCTACTGCGTCAACCTTGAGGTAACCTTTTTTAAACTTTTCGTGAAAAAATCTCTGAGTTGAAAATTTGTTTTATTCATTATTTGTGTTTTTTCATTTTTATTTTTCTAATTTTTAATTTCAGGGTGCCTATGAATGCATAACCCGTCTGCCTCCTTGCGCACGGGGCTTCGAGTATTCCATGCTGTCACGTCGATGTGAAGACATCGATGGTAATCAAAATAACAAGAAACAAACTAATATTTCTTATCAAGGATAATAATCTAATAATCTTTTTTTATTTAATATGTCAAAGAGTGCAGAACCGGACAGGCCACCTGTGACGTCAGGCTCAACCAGCGGTGCATCAACTTGTCTGGATCGTACCGATGCGAAGGTCCCCCGATGCCCGACCTTAGGAGTCTTCTAGCCAAGCAGAGACCAGCCTGTCCCACTGGGTTTAGCTACGATCCCACCCTTAGACAATGTTCTGGTAAGATGACGACTAAACCAGTGGAAGACCATAAGATCGTTCCTACCACTGAGATACATGGCGTTTGATCATACTCAAGGCTGATTCCTTACTGAATTGTATTTTATTAGTTTTCGGTTTCAAAAGTAGAGAGTCTTTAGAAGAATTATTTTGCTGATACTTGTGAGCGTAGATAAACTGATGGTTTTAATTTAAAAACAACATTTTTTAAAATTACATTTAAGTTATGTGATAACTTTTGGACTTTCTTTTTATAAGTTATAATATTATTTATCTAAAATATGCTTTACTACCTGATAATATTTTTTTACCTTCAAGCTATTCTATTCATGCCGAATTTTTTAAGAAAATTAAAGTTTTTTTTATTAACATTAAAACTTCCATTACGCTAGATTTTTAATATTTTTGTATAATTGGGTAACGCCCATTCCTATGTAATTTTCGCGAGTTTTTGAAAATTTTTATCAGAAGTTGAGACATTTATTTTGATAAAGTTTCGGTGCATTATAGAACTTACACTGACAGTTTATTGCAGAAAAGATAAAATTTTTTGATCATCGAAAAAAGTTAAATCCATAAAAAAGTATAAGATTCCGATGATATGTTGAATTAATTTACAATTTAAAATAAGAATATTATGGTATAATGACTTCTAATTTATAATAAAAAACATATATAAAAAAATTATCGTTTTTGATTAATTTGATACAGGTATGAAAGAAAAAAATAATTTCTCACGTTCAATGAAGACAAAGATTATGAAGATAATCTTGATAATGAAGTGAAATAAAAGAAATTCAAATTAATTATGAGAAGCTACTCAAATTCTAGAAAAATCGGTACATATTAAGTTAAATAAAACGTTTTGTTCTTTTAAGCCGAGGTTTACCCCCTTTTATTCGAATAAACTTATGAAAAAAAAATTATTGCTGATTAATAGTAATTTTATAAATAGATATTTAAAGAAATCAATCGACTGATTTAACGAGAAATTATTAAATAAATAATCGACTAGTTTTATCTACTAGCTTTATGTATTTTATTATTATTATTTTTATTTGAAAAAGTTCATGCGTACGAGGAGAGAAATTGCAATTTCTCAACAATTTTCTTTATTTAATTTTTAATAGTATCTACAATCTTTAAAAATTTTATTTTTACTACGCACGAGTTCCATAAACTTTGGAATCACTAATTATTTTAAAAAAAAATCATCATCATCATTATAAAGAAGAAATTTTCTAGGAAAGGTATTCAAGACTTTTTAATAGATTATTTTTAGTTTTTCAGATTTGCCGACCCCTCTTATTAAGCTCCAAAAACCTTGAAAAAAATTACTTTTTTAATACCATTATACATATTAATTAAGCTTATCTGCTAATTAAATTGTGCACGTGACCTCAATTTTTTTAGCTTTACATCAAATAACTTTTTCGCTTTAGCAAACGCATGTAAACTAATTTTTGCTTTGTAAATAATATAACTTAATATCCACATTTTTAATGCATCATTTAATGTTTTCAAGTTTTTTTTTTTAGTTGGTATAATATATATATATATATATTTTTTTTAAACAGACATCGATGAATGTGCTGAAAACACTCATAATTGTGGTGCCCAAAAATGCTACAATCTACCGGGCTCCTTCCAGTGTGCTAAGCTTCCTCGTCCGGTTTTAAACCGAAAAACAACAGTAAAAAGTACAACCAAATCTGGACCAGGATATAACTGCATTAAGGGTTACAAGTAATCGATCCTGATAAAATCATATTATTTTATTTAATTTTTTAAATATTTGAAACTATAGAATACTCGAATTTCGATCAATTAATCTTCATGAAACTACAGTTACTTTATTTAGAAAAAATACTTTCGGCAGTAGGGCTATACTCGAATTTATTCAAAAATATGTTGGAATACAAAATAAAACGCTATATTTTGAATCGATTCGAGTAAAAGAAAAGATTAATGTCTTTTGATTGAAATTTAAGAAAACTCAAACTTAAAATTAACAAAATTTTCTTTATCAAAGGTACAACAAAACTTTGGAAGACTGTACCGATATAGATGGTAATAATAAAGTATCTTCTTTAAAGTTTGAAAATGTTGAGAAGCTGTATTAACTTTTTATTATTTAATCAACTGATTTACCATTAGAGTGTATGGAGCTTAAGGACGCCTGCAGTAGCAATGAGTTGTGTCTGAACACGCACGGCAGCTTCCAATGCAACTGTCTTCCGGGCTATCGTCGCGACGAGCTTACTCAAGCTTGCATTGACATTAACGTTCGTATCCAAACAACTATACGTCTGTATTAAAACTAAATGTTTAAAAAAATGTTTTAATGTTTTTGAAATTGTTTACAACTTAGGAGTGCCAACTGCCAAATGACTGCCTATCAACTCAGAGATGTGACAACACAATAGGCAGCTATACATGCGTACGGTTTCTGCCCTGCGGTACAGGCTATACCTTAAACGCGGTGACTGAGATTTGCGAGGATGACAATGAGTGTGATCTCGGAACCCATGACTGCAGAGAAGGTTATCATTGTAGAAATACACTGTAAGTTTTCAATATTTGTGAGTCTAAATTTTTTTTTAAGATAGTTCTGCTTTAAGAACTCGATACCTCTTGCAAGAATCGAGAAAAATATAAAAACTCGATTAAACATTCTTCAAAAAAAAAAAAAAAAAAAAAAAAATTAATAAATATTTTTTTCTTTTAAACAAATATTTTCTATATATTATTATTTAAATTATTTTAAGACGTAATTTTTTATTTAATATAGAGGAAGCTTCAGGTGTGACAGAAACCGACCGGGAGGCAGGTATACTACAAGGAAGCCAAACGTTTGGAGCACGACTGTAGCCTCCTACATAACTGCGCGGTAAATTAGATAGACTCTAAAAAATTTTAATTCAATTTATGTATGTAATTGCAGGTCTGTCTGTGTGTTTGTTAGCTAATAACTTAAGAACAGATACGCATGTTTTAATGCGATTTGAGTTACTTACTCACTTTTGACTCCAGAATAAAAATAAGCTACATGAGATTAGACGAAAAAATTTACTCTGTTCAAAAAATTTGAAAAATTGAATTTCGTACATACCTTTTTCTTTGATTTCGAATAATCTATAACTTTTTTGTATTTCTTGATTACAAATAGTTAGAAAAGCCCGCCCCTTTAAACTTCAACGAAAAATCTCTTTTGCAAAATATAAATGTAAAAAGAGCGCGAAATTATATGATTAGATTAAAAATATAGTTCGAATTTTGTAAGACATCTTATATTATCAACTTATTTATATTATCAACTAAATTAAACTTTTCTAAAATAAACTTGTATTTAATAATCATTAGCTCAAAATTTACTTTTTTTATTCAGAGTATAAGCATTAAGTATGCTGTAAGAGTTCTATTAGAAAAATTTATGTAAGTTAGATTTATACAAGTTGAATTATGAACTAAATGCAACTTGTATATAAAAATAGCAGTCGCAGGTATCTGCTAGTTCTATTATAACCAGGCTTTACTGTATTTCCGTTCTGATGGTTAAATATTTCTTATTTTGGTTTCAAATAAAAACTAGTTTTGACCATTGCAGCACTACGAGTTCTACCACTGCGAGACCTTTGATGACCAAAGAATCTAGATTCTCAAATGCTACTACGGTTAAGCCAAATTTTTCGATAAAAATGCCTGTTACAACGACATGGTCACCAGTATATACAAACATTACTCCTATCACCACCGAAAATGTACCTACTGTGGGCTCTTTAATTCCGACTGTTCAAACACCTAATCCAAGAGTGAAATATGCACCAAGGTATTTAAATTTTTCTAAAATTAAGAATGAAATAAAGATTTTTTGGATATTTTTTCGAATTCACTTGTAGATGCTAGCCTTCACTAGAATTAGCTTACAATAAAATTAAAATAAGTTTTTCTTTTTATATATAGATCCAGAGGAAGTTGCCCCCTAGGATACGAAAGTAATATACAGGGTCAGTGTATAGATATTAACGAATGCCTTAGAAATTTAAATATGTGCGGGAATCAACGTTGTATCAACTCCATTGGTTCATTTAGGTTAGTTTAAAATATTTATAATTAAATAATTTTATCTCAAGTATACCTATAATTGGATGTTTTTTTAGTTGCGAGCCACGAATTAATTGCGGCGCCGGATACACACCCGATCAGGCCACAGGAAAATGCATAGATGTCGACGGTTAGACTATGAAAAATAGCTATTTTTTTACTTTTGCTACTATTCAATGAGTATAAAATCAATAAAGGAGTAAAAATTTTAAATTATTCATATAAAATAAAGAAATGCAGAAAATTATATTTCAAGTTAATTCATCAAATTTTCGTAAAAACTTAAAATGTTTAGTTTTTCCTCTGTAATCAGCTGTTAAAATTTAACTGGTATTAATTATTAAGTAATATTAGCTGTATAAGGATAATAATGTTTTTCAGAGTGCGCTGAAGGCACCCATAAATGTGGACCCCGACAAACATGCGAGAACAAATTAGGAGGCTACGTTTGTTATTGTCCGCCAGGTATGAAAGCCACCATTAAAATATTAAAATTAACTAGGTAACCTAGTTAACTATAGTTGAATTATTAAACTGAAAGGCTCTCTTTCAAAATATGTCAAACTTATAAACTAAAAAAATATATAAATACAAACCATAGCAAAGTTAAAATTTTTTTTCCAATTTTCAACGACATGACAAAAACAAACATAGGTTTTGAGATTGGTGGCAATAACTCAATGGAATGCGTTGATGTTAATGTAAGTTCATTATAGACTTTAAATTATACTTAAAATTTTTCTTCTCGTGATTACATATCAATACTATTTCCTTTAGGAATGCACGCGAGTACTTTCGGGTAGAATTTGCGGTCTGCCAGGCAACGGCAAATGCGTGAACACCATTGGTAATGACACTATTAATATACAATATCAGTTACTACATTTGATTAAGAAAATAAAAAAATATTTTTAATTAAGGCTCCTACAGATGTGTGTGCGAATCTGGTTTTGAAAATGACCCTAAAACCGGTGGATGCATTGACAAAGACGAATGCCAGAACCCGAACCAATGCCAACACGAGTGCTACAATACCTGGTACGCATAAGAAAATTTGTATAATAAAATTGATGAATTTAATACATTTGTTAAATTTAACGACTCCCTAACTAAATATAACACAGGGGAAGCTATCGATGCTCCTGTCAGTATGGCTACACTCTCAGGTCAGACAATCGAACCTGCGAAGATATCGAGTGAGTGAAATTTCTTATG
Organism: Encarsia formosa; assembly: GCA_038277355.1. Lineage (NCBI taxonomy): Eukaryota > Metazoa > Arthropoda > Insecta > Hymenoptera > Aphelinidae > Encarsia > Encarsia formosa. Next base: position 13,111,048 of record CM076187.1, on the reverse strand, counting down.
ATTTTACAAAACTTACCTTCTCAAATTATCATACAATTATTTACTCTCTTTTTTAGCGAGTGTCAGCGATTCAAAGATAACAACCTTTGCGTCGGAATTTGCGACAACACTCCGGGAAGTTACGCCTGCCGCTGTCCAGATGGTTACATCCTCGGCGATGACGGTCGCACCTGTCAGGGTTCGTTAGAATTATATGAATTAACTTTTTTTAACCTTGATTACTAGAAATCTTTTTTGAGTAAAAAAAAAAAAAAATTGATTCAAGTTCAACCGATTTCATTTTGAATTCAATAACGGGTCTGTCCGTATAAAAACGAACCTCAGAGTAAAAAATTAAATAATGAAAAATATATATATAAACAGTTTTTTCTGGTCAGTAATTATATGTAGTTTCTGGAACTATATTGGTTCTACCAATTTTTTTTTTTAATTTCAAATTTTTTAGCCTGTTGACGAATCTATGAACACCACCGGCCTGACTTGTGTGATTCAAGCGAAAAGTTGGTAGCACTGTTAATCGTTCGATGTCAACAAAGATTTATAAGTTATGTTTCACTCTTTAGAATGAAGTGTGATTGAGCTCCCAGCAAAGTTTCAATTTGTTTCGGTAATTACAGAAATTTTTGTGCTGTGGTAAAGATCCTTATTTCTCTGTAACACCCGGAACGCTAAAAAAGGGTATTGTTTGTATAGTGACTTGAGTTTTTAATATTTTTACTCAGCTTCTTGTTTACAAAGCTACCTTAAGATAACTAATCCCCCCTACTGTAGAAAAAATTTTTGAGACTCCTCTTTCCGAAAAAATGCGTTCCGGGTGTTACATGTCACGGACGTCGCTGTTAAAGTACACTTGAATCTTTCAGAATTAATACATTATTTAATCAGAAAAAAGTATAATATTACTAAAGCATTAAAAAGAAACAATACAGATATCTTTTTTTTTTTTTTTTCACTTTTAAACGTATTTTACAGCATTGGTCTTTTTGCCTCTGTTTAATCTTTTGGACTTATTTGTTCGATGAAAATTTTTTTTTTCATATTTTTCAGCTAAAAATAAGTCGAAAATGTAAGTGGACTTTTTTTCGTAAAGTCAATAGTTTTCGAGAAAAAAATCATCAAAGTTTAAAAAAACTTATACTCCGGCCGCCATGGTAGGCTCGACTGATTTTCTACAGATGCACGATTTTTTGAAACTTTGATGATTTTTTTCTCGAAAACTATTGACTTTTCAAAAAAAAGTCCCCTCACATTTTCAACTTATTTTTAGCTGAAAAATATAAAAAAAATTTTTTTTTCATCGAAAAAATGATTTTTTTACTTTGTTATTTGTTTAAATAATTGTAAACAAATTTTTCGAACGTCCACCCTCGAAATTCTTCATTAGGAGGTCAAAATACATCTTTTAATCCTGGGTGGATCGCTGACCGCTATCGGGTCACGAAAACCCCTACGGCGCCCTGACTATAAAGAAAGAATCAGAGATAAAGAAAGACGAAAGAAGAAAAAATTACTTTTAAAATAAGATTCAGTTGAATTAAATGAGATAAAATATTAAAAAATACATTCATAGTTATCAATTTGATTATTAGATCTTATATTATCAAAGATTTTAATTTATGTAGTATTATAAAAATGTTTATATTATAAGCCCGTTAAAAATGTAAAATCTTCAAAAAATAAAGATTTTTTCTTAAATAAATTGCTTCAGAGTTTTTCAATAGATGATTATTAATTTAATAGTATTAAATATGCATCAGAAATCATTTTTTCAGTGTCCTACAAGAAATTTATTCGTACGCGTAACACCCGGAACAAATTCGTGTAACACCCGGAACATATTGATAAATCTTTATTAAGTAAAAAAAATGAAAAATACTAAAACTTTTATAAGAGCGTAAAAGTTTCAAGACTTAACTTTAACATGAATTTTTTTCAGAACTGCATCATTTCATAATTCGCTGAGTTCTTGTATTCTTACCGGTAACATCAGAACCACTTCTGTTTTCAGTAACGCCCGGAACGTTTGCATTGAATTTTTAGAAAAATGAAAGATGTGAAAAATTTTTGAATGACATGAAAATTTTCTAAAAAAAAAGTACTTCCTTTTAGTATCAAATTTTTTTTTTTTTTTAGTATTGTATGTTCATAAATATTTGAAATACTGTGCACGATGTAACACCCGTCACGTACGGACAGACCCTAACTTGTGAATTTAAGCTCGGTAGACTGTGAGAAAAGATCAATTATAGTTGAACTCTTGAAACGGCCTTGGCCCTTGACACGTTGAGCAATTTTATGAACTTTAATTGACCTTGTAATACTTGGAGCAAGCTCTTTATGATATTAACGCATTAAAACTCTAAATTAACATTGAAAAAGCTTTATCAAGTTAATACGGCAAAATTTAACTCTTTCTGTTTTTATAGATATCGATGAGTGCGTTACAAAGAACGTTTGCACAGCTACTGGCGAGACGTGCCAAAATCTAAGAGGTCCCGTATTATAAATTTTATCTAATAATTAATGTTAGAAAATTATACTAATAGTATATTTTTTTTTTTTTTTTTTTTTAGGTAGCTATAGGTGCAACAGAATTAATTGTCCTTCTGGATATATTCAAGATCAACAAAGAAAAAAGTATGCCAAATCAAGTAAACTAATTTAAACTTTAAAATTTTTTGTGCGTGTAAATTGCTAAATTGGAGTGTGTAATTCAATATGTATCAGTATAACGGAAGCAATTGCTTTACGCACATAATTAAAATTTTTGTTTTTTAATTAACTAGAAGTTCATTGAATTGGAAAAAGCAGTTCAATTCGTGCTAAACGGAGTAAAAACTTTTTGTTTTGTTTTTGTTTTCAGTATTAATTGAATCATCATAATTAAATAAGCAGACTGCAAATAATAAAATTCTTCATGCAAATAAAAAAGCAAAAATTCTAGTAAAGATTTAGACTATAGTTCAACAATTTTATTGTCTTGGTTACTCTAACAACTTCAAAGAATTTGAAAAAATATCATCAATCGACCCTGAAATTAAACTACTGAATTCCCGAATATTTTTTGAATTTGAGTGAGCTTTTACAAAGTTTAAAGTTTAATTTTATTAAAGATTTAAATATATTTCAAGTAGTTTTACATTAAGTTTGATCTGAAAAAAACTGTTTTCAGTCGCTGCGTACGAGAGAACCTATTCTGTTCGGTACACGATAAGGCCTGCTTTCAGCGTCCGGCTCACTACACCTACAACTATATAAGCATAGTGTCAATGTACCCGATCCCTGTTACGACTGGCCAGGTGGAGCTTTTTACGATGCGTGGTTCTTACAATCTTCCTGGCTCATCTGTGCACTTCAATCTGGCCTTCATTCGGGCTATGGCGCCTCCTCATGTTAAACCCGCGACCGAGGATACTTTTGCCCTGCGACGACCGTTTGCTTCTCAGGCAATTCTCGTCATGACCAAAAGCATACAGGGACCCCAAGACATCGAGCTCGAGTTCTCCATGGAAATTTACGGACCGAACGGCGACTTTGCTGGCAGCGCTATCGCCAAGATTTACATTATCGTCACCCAATACGAGTTTTGAAAAGAGTTACGGTTTTTTTCATTAACTCGGAAACTTTTTTAAACTGCTTGAACTATTTATATTTTAATTATCATTTTAGATATGACTTAATTATAGATAAAGAAAAAAAAATTATAGATTATTAACAATAGCAACTTTTCAAAGAGACAATTGCGAAGGAACGTTTTATTGAAAAATAAAAATATTATACTATTCTGATACTTATTATTTCATAAATTTATTTGTTGTAACTTTTTAAATTGAATTTATTTTTAAGAGTTCTGAATTTGCGTAGAATGCGAAAAAAAAACCCTAAGTGTACTTAAAATTAAATTCTAAAGAGAAAAAATGATAATGAACGAATAAAGTAATAACAAAAAAAAAGAAAAGAGCTGATAGATAAGCATCAAAATATTTTACAATAAAATTAATAGCGGTAGAAAAACTTTATAAATAACTGAAATTAAACTGTTTGTAACAGCTTGTAACAGCTACATTTAATTTCTTTAAAGAAAAAAAAACTTATACATTCCAAGTTTAAAATTTATTTTAACTGGTAATGTTTTTTTCTTGAAAAAAAAGAACGAAAATCATTTTATTCTTTTCCATCTATGAAATATAAACTGTAAAAAAATACTCCATATTTTTGTTTTTTATATGATGTACACCAAGCGGACAACTTAACATTTCGCTGTTTGAATTTGCCACTCAAAGAAGATGGCCGACGACCCCCAAATTTTTATGGAGTGCCAACCGTGCTAAAGGAAAAAAAAAATATATTGTGATTTAGGTTGTCTCTACCTAGCTTTGTACACTACTACAACACTACTAAATAATCTATCCTCAAGCCGTAATTATCATTACCTATCAACCGTACTTGAATCACGACTCGCAAATTATTAATATGTATTTTTTTTCCTGTAGCACGGTTGGCACCCCATAAAAATTTGGGGGTCATCGGCCATCTTCTTTGAGTGGCGAATTCAAACAGCGAAATGTTAAGTTGTCCGCTTGGTGTACCTACTATGGACAAACATATTTAATTTATATTTATATAAAACAATGTGATAAAAATTACAGTAAAGTTTAAATTGTACTTAGCTCAAAATCTAGTTTAATATAAAACAAAAAAATGTATTAATTTTATAATTGTTTCGTAAAATGAAAGATTACACAAAACCTATTTATTTTCAAATGTTTCAAAAAATTGATAAATTTTTTATAATGTATATTCGCGACGAAAATAAAAAATATTTACAAATAAATTGCATGTTTACACATCATTTTGAAACTGAACAAATCAGAATTTGGTGTTTAAGAATAAAAAAGTGAAAATTAAAAAAAAAATTGTTTACCCCATTGCAAGTATCCTCGGTGAAATCACCGATGAATTCATCGGTGAATTCATCGGTGAAATCCTCGGTGAAATCCTCGCTTTTTGCGGTGAAATCCTCGGTGAATTCCTCGCTTTTTGCGGTGAAATCCTCGGTGAATCTTAACAGTAAAATCCTCGGCAAAATCTTCGGCATTTTAACGGGATCGAAAACGAAGGGGTCAGGGCGGACACCTGGTGCAACTGGAGATACGTACGCCTTGGAGATGACTTCCCCAGGAAGTTTCGACTCCGGATGGGTCAGGACGAGCACCTGGTGCACCTGGCGATACTTACGCCTTCGAGATGATTTCCCCAGGAAGTTTCGACTCTGCATGGGTCAGGGCGGACATCTGGTGCACCTGGTGATACTTGCACCTTGGAGATGACTTCCCCAGGAAGTTTTGACTCCGGATGGATCAGGGCGAGCACCTGGTGCACCTGGCGATACTTACGCCTTAGAGATGACTTCCCCAGGAAGTTCCGACTCCTGTTGGGTCAGGGCGGACACCTGGTGCCCCTGGTGATACTAACGCCTTGGAGATGATTTCCTCAGGAAGTTCCGACTCCAGATGGGTCAGGGCGGACATCGAGTGCACCTGGCGATACGTAAGGCTTGGGGATGAACTCCCCAGGAAGTTTTGACTCCGGATGGATCAGGGCGGACACCTGGTGCCCCTGGTGATACTTACGGCTTGGAGATGATTTCCCCAGGAAGTTTAGACTCCAAAGAGACCTGGGTGGACACCTGGTGCCACTGGTATTAATTACGCCTTGGAGATGATTTCCCAAGGAAGTTAGGACTTCGGAAGGGTCAGGGCGGACACCTGGTGCACCTGGTGATACTGACACCTTGGAGATGATTTTCCCCAGGAAGTTTTGACTTCGGAGGGTCAGGGCAAACACCTGGTGCATCTGGTGATACGCCTTGGAGATGATTTCCCCAGGAAGTTTGGACTCCGCATGGGTCAGGGTGGACATCTGGTGCACCTGGTGATACTTACACCTTGGAGATGATTTCTTCGGGAAGTTTTGACTACAAATGGGCCAGGGTGGACACCTGGTGCAACTGGTATTAATTACGCCTTGGAGATTATTTCCCCAGGAAGTTTGGACTTCGGAGGGGTGAGGGCGGACACCTGGTGCACCTGGTGATTCTTACGCCTTGGAGATGATTTCCCTAGGAAGTTAGGACTTTGGAGGAGACAGGGTGGACACCTGGTGCACCTGGTGATACTTACAACTTCGAGATGTTTTTTCAGGAAATTTCAACTACGTAGGAGTCAGGGAAAATACTTGGTGTGCCCGGTAATAACTACACTCTGAAGATGCTATCCAAATCGTCAACTTGATGATGTGAACCCACTGGGATCAAAACTTCCGGAGAAAATCATTTTCGAGGCGTAAGTATCACCAGGTGCCCCGAGTGTCCATCCTGGCCCCTCCGGAGTTCAGACTTCCTGGGGAAATCATCTCGAAGGCGTAAGTATCGCCAGGTGCACCAGGTGCTCACCCTGATTCCTCTGGAGTCAAAACTTCCTGGGGAAATCATCTCCAAGGCGTAAGTATCACCAGGTGCACCAGATGTCCACCCTGACCCATGCGGAGTCGAAACTTCCTGGGGAAATCATCTCCAAGGTGTAAGTATCACCAGGTGCACCAGATGTCCGCCCTGACCCATCCGGAGTCAAAACTTCCTGGGGAAATCATCTCCAAGGCGTACGTATCACCAGTTGCACCAGGTGTCCGCCCTGACCCCTTCGTTTTCGATCCCGTTAAAATGCCGAGGATTTTACTGTTAAGATTCACCGAGGATTTCACCGCAAAAAGCGAGGAATTCACCGAGGATTTCACCGCAAAAAGCGAGGATTTCACCGAGGATTTCACCGATTAATTCACCGATGAATTCATCGGTGATTTCACCGAGGATACTTGCAATGGGGTAAAATTTTAAGTCCGGAATTTTGGATAGTACCGTAAATTTCAATCACAGTGGCGCCCTCTTTATTTATTATAAAATCACACTTTCGACCCCGAAAAAATACTCTAAATTTAGTTAACCACTTTAGTTATTACAAAGGTCGTAACTTGGATGTGGAGAGCACAAGTAAACTTGAGGGTAGCAATAAAAAATCTTGATTATTTCCTTAAAACTAGCTCAAAAATCACATCAAGTGGGCCGTTTGAAACGTTCAAAAGTGGTTTGGCATCCTCAGGAAAATATTGAGTTATCACGCATAAAATAGTATATTATAGTACGGGTGCAGCATCGTCACCGGGGCGGTTTTAAGGACCCGAGTGCGTAGCGAAGCGGAGCACGAGGTCCTTAATAAGCCCTGGTGACGTGCTGCACTCGTATTATATACTATTTTATAGTACGAGTCGCCGAAAACACGCATCAAAGATTTGATTTTGTGGTTAGGGTGACCAGGAGTACTATAAAAATGTACTTTACTTGTTTTATCAATTGCAAAGCGTAGATTTTATTGAAAAGCTTTTCTTTCCTGTCACTTAACGCCTTATTTAAGATATATCTTAAGCTTTGGTGAGACTTCTGATCAGAGTTCATACGACGAAACTGAAGAAGATTAGTTTTACAGAAAATAATTTTTTTAATGAGATAAATAACGAAATCACTGACGATCCATATCAAAAACTTAAAGATTTCATAGGCAATGATGATGCTATTCTTGTAAATATTACTATCAGAAAATCTGATATCTTAAAATTTGTTTAAAAATTTATCTAGTTTACGGTATCAACCAATCAGGTATAAGGTATTTGCCACTATGACGTCATGAGTAAAATTATTGACGAATACTGGAGCCAAAACAAACTATACATAGATATACTCTACATGGAAGCTAAGTTTCAGCGCTCATTACATGTATATCTATATGTAATTTGTTTTGACTCCAGTGTTCGTCAATTTTTTTACTCATGACGTCATAGTGGCAAATACCTTATAGCAGACATGTTGTAGATGACTAATTGTATGCTTCAGAAAAATATTTTTCCCTGTACGAGGTATAAAGTAGACAAATTATTTAATGTTAAAGATGATATTGAATACCATGCAATTTGTCCTCGGTGTGATTAATAAGTATCCACATTCCGACCAGAGACAAAAACTGTTACTTGTAGCGATTATAATAATACAATAGATTTAAATGATCCAACATATAATGATTTTTTTGTTATATTTAAAATTAAAAACATTATTAGGCGTCTAATTTTAGAAAACTATGAATATTTTAATTGTCCGGGGAATAACCGACTCGAAGTACCAGAAGGACGAGAGCGGCTTCTTCTTCAGTTTTGTATTTTAGTTGAGTGAGTGATAATGGCAATGAGAGAATGAAGCGTGATTTTATTATTTCAATAAATAAATTCTTTATTAACAAATAAATTATAAGTGTAGTTTTACATAAAATTATCAAAGTAAAAGTTTAATTGACCAACATGCTTGACGTTTCGTTTTCAAGTGAAGAAAAAAAAAAATAGTTACGCTAACAAAAAGAATCGCCTCGAACCTGAAGTCACGCGCATTCAAGCGGCGGTTAGCAAGTGTGTTCTATCAATAGGGTAAAATGGGGTAATCGTGCCAGTGGGGTAATCGGACCGTTTCTTTTTATTTTTTATAGTATTCCTGGTCACTCTATCGAATCTTTGATGCGTGTTTTCGGTGATTCGTACTATAAAATGTACAGCACGTCACCAGGGCTTATAAAGGACCTCGTGCTTCGCTACGCACTCGGGTCCTTAAAACCACCCCGGTGACGATGCTGCACCCGTACTATAATATACTATATTAAAAATTATAAAAAAGTAATAATAATAATAATAATAATAATAATAATAATAATAATAATAAAAATAAACGGTCCGATTACCCCACCCTAGCCTAGTAGAGAGAACACACTTGTAAATAGTATAAAATTATAAATTAACTTAACAGTTTGGGTATTTTCCGAACATACCACCCGCCTCATCCAGGGGATGAAATCATAGTAAATAAATTTTATAACAAATAGTATATTATTCCCGCAAGCGAGATGGTTCGATTTGGCCTCCGAGAGGTTTGCGACCCGAGCCGAAGGCGAGGGTTGCAACGAGGAGGCTAAATCGAACCCTCGAGCCTAAGGGAAATATACTATTTTTCGTCCTTCTAACCGAAAACAAGGGGCGAAGTTCCGATTTTGAGGTTAGAGGGACGAAAAAATATTTCATTTTCAAGCAGAAAAAACCTGCAACTACAGATCGCTTAATACATATTTTAACAAAATTTGTCAATAATTGTTTAACTAACACAAACAAAAATCTTTCGTTCTTACACTTAGTAAACTAACAAAACAAAATTAAATGTTTTTTCAAAGGCTAGTTGCCGCCCGCCATGACGACTTACACTAGGTATCTAGCGTACATTTTTTTTTTTTTTTTTTTTTTTACAGTCATTTGAATCACCGTTTAAGTTAACATAAATACCGCCCGCCGTGGCGATTTACAGTATACAAATTGAGTTTTTATCGGTGAGTCAAAAGATTAAGCCTGAAGACTTTCAATCTGACCTACGGATTAGACACCTCTTCGATTACTGGGACTGGCAAAAAGTATAGTTTGTGTATCGGACCGTAAACTCGCCGGTAGCTATCTTAATTAAAACCACGCGGACGTTACCGTCAGGCCGTGTGTTTGTATTAATTTTATGTGAGTAAGAGGCCATTTAGTTGGAGAGGGGGGGAGGGGTATTTTCATCGTTGACAAGAACTAACGAGCCGAGTTTGTTGTTCTCGCTAGGATCGCACCAACGGGTACGAACCTGCAGAGTCGATAAGTACTCGGCTTTCCAGCGATGCTAAAAATCATCACGCATTCGGTTAAGCAAATCGTAACGTTTCGAGGGGGTGAGATTGAAGTCGTCTGTCCCGGACTCTGGGACTACTGTCAAAGCGTGGCTGACGAGAAAGTGACCAGAAGTCAAAGGAGCTATATCTTCGGGGTGATTGCTGATATCTATCAATAGGAGCAAGCCTCGATTTGACACAGAAGTGTCGTTATCTCTTCAAACGTAAGAGTCGAGTTGCCAATAACGCGTTTCAAGTGATGTTTGGTAGATTTCACCGCGGCTTCCCAAATTCCACCCATGTAAAGGGCAGAAGGGGGGTATGAAGGTCCATTCCGTACCATCTTTAGACAAAGAGATGCAAGCATCCTTATAAAATTCGGAGGCTTCGTTAAACATCTTACGAAGCTCCTTATCGGCTCCGTGAAAATTTGTGCCATTATCACTGGCTTATGTCTGTAGATAACCACGTCTAGATATTGTATGGCGAAAAGCAGCAAGAAGAAGGAACCCTGGAGTCGTTAAGTCCTAAACGGCTTCTAGATGTACGGCTTTAGTTGCCAAGCACACAAATACACAAATGTAATCATTGTATGCTTTATGTCCACGACACTTAGTTGCACGCAGTATTATGGGGCCCGCGTAATCAACGCCCGAAGCCAAAAATGGTGGGCTGGAGTTAACTCTGAATTCGGGCAGGTTACCCATGATTTGGGTAAGAGTTCTTGCTGCAAATCGAGCACAGACAGCACACTCACTGTAAATTTGTTTTGCGAGGATTTGTACGTGTGTGATCCAGTATCTCCTGACGGCGTGGCTCACGGAAGGCTGAGGTCCACCGTGCCAAGTTTTGATATGCGAATCGGGCATAATCAAATATGAAAGTCGAGAATCTTTGCTCAAAATGACAGGGTGCTTCACATGAAAACTCAGATTCGCACGTTGGAGTCGACCACCAACTTGCAGCATCCCTTGGTCGTCAAGAAAAGGTCTTAATGACCGAATAGGCGAACCGACTGAGAGTTTTTTGTTTTTACGAAGCGCGTCAATCTCGGTCGAAAAAACTGACGTTTAGATTTCAAATACGATTCGTGGGTTTACATTTCTGAAAATCTTCCTTGCTGTCGGAAAGCGAAGTTTCTTATGCATATCGAGTCGAACGATCGAGTTTTTGCATCAAAATGTAAACAAAGAATTCATCCCCCAGTGGTAAATGGGTTTTTTGAGCGTTCGAAAGGCTCGAATCGACTGGCGGAATGCGTCAAGCAGCCGCTTGATTTCACCAGGGGATGATTTTGCAATTTGTTCAATCTCGAACAAGTTTTTCATATGGAAAGCCGACATGATCCGCGGGTTACCATAACGCGAATTTAAGTCCTCCCACACGCCCTTGAACGCGTTTGAGGTATTTGACGAATAACAGCTTTTGCAGCAGACGATGTCGCAGTTCTAGTCGTAGTTACCGAAGTTGATTCAGCAGTTGTACCGGAAATCGATATTTGGGGTTGTTGTTTCGCAATTACGGACTCTAACACACCGACGTGTTCCGAATAGATGAGTTCAGTGGTACTGAACAAATCATCTTGGCTGTAAACCGAATCTTCAAACTCGGGGTAACGTGCGAGCGCGTGATGATTTTTCTTAAAAGTATCCCAGTAATCGACAATAATGTCTAACCTTGCCCAGATAACCAGCTGTGACGTTTTCTTTCTTAGCTTTAGTGTGTTAACGATAAAGTTCGCAATTTATTTCGCGATATTTTCTGATCAACGAGAAGCTCATCAAAAGTTAGACATTTTAAAATTTATACAATAATTGTCAAAAAATTAAAGTTGTTTAAAAATTTGATCATATAAATAAAATTACAAAAGGAATCCATTGTAACGTACGCGCAGCTGAAAATGAAAATTTTTTGTTTTGATATTTTTATTTTCCTCTTTAGTAAAATTTTTCCCGATTTTTGTCGCTTAAACCTCCAGAAAACTCGGAGAAAGCAGGTACGGGGAAACACATGACCTTTTTATGGCTTGCAGTCGCTCTCGTCAGCGCTCATCCGGCCCTTTATTGCTTCAGCATGAGGCACTTGAGTTTTTCCGTTGAGAAAAACGTTTCAACAAGTAGCCTTTGTATCTAGAACTGATCTCTAAAATTTCGAATAAGCGGAACAAGCACTTTTTAAAATATCTCTCATAAATAAAAGATTTTCGAAAATGAGTTCCAATTTTTGTAACTTCCATCACGGCTACTTTCTCATTTGTCGTGAACGTTTTCAATATACTTGAAATTTTATATAGTGATTATATTTAGGTTAAGCTTCATAATTAAACAAAAAAAATATTACACTTGAGGGTTGGTTTCAAAGAAATAACCTTCTCATAGCGTCAAAATGTAACGTCCGTCACGTATGGAATTGCTCACCGAACTCTGTTGAATTAAATTAAAATTTTTAGTTATTTCAAAGAAATTTAAAAACAGATTTAAATTCAGTTTTTTTTTTTTTTTCAATTGATCAAATATTTTAAGTCTAAAAGTTGGTTGAGTTTTCACTTTTTAGTTTTTGATTTCATTAAATTTTAGAATTTTTAATATTGATTATTATTGATGTAACGTGCGTGGACCACCCAATTAAAATTTTTTTTTCTCTTCTGAGAATTTACATTGCTTTATTTCAGTTTTTTTTATGTAAGTTTTTTTTTCTTGACGATTTTCCTTTTTCAGTTCGCTTTAGAATAGTGCTGATCCCAAAAAGAGCAGGAAGACACGTAAATACACCGACCCAGGAATTTTTTTTTTCTGGTAGCTTTGGTACCGAGGGCCGACTCGACTTTTACGACCGTCTAGTTGAGGCCTATTGTTATACGGCAGATGCCTAGATGAAAATCGCAAAGGCTTGCGGCGCAGGAGTCGTTCGGGACTCCCCCTCGGGTGGATCTTTGTCGCGACACTTTACGACCTTCTTTACTTAGTTTGAAAATTTTGTCTCATTTCTTAAAATTCCTGCGTCGGTAAAAATAAGGAAAACAAGATTCGGTTAAAATAATTTAGTTTAATATTTTTTGTTTGTTTCTTTTTCTTCATTATTTAGGGTTAAAATTATACATTAACTAAGAGTTTTTTTTGTATAATCATTTTAAATAATCGAATGTTTTAAGGCAATCATTCATTAACTCTTACTTAATATAAGCAAAACAAACTAATTTTTTTTTAAGGAACACTTTGTAATTTTATTTGTAAGAGCTTAAAAACCACTCACGAATGGAGTTGTTATTGTTATTTGTCTATTTTTCTTAAATTTTTATTTTTCCGAAAACCAGCATAAAAAAAAAAAACTCTCCATTGGTAAGTGGGGACTAGACTCTAAACCCAAAACCTGGACCGAAGGGCGGAGTGAAAAGGTGGGGAGGGCCAATGAGGAGGTCAGGAGGATGCCTACGCTTTCCCTAATTGGGGAAAAGGAAAATTGGGATGGGCCCAGGGGTGCAAGACAGCGCCGCCTGGATCTGGCCCCTGTCCACCTTACCCTGCGAGCAGAAGTCACTTCTCTGTTCGCAGGTCAAGGAGCAACATCAGACACTTCCCTAGGGCCTTGTGACTGTGTGGCGACTCCGTGGACTTCGACGTGGAGAATCACCAGTCTCCTTAGGGCAGACTCATTCTCCTGGGATCCTTAGCGGCTTCCCTCACTTCACTCACGCCTTCTCCTAGCCAGGAGTTGTAACATTAAAGAAAAGGTAAATAAATAAGTTAAATTGATAAATAAATCAGAAGCGAATAAATCGCTAAGCGAAGCAATTCGCTATTCGAAACATTTAATAAAATATAATAAAAGTTAAAGCGAAGAAATTCGCCACTTATTATTTGGGATCATTAATTTAAAAATATAAATTTTCTTTTATTATTTTATTTTGTTTTTTTCAAGCGAAGCAATTCGCTAATCAAACAATTTAATTTAATGAACTTAAAGCGAAGCAATTCGCCATTCAAAATCGTTTCTTAATCAAATAAAAGTTAAAGCGAAGAAATTCGCCACTTATTATTTGGGATTATTAATTTAAAAATATAAATTTTTTTTTATTATTTTATATTGTTTTTTTTGCGAAGCAATTTGCTACTTAAACAATTTAATATAATTGACTTTAGCGAAGCAATTTGCTATTCGAAAAGGTTTCTTTAAAAAAATAAAAATTTAAGCGAAGAAATTCGCCATTTAATTTTGAAATTTAGTAATTACAATACTTTTTCTTTCTAAGCGAAGCAATTCGCTATTTAAATAATATTTATAAAAGGTGAACATTATAGGTCTGGATTTACTTAAGTAATTTAGAGCACGGACCGGGCCCCCGCGCAACCGAGGATAAGTGCTTAGCTAACCGCTCGGCGAAACACTGATCCTGCGTGTATTTACTATTTGGCTTTGTTTTACTCTGAAATAGTTTTTTTTAATTAATAATAAATAACATTAGGCAGATGCCACATTGAAAATAATTTTTAAATTATTAAAAACATAGTTTCTCTACAAGATACCACCTCATTGAATGAAGAGGCTAGGGAACCCGCGGATCAACTCCAAGAACCACCCGTGTCGCCGAACCAACAGCGAGTAGATGATCAAGAGGAGGTGGACGGCGAACCCTGCAATGCTGGAGTGGAGCAGATAGGAACCGGTGAAAACAGGTTTATTATTCTTAGTACCCGCGAAAACAACATTCCTCGGTTCGAGTTATTAGGTTTAGTTTTTAGAACTAGGATTATTGAACCATCGGGTAGTGAAAATATTATAGAATATTTAGAATTAGTTTTTAGGGACATACATAAGCATTTAATTAATAGAAGTAGGTCCGATAATGAATGGATAAGGCTCAGCATACGTAGCGAGCATTTTATGAACGGCGCAGCAGGTTTATCGTTTAGACCTGTTAAAAGTTTAAATTTTACAGATTTGTGGGGGGTTATTAGCGATGTGATTCAATCGAATAATGGTTTTTTGATTGATTATAGTTTTATCATCGAAGCCACGTATATTGAATCACCCAGGGGTTCAAAAAAAACAAAAATGAGTACAGATATCGTGAATAGTAAATCCATGGTACAGATTTTAAACAGTGATAATAGCTGTCTTCCAAGAGCTTTAGCGGTCGGTGAAGCATATGTTAGTTATCAGAATACGAAATGTCGAAAATTTTATGACACGATTCGGAGAAGTAAAAAACTACAAAAAGAGTACGGTGAAAAACTGTCTAAAGACGCGCACGTTAAGATTCCGAAAAATGGTTGTAGTTTATTAGAGATCCGAAAATTTCAAGAATTTTACCGTAAAAAAAATATTGCTATTGTTGTTTACGAAGTAGCAACAATCGGAAAAAAGGCACCACATTTTTTTGATGGTCGAAAAGATCTCGATAAAATTGAAGGTGTCATAAATCTTTTATTCGACATTCAAAAATCACATTTTGATACGATTACAATTTTGACCAGCTGCATTGGAAGAAAGTTTTTTGTCCGGACTGTAATAAAGGATATGATTCACGTTTGAGTCATACGTGTAGATTTATCTGTTCCGCTTGTTTTAAATCACCCGGATGTGATAAACAACTTACAACAATAACTTGTAATATTTGTAATCGATTTTTTTACGGGGGTAACTGTTTTCAAAATCATTTGATAAAAAAAAAAAAAAAAAAAAAAACAAGTTATTAAATTCAATTTGCGAAAACGAGCGGTTGTGTAAAAAATTTAAAAGAAAAATTAAAAATAAAAAACATGACTGCGAAATTCGATATTGCAAAGTATGTAAAGCAGCACACTCTTTTAATTCGGAATGTTATATGCAACCAATAGTAAAATCCGAGGAGAAAAATGATAAATTTTTATTTATTTTTTATGATTTTGAGACGCGACAGGACGAGAGATTAAACGAGACCATAGTTAAACATATCGCAAACCTTTGTATACTCCAACAACGCTGTACCGACTGTATCGAAGTCGATGATAGCGTTGAAAGATGTAATACTTGTGGGGTTCGCGAATTAATTTTTCGCATTGATCCTGTAAAAAATTTTGTCGATTACGTGTGTCAAAGAAAAAAAAGTAAATTTCAAAATATTATTTGTATCGCACACAATATGTCTGGCTTTGACGGTCACTTCATATTAATTGAGATGGTTGAACGTTCCGACGTGATCACGCCTGATATTATTTTAAACGGTGGTAAAATACTTTTAATGACGTCGGGTAAGACAAAGTTTATCGATAGTTTGAATTATTTCCATATGAAACTAAGCGATCTTCCTAAAACTTTTGGCTTATCTGAAAGTCAAAAAAAAGGTTATTTCCCTCACCTTTTTAACACCTTGGTACACCAAGATTATAAGGGTGAATTACCTGCAGCGAAATATTATGCTCCAAATTCTATGAATGAGCGTGATCGCGAAAATTTTTTTGAGTGGTTTAACGAACAAAAATCCAATAACGCTGTATTCGATTTTAAAAAAGAAATATTTGACTATTGCCGCATGGACGGGGAGATTCTACGAGAAGCATGTTTAGCTTTTCCCAAAATTTTTTTAAAAGTTGGAAATGTCGATCCGTTTGTAGAAGCAACCACAATTGCTTCGGCTTGTTCGAAAGTTTTCCGCACGAAATTTAAAAAAAAAAATACGATCGCGATTTTACCCATTAATGGATACATACGTGCTGACAGGCAATCGGAAAAAGCGATCGAGTGGTTACTCGTATGCGAAAAACAAACCGGACATGAAATAATACACGCTGCTAGATCTCGCGAATACATCGTTGAAGGTAAATATAGGGTTGATGGTTTCTTACCACCCAGAAATGATTCAGTCTTAAACGGTAATAAAAAAGGCACGGTGTATGAGTTTCAAGGTTGTTTATATCATGGGTGTAAAAATGTTTCCCGAAAAATCGCAACAGAATAGTACTCGAAAAAACTTTCGATGAACTATTTGAAAATACCAGAAAAAAAATCAATGCGATAAAATCTTTAGGCTATACTGTAATCGAAATGTGGGAATGCGATTTTGATAAATTAAAAAAAAACGACCCTACCACATGTGAATTTTTAAAAAAACATCCGCTTAAAAATAACGTTAGATTGGATCCACGGCTTTTTACGGGGGACGCACGGAGAATTTCGTTACCTCGTATACTGTAAATAAAGAAGAAAAGATATCTTACGTTGATATTCTAAGTCTTTACTCTTTTATTTGTAAATATGGTGTGTTCCCGTTGTTACATCCTGAAATATACACAGGTTCGGAATGTGAAAAACTGTTAATAAACGGTGATAAAAATAATTTTTCCAGAATCGAGGGGTTGATAAAGTGTAAAGTACTTCCACCACGAAATTTACACATACCCCTTCTACCGGTAAAGATGGAAGGTAAATTACTTTTTCCTCTGTGTCGATCGTGTTGCGAATGTATGAACGAAAATGAGTGCATGCATGAAAACGTTGAAGAGCGTGAATTTGTTGGGACCTGGGTAGCCATGGAGCTTAAAAAAGCTATCGAGTTAGGGTACATCATCACCGATATTTATATCATTTGGCAATTTGAGAAAACCGTTTACGACAAAAAAACGAGGGAGGGTGGCTTGTTTAGCGAATACATAAACACATTTTTGAAGATAAAACAGGAGGCCAGCGGATGGCCTGCCGAGTGTGCGGATGATTCAAGTAAACTCGAGTACATTCGCAATTACAAAGAAGTCGAGCGAATCGATCTAGATTATAAAAAAATTGCTAAAAATCCCGGATTGCGAGCCGTTGCGAAGCTAAGTCTATACTCATTCTGGGGCAAGCTAGGTCAGAGAGATCAATTACCCCAAACCGAAATAGTTACAACTAGGGAGAAACTATTAAAATTATTAACAGATCCAAAAATAGAAGTTAGAAGTCTGCTGTATTCTTCCGTCAACTTCCGAAATTTTATACGTAAGTTGGAAACTTAGAGACGAGGCTGTGATTTCGACAAATTACACAAACGTTGTAATTGCAGCATATGTCACAGCGCAGGCTCGTCTCAAGTTGTATACTTACTTAGAAAAACTCGGCAAGAGGAGTTTATACTGCGATACTGATTCCTGTATATTCGTTAATACGGGTAGATCAAATGAATATACTCCGCCTCTCGGAACACTGCTCGGTGACATAACCGATGAACTTGAATCCTACGGTCCTGGCTCCTACATCGAAAGTTTTCTATCCGGTGGTCCTAAGTTTTACGCTTATCGAGTCATATCACCTAGTACCGGGACTACCGAATGCGTTAAGATCAAGGGGATTTCATTAAATTTCGAAAATAAAAAAAAAATTAACTTTAATAGTATCGAGAGATTAATTTCTAATGCGTTTACAAATCCTGAAGATAATATTCAACTAAACTTTAGAGCTATCCGTCGATTACCTACGCACGAAGTAGTTACCCGCGATGAGAGCAAAACGTGTTCGGTGGTTTTAAAAAAAAGACGTTTCATTAATCATACTTTATCACAACCTTTCGGCTTTAAGAATTAAGGAAATAACATTATTATATGGTAAATATCAGTGCAATGTATAAATTTGTAAAATAAATGTATGTAATGTATAAATTTGTAAAATAAATGTATATGTAATCTATAAATTTGTAAAATAAATTCATGTAATGTATAAAATTTTGTAAAATAAAATGTTCTGGTAATCCTAAAAAAGATGGCTACACAAAAATCAAATAACTTGTAAAAAATTGAATAAAAAATACTTGTAAAAATGATTTGAAATAAATTTAGTGTACATAAATACTTTTTTAATTTCATTAACCCACACCCAACAACTTAAAAACTAAATTTTTTCACACAAAAGCGTTCTCCTTCCTCCGCGTTAAAAAATTTCATTCCATAAATATTTTTATTTCTGTTATTTCAAAATTATATCGAAAACCTCGGTGCATGAAAAATCATCTCGCTTTCAAAACACCTGCGGAAAAACAGCAGGTAACAAAATCAATCCATCTCAAAACAGCCGCAGAAGCTCAGCACACCCGCGACCCTCGCTATAATAGTATTTCGATGACGTCACACTAAAACACCAGCGCGCCCCACCACGCACCCAGCACCGATGACCTCCTCCGCACCCCGACAATCATCGGCCCACCGCATCCTGAGACCCCTCGTTATAATAGTATCTCGATGACCTAAAACAGGTAGCACCAGCACCCCGCAGCGCACCCGGGGACCCAGCATCGCCCCCACCCGCACCCGGGGACCCAGCACCGATGACGTCACCCACGCTCTCTCTCGCTATAATAGTATTTCGGTCTTCCACGCTCAGACGTCACTAGGCCACGCCCACTCTGTCTCGCTATAATAGGGTATGTCTACTGCTACTTTTCTCAGAGAGAGAGAGAGAGAGAGAGAGAGAGAAGAAAAATTGCTGAAAATTCGAAGTTGGTCCCTCCTAGCCATGTAAGCAGAGGCAGAGAGAGAAAAGAAAAATTAGGGACCAATTAGGAAAGCGGAAAATCTAGCCACCGTTACCGCTGCAAGGGCGTCAGCTATTCCTTCCATCTCCCTGCATCCCAAAAGTATGCATCCCTTAAAAAATACTGCACCAGCCCCGACAGCCCCAGTATCAGACCTCATCGTGACCTGTGCTCATCTCGTTTTGAGTGCAGCTCTCCTATTGACCTGTAACCATACAACATCGAGTGAAATAGGCGTTCATAGTTTTTCCAATTAGACTTACAATTGGAGTGACTTAGGCGCTCAAAGTTTCCCTTTTGGTGACTTAGGCACCATCAACCCTAATCGCGTGCGAAAGGTGATTTGTGCACTACTTAGGAGTAACACCGTATCAGCAATTTGAGGCCCCTTCCCACACTTTAACTACACTCTCTCTCTCTCTCCACTTCAAATAAACTTACTCATAAGTATAATAATCAGGAAAATTTTGTAAGACCTATTTTAAATTAATTGACTCTCACTAACCAAAAGTACTAGTCTTTTAAATTCGCGCAACCTAATAAAAATTAACTGAACTATATTTAGTTCGACAAAACAACACGTTAAATAACTAAACTATATTTTAGTTCAAAATTAAACACATAAAAATCAAACTATGTTTTAATTTTAATTAAACGTCAAAATTAAACTATATTTTAGTTTAAAATAAAAACATCAAAATTAAACTATTTTTCAGTCTAAATTAAATCTAAAACCTAAACTATATTTTAGATTGGTATAGAATTTAGGCTATATTTTAGTCTAATTCTAAATAAAACATAAACTCGTAATGAACACTTTTTGACTCAGTTATGAAAATTCCCGATTACTGTTGATTTGGTTTACTCTTCTATTTAGTTATTTTTTTTTCATTTTTGAAAATCTGATTTATAGCATTAAAATAGTATATTATTATACAAGTGCGTTAAAATGATTTCCTCCTCGTGGAGCTGTTTTTGCACGAGCGAAGCGAGTAAGAGACTAAGAGAGTCGTAATCGAAGGTATGCGATGGACCACAGGAGTGGTTAAGCATAGGCCTGCACATCAGCCAGCGCAGCCCAATTTGACAATCCAAGAGGGAAATGAGGCGATTAAAGGAATGGTCGACCCAATGAGGGGTCATAATGGAAGCGAATCAACTCGGGATGTTGTTGCTCGATATACCTTCCAAGTTCTGCGACGGTTGCTCCCGGTCTTGATCCGTAGAAAGCGATCCTTTTAAATTGTCAAATTGGGCTGCGCTGGCGAATGTTTTTCTATTGGCCTGATTTAAGAAACAGGGATACTTGGATCTGTTTAACCCTGAGGTTAAAAGGACCGATATTCCCTCATTATTTGCAGACTAACTGCAAATATATTACACTTTCTTCTAAATTATTATTAAAACGCAGAGTATTGTCGATTAAACATCGACAACGCTTTTTCCACTCTCCGTATTAATTAATTTACGAAAATGTAAGTTTATTTATTCGAGGACGGTTCGTGCAAAGTTTGGAAGTTAATTGAAGTAAGTAAACTTTATTGATTACTCATGGTTTAATCATTCACTCATTCGTTTTCCTTTTTTTTTCCTTTTTTTTGAATGAAATGTGATGTCGGGCCCATTTGACCACATTTTTTTTTTCTCTTTTTCTCTCCTCCTTTCTTTCTTCCTCCTTAAACAACTATTCGGGGAAAACCGTTTTCTTGTTTCCCAGCGTTTTTTTTTAATGTTTTTTTTATTTTCTTTCCCAGAAATTTTCGGAAAGATGCAAACCTTTTAAGCGATAAAGCGCCTACGACCTACCGCTTGGCCGAACGTGCTCTCGAGTACGAAGGGTCGCAAGGGGCCAGACGGTTGTAAAGATTGTCGTGGCGTCTTTACATATAAAAAAAGTGAAACTCTGCAGCCGGGAAAACAGGCCCTACGCGCCTAATCACGCTCGGGTCATAAATTTGGTGGATGCGGATGTCGTTTACGACTACGTTCCCCGAAAGACTCAAGGGCCTTCTCGGTGCCGTCTGTCCCTTTTCTTTTTTCCTTTTTTTTTCTTTCTTCAAACATTTTCCCCGAATTTTTCTATGATGTCGCAACCTTTTTTTTTTGTGAATTGGAGTAAACATTATTTAATGACATTTACTTAATTTTATTCTACATCATTACTGGTAAAATTGTTTAGCTCGCGTAGTTTTAATTTTGGCAAAATCTATTAAGAATTACTCAGTAAGATTTAAATTTTAAGATTGGGTCAAATAATGATTAAACAAATTATGATTTGGCAGTTGAGATAATATAGTCCTAAATAAAACTTGAATTCGCCAATAAACTTGAGTGGAATCGAAGTTTCAATTTACAGATCTCGTTTTATACTATTATTTACGAATAAAATGTCAATCCTTAATAATTCTTTATATTAAATTGGTGACGGGTAGAATAATTAATTTTTAAAGCAATAGCAAGTAAGATGATGATTTTCTAAAGATTTAAATAAGCGTAAATTCGGTTAGAAAGATAAAATTATATTCGAAGTTAGAGCGTTTGCCATGGGGGGCAGCAGCTCTCGGACTCTCAGTTTAGAATGAAATCATGAAGACGCGTATCATTATTTAAGTAAGAAACATTTGTGAACGTTTGATAGTTAAGATTATTCATACATTTTTTTTTTGCGCAGTTTAATTGATTTTCCTGAGAAAGTAAATGGGTTATACATATAAAATCCGTCAAATGACGACGATGAATCGTTTAACTCACATTTTTAATCAAACCATTTATTAACTCAGAAAGAGTAATTGAACTTGATTTAGAATTAAGTAATTGAATATCCATGGTTAAGGTTTTATCTTCTTCCAGATTAAGTTAAGAATAAGTTTACAATGAATAACTATTGATTTTGCAGTAGGATGAATATTATTCTTTTTTTTTATTAAAAGGATGAGATTGTTGGGCGAAGATTTATGTGGAATGAATGGACACGATTCATTTAGTTCAAGTCGGAATCAACATCAAAGTTATTTGTTGTAATCCTTGTTTTATAAATTATTATTGTAAGTTAGATTGTTATAATTTTTAATTATGGGTCGATTTGCGTCGTTCGACCACTTATTTTAATCTAGATTTAATTTCCTTTTATAATAAATTAATATTTTTGCGAGCGCGACAATAGTTTTTTAACTATAGTTAAATAAAAATAATTGTCTTCGTGGACTTAGTACCACGCGGTGGGGCCCACCCCCGCCCTGTAGACTCTCTTGTGATTGGGCCGCGTGACTTTTCCGGGGGCATCAGGAAAATTGGAGTTTCCTGATTGGCTGCCTGAAATTGGGAGGGCTGGAAGTCCTTTAGCCCTATAAGACTAGGTGCCCAGGATCATCTCAGTCAGTACGTCGT
Source organism: Encarsia formosa (assembly GCA_038277355.1). Taxonomy (NCBI): domain Eukaryota; kingdom Metazoa; phylum Arthropoda; class Insecta; order Hymenoptera; family Aphelinidae; genus Encarsia; species Encarsia formosa. The sequence continues at coordinate 13,088,398 of CM076187.1, read as the reverse complement.
CAGTTATCCAGTACTCCGGTGTCTGTCTGGTTCGGTCCCGTCTTTTGGTCCTCGACACTGACTGAGGATCCAACCACAAGAGAGTCACCGTTTCGAAGAAAAATAAAAGTAAACAAAAAAAGAATTAATTTAGCTCTTTGCTTTTTATTAAACCAATTTTTTAAATTCTAATTTTCTCTTCTTTCCCCTCTGGCAACGAGAACTCGCTGTGGCCACAGTAAGTTTTTGTTATAGCTACACTAGGTGTAGTTGTAACCTCGCTTGTTGGAGTAACTACTCTGTTAATCAGAGTAGTCAAAGTGCTATTCACCCCTTTAATTAAATTATTAAATAAATCCCTACCTCAAGGACACTTACTGGCTGTAATCACAGTTGGTGTTTGTCATCCCTTCTCGTTAGGACAGGTTCTCACCCCCTTTTCCTTTTTTTTGTAGTGTTAATTCTTTGCAACCCCAGGCCACAGGCCTAAAAGGTGTAAACTAAACTCCTAGACAGGAACCATAAAACTACATCCAAAATAAACCTTTTGTTTTAACGTCAGACATGACAGAAACACAGAAAGATAAAAGGTTTAAAATTAAAAAAAATTTATAGAGTAAGTTAGATAGCCATGGTTAGGAAAAACTCCTTTTTTCAGCTAGATAATAAGGAGTAAACAATAAATAATGAATTTTTTTTTAGCAAAAGCTAATCTTTTCATATTTAAATTGATTAATTTATTCTTTGAATTTTCCTTTTAATTAGTTATTCATTGTTTACTAACTAGTTTTAACATCATTTGTGTGAAAATAGTTTTAAGTATACCGTTCGAGGTATCAAATTAATTGTAAAATTATTTCCCGAAATTTTGTCAGTTAAAAATCCCGAGCGCTTTAATAATATTTTAGTTATTTCAAAAAAAAATAAGTTTAGGCTTGCATCCGGACCTCAGGTATAAATTGGCGAACTTGACCCTGCCACCGCAGTTACTCCGCCGTCGCAAACCTAGAGGCATCGTCCTTTCCACTGCTTCGGTTCAACACCCGAGACCCAGCCACGCTGCATCCAGAGTCCAGTAGCAGCGTCCAGAATCCAGTATCAACAACCAGAACTCAGCCGCAGCGTTAGAACTCGGTCGAGGAACGGTCGTCCAGAAGGAGTAACTGGCGGGTCAAGCTCATTGCCAAGTCCAAGAGGCTGGTCAGAAAATCCAGTAAAAAGGTTTATTAAATAAAAGTGAGTAAAATTAAAATTAAATTTTTCCTCTTTTTATTTCTGTCTTTTCACCCCGCTTAATTTTGGAACTGGGCTGTCTCTGGCAGTTCGGTTTTGTTTGGTCTGTCTTGCGCAGTTCAAACCCAAAATTAAGAGGTCCTGCTGATAGAGCTCGATAAAAGAATTCGAGCTCAATCAGAACAAGCGTGTTCGCGTTTATAGAGGGTGAGGCCCCGAACACCTTTTCCGGTGCACCGTGCTGGCTCTGCCCGTGCGTGCGCCATTCCTTCCGGAACCCCACCCAGATAGGGGGTCTGAGTTTAAATTAAAATCACGTTAATTAATCTTTTAGTTGATTCACAACCTTCTTCCCAAGCTTCGGCTTAAAAAAGTATAAATTTTAAACCTAGAAAAAAATAATTTTTTTTTATTTTTATTCGAACCAAATAAATAAATCGGACGTCACATAATTACCCTTGACAGAACCAATTAAATATTTTTATTTTATTTTTTAAATTAATAATCATCAGTCCGACATCACAGGGACGATTTGCCAATTCTAGCAATAGAACTGCTGTGCTCTTACTCTTGCGTATCCATGCGTGTAATAAATTGTTAGTACCATTGTTAAGTTTAATTTGAATAAAACATTAGTGTTCCTGAATCAAAATAATTATTTTGTAAGGAAACCTTTCCCTACTTAATCCAATCGAAACAAAACGAAAGTTTTGTTTTACCAGAAGTATAATTATTAGAAAAGAAAGAGAAATGTTCAACAAAAGGAATTCAAAGTAAAGATCTAATATCATCATATCATCATAAAAATACTTGACTGTAAAGGCAACCACGAACAAAGCCCCCACAATTAAAGCCACGCAAACTAGTTTTTGTGATAATACAAGCCGCTCGGTATTATGTACAATTAATAAAATTAGTCTAACCCGATCTAATTATTGTCACAAACGTGACATAAGCCCTAACGCAACAACTATAAAGCCTGTTCTTTTCGCTGGAGACAGGGTTGCAATAGTAGATGGTGTAAAGGCGCGTCCTATTCTGATGCTTATGGCAGTTAGAGCGATGTCTTGGTTCAAGGACGATTGGACATTGCCTAACAAGATTATTACGCAGATTTTGATATAGATGCTAAGAAAATTATATTAGATCAGGAGTAAAGTGTGATCTTCGAGATGGCGAATGTACTGACTATGATGGATCTTGAGTTTTTTGGAATGTAATACCAACTGATATTTGCGACCCTGATAATTACTCAGTTTTGTACGATAATTATGTTGATAAATTTATTGACGAAGGGAGTGTCGATCGAACATCTCTTCAACGAGAAAATGGTCGGCAAAATAGTCGACTCCTACTGGAGTAGAGCTTGGTCAAAGTTCTACATGTTTGGAAACACAGTAGACAATAGGGTTGTCTCGGGATCTTTGAGTGTTGGAGGATACTGAAGTTCCTGATCGACACCATTTTTCACGCCTGCCTCCTTAAAAGGACCTTTGGATGGTCCCTCAAACTCCTGGGAGTCACTTTTTCGTCTATCACCCACTTCTTGATCCACTCATACGAAGAGAAACAAGAGAAAAGTGAGCCAGCAGAATGCATCCCTCTTCAGTTGGAGGAGATCAAGACCATACCATCGATCACGGGAGTAAAGTCCAAGGAGCCAAAAGCATCACCACGCAACCTGTTCGAAACTATTCCATAATTACCACTTCCACAATCCATTCCTATTCCCTTCTTGACCAATACAATTGTCATAGCATTCCAGTAAGAAGCCAGAATACAAACCCATTGTCCTAACATCCTGCCATTTATTCCAAATCCCCCATAGCCGATACAAGGCGATAGTTAATCCACAAACGGTTGGGTAATTTCCGGCAGGAAGTTACTCTCGTAGATTAAATTATATTTTCCTTATATTGTAAAATCGTTATTTAGTAATGATATACATAATAAAAAAAAAATAAAAAAAAGGGGAGAATGAAATACGTTTGAATTTTAAAAATCGTCACTAGGATGGTACTGTCGTGTCGGCACCAGCTCCCCTTTTTAATATTAAAATAGTTTTCAGCTAATTCTTAACCCTTAAAGTACACACCCAAATCCAGAACTGCCACACTGACAGTTATGTGGGGTATTTTACACCCCGTGTGTACTTTAAGGGTTAAGTTATTTACAAATTATTCAATTATAAGTTAAATAAGATAAATTAGTAAGTATAAGTAAGAGAGAGAGAATAAAAAGAAGAAAAACAGAGAGAGGAAAAGCGAACAGGAGCTGGGAAAAAGAAGAGAGGGAGAGGGCAAAAGAAACGCGTCAGCGCGGGACGCCTGGCTGAGTGAAGGAAAAGCCAGCAGCGGACCCCAACAATAGAGCGTCACGGCAAGGAGGCGGGAGGCCATAAACAATCCACCGCGACCGCTGGTCAGTGACATTGACCCAATGAGGCCTCAAGGAATCGGGTCCCATAATAGTTTAGGCGGATTTTACTTGTAGGAGAGGGAGTCCACACATGAGGAGTATTATAATAAATTAGGCCAAGGCCAAGCCCTCGTGGAAAAGAGGCCAAATCATTGGTTTTTCCCCCAGATTCGGGCACACATGGGAGGGTCCATGATCCCCTCTACGGGGGTGGGTCCTCATGCGTAGGGGTATAAATAGGGCCGCGAACGCGAGCCCGAGAGCTTGGTTAATTCAGTCGCGTACCAGAACTCGTCCCGCGCACATCGTTCCGCGAGGAAGACCTCCACGACCGGACTCACGAGAGTTAGAGATTTCAAGGTCTCGATACTTTTATAAAAATAGATCGAGATCAACCTGAGTGACTATTTATAGTCTCGTTTTAAGGGCAATTCTGAGAGTACTAATCAGTGCACCTTATTCGCGAGTTTCGGATAAGTGCGAGTTAAAATAAAAATTAGAGCTTTGGTAGAGACGATTATATTTTGAAAGACTTTTAAAGAAACAACAGCCTTTGTGACCGACTAGAGAAAAGTGCCGAGAAGTTCCTTCAAGACTGTGCAGAACCACCGATTCACCACCTCAAGCAGCCCAGCGGGAGTCTTCAGCCTACAACAACACACACACTCTCTCTCTCTCTGGTGAAGTGACCAGAACTTTTATAGAAGTAAGATTATATTAAGGAAGTAGCGTGTAACGTTTTGTAATGGTTTGGTTTTTTTTTAATAAATAGAATTTCAAAGTAGTCTTTCGGGTTTGTAGTTTTGTCAATTAACCCCTCCTCTCAGTTATTCGATTCACCTACCCGGTAATTAAAAAAGGGTGAAGTAGATTCAAATTAATTAAATAGACCTGTCCCGATTTTGGGACATGACAGTACATTCTTTCTTAAACACTAGGATAAGTTTTGTAATAAACGTCAAATAGTTTCAGCTATTTAGGGAAGGAAAAGACTGCGTTAAACCTGAATTTCAATTTTAACTCATAAATACTTGATTACTTTTAGTATATAAGGCAATTAAATCCATTGGACTCTGATGGAACTTTAAATTTTGTTTTTTAGAATAAGTTAGGATGGAGTCCCGTAATAACTACAACGGCACCAGCTCAAACATCCAAGTCATCAGAAGAAAGAAAAATAAAACCGGAGGCCTGAAAGCACAGTACAACCGGGTGAGACGCGAATACCTCAGCAAAAAGGGAAACACCGTCGAAAGTTTCATCAAATACATCGCAGGTTTCAACGATTTAGCAGTTCACTATTATGTGAAGGGGGTGGGAAAGATTTTCAAACCAATAACAACGAAAGATCCACCACCCACACAGTCCGGACCAAAGGCCCAAGAGTGCGGAGCTCTAGAAGGATTTGGGAACTTGGTATTAGATCAAGCAGTTGAGAAGTTAACAGCTGCAAATGTTCTGTTAAACCAGGAAAAACAGAAGGTGGCCCAAGCCAAAGAGGTTAAGATAAGCCTGCAACTGTCGAACAATTCCTTGCAGAAAGAAATAGAGAAAAAGGAAGAGCTATCCGCAAAACTTGTGAACTTACTAGCCAAGCTCAGGAACCAGAAGGGCGAGGAAGGACTTCTGCTGGCAGAGCTTGATCTCCGAAGAGGAAAAATTACCAGTCTTGAAACCTCTCTCAGAGAACGAGAAGAAACCTACAACCTCCAGGACGCAGAAATCCACGAGAGTTAGGTGAAACTCGATCTGAAACGGGAACTGATTAATTACGAAGAAGACAGGTTGACAGTCCTCGAAAAGGAATTGGACTAAAAGGAGAAAGAACTGGCCCTGGTCGAGAAGAACCTTCAGGAATGGGAAGGCCGGTAAGATAGAAGAAGAGCAGGTCCGTTAAGGATGAGCAAGAGATCAAACACCGGCTCGGAGAGTTAAATACCGAATTCAACAAAAGAAAGGAAGAGCTTCGCCACCTGCAAGAAGAAGCTACAACTAATAAGGACTCCCTCGGGAGATACTTAAAGACCCTGGTGGAGAAGAAGGCTGTGGCCAAATCCCAAGAAAAGGAGCTCGACCAGACGAAGGCAAAGCTTGATCTAGCGAAAGCAGAGTTAGATAAACCAAAGATAAAGCTCAGAAAGAAGAAGACTGATAACAAAATCAAACTCCTTTTTGAAGGAAGTGACAAGGAGATCCTGGAATTGAAGGGGCTCCTTCAACTCGAAAAATTGAAGCATGAGGAGCTCACAATAAAATTTCAGGAACTCCTACTCCATGAGCAAATAAAGAACGAAGATCTGAAGAGGGAAAGTGGACGGCTAACGGAAAAAATCCATCAGCTATCTACCGAACTTGAAGTTGTCCGTAAGGAAGCCGATCTTCACCAGGCATTGATGGCCAACCTTCAGGTGGAGATTCAACGATTGACCAAGGCAAACGATCAGCTCTCAGCCAAAAACAAGAAGCTACACCAGGAGTCAGAATTTTTAAGTGGTGCACTGATTCATAAAAGCACACTGGAGATTCGGGATTGGCTGGTAGAAGATGGAAGAACAGCGAGGAAAATTGCCGATGTAAGAACAACAGACAAAAGCATCCTCCAGGAATTAGATGACGCAGCAAAACTCCTGACACCACCCGCGAGTCAAAATCACCTGAGCAATCATCCGGAGAACGAAGAAGGCATGGAACTATCTTCAATCACGGACGAACCACCCCATCGACCATCCATGGGGATCCGGGGAATCCCAATCTCTGTTCGAGATGAAGATCAGGAACCATTCTCATTACCAGGAGCCGGAGAGATTAGAGTCGACATAGAACCAGACCTCCTTAAACGAGACTTCATCCGGCAAGAAGACACCGAGAAAAACATCAACACCAAGAACGCCATACCAAACAAAAGGTTGCTGCTGTCAACATAGATATATTTTCCTATTTTAATATAAAAATATTGTATTTAGAATAACATATGGGGGATCAATTAAATGTTATGTACTTTGATCTATTAAAACAAAAATGTGAACTCGAAAGAAAAGTGTTATCAAATGCCCTAGCCATTGCAACCATATCTCCAGAAGAATTTGTTTTAAAATAATGGAAAAACTCGGATTCCTTGGGATTATTATGGGTAAAGTTATACATCTCCTACAATGTTTGAAGGTGCATCTGAAAATACGGCCAACACCTGGACTTTGTTATCAGCAATTACCGGTTTTTTCAAGGTAAAGAACCAATGTTTTTAACACCTCAATCACATAAACTGATCTAACGTGGTACAGAAATACCATGTGATGAACGTTTTCCAGTAATGTTCAAAATTAGCTCGCAGTGGTTGAAAATTGCAACTATTGGTTCATTGACGGATGCTCCGGAAATTCTGAGTCCAACCGCAAAACCAACGTTGACATACCGTACTCCACAGCCATTGGCTATAAGCGGAATTTATAGTGAAATGATACAAAACGACTGCGTGAGTTGACTATGTTTCCGACCGAAGCAAAGGGTGTATTGCACGATGTCGCTGCTGGTATTTATGGGCATTAGATCGATAACAAAGGAATGTATGTTGGACAATTGTTCAACCAAGAGGCCCTAGAAGAATTGGCTTATGGTGCTTGGAACAGCGCCTGGTCAAAGTTTATGACATTTGGAACAGCAGCTGCTGGAGTGATTAAAATTTTTTCCATATTATACAAACTATAACCGATACTATCGTTCACGGAGTGAAGTTATACGAATTTTATGGAGTAAGCATATGTCGTGTCGGCACCAGCTCCCCTTTTTAATATTAAAATAGTTTTCAGATAATTCTTCAATTATTTACAAATTATTCAATTATTAGTTAAATAAGATAAATTAATGAGTATAAGTAAGAGAGAGAGAGAGAGAATAAATAAAAGAAAAACAGAGAGGGAGAGAAAAAGCGAACAGGAGCTGGGAAAAGAAGAGAGGGAGAAGACAAGAGAAACGTGTCAGCACGGGACGCCTGGCTGAGTGAAGGAAAAGCCAGCAGCGGACCCAAACAATAGAGCGTCACGGCAAGGAGGCTGGAGGCCATAAACAAACCCCCATGATCACCGGTCAGTGACATTGACCCAATGAGGCTTCCAAAGAAACGCGCCCCATTATAGTTTAGGCGGACCATACCTGTAGGAGAGGGAATTCACACATGAGGAGTATTATAATAAATTAGGCCAAGGCCAAGCCCTCTTGGAAAAGGGGCCAAATCATTGGTTTTTCCCCCAGATTCGGACTTACATGGGAGGTCCATGATCCCCTCTACGGGGGTGGGTCTTCATGCGCCGGGGTATAAATAGGGCCGCGAACGCGGGCCCAGTAGCTTGGTTATTCAGTCGCGATCCAGAACTCGTCCCACGCACATCGTTCCGCGAGAAAGATCTCTACGACTTGACTCACGGGAGTTAGAGAGTTTCAAAGACTCGATATTTTTAAAAATAGATCGAGTTCAACCTGAGTGACTATTTATAGTTTCATATTAAGGGCATTTCTGAGTTTACAAATCAGTGCACCTAATTCGCGATAAGTGCGTTTTCGGATAAGTGCGAGGGTTAATAAAAATTAGAGTTCCGGCAGTGACTATTTGATTCTGAAAGACTTATGAGAAACATCAACCTTTGTGTCCGACTAATGAAAAGAGCCTGGAATTTCCTTCAGGACTGCGTAAGAACCACCGATTCACCACCTCAAACAGCCCAGCGGGAATTTTCGGCTTTCAACACCGTCAACTCTCTCTCTCTCTCTCTCTCTCTCTGTGCTTTTTCAGAACTTTATAGAAAGTAAGATTATTTTTTAAGGAAGTAGCTCGTGTAACGTTTTGTAATGGTTTGAATTTTATAATAAATAGATTTTCCTAGTAGTCTTTCGGGTTTTGTAGTTTTATCAATTAACCTCCTCTCAGTTATTCGAATCACCTACCCGGTCACACAAAAGGCAGAAGTAGAGTCAAATTAATTAAATAGATCTGTCCCAATTTCGGGACATAACACATACATTTAATAAGAGCTTTATTCCACTCTGTTACACATGTATTTCTCCACCTTGGGCGCTCCAGATACACTGTTGAAGTAGTAAATGAAGTAAAACTGTTAGAATGTTGGCTTTGCCGACAGCTCCCTGTAATGTCGGTATAGCAAGCGCGCCTGAGGGTACAGGACTTTGAATGCTGCACTTCACTTGTACAGCATCCTAGCTCCTGCACGCATCTAAACCTACGCACTACGTTTAGCTTTTCGAGTATATTAGAGAACCTTTTATTAGAGAATAAATAAAGTGTTTAATTAAGAGTATAAACTATTGTGTTTGTGTTGTGATTCATCCTATAAAAAACCTCCCTTATTTATACCATCCATCCAAGAGGTTACGGGCTCCAGTGCACGCATCAACTGCGCGCTATAAAATCAATTTCAGGAATAATCAACCTTGATCAACCAACACGCAAAAGAGTCTTTCGAGAAGTTCATTTGATGTAAGAAATTTTAAATTTAGTGCACTTTGAGAGAAATTAGAGAATTTTTAAATATAGTTCAAACACGTGCGTTGGGAAAGAGAGGGAGAGAAAAAAACTGCCATGGGGGAAAAACCCCGAATTATTATTGGTCCCCCAGAAACTGGAGGCCCGCCTCGAGGCTTCTGGCCCTTGGCAATAAAACCCCCGGCCGGGGCCCAAACCGCGTCTACTTCGTTACTTAGGTCTACGTTAGTACCCGGAGAAGGTTGTCTCATACTTAGGTCTTGAGAAAATCACCTCCGCATTTCGTGTTTAATTTCAAATCAGTTTGAGTGCGAGAGGAAGAAAAATAAAAAGCCAAGTTCCCCTTGAAGGCTCAGCGTTTTTCACTCCCTTGGCCCATCGAAATTTTCCGTTGCCGACAAAGAGAGTCGTAAACGACGGTATGCGATGGACCACAGGAGTGGTTAAGCATAGGCCTGTGCAACCAAATGCACAAATAAATTTTTATCTTTATTGCCGGGGAAAAGAACTCTCGAGTTTACCCGCGGCTTTTCTTCCCAGGAAACACGTCGCCCATCCGGTCGTAAACAACCGGGGTTTTTGGGGCAGATAGTGGGTCCGCCCGTGCCCTTCCGCTGGTCCCGGCAAATGGGCGCGGAAGGCAATAAAAGGCGTCCCTTCTAAGTATAAGTACAAGGAAAAAAAGAAGAGAGAGAGAAGGAGCTAGGAGAGACACATTCTTCTTGTTTTTCTAATTACATATCTGCTGAGAGTCTCGTGGATCAACATTGAGACACCTTCGAGTCGGCCAAGAGTTCGCAGACCGATCGTCGTTTGTCACTTTTTGATTATTCGTTGCCGTGGATGGGAAGAAAGAGGTTGGAAGATCGTGTGTTGGAAGATTTGATTTGAAGATTGTGAGAGTTTTGAGGAGTACGTTAAGATTGGGAAGATTAAAGGTTTGGTTTGGGGTTTTATTGTAAGTAAAGTAATTGTTATTGTTAGTGTTATTTGCCAGCCAAGAATTCGCGTGTGTCAATATTCAATCTAAAAAGTGTAATTTTCCCTTTTACAATTCACCTTAATTTGCCGCCCGATTGGCCTTAGAAAATAAGCTAAACTGAGTCTTTGTAAAAATAAATTAGTGTACGGGATTTTGGGGAATTTTTGAATAAATGTTGATATAATTTTAATAATTGGGTTGTCATTTAATTCCTAAAAAGAATCTTCATTACAAGATCTTCTTGGGACTCTCAAAAGTCATTAGTTTCCCTTTTGCTTTTGCCAAGACTTTCTTAAACTTAAAATTTCAAAGTTAAATTTAATTAGTAAAAGTGCCAGTGGTTTCCCCATCGGACTTAGTAAGTTACTCTGAAACTCGGACCATCTCCCTAGGGGCAGCCAGGACCAGCTTCAGATCTCTCTCTTCTTTTTTTCTGGTTTAAAACAAGTAAGAAATATTTATATTTTATTTACATTTTTGTAACTCTAAAATTTCCAGTGTAACCCTTTTCCTTTAACAGCTAATAAATAAGCAAAATTGATCTATAGTTTTTTTTTATTATTTATCTTTTTCCTTTCTTTCTTATTATATTTCTCTCAAAGAATTTTGTTTTCAACAAAACTCTTTTAATGATTAAATTTTTCTCTCTAACTAAAATAAAATACAAAATTCCGTCGGATTCAAACGGGGACTTAACATATAAGAATAAATAAAGATTTATCTTTGATAAATCAGTAAAATAAAGACCTTTTAACAATTACTTCAGAAGTGAAATATTCCTACAAAGAATAAAAACATTAAAATTTAGCCAGTAATAGAAGAAGGAAAAGTACAAATTCAACCCTGGGTCTGCACAGCAGTTAAACCAAGGCAAGAATCCCCCTTTCAATCCTTGGCAGCCGCTCGACAAGGATTGACTTAAATAATTTTTCTGTGTTTAGGTACGGACTGATGCACTCAGCTTGAGGGTTGAATGAATCAGACCTAACCTGTCTGAATACAACACAGAACACAATTCATTTTATTTTTCTTCTCTCTTAATCTGCAGCTTTTAAAGCTGCAGATTTATTACAATAGTAACAAAAAGGCGCGCAGAAATACATACATTTTTTTTTATTTTGAATATAAATTAATAGGTATAATTAAGTTAAGTATTTAAGCGAAAAGAATTAGTTTAAAATAAATGAGGAAATAAACCCAATAGAATTCAATTTGTAAACGAAAACACGTGTAGATTGAATATAACAGTTGGGGAGATAAGAATTTATGTTCATAAAAACCTTAAGAGTGCTGCCTACCCCGCTCGCGCCATCTGGTGATGCATTACTCTGGATGGCAGATCGTATTTTTCGTTTTACGGCTTTAATAATTATCCGATTAAATTAAAAAAAATCTTAAAAAATTCTAAAAATCGGCCCTCAAGTGTGGTACTATCCAGTTTTTCGATTGGGTCAATGGAAAAATTATAAAAAATGTTTTAATGATCGTGGGTCAGAAGGCGGGCGTCTGCACTGAAATCGAGACTCTCGATATATCGATAGCATCGAGAGCAGGGTTGGGTGGTGTAGCACTCACCATGGTAAGCCACCTGGTGTATTGGTTTATAAGGCGCATTATACCCAGCGTTCGAAATAAATAATTTTTTATAAACAATTGAATATACCGACAAGCTCGTAACCCCCATAACGCTGGGGAGAGTGATAAATAAATAATTTTTTATAAACAATTAAATAAACCGACAAGCTCCAAAACCCCCATGACGCTGGGGTGAGTGATAAATAAATAATTTTTTATAAACAATTAAATAAACCGACAAGCTCTAAACCCCCATAACGCTGGGGATAGAGATAAATAAATAATTTTTTATAACCAACTGAATAAACCAACAAGCTCTAAACCCCCATAACGCTGGGAATAGCGATAAATAAATAGTTTTTTATAGACAATTGAACATACCGACAAGCTCTAAACCCACATAACGCTGGGGAGAGCGATAAATAAATAATTTTTTATAAACATTTTAATAATTCGAAAAGCTCGTAACCCCCATAACGCTGGGGAGAGCGATAAATAAATAATTTTTTATAAACAACTGAATAAACCAACAAGCTCTCAACCCCCATAACGCTGGGAATAGCGATAAATGAATAATTTTTTATAAACAACTGAATAAACCAACAAGCTCTAAACCAACATAACGCTGGGGAGAGCGATAAATAGATAATTTTTTATAAACATTGAAATAATTCACAAGCTCGTAACCCCCATAACGCTGGGGATAGCGATAAGTAAATAATTTTTTATAAACATTTAAATAAACCAACAAGCTCGTAACCCCTATAACGCTGGGAATAGCCATAAATAAATAATTTTTTATGAACAACTGAATAAACCAACAAGCTCTAAACCCACATAACGCTGGGGAGAGCGATAAATAGATAATTTTTTATAAACAACTGAATAAACCAACAAGCTCTAAACCCACATAACGCTGGGGAGAGCGATAAATAGATAATTTTTTATAAACATTTAAATAATTCACAAGCTCGTAACCCCTATAACGCTGGGGATAGCGATAAGTAAATAATTTTTTATAAACAATTGAATAAACCAACAAGCTCTCAACCCACATAACGCTGGGAATAGCGATAAATAAATAATTTTTAATAAACAACTGAATAAACCAACAAGCTCTCAACCCACATAACGCTGGGAATAGCGATAAATAAATAATTTTTAATAAACAATTGAATATACCGACAAGCTCTAAACCCCCATAACGCTGGGGATAGCGATAAATAAATAATTTTTTATAAACAACTGAATAAACCAACAAGCTCTCAACCCACATAACGCTGGGAATAGCGATAAATAAATAATTTTTAATAAACAATTGAATATACCGACAAGCTCTAAACCCCCATAACGCTGGGGAGAGCGATAAATAAATAATTTTTTATAAACAACTGAATAAACCAACAAGCTCTCAACCCCCATAACGCTGGGAATAGCGATAAATGAATAATTTTTTATAAACAACTGAATAAACCAACAAGCTCTAAACCAACATAACGCTGGGGAGAGCGATAAATAGATAATTTTTTATAAACAATTGAATATACCGACAAGCTCGTAACCCCCATAACGCTGGGGAGAGTGATAAATAAATAATTTTTTATAAACAATTGAATAAACCAACAAGCTCTAAACCCACATAACGTTGGGGAAAGCGATAAAGAAATAATTTTTTATAAACAATTAAATAAACCACTAAGCTCTAAGCCCTCATAACACTAGGGAGAGCGATAAATGAATTTTTTTTTATAAACAATTGAATTAGCCGACGAGCTCTTTGGCCCCATAACGCTGAGGAGAGCGATAAATAAATAATTTTTTATGAATAATTGAATTAACCGCAAGCTCTAAACTCCCATAACGCTGGGCAACCAAAACTAATTTCTAAGTTCAACGAAAAAACTAATCGGCTATTTTCCAAGCTTTCAACCCCCAAAACCTGGAGCACCCAAGATCAACAAAAAAGCTGATTGGCTACCCCCCAGCTCTAAGCCCCCAAAACCCTGGGCGCCCGAGTTCAACAAATGAACTGATCGGCTGTCCCCAAAGCTCTAAACCCCCAACTGATCCCCAACTTGGGGGTTTAGCCAAGCTTGAGGGGTAGCCAATCAGCTTTTTTGTTGAACTTGGGTGCTCCGGGTTTTGGGGGCTTAAAGCTTGGGGCATAGCCGATTACCCTACCCCTAAAATCCAGCTGGAAATCCAGCCGTCATATTGGAACCGAAATCCAGCTGGATAGTCAGCTGGAAATCGAGCTGGATTAAAAAAAAAAAAATTTCGTCAATTTTGCTTATAATCGAGTTATTATTCATTTTTCAATAATTTCGAAATTTTGAGCTTAGTTTTTTTTCAAAATTTTCCAGCTGGATATATCCAGCCGGATTTATCCAGCTGGATTTCCAGCTGGATTTCTAGCTGGACAAATCCGGCCGGACAAATCCAGCTGGAAAATTAAAAAAAATAACTAAGTTCAATTTTTTCAAAATCATTGAAAAATGAATAATAACTCGATTTTAAGCAATATTAACTAAAATTTTTTTTTCTTTTAATCCAGCTGGAAATCTAGCTAGTAATCCAGCTGTCATATTGGAACCGAAATCCAGCTGGATAGCCAGCTGGAAATCCAGCTGGATTTTAGGGGTAGGGTAGTTTTTTCCGAGGTTTTTTCTTTGAACTCGGGTGCCCAGCGTTATGGGGGTTTAGAGCTTGTCGGTTTATTCTATTGTTTATAAAAAATAATTTATTTACCGCTCTCCCCAGCGTTATGGGGTCTTAGAGCTAGTCGGTTTATTCAATTGTTTATAAAAAATAATTCATTTATCGCTCTCCCCAGTGTTATGGGGGCTTAGAGCTTGGTGGTTTATTTAATTGTTTATAAAAAATTATTTATTTATCACTCTCCCCAGCGTTATGGGGGTAACGAGCTTGTCGAGTTATTTAAATGTTTATAAAAAATTATTTACTTATCGCTATCCCCAGCGTTATGGGGGTTACGAGCTTGTGAATTATTTAAATGTTTATAAAAAATTATCTATTTATCGCTCTCCCCAGCGTTATGTGGGTTTAGAGCTTGTTATTGGTTTATTCAGTTGTTTATAAAAAATTATTTATTTATGGCTATTGCCAGCGTTATGGGGGTTACGAGCTTGTTGGTTTATTTAAATGTTTATGAAAAATTATTTATTTATCGCTCTCCCCAGCGTTATGTGGGTTTAAAGCTTGTCGGTATATTCAATTGTCTATAAAAAATTATTTATTTATCGCTATTCCCAGCGTTATGGGGGTTTAGAGCTTGTTGGTTTATTCAGTTGTTTATAAAAAATTATTTATTTATCGCTCTCCCCAGCGTTATGGGGGTTACGAGCTTGTGAATTATTTAAATGTTTATAAAAAATTATCTCTTTATCGCTCTCCCCAGCGTTATGTGGGTTTAGAGCTTGTTGGCTTATTCAGTTGTTTATAAAAAATTATTTATTTATGGCTATTCCCAGCGTTATGGGGGTAACGAGCTTGTTGGTTTATTTAAATGTTTTTAAAAAATTATTTATTTATCGCTCTTCCCAACGTTATGTGGGTTTAGAGCTTGTCGGTATATTCAATTGTCTATAAAAAATTATTTTTTTATCGCTATTCCCAGCGTTGTGGGGGCTTAGAGCTTGTTGGTTTATTCAGTTGTTTATAAAAAGTTATTTAGTTATCGCTCTCCCCAGCGTTACGGGGATTACGAGCTTGTCGAATTATTTAAATGTTTATAAAAAATTATTTACTTATCGCTATCCCCAGCGTTATGGGGGTTACGAGCTTGTGAATTATTTAAATGTTTATAAAAAACTATCTATTTGTCGCTCTCTCCATCGTTATGTGGGTTTAGGGCTTGTTGGTTTATTCAGTTGGTTATAAAAAATTATTTATTTATCTCTATCCCCAGCGTTATGGGGGTTTAGAGCTTGTCGGTTTATTTAATTGTTTATAAAAAATTATTTATTTATCACTCACCCCCGCGTTATGGGGGTTTTGGAGCTTGTCGGTTTATTTAATTGTTTATAAAAAATTATTTATTTATCACTCTCCCCAGCGTTATGGGGGTTACGAGCTTGTCGGTATATTCAATTGTTTATAAAAAATTATTTATTTCGAACGCTGGGTATAATGCGCCGAATACACCAATATACCAGGTGGCCTTACCATGGTGAGTGCCACACCACCGAACCCTGTTCTCGATGCTATCGATATATCGAGAGTCTCGATTTCAGTGCAGACGCCCGCCTTCTGACCCGCGATCATTAAAACATTTTTTATAATTTTTCCATTGACCCAATCGAAAAACTGGATAGTACCACACTTGAGGGCCGATTTTTAGAATTTGTCAAGATTTTTTTTAATTTAATCGGATAATTATTAAAGCCGTAAAACGAAAAATACGATCTGCCATCCAGAGTAATGCATCACCAGATGGCGCGAGCGGGGTAGGCAGCACTCTTAAGTCAGGCGTCATTGCCTCCTCTTTTGTGTTAGAAATTAAATTTTTGTTGTCAAAGAGATTTGAAGTTAGGCGTCATTGCCATCTCTTTCTTTAAAATTGTACCAAATTTTTTTAAATAAATAATCAATTTTTAAACAGGTGCCATTTGCTTACTTAAATTTATTAAAGTGTTAGTGGAACTAAAAGAACAAAAAGGGTTCAAAGCGTCACTGCCAAAAAAAAAAAATAAATAAAACTATTGGGAATAAAATAAAAGGATTCTCCTTCCTCCTTATTAAGCCGAGTTACTACAGAAATCAAGTAAGAACCTATATATAAGTAATATTGTAGCACATTGTACTAACAGATATTATTTTGTAGTAAATTACTTTTATATTTAACGAACTTGACTTCCCTTTTATTTTTCTTGCAACCCTTTTACTTTTCCTCTCCAAAAATTTTTAATCGAACTAAAAAGAGTGACCCCAAAAATCGACAAATTTTAGCCCGTTTTGAAAAATCGTGATTTTCGATGAATTTTCATGCAAAATCGAAAAAACACTAAGTATATTTTCTTCTTAGAATTTCATGCTGAATACGATAGTATTTTTTGTTTTATAAATATTAAACTTTAAAAAATTGCCCCTTTAAACGTATGTATAAAAAAATGACGTTTTTCGATCATATCTTTGTAACAGAAAAATTTCGCAAATAAAAACTTTGCAGGGATTCATTTTAAACTATAAACTACTATTTAGACCAAAAATTAAATCGAATTTCGTTTGCGCCAAAACGGGCTAATTTTGGGGTCACTCTTTAAAACTTAAAATAAAATCTTGGTTTTTTTATATTAACTAGAAACTACTAATTAAAGTAAAAGCTAGAATTTATTACTAAAAGTAATAAAGAATAACTCAACAAACTAGCATAGCAATTCTGGTCGTGGTAGCGCACGCAGGGATTGTTGCCAACACCCTTGGAGACGTTGTCACACACGCCCTTTGGGATTTTTCTTTTAATGTTTTTTTTTCTTCTCTTTTTCTTTTCTTGAGTAAAAATTTTACAAAAAAATTACAAAATAAAAGACAAAATCAAGTCGCAAAATCAATCAATATTCTTTGGGTCGACTGAGCCGTTCGAGGGAATAAAGGACCACACGTGCCAGGACCCCGGCAGCCGCTCGACGGAGTCCAACGACCTTCCTAACGGACTGGAAGGATAAGTAAAAGGTTTAACCGATAAAAGAAAAGAACAAACAGGGCGATCGATAATAACCCGCCCGTTACATTTGCAAAGAATTTATTGGCACATATTAATTTTTTTTTTCTTAATAAAGAATGTGGTAAAATTATATTTAAATCAAAAAAACTATGGATGAAGTAATCAAACGTTTTTAATGCAATTAATCAGGTTTTCGATAATGAAAAAAAATCAATAACTAAATAAAAATGTTTACCAAATCAACAGTCAACGGATATTTTTTTTGTCACCGACAAGGAGATGGTCTGTCCTTTGGGACCTGGATTTTCATGAAACTTTGCACACAGCTTTTATTCATCATAAAAATAAGCCCTTCAGTGTTCTTTTTCCAGGATGGGGCTTTTTTCACCTACTTCCCATATAACCCCCTGAGTATATTTATTTTAAATAATTTATTTTAAAAAATTTTTTGCGCAAAAGCGGACATTTTTCACGTTAAAAAAAAGGTTTTCAAAACGTTTTTCAACCGAAAAAAAAACGTTTCTTGGTTCTGGGAACTCCTTTTTAAAAACGTTTTTAAGAGGTTATGTTCCAATAGGGTATGATTTACATAAATTTTGTTGTTGTATTGTCTGAACTAAAATATAGTTTATTTTGATATTGTGCTTTAAACTAAAATGTAGTTTAATGCTATCTAAAATATAGTTTAGGTTTTATTTAGAATTAGACTAATATGTAGTCTAATTTTTATGTTTAGTTTCAAACTAAAATATAGTTTAATTTTGATGTTTTTATTTTAAACTAAAATATAGTTTAATTTTTATGATTTTTCTATTAACTAAAATATAGTTTAATCTTATTATTATATTCTAAACTAAAATATAGTTTAGTTATTTAACGTGTTGTTTTTTCGAACTAAATTATAGTTCAGTTAATTTTTATTAGGTCGGAGAATTTAAAAGATTAGTATTTTTGATTAAGATTATTAATTTAAAATAAGTCTTATAAATTTTCCTGATTATTACACTTACGAGTAAGTTTATTTGAACCGGAGAGAGACAGCGTAGTTAAGCGTGGAAAGGGGCCTCAAATTGCTGATACGGTGTTACTCCTAAGTAGTGCGCTAATGATCACCTTACACACGCGATTTGTCACCAAAGGAAACTTCGAGCGCCTAAATCACTCAAGGTTGAATGGGCACAGATCACTAGGAGAGCTGCGACTCAAACGACATGAACACAGGTCGAGAAGAGGGCTGATACTGAGGCTGTCGGGGCTGGTGCAGCCGTCTTTGAGGCAATTGAGGGATGCATCATTTTGGAATGTAGGGAGATGGAGGGGATAGCTGAGGCCCTTGCAGCAGTACGGTGACTGAATTTTCCGCTTTCCTATTGGTCCCTAATTTTCTTCCTCTCTCTCACTCTCTCTGCTTACATGGCTAGGAGGCTTTGAATTTTCAGTAGGAGGGAATATAACAAATCCCAAAAGAAAAAAAATGCTCAGATATAAATAATCAAGTAAATAAACAAATAAATAAGTAAGTAATTAAATCAATAAATTACTCAAATGTGAATTCAAAATCGTTTCCTTTACAAAAAAAAATAAAATTTAAACTCAATTTAACTTATAAATATAATTATTGTATTATCTTGGATAAACAAGTAAGGTAAAAATATCAACAATATTCTTTGGTGTAATTTTTGGCTTGTAATATTCATTTAGTTTAAGATTATATTTAGACTAGTCTATAATAAATCTTATCGTTCTTCACTTAAAATTTTACAAAAGTTTCATCCAGAGTTTAAATTTCATAAAATCGTAGATGCGAAAATGGCGTAGGTAAATAAATAAATTATCTTTACTACAAATGAAAAATCATTACCCAAGAAATTAGTGTAAAAATAATAATTAATAAAAATTAAGACTACATAGCACAAATATAAATTCTCATAGAAATGTTTGTGAGTATTTATTTAAATAAAAAGAAACATGAATTTTCAAACTACGCAAAGATTTCTGTGAAATATTATTTTATTTTAGAAAGGAAACATAGCGACGCGTTCGTTGAGTTTTCTCGACGTGAAAATTCAAGTGCCTCTTGCTGAAGCAATAAAAAGGGCCGGCGCGCGCTAGCGGGGACGCCTGCAAGTCGTAAAAGGCCATTCGCCGTGCCTATGCTTTTCCACAAGACTCCTCAAGAGTTTTAGGCAGCCGAAATCGGGGAAAGAATTTTACTTTTAAAATTTGCGTAGAAAGTACTACTTTTGCATCCCCCTAAACAAGTACTGTCCCCCGAAAAATTACTTTTCTAGAGTTTCTATGACGCTGCGCACTCGTAAAATCTCGTCTCCACCCCCTGCTGCTCGTGGTCCTATGCAAGGATTGTAGCGGTATAATGGTTACTTTGGGTGCAACAAATTAACGTAGCCACTAAACTATTTCCTAGTACAATATGAACTTTATTTTTTTAACTTATTAAAAATTTCAAGATGTTTATCTTTGCATTTATCAATACAAAAGTAATTTGCGGAGTTTTTAAATAACTAATCATACTCAGATTTTGTTCTTCATTAATTAATTAAGTGAGTTTTCAAAAAGTTTGATTATAAAACCATTAATAATAATCTGAAAATTCTAATAATTATTTTCATGTTAACGTACACAAGTTTCTTTTTTACAGCGTTGGACAATTTGTTAAAACTAAATCTCCCAGGTGTTCATGGAAGACTATTTAATATAGCCCTAGAACTGACAGAAAAATTCAGACGAGCTAAACTGGAAATATTTTATTTTAATTAATGGTTACCGTTTTAATAATTATGGTTATTTCAGATCCGGAAAAGACTTATGATAATTTGATAGTACTCTTCAAGAAACTTCGGCACAAACGAGTTCGGGAAGATGCCAATCAGGTTGAGCATGTTGATGAAAGATTGGATCAAAATTATAAAAAAAGCCAGACAGGTAACATTGAAAAGTTAAGGTTGTTATTTAAAAGAATCGTTAAACGTTATAAAGTATGTCTCAAAAATATCTTTTGAAATATAATCTGAACAATTTTTAAAATTATCCCTTTAATTTTCGAGACGCTTAACATTATATTTAATGGTTTACCTCGTTCTATGTAACAATTTTAATTAATAATAATAATAATAATAATAATATTCTCATATTAGAAGTAATCAAAATAGATAATTTATTAAAAATTATATAGTTTTCTCTAGTTGAGTGTTCATTAATTGAATACATATTGTTAGTCGACTCTTTGATAATAAAAATTTTAATTTAAGAATCTAGTCAACGATATTTTGTCTTCGAATAAGGTCGTGCGGTCGCACTATTCAAACCAGTTTTCTAATTTTTAAACTCAAAAGTAAGCTACAGAGTATTCACTTTGTCACGATTAGCGGAAACTATAGTGACTTCCTGAAAGTAAGTAATTTTTATTGTAAATTTTATTGAATGTTTCTGGAACTAGTCCGTAGTTGGAAGATTGATTAAAAATTTTTCATTAAACTATGTTAATTTATAAAATAAATCATTTAAAAATGAATCGTCTGAAAAATTGAGAGAGCGAATTATGTTATAAATTATTTGGACTCTAGATTTCCGTGTGAAGTCCCGTAATGAGATGTTTTCTCTTAAGTATCTTTACGAGCCTTTGGCCTAATGACCAAAACTGCTCACATCTGCTCATTGACCATCTCTAAAGTGTCAATAAAGAAGGCGGATCTCAGGTAGAGACGCCCTATTTTCAGGAATAGAGCCACCGCCGTTCAGACCCAAGCTGGACCTAGCCCCTGCATTGGCAGCTCAGTTGCATTTTGAAAAAATATTACCTATCTTTAAAATTTATAAAATAAAGATATATTTACATTTCTTGTTTCCATTTACTTTAAACCGAAGATTTGAAACTTGAATTAAATTGATTAAAAATATTAAGTACAAGATACAATTTCTCCATGGTCCTTTAAGCCTGGATACTTACAATTTTTCCAAAAAATAATAATCGAAAATTGTCATGGGTAGTGCACACATTTCTGCTGCGAAGACTTAAAAAAAAAAATTTATTTAGGATGGTCCGAAAGGCCTTGGGATCAAATGAGCACTCAAATCAAATAAATATCGTTGGTATTTTAATTCATTTTATCGTGGAAAAACATCTTTCAAGAACATTATAATCTGATTCTAGGTTGAATAATTATTTGAGTACAAAAATACTTGTGTTGATTCGAGCAGTTCGAGATTATGATCGTACCTTTTTGGAGTTTGTTTGATTTCTTCTCTAATGGCTCGGTGATATTAATTTTTTATCAATAATATTAAAAATATTATAGAACAAAGTCATGAATTTTTGAATTTTTTTATCATGTCATAAAATTTAAATTTTTTTGTCGTGAGAAATTTAATGAATTTTTTTACATTTTCAACATTTTGTGGGGAAAAACATCATTCTTTTTATTTGTAGCACTCTAAATTAGGTGTCTATCTTTTGCCATTTATGTGCAACAAAAACATAAAACTAAAATTAGTATTTGTAAGGTTTTACGGTTAATAATTAAAAAATTTTGATATTTCTTGTACTTAATTAACGTATCGTTAATAAACGGTTTCTATATTTATTGAACGAAGCCAAATTTTTTATAATTAAATAGAGGGTTGAATACAGCAGTGAAGAAAAAAAAAAAAAAAAAAGAAAAAACAAAGGATATAGAATAATGTGCATAAATAGGTATATAAAGAGAAATAATTTAATTTCAACAATTTTATTTTCAAATAAATGGTAAGAAAAAACCATTTGATTGAAACGTCAATATTTACATCATTAGAATAAACAGAGATTCTATGAATCTATATTTTTCTTACAATAAATAACTTAACTCAATCATCAAATTTCATAAGTGGTATATATTTTTCTATTCTATATGTATTATTTCTGATGGAATATTAAAACCATAACAAAAATTTTATAACAATATGTGATTCATTTACAATATGGCAATATTAATTAAATTTTAGAACTATAAAACAATCTTAGACTGGTCAAGCTGTACTTCTAATTTAACACAAGAAAATTTCTTACCTGGCTATTACCATTCATTGAAAATTATTATTACATTCAAAATAAATTTAAACTTCTTTATTTTGCTGGTACTCTAATCAAAAAGTAAATAATAATGATGTGAATAATGCATTATTAATAATATTAATAATATAATAATTATAATAATCAAATATATCAAGAAAGAAAATTAATCAATTATAATCAGAATAGACACTCGAATCACTCAAGCTCTTCAATCACTATCTGCAAGCTTTTCGGTTCTTATCGAGGACATCGTGTTGAGATGAAATATTAAATATATCGCACATTCAATCGACTTTTTTACCAATCACAAAAGGTAAAAGCAATCTTAGAGAAGACTGCTGGCAGTGATTCTGCCAACTACTCAAATCAAAAGCCTCTATCTATCCTCTTAATCTTCTTTTTCAATGCTATTTCTAGGCGCTCTTAGAGAATGCTTGACTAGTAGGCGTATGTACACACGAGCACGACTTGATTTATCTCTTTCTTGCTCTTTTTTTCTTGCAACTACTAACGTAATTTTTTTTTCGTTCGATCACATAGTTTGTGTTTAAAAAAAATTATAACAGCTAAATTACAACCGAGAACTTAATCTTTTTTCATATATTTACATAATTTTAGGCATTTTCCAACACATCTATTCTGTGCGAATATTCCTTCCAATATTTTTAACTTGAGATCAGATAAATAACAAATACAAAACTTATTTAACTTTTTTTTCAGTTTACAGAACTTTACATTCATTAATGGTTCATTGCTTGTGAGTCTTCTGGAATTTTTTTCGATGGACTCAGTCTCATTTAAACATGTATAAATTAAATAACTTTAATTTTCAGAAGTACTTTAATTTTTTACGCGAGCTTAAATAGTAAGCCGTTCAAGAAGTTGCTTTAAATAATATTTATATTTATTTATTAAAAATATAAAAAAATTCCTACGAGAATTATTACCGAACTCTCCGAAAAACTCTTAATATACCGAAAAAACTTAATGAGCTTGAACTGTATCGAATTCTGAAAATTCTTTAGCAACCTTAAAAACGTACAGCAACCTCTCATAAAGCTCAGGAGTGCAACCATAATCTCTTAAATCGTTTAACCAGTAGGTGGATACGCGTCGATCGCAATCTATATAAGTAACGAGATAATTGCCACTACTTCCATCAGATCGTCGAAGTGGCTGCTCCTGAGACACTTTTTCAACGATAAGTTTCGTGTGATCGTTAAAAAAATTCATTTGCAAGAGTTCATCTGGCACACTCAGCTCCATTACAATGGCCTTGCTCGTTCGCAACCATCGGCGCATCTGAGGCACTCCCGCCATTCTTTTCATGGGCCGACGACCGGCGTCGTCTCCTCGGTCGGTTGTCACCTCGCCACCTGAATAAACATAGAGTGTTATCTTTAATTTTTGGGTCTTTCTTTAAGAGTTTATACTATACTATTTAAGAATTAGTTATATTTCAGTTCATTCGTAAATAAAACATTTACAACTACTTTAAAGTTTTTTTTAATAATTAATTATTTATTAAAAGTTAATTATTTATACAGATTAAAGCAAACAAAAATTTCATGTCTACCTTCAGTGAGGTGTTTATCCATATAATCCGTGAAGTGTCGCAGAAGCTCAAGCTTCTCTTGCAAGTGAGCAGGCACATTTCGTTCTCTGTTATATTTCGTTATTTCACCGTCTGTAGTGATGTACTCAACAAACCTGAAAAATTTAAAGTTTGATTAAAAATATATTTAATAAAATCATTATTTTTCAGCTAATCTATTTACCTTCGATCGTGAGTGTAGCTCATTTTGGTACTGTCGTTGAAGAGCACACCAACCGATTTGTCCGAAAGTTGGAATGATAAGCCGAATTTATTGCTAAAGTCGATCCTGTATATTTTTTTGAAAAAGAATAAAAAACAATTAGTATAAACAATTTTTAAAAGCTTATTTCATACAAAAACTTATTTTCCACGTATAGTCATCATCAATTCATGAAGAATGAAAAGGTAAAAACAATATAATTTTACTTCTATTGTCTTGGTTTTGATGACAACTATCGAAAAAAAATCAAACGCGAGCAAAAAAATTATTGAAACAATTTTATTGTTTAAAAAATGTA
This sequence comes from Encarsia formosa, assembly GCA_038277355.1. Taxonomy (NCBI): domain Eukaryota; kingdom Metazoa; phylum Arthropoda; class Insecta; order Hymenoptera; family Aphelinidae; genus Encarsia; species Encarsia formosa. The sequence continues at coordinate 13,063,851 of CM076187.1, read as the reverse complement.
ACGAATTTCATGTAAGTGCAATGAAAGAAATTGTTTTATTTTTTTTTAGCAAAGAGCGAATCAAAAGTGTTCTGAGACATTCTTCTTTTGAAACCAAAGGTTCTAAGAAAAAAATCAATAAAATAAAGTCTATAAGTAGGGGTCAAAAGGTAAGATTAATGTCCGGGATTATTGTACACTTTTTAATAGAGGATCTTCGGTTCTCGCTCGACTATCAAAATAATACTGCTTGGGAATCTATAATAATAGACTCTAGAAAATGAGTCAAGAATAGTGTTTGTCAATTAGTGTTATCAAGCATAAAAATACATTACTTAATAAAAATTTAATTTTTGAATTTTTCGTAAAAATTTATTAATAAGAAAATTGCTGACCACTTGGTTACGAATAGAGGCGTGTAGTCGTCGAGTGAGGGAGGATTTCCACCAGCAGCTCCGGCGCACTTGAGTCTTAGAGCGTTTCGATTTGTGGCTGCCAAGCAATCTTCGAGGGCTCGACTCATGAGTTGAATAGGAGTAGCGTTTTCGACTGATAAACCTCCTCCGTCCGCCGCTTCGGTGGCTAGAACAGAAGGGTGCTGCTGCTTTTTGCGCGCCTCCAGGCAAAGCACACTACTGATTCGTTGACGGAAACGCGGTAGCTTGGGTAGTTTCCAGCTGGCCAGCCAGCTTGAAACTTTCTTCTTCTTAGTTGTCGATGTCGCTTTATTTTTCTTGCTGTCCTGCAGCAAAGGATTTTGATTTTGTGGATTTTCGTGAGGTTGGTTCGCCTGTGAAATTTGTGAAATTTATTCTTATTATTTACTTTGTACTTTTAAAAAATGTTATTTTCTTTTAAATCTTTATGCAGATGTTTTACACTAGTTTTTCTTTAAAATGATTAATGACTTCATACCACCGGAATTAAGTTGTAACCGAGTAACAATATAAAAACGGTATTTTATGTTACATTTTTTTTAAATTTTATGTTACATTTTTGAAGTTACCCTATTACGATTATTACTGCAAATTTTTACATAATTCAATGTACATAATTCGTGACGTGAATACATAATTTTATTGTTTATCAAAAACAGCGCCAATGTAAAACTTTACACTTGAATAAAAAAAAAAAAAAAAAATTTTTTAATTAAACATTAAAAAACGAAATCAACAAATAGGATTTAAAAAATATTTTATTTTTAATTTAAGTTTTTTTTTTGTTTTGGTTAATATTTTTAGTTATATTATGCTCCGTTTATACCGAGGCATTCCTAGTTAAAGAAAAAAGGTAGATATATATTTTCACGGTCGTTTCGCCCGAAGGCGCATTTGGATATCGAGAATAACAGGTGTTCTTTGGATAAGGTAACGAGTGCATCCTTTAACTCATACAAGGTCCCAACGCTATGCGATCGATTTTTTCTAATAATAGAGTAGCTTTATAAGTACACATTCTAAAAAAATGATTCTTTTATTCTTCCTTTTTATTACACATCTTTTGTTTTAAAAAGTAAAAGAATTTTTATACTTTTATAACTTCATATTGATTTCTTTTTTTTTTTTTTTTTTTTTTTTTTTTTTTTTTTTTTTTTTTTGTAAATTAATACAACAAAAAAGTTATGACTAAATGTATAAATCATCAAATAAAAGTATAAAACACGATCGGTTATACTGACTTGATTATGATGCTGCCCTGAGAAGTTGAGGCTGCTGGAGAAGCTTGTCAGTGCGGAAGTTCTCTCGGCGAAGCTCAACCTGGGCGCCTGATAATAACAGCTGTCGGGAAGACTAGCGGGCACGTACTCCTTAGTCAGGTAAGGATGCTCCTTGACGAGCTCCAAGGAGGGCCTGAGCTCCGGATCAGGCTGTAGGAGCCACTTCACCAGATCTTGGCCAGCTCGCGAGGCCATCGAGTCGTTCAACTCTTTGTAGTTGTTATTGCAGATACGCGCGTATGTCTCCTTAAGGGTTGTCGAGTCGAAGGGTGGTTGACCAACCAGTAGTGCGTACAGAACTAAAAAAAAAAAAAAAAAAAAATTGAAACTGCATGATCTTTGAGAGCTCAACTGTATAATTAAAAAACAAAAAACTTACTGCATCCCAAAGCCCATACATCCGCTTCATAGCTGTAGGACTGCTTGAAAAGAACTTCCGGAGCTATGAAGTTTGGCGTACCACATATCGTTCTGTAGAGTCATTTAATTTCATAAATTTAATAAATAACTGTTTTGAAATTAAGCAAGATAAAATAAATTAAGTTTTGTTTTAATGAATATTTTTTAGGTAAGATTTTCTTATAAATTCACATCTCTTTAACGTTCGAGGAATGAAAATCATCAAGATCTATGAATAAATAATCGCGGAGGCTACGAGGAAAATAAGTTTTTCAATATTTATAATCTCTCTCCAAGACGCTGACGTATGTTTCGTCTTATGGATCATCTCTTAGCATAACGGTTAAACTAGGGTTCTGTAACTTTACAAAGTGAAATACAAGGTACAGCTGAGAAAAAAGAAGCTGTAAATTGGACGAGTAAACAGGGTTGAAACTAAGTTTGCACGTCAATATGAAATTCTCGGGTGACGTCTGCTCGATGGTAGAACGTAATTTATTCTTTAGATGATGTGCTGACAACTATAAATAATTATGGCTGTAATGATCTTCACTGATATCAAAGTCACAGTAATTTTATAAAAATCAATCAATATTTTTTACCGTTCGTTACAAGAATTTAAAGCTTGTATAAACAAGAAAGGATGTTCATATTTTAATTTAGAAAAAGGGAATTAATAATGAAAGCACGTCACGTTGCAATGTGTAAGTACAGCGGACAGAATTTATAAGAAAAAAAGAAAGACTCACACTCTTCTCCTTTGTCCGTCAATGGGTTGCGTGGCGAGTCCGAAATCTCCGATCTTTATCAGGAAAATACACAAGTTAATGGTGAATAAATTATCATCCGAATCAAAAGTTATCTATATAATATGTACACACCTTTACTATCATACGGTCGGAGAGGAAAATGTTACCGGGTTTGATGTCCCGATGAATTACCTAAAATAATATTTATAGTAAAAATTTATGTCTAAACATCAAACGTCATGTAAATAAAAATAAACAACATACTTTGCAACTGTGGATGTAAGCAAGGCCAGAAACCATCTGTTTCATGTAATATCTCGCCTCTGGTTCCGTCACCTAAAACGTTTTCCATATTAAAACAAATTATTGAAAAAAATAAAAATAAAAATAAAAACAAAATTATACCTTGCCACGATATTTTAACACGTGCACCAAACTCTGTAAAGATAAAAACAAAAATTAGAGTCTTCTCCAAGTACTCATGCTGCAGCTATTATATGTACGCGTGATGGAATTCGAGGACCGATTCTCGGAACTTTGCCTTATGTAAGGGAAGCACGTGTCTTATGGGAGGAGATTTCTAGTGCTCCGGACACCGTGGCTTCAGGGGGAGGGACCTTCCTTTTTTCACTTCTTCCTTTCTTTCTTTCGCAGATGTAGATCAGTTTCCGGTCAAATTAGTTTGAAAAAAAAGAGAGAAGATAAAAAATCTGTCGCTCCGGGTACATTTACGCTGGGAAAAATTTTACGAAAGTTAAAAAAAAGTAATAATAAATTTAATTTTTTATTTAAGTCGATTAAAAATATAGTGTATGTATTATAAATAAAAAAAAAAAAAACTATTTGCGCTCAAGTAATGTTTTCAGCTTCTAGGTAGAGGCTTTAAGAGTGACCTCGTAACAACGTGTGTTATTCAAGAACCTTTGATTATCATGTTTGAACTTTTAATGAGTCAAACTTAAGAGTGCCGTTATTTTTTTTCAAGACATAAGACAAATTATGTCTCCTATGTCACGAGCTAATTTTAAAACTTTTTAAAAAAGAAGAGCCGTACAAAAATTTCTAGCATTGATAAAAATAGAATTCGTACTTTTTTTTAACGAGCAAAGTTATTTTGAAATTCATCCGTTTGAAAAATTCCAAAGTCTATACGTCCAGACAAACCGCGAATAAATAAACAAATAGCTCATATCGATTGAACCACAACTATGTCAAAAATCTTTGTACCAGAAAACAGATTGAATGAAATTGCAGAAACGAGCCACCTGTTAAAGGGGGAAATGTAGCGTTTGCCGTTCCGCGCACGCATTCTATCGAAATTTATGAGATCCTTCAATCCTTGCCACCTGGCCGCGTCACGTCGCGTCTACGTTTGGGTGTGAGCGAGCGTACGTGAATCGTGAATGAAACTAGAGACCGCGTGCGGCTTCGTAAGACGGCGTGTACACACACGTGCATAACAGCACAAAGGTAAGTAACTCCTGCCGTATCGCGGGCATGCCTAAACTGTGACTAAGCTGCGTCCCGACCGCAGTAAATACTTGCAGCTGATCCGGTGACTCGCTGTTTATTCGCTTTCACCCAAGATATTTTAACAAGGTTTTACCAAATTATTCAGTTTTTTTTATAATACAAAATTAAAAATTTTGTTGTTATCAATGTCAGTTTTGGGCTCGGTTTTGGGCTCGTCAAGATTGCACTGGAGTACTCTAGGATTCAATAAATCAATCATTGTCGTTGTTAGTAGGAAGAAAGAGACACATTCTCGCTTAACCCTTAAGCGCCTGAAATGACAAATTTTTTTTTTCATTTTCAAGCTGAAGAATTTTACTGAAAAAATAAAAAAATCAATAAACAAATACCCTTGTCCACTATTTTCAAGTATGCTCTATACGATGGTGTAGTTTAAATTAATGAAAAAGATGATTTTCAATTGTTTATTAACAATTGAAAAAAAAAAATGCCAAAAAATTAGTCGTTTTTTTTTTTTAATCGCAAATAAAACAGGGAAAAAATTTTTTTTTGTCATTGCAAATTGTAGCAAACGTGTTTTTAGACTTCAAATTTTAATTCTTTTTTTTATTCGTCTCTCTACGATTTTTTCCGTCAAAATGGCGGCCGTTCAAAGTTCAACAAAATTTTTAGTTTTCACTAAAGATACTGTTTTGACGATTTTTGCGGTTTATTGTATTTTAAACATATTCTGGTGATAAATTATGCTTTTAGTTAACTTTTTTTACTTAATTAAATAATTATATATTCAAAAAAACGAGTATCAATGAACAGATCATTTATAAGAAAAAAAATGGACTCATATATACATATATATATATACATACATTTTATTGATTCGTCATTTGTAATACTTTATTTATGAAAAAATATGTATTTGAGTAATTGTGTATGCTTTTAAATGAAATTATGAAAGATAAAATTATTGAAAATCAATAGTCACATCTAATATTGAGTTTGTGTTAAAAAAAATTTTGAGTTTACAGCATAATAAAATTGGATTTTATTTGAAATTTTTTTACTATAAACGGTATATTTTTGATTTGTTCACTTGTGTAGCTGTAATGTAACAATTGAAAAGAGGAAAGAGTTTTTATAGGGTACATAATATAATAAAGAAAAAATTGAAGAGTAAAAATTGTCTTTTGTTGCTGCTTTCTGTGTAAATTATATAATGAATATGTTATAAATTTTTGGTTTTCTTTTTATTTTTTATATTTTTTTTGGGTTTCTCATTTTCTATTTATTTTTTTGGGTTTTATGGAAAATAGAAATAGAAAATGAGAAACCCAAAAAAAATAAATAAATCACTAAAAAGCCCAAAAAAAAATATAAAAAATAAAAAGAAAACCAAAAATTTATAACATATTCATTATATAATTTACACAGAAAGCAGCAACAAAAGACAATTTTTACTCTTCAATTTTTTCTTTATTATATTATGTACCCTATAAAAACTCTTTCCTCTTTTCAATTGTTACATTACAGCTACACAAGTGAACAAATCAAAAATATACCGTTTATAGTAAAAAAATTTCAAATAAAATCCAATTTTATTACGCTGTAAACTCAAAATTTTTTTTAACACAAACTCAATATTAGATGTGACTATTGATTTTCAATAATTTTATCTTTCATAATTTCATTTAAAAGCATACACAATTACTCAAATACATATTTTTTCATAAATAAAGTATTACAAATGACGAATCAATAAAATGTATGTATATATATATATATGTATATATGAGTCCATTTTTTTTTCTTATAAATGATCTGTTCATTGATACTCGTTTTTTTGAATATATAATTATTTAATTAAGTAAAAAAAGTTAACTAAAAGCATAATTTATCACCAGAATATGTTTAAAATTACAATAAACCGCAAAAATCGTCAAAACAGTATCTTTAGTGAAAACTAAAAATTTTGTTGAACTTTGAACGGCCGCCATTTTGACGGAAAAAATCGTAGAGAGACGAATAAAAAAAAGAATTAAAATTTGAAGTCTAAAAACACGTTTGCTACAATTTGCAATGACAAAAAAAAATTTTTTCCCTGTTTTATTTGCGATTAAAAAAAAAAAACGACTAATTTTTTGGCATTTTTTTTTTTCAATTGTTAATAAACAATTGAAAATCATCTTTTTCATTAATTTAAACCACACCATCGTATAGAGCATACTTGAAAATAGTGGACAAGGGTATTTGTTTATTGATTTTTTTATTTTTTCAGTAAAATTCTTCAGCTTGAAAATGAAAAAAAAAATTTGTCATTTCAGGCGCTTAAGGGTTAATGAACGCGTCCTACGAATGATAAAAGAGCAACAGCACTTTGCTATCTTGCGGTGTGCACGCGGCTACGAAACCAAGTCCCACTATACTCTTTCAAAACACACATTCTCACCTCAAAAAGAAAAAGGTGGGGACGATGAGCAAGCCAGGGGGGGGGGGGGGAGACTTTGTAGCAAGGGAAAAGCTTTTCTCAGCAACAACAAAGCGGATGCTCCCCTAGTTCACGCACTACATAGAATACAAAAAGAGCGGCTGTTGCTGCTAGTTGCATTCCTTCAACGTCCACGGAAATTAAAAATCACGAATATATAGTTGCGCTGGACCGTGACTTCGAGGGCATCGGCCGGGTCGATTTTTTAATTTACGAAATTTTAACGTATTCATAACTGTCGCTCGCGTGATTTTATCATCCACCTACCTCTGATGCTCGGGTCAAGGTCGTAAAAATGTCTGTGAACCGGAATGCGCGAGCGTATCGCATTCCTCCCAGGCTCGACCTCTCCTCCTTCTCCTCCTTGATCTCGAGGGTGGAGGAGATTTTGCGAAAAGAATAAGCCCGACCTTATACATTGGATGCTCTTTTTATTTTGAGCAAAGAATCTTTTTTTTCAGCTAAAACACGAGTTTTACGAGGTTTTTTCTTTCCGAGAGCTTTTTGTGTTTGTGGATTTATCTCCGCCAGATAATTTTCAAGTGCTTGAGGTTACCTCTTTTTTTTTTTTAATTTTCAATGCTTCTGTAGCTTAAGGGCACAGTGAATCGTTTCTTGTAGTTTTACAAAAAAAAAAAAAAAAAAAAAAAAAACTGGTTATTTATTTCCTGCTTTTTTGGGTAATAAAGTGTAATTTGGTAATAAATGTTAAGGACGATTGCAAAAACTCGTTGCGCTATTGATTCTGGATGACAGTTTTGTTTAAACTTAAAAATACCTAATAAAAAATTATGCGATTCTCAAATTAAAAAGTCAAAATGAACTAACTTGAAAGATGAATGCTAACGTTTAAAACTAAATCGTTCCGTAAGAATTATTTTTAATTGGTACGTAAACTTAGAGGTATCAGCTCAGTTAAAGTTATGATCAAATTCAAAATCTTTCAATTTAAGACTGTCATAAAAAAAAAAGAAGTAAATAAGAAGAGAATTAAGTATAAGATTAAAGACAAAAACCATAGCCACGTTCTTTGAATAAGTTTAACTTCAACACACGCCAAATAGTAAATAATACTAGAGAGTAAAGAATACTAAAACTTAATGGAAGTTTCGTGCTCAGCTTTGAAGTAAAGTAAAACCGTTACTTCTAATTTAAAACCCGGCTAAATTTAAAAATTTATAAAAAAAAAATTGTAAAAGAATGCGTATAATAACGGGTAGGATTATTATATAATGCACCCCAACAAAGATCGTGAAGCAGAAGTAGAGTGCATGATAAATCCTCAAGACTAATTGTGAGAAAGAGTATGACTCTGGAATAGAATCGTACAGGCAACACGATACAAAGTCAAATCGCATACACCCCTCCATGGAGGTACGCACAAGGATGTAAAAAAAAAGAAAAAAAGTTTTACCTTTTTGGGACAAGCCTCCAGTAGCATGTAAACATTCAAAAAATCTTCAAAATAACCGAACATCTGAGAAAAAAAATAAAATATATGTTACAATTTTATAATCTTGACGAGCTAAGGTTGAAGTATTGAGATTAAAAGAAACTTACCTTCACCACGTTTGGATGTGTTAATTCTTTGTGTATCATTATCTCTCTCGCAATCTAAATAGAAAGACAGAGAAGAATAAGAAAAAAAACGTTAACACTTGGGTAGATAAAATTAACAGTGTTGCGGTGTGTTTTCGACGGTTGTATAATTTGCAATTGTAACGGTATTTCAGCGGAGATAAATTTGTACTGTAAATACACGCTTACCTTTTGCATGTGAATTTTCTGCATTTGGTGCTTCGGAATTATTTTACAGGCGTACTGTTTCCTCGATGCTATATCGGTGACTAGGTAGACTCGTGCAAAGCCTCCCTGAAACAGACATCAATCACGACATTGCCAGAGTTATTTTAAACCTTATCAAATCTTTAATAGTTAAAATCAATGAATTTTTTCAGTAAAAAAAGAGTAAAATAAGTCCCGTAGTCTATTTGTTGAAAAAGTTTTTTTTGAAAATACTTATTTTTTTTAACTTTTATTTTGCAGATAAATAAGTACATAGTTTTTCTATTTGTACAAGTGCTTAATGACAACATAAATTTTTTAATTGTGTGTACAATGAAATTGCTATTAAAAGTAGATCACAAAAGCCAATTTCTTTACATGCATAAATAAATGAGTTTCAAAAAGTTTCAAAAATTTCAATAAATTTTAATTGATCAAAACTTAATTTAATCAAATCAAAAACTGTGTTTATAATTGAATTAACTCATTGTAAAACGATTGTCCAATGCTACGTAAGTAACGACCGTACGAGTCCCTCTCTAAAATTAAAAGAGTGAGGTTAGCTTGAAATCACTCCAAAAGAGTGAAAAATCACTCTTTGTCGGGACAAAAGTGGAGAGTGGCGCACTTTTCACTCTTATGGAGTGATTTTTCACTCCTCCAGATTTAGTACGCCGGATGAATAAATGATGAAAATATATGTGGAAATAAATATCTCCGATCTTTCATATATAACTGTAAATTAACGTGATCTTTCCTCCAAAAAAAAAATTAAAATGAATTAAAACAAGTTAAAACGGGGTACATTACTACCGCTATCAATTATTCGGTGGTCAGCTCGATTCTTCTCATTAATAATTTAAACGAACAAGCTACCACATTTTTCCAAGTAAAATACCGGAACGAAAGTAATTCAAGAATGATGCCCCGTCTACACCGAAGGTTTAAGGGGAAGTCAGACGAGGGTCCAATGGTAGTTAGTTAAAATTAAAAAAAAAAAAATCGAGGGGGTAAATTCAAAAAAGGGCTCTGTAGCAGGGTAGCGACATTGAAAAGCTACATTTAAAAAAAAACTGCATCAAAATTCGTTAAAAATTGGCCGAGAAAAACGCAGAACGGTAATTTGGTATTTTTTTTCGTCGGCCGCATCAGCCGTGACAGCAGACGCCACTGCTGCTACAGTGCACTACAGTGCGTTGCTGTGCGTGAGACCGCGCGTACGTAATTCTAACCAACAAATTTCTAATCATGCAATCAAAAAGTAACAAATTTGTTGTAACCCACGTTTTTGTTGTATTTATGTTTTTATAAGTAATTTCAAACAGTTGCAAAGTGAGAGCCAAGAGCTTAGAATCTTCAAAGCTGGTAGAACAAGATTTCAATAATCCTTAGTCAGGTTTGAAATGTATGAACTAAGCCAGCCAATTACATACTTGAGGTGATAAACACTGATAAAGTTTTTTATTGACACAGTCTCTGAGGGTATATTAGAGTCAAGATCTTAGAAACTTCAAAGCAAGTAACAAGTTTTAAACAATTTTTAGTCATTTTAGAAATTCTAAATTTTATAAATAGTTTAAAAATATTTTTTTTCTACTTTTTCAATTGATTTATTTATCAAGAATTCTTTTTTAGTTTTAAAATTTTATAACTATTGAATACTTGTTTTACTTCAATACTTATAACTATTGAAAACTTGTCTTACTCGCTTGAAGATTTTAATCTTTTGACTCTTAGCACAGAGACTAAATTAAACAGATCTTGAAAGGTTTGTAATTAAATTTATTTTTAAGAACCCCAATCGCACAAAGTTTATTATTGCCATAAAATCTTTAAAATTTACTCGGCTAACAGAAAAGGTAAAATATAATTTTTTTTTGTGTAAAGTGAACCATGCCTGTGAACATCATTTGCTCTTGCTGGGAGAGCTAAGACTTACTTTATCCTACTTGATAACTAAAAATTGAAAAAGTAGCTGCAGTTAAAACTCTCTTGAACTAATGAAATTTTATCAAATGAATTGACTTCAAACTTTGGAAAAGTTCAGATGTCAATGACCATGGGCATAGTTTGGTTGTCATTATATTACACTTGCCTCCAAAGGTAATTGCATTGATAGTCAGCGAAGTAAATCTTAAAAAAATTGTAAAAAACTTTGTAACTGTTAGTAGAGCTTAGGGAAAAAAACCCAATCACATCTTATTCTAAATTTGTTTAATTTTGTCTCTGTGGTTATATAACATTCAAGGACTTCAAAGCGAGAGGGACAAGTTGTCAATAATTTTTGGTAGTTTTTGAAATTTGTTGACCCTAAGCCGTTACATTAGAGGTGATAAAGTTTGTCATTAACATAGTCACTGAGGGTATGTTAAACTCAAGACCTTAAAATTTTTAAAGCAAGACAAGTTTTCAATAGCTTTTATACTTTTTTGAAAGTTTAAATTTTACAAATGATGAAAAAATATTAGCTTTATACTTTTTTTAGTTGATTTATCTTCAAGAATCTTTTATGGTTTTAAAATGACTTATAACTATTGAAAACTTGTCTTACTTGCTTTGAAGGTTCTAAACTTTTGATTCTTGTATATGACTTATAGAGACAAAATTAAACAGATCTTGAAAAAATTTAATCTGGTTCATTTTTATGAGCTACATACAAAGTTTATTATTGTCATAAAATCTTAAGATTTTCTTGGCTGACAATAAAGGTGTACTATGATTTTTTTTGTGCAAGGCAACCATGCCTGTGAGCATTGACATTTGCTCTTGCTGGGAGACCTACAACTTACTTTACATTTGAACTTTTCCAAAGGGTCAAGTCAATTCATTTGATAAGATCTCATTAGTTCAAGAAAGTTCTGATTGCATGAGTGATTGCAGCTACTGTTCCAATTTTTAGTTATCAAGTAGGCTAAAGTAAGTGGTCTCCCAGCAAGAGCAAATGTCAATTTTCACAGACATGGTTGACTTTACACAAAAACAATCATAGTTCAGCTTTATTGTCAGCCAAGTAAATCTTAAAGAATTTGTAGCAATAATAAACTTTGTATGAGTGAAGCTTATAAAATAAACCTGATTACTTCTCTTTCAAGATTTGTTTAATTTTATGACTGTGTCTTGTTTTTTTTTTTTTTTTTTTTTTTTTTTTTTTTATACAGATATTGATAAAACAACTATTTTATTGAAATATTACTTGTATTTGAAATTTTTATAATTCAAGAGACCTACTTTACATGAAGAAAATTATTGAAATTTTTACGTACTGAAGCAAATCAAGAGTAAATATTGAAGGAATAATTGAAGAAACATGAATTGTTTATAATGCAACTGAAAAGTTTTATTTAAGAAGAAAATTTTTTCATAAAATTAGTGATTTTGCTAATTTTATTTAAGAAATAATGTATGATTCTTTTTTTCAATTGACACATTTTCAGCCTTGTATAGAGTGTAATGAATAAGTAATTTTGAGTTTTTCATTACAGCTTATTTCATTATTTTGATTTTTCATCACATATATATTTGATTTTGCAAGATAATTTTTACTACGAATTTGATTTATTGAGGAGAGGTAGCTGAGAAGTAAGCTGTAAGGCAGTCATAAAGTTTTACAAACTTATAGGTTAGACGCGCATAGCCTCGCACAGCAACAGCAGCAGACAACGACATGGCTGCCGCGATTGACGAAAAAAAATCTTCAACTGCCGTTCTGCGTTTTACTCAGTGAATTTTTAATCAATTTTCATGATTTTTTTTTTTTAAATTACAGCTTTTTAATTTCTCTACCCTGCTACAGAGCCCTTTTTTAAAAATATTTTCTTAATTAAAATCTATTCATCAAAAAAACTCGCCTGACTTCCCCTTAACCGCGTCTCGGCTTAACTTTGTTTAAAGAGTTTTGCAATGTTGCCATTGTATTTAAGGATTAATTTGTACTCTAAAAATAGGAAATAATTTATAAGATTAAGATGTTTACATCTTGAACCTCGATTCCAATGGCAACATTGCAAAATTCTTTAAACAAAGTTAAACCGAGACGCGGTTAAGCCACCAGTGTAGACGGGGCATAATGGGAGCTAACGATTACGAGCGTTGAAAAAAAAAAAAAACAAACAAACAAATATAATAAATTTAAAGAGCTTTGCGGGGCTGCAGAGGTAAGTCGCGACCTCCTGATCGGAGCCCGCATGCAATAATCATTATCGGTGCGTTGAGGAAAAAGCGGGCTGCAGCGTCAAGATAGACTCGTTAAATCAGAAAGCCAGAGAGAGATACGCGACGATGATGGCTTATTTTTGAGAAGGCCGAGCAGTTGCGTGCGTCTGGGATCCATGCCAAGCACTGGTTAAAGAGTTCGAAATAAAATGTGCTCGGCAACAAAACGTATTGCGAAAAACTCGAGCGGACGAGCGAGCGAGTCTCTCTTTTTGACAAGAAAGGCCTCTCTGCTCCTCCTATAATCGAACGCAAAGTTGGCTCGCCGCTCGTCGAGACTTGCGAATTTCAAAGATATCTTAAATTAATCGCGGATAAATGAGAAAAGCCGCAGAGGTTGCGCGCACCCAAGGTTAATTTTCTCGTTCGCCCGCAGTGTCATCGCGGAAGAGGAGTGTGTTTGCATGATGCTCGCGATTATCGTTGATCAACTTAATAGCGTTATAAGCTCCGAGTTTTAATATTTATTTCAGGGACGACGTTAATTTCAAATTTTAGTTTATTAATACCAGCATTATTAAATTATGCAATTATTTTCGAAGCGTTTTACTTAAAATTGGAGTAGTAAACTCTAGTTTCTGGAAATAGTCCAGTTAAACTGTGCAGTAGCGGTCGAGAATAATTTATGTGCACCAAAATTAGGTGCTTGGAATTTAATACTGGGAGAAAATTTAATTTAATCAGGGAAAAACTGTTTTTTACTTTAAATATCATTTACTCGATTAATAGCCAACCGCAGGAGAAAAATCTTGCAAACAACTTTATCTATTAGAAAAGTGAGGAAAAATCATGTTTAAAACTTGAAATTAATTTTTTTTTTTTTTTTTCTCAAACGTCAGTCTGATCCGACAAACCAGATCTATGAAGGGGCAAAAAAAGGCAAGAAAACGAAACTCACCTTGCCGAGCAGCTGTCCCTTGTAGTAAGCGTTTCCCTTCTCGGAGTCGACAACGTACCCGGTCTCGGTGTCGTTCGTCGAGAAGGAGCCGTTGCACGAGGAACTCGACGGTATTATCGCTGCAGCGTTCGTCCTGCTGTTAACCACTGCGTTCCGGGGCCTTCGACTTCCGGCGCTCGTGATCGAGCCGGTCGTTGGCGGTGGTCCGAGCCGCGCCGAGGACGATACATCTACGTATGCACCCGAACTCGGCGTCGACGAGGACGGACTAGGACTACTCGGCTCTTGATTCTGGAAAACAAAATGAGTTTTACGGTACATACCGATAGTGCGATCAATTTTTTTTTTTTTGACTGCCTATATGATTTTTTGATTTATTGATTTAAAATAGAGTTATGTTTCTATGTTATAAACTTGATTTTATTGATTAATGATGCTGCATTGCGGCTCTTCGTTCACAACCAAAATACTTTCTTTAAAAGAAGTATGAAACGGTGAAACGTAGAGGCGGAATTTTTGTTTACATAAGATGTAGGTACTTTGAAATGCCATGCTGAGTAAAAAAAAACAAACAAAAATTTTTAAATACCAACGAATTTATAAACATTAAAATAAATGAAAATGAAAAGCACTTGAGCTTACACTGTATTATATCGATTTTAGGAGAAATTAAAAAAAAAAAAAAAAAAAAATACAAAGTAGATTTTCAGTAACTTTTGATTGTCATTTAAAGCCTACATCGGTGCTTTTTTCCACTTTTTCAAAACAATTACCGGTATACTTGAATTCAGTTGGTTAATTCTTAAACTGATACTAAACCAAAAACATAATCCTCTTATCGCGTAACAAATTTGATTTTTTTTTCCGACAGCCGCGGATCACTAATCCAATAGAAGAAAAAAGTGACTCTCAACCAAGTGGATCTGCGTGTGCTCGAGTGAGAAAAGAGGCGAAAAAAAAAGACTGATGAAACCAGTTTTTCCTGCAATAGCAGGGAGCATAAAAACTACCAACCTGCTGATTACGCTGAAGCACCTGCTGCTGGTGCGTGACCTGTAGATCGGCGCTCCCCGCGCTGCAAACTGACTTGGGCGAGTGAATAGTCATAGATGTGCAAGCTGGCTTCGAGGGATATCCAGGGTGCGAGGAGTACGACGTCTCGGACTCGAGCGGCGCCGACGAGCCGTACCCTATGCTTCCCGTCTCGGTGCAGTCGCTCCTTCGACGCTGCAACCGGCGCAGGTAACTTCCGGTCAGCGACGACGACAACGGTGGACTCTTCTTGTCGTGCTCGTCCGACAGCCGGAGCGATGACGAGGCCGAGCTCTGGTGCTCCGACGAGCCCCTGGACCCTGAAACAATCATCACATCAATTACCATTTATTGAAATACTTTTTTGGGCTCGTTAATGTAAGGAAGGGATAAAATGATTAACGACAACTGTTATTTAAAATGCACGCGATTAGCCTATTTTTACTCTTCACTTACTATTTAAAATCGATAGAATTAATTACTTATGAGAAGCCTTTATGTAAGCAGTTAGTGTAGAAGTTTAATCTTTTCCTCGAACAATCAGATTTTAATAGTCGGTTTCGAGAAGAAACATTTAAACAACTAATTTACAACTATCAACAGTTTCAAAATATTAATTTGAAAAAGAAAAACGTTTGAGACTTTTTTTTCATGTCTTGGGTTTTTCATATTTTAAATGAGGAGTTGAAAAGGTGCTGGAATTTATTCCGAGGTAAAGTAAAAGCCGTGAGATAAGGGCCCCACTTTTTTCCAATATCTGAAGGTTTGTCAAAGATAGCGTCTTTCAACCGAAGATTTTACTATTATCGTAATCTTCTGTAATTGCCATGGCTCCGGAAATCTTTTGTCACAGCATTTAAAAAAAAAAAAAAACTTACGTTAACTTGTTTTTGAAAGACGAAAAAAAAAAGTAAAGCATTTGTAAAAGGAAATTATAAAAACTTTTTATTCATGAACCCTACGGCTCAAATGCAGAACATCTTCTACAACAGATGTAAATTATTGAAATATTTTAAAAAAGTCGTAAAAAACTTTTCCGAATGTAAATAAAATTCTAAACTACGCATGAATGCACATTTAAGCGAAAAAAAGGTATCGTAACTCAAACATAAACATCAGTGGTGGTAGAAGCGTATAATCGCATAACCATATACAAATCGCAGTGCGGCCTTTGCTGCTGACCATCTGTCGAGATAAAACGAAAGCTGACCACCGCCGCGCCGCCCGCCACCTGAAAGCGATACTTTTTGCTCTATCCGTTCCATTGTGTTTCTTTTTTATTGGTCCCACTTTTTCTTACCACAATTTCCTTACTTTATTACGGCCGAATAAAGCTTTGAAATCAGCATAAAAGAGTGTTTTCATTATACTTTTTTTTTTTTTTTTTATACGAGATTTGTAAATATACAGGAAACTATTTTTATATTTTTTTATATTTCATGTTTCGAACTTAATAGTGACCAATTAATCAAACTTTACGTGAAAAAATATTGTTTGTGTTATAAATAGAGATTGTATCCTAAATTTAAATAAAATATCGCGAGCGTTTTTGAATGTCAAAAGAAAAGGTCATTGCTTAATTGTAGAGAATTTCAGTTATTTTAATAAAACAATTTTTTTTTTCTTTGAGTCTATACTGTAAAATGTCTTATATAACTGAATAAAATCGTTATATATTTCAAAATGGCAAAAGGTTGATAAGTATAAATTAATAGATTTTTATGCAATGCAACAGTATTTGTCGTAAATAATGCCCATTTAAAGAAATATTCATTCTAATTTTATATCAAGAGTACTTATGTATATTTTATGTATCTGTTCAAGGCTCAAATTAATTTTTCCGAAATTTATTCATAGATAATAAGCAGTCTACAAGTGGTTCCTTGTAGGTAGAATAGTGTCATGGTTTTTATAGTTTTTCCTGATTTCTTAGAATTTAGACTTTTTTTTTAATCATATTACTTAGGACTTGCACAGGAACGAAAAATGTATTATTTTCAAAAATTGGTCTACATTTATTCTCTGGAAATGAAAACCAACACCTCATTTTTTCACAAATTTCGCGTGACTGAAAATCGATTTTACTAAGTAGAGTGACTATTAGTTGGGTTTTTTTTTCTTGGAAAATGTTCCCTGTGCACGAAAAGAATTCCACATAATGGGAGTGATATTTTTAGATTCATAACACCTAAATTTATTATCGTATCCTTTTACTGATCTTGTATGACTCGTATGAGTAATTTTCGTTTTGTTGGTGAAAGTACGACAAATGATAGAAATAACTTCTTTGTTCTCATGCACAAGTCTCAAAAAATGATTAATTTTTTTGTTAGAAATCAATGTAAAAAACTTGAAAAAAAAAAAAATATATCGAAAACGCAAACTGGACTCTAAAAGTAAAAAAAAAATTTGTTTTCATGCTTGTACACTGTTTATTTGTTTTTGAACATTAACGTAAGGTAAATACGATTATAACATCAATTTAAAAATCTGACTAATAAACATTTATTGTATAATACAACAATAAATATGAATAAAGATTTTATTCAAGAATGCAACTCGATAGTACGGTAAGATGAACGACGAAAAAAAGTGTAAAGTCCGACGAGCTAGGCAGGTAGGTTTTATGAGAATTCAAAGTCACTCGCACGGGAACTGAAGTTTTGCTATACTATTCATGGATATACATAATAATGAGTTTGAATTTGTAAACAGAACGGGACGTTCGCTTTCCTCGAATTGGTCGCGAAAAACATAAGACACCTGATCGAACGAGGTGCCCTCTAATGTGCGTGCATGCAGGATTTAGGGAGTTCTCATGTATGTATACTCATAAATCAACATAAACAAAACTGAAGATGAAAAGAGTTAAAAATTAAAAGTTAATACTAACCAAGTGAGATCCTGGGTGGGCTCGGAGGGTGAGCAACGTCGGTTGACATTTTCGCAGGTATGATGCACTCTCAGAGGATAGTCGTCATCCCGTGGAGCAGCAGCTTTGCACCCACGCGCAGCAGCCGACGATATCGATCCACACGAGGGCGCCTACGGGCCGAAAGCTTGCGAGCGCGATTATACGCTCTGGAAGAGCTTTTTTGGACAAATCGACACTTTACACTGCTAGATAATCATAATCGATTAACCCAGCTGCTGGATTCAAAGGCGCGATCGTTTTTTTTTTTTTTTCAAAGGCATCCACTCACGTGCACAACTGATTCTTGATGTCCCTGATGTTGCAGCTTTTGTTTAGATCCGCGTTCAACCTGCTCAGCAGCACCGTGGGAAGAACAAGAAGAAGAAGAAGAAGAGTCGACGCCGGCAGCAGCACTTTGGTAGGGGGATGAGGAGCTGGAGGAGAGAAAAAAAAAAAAAACGACGAAGGGAGCAGTCCAAAATTATTGGCGGCGGGAGCGCAGGTGCAGCTGTGATGGTGCTGGCGGAGTTCCCATAGTTGGCTCCTTTTTTTTCATCACATAAACGCGAAGTGATTCCTCTTTATTTTTATTGAGTTTGTTTTATTTATTTATTGAGCCTGTTTCTTTCTCCTCAGTCTACTCCAGTTTAACTGTTAGCACTACCAAGTGTTGTAACTAAATTGCAAGGTACTTCACACCAGTTGTTTTGTAAATCGCGGGTGGGGTTTTTAAATAACCCGTTAAGGTGCCGTTGTCACCGAGGTGCCTTACATCTAAGCGAGCACCACCCGAGCTAGTCAGCGCAGCGGCTCGGCGAGAACTAAACTGTCTTCTGCAGCGGGCCAGCAGGCAGGCTGCCAGCAGTTAGCTGGCTAACATGTGAGCGCGCTGCAACGCCGTCGCCGCAGCCCCTGCCCCCTACCCACTTTCTTTCTTTCTTTCTTTCTTCTTCTTCTTCTTCTCTTTTCTCTTTGCTTGCTCCCTCGGGCCTCGAGTCTCGACTCGCGTGCGAATCATGTGTGCGATGAGCGCGTATACATACACGGACCACGCGGCGGGGTTACTTACCTTGGGGTTATTTATTGAGATGAGGCTTTTTAAATGACCAATTTTTCGATCCCGAGGATTCGGATTTTGGGTTTACCAACATTACACCGCACTCACTATACTAGTTCAGCAGTCCTGCATCTCGTGTGTGGGAAATTTTTTTATCGCCAGTATCAATTTTTTTATTTTATCATAAACTGCATATTGATTCTAGTTATTTTATAAATCAATCGGTTGTACTTGTATATGGTGGTGTACTTACACTTGAATTGTTCCATTAAATGTCTGATTGAAAAATTGAAAAGTTAGTCAATTCTACATGTTTATGCAATCGCAAAAACGCTTAGCTGAAAATTTATGAATAAAAATCAAAACTCTTTCGAATGAAACATTAGTTATTTAGAGTTCCGTAACTTAAAACATTTTTCTTTACCGTTTTGATCATTTATTTAATTATTATTATTTTTAAATATAAATACAGAATGATCATAAACAAAAAGAATTAAAATATTGCACAAAGTAAGCTAACGCTTTCATTGTAATTTTCGTTGAATGATTATGCAAAAGATTTACCTTTCATCAAATCTAAACCTGAAAACTTTACGACTCTTTGATAGAGCGAATTCAACTTCATCACAATTAAAAATTTTTGTTTTAATTTATGTTGACGGTGGAGAAATATTTAATATGTCATTGAAATGAGTTCAAGCACATTAACCTACATGTCAATGTATTAATACATACCAAGAAAAACTCGAGTACACAAAAAAAGTAGTCGGATCATTTTTGTCATCTCTTGGTTTATATGGAAATCGAATCTGATAAATTCCAATATGTAATTATTAGGTTTATTCTTAAAACTGGTTTTATTCACTGACAAATCTTTGAAAAGTAAAAATAGTGCAACCGCGAGGTTTTAGTCACGCTGTCGTCATTCGGGTGTCTCAGAAAAACGCTGTGCAATACACCGTATGCATTCGCGTAGGCCAGTAGGCATAATAAGCGCGTAATCCTTTGTGCGAAAAGACAGCATTGAGATCTAGGATCGCTACCTGCTTAACAGGTCACGTGCTGCCGTGGATGACTATTTTTATTTTTTTCCTCTCCATTGCCCCGCAGGAACTATAAGTTATAACGTCCGAGCTGGTTTTTAAAGCCGATCAAAGTGCAACGAGGATTAAGCGATTCATTAAAAAATACTAAACGGTACTGTTACCAAGATTTTCTTTGTCCGGCTCGCAGCGCCCGCTTAACCAACGTGCTCCAGTGGTAATAACTTACTCACTCGTAAGTAGGTAAAATGTGTTTTTCCGCAAGTTAGACAATAGCAGGCGGTGACTTTAAAGAAATGCGATTTTAATTGTTAATCGGGCCTGCTGCTGCCGGTAAAGCTTTTTTTGCACTTTTGACGACCGACCTACCAACCGCGGCGAACGATTGCGTAACCATATATAATTCACCGATTGTTCAATTGTAAACTCGCTGATGCAGACTGCAGCGTGCAACCTAAGCTACGTGTTGAAATTAACTTTTTTTTTTTTCTTACTCGTATCCGCGAGGGTTACTTTTCAGTTTACGATATTCCCTTCTTGTTCATGATTGGCGCGTGAGTTTATTACACGATTGTTTAAATCGTGTGCACGAGTCGATGTATTTCTGTTTAACGTTGCCAAGAATTATCGCTTTCAACTATTTTTGAAAATTTTTGTAGTAATAAACTAATTTTATTATTTAAATAATTTGAAATTTCCGACATGATGTTATGAAAGACAGTTCATAACTACTTTTTTTATATTTTAGAGAAGCTTTCAAGCAATTATTATTGGCATAGAAGATAAATAATTTTTTAATACAATGGGGGATACAAAAATCATTTTTACCAAAAAAGCCGGTAAAAGTATCATAACTTGTTGATTTTTCCTTTTTGGAGAAAAGGCTAAGTTTTTTCGAAAAATTTATGTACGTGGGAAGACAAGGACTTTTCATCTTCCCACGCAGTTTTCTGTAAGACAGAAGAAAATATTATAAATTCTAATTTAATTTAGAATTTTTTAATTTCAACAAGTGCCAAAAGAACTTTGTTTTACCAGTTAAGAAATTTTTTTTAAAAATTACAGGTATTAAAGTTCCAATTATTTAAACCGATCAGTAAAAATCTGTTGGAAACTTAAAATTGTTTACTTTTTTAGTTTATGGTGTACGAAATTTTTCCAATAAAACAATAAAAACTAAATTTGCTGGTATTTAATGTCCATTACATCAAGAGGCAATGTGTTGTTCTCTTCAATAATTTTCCAATAAAAATTTAAAAAGAGCTAAGGGAAACTGTTGGCTTTATTCACGATAAGCATCAGTTGTGAATTATTTTCCCATGGGGTTATCTGAAACAGTTATCGGTTCGAGTAAACGAGGATAACTGGAGCAGCAGGATCATAATAAAAGAAAGGAGCAACGTGTCGTCCTTCGGAAGGGTTGTGCAGGTAGGTATGATATTACCTGCGGCTTGGCGGCCTGCAGCAGGTATTTACCTACTCTTCTCATAAGCACCGCGCATGATGCAGAAAAAATAAACGAGTTTCAGGTCGGCCGACGAAAAAGTGTGCCCGTGAGAAAACTCGTAGGAGTGCGAGACCCACGCATGCGGACGGCTTTCGTAACTATCGAACTGCATATGCGGTGATCCAGCCCAAGGTGCCCCAAGGTGGCAAGGTGAGAGAGGAAAACCAACCGGGAGATAATAAAAGAAAAATAACCCACCACCGCTTGTACCTTAGCCATGATGCGTATATAGCAACATAAGAAAGATAAATATTCACTGCACGCTTTCATCATCATTGTGCGTCTGTCTCCCGTTCTTCCTTTTTCTTCTCGGCCGCATGGCTTCACAATCCGTTTCTTACACAGAGTCCAGAGCCCGCAGACCCACCCATCTTATTGTGGGATATGTGTATGCCTTTTACTGGAAAAAATAAGGGCTTTTAGGTGAACCTTCCCGCTGTTCCCTGCTTGCGAGTTGCGGCAGCGCTTACTTATTATCCTTATAGGTATATGTGTGAGCTGCCAGCGCGGTGCAGCTGCTTGATGCCTCTTTTTTCTTTCCTCCTCGCTTGAATTTTTCATTTGACGACTTACGAGCACGTCGTTTTTTATTCTTGGATGCTCATGTGAAGACGAGACGATGAGTCTTGCGCTATCTGATACCATTGTAAGAATGCATGCACAGGGTTACGAGGGACTCCCCCTACAACTTATTTTGAGGAAGGAGTTTGTTGTCGTTTTCGAGACGAGTCAATTCGTCCGAGCCAACTGCAAGGCCCACAAATTGCTTCTCTTGTCAAAACACAATTTGACCCTCGAAATAACTATGTTTTCTCATACGACACCCTTTCATTAGAGTTGGTTACTCTAGGTCTTTTTTACGTGTCTGTAGAACTACTGAAAAAAAAAGTTGTTTTTTTTTTTTTATGTTTTATTTTAAGAAGTTTATATATAATTCATTCATTGGAGGTAACGATAGGAACGGATTTAAAAATGAAATGTCAAGGTGCTGGATTGGGTAGATGATGATATTAGTTTGCAAAAAATATACTTAAAATGAATCTATGGAAATATTCATCGTTGGAAACAGCGTCGTAATATAAAGCAAAAAAAAAAAAAGTCTAAATGAAAGTTATTTTCATGAATTACAAGGTCAAGTTGATATGAATGAAAGGAGCTCTTCATGGAAAATTACTATTTATGATTTAGAAAAAATTCGCTTATTATTGTTATAAATTTATTATAGCTATAAAGAATGGAATCTATGAAATATAGTTCGTTTTGGTGATAGTGCATACCTTGAACAAATGATTTTTTCAAAGCTCGCATAAATAAAAACGTAATATGGTTTAATCTAAAAATAAAAAAAGTTGAAGTTTTTGCCCTTGTGCAGAAATATCTCTGAGTGCAAAGATTTAAAATTGCAAGCATGCCCATATTATGTGCAGGTAACTACCTTACATCAAATTTAATCTAGAAAAAAAAAGTTTTTAAAAAACGTGCGCTTCTTCAACAATGAAAAATTGTATTGAAAAATTTTAAAAAATGTACTAAAAAGTAGAAAATAAAATTTAAAAACCCCTAAATTCTTTCAAAGTAATTTAAAAGATTCAATATAAGTAGTACTCGTAGTTTGGTGATGACGCTTTTTCCCGCAATTCAAATAGCAACTTGACAAGCAGGAGATGTTATGACGTGTGAAATGCCAATCTTGACAAAATTTTGGAGATAACTTTCTTATTCCAAAGATTAATCAAATCAATAATATCTCTTGCCAAAGGGCACTTTAAGCCCATTTAAAAAAAAAAAAAAAAAAGTTTTTTAGCCTGTTTTAAAGAAATTCCTGCTCAAAGCCTACTGAACTCAAAAAGAGTTCTGCAATTTTGCATTTTTTCGTTTTCTGATTTACTTTTAGGGAAAAATATTTTTAGAACTTACTTTGAAAAAATTCACCATGAATAATTGAGATTTTTAAAATCGAAAAAACTCCAAAAAGTTCTTTTGGAAATCTCAATTTTTCATGGTCAATTTTTTCAAAGTAAGACCTAAAAATATTTTTTTCTAAAAGATCATCAAAAAACAAAAAAATGCAAGATTGCAAAATTCTCTAAGTTAAATAGGCTTTGAGCAGGAATTTTTAAAAAATAGGCAAAAAAACTGTTTTTTTTCGAAACGTGGGTTAAAACTGCCCTTTTGGCTATAGGGTGAACCGTTATACAACGGTAAGTTTGTATAAAAGACTCATTGGCAGATTATTGATTCGGTTCATCATTTGGTATTAGAAAACGATCCCCAAAGTTTCGTCAATACCAGCGTTCCACATGACATTACGTCTCCTTGTAAGATTTAAACGAATGATAAAATCTTACTCGTTCATTTTCTGAACAATAACTCAGGTTTTCCTACCATGGAGAGCGACTGTGAGAATGCGTGCTGCTTAAACACTCATCCTTCTCGAAAAATGATGTTAACTCGAAGGCGTTAATTAACGCGTGTTGCACTCAGGGGGTTCAAATCAGTGCGAGGATGAGGTTTTTGCGGCAGGAAATATCTTACGGCTTCTCTTCTCTCTCTCTCTCTCTCTCTCTCTTTCTCTCCTTTTTCTCTCAGCTTGTACAATTTTTTTTTTTCTTTTCGTTGCTTCCTTTTTTCTTCTTCGTTCTCGTCCTCGTCTTTTTTGGCTCTCGGAAACTTTATGCTGCGACAGTGTTTTAAATGCCCGAGAAGCGAACAAGTCCCGCTAGATTTCTGGTTTCGCGCGAATGCGCACCAGACGAGCATTACTTTTATATCCAGAGGTCGATTTTATTTTTTAATCAATCTATCGCCTTTTTATTCTTCTTCTTTTCACTGATTATCGTTAATATTTTACATGGGGGAGGGACTTTGAAACTGGTTCTATTCTTATTCTACGGGGCGTTTGTTTTGATTAAATTTTTTATGTCGCTTTCTATTAATTTTGCTTTAATTATTACTGATTTTTTTCTTTTTTAAACAAATTTAAAAAGAAGCTTTCACTTATTTAATAATAAAATGTTTTTTATATTTATATGAAAAGTTTGCATTTTGAAGTAATTCAAGTAAGTCTTCTGAGTCTCGAATATTGTGTAGAGTTTTGATCTAATTATTAGACACATATTAGATAGCAAAATGCTCTCACGATTATTATAGTCTATTATAAACTTATCATAATTTAGTACAAACAGCTACTTTGATTGTTTTGTTGGTACTTTTTCCTCAGATTACTTTTTTGTAAAATGGAAATATGCAGTATTTTTTGCATGATTTTTTGAAAGCTTCCTGTTGGAAAAGTGTCTTAATCAATTCATGTATCCTCTACCTTTATTTTGTACAGCATCGGTGGTGGTTGTTCTTTTTTCTTTTGTAGTCCCAGCTCGAGCTTCGTACACACAAAGACACTCTGGACGTTTTTGAAGCTGGATCAAAAATATATCATCGTACAGCACAAAGGAGAAGAGGGTACCGTTTTAACTTCTTTGTGATGATGAAAAAAGTGTAAAATACAACGAATACTTAACTCGAAAAATTGATTTTCTTCAATTTTTATTAAAAAATATTCAAGGTGATCTTGAGTTTGTCTAAAAATATTTGCCAATCACTCCAAAGAGAGCAAGCAAAAGAAAAAGTGACAAACAAGGGTTTCATAAAATTGGATTCTTAAAACAGCACGGGTGCGCAAGTATGGGATACAATTTACTTAGAAACAATTACTTTACGAAATGCCACAAGTGTATAAAAAAAAAGAGCGCATAATAATCTTACGGTATGTCATTGGGAACGTGCAGCATGTAATGGGGCTTTTCCTTGACGCAGCGTGTAAAAATTTACGCACCGATGCGCAAGTTGAATTTAAAAAAGGGAAAAAATGTTTTGAATTAAGAAAAGCTCAGGTAGGTAGGAGGAGGAGCGAGAGTTTTCACACGAGGTTCTGGATTCCTGCAGCTCGGAGCTCCCAGCTTATTCATTCGCACAGGAGTTGTAAAAGAACAGAAAAATAATTGAGATATAACAGCTCTCCGACGAATTTTTTTAGAATTTAACTTTGATCCTGTAGGGTGGGCGCGACCTTTGCTGTGATGCACTCTGAGCGAGTCCGATGTATTTCGTATCATTATCGTTAATAATACACCGTTAGCCATGCTGCTG
The DNA here is from genome assembly GCA_038277355.1 of Encarsia formosa. NCBI lineage: Eukaryota > Metazoa > Arthropoda > Insecta > Hymenoptera > Aphelinidae > Encarsia > Encarsia formosa. The sequence goes on along the minus strand of CM076187.1, from coordinate 13,038,458 downwards.
CAGTCTGTCCGTTAAGTTTTACACGCCCATCTTAAGTATTTCACGTGTACATACATACACTTCACAATCGCATTTAGCTCTTTTACTTCCATCTCCTCCCATCATCTTCGTTTTTTTTTTTTTTTTTTTTTTTTCATAAACTGAACGTTTGTCAAATTTTGTTTGCATAACTCTTTTCAGTGGCGCTTTTTGTTCTTTCTCAGATTTTTATTATTACTTTATTTATTACTTTACAAGGAGATTACTTTGAATATTGTATATATATCGAGGGCCTATGTACTTCAGAATCACTAAAAGAATCACACATAAAAATCAATATAATCAATAAAATATCAACTTCATTTTAGGTAAAAATCTTTAAAAAATATTATTTTTGACAAAATATCAATCGAAATTGATTCCAAGGCTCGAAACACTTTAAATTTTCCAAAAGAATCACAAAAGAAGCAAAAAGAATCAAAAGAATCATCAGTGAGCAAAATTATTCATTTTTCTTGCAGTCGCAAGGTGATCCGTGGAGAGGAATTATAAATAAAAATAAAAAATTATTTATTTTTTAATATTGAGCAACGTTTCGTCTACTGGTTTGTAGACCTCTTCAGGCTCTGTAATTTATTTAAAACATAACTGTACAACAAACACATATCTTGATACACAATATTACAATAAAACACAATTTTTTTACCTAGTTGAAATTAGTCTTATCAATTTATCACGTCAACTCATGGACGGCGTTCAACAAACACATTAAAACAATGGATGCACCTCCAACAAAAATTCCTCGTTTGTTCATCAAAACTGCGGTTTCTATTGCAATGCAGGACTCATGACATCCTTCCTAAACATATTTACAACTCCACAAAACAATTGACCAACACCATCTGGTACAGCAGTTCTTGTAAGAATCAATTCAAATTTTTCCTTTTAAAACTCTTTAAAATTATGTTGAATACGGAGATAAGGGACTTGTTTATCCATAAGAATTTTTTAAAGAAACAAATTGACCGTTTGTATATTGATATTCATAAGATTAATTTTTCACTGACGGAGAGGAAACTCTTTTTTAACTCCGTAAAATCCAAGATTGTTAGAATGAAACGAAAAATTAACTTACAATATAAAAATAAATTTGACAGACTTTTAACTTTACACTATCCTCCCAACGACTCAATTAATAATCATAACATAGCCACTCAAACTTTTAAGAACTTGACTTCTACAGAAATTCCGGACGAAATTATTACTACAGTTTCCTTGGGCAGAAATTTTTCATATAAGAGTAATTCTTTCTCAAAGAAAGATATTTTAAAAACTGTAAAAAATCTAGAGTGTGGATTGATGAAAATTAATGACAGTCATGAAAATAAAAATAATGTAAGGAATAAAATAGTTCAGGCAATTTCACATTTTGACAATCGTAAACGACACTTGACTTATTTAGAGAGAGAAACTATTGGTAAAATTGAAAAAACAAAAAAATTTCTGAAAGATAATAATCATTTATTTTTTACTAAGTCAGATAAAGGGAATGTAACGGTTTGTTTGGAAAAATCGGTTTATATTGAGAGAATGACTGAAATACTTAGTGATAATAATACTTATATACTTTTAGATGATAATCCTTTGGAAAAATTACAGAGAGATGTTTATAAAGAGTTGAAATATCTCAACAATAATTCTTACCTGAATTTTAAATACCATAAAAATCAACTTACACAGACAAATACTAATTTATCCAAATGTTATGGCTTACCTAAGCTACACAAACCCGTTTTGTCTTTTCGACCTATTATTTCAACAATTAATTGCCCCACACATTTTTTGGCTGAAATTCTTTATAATAATCTTAAGAAATGCATTCCTAATCCCAAATCACATGTTGACAATAGCTTCATTTTGAGAAATAAGATTAATAATTTGCATATACCGCGTAACCATGTTTTGATCTCATTGGATGTTATTTCTCTTTTTACCAACGTTTCTCTTGAGCAAGTTCAGAAAAGCTTAGACCGGAGATTCCATTTGATAAATTGTAAATGCAAAATTCCTTATGAAGACGTTTATGATCTGACTGAATTTCTTTTTAATAATGTTTTTTTCACCTTTAATGGCAAATTTTATAAACAAGTTTTTGGTTCTCCGATGGGATCTCCTATTTCTCCGTTCTTTTCCGACATTGTTTTGGACGATTTAGAATCTTATTGTTTAGAAAGACTGAAGAATGAATTTAACATTACCCCTCTTTTTTATTACCGTTATGTTGACGACACTATTATGTGTATTAATGAACGATATATTGATAAAATTTTGAGAATTTTTAATTCCTATGACGAAAACTTACAATTTACACACGAGGTTGCCGTAGATAGTAAGATTAATTTCCTTGACACGACAATAATCGTTGCTGACAATAAAATTTTGACTGACTGGTATATAAAACCTATATCTTCGAATGTGACTGTTAATTTTAATTCCGGACACACAAAAAGTCAGAAAATAAATGTAATATACAACTTGATAGACAGGGCTATTAACCTTTCCGATGAAAGTTTTCATAGAAAGAATATTGAATCTGTAAAGAAAATCTTGCGTGATAATTGTTACCCAAAATCTTTTTCTGATAAATACATTGTGAAACGTTTGAATAGGATTGAGAATCTATCTACTTGTAATGACAGTCAAAATAATGATAGTAATGATGAAATCAAAGAAAAAATTAAAATTGTATTACCATTTTACGAACCTTTTATTAAGAATTGCAAAAGTGTTTTAAAAAACACAGAATTTCAAATTATTCCTGCAGTTAGTAATAAATTGGATGATATAATTACATTAGGTAAAGATGTGACAAATACGAAAGAAAAAACAAATGTTGTTTACAAATTTTCATGTAAATCTTGTCAAGCTTCGTACGTGGGCCAAACTAAGAGAGCTTTAAGTAAGAGAATTGCCGAGCATGAGAAAAGTGAGGACCCTGATGCTGTAGTTTGTAAACACCAGCAAGAATACAATCATGAGTTTGATTTTGACAAAGCCAGAATATTAGATATTGAACATAATTATAAAAAAAGATTAATATCTGAAATGATGTTTATAGGAAGCACGAAAGATACAATAAATAAGAGAGAGGATACTCAGAAACTTAGTCGAGCCTACACACCCCTGTTTAAGAAACTTACTTAAAGTCTTTTAATTTTCATAAATTCTTACTACGAACGTGATCGAACCATTATGCTAGCCACACCTTCTTTACTCTTGTATATAAGTTAGAAATTTGTACTTGGATTTCATACGACAACTTGCTCGGCGAGAGCTAAGACTAATTTCAACTAGGTAAAAAAATTGTGTTTTATTGTAATATTGTGTATCAAGATATGTGTTTGTTGTACAATTATGTTTTAAATAAATTACAGAGCCTGAAGAGGTCTACAAACCAGTAGACGAAACGTTGCTCAATATTAAAAAATAAATAATTTTTTATTTTTATTTATAATTCCTCTCCACGGATCACCTTGCGACTGCAAGAAAAATGAATAATTTTGCTCAACAATCGAGAGAGGACGATCGAGAATTCGATCAACACTTACATCTCAATCATCAGTGATTCTGGAGTGCATAGCCCCTCGACTTATATTAAGTCTTAAATTAATTGACAATTAAAACTTTTCAATTTTATTAAAAAAAGAAATCTTATATTATTTCTTCTACTCGTCACTAACAATTTGAAAATAGATTATAATTCATCACGATTTTTAAGAGAATATTACCATCATTTAAAACTACTGAGTGTAAGTTACGAGTTAGTTACGTCTTTAAAATAAGAAAAAAAATCGAAGATTTTGAAAATATACAGGCACGTGATAAAAAAGCGTGCATCATCGGGGCTTCTTCCTTCATCATCGTGGATCGTTTTCATACTGCAGAGGATACAAGAGCGGAACTCGAGCATCGATGACTCCAGCTTATTTTCATTCTTACCTAAACCCGCACGACGCTGTCGATGATGGTTAACCGATCGGCTCTCTTTTATTTTTTTCTTCCTCTTCCCCCTCATCCTCATCCTTCTTATTCCCGCCGCGTGTTCTTTTGTGCGTGTATCCTCTTGGATTTTTTTTTCTTCTCTCTTCTTTCCTGCAGCTGATTGAAAATTACTTCAAGAGAAAAAAAGTACCTGCCTATTTCCATCAGCGACTGAATGATTCTTCGATCTGCAAAATTAGTAAATTTTAAAAAGGGCTGCGAAAATTTTTTTGACTATTTTGGTACTTTTTTAAACTTTTAAGCACTTCTTTTGAAATTTTTACGTGAAACGATTTAGATCTGTTGATACGACCCATTTAATCCTATAACTACATAATTTACAAATGACTGTTGAAAAAAATTGAAAAATTTTTGATCAGTCACACAAAAATATGATAAAAATGTTTTACTCACTTATTTAAAAAAAAAAAAAATTTTTAATACTGCAGTACGGCAGTACTTTATTAATTTTCATAACTTTAAATTTTAATGATAAATCCTGTACTGTATTAACAAGTTTTGCTCTTTATTTACTTTTCGTCGTCGTCATCATTGTCGTGCGTTATTATTTTTATTTATTATTATTATTATTATTATTTTTTTGAAGATGAATCTTCACAAAACTTTTACCCGTCTTGAGATAGCATTAGACGCGCGCTACAGACGGTCTGATGGTAAGATCGAAAAACTGGTAGAGCCTTCAAAAATTTTCGATAATTTTTTGCGTAAATTTTAAAAACTAATTTATGATAAAATAACTTTATATTGCAGACCATACTAAAATTTTTAAAACTGCCTGCTTGCTTATTACATATATGAAATTAAGGCAGATTTATTCAGCAGAAATGAATAAACACGAATAATTTTGATCGTGATATTCAGTATAAATATTATTTTAAAAGAAAAAAAAATTCCAATCTGTAGATTAGAAAACTTCTATTACGCACGTTTTGTTTTCAGAAAACTGTTAAATATATTAAACTTGGAGCTCAATTTAACTTCATTATTTGTAAAATTTCTATACATCAAATTAATTAATTTATTTTAAATTTGTGCAGATGAAGTGAATTCAAATCGTTTCACTAGTCTTTGCAGATGCGAATAAATATTCGTTCAATCAATTTCCGTACATACATCTGACTGCGATAAAATTTAAACAAGTATAAGTATACCTCAACCAGAATCCTAATAGAAGTTGTAGCATTGACAAAACTAAAGCAGGTCAGTCAGTTGTAATAAAGCAGTAATAAAAAAAAGAGACTGAAGAATTATATCTTAGGTAAAAGATATTGAACGATTATGTTTATGGAATTTTGCATTGAATTTACTTAAATGAATGAAAGTAAATAAATAACTGATGAATTTATATATATGTTTAATAATGCATAACTACTATTTTTATTTTATTAAGTTTATTAGCTATTATGCACGCTAACCCTACTAAAAAAGTTCACATGTAAATCCACGTGGATATCCACGTGATTCATCTACTCTATAAATCCACTTGACCAAATTAAAAAAAAAAAAAAAAAAAAACTAAATTCCACATGTAAAAATTTTATAACTTATGTACTTTTTTATAAACAAAAAAGTTTTTTCAGTTGAATGAAATATCCCAAGTTGAATTGAGTATTTTGATTTTTTCTACACTTTCAGGAAATTAAAAATTTTGACACTTGTAAATTCTTCGGGACTTGATAAAATTATGAGCCTTGAACTTTTTCGAAAATTTCCAGCATTTAGAATTTTTTAGGAATTTGGAATTTCATAGGCTTATAATATTGTTGTTGACTTAAAAATTTTAAGGTCTGTGGGACTTAAAAATTTATCTATTCTATAAGACTTGGAAATTTTTTGAACCGCAGACACTTTGAATTTTTTCAGTCTCTGGAACTTAGAAATTTATTTTGTTTTCGGATTTAGAAATTTTTCAAACCGTAGACACTTTTAAAGTGAGTTAAGTCTGTGAAACATAAAAATTTTTTGAACGGCAGACACTTAGAATTTTTTCAGTCTGTGGGACTTAGAAATTTATTTTGTATTTAAACTTTGAAATTTTTCAAACTGCATAAAAAAAATTAAGATCTTAAAAAGATCTGTTGAAGACATATCTTAACTATGGCTGTTTTTGAGACATTTTAAGACGAAAAAAATGTTTTATTTTTTATATGTATCATTTCAAAAATGTCTGAAAAAGTTCTTTTAAAGATAAAAATTACTGATTTTTTCGTTAATTTTCATATGATACTAAGATGATTTTTAGATCTTTGATCATTTTGAGATAAATTTTAGATATTTTTAATTACGTGACCTTTTCTCTTAAAGATATTAATAATAGTTTTTTGAAATGATAATCAGGCAAGTGATAATAATTGCAAGATTAATTTTGTGTATTTAAGATTTTTTTGAAGATCATTTTGTGATGAACTTTCGATATTATTTATGCGCGTTTTTTTAAAGATATATATTAATATATTTTTAAAGATAGCAAGATTCTTTAAAATAAATTTTGTACGATTTTAAAAAAATTTTCAACCAGCATTTTGAATATTTCAAGACCTTTTTTTGAAACTAATTAAATTTCATTATTTTTTCAAATTAAAGAGTTTACCGTGAATTACTTTCGTAGAGCACTGAGGACTCGGGTACAATCTGTGCATGTTCGCGGCTAACCTTTATTTTTGTTTAATCGAGTTTCTGAAAAAGAAAAAAAAAATTGCCACAAAGTATCATTCAAACATTAAACACCAAATTTAAATTACTGCTTAATATTTAAGACTTATCTGATCGGATGTTCTCCGGTAGAAGTTCAAACGGCTGATCAACTTTTATTCGCTCTCTTGACTTTTTTCGCTACTTTGTATCATTTGTCTGTCGATTCTGTATTTTTTCTAGTTGTTGAACACATTTTTATTTTTATTTTATATAATTTACATTAAAAAAATATATCTTGAATACTCAAAAAATATATTTGTGATATTTTACCGTCTTTGTATGGTTAGAAAAAATACGAGAATAAACAAAATGAATTTGGCTGCTAAGACGATCGATCGAATCGAACGCATTCATAACAACGACCTGCGCACACGTCGTTGTTGGTGATAATGTTGGTTAAACTTCAGCATACCGAGATGACGAAGTTTAACCAATATTGCTAAGCGCTTGGATTATTGTTACAACTTTAATCGAATGGTCCTTTTTATCAACCAATAAGACTATGGTCTTCTTATACAAATAAAATCTTTATCTAAATCTTTATTAATTAACTTTTATTATTTATTTATTAAATTGTTAATTAACTATTTATTAATTAACAATAACGTATCTATTGCAATACCGTTTCAACAGCGTATGTTATTGCACTAACAGGTGAGAATTAACCTTATTGCATTGAACCGACGAAATTCAAAGGCAACTTTCATCAAACCACATCGTTACTGTACCAACATACATATGTATATTCAATCAGCTAAGGCTTTTATTTCGCAGTGCAAGCCTTGCTGTCTATACTTGATTCTTTAAACGGGGAATTATTTTATTTCTTTCAAATAATGCACAATTTTTTACTATTTTTTTTTTTTTTTTTTTTTTTTTTTTCTAGCTGCTGCTTTAGATTCTTAAGGACGTTTCAGACCTCCAGTGACTCTCATTCAGTTTTGGGGCTCTCCGCACGAGAAACAGCTGACGCGCCGGTCGTTCTGTCTCTCTCGCTCTCGTGGCGCAGCATAACCGCAAAGACTAAAAAATCAACTTTACTGTTAAATTACTCTGAAAGTAGGCCCGGTTGCCGTATTTTGAAAAATGTTAGATTGATTCTTGTTTCAACAGCTAGAATATACTCTTTTTTTTAGAAAAAGTTAACTACTAGTTAATTTACAGTCGTCGATAACATTAAAAAATTGTAGTGCTCTACGTGCCATCCCATGCAAAACGACCGAACTTTGAGCGTTCATAACTCAAAAACGAGTCCCGCTTGCCCTATTTTTTTTGTGGCATTGGAAAGAACACATAAAAATCTTCTTGTATGCCGAGTTACAAAATTTGATAACGTTGACCGAAAATCCCTGAAACGTCCTTAACATTTGAAAGATAGTAAAACAATTAACCTTTTGTTGGCCGTTGAAAAAAACTGCTTATTTTATCGGTTTAATCGCGAATGTGGTTAAAGCTCTTTATTTCATTCAATTTTAAAATTCATAAAGACCTGCAAAAAATAGATAGAAAAATTTGAAAAGTAAAGTTTTATTGTACATTTTATTTAATTAATTTTAGTTCGGGGTCAAAAGCTCTGGGAAGTGGGAAAAACAAAGATTTTAACATTGTCTTTTGAGTGGTAAAAAAATTAATTTTTCTAAACCTAAGTTGTCAAAAATATATAATAAGTCGAATGATTTGAAAATAATAACTAAAAGCATACAAAAAGTTTGAAAAATTAAATAAAACTGTAAAATATCGTTTCGTCTACCCCATAATCCAAGCTGAAAGACGCCGTTTGCATACGAAAAAGCCTTATTTCAGTGTTTTGTATTTGTAACAAAGTTTAATACAATTCAAATCAAATTATTGTTTGAACTAAAACTAAAATTAAACAGTATTTTTGTTGAATCAATAAAAACTTTTTTATTAAAAAATTAAAAACAAGTATTATTAAATACGATTTTTGAAAAAAAAAAAAGTTTTTTAATACTTTTATTTTATGAAAACTTTTGAAGATATATACTGTAGTTCATTGTAACAAATATTTTTATCAATGAACAATGTGTGTAATCGATATGTAAAAAAAATTTGTATTTATTCAATAAAAAAATTGTATATAAATTAATTTTTTTATAAAAAAATGTTTATTAATTTCATTTTGATAAAATACTTAATTTAATTGAAAAAAGTAATGAATAGTTATCATCAAACTAGACAGTAGAGATTTGATTTACCCGCGTTTTCTGTGAACTTATCAGACATGCGTAGTAAAGAACCGAATTTCTTTGGCCAGCGTTGGTTTCGATATTAGAATCATGGGCACGGTTTGCCAAGTTCAGAGCGCACATTTCTCCAGAGATATAGAATGTCGACTGCTCTTCTCAAAAAAAATTTATTTTGATATTTTCAGAGTTTTTTGTTGTATTTTGGCGTGATATAGTCGTTTGTAAAGAAATAAAAAATTTTAAATTTATCGTTGCTCGATTGAAAAAAATAGATTAACCTTTAAATAAAAATTATATTAATGTCAATGATGAAAGTTTTTTTTTTTTTTTTTTTTCATCGCGAGTTTTTTTCAGAAATGAATGAATAAATAAATAAATGATCCCCCAAGCTGCTACAACCCCATAACACTGAGCTCGCAAGGCTTTTTTTTAAATAAATAAATAAATGATCCCCCAAGCTTCTACAACCCCATAACGCCGAGCTCGCGAGCCTTTTTTTTAAAATAAATAAATAAATGATCTCCCAAGCTGCTACAACCCCATAACGCCGAGCTCGCGAGTTTTTTTTAAGAAATGAATAAATAAATAAATAATCCCCCAAGCTGCTACAACCCCATAACACCGAGCTCGCAAGGCTTTTTTTATAAATAAATAAATAAATGATCACCCGAGCTTCTACAACCCCATAACGCCGAGCTCGCGAGTTTTTTTCAGAAATGAATAAATAAATAAATAATCCCCCAAGCTGCTACAACCCCATAACGCCGAGCTCGCGAGGCTTTTTTTTAAATAAATAAATAAATGATCTCCCAAGCTGCTACAACCCCATAACGCCGAGCTCACGAGGCTTTTTTTTAAATAAATAAATAAAGGACCCCCCAAGCTGCTACGACCCTATAAAGCCGAGCTCGCGAGTTTTTTTTAATAATATTTATTTATTTATTTATTTATAAAAAAAACTCGCGACCGGCGAGCCTGGCGTTATGGGGTCGTAGCTGCTTGGGGGATTATTTATTTATTTATTTATAAAAAAAACTCGCGAGCTCGGCGTTATTGGGTTGTAGCAGCTTGGGGGATTATTTATTCATTTATTTATTCATGAAAAAAACTCGTGAGCTCGGCGTTATGGGGTTGTAGCAGCTTGGGAGATCATTTATTTATTTATTTAAAAAAAAAGCCTCGCGAGCTCGGCGTTATGGAGTTGTAGCAGCTTGGGGGATCATTTATTTATTTATCTTAAAAAAAGCCTCGCGAGCTCGGCGTTATGGGGTTGTAGCAGCTTGGGGGATCATTTATTTATTTATTTAAAAAAAAGCCTCGCGAGCTCGGCGTTATGGGGTTGTAGAAGCTCGGGGGATCATTTATTCATTTATTTAAATAAAAGCCTCGTGAGCTCGATGTTATGGGGTTGTAGCAGCTTGGGGGATTATTTATTCATTTATTTATTTATTTTAAAAAAAGGCTCGCGAGCTCGGCGTTATGGGGTTGTAGAAGCTTGGGGGATCATTTATTTAATTATTTAAAAAAAAGCCTCGCGAGCTCGGCGTTATGGGGTTGTAGCAGCTTGGGGGATTATTTATTTATTTATTCATTTCTGAAAAAAACTCGCGAGCTCGGCGTTATGGGGTTGTAGAAGCTCGGGGGATCATTTATTTATTCATTTATAAAAAAAGCCTTGCGAGCTCGGTGTTATGGGGTTGTAGCAGCTTGGGGGATTATTTATTTATTTATTCATTTCTGAAAAAAACTCGCGAGCTCGGTGTTATGGGGTTGTAGCAGCTTGGGGGATCATTTATTTATTTATTTAAAAAAAAGCCTCGCGAGCTCGGCGTTATGGGATGTAGCAGCTTGGGGGATCATTTATTTATTTATTTAAAAAAAAGCCTTGCGAGCTCAGTGTTATGGGGTTGTAGCAGCTTGGGGGATCATTTATTTATTTATTCATTCATTTCTGAAAAAAACTCGCGATGAAAAAAAAAAAAAAAAAAAACTTTCATCATTGACATTAATATAATTTTTATTTAAAGGTTAATCTATTTTTTTCAATCGAGCAACGATAAATTTAAAATTTTTTATTTCTTTACAAACGACTATATCACGCCAAAATACAACAAAAAACTCTGAAAATATCAAAATAAATTTTTTTTGAGAAGAGCAGTCGACATTCTATATCTCTGGAGAAATGTGCGCTCTGAACTTGGCAAACCGTGCCCATGATTCTAATATCGAAACCAACGCTGTCTTTGGCATACGGCACACCTACATATCCTACCCACACATAGGTATGTATCGTTGTTTAGGCGCGAGAGCAGCGAGCTCGTCACAGCACGTCACAGTGCGAGCTGCAGAGTGCAGAGTAGTGCAGCCTCATTGCAAGCTGTAGCAGCTGGGCGAAAAAATTAATACGACGTCACGCTGTGGGCACTGCAGGGCAGGTTAAATTAGATATATCATACGATACATACATAAAGAATTTGAATTAGCAAGTTTTTTCTACGTCACGATAATAAAAACATTATGCAAGTGAGTAAGACAGTTTTTTTCAAATGGCAACGTATGTAAATTCCAACAATGACGCTTTCGATATCAGTCTGTGTTGTTTCCAATCAAACTGAAAAAACATTGAGAGTAAGTATGATCAGCTAAGAATTAATCATTAAACTTTGATTTCTCTGTGTGTACTCTGATACCTAATTTGTTCTAAAATATTGTTAACAAAGTGTTAATAAATTGTAAACTGTAAAGTGTTAATAAAGTTCATTTATGGGTCACTCCACAAAAGAAAGAACCACTCATAATTGGTGGAAACCAGTTTTGCTAAAGTCTTACTTTGGTTTTGAAAGTTTTTACTATTTTCTAGTGCCTATCTGTGATAATTACTTTTCTGAAAAAGTCAAAAACTTAATTTTGAATGTATATGTCTTCAAATACATAGTTAAATACATTATTATTCTTTAAAATCAGGTGCAAGAATTAAAAATGACTCTTTTGTTTGAATTTGTTACACTTATTTCAATCAAATTGTTTCATATAAAGGATTTTTTTTTTAATATCTCTTAATGTTTACTTTGTCTATGTTGTTAACAATTGAAGTTTATAAAACCAGATTAAGAATATAAATCTTTTGAACAATATAAATCTGTGTGAATAAAAAAATGTGTCACGTATTTCAAATAACAAACAATTGTGGCTTACTTTTTGTTTTTATCATGAGATTAAAAGAGGTTTTAGAAATGGTATAAAAAAAAAAATGATAATAATAACTAGTATGTATTTTCAAAGTTTTCAAACAATACATGAAATATATGAAATAAAAATTTACTTTGAAAAATACATAGCGGTAATATTATTATTTGGTTAAAAAAAAAAAAATTCACTGTTTTAATTTTTGTTAATAGTTTTTTTTAGTTAAGATTACAAGATTTTAAAATAAATTTAAGTATATCAATCTTATATGACTCAATCAAATTTCCACAGAAAAGTGAGTGACGAGAAATGTTATTAAAAAACTTCCTTTCCATTCATAAGCACATGTTTAAATTTAAAATACAGATTGAAAATTAATATGATTAAATCCATTACAGTAGACTTGCCTCTCTTGTTGCGTAAATAAAAACATGACGAAGATAGAGCCGTTTCTGCTTACCTCGGACCCAGTATCATACTCCTCGGAAGCGACGACCTGCAATATTGTTTCCACTAGTCGAGTGCAGTACTTCCAGCTGAGGCCAAACCACTGCTACCATGATGAACTCGCTTCTTCGTACCGTGAATTCGCTTTCCAATCGGAAAAACATGCTGGTCCGCGAGTCACTTCAGCAGCAGCTCAATGTTACTGTCATGGAAGTCATGAGCGCGCCAGGAGTCATGGAAGGGCAACCCGTCGAAATATGCGACGAATCGCTTGCTCTTCTCTCCGCCCTCGAGGCAATTTTCTTGCACGGTTTAAAGGACAGTCTTTTGAATCGCGTAACAGAGGTGCTGAGTGGACCAGATTATGACGCAATACCTCAGCCGAGCTTTTGGGGACCACTTCTTGTTTTTTCTCACAGAGGCATCATCGACCAAATTCAGTCATTAACTCAGGTAAATATTTTTTTCCTACAAATTTACAATATAAGTTAAATTTTTAATAAATTTATTTTTCAACTTATAAAATACTCATTTCAGGTGACGACGGAAGTAGGCTATTGTCGAGCTTGGATTCGTTTGGCGTTAAATGAAGGTCTCCTTACAAGTTATTTAGTATCGATTCGTCGTGACAATTCAGCTCTGAAGCCTTATTACGATAGAGCTGCCTTTATAAGGGACACAGACCTTGTTGAGGTGGCTCAAAAACTTATCGAGAGTATCGACTACATACGTTTTGACTTGGCTAGTAACTCGAGTCTTCTAAACTTCTGGTCCAGCACACCACTTTTGTTGGCTGCAATTTGGTCACCGCCAATGAAGTCATGTCCCGTATTTAGTGCCGTAGACATAGCCAAAACTATCAGCTGCGAACGACCAGTAGAAGATAGTTTTGATGAAATAGAAACTGCCAGCTCTATAGGCAGTTTAAGTTCCTTTAATTCATCACAAAACAATCTGTGTGGTTTTTCTGAGGACGAAGCCTTAAGAATAATTTTAGCCAAAAAAACACGTCACGTAGAAGTAGCAGCTCAACCTAGCGACAAACCTTTTTTGTTAGCGTCACCAAGAGCTCATAGAAACATCAAAGAAAATAATGAGAAAACTGCAGACGATGCCGGATCGAGTAAAGAAGTTTCTGAGAAGGTGACTAAATCGGAAATAAAGGTTGTTGTTGATAAAACGAGTGATGATGCCTTAGTGGAAGATAAAACTGAAGAAAAACTTAACAAAGATGAGGAGACTAAAGAAACTGATCCAGCAGCAATTGCTGGAAATTCTCTAATCAATAAGTCAGGCTGGTCAACGTCCTACGAAGATGGTGAGTCGTCCATGAACTCATCAATGATTTCGAGAAATTCAGCTACTGATGCGCCGTCAACACCGAACGAGGGTCCAACTTACGACGCACTGCTCAAAAGTTATCATACAGGCCATAATTACAAATCACCAAATTTACAAGAATTATTAGAAAAGTATCCTATTTATCAGCCAATCGCCTCGAACTTAAACGATACGGAGCCACACGAAAGGAGAAGTTTTGATGATCAATTGGGCCGACTTGCTCGTGAAAAGGGCTTAGATCTGCAGAATTATAACTGTCTAGACTGTGGACAACTGATTGGTTTGACTTTTGCCAAAGCTAATGTTTGCAGTTTTTCTGGTGAATACTTCTGCTGTAATTGCATGGCAACTGAAGAGTATCTGATACCATCACGCGTTATACACAACTGGGATCTTAAAAAGTACCCTGTTAGCTTAAAAGTTGCAAAGTATCTTTCTGAGTGCTCAATTTTGCTCGATCTCAAAGCTCTCAACCCAAGAATTTACAAAGCTGTAGACATCATGGCCCAATTGCAGATTTTGAGAGTACAATTGAATTTGTTAAGAGCGTACCTATTCACTTGTCGAGAGCCAATCATAGAGTCGTTTCAACAAAAAGTTGCTCCCAGAGATTATTTATATGAGCACATTCATCAGTATTCGGTTTCAGATTTAGCAGATATTCCTAATGGAACGTTAGCTCAACAGCTTCAAAAAGTAGTAGAATTTGCTAGAAACCATGTGTTAAATTGCTGGCTCTGCAGTCAAAAAGGATTTATTTGCGAAGTCTGTAATAATCCAAAAGTCATTTATCCTTTTGATACAAAGACCACGTACAGAGTAAGTGCTTTTTTTTTAATTACTTCAATGTCAAAGTATTTCCAGTTTATGGTACTTTTTAAAATTTATAATAGTTTTTTTTTTTAATTATTTCATAAAAATAAAATAAAATAAAAAAAAAATTAAAAAACCAGAACAATTTTTTTTTATACATAACTTGTTTTGAGAATTGGAAGCTTTTGAAAAAAAATTGTATATTACACATTAAACAATATTTTTGTTGCAATTACCAAATTTTAAAAAAATAAAATAAAATTTAATTTAGAAAATTATTTAACTTTCGTTTTACAATGATGATTGTGTATTATTACAGTATTTAATCAAAAATTTAATTTTTTTTTTCAGTGTGGAGCATGCCATGCTGTATTTCATTCAGATTGTTTGAATGCTACCAAACCTTGTCCAAAATGTGAGAGAAGACGTAAACGAATGGATCTTCCATTGTTAGACATAGATTCTTCTGAAGTTTTAAATGAAACTTCACGAGCAACAAAAATTGCAACAACTTAAATAGTAATGTATAATTTGTGAAAAAAAAAAAAAAAAAAAGAAAAATAACAGTATTTGAAAAAAATTGTTAGTTGAAGTATGTTTAAAAAACACGTGTACATTTGTAAAAACAAAAAAAAAAACAAAAATTCACTAGAACTATGTACACACTGTAAAAGTATTAATTAGTATACATATCTTTTTGTTAAAAATTATTAGAAAAGAATTTTTGTTTTGCATTTGAAAAAAATGTAAATTTAGTTTTTACAAAATTATGCTCTGAAACTAGGATTTATAAAAAAAATAAGAAAAAAGACTATTGTGATAAAAAAATTATAATTTACAAAGGTAAATCAATTTTGTACAACTTCACTTTTTACAATAATAGTAATATTTTATTTTAATTTTATGTACAAAAGTAATAAAATAGATCCTTGCTACAAAAAACTCGATTTAACTTACATACTGAATGTTACAATTAATACTGTTGCTCTGTATAAAATAAACAAGAGAGCAAGTTTGAGTCAAATATTCAACTCAGTATCAAGATAACACATTTGATTCAAATTAACTTTGAAAGTATAAAGAAAATTTTGAAAATTTCATACCCAGGTACATCAAATTATGTTTTTGTAATTAATCACTGATAGGATAAAAAATCTCTCAAATTTACAATCACTCTAAATCCACAGCTTAGTCTGAACATAATAATTAATTCCTTAATCACTCCACTCATAAATCTTATAAATAACTTTACAATTTACATTTAATTAATTTAAAATAATATAAAAAACCTACAAGTTTATACAAAACAAATTTTTTCTTAAGATTTGCAACAGCACGTTTAACATTAAAATTATTTTCAGTTTCTTATTTATTTTAACATTTTCTTATTCAATTGAAGGTATTTGTACTCTCTGGTTTGTTGGTCTTATAAAAAACTATACCTATTTTTTTTTTTCTAAAACGAAAGAGTTTTTATAAATGTGTAATGACTGCATAAACTTTAATTTAAATTTGTTCATTCACCTTAAATGAAAAAAAAAAAAAAAAAAAAATTTTTAATAAAATCTTTTTTTTTCTTTTGTATAAAACCAAAACAGTATTAATTTCCACCCTGATTGTAATATATATTTTACATCCACATTAATAACGTCCAGCGATATTTCAATTATCATTGACAAAAATGTTGTTAATATTTCAATGCAATACTATATTACAAATACCATACATTTTTTAATATTTTTTTTTAAGTTTCCTTTGAATCCTAATTTTAATATTTTATTAATTAATTTTACCATACAAAAATTAGATTAATATTTATGAATTATTCACACTTACCATTTACATTTCCAATATTACAATCAATGTGATCATTTGTGTTTGGAAATAAAGAACAAACATTTTTTTTAAATTTTAAGGTGAGCCTTACTTATTAATTGTCATTGATTATGCAGAGTCTTAGGGAAGTAAGCAGAGGGCAATAATGGTTTGTCCAGTACAGCTCTTCTTAAACCACCTTGAAGTGAGCTCCCTGCACTTTTTGGCTTAATGCCGTTTATTGCTGGTGCTGGTGCATTATTATTTTCGATAATTGGTGGCACCATGGTATTGGTTATTTTATTTTGAGAGTTTGTTCGATCGACTGGTGTACTTGTACTTGAAATTAGCCCAGTTTTGAAGCCTGCTACATTGTCTGCTACTCCAACTCCCATGGATCGAGCATTACTTCGAGCAGTCTGATTGATGTTTGGATTTTGTACAATTGGATTTCGCAAGGGTAAACCGGACAACGACATCGGTTGTGCTGAATTTGTCGCAGGTGTTCTCGTCTCAAATCTGCTAGATATAAACTTATTAGTTCTAGGTAAAGTCAACTGTACAGACTGTGGCATTGTAGATCCAGTAACGACTGGAAAAGTGTTGTGTTGATCAGTCAATCGCTTGTTCAACCAGTTTATAACATTTTCATTATTTTTTATGGTTTTTTCTTTTTCTTCCACTTGTGCCTGTAAATTCTTGATTTGTTCTCTAAGTTTTTCGTTTTCTAATTTGATGTCACTTCTTTCTTTAGCAATCAGATCCATTTTACTCTCCAACTGACCAACTTCTTTTTGCTTGCTGTCTAAGAGACGTTCCTGTTCAAGAGCTATACTGGTTCGCAGCTTCAGTTTGGATTTTGTGGAAGCTAATTCATTCTGTAATTTACTCAATATTTCATTGGCTTTTACAAGCTCATCACTTAAATTTTTCAAAGATGCTTGTTTTCGCTGAAGTTGAGATTCTTTTTCTGTAAGTAATTCTTCAAGTCTTTGTTTACTTTCTTTTGCATTTTTTATCATTTCAATATGTTTGTTAATTAATATTGTTTTGTCCTTTAATTCTTGTTCTAAAACTGCAACCTTTGTAGAAAGTTCATGCACTCTTTTGTCTCTTTCATGGTAATCAGTATCAAATTTGGCATTTTGTTTTTTAGTCATTGAAAAATCTCTTCTAACCAAATCTAGCTCTTTAGTTAGTTCTTGAATTTGCTTGAGTTGCTCTTGATTGGTTGCTTCTAAAAGGGATAGTTTGTCTTTGTGACCAACATTTTGTGTTCTGATTTCAGCAAGTTCTGTGTGTAACTGTTTTATCGTGTCACTGTGCCTGTGCTCAAGTTCCATTTTTTCTTTTTCAGTTTGATTTTGCCACTCTAATTTAGCTTGTATTAGTCTGTCTTTTTCCAAAGCGGTTTGTTGAGATAAACTCATTTGTAATTGTGTTTTCTCAGCTATACATCTTTGCTCAAATTGTTCTAAGTCCTTACATTTTGATTCTAACTTATTAGTTAATTCAGATAATCTTGCCTGCAAACTGGTAACGTCCCTGCCTTTTAAAGCAATTGTTTCTTTTAAGCTTTTGATTTTCATGGCCATGTGTGTTTTCAAATCAGAATCATTAGCTGGTGCTATATTAAGACTTAAGTGGCATAAATGTTTGAAATTATTTGTCTCCACAAGTTTGAAACTCCATTCTCCAGTTTCCTCTGCTAAAAGCAGAAGAAACTTGGGAGCTTTTGATAAACTTGTTAAAGGTATTTGACATTGTTCTAGTAAACATATCAATTGTGTAGCAAAATTATCAAAATCTACTAAAAGACCTTGCTGCGCTTTCAAGACTTTAAAATCATCATCTGTGATGAAAAGTGAATACAGAAAACAAGGGTCATCGTCATCAGCCAAAAGAACGCATAAAGCCTGAAAAATAAAAATGTTGATAATATTAATTTTTTTTAAAGTCGGAACTTTCTGACTCTAAAAGCTTACATAATAGAGGTACCATTTGTAGGATTTTCAAACATGTACATGATATATATTATTAAGTTAATGCTTGGTACTGATAAATTAATATTATTAATATAACATAACTTGAATAGTGTAAGGTAATGAGATTTTAAAAAAAAAAATCCTTCAGATATATTGGATTTAAATTTTTAAGATCTCAAAAAAAATTTGCATGGGATGGACCTTAAATAGTCTGTGTAATACTGTTGAAAAAATTTAAAGAAACTATTTAATTTTAATTAACAAAATAAAGTTGGGTGACAAATATTAAAAAAAAATAATAAAAAATAGTCTGCAGGTCCAGTTTCCTATTAGAATCTAAAAAAAAAAACGTTACAGAAATAATTTTACTGATTTAAAATATTTTAAAAAGTTCTAAAAGAAATCTTACTTAATGAATTAAGAAATATTTATTTTCAACTTTTAATTACGAATTATAAATTTTTTTTTTAATAAAAAAATTTCATTAAAAAAACTTAACGTTTGAATTTCAAATTTGATGAACATCACAACATCATATCATATGAGATGCATTTCATAAACAGACGCCACTTTTTGCTTTGTTTACCGACAAACGGCTTTTCGTTCGAAAAAACTTGAATGGTGAGGTTAAAAATAATTTTTATGTTTTTAATAAAACAAATAGAAAATTAAAAAAATGTGGTTTTTATTAAAAATTTAGAAAGCTTTGAGAATTCTACCTTACGACAAACTGGACTGATGCCTGCGTGTATTTCAACGTTTACCCTAAGGTCTCTTTGCCTCTCCTCCTTGTGCTGGGGTTTAACGTAAACGCGCTGAATTTTGGAATAAATAACATCCACATTGTTAAGTTGTTGATGTTGAAGCCCGGAGTCGCTGCCGGCCACCGTGCCGACCGCGATCGTGTTCAGGAAGTTCATTACGACGGCAACGACGACGCCTCTTCTCCATCACACACACGGTCCATTATTAAAATTTTTACACTGAACGATTTACTCTCGAATCCGAGTATCGATAGCATTCAAGCGTTCGATTTTTTAAAGCTTCGACTTTCGACATGAAATCAGATTTTAAACCATCGAGTTAGTGTAAAAGCGCTAAATTTAAATCTGTACAAAAATGCATGCATAGTGTACGCACATACCATGATCCAGTAATAATAATATAATAAACATAATAAATCTTTATATTGATCGTCCGAAAATAAATAAAGGGGCGAAGGTCCGACAATGAGGTTAGAAGATGGAAATAATATATTTTTATTGTTAGACTGAGGAATATTAAATTCCAAACACAAAACTCCAACACTACTGACGACACAAATAATAATCCTTCAAATAACCTTCTCATTATCCCTATTCAAGATAATCTTCAGCCGAGGGCATGCGGAGAAGACATGCCCTCGGCTACGCCTCGGGCCGCGACCACGTGCGGGCGGCACCAGGCGGCACTAGCGCACCTTCGCCCCTAGATGTGTAATGTACTATTCATGTTTCGGCGTATATTTTTCATTTGTTGCATTCGTTCAACGAACAATCAAAGTAATATTTATATTATTTGTGTGGACTCAAGCTTGGAAAAATGCGCAATGGTTGAGAGGGAAAGTGAGACTGGCCCAAAAGCTGCAGATGATCTCAGAAGTGGCTATCAGCTGTAGATTGAAGGTCAAGTTTACGAAGGATTAGCTGACGACGTAAATTATACGTTTCTAAAATATATTATAGTAAATAACGACTTATTATTACAAAAATGATTTGTTGAGTTCATTAATTTTATATTTTATAATCTAAAACCGAATTTAAAACTGACCTTAGTCATAGAAAAGTTGTGGGCAGTCTGATTCGATTCATCTCGACCCTACTAAAAAAGTTCACATGTAAATCCACGTGGATATCCACGGGATTCATCCACTCTATAAATCCATTTGACCAAATTAAAAAAAAAAAAAAAAAAACTAAGTTCCACATGTAAAAATTTTATAACTTATGTACTTTTTTATAAACAATAGTATATTACAGTCCTGAGGGAGTCAAAAATGAGTTAGCCTTTAGCAAACCCAAATTGATGTCTGAGCCGAAGGCGAGGTCATCAAAGGTTTGCTAAAGGTTAGCTCATTTTTGCACTCCCAAGGGCTGTATACTATTTTTCACGCTAGTAGTCAGAAAGTACAATATTCGTTTCCGGTACGAGCCCGAAAATTGTACTTTCGGGCTACTAGCGTGAAAAAAAGTTTTTTCAGTTGAATGAAATATCCCAAGTTGAATTGAGTATTTTAATTTTTTCTACACTTTCAGGAAATTAAAAATTTTGACACTTGTAAATTCTTCGGGACTTCATAAAATTATGAGCCTTGAACTTTTTTCGAAAATTTCCAGCATTTCGAATTTTTTAGGAATTTGGAATTTTCATAGGCTTATAATATTGTTGTTGACTTAAAAATTTTAAGGTCTGTGGGACTTAAAAATTTATCTATTCTATAAGACTTAGAAATTTTTTGAACCGCAGACACTTAGAATTTTTTCAATCTCTGAAACTTAGAAATTTATTTTGTTTTCGGATTTAGAAATTTTTCAAACCGTAGACACTTTTAAAGTGAGTTAAGTCTGTGAAACATAAAAATTTTTTGAACGGAAGACACTTAGAATTTTTTCAGTCTGTGGGACTAAGAAATTTATTTTGTATTTAGACTTTGAAATTTTTCAAACTGCATAAAAAAAATTAAGACCTCAAAAAGATCTGTTGAAGACATATCTTAACTATGGCTGTTTTTGAGACATTTTAAGACGAAAAAAATGTTTTATTTTTTATATGTATCATTTCAAAAATATATGAAAAAGTTCTTTTAAAGATAAAAATTACTGATTTTTTCGTTAATTTTCATATGATACTAAGATGATTTTTAGATCTTTGATCATTTTGAGATAAATTTTAGATATTTTTAATTACGTAACCTTTTCTCTTAAAGATATTAATAATAGTTTTTAGAAATGATAATAAGGCAAGTGATAATAATTGCAAGATTAATTTTGTGTATTTAAGATTTTTTTAAAGATCATTTTGTGATGAACTTTCGATATTATTTATGCGCGTTTTTTTAAAGATATATATTAATATATTTTTAAAGATAGCAAGATTCTTTAAAATAAATTTTGTACGATTTTAAAAAAATTTTCAACCAGCATTTTGAATATTTCAAGACCTTTTTTTGAAACTAATTAAATTTCATTATTTTTTCAAATTAAAGAGTTTACCGTGAATTACTTTCGTAGAGCACTGAGGACTCGGGTACAATCTGTGCATGTTCGCGGCTAACCTTTATTTTTCTTTAATCGAGTTTCTGAAAAAGAAAAAAAAAATTGCCACAAAGTATCATTCAAAAATTAAACACCAAATTTAAATTACAGCTTAATATTTAAGACTTATCTGATCGGATGTTCTCCGGTAGAAGTTCAAACGGATAACCAGCTTTTATTCGCTCTCTTGACTTCTTTCGCTACTTTGTATCATTTGTCTGTCGATTCTGTATTTTTTCTAGTTGTTGAACACATTTTTATTTTATATAATTTACATTAAAAAAATATATCTTAAATACTCAAAAAATATATTGGTGATATTTTACCGTCTTTGTATGGTTAGAAAAAATACGAGAATAAACAAAATGAATTTGGCTGCTAAGACGATCGATCGAATCGAACGTATTCATAACAACAACCTGTGCACACGTCGTTGTTGGTGATAATGTTGGTTAAACTTCAGCATACCGAGATGACGAAGTTTAACCAATATTGCTAAGTTTTCAAGATATATTTTTTTAATGTAAATTATATAAAATAAAAATAAAATGTGTTCAACAACTAGAAAAAATACAGAATCGTCAGACAAATGATACAAAGTAGCGAAAGAAGTCAAGAGAGCGAATAAAAGCTGGTTGTCCGTTTGAACTTCTACCGGAGAATATACGATCAGATAAGTCTTCAATATGAAGCAGTAATTTAAATTTGGTGTTTAATGTTTGAATGATACTTTGTGGCAATTTTTTTTTCCTTTTTCAGGAACTCGATTGAAGAAAATTAAAGGTGAGCCGCGATCATGCACAGACTGTACCCGAGTCCTCAGGGCTCTACGAAATTAATTCACGGTAAACTCTTTAATTTGAAAAAATAATGAAATTTAGTTTGTTTTAAAAAAAGGTCTTGAAATATTTAAAATGCTGGTTGAAAATTTTTTTTAGATCGTATAAAATTTATTTTAAAGAATCTTGCTATCTTTAAAAATATATAAATATATATCTTTAAAAAAACGCGCATAAATAATATCGAAAGTTCATCACAAAATGATCTTTAAAATAATCTTAAATACACAAAGTTAATCTTGCAATTATTATCACTTGCCTTATTATCATTTCTAAAAAATATTATAAATATCTTTAAGAGAAACGGTTACGTAAAAAAATTTATCTCAAAATGATCAAAAATCTAAAAATCATCTTCATATCATACATATAAAAATTAACGAAAAAATAAGTAATTTTTACCTTCAAAAGAACTTTTTGAGCCTTTTTTGAAATGATACATATTAAAAATTTTTTTGTCTTAAAACATCTCAAAAATAGCCCATAGTTAAGATATGTCTTCAAAAGATCTTTTTAAGATCTTAATTTTTTTTACACGGTTTGAAAAATTTCAAAGTCTAAAAACAAAATAAATTTCTGTTTCACAGGCTCAACTCACTTTAAAAGTGTCTGCGGTTTAAAAAATTTCCAAGTCCGAAAACAAAATAAATTTCTAAGTCCCAGAAGCTGAAAAAATTCTAATTGTTCACGGTTCAAAAAATATCTAAGTTCCAGAGATTGAAAAAATTCTAAGTGTCTGCGGTTCAAAAAATTTCTCAGTCTGCTTATTCAAAATCTGCTAAGTATCACAGACTGAACAACTTTTCAAGTCCGGAAGAACCAAAAAAATTTCTTATAGACTAGATAAATTTGTAAGTCCCACAGACCGAAAAATTTCTAAGTCAACAACAATATTATAAGCCTATGAAAATTCCAAGTTCCTAAAAAATCCTAAATGCTGGAAATTTCCAAAAAAAGTTCGAAACCCATAATTTTATCAAGTCCCGAAGAATTTATAAGGGTCGAAATTTTTAATTTCCTAAAAGTGTAGAAAAAAATCAAAGTACTTAATTCAACTTGGAATATTTCATTTAACTGAAAAAACTTTTTTGTTAGTAAAAAACTTAAATAAGTTATAAAATGTTTACATGCGGAACTTAGTTTTTTTTTTAATTTGGTCAAGTGGATTTTTAGATTGGATGAATCACGTGAATTTACATGTGAACTTTTTTAATAGGGGAATTAAAAGGCATGATTAAAAGCATTCAAACATCTCCTAGATAAGGTATTTGAATTGCAACTTACTGCTTAAACAAAATTTTTGTAAGGTTTAATTTAACATGCATTTAGTTTTTTTATAAAAATTTAAATTAAAGTGGTTTTTTACAAGAGCTAGTCAAGTTCAAGACTAAAGAAAAATTATTACACCAAATTACTAAAAATTGATTATTAAAATTTATTTATTAACTTTTTATGGCTTCTGAATTTATTTTCTACCAAAAAAACATTCACAATCATAACAAAATATTTTTTCTAACATTTAACCTAACCTTAGAATACCGCAGTTTTGGAGGTTATTCACGTGAAAATTAATTTTGTAAAATTATTGTAAAATTTGTAAAAGGTCAATTTTTTGCAGTTTCAAGAAATGAATTCTTCGATAGTGAAACTATGTGTAGGTATGTAGTTTTTCTAAAGGATATCTATTGTAAGAAGACAAATATCAATAATTTAGTACACTTTTTCTGCGTAGCGACCATACACGTCATGAAGAAAATTCAATCTTTAACTTCCTGTAACTTTTAAACTATATGGTCAATTTTGATCAGACTTCGTAGAAATATTGATTAATATCTGATATACACCTGCAGAAAATTTGAGCTCATTCTATATATTGTCACGCATTTGGTAGAAAACCACCTTAAATACAAATTTTTTTATTTTTTAAATTAATTTTTAAT
Source organism: Encarsia formosa (assembly GCA_038277355.1). Lineage (NCBI taxonomy): Eukaryota > Metazoa > Arthropoda > Insecta > Hymenoptera > Aphelinidae > Encarsia > Encarsia formosa. Next base: position 13,013,857 of record CM076187.1, on the reverse strand, counting down.
TTATTGAAATGATATGTAATTCGTACATTTTTATTCAAGTGCGCAAGTTTATTATTTGTATGGGTCAAAATAATACTTTTCGGCAAATAGTCCCGCACGAGGTTCACCGATTTGCATGAAATTTTAGGGGGTCAAAGTACCACTCAATACCTCTGGTTTGCGAGAAAAGTCTACCTCATTTTATCTCTGGGCGGCGTCGTTTCAAAGTTTTTAAAAAAGGCTTATTTTTTACGCAATTTTAACGTTTTTGTAAAAAATCATAACTTTGGTTTGAAATAAGATAAAGACATCCAGTTTACAGGAGAATTTTGTTTGAAGCAAGTACTTTCTGAAAAAAATATTCAGTTACATTAATGTTTTTATTTTCATAGACGTATTTTAAGAAAATGCTATTTTTACTCATTTCAAGGTATCTTTGGACAAACGTAGCACCAACTAGGTGAATTTTTTTCAAGTATTAAAAATATGCTAAATTTTTTGCATGAAAGGACAAATATTTTACGACCTTACAGAAGTCTCAACGACAGTTAATTTGGACTGCTTCGACCTTTTTTTTTCTCAAAATTGGTGGAGAGACTCTATATACCTTCCTTAACATGTTCCAATAAATTTTTTTATTCTATAAGTCATATGTATTTTCCTGGAGCCCTTGAACTTCACGTATTTATAGGTAAAGTTGACAAAAAATCGCTAACGAAATTCACTAAAATAAGAATAACTCAAGCGGAATGATATTTAGAGAAATGCGGTTTTCGGCATTTAGAAACTGGGGCAAAAACCTATCTAAAACATTTTGAGTAATCGTTACTTTAGGCTCGATGTAAAAACTACTCAGTCTGTGAGTTGCTGCCTGTTGCTTTCTCGAGAATGAGAAAGGATACGGAATGAATTGGAGAGTTAATTTTAAGTAAACTGATATTTTATTGAGTGATAAGATGACCAAGAGAGAGAGAGTCCCTAGTCTAAACTTTGGGGGATACGCGTTCGACCTTATGGGTAATTGACTTGATGAAAAAGAGGCCCGGGCTAGCGTGTGTCCAGTTTATACAGACATCATGCAGCCAGCAGCCCGTGCTTGCGTCACCTCAGGTGATCTGGAGGGATCGTATAGTCACGTTGCCTGAGGTGGTGCTTTTAGACTGCAACTTATGCAGTTTCTGTATTTTAAAAAATTATTGGTGGGCATTCCGCTGACCACGCGACGTTCCTACGTGTTTTACGTTTAGAACGTTACATTTTTTAAATTGACCAACGCAAGCTCTACTTATTCAAGCTTGCGATTGATTTTTTCAAAGGTTTTTTTCAGACTTCTATGATTAACTGGAAATTAAGTAATCTAGGGTTTTTGGAATCCCTGATTACGATTCTGACCTTCATTATTTAATTTGGCCTACGTAAAGGCTACTTACTTAAGGTAAAAATTAATTTTGAACAGGATTTTTTTCAAAGTCGGTACATAATTAGTGTTTAATGGGGTGCTTATTACAAATCTTATCTTTATTTTTAAAATTTACCGGCACAGAACTAGTTACTTGTGCAAAAAATAAATTAAAAAATTGGGAAGTAAATTAAAAAAAAAATCAGAATATAAGTATTTTTGTGGTTTTTATTACTAACCTTACCTCAATTTTTGAATTCTGAATTTCTGATTACAAACCCAACCTTAATTTTTAAATTTAACCTTTTTAAGATGAAATTTTTTTTTTTTTTTTAAAGGTAATATACGGTGCACGGTACCAAATAAGATTTACTTTAGACACGCTGTGAATTTAATTGTGTTATTGAGGATGGGCAATTGGATTTAAAGTAAAAACTAGTAGTTTTTTAAACTTAAGTGGGTTATTTGAGATAAATCATAGGATCTAAAGTAAAAAGCTAACGTGTACCGTGAACCGTGTGCTTTACACGGCGATGGTACCAAGACACAACCAAAATTAAACATTAGACTTATTTATAGACAATTTTTTAAAATTCAATTTTTAAAAGCAACATTTGAAATTTTATTTCATGATAAATCATTTAGTTTTTAATTTTTTTATTTAAAAGTTTATTTTAAAGTATTTGATAAGAATATCTTTTTAAGGATATGTAATTTTTGTAAAAAATAGTATAAATAAAAATTATTAATAATATTTGAACTAATTTTATGAATTGTAAAAAAATAAATTTCATTTTCATGATTTAAAATTTAAAAAATAAAATAAAAATCATTTTCGGCCGAGCAAACGTTAAAGCAGTGAGGTATAGAAGCTAGTAATTATTATATTTAACCATTAGATTCCATATAATTTGGAACAAGAACGAATTATAAAATTTAATGAACCAAATTTAACTCAAAATGATTGTTTATTAATATTTTTAATTATAAAAATTACTAGAAAATTATTTTACATACTTAAATTTTCAACTTATTTTGCAATAAAGTATGAGATGTATTTTTTATGTGCCACTAAAATATCCACAGTAATAAGTTATAAAAAAAATTTTTCAAAAAATTATTATTTTAATTCAGATTTGTTTTTTTTTGTTTTTTTTGTTTTGTTTTTTTTTTTTTAGAGAAACTATTATGAGCTATATTTTTAGATAGTATACAAGATAATATTTATGAAATAATTGACACAACATGAAAAGGTTTTAATTTTTTAAGACTTGGTCTAAATTTCTTTGATTAAATAAAATTAAAAAAAAAACTTTCAATAGCTTTCTCATCACGCTTAAGCCAAGCAGCATTCAATCGCACGGTTTCAATACTTTGCTGAATATTTCTTTCAGCTCCTGGAGTAGGATGACTTTTGAAAAATTCTTCAATATCTTTAGCATAACTCTCAGTGACAAAATGCTCAGATGTACCTTTTACTAATCTGTTTAGTAAGTATCCTTTTTCGAATCGATTAACATATGTTTGGTAGTTATCTTTGAAAAACTGCCACGCAAGAACTCGTCCTTTATATGATCGAACCGCCATTGCACATATGGGAAGTACGGTATTTTGAGGATTGACTTCTTTGGTCAGTGAGAAATCAAGCACCTGTTTAAGAATAGTTTCATTTTCAGATGAACCCAGTGCTAACAAAATTCTTTCTTTTTCTTCACTCAAATCGGTCGCACGATACAATTTAAGCATTGTTTCTAAGGTGTTAGCATCTCCTACAGACATTACCGCTCTATACACAGAATTTCTAAGATCAGCCGATAATTCTTTTCCAGATACGTGATCTTCAAAACGCTGAAGTGCTTCTTTAATCGCGTCTTCGTTATTAAAAGATATCATGCGATTAAGTATCAAAGATCTGTAATATGATGAATAACAAAAATTTTAATTAAAACTTGTTTTATAAATATTATCTTTGTAAAATTGTAAAAAAAATTTTTACTTACCTCAGTAATGTATCTGAATGGCTTTCATTTGCTTTCTTTTCCCAACCAATACGATTGTAAACATTTTTCAGTAATGACCGACCAAACATTTTATATTTGGAATAAATTTCTAAATGTGAAAGAAGCTGTTCAGTTTTGTTCAAGCTATTAATGATGCTATTCCAAACTGTAAAATTGTTTTCATTTTCATAAGCCTTCAATAATTTTAAAACTTGATCTAACGATATGTGCCCTGCTTGAGAAGCTGCAAATAGATCATCTAAAAGTCCTAATCGGTCCAATGGTGGCAAAGACTGATTCTGAATAGCAGGAATAATCTTTTCAAGTAAGTCATTATCATACATTGTTCTGTACACACCAACTGTGTTAGGATTAACTTTAATCCAAGAAGTTTTGGGAACTCCTTCTATTTCTATATCCATTGTTTTTGTGTCCATGATTACATTTTTTACAGAATTTTTTGGACTTTCTAAAATGCTGATAGATATTGGAATGCTCCATAACTTATTATCTGGATCTACAGAGCCATCAGCGAGAAATGTACTTTGGGAAAAACTAAATACTCTTTTGTTTGGATCCGCAGAGGGTTTTTCTGAAACTTTTACAAGAGGGTAACCTTGCTGTTTTGTCCATGTAGACATTATTTGTTGAATCGGTTTTTTGCTAGCTTTTTCTAGAGAATCCCACAAATCTTCAGTTTCAGCATTTGAGTATGAATACTTTTTCAAATAAAGACTCATACCTTTTCTAAAATCATCATCACCTATATATGAGTGGAGCATTCTGATTACACTACCACCTTTGCAATAAGAAATGTCATCAAAAATTTCGTCAATTTCAGATGGATGTCCAACGGGAACCTCTATAGGATGACTGTTTTTCAATGCATCTAACTCCAATGCTCTAATATGAGTTTGGGTAACAAACTGAGTCCAAATATCATACTCTGGAAATAGATAATCAACACATAAAAATTCGACAAATGATGCATAGCCTTCATTTAGCCATAAATGTGTCCACCATTCCATGGTGACAAGATTTCCAAACCATTGATGAGCTAATTCATGTCCAACAACAAGAGCAGTAAATTGTTTATTTAAAGCAGATGTATTTTTAGGATCTACAAGAAGACATGTTTCCCGGTAAGTAACCAGGCCCCAATTTTCCATAGCTCCAGGTTGAAAATCCGCAATAGCAACCAAGTCCATTTTTGGCAGAGGATATGGAATATCAAAGTATGATTTATAATAAGGTAAAGTTTTTGTGGCAACATCAAGCGCAAATTTTCCTTGCTCTTGTTTTCCTTTTGGTGTATATACTCGAACAAGAACACCATCTTTATCACGATCTTCAATATAATCAAATTCACCAATGACCATTGCAACTAAATATGTGGACATAATTGGTGAAGTTTCAAAAACAAGATGTTTTAAATTTGGTGAAGGTTGTTTTGTAGATTTCACAGGCTGGAATTTAATTAAATATATAAATAAGCATTCACAATTGACTTTTGAAAAATTATCCTCACCATATTTGAAACAGCTACCAAATCAGAAGGTACTGTTAATGAAACTTCAAATGTCGCTTTTAATGCAGGTTCATCCCAGCATGGAATGCATCTACGGGCATCTGTAGACTCAAATTGTGTGACTGCTGCAAATTTTGTAGTTCCATCAGGGCTAATAAAAATTATACATACTTATATTATTATATTTTTTACCAAAATGTCTGTTGATGGTAAATTATAAAAATTTATATTACATAAAACAAAAGAGTAATCCTGTTTTAGTTAATTGTTATTATTATTATTTTTTGAAAGTTTTTAAAAGTTTTTATTGTTTGTTTCAAGTTTGAATCAAAATACTCAATCAAGTTTTAAAATTATTTCTTTTTCACCAAAATGATTAATTTAACTATCACTTTTTTAAATTTATTTACAAATTCATTACTTTAATTGTGTAAAGAAACTGGAAACCTTGTTCATTTGAATAAGTCTTTACCCAGAACAAGCTTTTTAGTAAATTAGATAATATCAAATTAATCCAAATTTTTAAAATCCACAAATAATTTTACTGTTTTTTTTAAGCCACAAAAATTGTATTAACAAAAGGAAATTCAAAAACCCTTAATGAAAAATATTAAATAAAGTAGCTGTATATTATTTTCTCACAGTGTGTATTTGCTTCGATGAAAGCCTTTAAGTTTATCATTTATTTCCCCACTAAATTCCATACTCAGAAATCCTGATTTTCCAAGTGGTAAGCTTTCAGAAAATACAACTGTTGCAGTTTCATCTTCAGCATTCAAATTAATAGCTTTTGATTGAATGGTTTTTCCATGACCATTATCATAAAAAACTGATTTTATATCAAGTTCAACCGAGTTGAAAGTTACTGAATTTGTAGATTCTATGACCTGAAAATCAGTTCATTAAAATGGGTTTTAATTTCTTAGATACATAAAAAAATCTAATCAGACTTGTGAAAAGCTTTTGAGAATAAATTAATTTTTTATAAACTATCAAGTTATATCCCATGCAATTTTTCAAAGTAGACTATGATTTTAATAAGCAAAAGGTGCAATGTCATTAATTGTCTTTATGAATAATCCAACTATAGTTCCTTACTAATTTATTTAATAATAAATAATGAAAGAAAGAATTAATTAACAATGTTCTTATCCTAAAACCATTACAAACAAAAAATTTCAAATTTCATTGCTTTTAACTCAATTAAAGTTTTATGTATAAGGCTGCGACTACATGGACAGTTTTTTCAGCCAAAATTGAGCGGTAATTTGAATTTGGCTTTTAAAAAATTGATATAATTTTTGTAAAAAAGAACAATAAGTATTGAAAAATTGTGGAAGCTCTTTAAAATAATATTTTATTAATTTTCAACATTGAAAAAATTTTTTCTTATTGAATTTGGAGGGTTTATAATTTCTTAAATTCAAATTACCGCTCAATTTTGGCTGAAAAAACTGTCCATGTAGTCGCACCCTAAGAAAACAATAAGTAAGTTATTATTTATTTTAATTTTTAAAAATAAAGTTAATAAATTTAAAAAACTAAAAAATGATGCAGAATATTAATTTTATAAAACAAAAATTTTATGATTGTAAAAACTTACATCTATAAAAACTTGTTGCTCTCCAGTAAAGGTAAACCTTTTAATATCTGGAGTCAAGTGTATCTTATAATGGCGTGGCTTCACATTTTTCGGAAGTCTATTAAAGATCTTATCGGCAGTCATTTTATCGCACCTGAAAAATTCGAATAAAATAAAATAAAAACTAAAAATCAATTTGATATAAAAGAAAGCTGACCAGATCGTGAGATAGTCAAATCAAATCATCAAGCTTGACTTCATTAATTTGATCATGGTGGTTCGTCATGGCAGCGTTACCAACAATTAACAAATTGTTAGTTAGTGGTTGCAATTAATAAAAAACAACAAAAGCAAAAACTCTTGAAGCAATTTTTTTTAACTCCATTACCCTTTACAGTCTATAGGTACATTGAACCTAGTAGCTGGGCCACCCCCACCACATATTTGAGAGAGCTTATGCCAATCCTATAACCTCATTATCTGCTCATTATTCTATCTTTTCGTCACACTGCACCACAGTGCTAGCACTGTGCACTGCACGGAGGGAAAAAACAAGATTTTTTACCATGGATGTTTTTTTTAATTTTTTTTAACTCCTTTTTCACGGGTTATCCTCGTGTGGGAGATACCATGGATGTTCATGACAAAATCCCATTGGTAGGAGACATGGCGAAAAACCATGGTTTTTTATCATTGCCGCGCGTGGTATTTTCTAAGGGGTTGGCTAATGAGGTGAATTTTTGTACAAAAAATTTTTTTTTGTACAAATATCTAGTGATTTTCGTAGTTTGAAAGTTACTAAAAAAAATATTTTTTGTACAAAAATTTTTTGTACAAAAAAAAGTTTTTGTACAAAAAAGATCTAGTGACTTTTGTAGAATATTTATAACCAGGAAAAGTTTTTGTACAAAAATTTTTTCAGCACATTGTGTATAAATAATTGTTGATCAAAAAACTAAAAAAAAAAAAAATTTTGTACAAAAACAAATACTTTTCTGCTTTAATTGAAAATATTTTTTTCTTCAAAATATTTTTTGTAAAAAAAGTTATATGTATAAAGTGATTTTTTCTGCCTGTATTCAATTGAAAATTTTTATACAAAAATCAATACACATACTATTCTTTACTTTGAATCCAATAACTCCCCTAGCTTTACTTGGATCTTTTCACCCTCATTCCAATAACCCATGCCAAATAACCCTCCTAGGTTTAGTTGGATCTAGCTGTAAATTAAATCCAATAACCCTCCTAGCTTTTACCCTCATTCCAATAACCCTTCTAGATTCACTTAATTATTGCTTTTACCTTAAATCACCTTTTTAATTTTACTTCGATACTACCTTTTACCTTAAATCCCATGCCCATCCCAAGTAACCCTTGGTTTTTTTATCTAGACACTGTCTTCTATTTTTCAATTAGTTACTAATTGGAAAGGAAAAAGTTATAAGATTTTTGGAAAAAGCTACTATCTAGGAGGGTTATTTGGGATGGACTATTGGATTTAAGTTAAAAGCTAGATCCAAGTAAACCTAGGAGGGTTATTTGGGATGGACTATTGGATTTAAGTTAAAAGCTAGATCCAAGTAAACCTAGGAGGGTTATTTGGGTTGGATTATTGGATTTAAGATTAAAGCTAGATCCAAGTAAACCTAGGAGGGTTATTTGGGATGGACTATTGGATTTAAGTTAAAAGCTAGATCCAAGTAAACCTAGGAGGGTTATTTGGGTTGGATTATTGGATTTAAGATTAAAGCTAGATCCAAGTAAACCTAGGAGGGTTATTTGGGATGGACTATTGGATTTAAGTTAAAAGCTAGATCCAAGTAAACCTAGGAGGGTTATTTGGGTTGGATTATTGGATTTAAGATTAAAGCTAGATCCAAGTAAACCTAGAAGGGTTATTTGGTTTGGGTTATTGGATTTAAGTTAAAAGCTAAATCCAAGTAAACCTAGAAGTGTTATTTGGTTTGGGTTATTATTGGGTAAAAGCTAGAACCAAGTAGACCTAGGAGGGTTATTTGGGATGGATTATATCATGAACCGTATTAGAATAGATAGTCAGAGCTATACAAGTGAACACAAATGAAATGAAGGAAGTAAAATAGTACACCGTGTAAAATAGGCATGAATAATAGGTACCTAATTACTCTTAACCTCTATAGGTACTGTGGTTCTTCAACCATAACATAACCTCACCTCATTGGCCACGCTAATACCTTGAGGTCGCTATTCTAATGTAAGAATTTATTTTCTTGAACACAAATTTTCCGATAGTGAAAAACAAAAATATTTTCTTTTCGAAAAAACGTTAAAAATAAAATGTTTGTATACAAATTTTTGTACAAAAAATATTTTTTTTAGTAACTTTCAAACTACGAAAATCACTAGATATTTGTACAAAAAAAAAATTTTTGTACAAAAATTCACCTCATTAGCCAACACCATTTTCTAAACATAACCTACCATGGTAAAAAGCCGCATTTTTTTTTCCGTATGTGACAAAAAAGAAACCGTGCGGTCAATTTTCTCACAGTGTTACGAAAAACACAGATCGACACCAGTGCGCCACGTCACCAGGGCTTTTTGAAGAACTTCGGCTACGCTTCGCTTCAACCTCGGTGCCTTCAAACCGCCCTGGGCAAGATGGTTTACAAGTGACGATGTGCACTAGTTCTTTCTCTTGAAGCAAATAACTGCATGTCTTCATAATTTAAGTGATTTTTTGTATAAATTTTATGAAACATTCACTTATAACCAAAACAATAAATTTTTAAATGTAAATGAATGTACAAACTCAGTAAATTTTCCAGCAAGTTCAGTTGCAGTAGCCGGTACAGCTTGTAAAAACGAAGTAGAACCGAAGTTTCTCCAAAGAGTGCGACTGTTGGTGCCGGAAACTATACAGGTTAGGATTCGAGAGCGCGGCTGTGAAGTAGCGCTAGCTCTATTGGCTGAAAGCAGGGGGTAAGCACCGCGGCGTGCAGCACTTACATTGGACTTTGTCGATGCAGTCGTGCAAATCGAGCGTGTAACTTTTAATATGATCTGTTGCACACGCATTGTTCTTTCGTAGACGCACTAATTTAAAGATCTTTCCATCTGTTCATACATTTTTATGAACTATATGTAACGTATGTCGTGATCACGTGTGCACTGCTTGATTTTTTTGTTTGGGTCAAGTAATCTCAGCACGCGCCTGCGTGCTAACGAAGGGCGGTCGTGTGCTTGAAATCGTGTTCTTCTTACTTACTTACAAGATTCGCGGCTTCTCTAACAACGTTTTAAAAGAAAGAAAAATTAATGTGATTACAGTGTCAGTAACGTTTACGTGAATTGTGACAACTTTTTGATATTTTTGATTATTGTATAGAAAGTTTATCAATTCATTTTGTAAAGTTTCTAACGAAGTGCCGCGTAACTCTGCCGATTTTGCATTTAATTAATGGTATTTGTGTTATTGTTTCAAACACTAAATATTCATTGCTCCCTCTACTGCTATGTTAAAATTTAATTCATGCAAGGTAAGAATTTCTTGAATAATAATTGAAATATATTTTTTCTTTTCAAGTTTTCAAAGATTCTTTGATTTCCTGCTTTCTTAGGTTAGGTTTTAGTATATTAGTATAGAATGCATGGGCATACGATAACGGTTGCAAGCTTTCGAAAAAAAAATTTTTTCAAACAAATTTTATGCACTTGAAAAAGAAGTAGAGAGTAAAATTAGGTACTTTGAAAAATTGATTTGGAAAACAGTTTTAACCTAACGAACAAACCTTAGTCTAAATAATAATAATAATTTAAAATTTAATTGTTGTAGCCCTAGTGATTATCGAATCTGTTAAATTAAATTGAATAATTAAGTAAATAAAAGTGAAGATTCAACTAATCTATAATTAGAGTTAATTTAATTTAATAAAATTACCAATTAATATATCGATATTTACTTGATAAAGATTAAAATTCATTTTTGGAGGGAAATAATAATAATACAGTTGATCTCCGATAATCGATGTATATAAAAAAAAATGGTACAGGCGAAGTCACAAGGGGTCATTTTTACAACAAATTGAGGATTCAGTAAAATTAAAAATGAAAATGGAGAAAAGGGCTCTGTAGCGCCCAAGCTACTACCTTAATCTATCTTTTAAGCCCAACCCCATAAAAATCGGATCAAAATTAACGGCAGAATCTGGGAAATCCTTCCTAAAAATTCAATATCTATAGATATATAGCAAATGTTATTAAGATACAAAAATGTACAAAACTGTTTCCCATATTCTGACGTTAATTTTGATCCGATTTTGATGGGATTGGGCTTAAAAGATAGCTTAAGGTAGTAGCTTGGGCGCTACCGAGCCCTTTTTTTCATTTTCGTTTTAGTTTAATTTTAACTGATTTTTTACGCAAATTCTGAAACTTACGTATGACTACGCCTTAAGCACTCTATGTTACATTTATAACCACTGACGATTTTCTAGATTCTTATCGATTTTTTTGGTAAATTTAATGTGTTTACAGTTTTGGAATCAATTTTAATTAATATATCGTTAAAAATAATATTTTTGAAAGATTTTCACTTGAAATGAAGTTGATATTTGATTGATTGTATTCATTTCTATGTGTAATTCTTTTATTGATTGTGAAGTGCATAGACCCTCGAGTTTTTTTTTTTAAATAATTTTTTCTACTGGCTTAAAAAATGTGAATTTTACAAAATAAATATTTGTGACTGTATTTTGCCGCGATTCTTTGTGTGTAATGTATACCTATACATATATTTTTAAAGCTTGGCATAGAAGTTTTCTTCTTAGCCAAGAGCCAATAATACCATTCGATGTTGATTAAAGTTTTTTTAATTATTAGCGACTTCGAATAATATTCTTTCGTAAAGTCAATTCTATAAATTATTAATTTTTTTTTTTTTTTTTTTTTTTTTGACTTCAATCAAATTGTGCCCCTAACCATGCTAAATATCTTTTTTTCAATCCATTTATTTGTAAACATTTTTTAATAATTATGAATTTATTTCGTGTATTTTTTAAATCATTCTTTATCGAGTTCATTGTACGTTATTCATTTGGTTTTAACTTCATATCTTTTAATTTGGTTTAACTCGTAAAAATTAATTATTAATTAAATATTTAATTTTGTTTTGTGTAAAAATATTTACTTCGAATTGTCTAAAGTTCAACTCTAATTTTTTTTAATTTTACTTTTTAACAATCATTATTAGCGTTAAAAAAAAAAAAAAATCAAAAAAATTTTCAAGTTTACTCTCGATTCGGTGTGGCAACACAAACTTAGACAAAAACAAGCCACTTATTTCTAGCAAAATTTCAACGTCAACCTGCGGTAACGACGTTTTTCTAACACGACAGATTCAAATTTTAATATGACATTCAAGGCAGCATAAATAATCTTATTTTTCCCTTTCTCAGAGTATAAGCTTGCGATGTAAATTACTCCGCAGCGATTGTTTCAACTATAAGTCTGAATATATAAATAAATGAGAGAATGTCTGTCAAGATTTTATGTTTGAGAAAATTTTTCATTATTAATAGCAAGGATTAAACTTTTAAATTTGAAACTGTTTAAACGAATATGATTGTACTACGCTGATTAAGTGTAGGAGTTTGGAACAAAAATTTACAAAACCTTTTTAAATTGTGTTTTCTCGGTATGAGCTGCCGCTCATGAACGCAAGTTGCACACTCGGGCGACGATTAAATTGCTCTTCGAGTTCGTCCAACTCAACGATCTTGCATCACGTTTTGTGCATTAAAGCTACTAGACTAGACGTACGTTGTATGTGATATTTCTTGTGTGTTTGAATCCCTCCTGCGAAGACAACGAACTATCATCAACATTATCAGTAGCAGCGGCATCAGCATTGGACGGTTATACTTGCGTATAATAACGTTGACGCTTGATTCTCTTTTCCATCTTGCGCAGCTTTTTTCTTTCTATTTGATTGTTGAGAGGAGGACGATCTGCTCTCTTCTCCTCCTATGTTTTCTTTCGTTACATGAAACTTTTATTAATATAGTTAGTCTATATTCTAAAGAAATACTACAAGATGTTTAATAGTTCAATTCAAAAAATGTTGGAATTCCTAAAACGGTAACTGCAAAAGAAATTAATTTTCTCTTTTTATACCCAAAAAGTTTGTGTTCTCAGATACTCTACTACCATTGCATCGAGCAACATAAAAAGTGCAGAATTGAATAACTAAATTTATTATCAATAAAAGTTCAAAAAAGTTTTGCGGATAAATTAAAAGGTTTTTTTGAGGTAAATACGCATCTTGATTTCATTTGCTAGCTACACTGTTTCAACAGTTTTAAGATTTTAAAAAGGTTCATAATTTCAGACCGCATACATCAAAACTTTTTCTCGAATCATTTCCAATTTTTTTTCAGGCTCTAAATTCTACGTTAGGATATTTTTTTGCCCTTTTTTTGATTTCTTGTCGAAGTTTTTGATGTAAGAAAGGTTTTTTATTTAGAAAAAAGATACCACAATATTTACTCTGTCGTAACTTGTATGACTAATGTCAATTTTTTAGGCTGTTTTTTTTTGCTCGTTACTTTTTTAATTTTTCATTAATTTGAAAATTCAAGTATCTAATAATATAATTTTTTTTTACTTGCATTATCCATTCGAAAAACGTTTCTTTGATTCCTATAACTATGAATTTTTTTAATGCAACAATACTACGTAGTTGTTATTTTTAATTCGGCAGATGAAATATTTTTCATTTTTTTATAAAAAATTGAACTGTCGAAAAAAAAAATTTTGAAAATATGATCTGTAACATTGGTCATAAACAAGCAAAACAACCTGTTTTCCCAAAACCTGGAGAAAGCCAAACCAGGATTTGAACCACTATACGGATGAGAGAATTTTGGTAGTTATAAATCTGAAAATAAACAAAACAAGATGCCTCAGCCCCACGGAGTGAGGTGCCATGAGGCACGGCCCTAAATTCCTCCCACCCCCACCACCGATACTACCACAAAAACTCGTCCCTACCGCTGCGAGATGAAATTCGGGGCCCTTTATTCTTCTACTTATACTACTGCAGCGGCATCAATACAAGTCCTTGCCTGACCAACAAAGGCCTCAAGACGAAGTCGACGACGAAGGTACTGCTGCGGCGTGCCCTTGGCCAGAAGGGCAAACACGAGTACGAATAAGGGGGAAAGAGAGACAGAGAGAAAGAGGAATAAAAGAAAAATCGAAGCTACCTGCATCACCTGCAGCACCAGCACCATCAGCGGGTCTCTCTTCCCTCCTTCCAATACCGACAAAGGACCTGCAGTCGGAGTTTCCTCTCTTGGCTCGGGGGCCACGCCTCGGCTTCTGCAGCAGATATTCTTCTCTTTTTCTTTATATTATTGTGGGGTATGACTGTGTGAGTGCATGCAGCAGCAGGTATAGCATCCTAGATGATTGACCAGAGAGTTACTGTATGCGTGAGCTAGCTAAGGCCCTGCGAGAGAGAGAAAGAGCGTGCAGTCCCACGGGACCTAGGGTGAAAGCTTGTTGCGTAGGCGGCCCCAATTAGTCCTATTGGGAGACCGGCCTCAAGACGTTGTGCGCATGTCCCAATGACCGAGTGCTTCAATAAAGTTATTCATTGTTGTTAATTGAATTTAGTCTATCGCTTTACCCTTTGACTTCTGACTGAATCCCACATTATTGTCCTCTCATACCTCCTCCACCACCACCTTCTCTTGTAATATCGTCTTCTGCAAGTGGGAGAGGTGACTTGATTGCCTTTCCTGTCTTCTTTTTACAATTTTTTGTCCAAAAAATAAGAGACTAAATAATTAAACCTTATTAAAGTGATGATCATCACTGCGAAAAACTCTCTTTTTTCCCCAAATTACTTACAATTGTGTTTGGGAGCACACTCGTCCTATTTAAAAAATTCCTTTTCCTATGCAAGGAGATATTTAAGATTCTAAAAGTTTTTCATCATAATTTAATTTTAAATCATAATTAATAGCTAACAGATAGTAACAGTAAGAAAACTCTTGTAAAAACACTTACAGCTATTTAGCTAATTATTATGATTTTTGTCAAATTTATAATTTTAAGAACAGAAAAAGTAATTCAATCATCAAAAATTTATCCATGACATGATAATATTAAAAAAAAAAAAGTTTTTTAAAACGTTACTCATTCAAATGCTCGTTCATTTACTGTTCAAAAAATCTTATTCTAGCTTAAAATATAAGGAAAATCTTATGAAATGTCAAGTAATAAAAAATCAAGCAAACCCATGATAAAATATGTCGTCACTAGAATATATTATAATTTAATCGAGTATCACACTATTTTTCTTTTAAAACTGCGCCACTTTACTTGTTTGTAAATTTTTTTATTTCCATTTCCTACTTTTTTAAGCTGCGGTCACCTTCATAACTTATTTAGTCATAAAAGGTAACGCACCCAATGGGATTTGGGATCCCTAAAAATCACGATTTTTCAACATTTTGAATTTTACTGAAAAAATAAAGCATCTGAGAGTCAATTGCTTTTTTTCACACACTTAATTTTAAGGGTCTTAGGAATCAATTATTTATATTTAAAATTTTTATTTATTTAATAATTAATATTTAAAGTTAAGACCTTCTGGACTCAATTAATGAGACCGCTTCATAGCTTACCACAATTAATGGTCCTTTTTGGCACGTGAAATTCCATCTGCGATTTACGTACTTCAATTAATGTTCCGACTCGACGATTATATCCACGCTAAGCAAGCGAAGTGAAGCAAAATTTTCAAAACTTAACTTCACATTTTGAGTCTTTGGACTATTAATTGGGTTAAAAAATACAATATCGTAGAAAATAACTGCGAAGAAGCAAGCAACCTCGCAAGCAACTGAGTAAGTCAAATAAGGTTCTTAAAAATAAAAAAATTTTCATCTCGAGCAACCAAGCAGAAGTCAAATTCTCGCAGGCAGCTCGCACAGTCAGCCGTATAAGGGCCGAAACTCAAGCCAGACAGAAGCGAGTCGTGGTTATGGTTGGGTTACGCAACTCGCGATTAAAACACTCCATATCTACATGTCGCTTGCATGAAAACCAGGCCTGAAGGAAGAAGCAGGCGAGGGAGATATATAACCCATGGTAGAAGGTATATTTTAGAAAAAGAAAAGAAAAAGAGATATTTAAAGCCAACCTGGGTGTAATCGGAGAAACCCGTCGTCTCGGCGGCCGGAGCAAGTCTAGAGTAAAGAAAGAACAAGAAGGAAGAGGCTAAAATAACCCGGAGGGCTGCCTGCGCTGCCCTCCTCTTAGTCTCTCTTTTTTTCTGAAGGCCATTTTTGCTCGCGCAATTATTATTCCCTCAGCAGAATAAGCGACGCGGGCCCTGCCGCACGAGATTTAGCAATAATCTTCTCTGCCCTGTTCCCCGCATACGCCAGAAGCTCTTTGTTTCAAGTCCAAAGGCTTTTTGTTTGTCTGCAACATGGCGCGCGAGAGCCAAAAAGTATATGTGGTTTGGTTCAGAAAATCCCCGTTCTCTTCTTTTCGCCATTTTTGTTTACCCTTACTTTCTGAAGAATGACGCATCGATACTGACGAGTGTTTTCACGAAAATTTACTATGGCTCTGACTCCATGACTCAACTGTAGGGGAGGTACCCTTGTGTACTTTCAAGGGTAGTTTTTAGGAAATTTTTTCGTCTGTTAAGGTTTTTTATTATTATAAAAAAATGATAACCACTTGAGCTCAAAATACAATCTACATAAGAATTAGTATTTTTCAACACTCGGCGCAGAAAGCGCAAACTTTCTTCCTTGTCCCAAGGCGTGCATTTGCACTTTCCTTGCCTTGTGTAGAAAAATAGTATACAAACCCTTAGGCTCGGACGTCAATTTGGGTTTGCTCATATTTGACTCCCTCAGGTGTGTAATTTACTACACGGACAGAAAAAATACAGAAATTTACTGTGGAGGACACGAGAAACTTGTGTGCTGCTAAAGCACGTAAATTTTCTGCGAGCGCCACACATAAAAATCGTGTGTTAGCTTTACGCAGAAAAAATCTTAAGCGCACTGTATTGGAGCCAATCAAAATCACTCCGGTCGCACCTGATTGGTTCCGCTACAGTGCCGCTTAAGATTTTTTCTGCGTAAAGCTAACACACGATTTTTATGTGTGGCGCTCGCAGAAAATTTACGTGTTAGCTTACCACAGTAAATTCCTGTTTTTTTTCTGTCCGTGTACTTATTGCAGGCTAAATTTTTTTTATTCCAATAAAAAATATCGATGATTTTCAGAATTCGCTTCTATTGCTCGTTCGTTCTATTAGTTTTTCGATTACTCACCACAATAATAATAACCACTTGCAATGCCTAAAAATGATTAAGATTTTTATGTCTATTTTTAGCGATTATCTCATAGCCTGAAATAAAAGTTTTCATTTTTAATTCATTTGTAACATTTTTTTTTTTAACTCTAAGTACAAGTATTAATAAATCACGTTTATTTTTACTTTACCTTGAGTTTACATATCGCTTACACATAATTTTAATTTTATAACAAGGAGTTTTACTTTTGGAGCGTTATTGCCTTGTGTATAATGCGCGCGTTCAACCTTTAAGTAAATTAAAAATAACACGCATCACACCTAAATAAGATTATGCGGGTAGTCTTATGGAAAATTTAATTATTAAATACATTATTATAATTAAATCAAACGAAACTTTTCAAATAATAGCCTTTTAAAATTTTTGTTTACAAAAACTTTTGTGCTACAAAAATAGTTACATTCGATATACATATATTTTTCATTTCAAAATTTAAGCACTCATACATATTTAAAAATGATTATTAAATTCAATAAATGTGATTAACCATTTACTTATTCAATTAAGCGTCTCTTATTATTTTTTTTTTAGTGATTTAAATAATTTTAATTCTGTTCCATTTATAATGACACAATTGACGAAATTAAAATAAGATTTACATAAATCAATCCTTCAGTACTCAGTTTCTATTGCCTTGTCTGCATCAGTGCATAAGCACGGCTTTACTTAAGCACGCTATAATTTTCTAATTATTATATCTCTTTCGTATATAAATGAAATGCAGTTTTTTTATCAGTTTTAAGATAAAAAATAAAGTTTTCTAGTACATTTTCAAAATACAGTATATAATATACATAACTGATAAAAAGATATAACAATTATAAAATTATAGCGTGCTTAAGTAAAGCCCTGCTTCGAGCACTGGATTAGACAGGGCATATACGATCTTAGTCTACCAACCAACTACCAACTATTGACGTTGTTTAGGAATAGTAAGGGTAAAAAGTATATTTGATCAAATAAGGAGTAAACAAAGCCTTCTATACATATAATAACATACGATTCTCCCGAGATGCACAGGAATATTTTACCTAAACTTGCAAAATAAATAATTTACCATCCATTAAAATTTATCTTAGAGTTGAAAGCATCTAAACCATCCATCTGTATGAAGTTACAGCGCATTTCTATCCTCGTCGCTTCAAGCAACTATGGAACTCTGGGCAGTGCTGCCTAGCTCGGCAACTCACGAGAGATGCGACGTTGCCGCGTTTATGTTTCTCACGCCGGGATATGATCATATCCCTCTCTTAAACAAATCTCTCTTCTTTTGCCTTTGCTTGTTGTTGCGGCCTCATAAGGCGCTGTACGAAATCTAACTACTAGTGCTTTCTCTTAAGACGTTCAGCTATACGAACTTTGTGTTTGTCATCATAAAGTTTGTTTTTATTTAATAATTTCAAATCCTCTTTGAATTCTTATGAATTGACGTACATTTGTAAAATGGTCAATTTAAATTAGTAGAGCTTGTTTTTAAGCGGGTTTTCAAGCAAAAAACATTGAATTTCGCAAAACTTTTCTGCGAGAGACGAGTATTAGGCTGGTTCCCGAGTGTATTTGAAAGTTGCCCCATCTTTGGTGAGAAATTATCCATTGTCGGCTCACTCTTTAAAATAAAAATTTGATTTATTTTTAACAGAATTCCAGATCTAATATTTTTAGAAAGCTTTATCACTTCCATATGAAGAAAAACTCATGATTTCTAACATCATACTAAATAGTTAACAAGTTAAAGAGAATGTGAATTGTAATTTTCATTTGTCCGTGTTTTAAAATATTATATGCCCAAGTAGAAGAAATATTTATAATTATATTAAATTATGAAGTATAATTAAATTGTCACAAAGTAACCTACCTTATGATTTCACTTTAGTTTATGAAATAATTAAAAATATAAAATCACTTTTAAAGGCATCTATAGTTTGTGGCAAAACTCAAGAAAGAATCCTACTTTGTAAAATTCAAATTTCATTTTAAAAAATAATGTTTTTAATTATCCATCTCTTGAATTACATAAAGCTTTCATCGAATATAAGTGTGAAAACGCATATTTTGGGACTTTCAGACACTGTCATTACGTAAATCTGCGAATTTTATGACTATGTAAAAATATGATCGCTAGTAGTTGCTTTCAGGGAGTAAAACTCGCAAACACTTTTAAAGATTACGAAGGTTTTTTCGTAAGACGTTCAATTGTTTACTCAAATCATCATACATCCATTTTGTACGTTGAAAAAATTTGACAGATTTTTACATAAATTACCCTTTAAAAATGTAATTTTCCAAAGCCTATTGTGGTTCAAACAAAACTTTACTTATTTAATAGGTATCTTACATTTGAACAAATAATTCATGTGTATTTTTCAAAAAAAAAAAGCCATTCATGAGGAAGTTGCAACAATCGAGGTAATTATTGAAAGAGAAAGAAAGAAAATTACAATAAGAAAGTGTCTTACGAATGGCATGATCTTTTATTTGGGATGCGATTTCACCGACTCTTAAATCAATGTTATTGTTTTGCTTTTTAGGGATTGTCCACGCTAAAAAAGCAGGATTTCCTCCAACTTTTTATGAATCATTTGAAAATTTGAGTATCGATTCAAGGTTCTAATGGTTGAAGTTTCCTGAATTTCTAGGTGCTACATTTCTTGTAAAAAAGTTTCTTTTATAAAGCTGAAAAGATGAAAGCATACGAATTTAAGGTAAAACGCTTAATTGTGGACCTTTTGGAACCCAGTTTTTTGAGAGTCGGCGTCAAAATGGTCCGCTAATCATTTTTTCGAATCTACGGACCATTAATCGGGATACTCAACGCCTTTGCGATGAGATTTGCATGGTCCACAATAGGGGTACCTTTGACACTGGGTCCAAGAGGGTTCACAATTGTATGTTTTACCTTATTTTTAACATTCTTTTTCATGTAAACTAAATAAGACATCATATGGTACAAAGGACATCATTGAAAGTTATTTCATAAATAAAAAAATATAAATTATTGTTTTATTTTCCTTTTAAATAAGTACACTTTGCGTATAATCTTGGTTCATTGAAGCCGTGAGTTGTGAAAATGTTAATTAGGAGTACGAAATGAAAAAAGTGGTAGTGGCGCAAAACTTTCTCTCTTAAAGTTTCAATGTGCTGCTTTGTATGCGAACGGTCCTTTCTTTTCAAGATAAAACACCAATTTACGTAAATGAAAATGATGGTCCAAAGCGAGTGCGGGTGCTAAGAGCTTTGTGCCATAAAAGATCGCTGAAGATTCTACGTGCCACGAGTACTGTCTCTTCTAATACGTACACACTGTACACGTACGTATATATATATTTATATATTCAAGTAGATTGCGCGATGTAAATCAATTGGCGGTACTCCTATATATACATGCGCCTTTAGCTGTGAATCATGAATTCAAGATACTTAACTCGCTGTGTAAATCATTCCCCTTTTCCTTAATTAAACTTCTCGTTAAATTGAGACACGTTAACAAAGGAAAGGAAATTTCTAATATTGCCATTTAGTACTTTGTAGAATTTTTTTCACCGGTCCGAAGTTACACAATGACGTTAAAAGAAAGTTTAATTTTTTTGTAGCGAGATCGGAGTTTTAAACATTATGATTACCGAATGCAAATTAAAACTGATCGAACAAACAATTTGGAAACGCAAAAAAACCATGACAGTCACAAAGTGATGAAGAACGAATCGTTTTCAACCCCTGGCTTACATAAAAACTCTCATTAAACTTCCATCGAAAAAGGATCATCGAAATATAAATCGATTCTCGATAATCGGAGGATATTTTTGAAATGTTTTATAATAATTTCAAGCCAAAAATGTGTATTTTTTTTACGAGTTTCCTCCACTAAAGTAAGGGGCATAATTTTCTCTTCGCAGGAGAAGGAAAAACATAAAACGATTATATACAATTAAAAGTGAGACGATGAACTGAATTATAATTTGAAGCGTTTACCCGCGATGACGAAGATCGGATTATACCATCTCGCTCATTATCGCATGCACGGTAATCCGATTCATGATCGGACAACAAGAAACCTTGCCTAGCTTTTCTTTATTTTATTTTATTTTTTCACGGAATTATGGAAACTTTTTGAATTTGGTCGGTTTCCACTGACAAACTTTGAGTCGGAATACGTGACTTTCAGCTGTTTTTAAAGAGGTTTATTATGACGAGTGTTAAAAATAGATTGAACGTTCGAAGATCGGTCAGGTAAAAAAGCACTCAAGACCTTTGATTCTTCTTTAAAAATTTCATCTTTAAAATTTTCTTAAGCTTATTAACTTACTGAAATTATTGAATACAACCGAACTATACAGCTTTAGTTAACAAAATTCATTACGAAAATGAAGTAAAGGCCGAATTTGAACATAATAATGTAATATGAACAGTTAACTCAAATTTAACTAAAAAAATTTACGACTGACGAACGATAATTTTTCTTACAAAATTAGCTTTGATTGAACGTTGTAAATCTTGATTTAAAAAATTTTGAATTTACCACTCATTTAAAAAAAATTGAAACTCTTTTGTATATCGTATTTCCATACTACTCATACACATAGTATGTACAGTACGTCGAAAAAAAAATTCAATTTTTATTCTTTAATACTTGAAAATAATACCAAGATCCAAATTTTTTACTGCACACTACAACTTACAACTTAATTACTGGAAAAAGTTTTCATTTAGTTTCTCGAATACGCAGCACCGATGTTCAGCCATAAAACCACTTTAGTCTACTTATGAACCTAGAAATTTTTCAATTAGATAACGCAACTGGAAAAAAAACCTGGCTGAATTTAATTAATGTTTTACATTTACCATTTTTATTAAAAATTCGATATTTTTACATAAAATTATGATTCATGATTAATTGATTTTAAAATAAATCACTAGTTTTATGAAAATTCTTTTACATATGTACATTGTACAGTATCAACTATTTTAAAATAGTAATACTTAATAAAGGTTCTTAAAATCTATAATCTTTTAAAACGAATTTAGTATGAATCATAAAAAGACTTTAATTCATCTATGAAGTTCGGTTAAAGTTAAAAATTAACAATTTGCAACCTTAATGATAGATCAGCGCGAAATTTTTTCTTCTCCGATTTAAAATTTAATAAATGATTTAACAAAAGACAATAAATAAAGAAAAAAATAAAATAAAATTTACAGACAGCAGGTGTAGTAATCCCCTGTTTAGAAATTTCTTCAAGGCGTGTCCTTAAAAAACCTGCGGTGGCACCCACTTTCGTGGTCCCTCTCAGATTCTCCCTGTCCTCACGTGCTGCGAATACGTAGAAATAAGGAAGAGAAGAGAACTCTTTTTTTTTCCCTTCGAGTCTTCTCGCACATGTGTATGTGTTCGTTTACGTAGCCTTCAGACTGCACATTGTATGACCCTTTAAATTTAAAGCCTCTTTCGAGAAATTTTTGGAGATTTAAACTGTAGAGTTTTCGAGAGGTTACCCTTTTTTTTTTTTATCGAAGAGAAATTTCAAGGAACTGTTTTTCCTTGTGAAAGTCTGCAAAATTTTCGTTTTGGAAAGTTTTTACACTCTTTTTAGCGTCGACGTGATATTTAAAAAAAAATTGTTTGTTTTGTTTATTTGTTTTTTTTCAAATGAAGCTCACTTTAAAAAGAGTCATAAATTTAGCTTTATCGCGTCATGCACTCTTTTAAATATGTTGAAATTCTTTTTGAAGAAACATTCAGTTAATATTTCAGTTATACATGCATCAATAAAATTGGTCCCATTTTTGTCGTGCAAAGTTTACATAAGTTTCAGATGATATTAGAGTTTGGAATTTATTGTCGATGAAGAAAAATAAAAAGAAGTTTTGATAGTGACAGTTGTACACTGTTCCTCTCGTATATCCTCCGTTTGTTTTACCCATGAAATATTGTCGATAAGCCTCGTTTTAAATCAGCATCAATGTAGTGACATGAATAATTTTATCAGTACAATTTTTTTCTCTTTTCATTGAATTGATTTTTTACAAGTGCCTATAGTCACAAAAAATGGCGTTATCTTTCATTCTCATCTTTTATGAGATCAACAACTTGTTTAGAGTTAGTCATTTTTTTATATCCTCCCATTGTTAGTTCATATGATAAATTTTACTAAAATAACAAGTTGTTGTAGTTGCTTCTTTTGTTAATGTGAACATGAGGATTTGGGTACCCCAGAATCTCCAAGAATATTCTCGAAAATATTAGTTACATGATATATTTTAATCGATTTAAAAACTATTCAAAGCAGACCTTATTCTTAGACTAACTAAAGTAATCAAATGGGTAGTTACAAAACTCAAATGGATAGTTACAATTTTTCATTTTGGGTAGCTACAAAAAAAATTTTTTGGAAATTAAATTTAAATTCAAAATCAATTTACTTAATTGATTATCGGTTACAAAATCTCTCTTAGAATAAGCTCTGATACAAAGAATCTTTTTTACAAAATCTTTTTATCTAAATTAATTTACCCCTTCATGACTAAAATAAAACAAATTACTGTTTTGATACGAGAACTCACAGCCCCTCGAGTGAAGTATTATATTATAGAAAATAATCAAAGTATAATATATTTGTATTAGGTACATGTCTTTAATTAATATCCAATTAAGTAGAATTTGAGGTAGAATCCATCAACTACATAAACCTTAAGAAACTAGTGTACAGTTTGAAAAATTTCAAAAATTTCAAATGTCTCTATAATGTACTTTAATGAACCGAAATCATTAATTTTTATAATTTCCAAGATTTTGATAAAAGCACATCATATCAGCATGCTGCAAGCAGCGCCATTGCAAAATCCCTACTATCTTTGGGTGGCTGTGCTGTCTCTTCTCTTTTTGGCTCTTCTTCTTTTGGCCCTTGTTCTAAAACTCGCTTTGTCCTCTGTCGGTGCTTCTGCTGCTGGTAGTGTTGGTACCGTGTATTCTGTACAGCGCTGACGATGCGATTTCTTCGTGAGAAACTCTTGCTTGCTTGGCTCGAAAATTCACCGTAGACGGGGCTTGCTGCACCAAACCAAGCCCTGGAGTCTACAATAAGGGTTCATTTATGTCGCGAAGCTTCTTACAGCCTCTTCAGCCGCCTTAGGTCTGCCAAGTTTTCTTCCTAAGTCAAAGCTCTAGCAACTCAAGCAACTCGGGTCTTGCTGAACCAGTACCCATCAATAATGAATTAGAACGAGACTCCTAATCAAAACTTTACAGTGTTTTGTTAAAAAAAGTAATCAAGCAAGTCCTTACAGCTAAACAATTTTTATTTGCAATGATTTTTATTAAAAATTTCTCAATTTATTTTAACTTTGAAATTTCCAATTTCTCTAATCGTTAGAATATGTAAATCGAAAATAAATTTTTTTCGCAATCCGACAGCTTTAATTATTTTGTTATTGGCAGCTTGATATTTTCAGACATTGAAATCAATTTATTTTTCCTTGTGCTAATTCCATGGACGCGTTTTTTTTTTTTTTTTTTTTTTTAATTTTGTGAACTCTTTAAAAGATTTGAAACAAATAAAAAAAAACTTTTTATTCTTAATAAAGCAAGAAATTTAAACGCTGACTTTCAATCAGTAACTTTTCTTTATTTATAAATTAAATTGCCCAGAGTAAAAAAAAATTGTTTTTTAGTGAAGGTAGTAATGACTTTGAAACAAAAAAAATACAGAAATTTGATATGATGCAAGTCAAAAAAAGGTCAAATAATTTTACGGCAAAATCTTTTTCTTTATTGCGGATGATCTACATTTAGGATGTCAGCTCGAGTTGTGATTAACGTGTCCAAGCTTGTTGAGAAGACAGAGCAGAGTATTTAAGTGGAATGGAAATCGACTGATGCGGGAATCTAAATTAATCTTTTATAGTTTGTGGCGATCGAGTGATGGAATTTTCCGTTCAGGCTCTATTTTGACGCAGGTACGATTCCTGCAGAGCCGAACGAAGGCTCCAACACCCGATGCCTTAATTATACCTGAAATACTTCAGTGTGATGATTCACTAAGTACTTCAGGGCCCTTTTGACCTGCGGTAACGAGCCGGCAGGCCAAGAACAACAGTCTAGTTTTGCTCTGCGAGCTGTTCGCATCGAGCTTGTTCAAATAAATTTTCTAGTCTAAAAATATTAAACTTCGAGTTATTATTTCACCAAAACCCGGCGCACCTAACCCCACAAATTGGTGACCCCGACGTGATTAGTGTTTTGTGTTTGTGGGCATATATTTGTGCGATTTTGTTGGTGAAAAATGGTGAACGAGGACGGAATTGTCAGCGTCAACGAATCCGGCTCTGGGACTACCCAAGTCACGGATGACGCAATCAAGGCTGCCGCAGCAGCTTTGGCTGCTGCAGCCGAAGGGAGTGTAAATGGCATCGGAATGAGCGCACCACCCTTTTGGCCTGAAAATCCGAGGGGGTGGTTCAGGAGGCTTGAAGCGAATTTCAAGTCGTCGCGTGTTACTTCGGAAGCTTCGAAGTTCACGTACCTGGTTGGCGCGCTTGACCAGAAGTACTCGAGCATGATGGACGATGTGCTCGACGACCCGGTGTATGACGGAAAATATACCGAGGTGAAGAATAAAATAATTGAGAGGACATCGGATTCGACTGAGACACGGTTAGGCAAACTGCTCGAACCCGTGCAACTGGGCGACTACACTCCTGTGCAGATGCTGCGCAAGATGAAAACGTTGGCCAAAGATTTGCCAGTAACGGACGACTTACTCCGAAATTTCTGGCTAAAACGACTGCCAGTGGACACCCAACGGATCCTGGCGACAATAAAAGAGAAGTCGCTGGAGCAGCTTGCAGAAACAGCGGACTCGATCCATGTAATCGATGCAGCCCGTGGACCGAGGATAGCAGCAGTGGCACACGAACCCGCCAAGATAGCTGCAGTAAGCAAAAGTGATGGCAGCGAGCTGCAGGCGGTATTAAAGAAGTTAGACGAGGTGACTTCGCGTCTCAGTCGTCTTGAGAAACAGCAAAAGTACCGCGGCCGTTCACAATCGCGCGGCAGTTCGCGTGGGCGAAGTCCATCAGCTCCTCGAAACCCAGATCTCTGCTGGTACCACGAAAATTATGCCGAAAAGGCTACCAAGTGTCGTGATCCGTGCAAGTTTAAAAAAAACTAGTTGGGGCGTCTTTAATTGCGGCAATTAAAAACGACCCCAGTGTTCGCCGTTTGTATGTGAAAGACAATTACTCGAAAAAGACCTTTATGGTGGACACAGGTGCCGAGTTGTGTGTTTTTCCGCGAGTGTTGTTCCGTGGCCAACGCGAAAAATCAAAGTGCACGTTATTCGCGGCGAACGGTACGCCGATAAGTACATACGGTAGTGAACTTATAATGCTCGATTTTGGCCTACGACGGCAGTTCACCTGGCGATTTATTATCGCAGACGTTGAACAACCGATTATTGGCTATGATTTTCTCGCCCACTACGGATTACTTGTTGATCCACGCAATAATCGACTGATCGACAACGCGACCGAACTATGTGCTGCAGGACATGCCGTTGGTGACGACTTCCCGACAGTACGCGCAATCCACGGCGACTCACCTTACCATCGACTGCTAGCTGAGTTCCCGGACATCGTTCGCCCTGTAGCTGAGATTGGCCACGATGTAAAACACAACGTAAGGCACTACATCGAAACTACACCCGGACCACCAGTGTTCAGCCGTCCTCGTCGCTTAACCGAAGATCGGCTGAAAATCGTAAAAGCCGAATTTGAAGAAATGGAGCGACTCGGAATAGTGCGACGCGTAAAAAACAGCCAGTGGGCCTCCCCGATACACGTTGTCTTCAAGAAAGATAACGGGATACGCCCGGTCGGAGACTACAGGCACGTTAATAAACGCACTAAACCGAACCGATATCCAATGCGTCACATCGAAGATTTCACGCATAACCTCAGCGGAAAACGTGTTTTCTCGAAGATCGATTTAGTCCGAGCTTATCATCAAATCCCCGTCGCCGAGGAGGATATTCACAAGACAACAGTGACTACGCCGTTCGGACTCTTCGAGTTTTTGCGCACTCCGTTTGGTTTACGGGGCGCGGGTCAAACCTTTCAGGCATTCAGCGATGAAATAACTGAAGGTCTTGACTTTGTATTCCCTTATACGGATGATTATCTAGTCGCGAGTGAAAACGCGGAGCAACATTTGCAACATTTAAGGCTCCTGTTCGAAAGATTGAGCAAATACGGTGTGGTGATAAATCCCGCGAAGTGTGTGTTTGGTCAACCGGAAGTGGAGTACCTTGGCTACAAGGTCAACGCCGAGGGAATACGCCCGCTCGAGGAGCGTGTAGAGGCGATCAAAAAGATCCCCCTTCCGGCGACCGCGAAAGACCTGCGCAGTTTCAACGGTGCGATAAATTTTTATCGCAGATTCATCCCTCGTGCCGCTCATCTGCAACAACCGCTCAACGATCTTTTGAAAGGTAAAAAGAAGGGCAGCACGCCTATCGAGTGGACTGACGAAGACAAAAATGCATTCGAGGAAATAAAGAACGCACTCTCGAGCGCCACGCTGCTGGTTCACCCTGTCCCGGGCGCGTTACTTTCAATCACCGTCGATGCTTCGGATTTCGCTGTTGGTGGAACGTTGCAACAGTTTGTCAACAAAATTTGGCAACCATTGGCATTCTTCAACAAGGCGCTAAATCCAGCACAGCGTAAGTACAGTGCATACGATCGCGAATTGTACGGTGCATACGCAGCAGTAAAAAAGTTCAGGTGGGCCGTCGAGGGCAGATATTTTATTATCTTCACCGATCATGCCGCTTTAACTTACGCATTCGAGCAAGGCCTGGACAAAAGCACACCACGAGCAACCCGACACCTGGATTATATCGGACAATTTACGACCGATATTAGGCACATTGCAGGCAAAGACAATGTCGTCGCCGACCTCCTGTCGAGAATCGGTGAGGTAAGTTTGACAGTAAACACCGAAGAAATTGCAGCTGCACAGTCTAATGATGAAGAATTAGTGCAGATGCTGAATAACAACGACCACTCCCTGCAATTGAAGATGGTTCGATTGCCCGAGACGCAATTAGGCATCTATTGTGATGTTTCGACGAAAAACATCCGACCTTTTGTGCCAAAATCTCTTCGACGGAGAGTATTCAATAATCTTCATAATTTATCTCATCCAGGTGTACGAGCTACTCAGAAACTCATTACGCAAAGGTTCATTTGGCCGTCCATTGTGAAAGATTGTAAATCTTGGGCCAGAACTTGTTTACCGTGTCAGCGAGCAAAGACTTCAAGGCACGTACACTCTCCTCTTGGTGAATTTGAAGGTGTCAGCGAAAGATTTCTTCACGTTCACTGCGACTTGGTCGGACCGCTGGAACCGTCACGAGATTTCCGGTACATCCTGACCTGCATCGACCGATACACAAGATGGATTGAGGCCACACCACTGGTCGACATGACTGCTGAGACTGTGGCGAGAGCACTCTTGGACTGGATCTCGCGATTTGGTGTTCCACTCAAGGTCACGACGGACCAAGGACGCCAGTTCGAATCGGACCTGTTCAACGAGCTCAGAAAACTTCTTGGCATCACTCATCTCCGTACAACATCTTTTCACGCTCAAGCAAATGGTATGGTTGAGCGAGTTCATCGGCAATTAAAAGCATCAATAAAATGCCACGAGACAGTATCTTGGAGCGACGTACTTCCTATCGTACTGTTGGGCATGCGAACTGCTTTTAAAGAAGATCTGAAGTCAACACCTGCTGAACTCACGTACGGAGAATCAATTCGCTTGCCTGGAGAATTTTTCGCACCAAGTGCAACGCAAATTCACACAGATTTCGTGGCAAGACTTCGCAAAACCATCGAGAATTTAAAGCCTGTGGCAGCGACTCGCCACGGTACAACAAAGCCATTCGTTTTCAAAGATTTGGCAACATGTTCGCATGTGTTTTTACGAAACGACACTGTAAAAAGACCGCTGCAAAACCCGTATGACGGCCCTTTCGAAGTAATCGAAAGAAACGACAAAACTTTCGTTATTTTGAAAAGTGGCAAGAATACAAGAGTCACGATCGATAGACTCAAGCCTGCTTTTGTATTAAACGACACCGATGAGCAACTATCACAGGCAAACAACAATAACAACAACGAAAACAGCAGCGAGGACAACTGTCCACCAGTTAGCACTACTCCAAACAACGATGAAAATGACAACGCACGCGAGCTGACCGGCACAGCTGAAGAATCGCGGTTCAAAACGCGATCTGGCAGGCGAGTACGCTTTGCCGATCGTCTTCAGGCTGGTTTTTCATAGTGTAGTGCAGTGTTGTGATTTTTTTTAAATAAAAGTTTCAGTGACATATTGAATGCAAAATTGTATTTTGTGAAATTGTATGTTTTGAAACAACGAATGAATCGACTACCGAATATCTTCGATAAAATGTGTATGATTATTTTTTTACAAATTTTCTTAAGCAAACGACCGAATGTCATTGAAAAATTTTTTTAATATGTAATTTGTTATAATTAATATCAATTAAATTATCATGTACTATTTTTTTTAATACTCCAATTTGTAATTATGTCATATAATTTTTTTACTTTAACGTTATCACTGGTAAGGGAGTATGTGGCGATCGAGTGATGGAATTTTCCGTTCAGGCTCTATTTTGACGCAGGTACGATTCCTGCAGAGCCGAACGAAGGCTCCAACACCCGATGCCTTAATTATACCTGAAATACTTCAGTGTGATGATTCACTAAGTACTTCAGGGCCCTTTTGACCTGCGGTAACGAGCCGGCAGGCCAAGAACAACAGTCTAGTTTTGCTCTGCGAGCTGTTCGCATCGAGCTTGTTCAAATAAATTTTCTAGTCTAAAAATATTAAACTTCGAGTTATTATTTCACCAAAACCCGGCGCACCTAACCCCACAAGTTTATCAACTACACCAACGTATCTTTCGCTTACTTTATTTGCGTCACTAAGCTGGTTATTTATTTTTTATTATTTTTTTTTTTTTAAGTAAAAATTTTCGGGAGCTTACAAGTTGGGAACAGCAATAAAAAAAAACGACAAGTTGGGAACAAGATAATTTCTGATACTTCTACAAGTTGGGATTTATTTTTTTCTATAAAATAAATTGTTCCCCATTTGTAGAAGCACAAGATTTTTGTATGTTCCCAACTTGTATAATCATTGGAATATGGGGTGTTCCCAACTTGTAGAAGCACTGGAAAAAAGGGTGTTCCCAACTTGTAGTTGTTATGGAACTGTTATCAGTTATTTTGTTCCCAACTTGTATTCACCCAAAATTTTCAACTTTTTGAGGAATTTTCAGAGCTTTCTCTTTTTAAAACAGAAAAAATTTTTTAAACAATTCATTTTTGTTTAATATCTGACCTCAGCCAACGTCTAAAATACACCATGAATTTATACAGTTAATATTCTGAACTTGAAAAGACTATGTATCTTTTTTTCTTACGCAAATATTTTATTCATTGTTCGTTTTAAGAGATTTACGTATGACGCACGAGATGATAGCACAATATTATTTTTCAAGTCAGAGAATTTTTTAAATTTAAATCCCTGCTGTTTAAAGTCGATACCATAAAACAGAGAACAATACAACTGAGAAGAAGAAAAACACTTGGCTCTTGATGTGCATATTTACAAATTTTCGAAAAATTTGTTTGCATTGAAGTTCTCCAACAAAAAAAGATTTGATTTTTAATCGTTGTTTCAAAATGCATGTTTTTTTTTCCTAGCGCAGCTGTTTATTATCGATGTTTGATAGTTGAAGCAAGAAATGAATGCATATACTGATTCGCACTCTTAAATTTTTACCTTTTTTTATCAATCTTAAAGGGAAAACAAGCTTTAAGAAAAAAATGTCTCTTCCTGTTATTGCATTTCCACAGCTAGATACCAAAAAAGTTAATCTATAAACTGCTTTTTTTTCCATTTCACCTCACACGCACGTGACAGTAAAACGTATTATCGTCCCAGCAAAACGCTCGCTTATCTACCCAACAGCGACTGTACGTCTGTGAAGATGCATTAAACGTTTCGCTCGAGGACGACGTAATATCATCGCGTCAAAATTTCATCGCCCGACAATAAATATATGCAATTTACTCC
This sequence comes from Encarsia formosa, assembly GCA_038277355.1. NCBI lineage: Eukaryota > Metazoa > Arthropoda > Insecta > Hymenoptera > Aphelinidae > Encarsia > Encarsia formosa. The sequence goes on along the minus strand of CM076187.1, from coordinate 12,982,814 downwards.
GAGTCCAAATTTGATTTTGACGACGACGACGACGACGCTGCTCGAGGTGGTAGGTACGACAATTTTATGGCTATCTCGTCTGGTAATTTTCATTAGACACCGACGGCTTCCGACGTTGATGCGACTTTAAATTTGAAGAAATAATCGCTTCCTCAAGGCAAATTCTCACGGCTGGTGTACGACCGCGAAAAGTGCATTGAGCCGAAAGAGAATAATAGATTCAAGGTATTTTTTCCTTTCATTTTACCTAGTATGCAGGTAGAATTATTGTGCGATTCTTTTAGTGAATAGAATGAATGGTTGACGTTGGCGGAAGAGGTAAATAACAATACGAGAAGTGAAATTTTCATGTTTACGAATGGTCGGCTCTATTTTTCATCTTCTTTGGCGCGGATTTTATTTGATGCCAAAAATCACAGGATTTTAAAAATACGACTTGATCACAACTTTTTCCGTAAAAACTATGACTGGTTGAGCACGAGAGGTGCGTCAGATATTTGAATGCCGTTTACCTTTAATCTTTAAGTCGAAAGCATTTTAAATGCAGACTCTTTTTTAATTTATTATAAGAAATGTCTTTAAAAACAAAGGGGGCATAATTGCTTTAGTCGAGCGTTTCGCAATAGTAATACTAGCAGAATTTTTTTTTTTTTATCTTACCAATACTCTCGGTTATAATTGAAGTTGCAGTCATTGCTGTTGATTTTCAATTGCATCAAAAATAATTTTTTTTATTTGTGTTAAAAATTGACTTCTCATCCGGCCAACTCAAAGATGGAAATTTTTGCTTAAAGGTTTAAAATTTTTGCGGAATTTAGGGAGGGAGCGCGGAGGTTGTATTCAACCTGTAGCCGAACAAGCAAAGTGTCTTCCGGAAAAACGGATCTTCCGCTTGCATTATCATATAATAGTATATTATGGTAAGGATGCAGTCACCAGGACTCATTTAAAGGTCGCTTCGTGACGCACTCGTACCTATACTATTTTGAGGCTAAAGTTCTTTAAAATTATGTTCGATATACGCGAGCGATAAATAAACAATCACGTCATTCATATCACCCTCGGTTTTCTCGGGTGCAACATCACGCCATTCACGGATTGATTATTCATTGCACTTGTATTGAAATCTACTATTGTACCATAAGGCTGAAATAAATAACTTATGATATTAATTAATCAAGCCATAATTTTAATATTTTCGTACTCTAACATGTTTCAATTTGTAAAATGTTTCTAACATGGCTTTCTAAGCGTCGTTCCACATTGATGAGAATTGTCATTAAACACATGTGTATTCACTGAAATTTGCTCGTATTTTTCGGAGAAAAAAAGTCATAGAACAATGGCTTGTGAACATGCGAGTTGTCACTTTGCGCGACAATCTGAATTGGTACATTAAGAGCCATTGTTTTTTATGATTGTGTTTCAGGGAATATATTTTTTTTTTCTTTTTTCGTTCAATTTCAACATCTGATTACTAGATCAATCGGGTGTTCTATCCTATTCATGATACAGGCGTCGTTCCTGGTTCCATGCTAAATGGATAACCTACGTGAGAGTAAAAAAATGTTTGTAAGGAAATCTCTGACTATTACACTACTTTTTTAATGCCTCTCATTTGAATAGTCGTAAATTACTTTGACTAGAACTGTTTATTTTGGATATTTTAATTTTGGAGCAAAGAATAAATTCTAAATTTTTTTTGGGCTATTGCAACCCTGCTAGAAGTTTCAACAGAACGTCTGGGGTGCCCGCCAGATAGTGGGCAGAAAATTCTGTCAAGCTTATTATTTTATGTATATGTCTATATATATACATATATGTATATGTACCTAGATGCGTTGATGAGAGGTTAGTTTACAAATCGGAGCAGCAGCATGCAGCTCCGGTGTTACAAAATTGATAAAAAATAATCAAATAATTTTATAGAAATACAATTTTAATCGATGAATTATGCTTGCTGTTTGAAAATCCTAACCTCTCCCTGCTGTATAGCCACACGTACAATGGACTTGAACAAATTTTTTTTCTTTTGCTAAATATTTTAACACCTATTGAGTCAGGGCAGTGACCTAGCGCATAGGATAGCGATTACAACCTGGAGATGATTTCCCCAGGAAGTTTTGACTCCGGAGAGGCCAGGGCGGATACCTGGTGCACCTGGTGATACTTACGCCTTGGAGATGATTTCCTCAGGAAGTTTGGACCTCGGAGGGGCCAGGGCGGATACCTGGTGCACCTGGTTATACTGAGGCCTTGGAGATGATTTCCTCAGGAAGTTTGGACTCCGGAGGGGCCAGGGCGAATACCTGGTGCACCTTGTTATACTGAGGCCTTGGAGATGATTTCCCCAGGAAGTTTGCACTCCGGAGGGGTCAGGCTGAACACCTGGTGCACCTGGTGATACTTAGGCCTTGGAGATGATTTCCTCAGGAAGTTTGGACTCCGGAGGAGCCAGGGCGGATACCTGGTGCACCTGGTGATACTTACGCCTTGGAGATGATTTCCTCAGGAAGTTTGGACTCCGGAGGGGCCAGAGCGGACACCTGGTGCCCCTGGTGATACTTACGCCTTGGAGATGATTTTATCAAGAAATTTTGACCCTGGATGGGCCAGGGAAAATACTTGGTGTACCCGGTAATAACCACACTCTGAAGATGCTATCCTAATAGTAGACTTGATGATGTGAACCCACTGGGATCAAAACTTTCTGAGAAAATCATCTCCAAGGCGTAAGTATCACCAGGTGCACCAGGTGTCCGCCCTGACCCCGCCGGAGTCCTTACTTCCTGGGGAAATCATCTCCAAGGCGTAATTAATACCAGGTGCACCGGGTGTACGCCCTAACCCCTCCGGAGTCCAAACTTCCTGAGGAAATCATCTCCAAGGCGTAAGTATCACCAGATGCACCAGGTGTTGAGCCTGACCTCTCCGGAGTCCAAACTTCCTGGGGAAATTATCTCCAAGGCGTAAGTATTACCAGGTGCACCAGGTATCCACCCTGGCTCCTCTGGAGTCAAAACTTCCTGGGGAAATCATCTCCAAGGCGTAATTAATACCAGGTGCACCGGGTGTACGCCCTGGCCCCTCCGGAGTCAAAACTTCCTGAGGAAATCATCTCCAAGGCGTAAGTATCACCAGGTGCACCAGGTGTTCAGCCTGACCCCTCCGGAGTGCAAACTTCCTGGGGAAATCATCTCCAAGGCCTCAGTATAACCAGGTGCACCAGGTATTCACCCTGGCCCCTCCGGAGTTCAAACTTCCTGAGGAAATCATCTCCAAGGCGTAAGTATCACCAGGTTCACCAGGTGTTCAGCCTGACCCCTCCGGAGTGCAAACTTCCTGGGGAAATCATCTCCAAGGCCTCAGTATAACCAGGTGCACCAGGTATTCACCCTGGCCCCTCCGGAGTTCAAACTTCCTGAGGAAATCATCTCCAAGGCGTAAATATCACCAGGTTCACCAGGTGTTCAGCCTGACCCCTCCGGAGTCCAAACTTCCTGGGGAAATCATCTCCAAGGCGTCAGTATCACCAGGTGCACCAGGTATCCGCCCTGGCCCCTCCGGAGTCAAAACTTCCTGGGGAAATCATGTCCAGGTTGTAATCGCTTTCCTATGCACTAGGTCTCCGCCCTGACTCCATAGGTGTTAAAATATTTAGCAAAAGAAAAAAAATTTGTTCAAGTCCATTGTACGTGTGCCACACGTGTGGCTATACAGCAGGGCTGGTATTGTGTGAATAATATTTTAAAATTACATCAAAATGGATGAGAAAAATTTTCAACATAAGGAAAAAAAAAAGAAAAATTTCAGAGTCAAGTTATGAAACTGAACATATTTTTGTTAGTAATTAATGTTACAATTTAAAATAAAAAGGTTTACGTTACAACTCGCCAGAATCCCTATGCGTAAAGCATTGGCCTTCTGTCAAGAATCTGGCGATTAACCCTACTAAATTTCTGCCCAATTTCGTTAAATCTGCCCACTGTCTGGCAATATTCTGGCAGAAATTTCTCGCAGGGAACGTTTAGTTATAGTAATTCAGTTCAAGTATGTTCGCATATTCAAGTAAATAATATTATCTTCCATATTTCAATTATTATAGCTTATTCTAGCTTCAAGCAGGTAAATTTCAAACTCTCTTATTTCCGAAAACGCTGCTTAAACTTTGTGTGATTTTTTTTTCAATAATATCCAGCATTTGAGGATTAATGATTAAAAAACTTATTGCAAGTATCTTAAAATTGACTTTGCGGTGAATAAACAGCGTTGTAGGTACTGCCGGGCAGATTTAATTTGTAGTGCGAGTAAAAACAGAGCAGCGTCATGACACAATACACAATGTTATGCCTCTGCGACGAGAGCAAGAAATCCGTTCATCTAAATTTCAAAGCAACGTTCAGTCTCTATTAAGAGTCTCCTACTCGAGCGGTCGGATGGTGAACGGAAAAAACCCAAGACGCTTCCTTCGTGCAAGATATATACATAGCATATACATATACAAGGCGCTGCCGGCGTCGACGTCCGCGTGGGTTAATATCGTTCTTTGCACTCTGATGTGTTTATAGTTCGGGAGAATAACACAGAGCCACATGCGTATTTACAAGAGATGCGTGACCCAGAAAAAAACTCGTAGCTAATTATTATTATTGGGGGTCCTGAAACCTCGGGAGGACGTGACTACCCGCTCGTATGTTATTGCACATATTTTTCGATCATTGGCCGTAAATGGCTGGCCGCTTAGAAGCGAGATAAACTCTCCTGCCACTGCTGGTTCGTATTTTTTTTTTTTTTTTTTAGCTTTGAATAGAGGGGACCGGGGACCTTGAGAGACGAGCAACAGGATTTTTTCGAAGAGACGAGATCCATCTCTTTCTCTTTTCTTCTTTTTCTTTCAAACGCGTTGGAGGATTTCCTTTTTTTGTGGCTCGGCGAGTTTCTGCTGATGGTTATTACGCCGGATTTTGTAAGGCTTGGGCTTATGAAATCCAGGAGAACGAGGGATTTTTTTTACTTTGAATCCATTGGGTTTTCAATCCTTAACTTTTTTTTTGTTACAAAAAAATATATTTAATCAATAATAATTCCATTATTCAGTTTGAATTCAATCAGGTGGATTAGAGTTTTTTTGAATGGCTCTCCTATTTATTTATTTATTTATTATACTAATTCTGAGCGTATGTTATAAATCAAGTCGATGTTGATTCTATTAATGTGTTTATCCGGGCTGATTTTTTTGTCTTGTTTATTTTTGTCTTTTCCATTCAGTAGATCATAATTTTTAACGATATAAAAAATAATTTATTTCCATACGACCGAATTGATTTTGTACTTTTTAATTGTAATTTTTTAAAAGAAACACCTTTTATCTACAAAAACTATATTAAGTTAAAAGTTGAAATAAAACTCGGGAGACTGAAAATTTTCCTTTATCCTCAGTTTCAAGAAAATTAAAATTTCAACAGAATATATTAGAAAGTACCAGTAGGTTTGTTGTTGTCTTTTATACTTAATCTAAATAACATTTAGACTCGTAGAGGTTATTATGGGACTGTTTTTCGGGTTCATGCGTTGATTTCTGGTTCTGTTTTTTGTTACTCAAGTTGTTTTTCTGGCACTTCATTACATTACCATTTACTGAGGTTGATTTGGAAATTTATGAGAATCAATTTAGGTCGATAGGTTGTCGACGCATACATACTCGTTTCATACGCTATTTCAATGAACGACTCGAGAAATTTTTATCTTTGATTAAAAATACACTGCAAAATAAAAATTCGCTGGAGTTATTATCTTTGTTTATTCTGAATATTTGTTTCTCTTGATAAGTACTTGAGATACTCATTAATTTTTGCGTTAAAACTATGTATTGTTTCTCATAATAACAGTGAATTAATTACATTTTTATTATCACTTGCTTAAAATAATGAAAATAATCATATTTTCAACAGACAATTGTGAATAATTTCTAAATAAAATATAAAAATAAAAAAAAGGATATTTTTAGTTTGACTTTACTCCAGTGTCTTCGATGTTTATTTCTCGTTGGTGTTTTGCTGCACGTGCAAATCCATCCGAATGCATCAGGGACCTGTTTTAAAGCTCCTTCAAATGACTGACCCAGAGTTGGCTGTGAACGAATGAGGGAGAATGTGTGCGAAGAAGAGAGGGCGAAAGAGGGAAAAAAACAAAGAAAAAGATCGCCAGGAAGAAAGCCAGCGCCATAACTAGCCGCCGTGGCGAGGAGGAACAAAGAAATTGCCGAGGAAGATTGCTAGCAGCGCGATACAGTCGAAAACCAAAGGAGGATCGGAGGGATAAAAGGATCCCCTCGACTCGGTCTGTACCTTATCTCCAAGCCTTTTAATTGCGTTAACTGCCGAAGTACCCAATGTTCAAATTTCAGCATCATCTAATAAATATAACTTTCAAAACACGATTCATAACAGCATATAGAAAGCCATCTTGTCCATCTAGTCCGTGCTTGTAGCATAGAAACTTTGATTTCGAAAGTCTTTGCCCGTGGATGATAATTCTCGCGAAAAAATTTCAACCTACCTACACCAGCAGCAGCGACAAACCAGTTTTAGACAAATGTTTTTCGGTCCAACCCACGCGATACGGCGAGTTGGTACCCAAGTACTACCAACTGGATGGGTCAAAAAGAAGCGGTGTATAAAAAAAAATTGTACACACACCAAGCAAGTAAAAACTGAAATTTTAAAGCGAATCCTCCTCTACAAAACACTCCCACAGCGTTTATTTTTCTCGACTCTGTGTTTTTATCCCGCTTTCTCCCTCCTCCTCCTGCTTCTCGAAATCGGGGGAGTTTTATTTTATTTTTTAACCTCTCTTATTCTAAATAGCTCCAAGTCACTGCCTTAGCAGCAGCATGTGAGAATAAACGCCGAGCGAGACTACGTGCTTCCTCCGAAGGGGGCGAACCAAGCGAGAAAAACGAAAGGGCTGCAGCATCACGGACAAGTCGTGCTGCAGGCAGAGACTCGGCGTAGGCTGCTGTATAATAAAAAGACGAAGATAAAGACCGAATGCGAGCTTGGCTGGCTGCCTGCGGAGTGTGTATGAGTTTACATCAGACCGAGGGCTTTCCAGCTGCACCGCGCCGAGTCACGAAAAACGGGTCCTGCGAGTCCAGACCCGAGAGTCGATCATAATGACGCTGCTCCTCTCTCTCGGTCTCGTGATTGTCTAAATAAAAAAGCCTGTTGCTAAGAGATGTTCCTTTTATTTTATTCATTAACTCTGTCGGTTCAACATTAGCCTGTCGAATCTGTGTTCCATAATTTTAAATTGAATTTACCGAGGGATTTACAGTTTGAAAACTCACAGGTATTGGACTACTACAAAAACAGTAAATGATATACAGGAAACAATGCCAAACTGTTGTTGTATTGGAGAGCAAGGCTCAAAATTTACGAAGCAACCTGGCGAAATTGTTCTAATAAATTAAAAATTATGTAATATTATTTGTGGTTACTCGCTTTATTGACGAATACCTGGATTTACAATGGGGTAGTAAAAGTCCACCGACAAGTTCTAACCGTGGGGAAATACTTCTTGAGTACACTTTCAGAGTAATGGATTTTCAAGTTTTGGAATAAATCTTTACTCTTTAGCGAACCGTACACTCGAATTTTTATTGTACGTCCATAAATTTCTGAGACATTTTAGTGAAAATATTGGTCTTATATTCTATACCATTTTTACTTAAAACAGTGTATTCAAAAGTTTTGCAATTGAAAAAATTTCTTTTTCGTTATTTATGGTTGAAATTAATTATTATTTCCGAAAAGATCCCATTTGGTCTCACAGTAGAATTCTCACAACTTGTAAAGAGGTCCAGGTGTAGTAAAGGAGATCTTTCGGAGACAAAAATGCAAGCTGGGTGGAGGAACTCGAGTGCAAAAAAAGCTTATGTTGTTGGAAGCGCTTCCATCGACGCATAAGTCGCTGAGACTTTGCTACGTGATCCTTTTAAGATGGCAACAGGCAAACGTGCACCGAATCGTTGAGTAATTGGGTTTTACCTTGGTATTTTTGGTTAACAGCCAATGGCTTGTAAGATTTTTTTTTTACTCGTCGATGGAAACAGTTTTATGGCGTAAACAAGTGTCTTTTAATCGACGAAATATTTTTATTGCTTTAATTTACTTCGGTGTATGTATACCCTTTGTACAGAAGCATAAGTTTCTTTTAATTGTTCGAGAAATTTACAAAATTAAATTTTAACAAGCACAAGATATCATAATTTTCAATTTAAAAATGTTATACATTTTAATGATTTAGACGTACATTTTTAGAACTTTATTATATTTTTTACAACTATTATAATTAATTAAAACATTTTATTTTAATATTATTTTAAAATAATGAATAATAAATATTTTAAAATGATGCACTTCATACTAACATTTACATTAACTAGAATTGTTTAGCTTGTATTAGCGTTCGCGCGCTTATACCATATTAAAAATAATTAGAGAATAATAAAAAAATAACCATCTCGCTCATTTTATAACTTTATAAATATTTTTATTGAAACAACAAGACTTTTTTTTAAAGCATTGAAGTATAACTTCATTTCTTATTCAAAAAATTAGTTTTATTAAAATTCATTCATTAATAAGACTATCAATATTGCGTATTAATACTTTCTACTTTCTTGATTTAAAGTAGGTAATAAAAACTAATCGTGGCTATCATCCTTCGGTCTAGCCGGCTCGTAAAAAAATAGTACCACGAAAACACAAAAAGTATAAAAAATATTTGTGTTGAAGTGTCCACGCTTGTATTATATGTGTTGAAACTTATAAAATGTAGGATAAAAGTTTTGCTCTGAATAAATTCTTCTGTTTAAAAATAACTAGATAGTTGGGCAGTGATTAAAATTATAAAGTATAAATGATTATTTAGCTCTTGAATTTGTTTTTTCATTTTTTTCAAACATTTATTTAACTGCAGGTTTTTTTTAATAAAGCTTTTTAAATTTTGTGATTTTGTAGATCGAGTAGCAAATTTACTGGCCCAGACAATTGATTTATTTTGACTATGCGAATTCAATTCAAAAGTTAAAGTATTTGTGTCATTTAGAGACTTAATTATATTATTGTTACGGTAATTTCAAAATAATTTTGTCATTCTTTATTATTTTTTGGTTTTTAAAAATCTTTTTTTTTTTTTTTTCAAAGTCAAAAAGCATTTTTTTAGTGTAAGAGTAACAAGAAATTTTAAAATGACTAGTTTGTGCATAGTAGAAAAATATTCTCACGATAATCATTCGAATTAATTCGTCATAAACATCCACATCAATTACGCAATCAACGTTTTTATTGTTTTTTGAATCTCTATGTAGTCAGACACATAATTTACCTTGTAAAAAATTACTCGTTGTGTTAACATATGGAGAACAAAAACCTCATGCGAGAGCATTTGCTTAGTGTAAAATAAGTATGAATTTTAGCATTTATTCCAGTCATCAAGATCAATTTACTCTTCGGTACGAAATTACGGATACAAAAATCAATTGACGTCATTGTATTCCTGCGTGCAATGCGCGTAATCCGCGTAATCGAAGATCAGCACCGCGTATTGCCTGCTTACGTTTTTTGATTACCTTCCGGATACTGTCTTGCGGAAATTTATCATACTAACGAATTATAAATGAGATATCATTTGATCTAAACAAAGGTGAGTTTTTCTGTTCATCAAAAAACAAAAAAATTCCTATAAAGTTAGAAGAAGTGAAAAACAATTAATTATGAATTTTTGAGTAGTTTGAAATATTTAAAAATGTTGTTGCATTCGACCCAGGGCAAAAAGTAGTTTTTACACCTCTGTTCTTATTTTTCTCGGTAAAAAACAATATTTAACAATATTTAATGTTTTGCCAATAAAATAAGATGGACCTGATTGAATTGTCTTCAATCCCATAATGAATTAATGTAACGGAGAATGAAAGGAGAAGAAACAAATTCCTCAACCAATAGGAAAAAAAAATGATAAACTGTTTAAAAAATTTCCGTGCACGATGATTAATAGTATATGTATGTTCACCTAGCCTATGCTGAAACTCGAAATTTTCCAATATCAACGGCGCGGAACTTCTGCAAAATTGAAATAATAATAATAATCAAAACAGTAAAACAAAAAAAAATAATAATCGAAGAAGTAGACCACAGTCGCGAAGAGTAGAAAGCAGGAGCAGTTTCGAACGGTATTCCATTTTTGATAAGTTGAGCGCGGGGAGTGTGGCACGACTCTCTACTTCCCGGGTCTAAGCGCACCTTTAAGGCTGCGGTACGGTATAAATAACAAATCATTACTTCTAATTTTTCGTTTTTAAGCATTGGAAATTATTTTTGAGAGTCATAAAGCCAGTGGACATCATCACGAATTGTGCCTAGTATGGCCATGCTAAACAAGAATAGATGCTGTGGCTCGCCAAATTAATATTTTTTAACATGTATAAGGTTGATAATTCAACGTCAAAATATGCGCGTACCTGAATTCTGAGTTTCACTTAACCCTAATTTTTTTATGAAGAAATTCCAAATCAGTTATACTGAATTCAAAAAGTTATCACCTGAATACTTTTAATAGGTTCTGTAGCCACAGAGCGCGCCTACAAGAGTTTGCAAGCATGAAAAGCTCTGTTTAGTGCAGCAGCCACTCCAGACATGCGTCGCGACGCTCGTAAGCGAACGCCAAAAAAGATTTTTACATCCTGCAGTCTGACCTTACTTTGATCAAACACTCGCCGTTATCTTATATTCTCCTCTTCTTTTTTTGTTTCGACTCTTTTCCATCTACATCGTTCGGCGGCCTAAATAAAATTTCAAGTCCAACAGCAACATGCGAGCGTAATGATCAACTTCTTTTTAATTTTGTTTTTCGTTTTTCTCGTCTGACTGCGTTACTTTTAAATTTCTTTGTGTTTCTTCGACTCGGATGTTTTCAATGTTAACCTATTTTTGGATTTTTGGAGCCCCCCCGCTTTTAAAGATTTCTCGTCATCATCATTGGCTGTTTTTTTACACTTTTTTTTATTTTCTTTCCGACGAATACATCGAAAACGCGCGAAAAAGTGGCTGTGGTCATTTAATACCAGACACGAAAATTTCTCGTCAATTTGAGTGCCCAAAGTTGAATCATATCGTCGAATAAAAATAGATTCTTACTCGAATGAAACGAAAAAAAGTCGAAATACCATACGTGCGTCTTTCAGGTTCAATGATTTGATAACGATGTAAACATCGTAGAACAACTGTTTCAAAAATAAACTCTTGAACCTTGAGTCACGACTGAATTCAAAAAAATAAGCTTGATTTGTGCGCTTTTTTTTTCAATTACAAAATCTTTAAAGCCTGAAAAAAAGTTTTTTTACACTGAATGAATCATAACATCGAAATGCAAATCACCAAATCAAGTCACATCTGCTTTTTTAGGTACATTTGAATCGTCATTATATGTTAATACTTACCAATAAATTCAAAGTAAAAAAAAAGTAATGAAACATGTTTTTATAAAAGTAATAAAATGTTTGATAAAGTGTAAGCGTTTCTATAATCATCTATTTTAGTAAATTTTGAATAAAAATCAAATCTTTCTTTGATTGCTGCCTTTGCTAGAATATCAATTAAATTCTTCGTCACGAAACAATGACACTGAAAGGCGTTTGACGAATAGAAACGATTGCTTTATAGACTCTGCGATAGACTTTCGATGTTAATGAAATTGAATTTTTATTAAACTTTCTATTCAATTGAAATGGACTGACAAATAAGTATTTCTTTGATTACTGAATAAACTTTCAGCTCTGTCATAAATTATGTGCATAAATCGAAATCATAAATTAGAAGTCTTTAAATTATAAATGTCTTTCCATTTTAAAAATTGTTTACGTCTTTTCGACCTTTTCAATACAATATTTGAATTTTTCGAATTCACGACTGATTATATTTATTTAGTTATTCAAAAATCATCAACGGATCCAAATCTTTCACTGCATATGTGTATTAAACATGTATTAATTAATTAATTAAAATTTAATTCTTATAAATATCAATTGCCTTTGCGAATAAAAATCTTAGCCCAAAGTCTGCCACTATAATAAGTCCATGAGCATGCGCATTGCACCTTCCTAGGGATAGTAGTAAGTAGTTGAAGATTCTTGCAATTTGTTTAATTTTTCATCCTTTTTTTCCTTCTCTTCCCTTATTTCTTTAAACATTGGCATATTTTATGTTATTAAGTTATCAAACCAGAATTATTTCGTTATAAGTTCTAAGTAAGTGTCTTTTTAGGTCCAAAAATACCCAAAGATGTATGACGAAAGAAAGGACTATGGGTGTATCCCACAAGAGGCATTAATAGAGAATTTTACGCTAAAATTAAATTATTTAAAAGTCAATGGATCAATACCATCAGATGTACTAGATAAAATAAATATTTTCTACAAAATGGATTTTATTTTGGATTCAACAAGATCAGATTATAAACATTTTGGTGAGTAGTATTTTTCTGTCACAAGAATTCATATAAGTAGATCGTTTAAAAAAAAAAGCAAAGCTATTGCTTACCTGCAGGCAAAAAATAAATTTTTCAAAACCCCATTAGCTCTTACTTACTCAATAATAATCCGAGGCAGGAAAAGAAAAAAAAAATTACGAAGGGCTCGGCTTCTATTTTCAGTTCGCCATTGCTTGCAGGGGTGCGCCCGGTATGTTTTTGCCACACAGCGTGATCGTAAAAAACCGAGCGCAGCTATTAATCGATGAAATTTCCTTCTCATATCGTGGTGGTTCCTGTGCGAACTTTATTATGTAAATTAAATAAAGAGCTGATTTTTTGTTCTTTTTTCTTTACAGAAATCTTTGGTAAATTTTATATTGTTGGTTAGCTATAGCTGCATGCTTTTATGATACTTGCAGCTTGAGCTTTCCTTTCGGCAATCTTGAGTTTTAGTTTTTCCACTTTATTTCCATTTTCTATAGCTCTACCCTTTATGTTTGATCTCCCTTGCGTCACCAGTTTTACTTCGTTTTTACGATCATTTCTATTTTAAAACCTACTTAGATATATCCACAGTGTAAATGTCGTTTTTTTAATAAAAAAGACTCTGTTGGAAAGGATTTTTTTCCAAACACATTAGAATAAATTAATTTTTTTCTATTTTTCTTCTTTTACTGCTGCACATTTACAGTTTGATTGATGTTTGTGCAAACAGAGAATTTTTTTTTTTTTTTTACTCCTGAGGGTGCATTTTTATTGGCACTTTTTCAGTTTTGTTGGACTTCACATTTATTTTTATCTTTTCTGGGTTGAACAAGTGATTATTTATTTGTTTTCACTTTGATACGATTCATTTGATGGACGGTATCAAATATCAAAAATGTAGATCCGTCGTAAAATTTATCAGGAGTTCCATAATCGTAAATATTTGAATTTTGTAGTTTATAAGTATTTTGTAAAAAAAAAATAAAATTTTAAGGAAAATGAATGAAAACTGTCCACAGTTTCGCACATTCATAATATTTTAAGAAAATCATTGAGATAAATGTCACGGTATACTGTGAGAGGCAGAAAGAACAGAAAAATTTCATGATAAACACGTAAAACAATAAATTTTTCGGCAGTGAATCAAAACTCGTACGTCAGCTGTTGCGCCTTTGCATAAATGTATTCAAATAACTTTGAGCAAATTTCAAACCAGTTCATCATCTCTCGTTGCGTTATAACTCATCTAACTACTTTTCGGGGAGAAAAATGACAAATGTAGATACAAGGCAGCTTATCCATGAATCGAAAAGCCATCGATCAACGTATAAGACGAAAATCGTTGGTATGAAATCTGCAGTTTTCCTGTACTATGTGCTGCAGATATAAACCATGTATATCGGCGAGTATTCTAAAGGTATGCAGAATTTCAAAATGGTAGTTACAAATCCTAAGCGGTAGTTACCAAATAATTGAAGTTAAGAATTGACAGTCGGACTCGGTTTATTTTTCGAAGAAAATAGGTTCGTTCAGTTAAAAGGGCAAGCTTGGACTTAGAAAAATTGTAGTTTAGCAGGCATAGTTTACAAAAAGGCTGTAGAATTTCGTTTCGTTTGCTTAGATTTTATTTGGTTTTTCTCTATAGAGAATCTGCTTCTGATAAATCAACTGATTACAGTTACAGCAACGCTTTTAAATCACAAATAGTAATTTCCGAAAGCTTGTCAACAACTTTGGTGTAAGGGTACGTTGGCTCTGGAAAACAATTTTATTTGAAAATTATTGTTTTGAGTAGTTACAAAACGGGCCTTGGAACCCCACATACATATATGATGACATAATGTCCGGGGTGCCATACTTCCTCTTTATTTGTCGCTCCCCCAAAATGTGCATATCGATCGTCCCTCGAAAGCGCGTGTGTAAGCCGCTCGGCGCCGGCCGCCGACGACGACGACCCCTCGACGCTGCTGACATGGCGCTGCTGCATCTTTGCTGGCGTGGTTATTTCATTGTTGTCGGCCTGAGATTTTTACTTAACTAGTAGCTTTTTTTTGGATACAGAATCCGAAATACAAGCATTTCTTGGATTTATTTCGAATAACATCGTTAAAGCCGAACTCCCGGTTGTATCGACTCCTCGATCGACTCAGTTTATCAATTTATTGTAGTGGCTAACTCTTGCAATTCAAATGCATGCTTGAAAAAAGTATCAAAGACTATTATTACCTATGTAGAGTAAATGATTTAAGCAAAATCGTCGTAGGTATGAAATAAGCATAATCTCGAGTGCATAATGTTACACCGGGATAAATCATCCCTCACCTACGCTAAAATTGTATATCACAACATTGGGTCCAGCTGCAGCTGCTCTAGGGGGGGTCGTCGAACGCTTATTTTTATTTTACTTTTTTTTGCACGCGCCAGTGATGTAACTTTGCCGGGGCTGTTCTGGCGCGGCGCTTCGTATTGATTATTACAGGACGGTGGCTGGTGTACGTGCGCTCGGGACTCCGCAGCAGGCAGCAGTAGGCCTTAAAGCCGATATACCCAAGCCCTTTTGTTTTTCTATGACGCGAATGCCTTCTGCTGGATACGGAAAAACTCGGTGGGAGAGCTGCTTTTGACCTTGGTAGGGATTGCTTAAAGGACTTGATATCTATACCGCCAGTTGGCGGAGGGGGAGTATCGCTCCTTTTTTCACATCGGATGTCGGGGGTGGTTTTTATTTTCATCTGGTGCGCTGTTGTGACTGTACTTTTTTCAACTTCGTAATCGAAGAAAATTAGTTGATTAGTTTATTATATGTTTTGTGGACGTTACTTAATTGTCATTTCTCGTGGTATTATCGAATTTTGTTCTTTTCAATAACATTTTTTTTCGTTTTATCAGTAATTAAATGTTTTTCATTTTGTACAGCTCTGTGTTATTTCTTTATAATTATCATTTTTACGCTCAATTATTTTTTATCATTTTTTTTTTATTAAAAAAATAAAAAATTTTAGCTTGTTTCGATCGTCATTAACATTTTTGTACAATCATTTCTTAAAACGGCATTTATCGGTGTACCAATTATAAAGAGAAACGATAATTTTTTTGCGTCTTATTTTTTTTAATGCCACATTTTTTGATAAATAGCAAATAATCAAATTGCGTCTTTACAAATACAAACCAAAATGATAATTGTATTGGAACAGCAGCAGTAAAAATATTTAACAACGACGCAGTTATAAAATAACCCTTTAGTAAGGTATGGCTTGTACCTAAGTATTATAAGCTCGTCTATTTTGCAAAGCTCTGAAATGTTTTTAGATTAAACAAGATTAGAAATGATTTGAGTTTAATACAAATTTATCGATCTTTTCACCATGTCATTGTTTTTCACAAGTGTCACATAGAAAAAAAATTTTAAATCAATAACTCAAAGTCTGTATTTTTGAAACAAAATATTCAAGTAAACAAGTTCGTAGTAAACACTCATCGTTGAAAAAATAGTTGAAAATTTGGAACACGTTTGAAAACATAAAAATTTTTCGAATTTTGATTGTTGATGTTTCTAATTATATACTAGTGGCTCGAAAACTAAGGAGTTATTCGAAATGTTTTTAACACAAAACACTTTTTCGGTATCTAAAAGTAAACTTAAATTTGATCAATACTGATAACTATTTAATATAGCGAGCAATATTTTTCATAAAAAACTATTTTTACCTCAATTTTACCAAAACAATATGTATACTAGCAGCATTTCGGTAAATCTTCTTTCCATACAGCAAACTGATTTTCCGATAGCAGCATTCTGCAGGATACCTATATTAACATCTCCCAAGATTTCAAGGGCATTCCAACCGGAAACGAGATGGAAAAAAACTCCCCCGCCCCCGGTCAGGGTAAAAAACCACCCTCGCGCATAATTTTCCGGCTAATCGTTGACTTGAGCTTAACAGGAAGGGGCGTTAAGTGCCCTTGTTTAACACACACATACAAAAAGTGAGAATTTTTCCCAGCATTACGTACCGAGCGCTGCAGCGTCGAAATATTTTTTAAGCCTGGCAGATGGCAGGGCCGGACCCAGCTGTTGCTCCCGATGCGGGCCCCTTTGTGTCAAGGGCCCTCTCTCTTTTTTTTTATTATATTTATATTTTCCGTTCTCTCCTTCACCCCGTCGTGCGTCCGTGGTAAATTTTTTCCTCGCCAGCTTGCCTTAATTCTGGTGTTTATTGGGGAATTTTTTTTTCTTTCGATGTACCGTTTTATCTAGACTTTTTCATCTTGAATTTTATTGGTGTTCTTAATGCCTCCGTTGGACCCTGCAGCGATTTCCCCTACAGGGTTGTTCCTGAATTTCATGTATTTATAGTCGAGCTCTTTTCCTGGTATACGAAACTTTTAGTTTTACTGTGACTTTGGACAAATGGCTCCGCATCTGTATTTATGGCCTGCGAAGTTTTTTTTTTTTTTTCAACAAAAAATGAAAACTTGTGGCGAAATTTAGCTAGGTTTTATCTTGATTATACTTGACTGTCCGTCAAACTTTCAAAATTTTTACTGTAAAATAGAAACTTCGAGACAATTAAAATTGTCTCGAGTTAGAAAATATTTCAGACTGTTGTAAAAAAAAAAAAAAAAAAAAAGTGAAAGGTAATGAACGGGAATGGGGAAAATTCGTTTGAACCATTATTATTACGATCTTAAAATTCGGATCTTGGGGAAACTTCGTCACGTTTTCCCATCATCGCGAAATTATCTCTCTTACATTAGAATTTCATTGAAAAATCGTCCTTTGTTAGCTACTAACAAATCATTCTATTAATTTCCCCCCGCTGATGATGTTAAAAAAAATATTCCGAAAGTTTTGATAAAAATTTTTTAACTTTTTGAAGAAAAAAAAAATATTTAACTTGCATTTTCCTCCTACTCTAAATATCGTAAATTCATTACTCAATAACATTTTTTTTTTTCTTAAAGTATACGCATAAAATTTTTTATATAAATCATTCATATTCAATTTACAAAATATTATCAAAGCAAGATGAAAAAAAAATTACCGCCAAAGCAATATTTTTCGAAAGTCATAAAAAAAAGAGGGAGAGAAAAATTTGATGGGTTCGAGGTGCAGGGCCTTGACTATTGAAAATCGTCGACCTTGGCCTTGGCTAGTACTCCTAATCGCAGAGTGCGCTACAACGCAACTTAACTAAACTCTCAAAGCAGCCAAAATAACTTTTTCGCTCGGTTATTACGTTATCTCGGTGCGATCTCGCAGCTTGTTCGAAACGCACTCAGACATCTTAAATAAATCATCACGCGTCGATGATGGCGCATAGCTGCGCGAGCAGCGTGCATCCGTCCGTGCGGGTTTGCATTTTAGCAAAACACGCTGCATGGAAGCGGCTCATTAATGTTAATCGCCACTGCGCGCTGTTCGTCGAAAAACCTTTCACTTTTTTTCTTCTCCAGCAATCGTGGCGTTGCAACAGTCATTTGAGTGAATTTCCATGTGTTAATTTATATTTTATTAAAAATAAAAAAAAAAAATCAATACCCAGCTACCATAAGCTGGCGATGCTTTTTTCTTTGTGCTCATTGTCGCTTTCGATGAGTTTTTCGGGGGGAGACCAAGAGGGGGAACGACGCGCGTACGAATGGGGGCTTCGTTCGAGAATTATGTTGTATTTTGTTGTTGCCTGTGCAACGCGAATTCTTTATATCTTTCTCTCTCTAAGGTTTTTTTTTTTTTATTTTAACATTGCGCCCAATTTAATTCATGAAAATGCGCCCAAAATCGCAACGCTTTAGAATGGTTATTGTTCCTTTGTTCGCGGGGGTGGTTCAACATCTCTCTAGTTATGGTTTTTTCTTCTCGGTACTGATCGCTGAAGCATTAGAGCCAGTTTGTTGGTTTCTTTGTTCCATTCAACATTTCGTAATCTGCGTTGAGAAAATGATTTGACGAGACGATCGGAGAAGGAGCAGGGGGTTGCATTAAAATTAAAAGTGCAAGGATTACACATTTTTTCATACCCGTAGGCACTCGAACGAAATGAGAAAAAAAAATTGATTTTTTTTTTTTCGACTCGTCAAACCGGACTGACCCCTTCTCTTTTTGGAACGCGTCCTGCGTACACGCTGCATACGCCCTGTGGGTTACGCGCATTATTCTCCCCTAGTTTTTTATTTCATACTGGGGGCTTCTGCCGATCTCTCTTATTTTGAATATTCACAACTTAAGTCATATCTGAGTAACTTTTGTCATACAAACTTTATAGGGTACATCAAAGCGTAAACTGAAAATTTTTATAATTGGACCGAAAAAGCAAGGAATTTTTCCTAACGTAAATCGACCCCCCGGCTGACCCGGATTCGTATTATATCGAACTGGATGAATTATTAGTTTGGAGCGGATATTCATTATGGGTTTATATGTATTTGTTCCGAGGCAACCCCCATTGTGGTAGACAAAGGAGTCAAACTCGCACCTGGAATCATTTCAAATTACATACAGATTTTGGCGAGGTGACGCTCGGAGCTACATCCGATCCGATGCCCCTTAGTTTCCAGCGTCCAAATTTCTAAGCGTCCTTTTTTTTCAAAGCATCATAAAAATAATTGAGATCTTTTTTGGTAATACACTGTATAGGTCTAATTTAGAACGAGAAACAGCAGAAAACAAGAGGACCGCCTGTGAGCCCTAACAAGAATGCACCGAGAAGGGGATGCAAGAGGAGATGCTTCCGAGAAATCCAGCAGCTAAGGTCTTTTACAATATCCATCAGTGCAGCGACGAACGGAGAATAGACCCGCTGCTGCAACGCGATCTCCGAGGCATTCCAGAGGTTTTTGAAAGACAACAAGTTTCCATTTTTCCCCTGGCGCGTTTATAGGGGACCTCCTGCATCAAACTCAGCTCACTTCCCGTGCTCTTTTTTTTTTCATCTTCTTGTGTAAATATGAACTTTTTGAGCTGGGAGGGAATGAGCTAAAAATTTATAGATGGATAATCTAATGTGCAGTCAGGAGTGTACGATGGTCCTTGAAAAAAGTTGTTTCGTAAAATAAATGTTTTTTCGACGAGATCGTGTTTTTCAGCAAAAGTTTTTTTTACCCTTATCGAAAAAAAAAACCGACTATACGCAAAAACTTTCAAAAGTCTTGAGCCAAAGCCATGTTTGCAGATTTTAAATAATCTCTCGCCTCGCACTTTCGAATAAAATTAATAAATATTATCCTTTCGGTTTCATGTAAGTAAGCGTAAATATCGATTGCAGAAATGCCAAAAAAAAAAGAGCAGGCACCGTAAGGGAGAGAAGAGGATAATTTTCGATTAAAAACTCGACTCCCGGTTATCCGCTTTAGCAGCAGCTGGAGGAGTAAAAAAACGGCAAAAATATATTCAAAGCGACGGAGAAGCATGATTGCTTTCATTATCTCGAGACTGACCAGAAATGACTTTCTGGAAAAAGAGAGACATCCTGTCGGTGCAGCGGCAGCAGACTTCCTTCGACACAGAAAGCCAGAATAAACTCTCGCGTTACGGGTAGCGTACAATATTTATGGTGGCTTGCACCACCACCATCGCCCCGCTCCGTGATTTATTTGCTCCTTGATCCTTTTTTTTTTTTTTTTTCTTTTTTCTTTTCTTACCATCCACGCTTCGGTCTTTGCACCTTCTCTCTTCCGCTGTCCCCGATTTCGGGTGTGTATAATGTAAACATATTGCAAAGATGATTAAGGTGCATGCAACACACATACGTACCGCTACTTTATGTCCGCACTTGATTTTAATTTTCAACTTATTGCCTCCCGCCCACCGTCTCAGACCAACTTTCGTTGTGCCTTTTTTGATTTAAAGTCTGTTAAATTAACTTAACTTGATCAATTGTTATGGTTGCCTTTTTTTTATAGATTTAGACCGTTCTGCCATTTTATTCGAGAGCTCGAGGCGCTGCAGCTATTTCCAATTTGGAAACCTGGTTTTTTCAGCTCTCAGCGTAACGATCGGAACAAAAAGTATGCTGGTTCACGAGTTCTCATGGGGGTTCGGGTCACCCCGCGATCGCTGGGCAATTACCACGACTCGAACGATCATAATAACAAGCAAGAGGAGGAGAAAATGAAAAAAAGGCTCTAATTTCCCCTCGCTGGCTGGCTGGCTTGCCGCAGCGCCGGAATTAGCATGAAAGTGGGTTATTACGTTTTATCGAGGATTCGCCATTAGGTTCAGCTGCACCAGAATCACTTCGAGAGTTCATGCTGGCTTGTATATATTCATGCACAAGTCGAAGCGAGCTCGGCTCCTGCTGCGGTGAAAGCCAGCTGCACGCAAGAGTCGAGCCAAGCGCTCCTGTTCCAACTTCAACGCTCTTTATGTCCCGCGTATCCAGGGACGTACCCTTGAAGCTTATCTCCCGTGGTCTGTGACCTTACGACTTTTAATATCTCTCTCTCTCTCTCATGCCAATTTTTTTCGTTTCTCTCGTCCCCCCCGCCTCTCACCACTCGATTTTCAATGTTTAGCTTTTTTGATGCTGTAAATCGATCTTTTCTGAGCGACACGCGTTCTTTGTCTGCTTGAATTTTTTCATCCACTTCCTTTTACTTATAATTAGAGCTTCAATTTTTCCCATTTTACATTTTAGCTTATGAAATGAACAGAGTCAAAATTCTTTGATTTTATTGAAATACACATAAAATAAGGGCAATTTAAAAGTTTGTAATGAAATATTTAGAAACATAGCCAAGCCAGCTCTGCAAGAGGCTCATTATAACGAAATGAATGCCTTAAAAATCAGATCGATAAAGGCAACGCTGTACTTTAAAAGCGGCCGGAGCAGTTTAGATGCATGTAATGCTACTTTTACGTAGTGCTCACGAGTTGAGCCGAGAGCCGATGCATCGGAGTTCATGGGAAAGCTGCGCCGATTCGCAGTTATATATCTAGTCTCTCCTCTCGCTCCCTTCCTAGCATAGCTATATCTGGATATATTTCAATAACTTAGTCTATTTTGTAGGTTAAAATCTCACGCTGTCAGTTGAAAATGGGCCTTACTTTTTTTCTCTCCTTTTTTTTTCCAGTGCATGCACCGTATAGACACTGTTCATAAAAATTTAATTGCCGTTTGTTCGTGGGTGTGTGATTATCATTGTGTTCCAAATTCAGTCTTGATCAAAGAGCCTTAAATTATAGTTTTTTTAAAAGCATAATTATAATCAATTATCTTCAATGCAAGAATTATATTTCAGTATAAGAAAAAGTAAGAACAAAAAATAAAAACTATTTGCTTTATCGTAATCATTTAGGGACTCCTGTTGATCGTCTCTGTTATACGTTATTGCCTCCTGCCTCGAGTTTTCAACCTTCTAAAACGACGTCTCTTATTCTTTAAGGCTGATTGGCAGAAAATACGAGCCTACAGGTAATTAGGACTGCAATAGCTGAGATCCCTTGGAAAAAAGACGAAGGAAGAAAAAAAACCTTGTTTTGGACTTTATTAGAAACTTTGTCGTTCCATCTTTGGCGTTCACGGTACATACCTTTTTTCTTTGTCTTATGCTCAATCTTCGGCTTCCCCTCCCTGCTTATCTTTGTTTCACCTCTCCTCTTTTTCTTCTTCCTCCTCTTCTTTCATTCATTCATTCATTTCTTAGGACGCTGAGTAAGAGAGAGAGGGCGCAAGGGGGGGGGGGGGGTCTTTTTACCCCTGCCAAACAAAGGAGGCCCTGCTGCTTCCGCGACAAAGAAAAAGGCTGGGAAGTAGCAGGTTATAGCTGCTCGGAAACCTCTGCAGGGAATTTTCGTGAATCCTCCTCGGGTCTGTATACCTGAGCTTCCTTTATGGAGCTCGCAGAGATTTTCACGGTCCTCACAGACGCGTTTAGTTGGCCGTACGGCTTTAGGGGATAGATGTATAATGTAGGCAAACTCCCCGGCTGCTGCTGCTGCTATAATGCACCCGAAAGCGATATTCCAGCTTATCTTCTCCCTGGCATCCTCTCAGCCGGCTTTTTGCGTTTGTTTAGTTGCAGCGCCGCCTGCTCTAAGAAACATTTTCGTTTCGTTAATGTGGGTGTACCTACTCTCTCTCTCTGTACTTACTTTTCGGCTTAAATACTTAGTTTATTCGTGATTAATGCGATCAACTGACTCGATAATCAAAGGATTTACGCTTAAAAATTTTTGGCTGACTTATGGTACGTCCGTATAATGCCATGGAGATTGAAAGAGAAGATAGTCGTGCAGGTTGAGCCTCCTTTTTAGCCTTCCTGGGCCTCTTCTTATCTATGGTTTTTGCAAATTAGCTAATTATCTATGGACTTTTGAGCCTGGACAATGAAGAATACGGGACAGACAGAGCTACTATTGTTCTTTGTCTTTTTATGTGGAGCAAGTGCAATAATATATCTATCTTCTTTGGCTAGTTAACTATTAACGAGCCTTTCTTGTCCTCTTACCTGCTTGCTAAAGCAAACTTTACCTTTCCCTAAAGTTTTTTTTTTCGCTGTTAATGACGCATGCTATTGCCAATGAAAATTCAATTCCTCGGTCTTTGAGTTGAAACAATACTTATTTTTTGATAATAAATCGAGAGATGTTTGGGTTTTTGTAACTCAAAACATTTTATGAGTCTTTGAACAAAAAAAAAAGAAACAAAAAATTAAAAACCGACAGCGTTATCGCATAGTGCCATTGAATATTGATCGACCTCGCGACGCTGCGACAGAGGCTTTAGAGTCATTAACCGTAACTAATTCGATATTTAAAAACACCCCTGCTGACATTTATCTAATAATTCACGTCCATCACTTGACTTTTCGAGTTAATGGGAAATAATATCCCAGACGCTGGCTCAGCTTCCGTGATCAAATTAGAATTTTCGTCGATATTCCGACCGGAAAACGATTTCGTGTGCATCTACCAACCACCCAGACACAAACTGTAGGGAAACAAGCCACACCTACGCGGCTCAGTTATACACTTGGAGTTTTGTTGATCGACGACCGCTATATTTGGTGGATGAAAAAAAAAAACCCAGGAAACGGCGTAGGGGGCCGTCTTTGTTTGAAATTCAACTTGAAAAAAAATACCCAGAAATTTAAGTATCTCACATAAATAAGGAGCCATTAATCGTAAAGCTGTTTTTCCATCTGCTGACGATTTTCTAAAAGAAAAAAAAAAAAAAAAAAGTAAGAAATTACGTCACCACCTTTAGAACGAATAATGGGAAAAAGTCGTGTTATTTTCGCGAACGGCCATATGTGCAAACTTTAAACGTAAAAGGGGTGGACAATCGTCAACTGCCTAACGTGGCCATCTGGTCTCGAACTGCTGATACTTTATTAATGCAAAACTTATGAATTTGTCGGGGTAATCGATCTGGCTTCATTATTTATTAACCAGCAGAACTTTCCACTGTTTTTATTTTCATTCGTAAAACTCATTTTAAATATTTACAAACTCAAACCAAGTAGATCGATATCGTATGATTTTCAAAAGTTTTTTTATTTTACTTTAGTAATTACTATCAACTTATCTATCCCGGTTGAAGATGGGAAAAATTCATTAAAGCACAAACAGAATTTACCTTAACAAAGTTGGGTGAAATGATACTTGCAGTAACATATTTTAAACATTTAACAAACAATTGCGTTCGTCAGCAGTGCTTCCGTATGCGAAGAAAAAAGCCCCCGAAGTTGCAAAACGAGACGCGACACGTGTATCAGTAACCAGGGTTCACATACTCAGCATCCGGGTGAGCTGTTTTTTCTCTTATTGTAATCTCGACCTCCCCGACGACGACGGGAGCGAGGAAGACGCAGCAGGTTGGAGCGGCTTCCAGCTGCAGATGTTTCAATATTATTTCGAGGGCATCGGCTATTTGGCCCCAAAAATAAGGCTTCGGCGGGGTTGCCAAGTCTCTTGCATCACACACGATCTCCCTTTTTTACGGCGTCACGAAGTTCTTTGTGCACTTCGGCGGATGTGCGGTGCGGGCTTTCTTTGTGTGTCACCAAGGGAAAGCCCCACGCGTTGAATTTGGGAAAAACACTCGGGTTTATAATTGGGCGGAGCGGACGCCGAGTATACGCGACGAGAAAGGGTTTAAGCACCTCGCTTATGGGTTTCCGCGTTGAGGCTTCCTGCTTATTACCATACGCGCTCGGTCTACCCCTGCACTTGCTCTCTTGCTCGGCATTTTCCTGCAAGTTTCTTGCACCGTTCTATTTTTTAACGTCTCGTACGAATTAGGAACAGTAATAATATTAACAAAACAGTCGTATAAAGTAAGGCTACGAAGGCTTAAAGATGCAACGCGGCTTGCTTTATGATCGAGGAAAAATAGGAGTGCTCGAAAGAGATAAAATTTAAGTCCGTTCGATACATCAATATATCGCGAGTCTCATCAAAAGCACGGTAGGGTTATAAAAGCTCGCACGATTAAAACCCTCCTCTTTCAAAAAATATCGAACTATGACGCGACTTATACTATCATTTTTTTTCCTCGTCGAGCGTAGAAAGCTTCAGATTTTTATAGCGCTGCTTTGGTGGCTTCGTATTTTATCTTATCTGTGCTCGGCTGAGGCGAATTAAAACCTCTTTGAAAGTCGTATACACGTGCGGGTGATAAAAGTGAGATAGAAAACTTTGCCGGGGGGAGCTGTCTTCTTTTTACATTTTCATTATTATTGCGTGCAGAAACTCGAGAAGTAAGTTGAGGTATCGGGCCTGACGGTGAAATTGATTATTTTCTCGGTACTTTCTCCGGCCCTCCCCTCCTTTGACGCTGCAATGTCTAAGACCGATGCTTTGTACAGACGAGACTTGCTAAATTATCGGACTGATATTGCTGGTTATTGTCGCAAAAACTAGTTTCTCGTCTTAAAATTTCACGTGTCAAATGAAATTTTCAGCCGTAATACCCCTACTACTTCAAAATTGTCGAAAATTTTTCGTCTGTTTTATTGCTATATGCAATTAAACCGGAGGAAAATTTTGACAATTTAGTATTCAGCTGGATTATTTTCCCCAGCTAAATTTCTAATGATGTAATGTAGGTTATAACCTACATTTCATTAGTAAACAAAGCAATTCGAATTGCGATGCTTCGAATTGGAAATAACCGAAAATTATCGAAATCATTTTTACCTCCACTCCTCCACCAAATGTCAAATACGGCGTTTCTATTGATTGAAATTCAGCTCGGGGAAATAATTATCATAAAAAATTCAATCGATTTTTTTTTTTAATATAGTGAAGAAAAAAACCTATTCAGAGAAATCTAATGAATATAATGAAGTTTAAATTGAATCAAATTGAATTTGTATACACAATTTGCCCGCCAAGATTTGTTTAAAAGCTGAGGATTAATTAAGAACTGGTTTTACCAGTTGACAAGTTTGATGGATTTCAAATTTGATTATTTATAAAAACATAGACACAGTTTTAGGAAAAAAACACAAGTATGTCATTATAAATAAGAATCAATAATAGTCGATAATTTAAATAGGGTGAAAGAGTACCGATTTAAAAAAAAAGTCTTAGTCCATGTCTTAAATATTCACTAAAAGATACAAATATTCGGAACAGTAAAACGTATTACAAAGGAAAAAAAAAAAAGAAGAAAATATTTGCAACCGTACAGTTCTTCCCGTAGGCGTGCTCGTGAAAAATATTACAAAATTATGTACGCCGAGCTATTGAAATAAATCGTTTTCTTCGGGAAAGCTTTCTCCAAGCGTAACGCAGGGCGGCAATATATTTTCCAATTCTTGTTGTAAAAAAAAAAAAATATTGGCGCGCCTTCGCGCTCTGTTTTGGTATCGCAGAAAGGGAAATAAAAAAATAAAAAAGACAAAGAGGGAAGTAGAAAATAGAACCGAGATGTATGCTGCCGCTGCAATCTCTTTATCTCTAGAAAACCGAAACCTTTGAACTTGTGCAAGGCAAAAGATGGAAGATTCAAGATACATCCCGTAACTGCTGAGCTTCGTTCAGACTCGTTATAACAGATTAGCAAGAACGAAATTGAGATTTAGCGAGTTTAGATTGTGCATATTTTTTGCTTGACTTAAGTTTGTATTTCAAGTTTACAAGTATTTTTAAAATTTTTATCAAAATCATACTGTCTTCGTCACTTGTGCAAATTGTATACGCAGATAATTTTTTCTGAAAAAACAATGATAATAAATTTTCATAACTCTATTAATCAGTTGAAATTTACGACTCGTAAACAACCGTATTATAAGCAAAACCCAAAAAAACCTTTTATTTTTAAATTGAAGCTGTTTTATTAAATATTTAGATTCTCAATGTTAAACAATATTTAAGGGGCGCATTTTGGTAGTAGGAAACTGCGCAGTTTACGTAAAGCCCAAAATTTAATTTAAGTTGGGAAACGCTTGATTCAGTTATTTTCTTCGTTGAACTTTCCGCTTATACTTTACGTCAAAAAATTATTTTCTCAAACTAAGACCAAAGAATAATTAACTAGATGTACATCTAAGAAACAAAGAGATTTTTTACTCGTATGGACTCGAACAAAGTGATGGGTTTAGGCATATAATAAGCATAGATTGAAGCAGCCATAAAACTGGAAAGATTCATTGCATGGGAAAAAAGATAAACACGCGACTTAAGATAGAGAAGAGAAAGGAACTTTGTTGCAAACCTACTAGATCTGCTTTATTATGAAGTGTCAAGTTTTACCGAAGAAACTCGATGCATTGTACCGTATTGGCTTGTGAAGTAAACCGAGAAGTAAACTACACATACCGGTGAATTATTTATCTTCAAGATGAGTTTTAGTTTTACGTAAATTTGCATAAAAAAAACTCTTATCTTTCGGTGCAGAGTTGGTTGACTCTGTTCGTAATATTTTTTAACTTCGAGCAACGCGAATGTATCCATGATATATGTTGAAAATTAGATTGAATCATTGAAATCGAAGGCGTGACTTTGGTGTAATAAAAAGAAGTAATAAGCGCATCTCTCTTATAATGATAAATATATTTTTCACGTTCTATTTCGAGTGCGCGAGCGTTGGGTGAGTCATACGCTATGGAAATCTGCATGCATGCATGCACGCGGCACATACACACAATGCGTCCATTATCCGGTCACAGCTGCATGCAGCACCTCTTTCTTTCTTTCCTAGTAGCAAAGCGAGTTGCTTTTACGTTCCCTTGGCTATTTATAGGAAAGGGGGAGGAGGCTACACAACCGTGCGCGCCGTCAATACAGTCAATTCCACTCTTTATATCCTTTGGGCAACCATACCCAGCCAGAAGATAGAAACAGATAAGACTAGGTAAAACGAACCGATTGAGTCCCAGCCAGGTAGAAGACCGCTGATGATAATGGTCTTCTTTCGTCCCACGAAAGCTGAGCTTTTTTTTTATGAAAATTTACATTTGAGACCACGTGAGGTATTGCTTACTTTACTTAAAATTCTTGCTCAAAACCTAATGCGCCTAAAAAGTTCTGCAACCACGCATTTTTTTAGTTCCATGATGGACTTTTAGGGAAAAATATTTTCAGGCCTTGCTTTGAAACAATGGACCATAAAAAATTGATATTTCCAAAAGCACTTTTTGGAGTTTTTTCGATTTTAAAAATCTCAATTTTTCATAGTCAATTTTTTCAAAGCAAGGCCTAAAACTCTATCAAAAAACAAAAAAAATTGGGGCTGCAGAACTCTCCAAGTGCAATGGGCTTTGAGCAGGAATTTTTAAAAAATAGGCTTAAAAAAAGTTTTTCTCGGAAAATGGGATGAAACTGACCTTATAGGGTAAAACTCGGGGTAAAAGAATGTATAAGGCCCATCGACAAGACATACATTAGTGATTTGGTAGATCATATGCCATAAGAAAACGATCCCCAAAGTTTCGTCAAGATCGGCGTTCCATGGCATAACACCTTCTTGTTAGTTTACGGCTTAAATTAATCTAGTAAAGACGAAAGATATTTTTACAGAATTAAAACCAATTGACCCCATCTATCGTAATTTTAAACAAGTTAAAAACGAGAATAATTGTAACTTATTTGAACCTACTCGGAAGTTATAACTCAAGTTTATTCCGTATCTAGTAACGATTCTGTTTGTTCATGATAAGGGGTTAAACTTATAATGTATTTTAACAACCACTTATTATTTGTTTCGTGCATCATCACTGACTCATAAATAAGATTAATTTTTTGAGTCTTTCTGTAAAAAGCTGCGATGTTATTTAAACAACAGTTTTTCTTAAATTTATTTCATTATCAGCTTTGCTAACTTTATACTCAAGTTTAATAATTTATAATTAAACTTGAGATATTAAATTTATTATCAGCACAGGATTATAAAAATTTTTACGCTTTGCTTATTCGTTTTTTTTGTTGTTGTTTAATTGTTTTATTATCATCACTGTGGTTATTATTATTTCTATTATAATTATTACTTTTATCATTATTAATATTATTATTTTTTTTTTTTTTTTGAGAACACTACTTACTACTGATTATTTTTGGTTGTATACAATCGTTCTTATCGTTTGAAATATTCTTTTCAACTTGTGTTTTGTACAATTATTTGCAAAGTGAATCTTTTTTTTATTTTTATATTATTTTTGTTGATTTTTCGTTGAGTTAATATTATAACTTATGTAATTTTTTTAAATTTATTTCTCTCGATGAGGCTGACAAAACAAGTCAGCAGAACGTTGAGATTTTTTAGAATTTAATAAAGAAAAAAACTGTCTTCAAGTGATCGATTAAATTCCTTGTATTATTATTATTATGAAAAAATAAGACAAAACAAGTTCACATCAAAATAACAGTTGATTGAATAAATAAAAGAACCACTATTCAATCGAATGAATTTCCCTCGATTAAAACTTCTTGGTACAAGCCTTTATTTTAAATTCATCCAAAGGAACCACGATAAAGTTTTATCAATAAGCGAGACGAAGATGAGAAGCGTGGGCTAATAAGCGCGCATGCGGGTTCATTACTCTTTTTTTTTTTTTCATCTCTTATTGACTCATCGTTTACCTTGTAAAATTAATTCTTGTACAAACGTTCAATCAAGTTACTGAGAAACTCGGTCTTGAGATTAAAGTTCAACATAATTACAGCATTGAAAGATAAAAAAAAAAAAAAAAAAAAGAAATTATGTGCCCAAAAATATCTTTTTTTTTTTTTATTAAAACGCTTCCGCGGTTTCTACTATAAAGGAAGACTGGCTTCTCTTACTCGGTCTTTTAGCACGTTTTTTCAAAGAGCTAAAAAGTAAAACAAAGACACGTGAACTTGAAAAATCCACGGCAGACGACAAATTAAATCTCGGTTGGTATAGTGCGCAATGGAAGAAAAACTTGGTCGTCGTAAATGCGGAAACGAAAAATCTCGTGCTTCGCTAACCCCGCGAGCGACCTCGTCCTCACCACATCACGCGCCATTCTGCCTTGTCGAATGCGAGATAAGATGAACGATGTTTCCTTCTTCCATATATTCACGTCCGCCGTGACCGATGTGATATTCATGAATTATTTTACAATCTCTCTTCTATATTCATATACATATCAAATTATACACCATTAACCATTTTACGTTATCACAAATTGAAAAATATCAAAGTTGTTACAAAATCGTTGCTTTAACTTGATGAAAAAACTCAGTTTTGGATTGTAAATAACCAATCACGAACTGTATTTATTCATTTCCCGGTACCAGCATCAAAGTGTGTATTTAAATTAATTTTTTCAGTAATTTACATTAGTAAAGCTATTTAAATTTTAATGGAAGTAAAAACAATTTTAAGGTACAAACAAAGCAGGGTTTATTTATTTCAGTGAGTTTCCGGAACTCATTCAAAGTCCAAAGAAGGTTGAACGTGATCAAACTGTAAAAACTCAAATCTAAAATATTGATGATAGGCATTATTATTAATCCAAATTTCAGGTACCCTGTACAAAGAAATTTTTTTAGTTATCAAAATTTAATGCACTCTTTTCCAATTCGAAATTATGGATTGCTTCCTGAGACATGAAAAAAGTTTTACTCTTTTGAAAAAAACCGAATTGAGTAATTAATTTTAATTTTTTTCGGAAACTTCGAGTGAAAATAGTCAATTCAATTAAGTTAGATTAATATTTATTACTTAATTAATTAAATCAAAAAATCAAAATAAATTTTTTAATTGAACTTATTCAGTGCATTTGCAGCTGCCTATATTAATATGTAAATTACATAATGTAATGAATTAAATCATTCTTATTGCTTATCTAAATCAGTACTTAGTAGATATTTAGATTTAAAAGTTTCGTCCGTGATAAGGTTAATTAGTTGTAAGATCAAGGAAAAAAATTTCATTATAAAATAACATTTTCTTGTGGCTTGCATACGAAGCAAATATTGTTGTCAATAGCGCACAATCGAAAAAAAAATTAATTTGAAACTTTTAATATTATTTTTTTAAAACAGCAGAAAATTGTAAAAAAAAAAAAAACTTGCACGTGATTAATGAAAGTCTTTGATCTTTTCTTATCACGAAGGTTACGAGCCTCGGCCCCGTCGTCTCGGCCACAAACAGAGAAAGAGAGCAACACAATCTAATTTTAATTAACCTCTCGTAAATATTAATTCATCGAAATTCGCTAAGGTGCACGCTCAAAAAGACTGATTAAAGTGAAATATACGACTTTGCGCAGGCCTCTGTATTATGTATACATATTTGAGCCGTTCTCTGCAATAACGACCTAAGGTGCCTTAGGTCGTTTTTCCGGAGATCTCAAAAATGGGTAGACAAACTATTCAAAAGTACTCCCACCAAATATCATTAAAAAATATTGAAAATTGAAGCTTTTGTGAATTTTTAAGTAGAGGCAAAACGTGCGCCACTAGAGCCCTGAGTGGAGACGCGCCGTGGCCGCGCCAACTCGCTGCAACCGCACATAAGTTCCCGTGCTATAGCTGATTGCTTTGAGCGCATTGTATTGTAAATTGTTTTTAGTGAAAAACGTAATAATAAATTGAAAACAATCATTTTTATATCAATTTTTCAATAATATTTATATAATTGAGTAGTTCACCCGAAAAACGACCTTAGTGAAAAATTGTTGATAACAATTTTTTTCTAATAAATTATTATTATTTTATTAATTTCATCATGAATATTCATTACGAGATAGGGTAACTTCTTTTTCAAAAAATTAGTTTTTTAATTCTCAACGAGTGCTTTAAAATAGTACACTTCAAAAACTTTAAACCTTGTTTTCTCGAAACGATGTTTTGTCACTTAGGTCGTTATTGCAGAGAACGGCTCAATTTTTCCTCACCGCGTCTTATATTTTTTCTTTCAACATCTTCTTATTCAAGCTTATTTGACTTCTGAAAAGGTCAAAACCTTCTTTAAATTGAAAGAAAAAAAGAGTTCCGAGCCGAGGCGTCAGGTCAGAGCGAGCAAAAGAAAAAGGTCAAAGAGATAAAATTGCTAATCCGCAAATCTGGGCCAGCATTTATGCGCATGTTTTTGAATACGTTTTATTTATTTATTTATTTTTTTTTTCAAAGTCTCTCTCTCGCGCTCGAGAGAAAATCGATCGGCTCGCGGTGTGCGTCCGAGAAAAGTTGGCCTTACGGCTTAACCCACACGCCTTGTACTCTCGTGCAAAGTCCTCGTGTTTCGCTCCGAGTTCGACGCGAAGGCAAGCTCACAAATGTTATGTACCCACCACAAATAAAGAGAAAGAAAAGTTTTTTTTTCGTTTTTTTTTATCGAAAATTTGCTCCGAGACTTTGTGCCTTTTTCATTTGGTGTTGCAACCTCGAGTTTGCTAAATTTTTCTCGAATATTTGTCAATCGACGAGTTTGCAACTTTTATTTTTCATCGCGATAAGTTACTTTTGAAACTTTTAATGACTTAAAATTTTTTTTTTTTTTTTTTAATTATTATTTATTTTTTATTTTTTTCAATACTTGATAAAAATATTCTGGAAAAAAACTAAAAAGATAACGGAATACCTTTACTATTAACGAATTAATGAAAGTTGACTAAATTATTCCATGATAAATTTTTTCTTTGTCTTCTAAATAAAATTGTGTGATTCACTAATCAGTTATTTTATTACTCATTTTTTTCGAAAAATTTTATATTATCCGAAACTTTAGCAAGATGTTTTAGTGGGTTGCACCTGCTTGTTATAATAACAGTCGCAAGAAATGATTCATAACAACCAACCAAGATAAACTGCAACAAGTGTTTTTTCTTTTTATATAATTCTTACGAAAAATATATCTTATCTAAAAGCGCTATTCATACCTTCACGTTTACTTCTTCATTTTCCAAATAAATATCTCAAATAATTATCGTGCACGTATTTTTTTCGTATTGCCCACTAATCAGTGAGAAAGAAAGATACCATGTGACGTCTTTATTTTATAAAAACTTTGATGTTGCTAAAGGACTCATGCAAGTTACTAAAAAAATTTAAAATTTTAATTAAGTAAATATCTTAAACTTGGATAATTAATAATTTTATATTCATCTTTGGGAAGAATTACTACTCCTTTTGAAAGTATTGTGAAGAAAAAAAATCTATAGTTTATAGTTAAACTGCCCAGCAGGAATTTGATTGTACTTAGTGATAGAATAGAAAAAGAGTATTGTACGGATCATCATCGTAACAAAACACGAAAGAAAGTGGGGTTGAAAAATAAATTTTACTTAAAAAATATTATTTTTAGACAATCATGTTATTGCCGAAAAAGTTGATAGTGATTAAATTTATTTGAGCTCGCACACACATAAAATAATAATAGTAATTAAATTTTACGGTTTTCCGCGTTCGTCTTACGTAAACACCACCGAATAAGACCAGTAATTTGTATGATAAAACAATTCTCCACGTGTCCCGAAAAAGAAGTAAGTTGCACACCCCACGCGTGTCGTAAATTAATCTACGCAGAAGAAACCGTGGCGTAGTTACAATATACCCCACCACCCTTACTTCTTACTGCGTGAAAAAAAAAAAAAAAAAAAAAACCGAAATCGGTCGATTTCTGGCGCACGTGTCGTCGCTCCGAAAAGAGCTACGACGCAATTTTTTCTCTTTAGTCTTTTATATTTCTTTGGCCCGCGCAATTGAGACGAACCATGATCCGTGGCGCCGCAACGACGTTTTCGTACAAAATAGATGATTGAGAGTTTTAAAAACAGCCAGCCAACAGGCCTCGGATCGATTATGCATATCTTGTTTACGCGAAACTCCCGATTCGGCATTATGTACAATACAAACGTCTATAATCGATGGCTTTTGTACGTGAGATTCACACAACCGCGTCGTTTATCTACAGGTCTATGTAATCGGTTTTTCTATACACTTTTTTTATGTATACTAGCTTAATCGTTTTAAAATGGTGACAATGATATTTAGAATCCAAGCACAAGCAGCTTGATTCTTAAAAACATCGACTTTCATAATTGAATATTTGTGTACGTCAAATATCCAAAGTAATTCAAATTAATATGAATTGTAAAGAATCTAAGTTTTACAATTTAGAAGGAATAGTTTCATTTATGATTGAAGAGTCACTTTGCTGATTCAATTTTATTGTTTAAAGATAATATGAAATTGGCAATAGCTTTGGGAAAATAGAAACGTTCCACGTTTTATTTGAGGCTGGTTCTATATTTTAACAATTTTATTTATACTAAACTATTTTTGTTAATACACTTCAACTTATCATCATAATTATATCTTACCAAAATTTATTGCCGTAGAAACGTTCGGTGGAATACTGAAAACTCTTTTTGTTAATTGCTCTAAAACCTTTCAAACATGTCTAAACAAAAAAGATAGGTTAAATTCGAAATTCCGGTGCATCGTTCATATTAACGTTTGGCTGTTTTAGTTGAAAGGTAAATGTCCGGGATTATTGAACAGTTTTCAAGGAGGATCTTTTGTTTACACTCGATTAATACTGCATGAAAATTCAAAAAATTTATAATTGTTTTATAGGAGAGCTAAAAAAATAAGTTGGGAGTATAGTGTTCAATCATTTTTAATTATTCATTAAAAAAACTGCTTAATTTACTAAAAACTAATGCAAAAGTCATGTCCACGGTTTTGGCACACTCCCAAGAAATAATTTTTAGAAATTTCATCTCGAACCGTCCCCTAAATTTCGTGTTTTTCGCACATTTTTCGCATTAAACTCACTAACCTTGATTGAAAATTACTGTCCAATAATCTCGGACATTTACCTTTGATCTGAATTTTTATCTTATATTAAAAATTAAGTACATTCAGTGATGAGTACTTATTAAATTTCGAGGTACAAAGTGTTGATATACTTCGAAATCTAGTACGTAACTTTTCTTCTACAAAAGTAACTACTTTTTAAAAATAATTAAGCTTAAATTTTATTACAATAAAAACATTCCGTTTGGTTTGAAATGCGCTTAAATTACCATTTACGCAGTAAGTATTTCAAAATTTATTGATCAATGGCCCACAAATAGATTTGAAATCAATAAGACCAATCAGCGCCAAATGACTTTTTAAAGTAAACAAACAAAGCTTCAATTCATTTTTAGGTGGTTACGCATGGTGCTCGCGCGCTCTTTGAGTAAAGAAAAATGTTCTCAATTCGCAAATAACTACGTTACTTATTCCTCGGATCAAGCAAATAATACTTTTCATGTCCTTGCGGGTTTTTTTATAATAAAAACTCACACATATCCTAGAACCACCCCCTCTTTTTTTTTTTTTTTTTTAATTTGTTCTTGAGGAAATAAAAATAAAAATTTCTTCGAAGGTCGTCTCCCCCGACACGGCTCACGTCATCCTATTCATCGATTTCCCCGGTGGCCGATGGCTTTTTCACGCCCGAGTGTGCGTTGCTTCCATCCGTTCGATTTTCTTTTTTTTCTTTTTTTTTTTTTTTTACCCAACCTCCGAAGACAAGTAGCCGCATATCAGGGAAAAACTCTTCCTTTTTTTTTGCGACTGATTTATCGCTCGATCGATTGCATAGATAATAGAATGAAAGAAGGGTGCGGGGTGTAACTAACGTATGCGGGATTTCCGCTTTAAAAGTAGCTTATTTTAAAGCGCGAAAATGCGAGATTGTTTTTAAAAGATTATTTGTCCTTTGCATACGTACGCGCACCTGATAATTAATATTCACGTCCTGGAATTGTATTTCATGGCTCTAATCGAACTATTTTTTTGTCTTTCAAATACTTCTTCAGTTGTACAAACACTTGGTCATTAAGTTTTAAGCCAATCTTAAATAACACAAACATTTAATTTTTGATAAAACCCTCGTCGAATAATAATCTACGTCTGTGGAAAATTACCAAATTATTGTTATTATTTTTTTTTTTTCATCAAAAGATAAATTTATCTGCGCGTTCGAAGTAAACGACTGTTCGAAAAAGTCGTTTCTATTTTTAAACGCGTTAATTAAATATTTCTATGTACGGTAAAAAGTATTGAATTTAAAAAAGAAGAAATAAATTCATTAAAGAAGTTCCAGATGATTTTTTTATATAAGTTTTATGAAAATTTCCGTTTATTTTTGTCTGCAAAAAAAAAAAAAAAAAAAAAAAAAACAAACAAACAAACAAACAAACAAAAAATAAAAAGTTTGGAGGCAAACATGATATTTTATCCTTAAAAATAAAGTGACTCAAAAGTTATTTGTTGAAAGGTAAAAAACCGCAACAATTAGAAACACCTTCAATGGATTTTTATTCTCTAGCGTTGACCTCAATTGAAAATAAAGACTTTATGTCTAAAAATGTCTTTTAATTGTTTCAGGTTTTTTGCAGAGTCAGTGAGTCTATAAACATCATCTTAGGCGAAAAAGAAAATCCGTGAAATAAGGTTAGTCCTCGCTCAGATCCCCTTGTTTCTTTCTTTATATCCAAGAGCAATTAAAGCACTAGCTGTTTATTTCAATGACAAACACTTATGTAACTTTTATTTACAATTCCAACTTAAGAAGTTCAAAAGTATCTCACCGCAAATTACAAACCTGGCTAAAACAAATTATTTTCTTGTCTATAACAAAATGACCTCAAATATTTAAGGTAGGACCGCACCTACGGCTCTAGTCAAGATGCATTTTCGATTAAACATTTGACTAGCTTCACGCGTATATAGATATAGAAATGCATTAGCAGCAGAAGCTTTTTTAACCTAAAACACATATTTTTGTTTTTTATTAATACTTAGAGGAATCGAATGTATGATTTAATTAATTCTATGTGATTCTTGTGCATTCTAGTTAAACTGACCAATTTTCTGAAAACCTGATCACATGTTATTATGTAAAAATTGTATAAAAAATGTGCCCTCACATAAGACTACGGGTTAAATCGACGCGATGTTAATATTCAATTACTCAAAAACGAAAAACCCCCAGGTTCTGAAAATTTAGTGGCATCATTTTTTAATATTTATCTTCGACTTCCTAAAGTTTTAGATTTTTAACACACCCCCTCTAGTTTGTGCGGTCCTACCCTAACGTACGAGTATTTTGTAAGAAAAAGTACATCTAAAGATAATTGCTTTTTATTAATTATTTATTAATAAATCATCAATGGACATAAATGTATTATCGGTTAAAGTACAATAATCATTTTTCTGTATGGTAAGAATCTGCCCTGAATATAAACTTGTGGTGGGCCAAATTATTAATAATTAGCTGAAGTTCCAAATCATACGAGCTAGGTAACGCATAGGCTATGAATTTCTGAGGTCGAAAAAAATCTCGTAAGACAACTTTTCAAAAAACTTTGATATTTAACTGAAAAAGATGCATAGTATTTATGCTCACCTGGCATACTCGGATGCGATAGGATAAAGAAACTTAATATCTACGTAGGTTTGTGCTGAAATAAAAGTCTAATGACAGTGGTCAAAAATCGGCATTAACTGGCCCTTTTCTCTTTTTTTCAGACATATTTAATAACTGTAATAACTTAATTTTTCAATATATTTTTTCTATAACAAAGTAGTTGTAATAATAAAATTTAGAAATTTTCTGCGTTTTCTGTTTTTGAAAATCACTCTTACAAAAAAAATTTGATTTAACGATTTGAAATCAGATTGGGAGATAAATATGTAGTAAATATTCTTTAACGCGTATAGTAGTTATTTTGAGGAAATACTAGTTGAGACAAACAAACAAAAAATTTACCATTTCAAAACACGAATATATAAGTATATAATGTATTCTACTGATTAAGAATAACCAGAAATTTCCAAAGTAAGGTTTAGTGAGGCAGAGAATCAATGCGATGTACGTAAATTTTTCAATTAAAATTTGTAATGGTCCTACGTATTTTTATATCAAATACTTAAACACGAATTTTTTTCTTGTTTTTTCTCTGTAATATTGTGGGGAGTTTATTTTTTTATCTTTTTAGAGCTGAAATTTTACGAAAACAAAATTGCGTTTTATTTATTTCGAAAAACAATTTAAAGTTTTTATATAAATGGAAATGAAAGTTTGTTGCTTTATTGAAGATCTACTAGTCTTTTTATCAAAAGAGACCAAAAATCAACTAAATAAATTAGTTTTACGCGGGACCTTATATTTAAATGATATAAATAACCGTGCGTGAGGTGTCTATGAGTGTCACGTATCCTTGAGAGTGTATCGGGCTGTCGTGTCGTTGACCGTTTCGCGGTTGTTCCTGATGCACGATCACGGTACTCGTACACTTATCTCAAAAAAGGTCGCAAACGAGCGCTGGCCTTATTTTCTTCCGCCATGCGTGATTTCTTTTTATTTTTCGTGCTCAACAGATTTATTCCCTCGATTAGACTTCCTACTTTTTAGTTTTTTTACATTGTCTTTTTAGGCCAAGTGGAGTTTCAGCTCATCAAACTTGTTTTTGTTCTTTGTTCGGAGCGGAGAATGATTTTTTTTTCTTCTCTTCCTTTTACCTCGTCTGTAATAACAGAAAGATCTCGTCTCATTTATTTATGCAAATTTCATAGTTTTTCATCTTCAAATACGTGTTTCTTACCAAACATTTTTAACCAGCTGATTCGAAAAAACTATGATAAAAATATTTCAGTTGAGATAAATTCCGGACGCAACTGCGCCTTATTTTTTCTAAATTTACAACTCCCGCCAATTATTAAAAAAGCGTGTGAAGTTTTGAAAAATTTTCAAAAATAGTAGTCAACATAAGGCCAGCAGCTTGGTAAACTTGTTAAACTCTCGAGTCTACGAGTTAAAGGAACACAGCGCTAGCGGGGCTCGTTAAGGACTTGGCGAGTTTTGCGGTGTCGGTCGTATATCTATTCAGTCGATATACGGTGTATGTAGTTATTTTTTTTTTTTTTTCTCCAACGATGGAAAAATCTTGGAGCTCGACCGAATAAACCGCAATGCTACTGTAGTTGCCGTTCACTTTTTTTTCCAAAGACACGCGAATCTATGATTTTCTCAAAAATAAATCAACGCGGTTTAATTATAAATTAACGTATACTTTCATGTTGATCGGAAAAAAATTTAACAGGAGGTACACGAGAATCCACTTATTTTTTTAACACTTAACATTTTTTTATTGTTTCGATCATATTAGTTACAGGTTTCTACAGCGTACAATTGTTCAAATTATCTTTCACGGTCTTTGTCTTCGTTTTCAATGACAGCCAAAAGTCATGAATAAGTCATCACCCGAATTCTTTTCATTAAAATAATCACGCAGAAACCTGAGAAAAAGATTCAACAGTATGCAAGACCGTATTTTATTGTAAAAGCACTTACGAATCTTTCTTTTTAAACTAAAATCATGGAAAAATGTTCCCTGATTCAAGCTTTTTTTCTTTTCTTGCGTCATAAGCGCTATCATCATGACGCTCGCGCGATGCGAAACCCGAGAGAGCAGCAGATGTCCCCGCTACCCTGCGAGAAATTTCTGCCAGAATATTGCCAGACAGTGGGCAGATTTAACGAAATTGGGCAGAAATTTAGTAGGGTTAATCGCCAGATTCTTGACAGAAGGCCAATGCTTTACGCATAGGGATTCTGGCGAGTTGTAACGTAAACCTTTTTATTTTAAATTGTAACATTTATTACTAACAAAAATATGTTCAGTTTCATAACTTGACTCTGAAATTTTTCTTTTTTTTTTCCTTATGTTGAAAATTTTTCTCATCCATTTTGATGTAATTTTAAAATATTATTCACACAATACCAGCCCTGCTGTATAGCCACACGTGTGGCACACGTACAATGGACTTGAACAAATTTTTTTTCTTTTGCTAAATATTTTAACACCTATGGAGTCAGGGCGGAGACCTAGTGCATAGGAAAGCGATTACAACCTGGACATGATTTCCCCAGGAAGTTTTGACTCCGGAGGGGCCAGGGCGGATACCTGGTGCACCTGGTGATACTGACGCCTTGGAGATGATTTCCCCAGGAAGTTTGGACTCCGGAGGGGTCAGGCTGAACACCTGGTGAACCTGGTGATATTTACGCCTTGGAGATGATTTCCTCAGGAAGTTTGGACTCCGGAGGGGCCAGGGTGAATACCTGGTGCACCTGGTTATACTGAGGCCTTGGAGATGATTTCCCCAGGAAGTTTGCACTCCGGAGGGGTCAGGCTGAACACCTGGTGAACCTGGTGATACTTACGCCTTGGAGATGATTTCCTCAGGAAGTTTGAACTCCGGAGGGGCCAGGGTGAATACCTGGTGCACCTGGTTATACTGAGGCCTTGGAGATGATTTCCCCAGGAAGTTTGCACTCCGGAGGGGTCAGGCTGAACACCTGGTGCACCTGGTGATACTTACGCCTTGGAGATGATTTCCTCAGGAAGTTTTGACTCCGGAGGGGCCAGGGCGTACACCCGGTGCACCTGGTATTAATTACGCCTTGGAGATGATTTCCCCAGGAAGTTTTGACTCCAGAGGAGCCAGGGCGGATACCTGGTGCACCTGGTAATACTTACGCCTTGGAGATAATTTCCCCAGGAAGTTTGGACTCCGGAGAGGTCAGGCTCAACACCTGGTGCACCTGGTGATACTTACGCCTTGGAGATGATTTCCTCAGGAAGTTTGGACTCCGGAGGGGTTAGGGCGTACACCCGGTGCACCTGGTATTAATTACGCCTTGGAGATGATTTCCCCAGGAAGTAAGGACTCCGGCGGGGTCAGGGCGGACACCTGGTGCACCTGGTGATACTTACGCCTTGGAGATGATTTTCTCAGAAAGTTTTGATCCCAGTGGGTTCACATCATCAAGTTTACTATTAGGATAGCATCTTCAGAGTGTGGTTATTACCGGGTACACCAAGTATTTTCCCTGGCCCATCCAGGGTCGAAATTTCTTGATAAAATCATCTCCAAGGCGTAAGTATCACCAGGGGCACCAGGTGTCCGCTCTGGCCCCTCCGGAGTCCAAACTTCCTGAGGAAATCATCTCCAAGGCGTAAGTATCACCAGGTGCACCAGGTATCCGCCCTGGCTCCTCCGGAGTCCAAACTTCCTGAGGAAATCATCTCCAAGGCCTAAGTATCACCAGGTGCACCAGGTGTTCAGCCTGACCCCTCCGGAGTGCAAACTTCCTGGGGAAATCATCTCCAAGGCCTCAGTATAACAAGGTGCACCAGGTATTCGCCCTGGCCCCTCCGGAGTCCAAACTTCCTGAGGAAATCATCTCCAAGGCCTCAGTATAACCAGGTGCACCAGGTATCCGCCCTGGCCCCTCCGAGGTCCAAACTTCCTGAGGAAATCATCTCCAAGGCGTAAGTATCACCAGGTGCACCAGGTATCCACCCTGGCCTCTCCGGAGTCAAAACTTCCTGGGGAAATCATCTCCAGGTTGTAATCGCTATCCTATGCGCTAGGTCACTGCCCTGACTCAATAGGTGTTAAAATATTTAGCAAAAGAAAAAAAATTTGTTCAAGTCCATTGTACGTGTGGCTATACAGCAGGGAGAGGTTAGGATTTTCAAACAGCAAGCATAATTCATCGATTAAAATTGTATTTCTATAAAATTATTTGATTATTTTTTATCAATTTTGTAACACCGGAGCTGCATGCTGCTGCTCCGATTTGTAAACTAACCTCTCATCAACGCATCTAGGTACATATACATATATGTATATATATAGACATATACATAAAATAATAAGCTTGACAGAATTTTCTGCCCACTATCTGGCGGGCACCCCAGACGTTCTGTTGAAACTTCTAGCAGGGTAAGTAAGAATTATTAATAATAAAACTTGATTGAACCAAACGGGAGCAGTTCTCTGGCATTGAACCGATATTTTATGCACTTTTTTTCGTTTCTCTTTTTACCGTTCACTGCTATTTACACTTTGACTTTGACTTTATGTGCACGAACTTGAAGTTCAAAAAAGACTTTCTTGATTGTCTTTGACTGTAGCGTACTTGAATTAAACACAAATAGATTCATTTACAACTTAGTTCTAAAAACTTAAAAATAACAGTTTATTACTTTAGTCAAATACTGTTTTTACGAATTACCCAGAATTTTTATGAATACAACAGAAAGACAGTACAGTAATCAAATTATTATTATTATTATTTTTTTTTTCATTTTTTTTTTTTTTTTTTTTTTGAAAAACTAAGGTTTGTATCAAATAAACTTACAG
Organism: Encarsia formosa; assembly: GCA_038277355.1. Taxonomy (NCBI): domain Eukaryota; kingdom Metazoa; phylum Arthropoda; class Insecta; order Hymenoptera; family Aphelinidae; genus Encarsia; species Encarsia formosa. Next base: position 12,940,669 of record CM076187.1, on the reverse strand, counting down.
TAAAAGTTAATAATATAATCAAGAATTATAAATTTGATTTATATTATACATCGATGTTTCAATCAAAAGATTACTACGGTGGCTTATAAGTTGAGGCGACTGGAGATTAAACGAAAATTGCCATTTTCTCATACATAATGAAAAGCTTATGTAATAAATGTAGTTATCAAATTAAAAATGTCGATTCAAACCCACTTCACAATTGTATAGACAATAAACTAAAATTCAAAACTGCTTTTTTTACAGATCAGCATAAAAAAATCGAACTTTCTTCTTTCTTTGTACAATTTAACCACTTATTGTCTCGTATTCGTTCACATAAATCGTTTTATTTTTTTGATTACTCCTTTATTTTTTAAAAGGACGGACGATGGGTACGAAAAAAACTTCTACTCTGGTGGAAATCTGACACGAGCACTCCTCGTGAAAAAAAAAAGTAGAATACTGTTCTTTTTGCGCAGTTAGCCGAGGCGAGTCGACTTCTCGTCTTCGTATCTGCCTTCTTTCTTGTAGTGTAGCCTGATCTCAAACTATCCACCTTGTTTAGCAAGCTTCTTGCTAGCTCTCGTTTCTAGCTGTCCTAAGATGTCGAGCTCCGCTTGCCTTTTTTCCATTGTTTTTGAGCTTTTTGCAATTTCTTTTTTTTTTTTTTTTTTTTAATAAACTTGAGTAATTACTTTTTTTTTTATTTGTGCTTTTAACTTGCAAGTGTCTCATATAATTTTTTTTAAATCAAATTAAGGCTTTCATTTTGACTCTCATATTTCAATTTTCAAAAAACAGGAAAATTTTCTCGAAAGCATGAATCAATTTTTAAGTCTAAAGTATCTGAAGACTTAATATTATTAAAGGAGTGAGGTAAGCAGATCACAAACGTGAATTTTGATTACAAAAATTTGCATACAATACAAACCGTGCGAGCTCAAAGATCTTTTGATTTTAGCAATTTTTAACTTATAAAATACCATTCCTATTTGAATCATTCAATTGAACTGTTACACGAAGATGAAATAAAATTCAGCACACAATATTAGACTGTGTAGCAGTTATTTGACTTGATAGTTGAACGGTAAAACATTTCAGTTAGTTATGAAAGTTAAACAGAAATAAATTTTAATTTTTACTGTGCCGTTTTCGAAACGAAAGACGCTAGAATTCGAATTCGCAAGAAAAATTGTTTTTTTCATGATTGTGTTTTGTAAAATTATTTCTCTGAAAAAGCCAATATCAATTTTTTCACAGTTTCATTGCAAAATCATTCCCCGGAGAAAGTCCCTAAGAATATTTTTTTATTCAAGCTTTTTAAAACTGATTTAAAAATCAGCATTTTAGATTTGTTCATTGAATGTACAAAGAATATCATTTAGATTCGTTGGCATGAATGATTTCCAAAGTGCACATAATGAATTTTAAAATTTTAAAAGAAGAAGAAGTAGAAAAAAAAGCGCCATAAAACTAAGGATAAAACGTATGCTAAATGTAACGATTGTTATATAAATCATGGAAAAAAAATCTTTTCGTAGTTCTCGCGCGAAAGTAAACGCTTACGAAACACGAAACCCCGTACGCCCCCTTTCATGAAAGAAACCTTAGCAGGTTTTAATATTCTTTTATAAAACGTTATTCCATCTTCTTCCATCTTATTCAAGTGAAATAGTCGAGTGCGCAATTTAAAGTTATCGTTGTGCAGCGCCAACAGTATCCTTCGATTCGTCTCCTTCATCTTCATATTTCTCCTTCGGCGGTGTCAGTGGCTTCGTCGTGCTCGCAGCAACGGCAAAGCCGTGGGATTGAGATGCTCGAGTCGGCTCAGCCGCGCGCGAGGACGGGACTGCCGTGCAGCGAGCAACGACCGATCGACCTCTAAAGTTTTCCTCCGGCACCTTTTCAATTCTTCTTCTCTTTGGCGCTAACTTATTCTCAGCCGAGTAGAGTCTCTAGTTTTTTACCCAATAACGCTTCTTTTTGAGTTCAATACCAACAAAGAAAAAACTTGTTTTTCAGTTTTTTTTTTTTTTTTGAGCTATAAGAGTTTTTAAGAAGTTAAAACGTAAACGGTTTTTTACGAGAAAAGCTGGCGCAAGAAAGAAAAACAGTACTTTGCGAATAAAAAGTACTGGTGTTTTCGTTAAAATCAGGTTAAATACAGTTACCTTTTTCATTACTCTCCGGTGGAATGATTAAACTGTGTCGTTTTGGGTTCAATTGTTCTGCAGGGCACATCGAGCAATCTTTTTCATTTTTCAATTCATCAAACGAACTTTTCGACTAATATAGTGTCGATGCTTAGCAGTACTTTGAGCGCTTGGCATTATTCACCTTTTTTTTTTCCACTTTACAGTTTGATTTAATGCTGAACGTATAGTTTCAACGATAAAATTAAAATGTTACCGTACATAAACACATGACTTAATTCGTAAAATAGACCTTTTACGTCTTACGTCTGACTCTCAGGCATTAATTATTTGTTTTTCACACAACTTTCGTTCTTGATTCGATTTTATTTAATAGGAAACCCACTGGGCTACGGTTAAAATTATCAAGTTAAAAAACAAAAAAAAACACTGATAACCCTGAAAACAGGAACTTTTCTTAGTATAACAGAAGGATTAATTATTATTTTTCAATCAAGTTCTAGCTGCGATGGAACTAACTTAGCGGAATAGCAACGATCGGAAAGTTTTAACGACTTCGCAAGTTTGATATCGAAGATCTCACAAACAATCGTTAGTTCTTCAGAGAAATTTGGTCTCTAAGTTACTGCAACGAACGACGATACACTCGATACTCGAGGTACAGGTAATTCGAAGTGAAATCATTCAACGAGTTGTTGCTACATGTCACAAAATTATTATGTCCATCTTCGGGCTTTCTCGAAAACAGTGGAAAGAAATTTTTCGAAAGCCGGGAAAGGCAGCCAGCAAGAGAACAACCGAAACCTGCTTATTAGTTTTTCTTTTATTTAATTATTGTGATTTGTGAGTAAAGTTTTATTATTGATTATTTTCTCTTAAACTAAAACTGTTATCCGGAAGATTCTCACCCTAACCCCGAAAGTAATCTTGATTTTAAAATGGTAAAAGAAAAAGAAAAAAATTGAAAAACTGGGGTAAATCGTGTAGGCTGTCTGTCCTCTTCTGTGTAATTTGCTCAAGCAATAAATTTAAGTCTTGCGCGAAAGCCAGCGGTGGTTTTTACTCTGCCGAAAAAGGTTGAAGGAGAAACGTTCCATTTTCTAGTGCTATAGGCCACACTGTGTACAGATATATACAAGAAAGAGTCAAGGAGAGAGGGAGAGAGAGAGAGGAAAGGCCCAGGTTACGGTACCTTCTTTATATCTTATATGAAATGGGGGAGGAGGGGGAGGCATATCAAAAAGCTATTATAACAGTAATGGGACTCTCTTGCCTCTGGCTTTAAGATTTTTGCAACTTGCCTGGTGTGCGCAATGTAAATCTTCTTGTGACTGATTGATGCAGATAGTCCATTATGTGTACAGTAACTAACTTAAGCTTGCTGGGACGGTACTAGAATAACGATTTGCTTGATACTTGGTGAAAATAATTCTAATCATTAGTTATTAACTCAGTTAAATTTTTAGAGCGTAGGGACCTATAGGAAAAAACATATGATGAAATTTAGTTTAACATGTAATTGTATAGAGAATCGATGTTTTATGAGGTTAATTCGGAAATTCATATAGATAAAAAAGTCGATTTTTGTGAAAAAAATCTGATAGTCAATTCGTAGTGGACGATGTATACATAGAAATTCAAACTTATTATTTTTTAATAATTATACTAGTGGGAAATGTCAACTTATTCGATGGTTTACCAAAAAAATTTTAAATCAGTTCACCGAGACGCAAAATAACATAAAAAAACATTTCAGTGAATTTTTTGAGTATAAAAAATGACCAAAGAGCAAATTTGTAAAAGTAGTTGTTTCGATTACCTAGGTATCCAAAACTCGCTTGTGCGGGTGCTCAGTTTTTCGGGTAATTCCCGGATATTTTTTTTGGAGAGAATCTGTCCTAAAATCTACCTCTTCATTAAAAATCTCTGACTTTATGCTAGCGATTTTGATAACTAGGATACTCGAAATAGCCCATCGATAATTTAAGATACCTTTTTAAAAAAATAAATAAAAAAGTTGAGAAATTGAAAAAAAATAAAATTGTTAAAAATATCCGGTAACCCGAAAAACCTAGCAGGTACATTGGCTTTAGGTTCAAATCTGTTATTTAAAAAAATTTAAACACGGTTCGAATGATTAAAGCTTATAATCTCACGCTGGTACTTCATGTTTTACAGTAAACTTATTTGCGAAGTGTTTTAGTCTACTGTATGTATGTACTAGTGATGCGCAAGTTCAGTGAAACTCCTGACCCTTCGAACAAATTCATTTCAAAATTTTTAATAGACTTGTAAAGTAAAATTTTTACATTTCAAAGGCATTAAAATTTGCATCGCCATAGCATGTTTAATCAATTTGTACGAGATATCTTTTATCTTCCTAGTTTAAACTTAAACAAAACTTTTTAATCCGCAATTTCTTTTATTTTCTAGACGTAAAATTTCTTATCTAATGTTAATCCATTTGATTAATTTTTTTTTTTTTTTTTTTTTTTTTTTTTTTTTTTTTTTTTTATCAAATAATTCCCCCACAAAGAAAACGTGCACGATTGAGAAATAAAAAAGAAAAAAATTAAGTTATCATCAAAGACGAGGAAAATCTCAAGACTAAATTGCATACTTGGTCATCGTCGTAAACGTGGATTAAACGATTAATTTTGTACAGAAAATCGCAAATAAGTAACAGTTTTTCAAAATTGAATTTTTTTTTTTCTCCGATTCCCACGTATTTTATTTGACTAATCAGCAGAACAATCTTGATCAAGATTTTTGTAGACTTTGACTTTTAAATCAGCAAAACTAACCCGAACCGGAAAGAAAAAAAGTCGAGACGAAAATTTTTCTAAGCTGCAGCTGCATTAGAGAAGATAGCTCAAAGGCGGCTCGCGAGGTTGCACAAGTGAAAATCGCGCGACGCGGCAGCTATCGCGTGTTTACGTCGCCGCTAAATCGATTGTCGATCGCGTCTTACGAAATGCTTCTTCTCATGTAGCTTTCGGATGTGCTTAAACAGATAGGTATACTTGGATTTCAATTTTCATTCAAAAAATGAACTGCTATAGCTACGCATTATTTTCTTAAAACATTTCGCAAAAAATACGTTTCAACGATATGAATCATTATTTTAACTGATAACCGTATTTTGGTTTGATTAAAGATAAATTAATTTAAAAAAAAGTTTTTTAATCATTTATTCTCCCAGGGATTTAAATATACTAATGCAATAATTAAAAAAATAAATAAGCTTAACTATTGTTTGTTTTTTTTTGTTTTTTTTTTTTTTAATTTCAGGGGAAGATTAAATAAATAAATAAATAAATGAATAAATGATCTTTTCTTAATCTTTATTCAGCTATACAGTTGTGTATCAAAGATTCAAGCAATTTCTTGTTATTCATTTTTACACCTCGCGTATGTAAATTTATAAACATATTATAAGAAGATGCAGATTAGATTGGTCTGGATTGTTTCTAGAAATAATGCACGTTAGGAGTGCGCTCGTTCGTTCACCTCGAACTTAAGCTAAAGTGTTGTCGTATTCATCGATGTCATGCCGTATGATCATGACGCAACGATACTCACCACTGAGACAATCGATAGCTTCTATGTTTGTAGACACGCTTATTAACCCGCTTAAAATTCTAATTTTGTTAGTCACTTTGACAGGACGAATGTCAATTATATAAATGTGAGTTTTGGCTGTTAGATAGTAGGGGTCTTTCATTAGAACATTAACCAACTCGTACCATTTAAATTTAATTTCGAAGAAAAGCATTTTTAATTGAATTTGTATGTATGTAATGAGCATTAAAAACAGTGTAAATCGATTAAATTTCGGGAGTTTGGTACTTACGAAAAAATGCAGCCGTTTTGTCAATTTTGATCGGATTGATTTATGATTAATATCAAAGTAATCATTGAATTTTTTGCCTTTTTTTGTTCGATTTAGTTTTTTAAAAAATCGAAGTGTTTTTTGAATAATTTAACCCGGACTCTTATGGAAATAAAGCAATTTTTTTCTTTGATCGTGTGTCACTCATCCAAAAAAGCAGGGATCATTAAAAGAATTATTGGGATTTGTAGATTTTAGCTTGAAGAAGATTTTAAGATTTTTTTTATAGTACCATTCCGACCATTTGAAAAAGATAACAAAGAAAAACAAGCGCACAGCGGTGAAATTCCATGCGCGTCCGAACAAGAAATGCTCTAACTTTTTTTGTACTGTATGTTTTGATCTAAAAATTTGTACACAATATCTTGAGGTCTTAATTTTTAATGTGAGATCAAAAAAGTTAATGTTTTTAATCTTTTGTCGTAGAGCTTTGTAAATTGAAAATTAGGTTATGTTTTCGTGATTTTTCCTAATTTTTTAAAATATTTTTTAAACATGAAATTGATACTACATGAAAGTAGAGACTTTCAACTATGTTGTGTAAAATTTTCAAAATGATTCATTCATTAGGGTCAGAGCACTGATGAGTTGAAAATAAAATCGTCTCGTCAGGTGCTGCGGTGGCCGTCCCCTCCCCTCTTTTCCCCTCACGAAAGTACCAAACATCCTTAATTGGGATGGATTATCCGTTTTAAGGCTACATGTCGCCATAAGTGTCATATATAATTTTTTTTTTTCCCTGTTATAAGGGATGTTTTAAAGGGTTATTTTGGTTTATTAGTTGGGGGGGGGGGGATGATTATTATTTGCATTTATAGTAAAATTATTTGTAGAAAATAGTATGTTCCCAACTTGCAGAAGCACAAGAATATAGGGTGTTCCCAACTTGTAGAAGCACTAGAAAAAAGGGTGTTCCCAACTTGTAGAAGAGGTTGCACTGTTATCAGTTGTTTTGTTCCCAACTTGTATTCACTCTTAAATTTCATGAATCAATTTTTTTCACGATTACAAATAAGTCCGTGATCCGAAATGCTGTCCACCATACTTATAGGTTTTATGCCGCAAAAATATTTCAAATACAAAAGAAAGTTTAGGTTGGATTCAGTAGAGATAAACTAGACGAAAAAATGGTATTTACAGAGTGTAGTATCTAGTCTCTTAAAAAGCAAAGTAAAAAAAAAATTATTAAGCGTTTTGGTAGAGGAACTGATGAAGAACTGAGTCTTCAACTTAGAATAAAATAAATGTAGGCTAAAATACTTAAAATGGAGGTGTTTTTTTTCAGTATTATACCAAAAAAATTAAAACCTGGAAATAAAAAGAATTTTTTTTTTTGTTTCAGAATAGTGAAAAAATAAACAAGTCTACAAATGGAGAGTTAAAAATTACATTTTTAAAGCAATGCGACAAACATCCCTACAAAGTAATGTAAAATGTATTTTAATTGATTTATTAGTTTCGACAAATATTTTGTTTTATTTATAATTTTTCTTTCAATCACAATGTTCAATAATTACATAAACTGTCACCTCACATGTTTATTATCACAAATAATGAATAAGCAAAAACTTAATAATCCTTTTTAAAAATATTGAAAAGCTGTCGATTATTTATAGCGACTAAGTAATATGATTTTTTTAAGCTAAAAATTTGAAAATAAAAAATTATAAATAAATTTAAGTTTTTTTATTAGTTCACGAATGATATCCTAATCTATCATCTTCTTTTATAATGATATCTGTTTTATAATATCTCTTTTTTTTATACTTTTTATTCTGAACTTTGTAAATCTAAGAAGTTTTTAAAATCAGGATCAAATGTATTTTACGCTTCCTACATGTGGGAAAAAACGGACACAAACTGTTGTTTTGGTTGGCTGGAAAAAGATTATATAGACGCGATATTATGTTAAATACAAAATATATAAAGTAAAGATCGAGAAGGAGTTTTTCGTTAGGCAAAATAGAAGTTTCTATCCTAAATGTCTCTTCTACACTCAAAAAAACGTTGAAAGTGTACATCTTCGTTTTAGACGAGGTATATTCTTGCGAGTATTCTTGAGCAGTTGCACCAATGCTACCAGGGCGGATTTAAGGCTTTGGCAAGTAACAAAGCAGTGTCCGAGGAGCCATGGAAGATTAGTTGCGATGAACAACACGTCAAGAGTTTTTTTTTACTAACAATAGATGTTATGACGTGTGAAACGCCGATAAGAAAGCTATCCCCAAAGTTTTATTAAGATCGGTGTTGCACATAATATAACATCTTTCTGTAACAAGTAGATTTTAATAGTGTAAAGTAACTCAATAGAATATTAAAATTCGAGCATGCTGACGTACTGTAAGAGACTATTAAATTGAAAATTTATTGTTTCTGTAAGCTGACTTTTACAACTACTAGCTCTTCTGAGCGCGCTTCAAGCGCGCATAGGAAAAAACAATAAGAGTAACCTCAAAATGCACTTTTCGAATATTTTAAAAACTTCTTCACCAATCAGCTCACGAATAAAAATCTTACACTTACGCAAGATGGCGATAGCTCTCTTTTATAAAGGGATAAAAACCGAAATCAGTACTTTTTATTTCATTTTCCAATAATTGTAAAGCAAGATTGAAGTTCTTATCAAATTTTGTTGCATAAAGCGAGATATTACTTGGTGTTTCTGCGACTAGCTTCTGTTTCTCACAACACGTAATGTAGGAGCAATAGCAGTAACTTGGGCCTGAACTAATATCTAGAACCTGCACACCAGCTGTGTATCCTATATCCAGCATTAGAAGGAGCAAAAAGAGTCGAACAAGATAAATTACAGCTGCATGCATGCAGCATTCGGAGCGTCAATTCAGTTTAGGTCGTGCACCACGCGAATGGCTGATGGCGAGGGTATGGTATCCTGTTGTCGTGGAGGAGGAAGGATCAGGAGGTTCGATCAGCAGCATGCAAGAGCGTTTCTTGTTGCTGCAACCAAGCTATTACATCGCTCCTCTCTCTCTCCCTCTCTGCTTTCCGCTTCCTTTCCCGTGAATCGTGTAGGAGCCCCCATCGAAGCAGCAATGTCCATGCAATCATTGTTTATCGCTTCTCTCTCACCCTTGTTTCTATGACTGGTGTGTTCTTGGTAGGATTAACTATTTTTAAAAATTTTTAATTCTAAAGTGGTTTTCTAGTCCTAAAATTCTTTCAATTTATCATAAAACATTTTTTACTTTTCCTACTTAACCATATGACTTGAAAAGTTATTTAGCACCTTTTTTCTGCATCGCTTTGAAAAACTTTGAGAAACTCATCAAGTTTTGTGCAATTCCAATCTTTTCTTCGAGTACCGTTCCTACTACCTTAATTTGTGTGACTTCGATAGTAGACAAATATCTATTTTTATAACTTAAAAATATAGAGTAATCATGAAATAATAATAAAAAATAAAATTTATTTAGTTTGTGTACATCAAACATTTATACGACGAAAAGGCCATTAAAATCAAGTTAAAATATTTTTGAATTTTCTCAAAAATATCATGATTAAAGAACACACGTTTGGGAATGTAAATATCGATTACAGATGGGACACTGATCATAACCCTAGACGTAAGACGAGATTTTAATTTATTGTGCGCCTGGTCAGTTTGTTATATTTTGCAATTAGCCATGTGGCTTTATATCTCGTATAGTTATGGATTAATTTGTTTGATTTGCCGTGCGACTGACCAACAATCAACCTCGCCAAGGACTTGCTGTAATAATCAGACTGATTTTACACCTCTCATTTTTCTCCTAAACTAAAAATTTTGTTGTAGCCTCACGAAGTATTTATTATTATTAAGAGTTCGCCGCTGACTTTTTTCTTGAAATTCGATATTACTCAGTATTTTATTGATTATTGTTGCACAATTTTTCAATTAAAATTTATTATTTTAATAAAAGCATAAATAGAAGGTCTTTTTTAAAAAAAAAGTGTGGTGTGAATTCAATCAAATTTTCAACAATAATTGCAAAACGTTATATAAGTCTAAAAAGTTGACGGATAGATAGCGTCAGAAAATAAGTATAAAAAAAAAACCCCTCAAGAAAAACGACCTTAAAACAAAGGAATTGAATAGTAATGATAATTTTCCTTGTCCGTTCGCGTGTAATTGCAGCGAAAATCCAGAAGTCGTGTACACTTACAGCCTCGGTGCAATATCGTTTTTCGCACGTACCCGCATATATCGCGTTGGTGATAATACGACTGATTTTAATTCCTCGCTGCAATTACACACGCGCTGCTATGTGTTATTCTAATAATCTTTACGATCTCATCGTTCGATTATTGCGTGCCTTATTTTACCCGACGAACGTTCTAAAAAAAATTATTTTTTTTTAATTACGCTCAGTGGTTTTACCGAGGCAAAAAATTGGGAAAAAAATGTCGGTTGATGTGAGATCTGAATATTCATGATTGCTCTGATTGTGGGATATTAGGTTTTTATAACGTTTCATTCCTGATTTCGTAAATAGTATGCTTTTATGCTTTGGAAATGGAAATTTTTATGAAAGAGTTATTTATATTCGAATAATAGTTATAAATTAGTTCTTTTAAAAATAAAAACAGATAGATTGATGATTTTAGTAAATGTTATTATTAGCAATCTATAGTAGCTTAGAATATTTATTTTGAAAAAATATAGACTTTGTTTTTACTTTTACTTAATGTCTTTTAAATTGAAATAGTATTGTCAAGTAAAACAAAAATGAGTACACTGAGAGAAGGATTTGGTTCAAGGAACCAAATATATTTGGTTGAAAAGAAATCGGATAATTTGGTTGTGGGAACCAAATGTTTGGTCCACACTCCACGCGTAAAAATCGAGCTTTTATTTTTTATTTTAAAAACAAATTTTATTTATTATTGTATTATTTTATTGTTTATTATTGTAATAATTTGCTTAAATCAGTTACCTTTATTCTTGTTAAATGTATAAGAATATATTTTAATTTCAAATTTCAGCAATAAATTTCGAAGAATTAATTAAGTTTATTTAAATATGAGTTTTCTCTTGACTACAAAATTATTTTTCTCTACGAAGTTAAATCAAATTACTAATCGTTTTCAATCTAATATAGCACCGATCACTTTAATAAATTTTTCGTGAGTTCGTAATTTTCTGAATTACCGCAAAAAATTTTTTGAGGTTATAACAGCGAACTGTTTGACATGACTGTAATCTATACATTTGGTTCCTGTAACCAAATCATTGGTCGCATGAACCAAAGCTTGGGAGAACCGGAGAAACCAAAAATAACCAAATCTTGGTTCACACAACCAAATTTGGTACTATTTTGAATACTTCAATTGAAGAATTGAATTATTTATCCTTTTTGCATTTCTTTGTAAAAACATAATTATCTAAATTTTATTTCAACTGCGTCAAAAATTTATTGTTAAGACGTTTTAAAGATCAACTATAATACTTCATTACTAGAAATTAAATGTTAAATTAATTGTTTTGAATGAAAATATAAGTGAAGAGACAAAAATATGTGTTTTAATGTAAAACTAGAGTAACTTCTAAATTTTCTAAAGTCCAAACATTTATTTTAAATGAAAAATTACAAGATTAATTCAACTTTGATTTTCTGTTGATTAGCATCATCGTTAACAACTTCTTTTTTTATAAAAAAAAGTTTGCGTTTTATGTGTGCAATGATAGTTCAAATATTTTATAAGGACAAATTTTTTTTGCTTGCTTGAAAAATTTATCTTTTAAAACTGCGAAATCGCGAACGATCATTAAAATTTTTGAACAAGGTGATAATGTTTAATTTTTTGTTATCAATAACTCAGGAATTTGTAATAACTATACTCTTTACCAGTGTAAGTGCAAAAATTTAATAATCAATGTTGTTGTTTTATTTATCTGATTTAGATTATAAGTAATTATTTTAGATCTCAAGTACATATAAACTTTTATTTACATTCAAGTTTTCTAATTACAGACCCATTATATCAAACAGAAAAGTTTTTGAGAAAAAAAGGGTATAAAAAAATTCTATTAATTTTTTAAAATCTTTTAAATTTTAGTTTCATTTTAGATAATTTTTTTTTTTTTTTTAATAGCGACTAACAAACAAGAGAAAACTGTAAATCGCTAAAAATTTCAAAACAGTGGAAAAGTTCTGCCTAAAAGTTGTGAGGACGCGATATGCGTCACGTACATCATGTATTAATAAAAACTCAGGTATTTTCTCCGGCGGTATTTATTTAAACGTATAATTACTGGTGTAAATTTTCAAGCGTTTGATAATTATTATCACCAGATATTTTTTTGTGTTGATTTTTACTCATTTAAGTGTAGCGTCACCATTAAGATCATGATTAACTGAAATTAATTTTATTGAAGCGTAGTAGTCGGATCAGGCGTAGATTCACGCAGTGGCACCCGGCGTAGATTCTACGCAGTATTAGTGCGTACCACGCATATTTTTTTTTCGGTGTACATACGTTATAACTCTGCTCATTACATATATAGATATACTAATTACTAATCACATCCACGGCAGCAGTAAAATGAAAAAAGTGATCATCAGATGAGATCGTCATTTGCCTCCGTAACGCGGCATAGATTCGACTAAAACACATTTACTCGAGGGGGTGTCGGCCTGGTAGACCAGGGTGCACCAGGTCGAAAAAACTCACCGGCGACGACTTCCCCATAAATTTTGATTTAAAATCGATGTTTGGCCATCAAACACATTTAGTCGAGGGGACGCCGTTGTGAACCTGATTAACCCGAGCGCACCAGGTCAAAAAAACTCATCGGTAACAACTTCCTCAGGAAGTTTGGTTGAAAAACGATGTTTTGCAATCAAAAGACTTTCTCGAAATAGTGTCGGCGTGGATCTAGTAGATCGGGGAGTACCAGATCGATAAAACTTATTGACGACGATTTCCCCAGGAAGTTTGATTTAAAATCGATGTGTTGCAACTAAACACACATTTCCAAGGGGACGACTACGTTGAACGTATAAATAAAAATTGAGAATAATAATTACAGATCAGTATAAATCTGTTTCCTGCGCTAAACGACTTTTTAGATTAAGTTTCGCTCTAATTCTCTTACAAATCTTTAAAATTGCGTAGAAATTTATTGAAACACAATAAAACTGTATTTGGAAAACTAAAATTGAAATTTTAATACAGAAAACAGTATAAGTTTAACTCAAAATCCAGCTTAGATGCTCATCATGGTGGTTCTATATATATAGTAGGAATAGTTTACTGTTTCTTAAATCTGATCAGGTATAAATTAACTTTGTTTACTAATACTAATCTGAAGATTATGAAATCTCATAATCTAACTACTGTAGGTATATTCGGGCACGACTGACCCATCTTTTGTCAAAGCTATGCAATTAAGACCCTCACACCGCGGGGCTGGATCTGTCTAATCCAAAGCTGTACTAATTTAACAGTGAATTGGATTATGATTAGGATTGCTATTATGACACTAATATTGACCATGAATATTTGAATGAATAAATGCGAGATGTTTCTAAAAAACTACTAAATGATTATATGTTTTGATTTTTTTTGTTTCTTTAAGGTATAGTTCTAACGCGACAGTCACTTTCAAAAGTTTAGCGTCTTTGCCTTATTATTCACAGGTATAGTGCCTCAGGTAGTAAAAAGGCAATTTTTGGGACAGATGGTCCCTTAAGTCCCTTCCCTTAAAGATACAGATGAAAGATATTTCTATGAGTAGAGGCCAGTGATATGAGATGACAATGTGACGTGTCACGTCACGTGTCATGACATGTCTTGTGACCGTCTCAGAACAAACTTCAAATTTTTGTGACCTGACAATAAAGTGCACGGCGCTCGCATTAATATTTTTAATATAAAATCATAACCTCAATTTAGCTGTGATACAGACAATCGACTCTTGCGATCTCGTGTACTCTCAAAAACAATTATTTATCTATTGTAAATTGTAAGATTAGTAAGAAGAGTATACCTAATTCTTTTTTAAAATTTTATTACATCCTCTAATAATTTTTTTTTTTTTTTTTTTTTTTTTTTTCAATAAGAATTATGAATTCTAACCCGGTTTTTATGACGTGTCATCTTACAACTATGTAGACGTTGGGGACTCCTAGGACAAAAAATTTTTCATGACATTGTCATATCGCATAGAAAATTTTAAAAAAATGTCATGACACGTCCCAGACGTCACAAGACTGTCCTGTTGTCTGTCACGTCACGAATTTTTTGAAGACGCGTCATCTCACATCACTGGTAGAGGCGTACACAGTCAAACCGAGAGACTGCATGCCCCCACTGAACCGAATTTTATCAAATTTTAACCAACTTTAGAATAACTTTTTGAGCAAATGGTGCGGACAATCGTTTTTTTTTTTTTTTTTTTTTAAATCGATTTGTTAAATACTCGGCTGTAACATACTAAATATTTAAGAAAGCCGTAAGAACACTTTTGCAGTTATCAACTAAAATGTGACCTAGAAGCACTTTTGAAAAGTATCAGTCCGCGCGCTCTATTAAAAAAACATCTTAATTATATTCATTATCACTTGGGCGAACTTTTTAAAGTTTTGCAGAGACAATTGCTAATACATTTAGAACACACAGTTGAAATTTCACAAAATTAGTAAAAAAAAATCAATCGTTTTAGAACTACCTTAACGATAAATCACTTTTAACCGCGTTTTATAGTAGAAGAAAGAAGGGGGTAGGTCCGTAGCAACTAGCAGGCGATATCTTAAAATGGTAATAGCCGCTCTAGCTCTGGTATAGCTGTGTACGGTATAGGCTCTAGAAAAAGGAGTACGTGCCCAACCGTTCACACGGTAGGTACACGAAATTTTGTTAAATTTTGTTAGAAAGATATAAGGTAGCGACTGGCGATTATTTAACCAAGAGAAGTCTCGATGCCGATACGGAGTCGGGGAATAACATTTAAGATCAACGCTCGTACAATAACAAAGAGTAGTTTTGCGCGAGGCGAGGAATGAATAATTACATACGTATCTGAGTTACATGGGACTAACAGAGAGACGGAGAGAGCGTTGAACAGTAGCGTAGCCACACGAAGTAAAAAAGAGAGAGCTGCAGCTAACGCTGCTTCCTCGTTCGTAATCGGGACAAGCAGCTGCGACACGGAAAACCCCATGTGGGCACCGAGAAAGCGAGAAAAAGTTTCTGTGCGCTTGCAGTATTGCACGTATTTTTCCTCGGTTAAACATATAAATGAATGCAGGGCTGCTGGTCGGGTTTTATACTTAAACCGTACAGCCGGTGGCGTCCCTTAATTAATGCCACTGCCAGAGTCCCGAAGTGGCGTCGCGCGCGTGCAGTGGGCTTCGGATCCAGAGAAAAACATCACACAGACGCACGCACACAAAACCTGATGACGACGCTTCTTCCCCCATATATAGCGCTCCCACTATCAATACAGAGTTCCGCGGCTCGGCTTTGGCTCGGCTTGTTTTGAGCGAGAAGAGAGCCTGCAGAGCGAGAGAGATGGAACGGAATGGAGAGAGAGCCGAAAGCCAGCTGCGCCGTTGTTGCCACTTTGCACAGTGCTGCTGCTGGTAGGTAGGTGCCTGGGGAGGAGGGGGGGGCGTACGGATGGGTGCGCCTTTCGGCACTCGCTATTGGCCGGGCGGGCTCCCCACTCCCGGCGAGTCTCATCGACCGAACAAAGAGCGAGACGGAGTAGGGGAGGAGCGGAAAGTAGACTCCACTTCTTCGGAGCCGCGGCCGACAGCTCGCCATTAGAAAGTCCTCGGTCGTCCATGGGTGCGGTTTATCCGCGAGTAGCGCGAGTGTGCGTGCAGTGATAAACGCGTAGTTTATAACATCATCCCATTAGTCAGTTTCGCGTGTTTCGTTTACCCAAAATTTTCAATAAAGTCTAGATTTTTTCATAATCTAAATTCAAAGGTTCATGGTAACCATCCCGGCACCACTCGCAGTTAAATTGACTTATTGTAAATCGCTAAATTGTATTGAATTTCTAAATTCATACACTTAATTATTCACTCGCACCCGTGTGAAAGAGAGAGTGTGTGGTAGTAGAGTGTGATTCATCGCGACGCTCCGAAACGTTGCACGCACTTAGTGGTTTTGGTTTTTCCAAATAACCTCGTAATAAACATACCCCAGTTTACCTGGCTGTGAAAACAACGCTAAACATATTACTTGGCACTCTAGCTTTCACGACTAGCGAGCAGCAGCGAGAAATCTAAAGTAAATCGCAGCAGGAAGCCAAAACGACGTGGCGTCGCCATTTTGTCTGGCGCCATCTGAGCAGCAGCAGCACCAGCTAGCAGCTAAAATCGATCGCAAACAGGAGCACCGTGTCCGTAAACAACGTCGTCGCCGTCGGCGCCGAGATTCAAATTTCGGAGCAGCAACTAGTTTCTTTACGCTGGCCGCCTACGCTTTCACGATTAGCAGCAAGCTGCAGAGCAGGTACACAGACGAAAAAACCAAAGACTCGGACCACCGCCGCCAGAGGGATCACCGCCCATCCTCTGGATTATCTACGCTGCCTCCCCGCACCAGCCTGTCGTGATAAAGTAAACAACGAGTTGTTTTGTCGTCAATCATCGATCAGCAAAAATCATGAAGTCGGAAATTGTATCAGCCGCCGACTTTCTTGTCCAGCTGCTTCGCTTGCAGACGGCAGCCGCGGGTCAGCTGTCCGAGGGCCAGCTGCAGATGTTCAAGAGGTCGCTCACGGACCTTCTGGATCACCGATACCGCGATCACTGGTTCCCCGATAAGCCGAATCGAGGCAGCGGTTACCGTTGCATTCGCATCAA
The DNA here is from genome assembly GCA_038277355.1 of Encarsia formosa. Lineage (NCBI taxonomy): Eukaryota > Metazoa > Arthropoda > Insecta > Hymenoptera > Aphelinidae > Encarsia > Encarsia formosa. Next base: position 12,923,822 of record CM076187.1, on the reverse strand, counting down.
TGGAAAGATTGATCCCGTGATCGCTCAGGCAGGTCTCAGCGTAGGCCTCGTCCCGACGCTGCTCCGCAGTTTGTTCCCAAAAGAGCTTACGATGTGGATCGATCCTGCAGAGGTCTCGTATAGAATCGGGGAGAACGGCTCGATTTGCGTACTCTTCGAAGGTACGGTCCAACCACCTCATCAGCAGCCTCAGCCTCAACAGCAGCATCAGCAGCCTGCTCCGCCGACGGCGACGACGACCAACATGTTCGAGCAACATCGTCACCACTACCAGCATCAGCAGCAGCACGTTCAGCCGATCCATCATCATCAGCAGCAGCATCACTATCATCACCATCATCAACAACAACAGCAGTTCGAAAGCTGCAAAGACTCCCTTCTTCTCGAACACACTCAGTTCAACGAGAAGATTGCGGCTTACGTTTCCAGCTAGACAGCCACCAGTCGGTCTTATGCCGCGGCAGCTGGACTCAAAGCCGGAGCCGACGACTGATTTTAGATGTGCGAGGGTTTTAAGGATGGTTAAGATTTAGCATTACTAGAATTATACACACACTTTACAAAACATACCATCTTCTGTAGCAGCATTACTCCCTCTCTTTTTTGTTCATTTACCTAACTTTTTTATATTAATTTAATCTTTTCAAGATTCGTCCTGCTGTAACCACCTAATGATGATTATGATGATTCAAGTCTTCATCAATTTTTTTGGTAGTTTCATGTTCACAATTTTATTGGTATTTTACCTTTTACTACTACCAATACAAAAGGTTGAACAATACATAACCTCCGCCACTAAGATAAATCATGATGATAATGATGATGATGATGATGGCTGAAATGATGATTTTCAAGATGATCATGATAATAAGTATCTGTAGCTGAACCGATTTTTCGTATTAAGATTTGTAGATGTGCACGAGGGAACGATAAGATTTTAATTGTGTATACTGTAATCGCAACAAATATAATACACATATATGTATATATGCTTACAAATTTATGTATACATATATATGTATAAAAAAAACTTAAATTATTTGGATGTAAGTGATTTTTTCGAAGATAGAGTTTAAACTAGAAGCCCCTTTTTTCTGCCGATATGCAGTTCATGATCCATCTGCAGTGAATCTTTTGCACCGGCGTTACTACAACTGGAAATTCAGAAGAAGAAAAAATAAACTCGTCCTCTGTCACTGATTTGAGAAGGTGATTGACACGATGATCTCAAGAGAACTGGCCAACATCGACCGGGCCATTTTCGCAGTTGTTTTTTTATTTAAAACACAAAGAAAAAAAAAAAAAAGAAAATGTAAAATTGACGCAGTCTTTTTTGATGGAGCAGAAGAAGATGGTGAGGAAGAAGCAGCCGTTGAGACTCGTCCACCGTTGGAGCGCCGAGAAAAACTAAACGGCTTGTAAGGTCGTTTTTTTTTTAATTCACAAAAAATACACAGACACACAAACATAAGTATACTCACACATACTTAACGTAAGCAAACTCGTATATTGAATACATTTGACTATACTAGCGTACGCACTCATATGTACATAAAAATGTGTATGCTGGCGCGAATGGACATACACACTGTCAAAAAAATAAAGTTTTTAACGCGTACGTAAACATGAATTTGGTGTTGAGTTTGATTTTGCGTAGGTTCTTCTAAAAGAAGCGGTTAAACAAAAGATTAAATAACCTTCAAAAGATAAGAGAAGCGCGCGCGAACTTCTCGCGTCTTGGCCAGTTAATTATCCGGTTATTAATACTTACGCTGAATTAAAAAAAAAATTAATTATTTGTGTACATTGTATCCTACGATATAATCGACGATTATGAACTAAAAAAAAAAAAAAAAAAAAAAAATTAGAAACAGCTGTGATTTTCTTCGTAATTAAAATTCTAATTTTGTTTTTTTTTTTTTTTTTTTTTTTTTTTTCTTTGGTAAAGTTAGTAAGAGTTTCGTGTAGTGTGAAAGAGTATGATTGTGCAAATGCGAGTGTATTTCATCTCAAAAATTCAGTGGCTCCTCTACATGGTGAATTATAGTATATTTCGATTACAAGTGCATTAAATAAACAATCAAGAATGGCTTAACTATGCCATTCATGTTTGCTTATTTATCACTCGTGTATCGAACATAGCTTAACGATATATCGTGCAGCTGATCTGTTTTTAGCGGTTTAGTTTGAGCCGATAAATGTGGAATTATAGCACGCAGAGTCATAAATTTCAAGTTGAGCTTAATAAATTTTTTATTTTATTTTAAAAAAAGTTTGGTTGTTTTTGTGTGAAGTTTTTAAAAATACAGTTGTATATTTATTTAATTATGATAAAATGAAATCAGCTGATCTCTCAAGTAAGCTTCTGCCTTGTGATTTGAGAAGTCTCTCGAAGTCTTGACTCGCAATGGCCGAAGTCTGCCGAATAATGTTCCAATACTAAGTTTTGCAAGTTGTAAAAAGTTCTAAATTGTATTATATTTTTATTGTAAATAAAAAAGATGAAAAATAATAATGGTTACTGTACAAAAAAGTGTGAAAGTGAAATTTTTACAATCAACTTGGTTTTTTTTTTTTTTTTTTTTTTTTATCGTGCACCACTCGAGGAGCCATCGACTGGAATTAAACATACTCTACTCAATTTTAATCATTCTTCTTCGCTAACTATTTATCACATCGTTCTATCATTTTTCATGTATGATAGATCGATGGCGAGCTATAATTTTTTATACCGTAATTTTCCGAAATAATTTTACGTTGCAATTAGCTTAAAACAAAAATTAATAACTTTTGAGTGTCTTCGTTCTCTAATTTTTACATTTTTTTTCATACCGCGTGATAATGTACAGAATAATTGTGAACGCCTGTGTAATATAAAACTTTTATGGTAGAGAGTGCATGCTTTATAAAAGAGAGAAGAACAGACTGACTGATATTGATGATGAACGGGAGAAATTTATCGCGCTCGGCGTCGAAGAACAAAGGCTCTTGTACGTATAGCTAATAGATTTAAAACAAAATAAAATAATGGATTTGAAGTAAAAAAAACAAAAGAAAAAATGAAAAAAAAAGTAACAAACAAGTAAGAAATAACCACGTCTGTGATTATAACACGCGTTATATATAATAATAACAGGAGAGAATGGGACTGCGTGAGTGAGAGACAGAGAGGATCTAAGAGTGATTGTGGATACTTTAAAATCATTTTTTAAACCTGAATGATTTTAAAGGCTCCAATAGCTCGTCTATGATACGCGCCTCGATGATGACTCTCGGAAAACCGTAAATTAAAAAAAAAAAATTTAATCGGCAAACACTTATTATAACAACAAAAACTAAAAAGTGATTTAGCAACACGCGTCCGCAAAAAAATACATGTATAAATATGTATATGTAAAATTATACACGGCTGAATTTTCATACGATATACGTAGATTTATAGGTTAACATACAAATATATTTAGATTTCGTTAATTTTTCTTTACTCAGTATTGACGCACAATGGCAATTATTAAGTACCTTTCGTTCATTAATAACTTTTGAATCAAGATTATACATTAATTTCAAAAACTGGGCATATTACGAATACGCGTTGCTATTTATAAGTTACTGGTAAATACTTTTAGTTACATTTCATGAAATAACTTAATATTATGAAAAATGGTCTTTTCGATTACTAAGTCAATTTTTAAAAAGTACAATTTTAAATTTTCAACAAACTTTCGAAGTTGACATTTAGGTTTTAGAAATTAATTTTTTTCAAATGAATTCACGATTGAAAACTTGTGAATTTATTTGAAAAATCTTTCAATCAGTAAACCAGAAAAACTGGAATATTATTTGTGTAATTGAAAAAATGTTTGAAAGACCGACCCAAAAATATCATAAATAGACGTCCATCTGTTCGAATTATTTATTTTGGAACGAGAATACTAACCGAAATAAGATCGTTTTTCATGAGTTAATGTAACGAAAAGAAAAGGAAAGAGCATAAAAGAAATTGAGAAAGACAGTTTACAATATGTGAACAATTTTAAAATTTAAACTTTTGACCCAGGCTTTTTTGAAAGAAAAAAAAAACAATAAAAATTTTTTTATTCTTAGGCCTCTAATTAATTTTATAGATTTTTATTCTAAAATTTGTATATTGTCAGTGTGAAAATAATTTATAAAGCAAAATACACAAAACACCTTTCTTCAATACACATAAACATAAAACTTGAATATTGTTTGGTAAATATGCGCGTCATACTAGATGAAAGAATAACGAATTGTATCTATTATTATGGTAACCAAACACAAATACACATAAAACAGTAAACAATTGACTAAAATCGCAAATTTGCATATTAAGTAACGTAAGATGGCGTGCGAATTATGTATACATACTTATATATGTGATAAAAATATATAACGGTTAAGTCGACGATGAATGAGAATTTGTAATAATACTTAAGAGTCCTTCACGAAGAATTTGTACAAAACGAAAACTCACCGCTAGACGGAGGCTCGCTTTCTCCTGCGCGGTGTTGGCAAGTCTGTGATGTTAGCTTGTTTAATTCAGTATTTTTTTAAAATATTAAAAGCAAAAAAAAAAAAAAAAAAAAAAAATTTCAAAAAATAAAATAACGATGATAAAAACAGAAAAAACGGAAAATATGCATAAAAAAGAAAAAAATAGAAAACGAAAAATCTTTTAATTAATTATACTAACAAAAAATAAAAAAACAAAAAAAACTTCGATGAACTGTCAGAAACGCGAGCGCGAGATTTTACTGAGAGAATCTGTATGTATGCGTTATTACTGTAATTGATTTATGTATCAATTAAAATCCAATTGTAAAATTTATGCGCGATTGCAATGTATGCAGAAGAAAGAAAAAAGTTGAAAATGCATTTAAAAAGTTAGCTTAGGTCAATACCTTGAAGCTAGCTAAAAAAAAGATTCAGCTCGCTGAAAATCAAGCTTTTTTCTTTCTTCTACTTTCGAAACGGTGTATGTAAAAAGAAAAAAAGAAAAAAAAGAAAAAAAAAAAAAAATTAAGTAATGAAAGCCTGTTTTCATTTTTATGAGCGATTTTAATGTAAAAAGAATAAAATTGTAACTGATTGAACATTTTTTCAGTAAAAATAAAATTGTTCTGCCAGTAAGAATGTAACGTCGTATATTTTTGTGAAAGTGAAGATAATTTTTAAAAAGTCGATAAACACCGGTGGAAAAAAGGGACGATAATTAGATTCTTTTGCGAATTGAAATGAATTTAACCCACCGCTGATGTTGTGTTTTGAGTAAATGTATGAGGCCTTCGAATCTCGAACGGACGTGTGTCGCCCGTTGATAACGATTTTTTTTTTTTTTTTTAAATGATTCACTTCATAAACATTAGTTTTTTTAATTTTTAGTCGCGAATCATTTTAAAAATGACAACGGGAAAATTGTACAAAGTAACAAGCGGCTTATCGTAGCTTTAAAAAATTGAGTCGCATTGATTGTGATTATTCTTGTAAATAATGATAAATACGAGGGGTTATGAGGGGTGGGATGGGACTATTGGGGTTAAAATAAAGTTATTTATAATGAAAATAAATAAACGCGCGCGCGAATGTCAGTGAGTAAAAGTGACGGTGGCGAGGCCAACGCGATCGAGATTCGGGGGCGACAATACAGCGGTTGGGGGTTGCGAGGTCTAGGATCACACTATATATAAAGTTATAAATCACGTATTCACACAAAATTACAACACATACAACAAATAAAAAAAAAAAAAGAAAAAGAAACAACACTGCGAAAAATAAATAATGATTAATAAAACATTGTTCTGTAATTCAGCGTGTGAAATCTTTGTTGTTGTGGATTTCAAAAGCATATATTGTACAAAGAGTTTAAAAATAAATAATAATAATGATAAAAAAATAAATAAATGATGTTTTGCTAAAAGTTTAAATTGAACAAGGTCACACTTAAATTTACAACATGCAGAACACACGTAAATGAACAAACGAAAACACAATTAATAAGCGTTTAAATATGTAATACACAGTGTACGGAAACGCTACACTAATTTTAATCGACCCATATAAGTTTATAGACTTTATGAATTTCACACAAGAGAAAGACGAAAAAACTGTTAAATTAACATAAAACTTAGGTGTAATATGTAATGTGAGGTGATTAAAAAAAAGCTCTACAATGATCTACAATTACGATATCTCTATATGATGTATCATCAGTGTATAATTATATTTAGTTCGTAGGTCTCTCGTACATGATATTCTATACATATTATATATATAAAATATAAATATATATAAATAAAAAAATATATATATATATCATTTAATGCTTGTACATACGCTCTCGAGCTCGAAAAAATTAAAAAAACTATAATTGCGCGAGTGGATTATTAAAAAAAAAAAGAGTGAGAGAGTGAGATAGATGATGGTGTGCGCCCGAGTATATATGCGAAAGGAGAATCTATAATTTTTTCGACTGTTTTTGTACAGAGATACACAAAATAATGATAATAAAAATGAAACAAAAGGCCTCGTGCTTATAAAATTTCATGAATATAAAAAATAAATCATGTGTTTCATTCATTAATTTCAAACGATACCCTGAAAAAAACTTTTAAATTTTCATTTAAAAATATTTTTTATTTCTTTTTAAATATTCTTCATTATGATCAAAATTAATTTTACTGAATTAGTCATTTTACTGACAGGAAACAATTTTATTTACTCAGTTTTTAAAATTAACATTTTCTTTTAAATTCATTATCGATCAAAGTAAATTCTTAATGTAAAAGTAAAGTACCATACACAATAGTTGGAATTAACTTATATTTATTTTGAATTCTTACTTGCATGAAAATTAATAAAATTATGATCAGCGAGATAAACTTGCCTTATCAAAGTTTAGAACAATTATAATTCTATACAAGAGTTGATGAAAATTCGTTTATTAGTTTCAACGAGAAGCAGAAATTAAAAAATTTTAGTCCTATAATCATTTAAAACTTGAATCCTTTAGTATTTTTTAGAATTTGAGCATTCATTTTATTTTTAGACGATACTTATTTATGATAAGAAATAACAAAATTATCTTAAAACAAAAATTGTTATAAATCAAGAGCTATAATCATCTTTAGAGAGCTTGATAAACAACGTCCATTGATTAAAGACGTCACTTTTGATAAGTGGAATGTATTATCAAAAAAATTTAAGCACGCATTGTCTTAACTTTTTTTCTTTAAGTAATAATGATCTTCATCTCTTATATTTTTCGTTAACTTTATTTAAAAAACTGTTTTTATGTATATTAAAAATCTTATTTATTCATTAATCTGAACATTTCCAAAAGAATTGAAATGCTAAAATAACATTAAATTATGTAAAAAAATTTTTTCATTACTTATTTTATTTAGTAACTTTATCTTTGAAAAGATTTTCTGAACAAAAAACAAGGAAGAGTTTGATCGCACGAAATAGCACCAGAACTCAACTTTATTTAGAAGTGGAAAAACATTGATCAGGAAACTTGGCAACGTCGCGGTAAGTATGCTATTGCTACCGTTCAACGTTGATATTACGATCAGCCTGCGCTGCTGCGTTACTTTGTGCGTGAGTATATACCACGTTTTTCGTGTTTTTATGACGTATCTCGAAAGTAAGCAACACATGTTTTTCCGGAGAGACTAAAATGTACAAGACACGCAACAAAGATCCGTACTTCATTCGGCCATGGAGCGCCTTTGACTGAGCTAACAGTCTTTTGATTCCATAAGAAGTGATTGGGAAAAAAGGTTTGCAAGCGTACATTTTCAAGTAATTAAATAAAGTTTCAAATTATTTATCAAATAAACTTTTAATAAAAAGAATATTAACGAAAAAATGAACAAAAATTTTGATTGAAAGGTATATATGACACATAAGCTGAATTTGAATAAAAAAACACCTTTTTCTTTACACTCACTATATATTTTGAGTTTATTTTTATGAACTTATGAAAAGCTGTCTATAAGATTTTAATTTTAAATGATATGAAAGAAATTTCACATTCGAATTTATTAGATTATTCGATTTTAAGGAGGGTTGAACGTTATTTACTTTATTTATTTAATTCAAATTTTATTTAAAAAAACAGTCTCGGATTTCAATATATTTAAACTCTCTGGAGGTTCGCCGTCATCGCAAATCTTCCAACAGATTGACGGCCCAATCCAAAAGTCTCAAGAGATCATAGGATGTCTCATGCCCAATTCTCGACTGTCTCGATTTTTACGCCAATACGTACTCGCGATATCTAGCGTCAAAGTATTCGCTATCGTGATGCACCGCATTTACATCAACTACATTCAGTCCCACAGCTAGAAATTATTTATAGTTTAGGAAATTTTGGGTACAGCTTTGCTTAAAACTATAGTTTTAGAATCATAATTTACACCAATTTTAACTGGTGAGTTTTTTTTCATCAATTAATTGTATTATACACGCGTTTTTCCTATTTTTTTCATTATATAATGTTATTGTTCACCGTCAGACATGAAAATCAAAAACTATAAGAACAAAACTTATGATTTCAATTATGGTATGGTACATTTACTTAATTTTGTATCATTTACGAAAAATTGTTTTTTTAATTCTTACAAACTTATTATCATTGAGTTCTAAATATTAAATTTATTTATTTATTACGTGATAAACCAATTAAAGTAATGACTGTATTTATTGAAGAGTCGAATGATATTTAACAGACCGAGAAATAGAAAATGTTAAAATGAAATGATTAGATAAATCAAAAATAATGATTGTTTGAAGCTCTGAGGGATCGAAAACATTATCAATATGTAAAACTGTTTTTTTATTTTCTTTCAATTTTTACAAAGTTACATTACCACTTAATTAAAAAAAAATATATGAATAAAAACCGAGTCAAAATAAATGTGCTGCCTCTGCAGCTGCGTGGTTAATGAAAATGATAACCCAATTCATAACAACTTTGCGAAAAAAGAGAAGCGTAAAAAAGTCGTCCTCTTAGGTGGCTGGAGAAAAGACTCTGACCTCGAATCGAAAGAACAAAGGCGCGATAAATCGAGTTACATCAAAGCCCCTAAATCACCATTTTACCGTGAAGCGTAGCAGTGCATAAAAATAAGAATAAGAAGAACAAGAATGAAGAAAAAATGGATCTCCCGAAGTCTTACGATCACGATCCGATCGATCAAGGCGTCGATGATCATCCGTTGCTCCGCTTAAACTTTTGAGAAGAATAAAACTTGATACGTGTTCTTTCGAAACGGTGGAGTTTGTCATCGTTTGTCCTGCTGCTCCTAGGCAGTTTTTTAAGATACTCTCGTAACTTTAGGTATGACTCGAACTTATAAACATAAAAAGATGTTTCATGATTCATAATATACCTTACAGGAAAAATACCTGTTTTTATAATTGCGCACTTTGTTCAAAATCTTTGATTACATTACTCATGGTCACAGTAGCAATTTATACTCTAATACCAACTGTTACACGGAAAAAAAAAGTATTATTTGTGGTGTAACATTACTACTTTCATATTGTCTTGAAAACTATCAGACTGTGGAATAAATATACCCAACTGCTTTTTTTTTCAAGAATATTAAAACACAGCAAACTATTATTTTTATTCGTAAAAGAAAAAAAAAAAAAAACCAACATAATTTGAAAATTTTTCAAAATTTCTCTCAGTACTAAAATTACACAGCGTTAAACGGCACGCGTTCGCGTCATCAGTTTCAGCAGCTCTTAATTTTCATTAACAGTCGTTTCGGTCCCTTGAAAATTTCCCCGGAGTATTTACAGAGCCGAAAAATGTCAGGCCCCGGTGAAATCACCCCAAAGCGACGCAGCTGTCGCTCTTGAATCGTCAGCTTAATAACCACCTGCACGAAAAAAAAAAAAAAAAAAAAAAATTCCGTCCGATTTCATCGCTTCACGGCGCTGCAGTGAGTAATATTTTGTAAAAAGTACTGCTATGCCTCAGCTGATGGTGTTGACCCGCTAAAAAACCGTACGTTCACTTCGGTGTTGGTGACACATGCAACTTTAAATTTGGTAATCGATCGCGAGTTGTTTATTTTAATGAATTCGCTTAATTTGATTGGGCAATAGTTCAGTATTGAATTTAAAGCAGCGGCTTAAATGAAACCAGCTCGAACAAAGAAAAGGGCAAAAAACGGTAGTTTTAAACGAGACGAAGACTTTCAATGACAACGGGATAATATCCTACCTACTCCTGGAGCAGTAGAGTCCGATGAAAAAAGAGCCAATGATTAGTTGCACGATCAACGGGGCCGGGCTGCTTCTGTGCGGTCTATATAGGTACAAGAGTGCACCAGCACCAGCAGGAGGCAAGAAAAGTCGAAATATAACGGGCCGGCTCAGGGGGGATAGGCGCGGCCGCTGCATGCACCAGTCATAGAGAAAGAGAGAAGCAGTAAAGGTGTGATGCCAGCGGTCGTTGGCCTTTGCGCAAAAGTGGATAAGACGAATAATTGGACTGGCAAAGCGAGCGTTACGCCGGCGCTGCCTGCTGATATATAAATATCATCGCGCAAAGCTCGCTGCTTTTTAGTTTCGAGCTGCTCGAAGCTGCAGCTGGACCGTCTGGTCCTCCTTTCTATGCCCACCTACCTACCTACATATACTCTTACGAGCGCGCTACTCCGACCAACGCGTGCTCTCGTTTCGATTTTACCCGATCGCGAGTTACAAACTTCTTAGAATATGTTCTTCGACTATTTATTATTTATACTCACTAATTAATGCTTAATTCAATCATGAATCCATTCTTTAAAAAGAAAGAAGTATAATTTTTTTTTCAGCTAGAAAGTCAAAAATTTCTACGGTGAAATTTTATTTTGGGGACAAATCAAGTTGTAATGATTTGTTTGCTCTGATATGACAATTATTAGAGTAATTTTATATGGCAACTAATAAGTTAAGGTGTTTATACTTATAAGTTTTAACCGAACTTTAGGGGTAATTTACTGGTACCGAATGATGAGGAAAACCAGTAATATTTCCTCTTAATGAGCTTCTCTACCACTTCGTCATGCAAATACAAATTTTTTCAGTGCTTTCTTGGAAAAAAAAAAAAAAATTTTTTTGTTGAGTCTGCACGGACAGAAAAAAAACAGGAATTTACTGTGGTAAGCTAACACGAAAAAATCGTGTGTTAACCTTACGCAGAAAAAATCCTAAGCGCTACTGTAGCCGAACCAATCAGGCAATCAGGTGTGACCAGAGTGATTTTGATTGGCTCTCTTACAGTAGCGCTTAGGATTTTTTCTGCGTAAGGTTAACACACGATTTTTTCGTGTTAGCTTACCACAGTAAATTCCTGTTTTTTTTCTGTCCGTGTGTAAATTATAATCTGAAATAGTATGATTTTTTCATTAGATCGAGATCGTTGACTAAAAATACTTGCTTGCTGGAAGTCTGCATCGAAAGCTCGATTGCCTTGCACAGTAAAAAATGCACTCTAGAGAAGTCATACAAAAGCCTAATGTAACATCTTTTGTTTAAAACGTCGCAGACGTTTGCCCTGTCGTTGCCAGTAAACTAATTACTCTGCATAATACCCTTTGAGAAAAAGCTTTTGATGACATACTCCTGTACTTTAAACTAATAAAAAGCAAGAAAGTCGTAAATAAGTTATGAATAAAGTAAAAATAAATTACTTAAGGGAATTTTTTTTTTTTACTTATTTATAGTCGCAACTTTTATGTTCATATGTGCTAACTGACGACTTGTTCCCTACACTGCTTCGCATTAACCCATGGTCCAAATATACCATGTGTACGGAAAACCCAGGGTATATATGCCCCATTCGAGTTAATCGAAAGACCAACGCTGAACCGGCAGGCTCATTGGGAAATTATTCCCCAAATATTGCCCCCGGTCGAGATAATCTTTCGACCAGCGCTGAAATGATAGCCCCCGGTAAAACCGACTCCAAAGCAGTCGGGGTGAACGTAGGGATCAATGTTACCAACGAAACTAACGAAGAAAATCTAAGTTGCAACCATGGTTGCGCCGCGAATTGTACCCAAAGATCCCTCGAACGACGTTGTTTCAGAAGCGCGCACGCTAACCACTGACCCAACTGATGCTCAAACTAAGGGAATTTAAAGAGAGTCATTGTATTGTTATTTTTTAAGATTCAAAATGTAATAATATTTTTATCCCAATAAAAAATCGGGAGAATGTCTGTATATCTGTGTGCCTAATGCGAATTTGTACTAATGTTGAAACTTTTTTTTTTTACAGAATCATCTACGATCAGGTTCACAGGAGAAAACGTTATGGACAGTGGCTATGGCGTCGAGTCGACTTCCGGAACTTCCGATGTTTCACAATATCCGGTTCATTCTTTGGCGATCGAGGGATGCGTCTATCGAGGCGAGGGAAACGCCAATCTCGTCGTGGCTCTACCCTCGGTAAGCACTTGTGCTCCCATGCATACCCACCCCTTTTTTGATTTACTTACATTTTTAACCCATGGGCTTTGTCAAAAGTTTACGCTTCGCTTCACAAGTATAGGTTTCAACATTTTCATGACAATGATCTGCGACTCTTTTGCTCTTTTCAACACCGCTTTTAAAAAAAGATTTAAATTTGAAACGGATACAAGGAGTTTTTATTTTTCTTTTTTAATTATATTTTATTTTGTTTTAATTAAAATAATTGTACAAAATTTTATTTCATCAACTTATAATTCATAAAAAAATTTTAACGATGTAAATTAAAAATAATATCTTTTGTAACCTTTGATTCTATTTTAAAAAACTCATATTTGTAAAGTAATTTGTACTGGGTTTAATGTGTTTTTATAAAATAAAAAATAAAGCAAGTATGTACTTACGATCGAATCGTAGGTTTAAATCAATGTTCATAATATTTTTTATTATAAATTGATATACAACTTAAAAAAGATATATTTCAAACTTATTTTTCAAATGGCAATTCAAAAATATAAAAAGTATTCGACAAATTTTTACACCAGCTTTATAATTTAAAATAATAATATAGATGAAATCTGTATAATCATAATTTATAGTTTTATTAAATCTCTGTATAAAATAATTTTTTTCATACAATTTTGAAAATATTTCATAGATTTTATATAATATAAAGATGAACAAATTTCGATTAAAATAGTCACGATTAAAATCTTATAAAATATATGAGAGCTAAAAAACAAATTTATATAAATTATCAAATTTTATCAATTATAGTACTCTGGTTAAATTTAAACGATTAGATTACAGCATGAAAATTTTTTCCTCAGAAAAAAAATTAGTATTAAATTTTTCTTTTCTTTGCCCTGGTGGGTCCATTTTCTTTGTTCTCTTCTTCTTGCCAGATTGTCAAAAAGTGGTCTTTGAGTTGGGTTTTACGAAAATCTCTTGATATAGAAGATTCATACTTAATTGTATCTTCGTAAGATGCACAAAGTCCAAGATACGATAAGGCGTTAATGAGATTCTTGGAGGAAAACTTTTTGAACAATGTGGAAGACAGCCTGATTTGGAGCGAAGACAAGAACGATCGAGGTCTAACCGAGGCAATTGTAGAATGAGCTAGAGCCGTGACTCTTTGATCCCACTTGGGGTCATCTGGTTTCTTGTTTCTCTTTACCAACTGATCGAAGAATATTTTGAGATTCGATGGAATTTCGTTGTTTACGTTATGAAGAAGATAATTTTCTGTCGTAAAATTATCTGGCATATAAAATACCGAACGTATATCTTCGAACAAAATGTTCGCGGCTTCCTTGATTATTCTCTGACGTTCTTCGTCTGAATTAATAGGTGCAGTTTTGGCCTCGATGTCCCGATAACAAACAAAAATATCGTCTTGCCAAGAGTGACAGACAATGTCATTTCCAAAATGTTCGTACAATCTATCTCTCAGCCACTCTAAAGTTGGAAAAGTATTCAACTCGAATGGGTAATTTTTGAAAATGCTTGTGAGAGAAAATTGACATTCTTCTTTGTGGTCCAGTATATAATTAATGACAAAAGTCAAAATTGAACTGTTTCCCGAAGACAGAGGATAATCTGTTCCAACGGAATCGAGCAACTCTTGGTAATTAAAAAAACGTGTGAAACAATGTGTATGATAACGAGCACCTGCTTTAACCAAATCAGGTGCGTTTTGTATTCGCGAATAAACTTTCTGAGAAGTCTTATCTGTCCTGGTTTTAATTGAATCGAGCAATTTATTCTTCGTTTCGGGTTTGGTTACGCGGAACACCGTCACCCGTTTCTCCAAACTTAAAGTTTCTTGTTTCGATATAAAATTATCAGATGCATCCTCTTCGCAAAACAAGCAAAGTTGGTTTAAATTAAATGTTTGATTTGACCTGAATCGTTGAGATCGTCTTGGTGTTAAATCAATTTTTTCTTGCGTTTTCTTCTTTAGCTTTTCAATTTCAGTTTGTTCATATGGACTTTGAGTGTAGCCCATGTTGCAAGAGTTATGTACAATGACTGTTTTACCATTTTTAAAATCAAGATGTTTGTTGTCATTCTTTTTAAAACTTATTTTGATCAGTTCCTGAACTCTTTCCTGACTTACGGGTTCTCGATCATCTTCCTGTACTTCTTCACCACAAATGACACAGTTGTATTTTTCCATTTTTTCAAGTTTTTTTTAACCCTGTCAATAATAAAAAAATTACGATATTTTGATTGTTTTTTCGGTTTTAAAGATTTAATAATTTTTTTAGTAAAATAATTAAAATTATTTTTCTAATCAAATTTTTTAAATATTTTAACGCATCATAATTTTTTTATTTTAAAGTGGCGTTAAGAGTTATTAATAATTAATAAAAAAATGAACTTATTGCTTGAAAATTTATCGAATACTAAAGAAATTATTCATTGTCAACTATTTACGAAATTTTATAAATAATAATAATAGTAATAATAATAATTATAGTAAGAAATCAATTGACTATAGACTAGAAGCTTAATACTCGCGTTAATACAAACATAAATTTTCCCACAATTCAGAAAAATTGATTGAATATTAAATAATATATCAATGCTATTGGTAAATATGAAGCCTGTTTTAGGTTTGTTGTGAATTATGTATATTAAGTGCAGACGAAACTATTCTTGAAATGATGAAATATAATTTAGGTTGTTAAATTTAATTTACTTGATAAAATATAAGTTACCTGTGGTTACTGCCAAATTTTATAAGATAAAACACAATCTTTCACAATAAATTTTGTCCGAATAACAATAAAATTTTGTAAAAATCGACCGGGACCACGCGCGACGAACAGTTCTCTGCGCGGGAAGCCATCAGCTGATCCCATAGACTATACACCGTGGTCTGACTGTAGCTCTTGTTGCCCTGATGCCATACACGCACCACGGGGAAACCATCACGAAAGTATAGTTTTTTCATGTGAAAGCGCCAAATTTTGAATTACATTTTTATTTCATGATTTAAGCAGCTAAACAAAAATTCGTAATAGCTTCAAATTTTTCGTATTTTATTTTTACAATTTGATTTAAAGTTAATAAATATTTATAATTTTTATTATTATTTAAGAGCTGAAAGTTTTATTTTTCTGCAATATTCAAAATTCGTTGGATTGTACTCTGAAAAAAAAATAAATAAATAAATAAATAAATAAATGAACCGACAATTATTATTGCTAGTATTTTAATATTTTTTAATACGTAACATAATTTTTATTTTCTTTTTTTAAATTTATTTCATTATTATTTTAAAATTTTTATAAAGTTAATGCCATACCCTCTTAATTAATGCATCGGCGAGCAGTAAAAATGTTAATTTGACGACGACCAATTAAAGAAATGTAAATTTCAAAAGTTACTACTGTAATTTTTTTTAAACTAATGAAAAAAACTTTTGATGTACACTTTTTAAAGTTGATTACGCACAACAGGTGCAAGCAAAAAAGGCGAAATCCAGCAGTTATTGGCTCATACTCGGTGATATCGAGCAATTTAATTTACCTAAAATCGATTCGAGTGCATCGCCGTCGCTGCTCCCGACCTGGTTCTTTAACCCCTGTGCCGTTTTTCTCGTTTCAGCTGCTCAACCACGATCGTGTCATTACGCTTTCGATGTGCATTTTCGATTCAGCTTTTTCTTTGTTTATCATTGGAATTATATTCAAACCTCATTATTCGTTTCTTTACTATCAAACTCTAAAAAATTTTTCTTTTCAAGGAAAAAACAAGACTGACATTAATACGTAGCTGTAGTCCACTTAGAAAATTAAATTTTTTCGCGTTCTTTTTCTTTTCCTTTTTTAATCTTGTTTTGAAGTTGAAATATCAATTTTTATATAAGCTTTGTCACTAGGTTACAAAGTCTGTAGAAAAATTTTGACTTCGTATAATAATTTGTAACTGTTAAACAGAAAGCACTTATTATTCAAGGTTTACTCCTTCTCAATTACTCTGATACTAAAACTTTTAATAAAAATTTAAACATTTCCGGAATTTTTAAAAAACAATGATCATAATTATTGACGTCTCCTCGAGATTTATTATAATAAATAACCAAGTAAAACGTAACGACACTCAGAGTATTTCATAAATCAATATTAACTTTCCCGCGGTGTGCCAATCGTAACTCAGTGGCTATCAGTTCTCACATCTTTAAAATTTTTAGCCAATATTCATGCGACCTAAAAAGCATAGGAGATCGTAAAACTAAAAGGAAAAAAAAAATAAGCGGAAAAAAGATTGATTGTGGAAAACCGAAGATGGGAAAGTGCGGTAACGATGCGGCGTATAAATTTTATTAGATCAAAGTACATCAATCGAGAAGTAGAAAGCTGCAGAGCTCAAGGTGTGCCCGCGGATCCCGATAGTATAAATTTCTAAACGATATGTATCTGGAGTGTTCCTGCACAGGGCACCGCTGTAACCAACCTCGAGCGGGTTGCGAGGTCTAACGGTTTGTCGAAAATCTCACGGCCAACACGAATACGTTACACGCTCACGGTTCTCTAGGTTAGATTAGCATTGGCCAACGACAGATTCAGGTCTTGCGTATATAATAAGCTACCTTATTATATCTTTAACTTTCTCAAAATTTACATCACAAGTTACATTAATAAGTTACGTAAAATTTTTTTCTCTAATTTTTAGTTCTCCCCATCTCGAATTACAATGGGCAAAACTACTTTTTGTCAGTATTGTTTATTAGTTTTTTTATTGATAAAATAACTAAGATGTCCAGCGTTATCGGGTTGTATAGCTTGGGGGATAATTTTTTGATTAAATTTTTTTATTCATAAAAAACTCGGACGCTCAGCGTTATTGGGTTGTTTATAGCTCGGAGGTTAATTGTTTATTAATTTTTTTGTACATAAAAAACAAGGACGCCCAGCGTTATTGGGTTGTATAGTTTGGGGGATAGTTTGTTTATTAGTTTTTTTATTCATAAAAAAACCAGGACGCCCAGCGTTATTGGGTTTTACAGCTAAGGAGTTACTTGTTTATTAATTTTTTTGTTTATAAAAAACTTGGATGCCCAGCGTTATTGGGTTGTATACCTGGTGAGATAATTTATTTATTAGTTTTGTTATCAATAAAAAAACTAGATAATTAAATTAAATAAAAAAAAATTAAAAAAAAAAAATTATAATTAAAAATGATAATTAAAAATCCTGAAGAGAAAATTTATCTTAAAAGTGCTTTCTGACTCTACAAACGAATCTATAAAAGAACTTGATAAATATTATGTATTTAATGTTGATCTATAAATTTTTCTTTATAGTTTAAAAGTAGGTTAACGAAATATGAAATAATTTTCTTGTTAGGTAAAATTTGAAGCAAAAAACTGAAAATTTAAATACAACACCGAGACAGGTGATTTATACTGATGTCTAAAAAAGATTCATATAAAATGCTATAGTCACGCTAAATAAAAAAAAAATTTAACGATGATCAAATATTTTAAATTTATGATCCGTCGATGTTATAAAATTATATTGTCACCTCGGCGAATCATTTCAGTAGCTTTGAACCATTAATATTTTTATAAAATTTAGAACACAAGTAAAATAGTAAAATAATTTTTTTTTCTATGCCTCTGATGAATGAAAATTTTTTTAATATTGCAATTTGTGCCCAACGAACTGACGATGTTTGAAACTTTCACGTTAAAGTTATCATTGGATCAAACTTGTTATAAGTAATAACTTTCAAATTATCTAGAATTATAGCTTCGGAAACTTTGTTAGAGGATACAGGTCGATTATCGAACTAATTTTCCGCAATTAAAAAAAAAAGAAGAATAAATAATAAAAAATGTTTACGTTAATGTAATTTTTTCACAACGGTCAATTAAAATGTAATTAAAATATTAATTAATCTTGATCAATAATTTTTCCATTAACGTCGTCGTAAAACTGTAACTCTTTAATTGTCAAGCGGTGATATTAAAAATAAACCCATGACTTTTGCAGGCTTTGTTGTTTAGTGTATGCTGAGGTCTCAGTCGATTGTGCAAATCAAACACACAAGCAGTATTATATATATATGCAAGTAGTAAGAGGGTCAATAATCGAAGGAGACCGGCGACCTCGCGGGCGGTGCAGTTGCCGAATGTAGCTCAGCCCCTTCGGGCGGCCAGGTTAGCGATAGCATCGCTAATCCTGGGTTATCATAACGGTACGTCGTCGTCCAGTCCGCGCTAGCGCTAATTACTACGCGAGTCCTGCGGTATAGGGCCGACGAGCCGCATCCTTATCTCTCTCGGTCCGGTGCTGCTGCAGGCTCCCGGTTTTTGCTCTCCATCCTTTATCGTCCTTTCTAATCCCGCTGGTACTGCTGCTGCTGGTTATATGGGACTTCAGCTTCTGACCGACAGACTTCTTCTTCTTGGTTTATCTTAGGAGGCCGTCGTCTAACGAGCTTTTTCTACTGCGGAGTTTTATATTTATATCATCTTTTATTAATCTAGCTGTACTTATAGTTAAGTGCATTCATCCATTATATACCTTTAGTATCATAATCCTGTTAAGATGTTTTTCTTTATTTTTACATCAAACCATATTTTATATATGAAGTGTGCATTATTTGATCCATCAGTTTTAAAATCTTGATCAAGCTAAAATGTTACGAGCACGAATTGATCGTTCAAAGTACTTTTCATGGAAGTTAATTTAAAAAAGTTTATGCATTCAAATTATCTCAAAATCGTTACATTTGATTATTTTAAGTGTATCGGGCAATAAATATTACAGAGGCTTTTGAGCTATTTTAAAATTTCCCAAAGCCTTTACGTTGTAAATTATGCAGCGTAAAAATTTAATTGTAACATCGTACAGAAGTAAACTTAATTAAAGTTTAATACTCAGAAAAAGTCACGAGCACAATATTTTACGTAACTATTAAAGTTTTTAATTGAAAAAGTAACTTGTTCTTTGAGTTTACTGAACTGTAATAAATTAAGTGCGTGTCGTAATAGAAATAATTAAAGTGTGGAGAATAAAATTAAAATTTTTTGTAAAATGATTGTTTCTTTTTTAGTATTAACTAAATATTCAGAGTACCAAAGTAGAATGCTCAAATATCCTTACAAAATTTGACGTCATTTAAGCTTTTGGTAATTCAAACTTCAAAATTGGTACTATAAAGATAAGTTTTTTAAAAATATTTTTAGTACAAAAAGTTAACGTTAGATTAATAAAAGAATGAAGAGCCAAATGGTAAAGGCTTTCATGCATATAAAGACAAAAAAGAGAAGAAAATTCTGTATCTAATTTTATCTGTGGAGCAAAATAAGCCTGAGAATGAAAATTCAATATCTAGTGGAATCGCACGTGCGTTCAGTCCATTTCTCTGACCGTTTAAAAATTTCCAGTGTGCGCGTGCGCAATCAACTTGCGCGTATAATAAGCACGCCCGGCTCGACCCGATGAAAATAGTCAGAATTTACATTTTTATGTGATTCGATTGTATTCTTTTTTCTAGTAGATTTGAATTTTTTAACTCCACGCAAGGGAGGTAAAAAAAATTCATTTGGAGAGGCTGGAGATGAATCGAAGCGATTCCTAGGATCCTAATACAGGATTGTATTCTATTTCTAAAATTTTTATAATTAGATCAATCATTAAATTTCTTTTACATTGATTCAATACAGCGATTAGATGGAAAAAACTCAATTATTTATTTGTAAAATTTTTCTCAAAGAAAAGGTTTTTTTGAATTACAATTAAAATTTTATAATCATCAATTTAATTGTACAAAGCAAGGAATGAAAAAGTGATTATATTTTTCCATTAAAAGTCTTATCATGTCATTATAAACTTATTCTTAAACTCACCAAATGACTTATTGAAGCTATCGACCTAGATCAGGTTTATTGACGCTATTCTAGGGTAGCTTGAAGCGCATGTATAATCGAAAAGTTGAAAAATTTCCTTACTTAAAAATGGCTCTCTCGTAAAAACGCTCTCAAAAATCCGCTTTGACGGGCTTTTATGTTTTCTGAATTTTATAATTCAAGCTTCATCCTCAAAAGAGATGGTGGCACTATTCGGTGGCCCCAAAATATTAAAATACTTTACTTAGCCTACTCTTCATAAAAAACCTTCTCCAAGACCCGTAAAAGTAAATTTTACGAGTAAAGGGAGTTGAAAAAAACAATAATAATTAATTTTTTTGTATCAGGAAGACTTTCCCAACTGTTGAAAGTTGGTTACAATAACCGTAGGCGAGCCTGGGCTTTTGAAAAGAATGGCTTGGAAGAAGGTCGCATCTCGGAAGTGTTCTCAAAAAACCAAAACGATGAGCATCCCGAAGCACCGTCGGCGGGTTGAAGAAAACAGGAACGAGAAAAAAACACAAACTTGATAACGGGCCCACGTAATAGAGTCGCGCACGTATAGGTATACTGCGGGTGCAGCTAAGGCAGATATATAAATAAAATAAGGCTCCGTTCACCTCGGCAAGCAGGCAGCGGGCGCGGAGCGTTAACCTCGCGCCCAATCAAAGTCAACCCACATCCACTGGTAGGGGCAGCCAAAGAGGAGGGCAAATTGATAATTGATAAAGTTGGAGGGAAGAAAAAGCCGCGGGAAAGCGTTGCCCGAGTTGAGTGCGCGCGCGAAATAGAAAAAGAGTCGCGGCAGGCTGCTGCTGCAGTGGGGAGTCATTAAGCATTGGCCGTTGACCCGAGTTTTCCGAGGCCAGCTTGCATCGGTGGTAGTGAAAGAAGGGGGCCAATTGCACTTTGTGTGTGTATATGTGTGCCGCCGACGCTGCCTGCTGCACTGTACGAGTAGCGGAACTCCGCTGCTTTATACGTGATCGATCGCACGCTCATAATCTACTCGGCACATCATTCTTTTGCACAATTTTATTTATTTTTATTCCTCCTTTTCATAATGCACTTTAATGCCTACTGTTGCTGCACGTGAGTCGGCTTTTTCTCTCAAGTCAATACTATTTTTGCATCTAAAGCCGCACGCCGCGCCGCGGAGTTCATAAAAAGTTTATACGCCGAAAATGGTTGCGAGCCCAACCCCTTTCATTATAATATCTCTATCAGCTGGAAATTTTAAACGTTTTTTTCCAAATTCTCAAACTGCCACTTAGCTGTGTTTCTCATGTTATTGGTGAATAAAGTACTTACTAATGCGCTTTTCAGCTTCATACTTTCATAAAAGATACAGTTTACTTGCCTTATTTTTCATTACTCAAGTCCTAACTTTTATTATTTAGGTACTAACTTTGAGTAACCATTGTTAACAATCTTTTTTTTTTTCGAAATGAATTTGCAACTCGAGGGGTGTCATTAAACTATGTAGGTTGACTATCAATTCTTGAAATTTACAAATTTTGCTCAATTATTTTTTTAGCTGGTTATTACAAGTATTGTAATTAGTTATCTACACAAATTGAGCCCAATGAATTCATCTCAAACGTCTGTGTATTATTATAAAAATATTGTCCAAAGTTCTAGTTGAGTAAGGACTAAGCATCACTGGTTTTAATAAGCCCAAAAAGCATCGAGAGCATCCCCGGGGACGGAAGATATACGCAATCACGACGGAATCCGGTATAGTCGCGTCGTCCCCGAATCGATAGCTGACCTGCGGGGGTGCCGGGTGAGTCACGTGCCCTTTGCACCGCTCCACCTCCCCCACAATAGCTATATCACGCGGCGCGTCCGCGTGTGAATCGCGCAAGCAAGCCTGCCTCCCTCCCGTTGCGTAATAATGGCACGTTGCGCAAGGACCATTACCCGGGGGCCCGGGCGGTGGACATTGTTTAAAATTAATGTTTCTCGGTACTTTGCTGCTTTTGACGACTATTAATGAATCCGATCAGCCGTTGCATTGTTTAATTAAAAGGTGTTTACGTCGTTTTTCAAGGGGATTAAAGCTTCTGTTGGATTCAACGTTCACGCAATACCTCAATTAATTACGTTCATCTGAAATCCTAGTCTCGATTTATTTATTTTATTTTATTTTTTTTAATTTATTTAATGCCTACCTAGACCTTAGGTCTATACAGAAAATAATTGTATATTAATTTGATTGAATATGACATAAAACGTTTTCAGAAGCAATTTACAAAAGTTTAGAATGACTTTCAGAGTTTTTAAGTTAATTTCTGTAAAAATATTTTCAATACTAGCATAAAACGCTCGCTCGCTTCGCTCGCTCGCGCATAGTCAAATATATTTAATAATATCAAATATTATGATATTAAGTAAAAGATTAAACTTTATTTAGAGTATAAATTTAATCAAAAATATTTTAAAACAAATATCTACAACCATATTACTGATGAAAAAAACAAAAAAAGTCTTCCAAATGTCTGGGCTTATTCGAATATAGATACATACATACCCAAAATGAGCAACCTTAGACATCCCAGTACAAAAAACTTATTACGGTTCGATTTATGGAGCAAAAATTTCAAATTAACTTTATTTGATTATAGACTATTAATTAATTATAGACTTTATTTAATTATGTATAGAGTCATTAGATTCAAATTGAAGGTCAGATTCATAATCTGGAGCTTCAATAGCCAAAGAATAGAAATTTTTGAACAAATCCAATGTATTATGCGCGAATTATGATTTCACCTTATTTAAGTGTACTTAAATATTGAGGCAAATTGAAAATTCAAAGTGATACTTGTAATCAGCACCCTTGAAAACAGGTGCATACTAAATTTCTGATTGTTCCAATATAGATTGAGAACAAAGGAAAATTTTACCTTATATAAGTGAACTTCATTCAGGGTAAAATAAAAATCTACGGTCATATTCAAAATGAGGAGCATTAGAGATCCCAATACACAAAACTTATTACGAGTCAGATGTATGGGGCAAAAATTTCAAATTAACTTTATTTAAGTATAGACCTTATTAGAGTCATCAAATTTAAAATTGATAATCAGATTCGTGATCTTGACCCTCAAAAGACATCGAAAACAAATTTTCGTACAAATCCAATATATTAGAAGAGAATTGTAATTTCACCTTATTTAAGTGCACTTTATTTAAGACAAATTAAAAATTTAAAATTTGTAATCAGCACCCTTGAAAATATACGTATACGTAATTTTTTTAAAATCGGATGTATTGAAAGAACCATGTTAAATTTTTAAAATAAAACTGATGACAAAAATCTATAAAATAGAAATGCTTGTCATTTAAAAAAAAAAAATAGAAACAAAAAAACGGAAGTTAGATTCATAATCTACACCTTCGAAAATATCTGTATACCAAATTTGAATTGAATCCAATGATTAGGAGCGTTGTAATCAATTTTTTAAAGTTGATCCCGGACGGACGGACAAAAGATACGGATGCTGCGTATAATAATGTAGATAGATTATATGGTTTTGAGGTATTTAATTTGTAGAACGAAGGTTTATTACGAAGGGTTACCCACTTAGTCCTGTTGTAAAAGTCCTGAATAGTCCTGAATAGACCTGGCCAGCCTATTTTGAACGGGACAGGACTACCAGAGCTCGATATACATAGTATTTTTATCTGATAGTCCTATGATACTCCTCTCATAGTTCTGTAAAAAATGACCAAGTGCGTAACCCCATTCAGTAAATAAAGAAATTTTTATATAAAATAAATAACGCATCGTATTATTGACATCCTTTATTGACTCTTGACTTATTGACCTTTCAAATTTTGAAAACTTTCATTGAGAATTTTTCGAATATTCGTAAGTTGAAAGAAACTATAAGTAGTTAATTTCTTTTACAAAAATCAAAAAAATATTTTAGAGACTCAACTTTGACGTAAAAACCTACAACATCCTAGAAAAAGTATGAAAATTGAAAACTTGATTGGACAGACCATTTTCAAGTAAAAATTCATAAAAAATTTTGAAAATACGAGCATGTTTTCTTTCCATGAATTTGAACACGAAACTGTTTCGTCCAATTGAAAAAAACATCAAGCATATTTAATTATTTTTCAACTATTATAATTAATGATTTTAATGGCAGTTTTTGCCTCGTTGGAAACTGGCTGTAAATATAAGTATTATAAAAAATTGTTGGATCGACGTTATTATAAAATCTCTTAACGTTAACCGTATGTGAATACTTAAAAAAATAAGGAACTGAGTTAATTATCATGATTCATCTGCTTTCCCTGCGTACATGCGACTCGGAATAAACCGAACCTTGAAACCAAGCGTAAGAAAAAAAGCGTGTTAATCTGTTAGAGTGTAAAACTTGAAAAACGAGTCTCGCAACTTTTGTCGTCACGGTGATTACTAATACAAATTGAAATTTTCCCGCAGGAGCGCAAGGTGATTAGATTTAGGAAATCATCAGCTGGAGCAACCGAGAGACTCGACGCTTTGGAGTTGGAGAGGCAGCTTCGTCGCGAAGTAGACTTCATCAGGGGCGTCATTTCCGGGTACCTTGGGCCGTTCGTGCAAGCCCCCGAGGTCCGGCGCTTTGCTCGTCCGGAAATTGCCAGATTGGCCGAGAAGATACGACCCGACCGACCCGGTAAGACAGCTAACCCTACCGTACGTACGTGAGAATTTCTCATGTGTATGCCATGTGTGCGAGTGTATGTATACCAGGCTGCAGTTGTATGTTTGGTAGCGTTTTCGAAATTTGCATATCGCGATGAGATAGCGTTATCGTTACCCGGACCTTACTTTCAATTTTCTGGTGAGAAGGGACACAGCCAGGTGAAAATTAAACGTTCCTACACGCATTATTACACCAAATCATATATTTCTACACCTTTAATAGCTTTTTTAGCGTGATTTCATACCCTTACACTTGGTTGATTCTTTGTTTGCATGCACAATTACATGTATACGATTAAAATCTATTCCATTTTACGATTTATTAAAGTTATTCTCATTTCAAATAAATTGACTGTAGTACAGGAAAGCTGGATTGTTAAAAATTGATAGACTGTAACCTTTTTGAGCCCTAAATTGGTGTAAAATTTGAACAACTCGAGTTCAATAACTCCAAAGTTAAGTGAACCTTTAGTAAATTTTCAAAAGTATG
This sequence comes from Encarsia formosa, assembly GCA_038277355.1. NCBI lineage: Eukaryota > Metazoa > Arthropoda > Insecta > Hymenoptera > Aphelinidae > Encarsia > Encarsia formosa. The sequence continues at coordinate 12,898,263 of CM076187.1, read as the reverse complement.
TATAATCAAGTTTGGAGTTTAACAACGTAATTAATTCCACATTAGCTATGTTGTTACAATTTATCTATTCGATTTATCTACGAGGCGGATGTGCAACAAATCCAATGATCATTTGTTTGTTTGTATGGACTATTTTAAAATTTTGTCGGTTTATTACCAAGTATTGCCAAAGAAAGCCGAAATTTTTCAAGCAATTCAGTTTATAAAAACATTTTAAAACTAACTTTAGATTTAAGGAAATATTTTTTCCAGCTCAGCTGTTGCATGAATCAATTATTATATATTCAACAAAAAAGTTATATTCTTATTTTGGTGTCATAACAATATTTTCAATTAAAAACCCCGAAAAAAGTTATAAGTTACTACTGTGTATGGTAAGTTTGAAGGTTATTTGTGAATTTTTTCTCATGTCAAAACATAAGTTTTAATTTTCTAATCAAATTTTCCCCCATCTCTTTGTTGGGGACACACTCTATAACTTTAAAATTGAATAAAATTTTTCTCCATCCGATGGTCGAAAGTACGTCAGCTGTGCATCGATTTCGCAGTCGAAAGTTCGACTTTGCTGCATCGATGCGATCTACTATACCGACACAATTCTTTCTGCACTGGTAAATTTCATAGGTTGCATCGGCAACGCCAGCCGCAGAGTGCATCAGCTGTACTGTACCCTGGTAGCGTCTGCCCCACCGTTTTTCCGAAATTTTTGTATAGTTGTAAATTTTATGCAAAATTTATATTGTGAGATGCCATCAAAATAAGATATTTGGCTAGTAGATCTTATACATGACAGTTTGTGACGAGTAATTCACTAAAACTGTAGAAGTGAGGTTAGCTCAAATTTACTTGAATTCAAGTAAAAAGTGAGTCATTAAGGTAAGGGTGGCTCACTTTTGACTACAGTTGAGTGGATTTTCGCGCAATTTCCAACTCTAATAACTTTAATAGGAATGTGTGTTTGCGGACGATGTGTGTGCTCGCGTTTGTGATGGTGCTGATGCTGATGCTGCGCATGCCGATCATATTTTGATTTTTAATTCCCATGACTCGGACAACAAATAAATTGATATGCAACAAATCATCAGAATACAATCTCGGCCAGTGGCGAGCAAGGCGTGTTTACGAAGGATCTGTATGTGCGGGATAATGTTGATGTTAATGTTATGACTTCTGTGCTGGCTTATTTGTTTTGATTTTTTAATGGTGGGACTTTATGTTTTTACGGCTCTAAATTGTTAGACAATTTTAAATTAATCAGTTTAACTTAATTCTTGAAGGTAATGCGTGAGAGTCCTAATTTGTTTTGTTTTTGTTTTGCTGGCTGCAGCCCGCCTTCGCGACCCGAGCGAAGCGAGGGTCGCGAAGGCGGGCTGCAGCCAGCAAACAAATATGCTTCTCGCGAGTGACCGTCAGAGGGATGCAGAAAGTAAAAACATGGCCGCGGCCAGCATGATCAGCTGAAGCTTTGGTAGATTGTTTATTTAATTAGTAAACGTACTTTCGACCTCAAATGGAGAAAAATAGTATGCAACGTACGAGCAGAAAGTTGAATACTGCTCCACCGCGCGATAAAATATATATAAAACATATCGCGCGATGCAGCAAAATTCAACTTTCTGCTCTAGCATTGCAATATACTATTACCAACAAAAAAAAAAAGAATAAAAGCCCTAGGGGATGGAAAAGTTCGATTTTTCTCTTTATTTTAAAAAAATTGAATTTAGCTGATGGAGGTCAGCATGACATCTCTAACGAAAGCAAAAATACCATACAGCGCATTTCCTTTAAATGACTAAGCTCGGGTCTTATTTATGGCAATACTGATTCAAAAGTAACTACAATTTTTAATGAAACATATTAAGTATGTCTTGAAAGTAATACCGACGTCGTGGAGTAGCGGAGAGTCCTGGCCTCGGTCGATCAACGGAGTTAAGTAACATTTTGTGCGATCAGTACTTGGATGGGTATCTGACGGCGCTCGCTGACTGACACTTCGAGGATCGATCAACGGGAGTTTGTCATGTTAAATCGGGATGACGGTTGTAAGCTATTCAGTTTCGGTAGTTAAGCCTACGAAATGTGACATAAGTTATCTAATCAGAATCGATCGATATACTGGCCACTTTCAGGTGACGTTTTACCTCTGAGGATTTCTCTCAGAAGAGTTTTCCGAATCCACAGACCCTGAGCTGATGCGAGAGTCGAGATGAAAAGTGAAGGATGATAGGGCGAAGGAATGTATGTCTTGAAAGTAAAGTTTTACTATAAATACAGCAAGGAATATTTTTAATCCAAGAAATTTTGGTTGAAACTTGCTTAATGAACTTACCAGTTAAATAAGTCACGGAAATGATGGTAATAATATAAGTCGCTAAAGGAAACGTTACCTTTTAAAAATTCTCATTGTAGCCTATCTGCTCTAAGGAAGAATGTTTCGTCACTTCCCCGAAAATAAAACTCCCTTTTATTTTTTATATATGACGAAGCTTGATGGTAAAAAAAAAGATAATAGCATTTTAAAAATTCGGCTCGGCACGGTGCAATAAAAGAAAGCCAAATGCAACGCGAGTGAAAATTTTTGCAACGCACGCAGGTGGCCGTATAGCCTAACTAATAGCACGGCTGCGAAATGAAAAACCCAGCTTTGGCTTCCGCTCTGCATTTCCTGCTGGTGCAGTCCGCGCGAAAAATTCAGCTGCTCTGTACTCTTGGCCATTAGCGCGTAATTGGAAAGCCAGATATATAATAGCCAGCGACTACTGGCAAGTGCGCCAGGAAAATTTATGCCCGCTGAAATCTGCAGCTTTTACCATAGGGTTCGAAAAAAAAAAAAACCACTAGCGAAGGCTTTTTTCGATGAGCGGCTATTGGAAAACCATAAACGTCCTTTTTAGATAATTACTGATATTGTGCTATAAAAACATAAAAAAAATTTTTTCTATGAAAAAGCTTTTTCTAATAATTTCGTTTTTTTTTTTTTTTTTTTTTTTATAAAATTTATAGAAGTAAATTGTTTTACTTAATAATATGACTTTTACTATAGATCGATTCAAAAATATTATTAATTTATTTTAACGTATTTAATTATTAGCTCGAAATTCATTTATTTTTTGAAAGAGGAAATTTTAGTTTTTACCTGTAGAAATCGAATTCAACTTTATGGTTACACAATTGACCTTGTTAAAATTGTTATTTTCACTTATTTGAGCTAAATTTCTTAGTTCCTTCATCCATTCAAATTAATGAAACTTGGGTTCATCGCAAAATTGGACTATTTGATGATGTTTTCTTTTGTGAATATTTTGGCAATGTCACTCATAACAACTATTGAAAAAGTGAAAATAATAAAATTTTATTTTAAAAGTCAAGCATTGAAAGCTAAGAGTTCAAAGCCAAGTCGAGCTAATAATACGGTGTGTGGCCAGAGATAAATATTCAAAAGATAAAACATTACACGTTCATGCTTATTTTAATTATAATTCTTGGTTAAAAGTTGTGCACAAAACATTTGTTAACCATAACGTTTGATACATATATGCAGAATTTCAATGAAAATACCATAAAAACTTGATTACAAAACAAAGAAGTTCTTTAAGCTGCATAAAATTTAGGTTTCAGCTTATGCTCAGTCTGAACTGGTTCTAATGACCTAATTAAAACTACGGATCTCTTTAAAGTGCAAAAGGGTATTTTTATATAAATAACCATAATAATAAAAAAAGAGGCAGGAGGTATGGTAAGCCGGGCGCGCTTCCGTTTGGGTGCAGTGCGAGGATGCTTGCTGCTGCTGGTAGCTTCCGGTCGATGGGGAAGGCTTCTAGCTCCCTCGGTGATGTTTTTTATACTTTCATGGTACCCTACTGGTGTTCACACTTCGATGGTTAACCTTGTAAGGTTCGCGAACTCGAGGAATTCGAGGTTGAAGAATAAAATTTTACTAATTTTATTCGGTTTGCTTATATTTTATGGTTAGAAATTTAACATTTTTCGCTTAATGATTCTGGCCTCCAAGTACTTCACTGTTTATGTTTTATCACTTAACTGATGCTTTAATAAAAAATGATGATTTCAAACTTGTGAGAAAATTGGTTAGCTCTAAAATATAAAATACCTGTAATATAGTTTCTTAAAATCAGATGTTAAAATTTTTCCATCCGAGGAAAATAGACGTTTACAAGCGATGAGACCGAGGATGAGACTAGTAATTAAAAAAAAAAAGTTTTTCATCAAAAACATATCATATTGATCGGTTTATTCTTTGAAGTTGTTTAATACGATAAGAAGATCTGTTAAAATATGAATAAAATTTATCTGCCATATCTGCCTTCATACTATTGGGCCATTTATATTTGAGTAATTTTGGAAAAAGTTGATTTTTTATTTACACCATTTTTCCACTTTTTATTGGTTTTATAGAAAAATTTCTATGTTTGAAATTTCATTTTCTTTTGCCTTAATTATTCATGGAAACTACTTGCTAATATTTATTGTCATTTTTCACTCAAGCATTCTTAAAACTTTTCCATTCATTAAAAAAAAAAAAAGAACTGTTCAAGGACAGTATAAATTCAAAAAGGGGAAGCCAAAAAAAATTTTTTTCTCACAAGTTACCGCTGCCCAAATTACATCGTATCCCAGGTCACAATCAGGATGTGGCAGGTGTTTTATGTTACCGAATAATAAAGTTCACCGGCCATATCGCGACCATAGCTTATTTTTCCTTTCTCAGCAGGCAATTCAGTGAAATGATGAACTTCACATAGTATCGCGATGCACCTGTTACACTGGACTTGATTTTTATGCTTTTTCAGATAGTTTCATCTGGAATTTTTCATTGTTTTTCAAATTTCTTATGATTTGTAAAAAAAAGATTGGAAAATTTTTATTTGGTATGAGACAAAAAAAAAAGTAGCCTGTAATAATTGTTTGATAATTTTGTCCAATTAAGTAGTACTACTCCGCTGGCAGAGTTTAGCACCATAGATATGGATCTTAAACTATATCGAGTGTCAGACGCGCGCACTGAAAATGGCGTTGTTGTTGTTATTCGTCGAAGTGCGACCAACACCAGGGCAACAAGTGCGTATGCATCGTAATCACACGGCGTCGCAACGCGCAATTGCGGGGATGTGCACGCACGCATGGTTTTTTCCATCATCTTTTTTTCCCCCTTTTTTTCTCTCCGTACTTATTATTTGTCTAGACGCTCCTAGGTGTAACTATACCACTGTACGTGAGGGAAGGTACGTCGCAATCGATACGGGTTTCCCTTTTTTCTTTTTTTTTTTTTTGCAAAAATACGTGACACTTTTTTTTAAAGAAACTAGTATTTTTCAGTGTGCTTATTTATTTATTTATTATAAAGTAATGTCAAAGTTTTCATTAAAAAATTCATGGTATTATTATAATTTTAAAACTTGTCAAAAAGTCATTCTAATCTTATTTCGTTTTAATCTATAAATAAAACTTTGACGACTCATTCGTAGCTGCAGTGTTCAGTTTAAAAAATAATTATTGTTTTTTAGTAGTCACAATATTTGATTCTTATTTTATGTAAAATACTTAATAACATTTAGTTTAAAAACTATAAAAATGAATCTTTTACTATAGTACTTTATTTATAACAAATATCATTTTGTTCAATTTCAATATCAAATTTCTTAAAACTAAAATAAAAATTTTAAATTTTATGTTCTGTCAATTTAAATTCTTTGATATTCACTACTAATTACACCCCGAGATAAAAAAGATATGTACGTAGTTAAGAGTATAATTTTTTATTTTTCTTTTTCATTCAGACGTTTCGATTAATAAAAAATTTTCAAGTTCGTTTCAAAATAAAAAATGTTATCAATTTTTCGATAAAACCGACGAAAATCGACTATTTTTTTCCAAAGCAAATAAAAGGTTATGAAATTTTTCGCCTCATGAAAAAGCCTTATTCGATCTTGGTTCATCTATTCTTTATAAAGCGGGATTTTGAAAAAACTTGAGAAAAGCGATTGCTTCCAAAATCAAGGTTCCCTTGAAAAATATAAAAATTTTCATCTGATTCAATTTATCGATTTCATTAACGGGTAAGTAATTACACCTTCAACTGCGGCAATATAAAATATAAGTCAATAATAACATCTTGAAAATTACGATATTTTTCATATACATACTCGTGACAGCCTATTTTTATCTACTAGGGGAGGGCTTAATTACACTAATTACGAAATACTTCCAGCAAACAACTCAATTTTAGTTAAAGCATCATCGCACCATCACATTATGAATAATAAATAACTCTTTTTAACATTTATCAATTAGCTTAAAAACACGATTCCAAGTACTTTTAAAAACTACAGTGTTATTTAAATTAAAAAAGTGCATGTCAGTTTGTTACTTTCGTGGCAGTAAAAGTTTATGGTTTGCACGCAATATGGGAATTCACCTGCGATAGATATTTTTCTTTCATTTTAACTGTTTATGCTTAATTATAGATCATGGTCTGAGAAAAAATTGCGATGTTTGTAACAGTTTAAAAATTTTATTGATAAATTAATTTTTTATGTAGGGGGAGACTGTGGCAGGTTGTTATTTTTTGTATAACTTGCGATCTAATCAAGTCAGTTTGATTTTTCTAAACTAATAGCTGTTTTAATAGCAGCTTATTACTGGACATGTATAAGTACGCGAATAAGTCACAATCATCTAGCATCATCAAACCGTTTTTTACAATCATCATTTTGACAACAATTGTAATTCCCTACGTGGAACATAAAAAGTCATGACTCTCGATACATTTTCATTGATTCACACGGTTCAGCGAAAGCCGCAGATTCAGTTAGCAAGACCTCGTAAGAACCAAAAAAGTAAAAAATTTAAGCGTTCAATATTGGGAGTAATGTTGAGTCATATTTCTAGAAGTCGAAAAGAGCTATCGGAGATATACCTCAGCCAAGATGAAAAATCATATAGATGGTTTCACCTAATCCCGAGGTAAAAGGAGCAATCAAAAGTTATAGAAGATTTTCCCCAGCTCCCCTCGGGGCCGCACTGCAGAGGAGTAACGAGCCGACGATTATTTATGATCGTCGTAGGTCCGGTAATTGCGGCAATATCGGACGCCCTGCATGCATGCATCGTTATGGTCCGTTGCCCAGCGCTTCGTACTCCCATACCTGTATAGCTATACAGTAATCGCTGCTTGAGATAACGTTTATCGATTTATCCTTGCTTATCTGCGCTCCGTATACCTTCCACCTCCAATCCCATTCGCAATTACCAGAGCCTAGACCAATGAGAGTCGCAATTTTTTTTTTATTTTCAAAGATGGGATTATCTTCACCCTGATTCAGTTGTTTCTATAAATTTATTATGCCCTAAAAAACTGAAACAAAACTTTTGAGCGTACAAAGCCAGATAAAAAAGTTTTACTCACTGGATCCGAACGGGGCCTTCTAACGTGAAAATTAAGTTTCACAGTGTATATATGAAATTTTAGAACTTTTAGTTTGTAACATTGTTTCTCAAGAAAAAGACCTGTAGAAAACTTTTAGCAGGAAATCAAATAGGTATACTTTCTATACGTACTATTTGATTCGATTAAAAAATTAATTTTATTTTCATGCTCGATATAAAAAAGCCTTTTTTCTATATACATGTTTAACTCCAAATCTTTTTTGTCTACGAGAAAAGTTAATTATTTAAAAAAGTATTTAGAAGAAGTTGAAACTAATATTTGTACAAACTTGAAGAAACGGGTTGAGAATTTCTTTACCCTGGAAATTTGATAGCTCTTTTTTTTTATTTCTTTTTCAAAGTAGTTGAAAATTTTGTTTATTTTTTAGATCGATTGTTTTGGAGTGCTAATCTAGTATATATATAATATGTATTTCAATTCATTGAGCGAATCTCTCAAATTTTTGTTACTAATAATGTAAGAAGCACTCCTTTTAAAATAATATGTTATAATTATATATTTCACCTCTCGACTAGAAAGAGGTACTTATCATAAAATAATTGACTTCCTTTAAAAAAAAAAGATAATTTTACACAGTGTAAATAAAATTTTTAATAAAAACTGTACCCTAGCAAGAATATAATTTACGACTCTGGCTTCATTCTGTATAATGACATGAGCAGTGCAGGGAGGTAAATATAAAGAAAGATACCGAGTAGCGAGTGTTCGATGCAGATGATTGGGTTCGAAGACGACTCCGAATGCACGGTGCCACCTATATGGCAGTAAAAAATCATGACGGCGATGCTAAGGTACGAGGTATAATCGCTTTGCTGAACCGCATCGGAGCGTAAAGCCGGGGGGCGGTCATCAGCCACCCACCTACCTCCTCCTTTTGTTCATGGAAGCGGCCACAAAGAACAAGGATCCGGGGGAGCCCCGACGAAAATCCTTGGCGCGGGGCCTCCCGCTGCACGCAACTCGACTCCTCCTACCAGCCCATCAGCAGCTGATCCTCTCCGATGCGGGCTGGATACCTGGCCCGGCCCTTTGTCATGCATCTCACGTTTTTTTTCTTCTTCCTTTTATGCAGACCTGCATCGATAATATACCAGCTTGGGTCGAAATCTTTTACTTTATGTCCTTATCTCCTCGGACGAACTTTCCCAAAAATTTCTCCTTTTCGCTTGTACCCGAGATTCCAAGTTCTCATATTTGATGACCCAGCAGAACAAGCGATTAGGGTTTTACTGTCTGCTGTTTTTTGTGTAGCTGATTAATACCTTATGGCAGAATGTTGAAAAAAACGAGCTGAAAGTTTGAAGTGTAAGACCATATCTTGGATTAAATAAAAAGGCTGCTTGGATTATTGAGTTAATATTCCACCGAATGCATGATAAAAATATAAACAAACTTTTGAGCTACCGCAGATTGCTTATGGGTTTACTGGGTCCCTAAAACATTTTACGGTAATTGCGAATTGAATTTTTTCAACCGTCGAAAGCAAAATCAATCACCACATTCAAAATCCTTTGTAATTTGTGCCACAATGTAAAAAATTTCACTTCACGTTTCAGCCCATCAAAGCGCGCAATCGAATTTTTCAAATCGGCATGTTCGTCCCTGTAATTTGAATAATACTTTCTCATTATTTTCTTTTTTGCGTATTTTCTTATTCAATCAATCCTGCTGCTAAACATATATAAAACTTATTGCAATCTTACGTATCAATAGAACATGCCCAAAAAAATCGAAAAAGTAAACATAAGCACATCAGTTAACATTCACCCATCATTGGACATTAATTTGTAATCTGCAGGAAAAAAAAATCCTTTGTAAATAAAATTACAATTTAATGCGTGCTGATGTGGCATCGATTCAGATCAGTATTTGAAAGAACGTTCCAAATACCGAAGATAGATATAGGTAGCCGGTATAGCGAGTTTCAGTATTTTTTTCTTCTCTTCCTTGGCGTCGTTCCACTTGGTTTTGCGCCTTGTCTGAAACGGAGGTTATTCTTTTTCCATACACAAGGTGCAGCAGCAGCAGCAGCAGCACCGGCAGCACAAATTTTACCTCGAACCAATACAGCAGCAGCTGAGAGCCTCGAAATTCTTTCTTTCTCCAGCTGCAGGAGGAGGACTTTTAAAGGCTTCGCCATGGGAACCTGAAATTTCGGGCCCTCGGCGTATGTTTTTGTTTTCCTTCTTTTTTTTTTTTTTTTTTTTTATTCATACCGCTGCAGCGTGCTGGAGATAAGTGAGGGCCTACCTTCTGTATTATACAGACTGTTCGGTTTTTAGCTTTTAAAGGGCTCCTTTTTTCAGAAATTACAACGTTGAAGAGGGTAAATTGCACTGCTTGAGGGCTACTTCGAAAAAGTAGGCCCGGTGTTTGTCTAAGAATTCGGTGTTTATACCTTTCCATTATTAGATTCATTCTTTTTATTTTTAACAAAAATGTTGCTACTGAGTTGAAAAAAAAATAATCACCGCCCATATCCCCAGGTGTTTACCGTGTCCACCAACTCTACATATTTCCAATAAATAAATTAACATATTATTAATTATTTCATAACATAAAAAAATTTTTAAGTCCTTAAATAATACGCACTTATTTTCAACGGGGTATCCTGACCAAAAATATTTGTTTTTGAACTGAGCATGAGCAAGTACGTTGAGCGAATTGTGAAATTATTGTTATATATAACCCGTGTTTGTAACGATTATAATGTTGAGTTTACAGAAAATCGTCGAGACAAAGAGATCAGTGGAGAGTTTGCGACTATCTACCCGGACTACTCGCTGCTGCCGAAGGATCTCGCGGATCACTGCAACGAATCAGCAACTTTCTGCCTCGAGATAAAACCGAAACAAGGCTTCATTTGCAACGCCGACAGACAGCTGCCAAAGTGTCATTACTGCATCACGCAGTTTTATAAGGTTGGTTAAAAATAAAATATAATATTATTCAATTAAAACGTGTTTTTCATAAATTAATTTTTAGCAACAGGATTTTCAGTCCAGCTCGTAAAATTTTGCAACGCGATGGCGAAATAAAGTTTTCCAACCCGAGGAGCCTTTTAATGGCAAACGGTGTCCCGACTACGTAAATTATTAAAAACGTATCGGGATCACGATAATAAAGTATGAAATTTTTTTAGCACAGCTCCTCGTTATTTCAAAAGTAATAAAAAGCTTTTCAAGCCGCGAATTCATTAAAAAGGATAAAATGGCGGTGGAGCCAGCTGATAAATGGCCGAAAAACGAAACGACAAAGAACATCCGCACCGCGCCATCTGCGAGCCTGCCTCGTGAAAGGACGCCTACGCTGTGAAACGCTTTCAAAACAACAACTCGGCTGAGCGAGAGAAGGAAAAAATTGATTATACATGAGCCGTGTCTGTCCGTGTGCTAAGCATAATTTTCTTATTGCGGTCTCGCGAGTACCTTTTTTACATATGGAAAAATACACAAAAAACGCTATCTCGTTCGTAAAAATGAGCGCTCACGATGTAGCTCAAAGATAGTGATACATTTTACTCGTTAGTTACTTTTTAAAAGCTTTAAAAATACATTTTTCAATATTCAATCTCGTTCAAGACTTTTTTTTCTAAATTTTTGTAAAATTAATTTAACAGATTGCTAAAGGCAGTGCCAAAAAATTGAGTGGCTACTGTCCACTTGACCTGTTCTCCGGAAATGCCGACCGAATGGATCGGGCTCTGGAAGCCCTCCTTAGCTCACCCCAGAACAACTTTAGGATCTTCAGAGACGGCATCCTCGTCTACGGGGATAAGCTGACCGAGAAAAAAATGCTAGAGTGCACTTTAGCGGAGTGGTTCGGCACGGACGATCCTAAACTTAGCCTTGAGGCGTTCAAAACATTAGTGCGCACCGCTTTGACCCGGGGCGTCGAAACTGAGGTTCCAGAGCACAAGGGCCAGGTTAATTTAGAGCTTCTAAACGGCATCGAAGTTCCCTCCAGGTTGGAACCTGGGTTGCTCGAACGAGCCAAGCAGCTGCTGAGTCGCGCTGGCCATGTAGGTTCATTTAAATTAGATTTTTTTCTTTTATTCCTTTGATGAAAGCTTGCTTAAACTGGCCGTATTTCCTCGAGTCGCTCGGTTGCGTGAAGTAGAATTGGTTAATGACTCTTGTGTACCAAGTGAAAAGTTGAGTTTGTGATTTTTGAAATCATTAAGTAGAGAAAGTGTTGTTGAACTCGTTAAGCTCACGAGTTTTATTATTTACTTTGTTATCTTGTGTTATATTTATATCGCAGTATCGCATTTGTACGAAGCTCTTTATATTTAAATTTGATCAATTAGTTTCAACGAAACTTGTTTATCTAGTTTTTTTCAATTTAAATCATATTTTTCAATTAATTACTTAATGTCCAAAGTTTTTTAATGTGAAATGCTTTTTGAGATGGTAAAAATAAGAAGCGTCGATTGACGTTTTTTTTTTTTTTTTTTGTATGAAATAAACATCGTACTTCGGTATGAAGGTCATTATGTGCGCAAACAACTTAGAATTTAATCCGAGAAGCTCGATTTAGTCGTGTCGAAAATTTTTTTGTTTCCTAAATTTTGATTATTGTCATAAGAAATGAGTATAATAATTTAGGTCTATAAAAAATAGTTGCATGAAAACTACTCAACTTCAAGGAGATTAATTACTAAAAAGCAAGTTTAAGATTGATTTGTTGCGTGAGTAAATTGTAAAAAAAAAAAAAAAACTAATAATTTTCATATTTAAATCGCCCACTAAAGTATGTGAAAAAAAAATAAAGTTGTTGATGATCGACAGGAATGCAATGCAGAGCCACCGGAGAAGTCATGTTTGTCTGTCGGCTCAGTAATCGAGCGGATTCTTCGAATGCAGAGGGTCCACTGTTGTGGCGCCGACGTCGTCGCTTGGATATACGCCAAACTCGGAGCCTATCTTGACGACGAACTGATTCACGGGGACCTCATAGGAAACCACCAGGATGTTCAACCAGAGGTCAGCAATCACTCATTTTTATAAACTCAATATCTTTTGGCAGTATGCCTTCTGAATACTTCATGGTAAATTTTTAAACTTAAAAAATTCGACTTAAATTGAATAATATAATTTAATACAATAATTTTATTTCAATAAATAAAAATAATTTAGCAGTGCAAAGAAATTGTGTTAATTCTTTACTATAAAATTGTTCATTCACTTTGTTTTTTTAGTAATTTATTTCATTTTTCGATATTTTTTAACTAGATTATTGCTGATTTTGATCCGATGAAACAAACGGGAAAAAGGCGATTACGTGTTGAAGTTGAAGAGAATTCCAAGAAACATGCAGAATCTTTTGAAAAACGGCAGAAAATAGATCTTCAAAATATAACTCCTGGAACTCTAATAATGAATTTTACAATCGAAGATTGTGTAAATATTTTAAAAAATTATTTACTTTTTGTAACAGCGAGAGACTGTTCAATATTGATGGCTTTTCAAAAAGCGAAAAGGTAATAATTTTTACTTTTTAAGTTTAAAAAATTTCTTCTTTACCGACTTAAGTTGCAAAGTAATGCCGACTGTCGGATACTTATCAAATATAGGTTCAGATGATTTTTAAATACAATAATTTAAATAACTTACCGAACAAATTGTTGTTTCCAAAGTTATTGCAAAATAAAATTTAACTATTGGTTTGAAATATTTTGGTTTGAAAAATTTACAGAGCATTAAAGATCAAAAATACCGATGCTAAAATAAACATAAACGAAGTGCGCGCCACTTCGTTTATGCATTATTTGTTAATGAAAAAAATCTTTTTCAATCATGTGGTGAATAATAACAATATAATTTTTTTTATAAAATCTTTTTACTATCACATAATGGATAACATTTATAAATTCCAGTAGAAAAAATAATTTGTAACAATAATTGCAACTAATATATTGCCAATACTTCTTTGAGTCTCTTCTTAAAGTCAATAATACTTGAGCTTTTTTAATTCAAAAAGTTTCCTGTACAATTTAATACACTTTAGATTTTGACTCTAACCGCTTTTCTCTGAAAGATTTTAGTTTTAGACTTTTTAAAATATTTTCTTTTTTAGCAGCTTGCTCACTCAACATTTTTAATCTCGTTTCTAATTTTATACACTTATAGCATCTAGAGCCTTTTTGTAAAACCAAGGCACACAGATTATGACGCCATTTTCCTGAAATATCTCTAAATGCACATTTTGAATTAATATCTGCATAATCTTCAATACTTGGTCCTCCAATGCATGGACTGAAATCATCTACTTTTTGAATCAAATTTTCTATTTCTTCAAAAGTGATTGTAGTTTCAGCTGTGCAAAGTAGTTTATTATAAATATAAATTCTTAATTTTCCATCTTCTTGTAGAGTAACCTGAAAAAATTTGTTCAGATTTTTTTAAATTGCTTCAGTATCACATTCAAAATATAAGTTAGGTAATAATTATTGATAAATTCACTAAGACAATATAATTAGTTTAATTAAAAAATCAGTTAATGATTTTTTTTGTTTTATGAATCAATGGAAATCAATGCCGCTTTTGCATATAGGTTTTTTTTTTTTTAATTGTATTATAAAATAATATATGTATAAGTATAGATATTTTTAATTTTTAATAAAGTATGGACAGATTGATGTATATATGTTAAAGAATCTTTTACTTGAAAGAATGAGATTTTCGTCAATGCTTTGCTTTCATCAGGCAGAATGAGCATAAAAAAAGAAAAAGATGAGAAAATTTTTAAGAGTACTTGTAGAAGATCATAAATAATAAATGACTTACTGTTTTAATAAGCATAATTTTCAATCAACTCATTAAAAAAAAAAATATAAATATGTTTATCATAATTTTCTGAATAAAATAATAACATTTATTAATACCACCCTCTACTTCATAACAACTAATATACACTTACAAAAAAAGTAATTTCAACTTTCAAGACTCTTTCATAATATATAAAACATTACATGACATACCTGTTTAACTGTAACAGGAGCATTAATCTTCTCTATATCCGTTACCGGCAGTAATTGAATTTTAGAAAAAATCAACATTCTGACAGGTGTTTCAACTAGATATGAAGCCCATAATGTGTTAGGTAAATTAATTTTTTGATACTGAGAAAAAATTTTGCATAATAACCTTTCTTTTTGAATATTTTCAGTGCTGAATTCTAAAGGATTGTCTTCTGTATTTAAATTATAAATAAGATAATATTAAATTGAATTAAGTAAACAAATGGATTATTCAGAATAAAATATCATTATTTACCCATCTCATAGGAAGATATAGATTCAGATGCATTTGGACTTGCACATGGAGAAAAACTCTCATAAATATAAGTTTCAGAATAGTATGGATCATTATCTGCCGGTATATCTGTACAAAAATTAATTTTTTTAATAAAATAACTCAATACTGGCAAAATAGTTAAGTCTACAAAATAGTGATGTTTGATTAAGATATAGAAAATTAATTTCAATAACAAATCACGTTGTTAGATTGATTCTTACCACTAAAGAGTTGACTTAACTTATTACACATTTTTAATAATAAAAAATAAACCAATTTTATTGGAAATTACCTTGAAAAGAAAATCCATGAAAGTTTGTGAATATTGAGGGAACTGAAGTACGGTAGAGTTTGTGTCTTTCCATAGCTCTCTGGGTAAATTAAGGTTACGTTAACAGAAGCACGAAATTTTTACGATTTCAAGTTTTTACTTACTCGATAGAATATCGATCCAGTGTCATCCTTTAAAACTTTTTCTTTTTTAACATCTTCTTCGCGAAAATGTTTTTCACAAACATAGCTTTTTGGTGTTAACCTGTTTCCGGAATTTTCCAACGCTTCTTCCCACTGTTTGTAAATGTCTGGGTCAGTAGGTACCCTAAATATCGAAACTTTTTCATCTTTTATACGTCCACTCGCACAGTCTTTTATACAACAGTATTTAACCATATTGTTTACGTTTTATTTCCTCAATGTTTACAAAGTCGGTGCCTTCGTCCATGTGATCCAGGCAAACTGTTGGATTGGATGACGCGTCACGCGTTGTTTTCATGAGCCCATATGGCCACTGCACACAGGCCACGGCAAGCCGCAACTCGCAAGGGCCAGTGCCCAGTCAGTGGCCACGGTGTCAGTCGCCCTCTTACGATCATGCTCTGAACTAAATTTAAAAGTCTTAGTCGTATAATTTTCGAGTTAGCCGTTAGGTACTATATAAATTGCGAATATTGATGGCTTTAATGAAAACTTCTTCTAATATTTTGTAATTAATTTTTGACTGAAAGATTGTTACAAATTTCGTTTAGATTACTTTTAAATAGATTTGATGTATAAAATTTTACAGCGCGAAGTACTTAAATAGGTCAAAAGGTAGAAAAAATTGTATACCAGATCAAATGAGTTAAGTCTTAAATCAATCATCAATTACTTTAAACCTCGACTTTGAAGTAATTTGAATTCAAATTTTTCAGTTCTAAAAATTATTGCCTGAAATTAAAAAACTACTCCATTTAAAAGAAAATAAAAATATTTACTTTTTGTCATAATGTTTTATTCCAAATATTTTCGAGACGAACCGAAACTGTAAAAAACACTCTTTGAAAATTTTCAGTTTAAACTGCAATTTTTTGGAAAGAGTTTTTTGGATCTTCTTAGTGTTCTTACTATCTTAAAATTATACTTTACACTTCATTTAATATAATTGTAATTTTGTTCTTACGTTTTGAATTACAGAAAGTTACCAGCAACCATCAGTTCGCAACACCGGATTGACATCTCAGAAGATCAAACTTTCTTGGTGAGCACCCGAGTACTAGATTTAGATTTAAAAAACTTGACTTCCATTGAAAAACATCGATGCAGAGATAACGATGTACTTCGTGCGATAATAAAAATCTTAGAACATCGTAGTTTTAATACAAGCTGATTTTATCAAAATTTTTCTTTTATTTTAGTTTATTTAAAAATAACAGATTTATGATTTTTTTTTATCCATGATTTGTTTTAGATTTTCAGTTAACTTAATGTAACATGGCTTCTTCGAGCAAGTATTTTACATCCATGCATAATACACGAGTAATAAATAAGCAATCATAAAGCGTATTATCCCCCTCGGTTCGCTCGGGCGATAAACCACGCCATTTACGGATTCCTTATTTATCACACTTGTATCGAAATCTACTATTATGTTGTAATTCATGAAGAATTTATTATTTGTTAATCATTGTTTCTACCCCTGAAAATGTTGAAAAAATGTATCAGCATTGGTTTATTTTTAACATTCAACTAAAATATGCTTATTAAAATACAATTTTTAAGTAAACTAAGAGTTTGTCTATAAGGAAAAATATGATTAAACAAATTTATGAATAAACACCTTAGTAACTCGAACAAATTTATTTAAAAACATACTAACTGCTGGTGATTGTACATACATATCAACTGCTTTAAATTCATATGTAATATTTTACTTTCTGTACGAACTAACTAATTAACTCATCATTTAATTATTTCCGTAACGTAGATTTACCAAATTTTTTCTTGTTTCCCACATTACACAATTATTATTTTGAAAAAGGAAGGCGCAAATTAAATCACATTTTAATTAAAAAAGATCATTTATTTTATAAGATCGAAATTAAATGTCAGTCAAAAATTATAACTTTTACATTCATGATGTAAATTTTTATAAAAGTGAATAAAATGGTTTACGATGCTTTGTAACATAAATAGTTCATAACTATTACTTGTAAAAATAAAAATATAGATCACTAATTTCGATTATGCATCAAATCATATTTCTTTTTCAGAAGAGCGAAAATTTAAATGGCAACGTCTAATTAAGTTTTATTTAAAATTTAAATTTTATTGTATTTATAACAATTTCTGAAGACTAAAAAGAAACTAAGCGATTACTTGATAATAAGATAATAACTACTTATCTAAATAAACCTGCATTAAAAAAAAGTAAAAGAAATTTCCTTATTCCAGATCCAAATTATTCCAAAAACAGACCTAAAATTTTTATCTGTCATAATAAGATTTACTAAATAAATTAAGAATAATTAATCTAAACCAAATTAAAATTTTTTTAACAATATTACAGTTCTTGAACCACTAATAAAGAAAACTATTCAAGCTTTACAAAAAAAAAAAAAGAAAAGAAAAATAGTTCAATCTTCTGCAAGCATTCACATAACTCGTAGTCATCTTGCTTGATGCCGTGGAAATGGGAGTAAGAAATGGGGCTGAGGGTGACCTGCTTATTCTCTCTGATTCTCTAAGTGCGCCTCTGGCTTTGAGGTCTAAGACCATTGATATCAGGGTGAGCCCGTACATTTTAAGATTGAAGAGTTTGGTACGTGAATACTTAGGCAACACGGGCCACCATATTAAGTTTTTCTGGGTACCATCGCATGTGGGAATCACAGGGAATGAGGAGGCTGACCTCTTGGCGGTTCGGGCCAGCGAAGAACTTCCTGATCTGTCCATGCCCATTCCATTTACTGATCTGAACCAATATTGTAAGTCAGACGGCTTTGTAAATACCCTAATTTATGTTATGGACGAGGGTCTCCAGAAAGGGAAATTTTGTGTTGAAAATTATTTGAATGACAGGAGGAGACCCTGGTTCCATGGATTAAATCTGCCAAGGAATGTTGTGACCACTGTAACCAGATGTAGGGTCGGACATTACGGTCTTCCGGCTTCGCTGGCTAAGATCGGGGTCGTTGAAAGTTAATGAAAGTTTAAAGTTAAATCGTTAATTTATGTAGCATAAAAAACTTATTATGGTTAATAAATGCTTTATATTAAAAAAAAAAAAACTCGTAGTCATACACAAAAAATCGGTGGTCTCATTTTTATGAATGACTTGTAGAGTAAGGAAGTGAAGAGAAGTTTTTTTTACAGAAATAACCGTTGGGAAGAAGAAGAGCATTCTTAAACTAGAGCAAGTGTGCTAAAAGGAGTGCGTGCATCCGTATTGTAAAATAAAAGAGGATGAATCGTGCGAAAAGGTCATCCGACCTAGGTATCGACCGACGGAGAAGTGAATTCACCGCGCGGCAGGCCGCGCCGCGCGCGCCTTGGTTCGAGCCATTCATGAATGGTGCTATGCTCGGCTCGGCAGCTCGCAAGAGATGCAAGGGCGCAAGCGCTGCACCCTTGGCCTTCTCTCCCGATTCATCAAAACTGTGATTCTAAACTCAAATCTTTCTACCTTCAATCTTATCACAAATTTTCTACTTTTTAGATTATAGATTAAATTTAAAATAATCGTGTAAATTAACTATTGACTGTGTGCACGTTTGATTGAAAAATTGAAAAATTTGTTCTAAATTCTAACGCCATTCATCGGCCGTGCGCGGGTGGCGGCGGTGGCTCTTTCATAAAACTGCTCTTCCCTCTTTGTCGCACTTTCTGTTCCTCCTCCTTCCTCAGCTTCTGCACAGGTCACGAGAGCAGCAGCAGCAGCAGTTAGCTATATAGAAAGGGACCGACCAGTCGACGTTCGTAAATGGCGGCGTTCTAAGAGCCCGCGCGCCGTCGTCGTCGTCGTCGCCGTCGGCGAACGAGCCTCTCCCTTCCTCGAGGAACGCTCTTGACGACAAATTTCCTTTCATTCATCAAAATTGTGTATGTGTGATGACCTCATCCGGGTGTGCGGTTTTCGCGACTGGATTCACGAGCGACAAGTAGAAGTGTTTTGGGGGCTGTAATACAGCGCAGCAGGTAAAAACAAAATAAACGCTCTGGCGTTACAATTATACCTCTTCCTCTTATACACATTGGCATAATCTGTTGCTGCTTCTTTTTCACTTGCTCAGCGTCGCCGTTATGAATGAATCGGTTTTAGATTTATTAATGAGTTTACGTGTGTGAGTGCTGTTGGTGTTTTAGTGTAGCTATACTAGCAATGAGTTATTTAGTGTAATATCATGGGTTTTCTAACCTCAAACAGAGGACATACCCTCTTGAAAATCTGTTGCTGTATCTTTGCGTGAATTTAGATCCAATTTTTTTCTTATTCTGGTTTTTAAAACTTATACCTTTTATTTATTTTTGTTTTCATTAACTACGTAACCTTGACATAAGTGACTTTTAGATCATTTTATTATTTTAAAGTAATGCAAAAAACATATTTTTGTTTATATGTAAAGTAGTTGTTAAAAAAGAAATCTAACTTCTATACGTTAACAATAAACCAAAGTTATTAAGAGAATAATTTTTTAAAATATTTTAGTACTACAAATAAATTTAATAATGGTAATAAAATAAACAATAAGTTTTTAAATAAAAAGAAACAAAAATTTTCTGATTATCACTTAAAGCTTCAGATAAAAAAATTTAGAGTAAAATCTGTAAAATCAGTGTGAAAAGTTATTTTATAATGATATGGCTTCATATCCTTGTTTGCAGCGGCAGTCCAACAGGCTCACCCACTCGCCGTGGCTGCAGTGCTCACACACACGCAGCAGACCTCCGCAGGCAACTTTACTCTTCTCCAGCTCGCACGCACCCGAAAAATATCCCGGTGTTGCGGCTGCTGCAACATCGGCGTTGCGCGATCAGCTAGCGTCCTGCTCCAGTCCGACGCAGTTTTTCGTCCGAGAAACATGTTAAGAAGGATGAGGCCGAGGGTGCGGACCCCTTCGACGAAGTCGTACGGTGACAAAAAGGTCCTACTCAAGCCAGCTTAACCATCCTTTTCTTTCCGAAGTACCTACCAGTATTTCTCGCGCTGGTGTTGTTGCAGCAGAGTATTGCGATTAAACAAGAATACGAAAATAGTCTCCAAAATTGAGAGATCGAAGAGGACGAAGTCCAGACGATGGGCACCCAAAAGCCGGCCGAGTGGGCCAACTCGCTGATTGCGCGCTTCGAGGAGCAGGTACCTTTTTTTTATATAATTTTTTTTTTTCTTATTTATGAACTTCTCCGGTTGTTACTGGCAAATTTACGAAACAGATTACATGCTTCATTTGCAATGAGTGGGTGTTTTCAGCTCTTACTTACTTTCTCCGTTTGTTGTTTGAAAATTTCAGCAAAGTTGGTCTTTTTTTTTATTTGCGACACAACATACGAGTTAGAGCAGACGTTTTTGTCGGAAATGAGGGAACATTTTTGGCTCAGCTTAAGGGAAGAGAATCTTCTTTTTTTGTCACAGCCGCTGTATTAAGAGGTTTATGATGCGGGCCTTTCGAATGAATTTGATACTTATGTAGCTTTTTAGATTTTTGTTTTACCGAACTTGGTTTTTTTTTCGGAGGAGAACTATAGAACACCAAAACGAACATTTTCCCGTTCACCCCGTTTAAAATTACTCATTAGGTCGCGAGAAATCCTGCGCACAAATTTGTAATAGCGCTAAAATCGAGTAAAATGTGACGGTTTAAAGTTTTGGTATGCGCTATTTGTACTCATGTGGTGCGATCATACTCAAAATGGAACTGGTACTATGGGAAACCAAAACGAACATTTTCCCGTTCACCCCGTTCATTTTTGAGCATTAGGTCGCAAGCAATCCTGTGCTTAATTTTGTTTTGTTTAGCTCGTAAGAATACGAGCATGAAAAAGTGGAAATTCTTATTATTGCTCAGATCGACCTCGGAAAATGTTCAAAAGTTGTTTTGTGACCTGAATATTCGATTTCCAGTGGGTTGCATTTTTTTCTTCTGGCGAATTTATAAGGCCTGCCCGACCCCTTCCGGGTCGATCGTGCCTATAAATTAATTCAAAATTGTTACTTGTTTCTATGCAAGTAGTATGATATGGAAATCTATAAATCTTACAATACCTCCGTAACGCAAAATGGTGTCGTTTCGAAAAAAAGTGTCTGTTCAAAAAATGATTTAGATTTGCACTTTGCAGTTTCGAAGTGGTTAAGAAAAAAATTAATTTAAAATGAACTTAAATAATTTCTTATTATGCTTCTGCCTTCAATTTTTAGAAAAGCAATTTTTTTTTACAAAGAAAAAATATAAGAATACAAATAAATATAATCATTTAGTTACTAATTTGATTGCTCCAAAAATAAGTAATGAAATCGTGATAAGCCTGAGGAAGTACTTATAATTAGATAATCTTTAATGTGTAGATAAGTAAATTATAACGTAAAATTTGCATTAAGCTTTGATCGGTTAATCCTGTTAACAATAAATCAATGATATAATTAATCGTGAATAAAAACATAATCAGATTATAAAAAAAAAATTATACTTTTTTTTCATAAGTTTTCTTCCGAACCATTTGTTAATTTAGCTAAATGTCCAATGATTTTAATAGTTTTTTTAAAAATTTAACCATTATAAACGTTTTTTAACTTAAACACATTTAAAAAGTAGTTTCCTTGAAAAAAAATTAGAAGTGCACAAAAAAATGATATCTTACAGCTATAGGAAGTCATGCATAATAAATTAAAGCTTTATGATCTACAAACGATTTAAGCTAATAGCTGTATAAACCAATAGGTTTTGAGTAGGCTTTAAATAAATAAAAAAAACGATTTAAGCTCATTAATTTGATTATGAAGGTATCAAATACATTTATCTTTTATAGTCAATGATGCTGTATTTTCATTCGGCAACAAGAACATAGTGAAAAAAAATTTACACAAGAAAGTTTACACAAATTTAAACAAGAAAGTTGAAAGGTACTTTATATGTAATTATAAGCTGCTTAACAAAAAAAATTATTTTTAAAATAAAGTGCAGGGGAGGGGCAGAAGCTGGATGAGTTGGCAGCGCCCGTTTCATTCATACAAGACCTCGTTTGACCTTCGTTCCTCGATGCGCGCGCGATTCAGTGAGAAACCCCGGCCTTTCCTTCCTCCATTGACCTATTTTCAGAACCACACGTTATATACATACTTATAACAATATCCACACTTTATGTACCATCGTATCCTAGAATTTCATTTTAATAATAAATTTTTGTTCTGCACAAGACCCATTGACTGATTTTTTTTTTTTTTTTTTAACTAAAAAAATTAAAGAGCCAAAAAGTTAAGAGCTATACCGAATACCTCATCGTTTTGTTTCATTATAACAACTATTTTTTGGTTGTAAAAAAAATACAATGCAACGAGTAGTGAGTGGAAAAAAAAAAGTTTTACGGAAATTAAAAATTTCAAAGTCTTTTAACACACATAGATGCCCTCCTGGCCCTTCCTCATTTTTTGTAAAAAAACAAAATGTACAATCATAGAAATTTATCTATGTATTTATCTATCGTTGGAAAGATAGCAGCAGCACAGCTCATTCATAAAGCGCTTTTGGGTCTTCCATTCACAAATAATTCTAGAAGGCAGTACCAGTGACGATGGGGTGAATCGAACAGAGGTCGATTCAGCCTGCAGGGGGTTGACCTAAAATCGCTTCGTACAGATCGCTGCTGGAGGTCGGGGGATGCGGTGCGCGCGTGCGCGTGTCCGGTCCGTTGCATGAATGAACCAAACGCCCTCGATTCATAAAACCCGGAGCACCCGATTCATAATCGGAAAATGCACGCTGCAACGTCTCAGTTTCTATGAATGGAATTTTCGATTCCTTTTAAAGCTATACCCCCAGCTCTCATAATGATCTTTTGTCGTATTCAATTTTATTAATATTATTTTTTTTAAGAAGGGTGCGGTGATACTAGTTTGGTTTGTATTTTCAGGAAGCGTTATGTTCTCTTATTTTTCACTGTCAATACAAACTCTTGAAAATAATTCGAATAGGAATTTTAATTAACGCTATTCCAATAGATCGTGATCTAATTAATCAAATAAACTCCTGGGGACGACTACATTTCTTTTACAGATTTATCCCAACTGATCATAACTAAAAAAAGTAAAAAATAATCTTTTTTTTACTCGGGCGTTTAATAGATGTTCATTTTAAAAAATCCAAGTTTAATTTGAATTTTGTATTTAAATTTTAAAAACCTCCTCTTTAAAAAATTTAAAGACGTATACTATTAAAAAATAATCAACTTAATTCTTTTACCATGAAAAACTGTACGTTTCATTTTGCCGTATAAAAATACTTATGTATGACAGGATTCTGTACATTGCTGAATCTGACCTATATTTAGTCTCCCACTCGTGGTTAATCAGCAGCGCCCGCGCGACTTTGCTTCCTCATGTATTTTATTGATTTTATTTCGTTATTGCAGAAGTCTTTATTACAATTTTTGGGATGCAAATAAATTTTATGAAATTTAGTTAATTTCATAAATATAGAAAAAAAAGAATTTAATTTACTTTTTAAAACAAAAAATCTTTTTACGAATGAGCTTAGGAAAAAAGGCTTGTGAATTACTGAAAATTTTAAGTTGTGTCACGATAGCAAGTTTGTAGTTAAGACTTTTTATTCATATTTGTCTAGGGCATCACTATTATTGATTTCGAAGAGAAATTTTTTTTGAATGCAAATCAAGCAAATAATGACGTAAAACCAATTTATGTACAAAAAAATTTCTCTTAGTAAGTTGCATCGTATAATATTCGTCAAAAATTCTCCATATTTTTATATGAATTCCTCAGTTTCTGTGGGTGTCTATATATTTGTTATTTAATAACTCAAGAACAAATACATATTTTTTCATTTGGTGAACAAGAAATAATATATATTTTAATCTTATAAGATTCGGAAAAAAATCAATACAGTTTTAAAACTCGTTTTTTTTTTTTTCATTTTTTTCGGATTAAGTATTGAATGATTTTTACATCATAAATAATTCACCAGAGTAAATTTCAAGTATAACGTAAAAGTTATTAGAGATCTATTTAGCGATTCAAAATATAGTTTAAAGTTATAATATTTTTTATAGTTTACTTTAACATAATTTCAAAATTTGCAGTTACCGTGTAGAGCAGGACCTCAGACGACTCACTCAAGACTCAACGAGGAAAAGAATAAGAAGTGTTTGATCCAAATATCGAGGTATCGTTTTTCACTCGTGATTTCGGGATTGACAAACATCCTGAAAAGAGTAAACGAGATGATGCCCAGCGGACTTGGGGGACAGCAGCGCTCGTTTCATGGAACGGATCAGGATCGACACTGCTACGAGTCTATTGTTATCGTGCTTGACACCCTGGAGCGATGCCTAGCTAATCAGCCCAAGGACAACACCAAGTATGACGAGGCCATGAACGTCAAACTACTGCTCCGAGAGATTTGCCAATTTATTGGTTTGTTTATATTTATATTTTTTTGTTTATTCAAAAGAGGGTCACAAATTTTTTAATTATCTCTACTATAATTTGTACCACTTTTCTTAAAAACAAGCATCAGGAGTACTAATTACTTTTACAAATTTAGAGGCATTTTTTTAACATTTTTATAGTCAAATAAATGTTTTTGTGTTATCTCAAAAAATAATTAAACTTTTAAATAAATTCATATTAATTTTTTTTTTTTTACAGATATATCTAACGACAGTCCTCAAAACATTCATCTGAAAAACTTGGCTAGCAAAGTTCTATTCGCTCTTAGTTTGAATTTTTTCAGTGCTGTTTTCAATCGAATTTCTGCGCGTCTTCAAGAACTTTCAAATTGTACTGAAGAAAATCCAGATTATAGTGACATAGAGCTCATCCAGCACATCAATCTTGACGTCGATAGATTGACCAAATTATTATCAGGTAATCTCCATATATTATAATCTGTTTTACCAGATCCTTAAAATCGAGTTCTCAATTTCAAAAATTTAACTCAAATACGGTCTAATGATAGTAAAAAAACTTTACTTTTTTATCCTCAAAATCGAGTCTCTCTCTAAAAAATCTACTTCTCAAAGACGAGTCATCAAAATCGATTTTTTTTTACAAATATTAACAATTCACTAATTCTATTTGCTAATATAGTTATTTAGTTGGACACAGCGTTCATTCCGGCTTAGGATGATCATATTGGGTACAGCCACCTTATATTTGAAAATTTCGTATAAACAATATATTCAATTTAATAGTTTTTATTATTTTTTAATAATAAGGTGCTGTTGTATATAGGCTGGAAAAAATCGCACATTACACTGTCTAAAATTTATATTAACAATTTCAATTTTAAAGTTTTTTTTATCAAAAATTTTTAAAAAGATAAAAAGTTATTTCGGCAGTGTAAACAAAATTAATGCGTTTCTGTAATAAATATCTATTTAATTTTCGAATTAAAAATAATAAAATTATTTTTAACGAATTTTTCAGAAACTATTCAAAAAATTCGGCAGCTCAGCAAATCCGCGCATTTTGTACTGATGAACTCTCTAGAAAAAGCCATATGGAACTGGATGGATACATATCCTCAAGAATTTGCCGATCTCCAAAAGAATCCAAATGAGGAGTTAGTAAAAGCGTGTGGTGAGCTTTTTGACATTTTAGACACATTTGCCGACAACAAGAAAGGTCGAGCCGCGGCAGTTTGGCCGCTTCAAATAATGCTGCTTATACTCTCGCCCAAGGTTCTTGAGGAAATCGTCAATGCGGAATCAGGTGCACCGTACTCACCCGAACATAAGAAAAAAAAGTGTTTTATCGATAGCGTAAAAAAAGGCTTGAACTCACACAGCTCGAATCAAAAACTCGTTGAGGCCGCTACTCTCACTTCCGTTAAGCTGTGCAAAGCGTCAACTTACATCAGCAATACAGATTCGAATAACGTTATATTTAAGTTGGTGAAGCATGTTATGAGCGACTTGACTTCGCAACTATTCAATCCTAATAAGCTTTTCTCTAGAGGACAGAGTTATATGGCTCAAGATGCTGAGCTCATGATTGATTGCTTTCTCAGTGTCTTCCGCGTGATGCCTCATAGCAATGAAATTTTTAAAGTTTGTCTGAATCTCAACTTACCGTCTATGTATCAGTTTGTTCTTGTCAACTCTTTGTACAAGTAAGTTTTCACACTGTCCGAAATTTAAATTACTACTTAATCTTTTTTTTTTTTTTTTACTTTAAATATATTAAGGTAGTTCTCCCCTGAATAACGTTCATTCGAGAAAATTCTGGAATTTTGGAAATGATTAGTTTGTACGTTCATACATACACTCACGAAAAATTGAACCGATTTACAATACCATTTTTTTCTAGGCTCTTTCAAAAGTAACTGATTTGGCAAAATTTTAAGAAAAAGTAACCTTTCAAGCACAAAATAAAACAAAACGTCAAAACTACATTCGAGATATGTCTAAAAAAACATTATATCATAGTTCAAGTATTCATTTATGTAAATACGCAAATTTAAAAAAGTTTACAATATAGTTACGGAGAAATTGCGATTAGAAATTAATAATTTTTGTAATTTTTTTAAAAACATGAGTCAAGTTGTAATAATGCTCGAATATATATATATAACAAGAATAATTGTAATATAACCTGTTCAATATGATGGATGATTTGGAACAAAGTGATTGTGTTCATCATAATTTTTTTATTTTTATCTTTACATATCGCCAAAGAAAACTTCATTTTATATAATAACATAAAAATAAACAGTCGTATTTAACAAAGTCTCTAATTATCTCGTAAATTAAAATTATTTAAAAATAACTATAATTCGAGCTATAATTTAAAACTGATCATATTTTAGAAGAGATTCAAAAAACTAATTTTATTTTAAAAAATTATTTATTGGAATTATGAATTTACATTTTTATGTTGTTAAAAAATTACAATCATCAATTACGCTGAGCATTTGATAAAGAGAATGCAATGTCTCGTTTTTCATTCAAAAGTTTATCCCTAACTTCTTGGCGTTTTTTTTTCAAGAGCTTCTTTGCATTTAAATCTTTTATTTAAAACCGTTTTTTAATAAAACGACCATTATGTGTCGATTTTGAATACTTAATTATACAATAGTTAATTAACACAAAAACTACTCCGACAGAACCTTTGAAAATATTTAAGAACAATTTTTAAACGAAATATGAACGAACATCAACGTTGCCAAATTTTTAAGAACAAAAACCGATTCAAAAATACTCGGCGTGTCAAAGCAGAGTCAGGGGAGAATTACCTTAAAACTAATATTAAATCTAAAAAAAAAATTAAAATATTATTCAAATGAGATATTTACTTTATTGAGAAACGTAATAAAATTAGCGCTTTTTAAAATTAAATTTTATCTTGAATAAACAAAGTATTATTTTCTAATTGTAAAATTTAATTTATAATTTAAAACATTTTTTATTGAATATTTTTTTACTTTGTTTTTAAGAATTGTCACACAACCAAGACTGCCATGGTGGCCGCAAATCGATCTTGTATATTCGCGAAGTGCCGAATTACGGAATATGTTTACGGACACTTTAAACAAAGTTACTCAAAATTACATATCGCATACTCCGTTACGTATGATTCAAAGCCTGACTTTAAAAGGCAAAGAACAAAATAAATATAGAGACCGAGGAGAAGACATTTCGAGTTATAGAAATCTTTTATTATGGATGGTTAGACTGATACACGTTGATCCAATGTTGATGTTAAACGTAAGTTTTATAATAAAAATACAAGTCTGAAAATAAGTGAATTATCGATATTTTATGAAATTTTTTTGCAGTTTAAATACAAAGAAAAATTTTCTTGTTCACAGAATGAAGGAAAAGCAGGTCATGAAATTCAAAGTTCTACTTTAGAATTGATAAATGGTTTGGTTACTCTGGTGCATCAAACAACCATGCCAGATATTGCCCATGAAGCAATGGAGGCACTTCTTGTTCTTCATCATCCAGATAAAATAAAAGCCTGGAACCCAGAGGCACCGATAAATACTTTCTGGGACGTCAGCTCGCAGGTCGTTTTTTCAATATCACAAAAACTTATTCAACATCAAATCTCGAACTACACTGACATCCTTAAGTGGCTTCGAGAAATTTTGATTTGTCGCAATGTCTTCCTGTCACAAAACAAAGACTACGCCAACGTTGGTAGCCAAATAGCAATTTGCAAGCAAGCGCACATAAAACTTGAAGTAAGTTTGTGGCATTTGAAAATTTGTTCATGATTACTTTTAAATTAAGTTAAACTATTCTAATTATTTTTCAACTTCAGGTTGTTTTCTTCATGTATCTCTGGAGTATAGACATGGAAGCCGTACTGGTAGCTATGTCTTGCTTTTCACTACTCTGCGAAGAAGCGGAAATTCGATGTGGTACCGATGAAGTGGCCGTCACTTGTCTACTGCCAAATTATCATTTATATGTTGAATTAGCACAAGCCTCAACTGTTTTAACCACTGGTAAGTTTCAGTTTAAATTAAAAATATTATAATTATTTCCTATCCTACCTATATTTTCGTGAAAGAGAAAATTACTCTGAAAGTTTTATTTCACAACAGCCAGCGGACAAAGTAGGATTTATTTTCATGAGAATATACATGGTGAGTTGATAAAAGTTTTGATTGATTGATTGATCAAGTAAATTTGAATAATTTTAAATCTTTTTATTTTAGACTTTTTCTACGCAAGGTTTTGCAATCATTTTGTCATTTTTAGCGCATTATTATTTTTTATTTTTTAGTAGCTATTTAACTTTTTTTCCATTTAATTTCTTAATTTTCTAATTTTTTTTATATCATATGTTACATGTGTGTGCTTGATTTAAAAATTTCGACGCTAAAAAGTTTTTTACATACAAAAAATTTATTTATTAATAGTTTCACCAAAAAATCAGCTTAATTAAACTTTCTCCAATAGATGTTTAAATTATTTCTGGTTAAGTCCTATCACCAAAAAATTTTATTTACATAATAGTTCCACCACTGTTTCACAATAAAATTATTTCGTTAATTATTGAAAAGCTTAAGAAACAAATTTATTTTCAGGGCGGGCGGCTTTACAAAAAAGGATAATGGCCCTTTTAAGGAAAATAGAACATTGCATAAATGGTGTACAGCCAGTAAGTCAAAAAAATTTGTTGCAAATAAACAGAATGTATTATGTTATGATAAGTTTTTGAACTAAAAACTATTTTTAAAAAATTATTCTTTAAATGATTGCAATATAAAAAAATAAAAAAAAATAAAAAATTCCAAGATGAAATTATAATTTTTCAGGCGTGGGAGGAAACTTTTCGTACTTGGGAACAAACTTGTAGACAACTCACAAACTATCCAAAAACAAAGACAGAAGATGGGCAAGTTGAATCGTTTCATCGAAATGCAGGCAAACGGCGTGCTTCGCATCAAAACTCTGAACATGAACTTGAAGAACAGATAAATGAGTGGGCAAATATGACGGGTTTCTTATGTGCACTTGGTGGCGTTTGCTTGCAAAGAAGATCACCTAGTCGCCCATTGTCAGGACTACCTCTACCTGAACCAAAAAAAGGCTCGACTAAACAATATCAACAACAGCAACAACTTCAGCAGCAAGATAACGTATCTTGTTTGTCTAGTTCAAGTCAAGAAGTTCAATATTGTCCTGTGACCCAGTTCGTTTATAATCTTTTACGACTTCTTATTTGTAACAACGAAAAGTTTGGATTGCAGGTAACCAACAATTTATTAACATTATTTTTTAAGGAATGTAACGATAAATACAAATTTAAGTACATGATTTTATAAAACAGCATTTTTATAAATTATGTATAAACTTATTAAGTGGTATATACTTTTAAGTAACAAAAAACTTTTCGAAAAAAAATCAATTTTTTAAATTTTAGATTCAAAAGAACGTAAAAGAATTGGTTGGTCATGAGATGAGTCCAGCGTTATATCCGATACTCTTTGATCAGATAAAAAGCATAGTTGAAAAATTTTTTGACCAACAGGGTCAGGTTCAAATGTCAGATACAAATACACAATTTATTGAACACACTATATTTATCATGAAAAACGTGCTTGACTCAAAAACGGATCAACCCGCAGAATATTTAGGGATGACTAGTATCGAGGGCATGACTTTAGCTATAGTACGTTACGTGCGACACCTCGATATGACTGTGCCATCCATTAACATAAAGACCAAACTTTGTCAGTTGGTTGAAGTTATGATGAAACGACGTGATGATCTAGCGTTTAGGCAAGAAATGAAATTCCGTAATAAACTTGTTGAATACCTAACAGATTGGGTCATGGGAACCACGCACCCTATCCCAGTTCCCGGTGGAAGTGATGCTAGTATTACCAACAGGTAAATTTGAATGATTTATCTGAATTAAATTTTTTTTTGGTGTAAATTTGAAAAAAAATTTCTTATTTTATGGACTTTGTTTATTTTTTTTTATAGTGTATACTTCAGGGAATTAGACCAAGCTTGCATGGAAGCAGTAGCTTCACTTTTGCGGGCTCTACCATTGCAACTAGAAGAGTCTGATAGAGGTGATTTGATGGAGGCTAAATCTCAACTCTTTCTGAAATATTTCACTCTTTTCATGAATTTACTAAATGATTGCAATGATGCCGTTGCTGAAGAAAAAGAAGTAGTTTCGAGGCAGCGTCTTAATACTGGGAAAATGTCCACCCTTAGAAATGCCACTATTCAAGCAATGAGCAATCTTTTGAGTGCAAACATAGATAGTGGATTGATGCATTCCATAGGTAAGTACACATTTTTTAAGTTGAATGTTTATGAAAAAAAAAATAATATTTTTATACCACTAGTGCGTAGGTACTCGATTTTACGCACGCTTCGAAATTTAAAAACTCGCCCAACGCACCAGTGGTATAAAATAGTATATGCAACGGGTGCAGCACGTCACCAGGGCTTCTTAAAGTCGCACTCGGTACCTTTAAAATCGCTTTGGCGACGATACTGCAACCCGTTGCATAATATACTAATTTGTTTAAAAATTCTAAAAAACTTGTTGATAAAATATTGTGACGTTTTCATTTTTCCTATATAAATAAATACAATACAATTAAATTTTTTTTAATTTCAGACCTGGGATACAATCGTGATTTGCAGACACGAGCGGCATTTATGGAAGTTTTGACGAAGATTCTGCAGCAAGGAACCGAATTTGATACTCTGGCGGAAACTGTATTAGCTGATCGCTTTGAGCAGCTTGTTCAGCTTGTAACAATGATAAGTGATAAGGGGGAACTTCCAATTGCAATGGCTTTGGCAAATGTTGTTACAACTAATCAAATGGATGAATTAGCCAGAGTTTTTGTCACTCTTTTTGATGCAAAACATTTACTGTCACCTCTGCTTTGGAACATGTTTTATCGTGAAGTCGAAGTCTCTGACTGTATGCAGACACTATTTCGAGGCAACAGTTTGGGCAGCAAAATCATGGCTTTCTGTTTTAAAATTTACGGAGCAAGTTATTTGCAGAGTCTATTAGAGCCACTGATAACACCTCTTTTGAGTGATCCTCTGACTAGCTTTGAAGTAGACAATGCTAGAATAGATGCTAATGAAGATATTGAGCAGAATGGCAGAAATCTTATTGCTCTCACTGAAAAAGTCTTTGATGCCATTGTGTCTTCGGCCAACAGGTTTTTTAAATAATTTAATATTACGATTCTAAATAAGACAAAAATTTTACAATAAATAAGATTTTTTCAATTTTTTATAGGTTTCCTCCCCAGCTACGTTCTATGTGTCATTGTTTATATCAGGTTTTAAGCAAGAGATTTCCGCAATGTCCTCAAAATAATATTGGTGCAGTAGGAACTGTAATATTTTTACGATTTATTAATCCTGCCATAGTTTCGCCACAAGAAATGGGGATCGTTAACAAACCTGTACCTCTTCAAGTGAAACGTGGCCTTATGCTTATGTCTAAGATCCTACAAAATATTGCTAATCATGTAGAATTTAGCAAAGAACAACATATGCTACCCTTTAATGACTTTCTGGGTACTCACTTCGAAACAGCCCGAAGATTCTTTATTCAAATAGCTTCTGACTGTGAAACTGTTGACCAAGCCAGTCATCCTATGTCTTTTGTATCAGATGCCAACGTTTTAGCTTTACATCGACTGTTATGGAATCATCAAGAGCGAATCGGAGATTATCTCAGTAGCAGTCGCGATCATAAAGCTGTAGGTAGGCGACCTTTCGATAAAATGGCTACCTTATTAGCTTACTTGGGACCACCCGAACATAAAACAGTCGATTCGCAGTAAGTAGATGTCACGTTCTTCAATGAATCAAAAATTTAAGTGCTTTTGTAGAATTTTATGTATATTATTTCATTTCAGTTTGTTCATTTTTTAATTCAATGTTAAAATTAATTTTTTCGCAGTAAATGTTTCAGAAAAATTATTTCTACAAAATGTTTACTACTACTATTTAATTACTGTAAAAATTTTTTCAGTTTATTATTTTCATCCTCCTATGCCAGATGGTCTAGCATTGACTTATCATCTACTAAAAATTTTGAAGAAATTATGAAGATGCTTAATGCTCATGAAAAGGAAGAATTCAAAAGTATAAAAAGTCTTAACCTTTTTTATCAAGCTGGAACAAGCAAGCAAGCCCATCCAGTTTTTTATTATATTGCCAGAAGATACAAGTAAGGGCTGACATTTGAATTTATTTATAACTTTGTAAAAACTTTATTGAAAAAAGTGTACAATAAAAAAATGAAATTTATGCATAAATATTAATTTGAAATTTTTTTCACAGAATCGGAGAAACAAATGATTATTTACTTATCTATCATGTTATTTTAACATTGAAACCATTCTGCCACTCTCCATTTGAGTTGGTAATCGATTTTACCCACACCTGCTCAGATAATCGTTTTCTTCTTGAATTTCTAAAGAAATGGTTCAATGTTTTACCTGAGGTTGCTTATGATAACATTCACGCAGCTTACATATACAACTGCAACAGTTGGGTTCGTGAATATACCAAAAATCATGATCGAACCCTTGCACCATTAAAAGGAAATCGTAAACTTATCTTTGTTGATGGGCCTGGAAGGCTAAATGAATACATTGATCCAGAACAGCAGAGGCTTCCCGGTGCAACTCTTAGCCTTGATGAAGATCTCAAAGTATTTACAAGTGCTTTGAAACTGTCCCATAAAGACACAAAAGTCTCGATTAAAGTCGGCCCTACTGCGATACAGATCACGTCCGCTGAAAAATGCAAAGTTCTGTCGCACTCTGTACTACTTAATGATGTTTATTATGCATCGGAAATCGAGAAAGTCTGTTTGGTTGACGATAATCAATTCACATTAACTACTTCAAACGGATCTCTCTCCTTTATTCATAATGACTGTGATAGTATAGTTCAAGCAATCATTCACATTCGTAACAGGTACGAAATTATAAATTTAAAAACTGGTTTGAAGAAAAAAAATTTAATAAATCAAAAATAGTATTGAAAGTCCTTTAGGTTTTTTGACTTTTTGAGCAGCGCATTCAGGACTTATTACTTTCTACATTCAATTCTT
The DNA here is from genome assembly GCA_038277355.1 of Encarsia formosa. NCBI lineage: Eukaryota > Metazoa > Arthropoda > Insecta > Hymenoptera > Aphelinidae > Encarsia > Encarsia formosa. Next base: position 12,864,440 of record CM076187.1, on the reverse strand, counting down.
TTTTTAAGTCTTATAAATAAATTATTAACAAACAAGAATTAACTTCTGTTTATTATTGGTAGGTGGGAACTTTCACAACCAGATTCCATGTCGGTTCATCCAAAGATTAGACCAAAAGATGTACCAGGTACACTTCTTAACATGGCTCTATTGAACCTTGGCAGTTCAGACCCCAGTCTTCGCACAGCAGCTTATAATCAACTTTGTGCTCTAACCGCTACTTTTGATCTCAAGATTGAAGGTCAACTTCTTGAAACTTCCGGCTTATGCATTCCTTCAAATAATACAATTTTTATTAAACATCTAAGTGAAACGCTTGCTTTGAATGATCCACACCTTACTCTAGAGTTCCTAGAAGAATGTATACAAGGATTTCGAGTTTCCACAATTGAACTTAAACATCTTTGTCTAGAGTATATGACTCCTTGGTTAAATAACCTAGTGAGATTTCACAAGCCAAGTGACGAAGGTGGAAAGCAACAAAAGCAAGTTACTCAGATTTTAGAAAAATTAATCACTCTAACTATTGAAGAGGTTGAAATGTATCCAAGCATACAAGCAAAAATTTGGAGTACAATAGGTAATCAATTTCGAAATGATTTTTAAAAAACCTGTAATCATTAAATGTTTCACATTACAGGTAGACTGCCAGATCTTCTGGATACAGTTCTCGACAACTTTTTGCAAAGAAGCGTTCAGTACGGACTTGGTTCACCTATGGTTGAAATAATGGCAGACACAGCAGTTGCTCTAGCATCGGGCAACGTAGAATTAGTTGCAAAAAAAATAATCAGTCGGTTGTGTCGAGTGGTCGATAAAACATGTAATTCTCCCACAGCTTTGCTTGAGCAACACGCCAATTGGGATGATATTGCCATCCTTGCTCGCTACTTGCTAATGTTATCTTTTAACAATTGTCTCGATGTAGGGAAACACTTACCATACTTATTTCATACCGTTACGTTTCTTGTATGCTCAGGAAGTTTAAGTATGAGAGCTTCAACCCACGGACTTGTCATAAATATTATCCATTCATTATGTACATGCAGTTCACCAACATTTTCTGAAGATACTTATAAAGTATTGAGAATGAGTCTTGATGAATTTTCGCTACCTAAATTTTATCTTTTGTTTGGAATAAGTAAAGTCAAATCCGCAGCAGTTACGGCTTTTAGGTATTAAATAAATTAATTTCCTCAGTATAGTTCACATGAAATTCTACGATAAATTAAAAAATAATAATCTTTAATATATATTTATATTTTTTTTTGTTTATGTAGGTCGAGTTACCGACATTCAAATGATAAATGGTTTGGTAATGAACGTAGCATCGGTGCGATGCAAGATCGAGAAAGACTTTCTTTGACTAGTTTAGAAGTTATTACTGATGCTTTACTTGAGATTATGGAGGCTTGTATGCGTGATATCCCAAAATGCGATTGGTTAAGAACATGGATTTCGTTAGCAAAAGGTTTTGCATTTTGTTATAACCCAGCCTTACAACCTCGAGCGCTTATTGTATTTGGCTGCATCAGCAAGAGTATCACTGACCAGGATATTAAACAGTTATTGAGAATATTAGTTAAAGCACTTGAAAGTTTCAACGATATAACTCTTTTAGAATCTATTGTTATGTGTCTTACCCGACTGCAACCATTACTTGGACCGGTAAGTAAAAAATATAATTAGTCTTTTTCATCAAATCATGTGTTTAAACCTAAATAAAATTGTAATGTTTAAACTACATTTAAAATATAAGTTAAAGTACAAAGGCTATTTATTATTAATATTTGTCTACAGGAATCTCCAATACACCGTTATCTTTTCTGGGTTGCAACATCAGTTTTACAGTTGGACGAAGCTTCTTTGTATGCCTCTGGTTTAGCATTACTTGAACAGAATTTACACACTCTTGATTCGCAGGGTACGTTTGATGATAAGACCCTTGAGCGTGTTATGATGTCGACTCGTGAACCACTAGAATATTATTTCAAACAGTTGGATCAAGCGGTAGGCCTCTCCTTTAAATCTAATTTTCACTTTGCCTTGGTGGGACACTTACTTAAAGGCTATCGTCATCCGACTCCTACAACAGTTACACGTACCACGCGTGTGCTTACAATGCTGCTGACAATAGTTGCAAAACCTTTCCGGAGGGATAAATTCGAAGTAACTCCACAAAGTGTGGCGTACCTTGCCGGTAAACTTTACATTTAGTTTGAATTGAAACTTAAAAGGACGATTGAACTAGTTTTATTGTTTAACATTTATTTATACAATTTCAGCTCTAGTTTCTATATCAGAAGAAGTCAGAAGTAGGTGTCATATAAGACATTTATTAACTAGGAGCAGTGGCGATTCTGGAAGCACAGACTTTTTAAATACTCTTGATTTACACTATACAGTATTTATTTATTTATTTTTTAATGATTGTGTGAAGTTTTTTGTATTAGATATACAGGATATATTGAATTTTTTCTTTTTGAAATTTAGGAAACATCAAATAGTACAAGTAATCCCACAAATCTAAGACAAAAATCATGGGATTTGCTTGATCAAAATGCTTTATGTCAAGCAAAGCAACATAAATACTACCCTACACATCATCAGGTATAATCTTTGTTTTTCTAAAATGTTTTTAAATTAAATATAAAATTTTTTTACCGTCTGTACCTATGTACTACAGTACCCGTGTAATTAATGTTTTTGTTCAATATTCTACTCATTAGTTAAGATTTTGTTTTTATATGTAATAAGTAATAACTTTTAGTAAAAAATTTTTTAAAGACTAAAGTTTCGTTGTAACGTAATATTTTTTTGCTGCTATTTTGTTGTTGTTTAAAACTTTAATAAATAAAATGTTACCTGTTTAAAACACCTGATAGAACGCTTTATTGAGAAAAATCTAAAGCGGAGAATTAAAAAAAAGGTAATGGCACAAATAAGACCGCGTTGTAAATTCAGAGTATTTGATAGTTAATTACATTTAAAAATATGCGATTTTTGAGGATTGATCTTTATTTATTTTTTATTGTACTATGAAAATTAAAAGTGAATTAGAACTAAAATAAAAATGCATTAATGCTAAATTTGAGTTTTCTAAGGAAAATATCGTGACTTTGTATGTACTGTAACATTGTTGAAAACAAAAATTGATTTATTTCTATGTGTGTTCAATGGAATTGGTGTCTATGCTTGATACTTTGCCTGATCAACCAAATATTGTTATTAACATCTACGCCTGTTTATGTTCATTGTTTGACAATTCGATGAAACAAATTTTTTGACTAACAAGACTGGGCGGATTTTATTTAAAACGCAGCGGTCCTTCTCTATGCCCATGACCAAGGAAGCTAAAGCTACTGAGGAATTAGAAGCCAAGGTATAAAATTGTATTTATGAACTGTATTGTTAAGAAATTTTGATAATTTAGTATTCTGTTGTGAAGTAAATAAATTCTTTACTTCTCCTAAATAATTTATTTTTACATGCAAGACATTATTAAAACTTAAAAAAATTTTTTAATTAACTTTTGATGTATTTAAACGTAAAGTAATCATCGAAAATTCACAAATAGATTTAAATTATGTAATATAATAAAATTAATGATAATTATTTTTATATAATTAAAAATTAGACTGCTTAATATCTTAATATTTTACTTTTTCAAGAATCGAAGCACACGTGTAAGCGTTAGCAATGAAAACAACGTCTTACTCGATCCTGATGTTCTTACTGACTTTGCAACACAAACTCTCGTTCTAACGGTGTTGGCAACACTTGTAAAGTACTCTACAGATGAAAGTGAAACCAGAATTTTATACGAGTATCTTGCTGAAGCTGCGGTTGTTTTTCCAAAAGTTTTTCCAGTGATGTAAGTTTTTACTTTTTCTGTAAAATTAACACTTTTTGAAAATTTAAGGATTTTATATTAAGAAGTTGTAACCTCTTAAATACGTGATTTTCATTTATTAAATTTATTATTCACGTTATACGAATCAAAGATAAAAAGTCAGCCACGAAACAAACCATTTATGAAATATAATTCCGCAGTAACGAAATTATAAATTTTTTTTTTTTATCACAACATAAATGAAAAATGAATTTCTGAGAGCAAAAGCTTTAAAAAATCAATATTTATATATTAAACTTAGTTTTGAAGTAGGATTAAACGAATAAATTGAAAAAATTTCCAATGTAATTCCACAGAGAAATCTGGTCGACTTTTTTTTTTCGTTCTTAAAAATATAATTATTACTTTTATTTATTTACATCCGGATAATTTAAAAAATTTCAGACACAATTTATTAGATGCAAAAATCAACAGTGTTCTTTCAACTTGCCATGATCAGGCAATTCTAAATTCAGTACAAGCCATTATTCAAAACATGATTGCCTGTGAGGACACAAGTCAACAGCAACTTCATTTTTTGCAAAGTTGTGGGTTTGGAGGACTGTGGAGATTCGCTGGACCTTATACAAAGGTGTTTATTTAATTAATTAATTTGAAAAAAATTGTTCATCATTTTTAATTTAAAATAAATGAAATTCCAGAATAATGTTACGGCTGATAGTGCTGAGCTTTTCGTAAATTGCTTGGAAGCCATGGTAGAAACTTGCCTGCCTATGGAAGAGTGTGAAAGTGTCAGTCATAATGAAATTTCATCTGCTCTGACGAAACGAATCAGTGAAAGCACTTCGGATTCGTCAAAAACTAGTTCAACATCTGGTGTAAAGGTTCGGAATCTGTCGGAAGAAAGTAGTTCATCTTCATCGCTTGATCGCAAAGAGTGAGTTGAATAAATTTTTTTTTATTAATTAATAAACTAAACAAATAGATACGATGGTAAATTTTTCATAACTTTACAGAAAAATGGAAAAACCTGATGTATTTAGCCAAACAACTTCAAATATAAGTAGCGGAAGTTCAAAACTTTAGCAGTTGGCTCGCGAATCTAGTACTCAACGTAGTATACCACAAAATCAGGGACATGCTGGTCAAAGGCCGCAAGACCGATTAAGGTACTACTTTTAATAAAAAGTATTTAAGTAAATATAAAAATATATAAGTAATATCAAGTATAAAAAAAATTACAAGAATTGATTTGATAAAATTAATTTTAGAGCATCAGAATTCTTAGCTCCCTGTTATTGCTGTTACATGTCCAGTCAAATAAATCCAGTACCGTCCACATCACGTCATAAGTGATGATATATTAAAAAAGAGTGGAAGCAGGAGAAAATGCCAATCACCTGATGCCCATTGTTATTTAATTCTTTAACTTATTTAAAAAAAAAAAAAAAAAAAAAAAAAAACTTTGCCATGTATATACATAGATATATTTTTTTCTTTAATTTAAGTATATTTGTGAAGTATAAGAAAAACACCAAAAGATAATGATATATAAGACTCTATATATAAAAATCAATATTTTATCTCAGAGTACAAACAATGACCAGAGACCATTGTTGTCCTATTTTATAATTTACAAGAAATAAAAAAGTTCAAGACACCAAGTCTTTATTGGGCACAAAAAGGTCTCTGCCGAACTGCTGAGACTTGCGCCTTTTTTAAGAATCTTTGTAGTTGACTGAAATGGAAAGTTCTCTCTCTTACACCAAAGATATATATTCTGTTTGACTGAAACAAAAATTATAAAAATTTTTAACTTGAAAAGAGAAAGAAACTCCTTATCCCGTGAAAAATGTGTATATATTTTAGATTTATTAAAAATATGTGTATCGACAGTGAATTAAATTGACTGTTAATTCAACTTGTTCACTTGATCGATGAAAAAGATAATGATAAAAAAATAAATAAATAAGTAACATTAAAAATCTTAATGCTGTATGCAGGTTCAAAAAATAATTGTTGTAAAAATTGACGAATATTGAAAAAAAAAAAAAAAATGTTATTATCATTATTAAGATCAAGTATAATTGTTCCATTTGATCTGATGAATAAAATGTTTACAAAATTTTGAGCGGTAAATCAGTTGAGTCTCTTGATTAGTCGTCTTATTGGCTTGCCATTTCTTGAATTTCGTCATCCTCGCGTCTGGTAAATGACTTAAAAATATTCTTTATTTATTAAGTTTTTGTAAAAACGTATGAGCGTCTTCGACGTTGATAGTTTCCAACTGTGATTAGCTCTACCAAACACTTATTGGGACTGTATGGCCCTAAGTTATAAGTAAACTTTATTTTGTTCTAGGGTATTAAAAAAATTTATTGTTAATTGAAACTTGATATTTAGAAGCTCTCTCTCGTACCTGCTGGCTGAAGTTTATTTCTTCTTGTTGAGTGATTTAAAAAAAATCTATTTACTGTATTTTTGTTTTATGCAAGCCAGATTATTTCATATTTCGTTAAAATTTTACAAAGAATAAGTTATACAGATGATAACACCAATATTATATAAAATAGAGCTGTGCTTTGTATGACGTTACTATTTTCTTAGCAAACAAATTTTCAAAGGCTCATTAATTTAAATATTTTATAAAAATAAAATGGAAATCGATATCGAAAATGAAAGCTCTGCAAAGCCAACATCAGTGTACAAAAAAGGCCTTTGCTTGTTTATGTGATGTGAAATTTATTGCAGAATACATGTAAAAAAATATGGACAAATGAGTTTACTTTAAAAACAACTACCCACTAAATCTTGCGATAGAATGATAAAATTAAGTAAAAAAATTATTATATTGAACCGAAAAACCAGGTTTTGCTGTTTATGAAAACATTATAAGTATTATAAAAATAGTAATTGATAATGTTATTGTATGATATTTAAGGATAAATAAATATACGTCTGTACTTCAAATATTTATTTCATTATTTGTTAATATTTCATTTTTATATAAAATTGATTCATAAATTTACCTAATGAGATGCACCAGGAAAAAGTTTTTATTGGCGTATCTTTAAATAATGTAAAATTTATTAAAGCAGTTTTCAATCTTTTTTCAAAAGTTGCATCTATTTTATCAAAAATAATGTTCTGTTTCTTATAGACTTATGAACAAATTCATGTACTCAGTAATTATCAGGTAGTAATGATATTTTATTTATTTATTAACAGGATTTTTATAAAGTAGAAAATGAATTATTAATTTCTCTCTCAGAAAAATATTTATTTAATTAATTTTAATTTCCAGAGTAAATAAAAAATTGTGTATGCGTTTTTGTAAAATTTTAAATTACTTAGCGAACAGTAGTGCACTTCTCATTCTTAAAGAGTGATTTTTTACTCCACCAAATATACATATACTAGGAGGTACCCCCTTGCTTGCTTCAGTCGCGAACCCCCAGACGTAAATAAAAAATACGACGTATAATGAGGGATATTTGTATATTAAAAATAGCCCAGGCAAAAAGTACTTCTTCAGGTGAAGCTTTTGAAATTACAGCTCCTCCGGGAGGAGCAAAGAATGATTTGGGAGGAGTGCTCCTTAACTCAATAACTAGAAGAAATTTCTTTATACTTATGCTTCAAACTTGAAATATTGCCGAACCATAATAGAGTTGAGATTTCCGGACTATAAGATCCTCGGTAAGATCAGCTCTTGAGTAACGTTAAGCGGTCAGGGTTACATAGGTCTAAGCAAGAACAGAATTCTTTTATCTTTCCGGGATACCCAACAAATAGGGTTGGCAACTTTTTGAAATTTATAATATTTTTTTGCTTATTTAGTTAAAATATCAAAAAATAATCGACACGTATTTTTTCTTTAAAAAAAAAAAAACTAAAATTAAAGGAACTACAAGTGTTTAAATTTTTTTGAATTTCAATATATATAGATATACTTTTAATGGAATTTCGGGTTAATGACGTCATCAACCCGTAGTTTTAAGAACTTTTCTTAATTTTCTTCTTGCTCAATTTTGATTTAAAAATTCTTTAAAAAATGTTAAAATTCATTAAAAATCGAGTACTTTAAAAAAATACATTTTTAAAGTACCGGTTGCCAACCCTATTATATTAAAAAATAAAAATTTTTGTGCAAACTAAAACTAAAAAGGTCAACGTCGCTTGACTTTTTACAAAAATGGCAAATGGTCCAAAAATCTCATGTTTATTAAGATTTGACAATGTTTAGCCACTTATAAAAAAAAAAATTGAAAAGTCTTAGAAGATTTGCAAGATTTATTAAATTTCATTAAAAGACTCAGTTCATTTTCGTTCGGGAGAATCTAGCTGTGAGTTCAATCACACCTCTGGAGAATTTTTTTTTCATATTTTTTTTTTACAAAAGTCACTGTAATTAAATTTGGGTTTATTAGATAAATAATTTTTGGAATATTCAAAAAATGTGAATCATATGATACAGCGTTAGAAAATAAGATATGATCAATCATACGATTCATTTTTAATAGGGTGCGGTTAATTAATTAGTCGTCTGTTGAGCTTGACGCGTAGGGTTTTAGAGTTTCAAGGTTTAAGGGTAAATATATCGTTTAATTTTTTAAGCTTGGCATCCAGAATTATAAGGGTTTAAGCTTGTAGATAAATTAATCGGTAGTTTGTTTAACTTCGAACCCTACTCTCTCTGCAGGCTGGCCTTATGCCCCGTCTACACCGGCGGTTAAACCACGTCTCGGCTTAACTTTGTTTAAAGAATTTTGGAATGTTGCCGTTGGATTAAAGGATTAATTTGTACTTTAAAAATATGAAATAATTTACAAGATTAAGATAGTTACATCTTGAAGTTCGATTCCAATGGCAACATTACGGTCAAGTTGGAACCTGGGTCAAACTTTTCCAGTCCGGCCGTGCTTGCGCACGGTCATTCTACTAAATTGAGTGAAGATAAGAATTTCATTCTTGAAATTCAAAGATTTACATTTTTGGAATAGTAGATAGTTACAAAAAAAATTTTTGTAATAAATCACAGTTTTAAAAGTAAACGTAAAAAATTTTTCTGTGTAATTCGTGCTATTTAGTAGGATTTAGTGAGCATGCGTATCAAAGTTTAAATTTTTTTCATTTTGTTATGATAAATCTTTCTCACCTCCAGTCATAATGTACTGTCAGTTACATTCGTATACTTTATCTTGATAACGTAACGTTTGCTTCTAGCAGCCTTACTCGTTTTGTATCTAAAATTTTATTCATAACTTAAGATTCATTTTTTTGAAATTAAAAACATGGATGACTTTACGAACATGGGAGTTTGTCTTCAATTGATGGCAATGATTACACTTCTTCTCAAAATTATTTGCACGTCAAATTGTACAGGTAAGACGTAATACAATCACAGTTTACATTTATTTACTCAATTGCAAGGCATTTATACTGTTTTTATTTCCATAAATATTTTGTTTTAGAATTTTCTACTTTTTATAACTATTTACAAAAGTAACAAAAAAAAAAAAAAACGAATTTTGAGATCGTCTGTCGGGCTTTTCAAAAAATTTAGTAAAATGAATTGGTTTTTCTGTTCCAATACTTAAATATATTGTACATACTGAATAATTTTCATATTTTAAAAGCTCACATGCTTTTATATGCTTAATATGCTTGATAAATAATAGAAAACAACAAAAATTTACCTTCTTTCTAGTAAATAAAATAATTTTTTTTCATTTGGTTAATATAATGCGAAACCATCTGTATTTTTAAATAAGAGTATAGGAGATTTTCAATTTAAAAATAATAAAGCTAACGAACACGTACATTCATTCGTAATTTTTATATAAAAATACATTTTTTACACCGTATACACACTTTTTCTCTCGTAAAATATTTTATTATCTTTTTCTAGAAACTGTAACATTAAAAAAATTCTAAATAATTTTATGTCTAATAAATGTTAAATCAATAAAATAAATGAAGTTCATACATTAAAAAATTTTATTGAAAATATTTATACATCTTTTAATATATGTGAGAAATTCTAATGCTGTGTATAAAACTTATATAGAAAAAATTAAAAGTTAGTATAAATTAAGTAAAAATTAATTATTAAACTATAAGGCCAATAAAAAGCGCTTATAAAATAAATTTTATATTTTTAATTTAAAGAAAATATTTCCAGGTATTAGTGGAAAGACGCAAGTACTTCACGTTTTGGTTTTCACCACACGGTTTTTGGACTTACCAGATGAATTATCAAATTCATTGGCATTTTTTACTGCAAAGATTATTTACCTTTTCGTTGCCTACTTTACAGTGATATCCATTTATGTTATCTGTAAACATACTTATGAGCGAGAACATGATACTTTTAGGTAAAAATTAAGTACATTGTTATCATTTAAGTGTAAAAATTTATAGAGATGAAAATATTTCTTATCTACCTTATGAGATAAAAAAATTGACTCAAATAATGAACAAACTTAAACGTGATATCTAACTAAAGTTATTTGGTGAATTAACACATTAAACTACGATTTACAATGTAGAGTTTTCAGTATTTTTCAAGAATATTTCTAGTGGCTCCTGAAGACGTTTTGGATTAAAATCTTAGAAACTCGAGGCTCAGTTTTAGGATCGATTTTATTAAGTTTTAATCGTACTTTTACAAATACACCACGGTTGTGTTCTCATTGAAATTTGTTGATTATGCTTCCAATAGACGAATTAATTGCTATCAAGAGTGTTACAATGAAACAGCCAAACAAATTTTAATTAAGTTCAAAAGACCTTTTGAGTTATTAATGAGTCAGCACATTTGAATATTCATTACTGTAAGTAAATTTTTTTTTTCAGAATTGAATTGCTCATTGGAACCTGCGCTGTCTTGGCGTTTCTTGCTACTTATAATAAGTGGGAAACCCTGCATATATGCAAGTACTTCAGTGTAATCACGGAGGCATTTGCGATTCTTCCTCAAATTCGGTTTACTTTGAGTGCAAAGTACGCAGGAAGTTCGCTCGTTTTCTACATGGGATTGCTGGTTTTCTATAGGGGCTTCTACGTTGTACATTGGGCTTACCTTTATTTCATCAAGCACGAGATTCACGATTACTACATCGTTTTAGCTGGGACTTTACAGTTCATCATTTATTGTCACTATTTTGTAACACTGGTGCCAATATTCAAGGCTCAGTATGCAAACTGTGAAAATACCTGCAACAGTCAGATTAACATTGCAGGAGTCGTTGCCAACGGAACTGATGATAATCCAAAAAAAAGTGAGCCTATTTACACCGATTTAAGAAATGTCTAAATTTATTAACAATCTTTAAAGTGGATGATCGGTTAAAGTAAAATAGTCATGGGCAGGCTGCTCTTATTCAGAACTTAATGAAACATTTAAGTAATTAAAAATGTGTCATTTTGTTTGATTACTTCCGAAAAATATGCGGGCGAAGCAAATTGGATCCCAAGGTTCTTATAAAATCTAAGTTTTAATGTTTTTTTTTTTTTTTTTTTTTTTTCTTTCTTTCATAAAATAGGCAAAAGATTTTTAAAAAATAAACTTGCGTAACAATAAACGCTGCTGAAGGCGCGGGTATCTGCTAGTATCGTATAAAACATGAAACAAAATTTTCAGGCGATTCAAAAAATCTCAATAGATTATTTTTTCAAAAATATCAAGATTAAATTGAAGTATTACAGCGGTACGTTTCAAAAAATATTAAAAAATTATATTGCAAAATACATATTTTTCTGGCTCATCAACTAGTGTTAAACAGTTTACATTTTTTTTTTTTTTTTTTTTTATGGAAAAAAAAATTACTGAAACAGTATTTTTCGAGAGCGAAAAGTAAAAATTTTTACCCAAAGTCCAAAATTATAGTTCCGTAAATAAATTTTTTGTGAAAAAAACATGAAGGTTACGGAAAAATGGAGGTTGTTTCAAGTATTTGGAAAAAAAAGTAGTTTTATGATTCCATCGCAACGAAGAACATAAAATGAACCTTGACGTGTCAATTCCGTTCAAACACGTCCAGCTGTTTTGCTCATTCTTCACTGGCGCCGGCGCCTAAACCTCGGTCTAAGCTCGAAGTGACTTAAGCTTTAAATAGTTATAACTTGCTCCCAAATAATTGTATTATACTGTCTTAAACTTTAAGCTAAAAAACTATATTTTTTGAATTACAAAAATAAATATAGTTCACTAATTTGAAGGTGCGATACAGCAATTTAAAGTTTGAGCCACTTTGAGCTTAAGCCGCGACTCGACCGCCAGTGTGGAACGGGTATTTTAATCTACTTTTTAAAAGTTGATTAACTAAACAAGCAGTGATAAGAAAAAAAAAATTAAAAGAAAAAATTAGGCATAGTTTTTTATACTTATTTTAAATTTTTTTAAATTTTGCTTATTACTATCTATAGTAAGTAACTATCATCTAATATGGAATAATTCTAGATACTCGTATAAGCTATGTATGTTCACTATTTTTATAAAAGTTTTAGTCAATAATTGATCAGATAAATACTTTTTATTTATTTTTTTTTACAAAATGATTAAGAAAATCACTGTAGTTAAAAGTTACAGTGGCAATCACCAAAAAATATAATAACTTTAAAATAGATTTTTGTAAAATGATATGTAGTGACAGTTGCAATATAAAACAATAATAATAAGTCATTATTTAATTTTTGTTCTTGATTTATTTTACACAAAATACCTGACCTTTTGGGACCGAAACCCGGCGTAAAAATACGAAGCTGAGCGATGTAGATTAACCAAAAATTTGTAACTTTACGTTCGAGCGGTAAATTTACAAATCTTGGTAAAATTACTCCGCTGTAAAATAAACTTTCATATAAGAATTATCATTAGATTCAAAATATAAGCATAAAGTTTGCTGTAAGAGTTTAACTAAAAAAATTTATATAATTTCTTTAACTTAAAAAACTCATTTTTTTCATTATATTTTTAATCAGTCTAGAAAAATATCCATGCTTTTGAACCAAAACTCTTATTTTACATAAACAAATAAATAAAATCTGTGATAAAGTTATTTAATACCGACAAAAAATACTGTAAGATTCTTCTGAATGTATACTCTTCAACTAAGTTTTATTTCATGAAATTTTATTAACTTAAAAAATCTATAAACTAAACATTTAAACAATGGCTTTTGCAATTGAGTTTTTCTCTCATAATAAAATAGTAAAACACGTGATCAATATTTTTTGGATATACAATCAAAAATTTTTAAATCAACCGATTTACTTGAAATTTTGAAGATCCACCTAAATACAGTTGAATTTTATATTAATAATTATTATTTCAAGCTCAGAGCATTATTTCTGCATTTTTTTTTAAATCTTATTAGACCACCCTTGTACGTCAAAGTTTGTTAATTTGATTTGTGAATCATAGTTAGTTACCATTAGCGGTATCATTAAAATTACGTTATTGAGTATAACAACATATTGAATCAGTGAGTCATCATGTAAAAACTGACAATTTTTATGAAAAATAAATTTTATATAGTAGATAATTATAAGCGTAAGTAACAAGGATGAATTAAAAATTACACAGTTCATTGATTGCGTCTGTTTTTTCACTCTTCAGTGAACAATATTATAATTTTTAGTTCGATGTACACGCGACTTTGTTTACTACACTATGAAAGGATCTTATGGAAGTTTAAAATAGTCTCTCAGTACTTTTTTCAAATTATTATTATTTTTTTTTTACACTTTGGAGCTTTTAGGCTGATTATTAAAAGGCCATTTTTTACTGAATTATTTAACTTCATGATTTTTATTATTTTTTTTTTTCAACTTTTATGAATTCAAGTACTTAATTTTTCATTTAGACCCGAGGAACGTGAATATAAACAGACAAAACAAAAGTCGGTACAAGCGGCAAAGTCCTGTACCTTATACCTACTGAATACCTACGACTGCTCAAGCGATTTGCTTATTTGCAGAGCTGCAGTAGTCGCGGGTGGACGGCCAGCGGCCAACGCAGTCGGGCACAGTACGTCACCGCGATCGGATCATTACTCACCATAACATAAAACGCGGGCTACTGCAGTTGTTATTGTTTACTTATTTTCATTTATTTATTATGGTTCAGCAAGTATGCTGCGAGCATTGTCCCTCTGCATCATTGTGTTACATCAATAAGTCGAATGCTTGAGAAAAACATAAGCAGCCGACGACAAAAAGAAAATACAAGGTGGTTTTAACCTCATCAAGAGGCCGCGTCGTTCGTTCCTGCACTACACACCCAACGCTGCTCCAGGAGACGCTTCTTCAATAGTCATGGACATTGTGCAGATTTTCGGTGACTATATTCACCTTCTAGGAGTTATCATACTCCTGGTCAAGATCTGGCTTACGAAAAACTGTGCCGGTAAGTTGACTGTTGTTGTTATGATACATGTTTGTTTACATCCGATGCTCCGAAATATAATCTGGTCTTGAGCTCTTTATCAGGAATGTTCTGCTAGTATTTTCCAATGTTTTTATGCCCTTCAAGTTTAAGATTTTTCAGATTTTATGAATGTTTAAGGTGCGACAGTTTTATTAAAGTCGTAAAGGTACACGCTGCATATTAAACGAGCTCATAATGTAAGTCAACTCTCGATGTTTAGAATCCTGTCCTGTCCTTTCACTCTACTACTTTAGAATATAAAGTTGCAGCAACTTTAGAGAAATGAAAATTTATCCGAGATTTATTTGTAAGCCTTTCGGACTCATACATGCTTCTTTTTACAGTTTCCGGTGTTACATTATTTTTCTGAAAGCCTTCGTTAAGCAATTGATATTTTGCACACTTGTTTATTTTTTATTAGAATGTTGACTCTATTGATACTCTATTTTCGGAATCATTCATTTATTTTTTCATTAAAAAAAAAATTAATGTTTTAACGGTTCTCTAATCATATAAAAAAAAGCCGACCTGGTTTGTATTTTTTTGTATTGAATTTTAATGAGAAAATCACTCACTTTATCAAAATAACGAAAGAAAATATTACCTTACTGTAAAACGATTACCAATTATTCAACATTTTATCGTGCGAGGTCACAATTCACAATTCTTGTGAAAAGTGATTTTTTCTAGAATTTTCTCACACAGTTAATCATTCTTTACTTTATGAGTTTGATCAATACACTTGTTACATGAAAAAGCAGTATAGTTGTATAATTTTATTTCACCATTAGAATTGAAAAAATAAGTCGGTACATCTTGTTTACAATTTCGTTTCCGCAAAAATTTACATTGTATGACACAAGAAATCTATCAAATTCAATGGTAATACACAATCAATTTAAAGTGATATATTTTGATTATATTTTAATCCGGAGTTAATTATATTTAAATCGATTCACACTTGTCAAAGTTTTATGAGTAGCCGCGATCAGAATAATACTTCAAGAGTTATAACGTACATACGTTATATGGGTGGGGAATAGAAAAAAATTCTCGTTGATATTCAAAGCACAAATATCGAGTCTTCACGATGGGTAAAAGTTAGAAAAGAACTTATCGCATGATCGTAACATAATTCAAAGATACAGCAGATGTAATTTATTGTGCTTTCCCCATCTCAACGATGTTTTTTTTTTTTTTTCGTCGTAAAGTGATAACTTTTTTTTCCTCCAAAATATAGTATTAAGCGAGTTTTCCAGAGCTCAGCCTTGAGATTCTATGAAAACTGTTTTGACCATGACTGAAAACCGTTGTGTCGTGCGTGAATTAAAAGATTGTGTATACACACATGTTGTATGTACGTATAATGTCAATTATGTAAAAACGTGACACGCATCCCACAAATTACAAAGTATCAATGTGTCCGCTGCTGCACATAGGTATGTTTAAAAAGAAAAAGAGCTCATTATTTGTTTAACTTTGAATTACGATAATTATTAGTTTAATAACATCCTCAAAGCTCCGAGAATAAAACAAAATGATCAAAAGTCGAACATTTTTCCGGCTAATCATAAATAACGTAATTTATTGATAATTATTTTTAATAGTTTAAAAAATTTAACATGCAAGTGCGTACTCTGTAAAAGCAATAAATTTTATGTTTTATATAGCTCACGTTATAAATATTTTTCATTTTATGTTTTTCCATGAAACCGTGCCAGCGAGTTATAAACCAAGTTGTATAAATTTTATATTTTTCACGCTTAATTAGTGTGCATAATTTTATATATTTTTTTCTTTTTTACTTTCAGGAATCAGCGGTAAAACTCAAGTTCTTTATGCCTTAGTTTTCACAGCTCGTTCCACGGATTTAAC
Organism: Encarsia formosa; assembly: GCA_038277355.1. NCBI lineage: Eukaryota > Metazoa > Arthropoda > Insecta > Hymenoptera > Aphelinidae > Encarsia > Encarsia formosa. The sequence goes on along the minus strand of CM076187.1, from coordinate 12,848,280 downwards.
GATAAAACATACTTGGTTGTACAGTGCTATCTTGAAGATAGTATTCATCAGCATCAACTACATTACAGTATTATTGGTATTTATTTTTTTCCGAAAGACTTACGATCGTCAGCACGATATTTTTAGGTAAAGTATACGTCGTTTAAATGGTCAAAAAAAAGACAATATTCGTTTACTAAGATAACTATCTGCAGATTTCATGAATTTGAACTTGGCATGATTGAAGTAAGCAGTTCGTTTCGTTACCTCGCAAGATAAAGTTGAAAATTTTTTTGAAAAAAACTTTACTATTATTAAGAGCATGGATCTGGGTTTACTAAGACTGTGCTTATTTTATTTATTTATTTATTTTTTTGTAAAAAAAAAACCTTTTTACATCTTTACTACCAAAAAAGGATGATTTGGTATCTTATAAAAAATTGTCGATTTATTGCTTTTTGTTGTAATGAACCGACGATAGTAGTCATACGAAGTTATTTAACTAGATACAAAACAAATTTTGATATCGCGGACCACAGTTTAATTTATTTTAATTTCATGATCAAAGTCTTGGTAACAATGTAGAATCAAGTAATTTTTAACTAAAGAGTCAAACATTTTTTGCTTGTAATAAAGGCCGGTATCGTTATATTTATTTGAAACTTAAGAATTATCAACAAGTCTACTTTAATTACTTAAAAATTGCACGTAATAGAAAGGATGTTTTAAAAAACTAGTTTAAACTCCATTTATGTACATATTGGAATATTAAACAAAGACTTTTGTTCGAATTTTACAAGAAACAGTCAAAAGTTTTAAACGAAAGTTATAAAACGAAAAAAAAACTATGTTTTTTAGGATCGAGCTGCTCATATTACCATGTGCAGTATTCTCCTTGTTTATGAACGACCACTTCGAGACCGTCGAAGTTTTGCAAACATTTAGCATTTACTTGGAAGCCCTGGCGATCATACCCCAAGTTTACCTTGTCTCGAAGACCAAACAGATCGAATCGATCGTGGTATCCTACGTAGCCTGCCTCGGCCTCTATCGAGGCTGTTACCTTATGCACTACTTGTACGCTTACTACAAGCAAGACAGCTTCGAGAGGATAGCAATAGCGAGTGCTTTGGTACAATTAATATTCTACTGCGACTTCTTCGGACGTAATCTGCCCATTCTCAAGCCCAAAAACGTCACGACGTCCAGAGGAACTGCTGCGAATCATAGGGCTACGAGTAGTCAGCGGAGAAACAGAAATAAGAATAATGCAATGAGTGCATCCGTGATGGTTGTCAAAGTTGACGATACGAATAGAGTTGATGTTGAGAGACCAGAACCGATGGACACTCAAGAAAAGGTATGTTTATTTAATAACTTTATCATGTAGTTTTAAGAAATTTTTGAACTTTTTAAGCAATTTACAAACTGGTTTTTACTTTTACAATCCGTTTCAATCAAAATTTAATCTCGTCATCAAAACTTTACATTACAGAATTAATTTTTTTTTTTTTCATTAAATTATGTTTTACGGTTGCCAATCTACCGTGTTACATACAATATTCGTCCAAACTATTTACGATTGATTTTAATAAGAAATGAGTTTTGAAGTTTGGTAGTCGTGAAATAATTTGAATAAAATCCTCCAAATATATACATTCCTAATCTATATCCTAAAAAAAACTCTTAAAATCGTATTGCGTTATCATTCTGTTAATGTGAAGTTTAAACATGAGTTTTTCTCGGTTTATCTAGAGTAATTGCTTTGTAATCATCACTTTTTTTTTTTTTTTTTTTTTTTTTTAATTTTTAATTTTACTTTATTTTTTTCAAATATTTGATTTTCTTAATCTTTTATTACAAAGGATTTATTTGTAAACTTTATATTGACAGGTCATTTTACTAACATCTAAAGAAGAAGGAGTGAGCAACTAAGAATTTGAGAAAAATAACCATGGAGCATCCCACCATACGGCATCCTAGTAGAATGAGATGACGATTGAACTGACTGAAAATAAGTTTATGCAATAGTAGGCATATTTCTAAAGCATTCCAAAGTCATTTATCTTTAAAATAAGATGTAGATAAATCTTGTGTATTATTCAATATCGCGTAAAATTGTGATAGCCAAAAGATTGTACAATATGTGCTCTTTAAATTAGTTTTTGTTCTGTGATTTAATCATTTATGTTTTAGAATTTTCTTATAGATTGTGACTAATTAACTAATACAGATATATTAAATTTATGCTACAAGTCTTTGTAAATGTTCATAAACAGAGTTCTATAGAACTTTTATAAATACTTTTTAAGAAGCTTTTAAAAATATTCAAAAAGAAAAAAGTAATGAATACAATATTTTAGAGTAAAATTTAAATGAAAAAATTGAAAAATTTTATATTTGATATTAATATTTTTTATACAGTTAGAAACTTGAAGTGCGATTTAGTACTAAGTTATTTACTCGTCTGTAGCAAAAACTTTTCCAAAATTTGTAACTATTTCGACTGATTAAGTACTTCTGTGTCGTAACTTAATAAATATTTATACTTTTTTAATTTCAAGTTATTTTGATTTAATTTATTTTAACATTCCATTAAAAAGCTAAAAAACAACGACTTGTTAAATAAATCTGGGCTGTGCTGTGCCAATAACGTATCGTACGTTGTTGAATTTTCAAGGAGACACTAAGCCTTTTTGCAACACTAATATTAATGGTTAACGCCTAGAACGATAATCTCGACCAAAATAATCGTGTAACAGGTTTTTAAAATTATTTTTGATCGATTTTGAAAAAACCTAATCTACGATTATTTAGGTTGAAGTATACATTGTAGACGACGCCAGTTCTGTTGGCTCTTCAATAAAGTATGTTATTGCACAACACGGTTTATTTTATTGATCAACAAGTTGACATGATTTTTAAAATTCATCTATTTAAGTTCGACGATACGATTAAGGAAAGGCAGGATTAAGGTTTAAAGATAAAACATTAAAAACTAGTGAATATTTATGTATAACAATATATTAATTGTCCTCTATTTAAATAGTTTACTATATAATTTGTAATGACAATGAATAATGATTGTTGTGAGTACTAGAGTTGATTGCAAATATGAAGAAGATACAATCTTTAAGAAAAATCATTAATACGGTAACTTTTATTTTTTTTCTTTGAGATTGATGATGATGATGTATTATTTTGATACTTATAGTCTTTATTAAAATTTTCATCTAGGCCCATGATTTCAATAAAACTTTTTTAGTGTAATGCATTTGAAATTTAAGAGTTGTGTTTCGCAAATGTTGCGAAGCTACGAAATTGGTGGACCCATCTTCCGTTGTTATAAATATATATTAATATAATTATCTATTTTTAATTCAAAGTTCGATGTGCTACAGGTAGCTTGATACAAACTAATTTGAGAATATTTTATAAACAATAAACACGATGTATTCTAGTGTACGCATAAAAAGTTGTTCTGCAGAAAGAGTTTTACTTAGCTGTACAATTTTTTTTCTCTCTCGTGACTCCCAATAATACTCGTACATAGAGAGCTGGTTAAAATTGTAAAACATGATAATCAAATCCGTAAAAATTAACAAAAAAAAAAAATCTACCAAAGAAGTAAAAATTTACTTGCAATGTGCAAACAATAAAACAATTAGAAGTCGTCATAAAAAAAAAAAAAAAAAAAAAAAATTATACTTCAATAACTCAGGCACTACCATTTTTATCCAGATATAATGAAGTGCATTTAATGAACCGCAACTGTGGTAAAAGTAATTATGCTATATTTACAAATCTATACTCGAATTTTATTCAGTGCAACGTAATCCGGTTAATTTGACTTTTATCACCGATTTGGCTGCTTCGATCGAATCGCATTCTTATGTACAAAAGAAACCTGCAGAGATTCTTTCGGACGGACTTTGGCTAATCAGATTTTTTTACTTAGGGAATCCCAAAGTTTTTATCACGCGGGGAAGAGATCTGCAACTCTCATTGTAATTATCGAAAACGTGAAATATTGAAGTTAATTCAGTCACTGTTTTAATCTCTCAACTTTTTAAAGAGATATCATTGCTTTCTACATTGTCACTACTGTATATATACTTATATACATTACACACACTCATGCACACACAGACACATGTACATACATGTATATTATATACTTTAATCTCTAAGTAAAAACAGATGCACCACAATATTCGTCTAAAAAGTTTTTTAAATTCTTTTAAAAATCGTAAAATCTTAGTGAACAACGTTGACTACAGTAGAATACTCTCTGTTTCAGAAATAAAATTTTTAAAATAAAACAATGAATACGTGAAAAAATTAATTAAGTTTCATTACAATGACACGCATTACAAATACAGTTACCGACACTGTAAATGTAAGAATTATAAAATTACACTTGTAATCTGGAGTTACAAATGCACCTCAATATTTCCAGTTTTCAACAGTAATATTAGCGATAAAAAAGTAATAATAAAATAAAAGTACCTTATACCGCGAGCCAATAAACAAATGTTTTTAAAAATTATTCGATATCGAGATTATTGCATTTTCTCTTCGACTCGACACCACTATTACTACTACTGCATTGCCCGTCGGACGGCAACGTTTGAACGGACGATTCGATAATAGATTTATGTTTATCTTTTTCTTCAGGAGATTCAGCTTTGTTATCGTTTTCTTCAGTCGTTATATTATCATCTAGCGTAGTTTTTTTAAGGACGTTTCCATTATTCTCGTCATCATCTTTACTAATATCACCTTCAACACCACCACCACCACTTCCACTTAAATTACGACCATCATCACCATTATCATCATCATCATCATCATCATCATCATCATCATTCGCATTTTTACCCTGCTTTACCGGATTACACAACAGCACAACTTTATTAGCGTTTCCACCATTTGATGATGGCAAAAAATTCAATTTCAAACGATCGCGAGTATGCCTTAATTTGCCCAATTGTTGAAGATCGCTAAACGATTCTGGTTGTTGCGATGATGAGGCTCCCTCATTTTGTTGAGATTCTTGATTTGGAGATTCTGAGATGTTAGGTATACTGCTCGTGTTACTAGCACCAGGAAAAAATTGACTAACAAATTTACCATTTCCCGATGGAAACTGAAATGGTCGGTTGGAACTGCTAACGAAAAATTCTTCTTCTCCTCCTAAAATTAAAAAAATTTTGTTTTGAAGAATTTTTTTTTTTTTTTTTTTTTTTTTTTAAAGCAAAATTTTGTTAATGCATTTGTAAAAATAATTGGTGTTAATAGTGCAATAGAGATGAAAATATTCAAATAATTAAAACTTAAAACAAACAGTGCATTAAATAAACATTAGTCGTTGTTAATAAAATAAGAAAAAAACTTTATCATTTTATTATTTAAAGTGCGATTTTTGTACTAAACAAAATGCAAAATCTTCATTTTTTACACATTGATTTAATCAATACTTTTAACCCGACGTTTCATAAAATTCTTTTTTACTTTAAAATACTTGATATGTTGGTTTAAACTATGTATACTATATCAGAAGTGTGAATTATTCGTGACTTAGGTTTCGAATAAATTTTTTTTTTAATGAAAATTTTGACTAGATTTCATGGATAAATTTGTATTAGAACTTTTTTAACTCGAAGGTTTAAAAAACGGAAGTAATCGAAATTTTTTTTGTCGAATAAATTTTCGAATATTAAATTTTTTGGCCTTTTTAGGCACATTAGAAATATTACTTCCCGAAATTTTGATCAATTTTAAGCAATTATTATAATCTAGATTAGATTTCAATACTATTTTAATTATTTTTGGAGGCTCATCTATTCGGTGCCGTATCAATTGTGGTAGACTTAGAGAGCCCCTATATTTTTTATTTTTAAATGCAGCAAAACAAAATTAATTCATGTTAAGTTAACAAATATATCTTCCACTTTAGATATTTAAAAGTAACCAAAATTATGGGAAGTAGTATTTCTGATGCGCCTAACAAGGCCCAAATTTTAAAAATATCGTAAATTTAATCGACGAATAAAATTTCAAAAACTTGTTTTTTTATACCGTTAAGTTAGAAAAGTTCTAAAACTTTATTCATGAAAAGCTAAAAAAAAAATTATTTAAAAAAAAATTTATTCAAAACCTAAGCGTCTGAAGAATACCCACCTATACTATATACATGCTACGCATCTTACCGAAGATATGACTTAATTATTCCTACTAAAAATTCGTTACAAGTATAAAATTATTTTTCATTTATTTAATGATTTATGGTATGAAAATTTTTATCTTCATTAATATGACAGTGCTAAAAATTAGTATTTAATTTTTTTTTCTTTTTCCTTTTTTTTTTTTTTTTTTTTTTTTTAACTTACTGGTATTATTAGATTCAAAATAATCCATAGGATGAAAATTCAATCTATCGATGTTATCGATCATTTCTTCCCAGTCTGCATAACAAAAGTAAATTATTAAACCATTTAATATTTATAGAAATTTATTTGATTTTAAATTTTATGAAAAATCCTTTTCCCGTTAAATTTTTAATGTTCATTCAAAGACATATGCGTATTCTAATTTAAATAATCCAGTTTGATGTACTCTGTTTTTTAATCACGTATAAAGATAAATGTTACAATAAAAAATGACTTCAAACCAAGTAAAAAGAAAATAAATATAATTCACAATAAGTAAAATAAAAATAAACTATTTGAAACGCTGTAACGAACCTGCGTAAGACGTTGGTTCCCATGATGAAACAGTAGTACTTGGATGCTCCATTGGTGGTGTTTCTTTTGGATATTCATAAACGCAATGATATCGCTGCTTTTTAAACCAAACGCTTTTCTTTTGATCCTGTAGAGAATTTTTTTGTTAGAAATCTATTTATTAAAAGTATATAAAAATTTGTAATATGATTTTAAATATTTTGATCATTATCGACAGGTTGGATAAGATAAATCTGGTTTATGTTGTGCAATAAAATACATTGTTGAAATTTCAGTGGAATAACATACCTTATTGAAACCGTCATGCAATAACATGCTTTATTAGAAAGATTTTTAAAAGTGGTTTTAATCGATTACCGGAAAAATCTTAGACACAGTTATTTTAGTCAATGTCGTCATTGTAGGTATCACAATAGTTTTGGTGCTCCAATAAGATATGTTATTGCACAACCTTTTACATAAGGTATGTTATTGTACTGATATTTCAACAATGTATTTTATTGCATACTTCAGATTTAGATTATTGATCTAACACGTCGAAATTTTTATGTTTTTTCTTAGAATTTCTTATACTTACAATCTAAAAAATTTATATATATATTTGTTTTTTTAATTAATTTGTAAGTTTTACTTATTACTGAAAAAATTCTAAGATTAATTTATTAAATAAATCATTACATTGACTGTCCTACAACAAATGACTACAAGATAAAGCGAGAATATTAATTGCGGAATATTTTTGCAGGTTCCTGTGTTTACTTCGAAGGTGGTACTGCAGAGGATCATTAAATGTTCCTATGTTGCAAAACCCAGAAGTTACACATATTGTAGGTTTTGTAATACTGAATACAGATCATTGTAATTTCGATTCTTTGTGGGTGATTTTAAGTAAGGATCATATAATGATCCGCTTATCTAATTAGACTGTAAGACTGATGCAGATATCTTGCAGTATATATTTTTAAGATAAGTGTTTTAAGTTTTCAAAAAAAAGTTTGATATTGAATTGTACTAACCCCTGTACGTGCTGTTTTCTTATCTGGAGATCTAAGCGCTGATCGATGAGGGGCTAGAGTTGCATCCCAAGCAGATGGAGTAAATTCTTCCTCTTCTACTTCTTCTTCATCGTCATCATCATCATCCTCTTCGGATCCAAGATTTCCTTTTTTTTCGCTATTTACATTTTCTACTTTACCGATTTCTCTTTTATCATCTTTTTTCTTTGAGTTTTCGATGTCATGATTATCTTGACGCGATGTTCCGTATTGCTTCAAATATTAAAAAATAACTCTTTTAGTCGGCTATAATACTTTTTTTTAATAGTTCTCTATTTTTCAAGCATTAAATAAATTTTTAAAATTAATTTACAATTTAATTTAAATGTTAAATAAATTAATAAATCTATTTTAAAAAATAATTTATTATATATAAATATAATTTTATTTATGAAAATTATCGTAAGAACTCACCTGCCACACAAATTCTCCAGAACTGGAACTACTTTCGTCATCATCATCATCTTCATCTTCTGCGCCTAATATTCCATCCTCACCTTCGTCTTCGTCCTCATCATCATCTTCATCGACCTCGTTACTAAGAATAACTTCACTGGGAACTTCATCCGCATCATCGCTATCCCAGTCCTGTTCGCTAGTAAAACTCGTTGACATAAGGTTGTCCTGAAGTTCGGCAGGCATTAAATCCGATGGCCATTTGAAAGCTTCCTCTTCTGGACTAGGAAGAGGAGCTCCTATTCCGCCTGTTAATGTATTACCACTAAGTCTTTTGTCGAGTGGATAAGACGTTCGGTTGTACTGTGGATTTGAGACAACTGGACGATTGTCATTCGAGGTTTCGTAATTAACCGGTTCCTAAAATTGTAATAAAATTTTTTGATTTATTTATTTATTGACCGAGTAAAACAGTTAAAAAATTCACTAAGTAATGAGTTTAAAGACTTGGTGTTCTTTATTAATCTGTCTTTTAAATAAAACATAATTAATATTAATTTTTGAATCAGTGTAGTAACTGCGAAACGTGAAGAAATTTTTACTAAATTATTAAATTAAAAGCCTGTTCTTTTACAAAAATTTTTAAACTAAGAAAATAAATTTGATTTAAAATTACCTGTGATTCGTCCGAGTAAGAGGCAACTCCTTCAACAAGAGTTGCTCGGTTGGTTTGGGTATCAATAAGAAGGACATCATCTTCAGAAAGGGAGCTGCTATTACCTTTAGATGCTGTTGATATGTCTTGTGAGTCATCTCTTGTTACATTGACTGATTCTGAATTACTCGCACTTTCGCGTTCCTCTAAAATAGGACTCAATGGTGTACCAAAAGTGTTATACCTAAAAAATGTATGAAGGAATTAAATCTTAATTAAATTAATTTTTTTTTTAATGATTAATTAAAAATGCAGTTGAAAAATTTTAAATAGCTTAATTTTTTTTGGTGGAATGCTTTGATTCATAAAATTAGTAGATTGAAAAATGAAAATTCATACCTAATTGAAATATCTATTACCCCAGACCGATCAGATGCTTCATCCTCGACTTCATCTTCCCAATTTTTATTGTCCAAGTCACTAACAAGCGATGTTTCATCTTCATCGAGGGGCTCTTGTAATTCAACTACAGACATTTGTGCATGAGGTAGTTTTTCTCTGAGCTCATTTCTGATTGCTGCAACGAATTCCTCATCCATACCGAACGATACATACGAATTATCACTACGTAGTGACATTGTTGAACTATCTTCATCCTCGTTTGTGTCAGTAGGCCCTAAGTAAGGCCAACTGTTGTTTTCTCCCATTGAATGACTCAGGCTGTTCCCGTCTTCACTAGCTAGTTCCGCACGATGAGCAGAATCTACTGGGCCAGACTCGGATATTATTACTTGAGAATCAACGAGAACACTCATGGATGTATTGGCGTCGTCACTAGTTGATTTGTCATTTGGGGGAACTTCTTTTTCTGTTTCACCCGTCGCTTCGCTTGATGATTGCACTGTTTCAGAATTTTCGGTTTCGAGTTCTGAATTTTTTTGAATTACTGTCGTCGAATTTTCAGATCCCTAAAAATTTCAAGTATTAAATTTTAATAATTAAATTTTGTACACTTAAATTCCATAAATTAGCTTTTTTCTGTTCTATTTAAATTGATGCTGTTATCGTTAGTTTTTTTTTGCAAGAAATTAAAAGGATTAAATTATTATTATTATTATTTTTATTTTATTTTATTATTATTTTTTTTCAATGATCAAGGCATAATATATTAATGGAAATACCTTATTGAAATTTAAATCAAAAGAATCGTTCAGGGTTCCATAACACTCGGCATCTAAAATCGTGTCTAGTTCAAAAAGAACGCGCATTTGTTCCTCCTCTGCACTGTCGTTTGGTCCTTTAGACTTTGTTGTATTAGACTGAGAGACGGCAATGTTTGGCAAAGGACCCGGCAGTGGACTTTCTTCTTCTTCACACGATTCTTTATCTCGAAAACCTGAGTCAGAGCTGCGCTCGTCATCAGGGGTGGACATGCGCTTTCGATCGTCTTCCTCGTCTATCGACAAGTGTCTTTTCGAAAAACCTGTAACCAAGAATATAAAAATATACTTTATTTCCCTCAAGCACTTGCACGGTGCGTTTAAATGCTGCCTCCTCCTCCAAGGCTGATATAGTATAACGCAGGCGGCGTGTTTACTGTTTACACACGCTACGAGGGCAACGCATGCGTGCACGAGAGCAACGAGTGCGAGTAGATGCTCGAGTGCGTGTGGCAACGCCGCCTAAGTTGAGAACAATGTTTTTTACAGCGAGGTTTCCGGGCGTAAAAGTAGACTTTTACGCATGTTGCTAGGGGCAACGTGTGGAAAACGAGATGTGAAAAACACATCGTTTAATTTTTTTTGGTAGCATTTAGGTTTTGCACTATGCTAGCGCCATGCGTTTAATTATCTGTGAGTTTTAGCCTGAAGTTGTCATTTAAATCGCATCTTTTTAAGATCTTTCGGAGAATAAAATTAATGCTCTGTAGGGACCAAGCCGTCAATCCTCGAGCAACCCTTGGGAAACTCAGGACAACTTCGTTTCCCAAGTGCCGCTCTTGGACTTAAACGAAGCTTAGTCCGTCCAGGTACATAAATAACTATTATTTAAATTATCCGTGAGCGGCCCATGGGGGACGAAGAGAATACATAACTATTAATGGTAAAAATCAATGGTAATTCTCATTCAAGCTTTTAAATTGTCTCTACTCTTTGATTAAATACTTGGAAAAATCTTAAATTTCGAAATGCTGTTGATTAAACTTATACTATTTTAAACTTATTATTTAGATAAAAATTGAAATACTTAAATTATTTACGTGGTTTACAATAATTGAAATTCGAGTAATTTAACTTTCAATACCGCCTAACTTTATCGGATGAATTTAAATTGTATTGTAAAAACTAAAAACTTTTTTTTTAATTCCTAATTACTGTTATAGTCTAAAAAAATGTTCAATACCAGGAAGATCTTCGGCGTTGGAAAATTCATCTTCTGCGTCCTCAGCAGAATATTCGGCACGAGATTGTGGAGAAGGAGTAATTGTTTCCTCATTTTTACGAACTGGCGAAGGAGTTTCTAAATCGTTGAATTCTGTTGATTTTTGCTCTAAAGCTGAATCTAATGCACTATTCCACAAGTTCATATCTATTAAATCGTCTTTAGCACCGCTTTTACTTTTTATTGTATTATCGTCCTCATCCAAGTCTGTCACTTGACAATTGTTTGAAAAACAAGAAGCTATTGTGCTTTCTTTATTCACAGCCACGTAAGTTTGAGCTTTAGTTACTTCTTTTTCTTCTTTTAATGCGGTCTTTTGAGAAACTATCGTGCTAATGTCATTTCGTACCAAAGATTGACTTGTATCAGCTTTTGATAAAAGCTGAATATTTTCTTTACAATTTTGGTTTAGAAACTTTTCTGCAATGACAAAAATAATTCTTTTTAATATAAATCATCAATTAATTTAATAACAAATTATTCAATAAATTTTGAGAAGTTCTACTATAATTTTTATAAAATATTTTGTACGAAAAATTTGGAACTTTGTAAGATACTCAATCATTAATAGAAAAAATTCTACTAGTATAATTCACTTAATGGAACTTACTTGTCTCAGTGTGAAGAGTTTCCACATTTGTTTTTTCACTAATTTCTTCAGTTTTAGCAAATTCAACTTTTGGTTCCAATGTCAATCTTACAACAGGTGTTTGTTTTTTATCAACGGCGAGTTTCAAAAGTCTTGGCCGTTCCGCGTTGTGAGATGGTGTAATTTTCGGCCCTAGCAAACTGTTTCCCGGTACTAGGGGATCATCTCGCAGTTTTCTCAACGCTAAATCAAATTGATCGTCGAAAACGGCACTTGGTAAATCACTATCACTGCCTGTATTCAGGAACTTTTTCTTTATTAATTTATCTGTTACTGGTACCTAAAAAATAAATAAATTAATGAATTATTTTAAAATTGAAGTCATCTAATTTTAAGTTTTATTTTACCTGTGGACCTAATGATAGCTCAGCATCAGAATCAGGCTCGATGTGTACTAGTACCATTAAATCTGCTACGGACTTTGATTTCTGTTTTACTTTTTCAGTGTAGGCACCCCGCTCAACTCTTCCGCGCCAACTTTCTTCTTCTGTCTCAGAGTCAGAGTCACGGAAAAGTAGTCTATTGCGAACAAGACCTCCAGGGGCATTCTTTACTGGCTCTTCAGGTCCAAGACGGAAAGAGGTTTGAGTTAAGTTTGACCATTGTTCAGAATCTAAGCTGCCTCGAAGATCTTGCAAGCTGGCACTCCTGATTGGCTCTCTTGAAATATTAGGTCGCATTGTCATCCATCGCTGATCAAAGTCGGAAGTTTCTGCTTCAATTTGATCTTTCAATAGTACATGTCTTACCTGTGTATCAGAAAAATTCATTATATAAAAAAGTAATAATTAACAAAAAATTTTAATTTTAAAATTTAATAACTTCAAATAATTCTACAATGAAATAGTCTGAAAATTACTCACTCGTTCCAAAGGAAGTCGCTTATCAGGTTCGAGAATCAGGCAAGTCTTGATTGCTTCTAATAAATTAGAAGCAATGTTTTCGCTATTCTGAAGTAACAGTTGCGAGTCTTCTGGTTTCATCTTAGACTTAGAGGAAAATAACATCTCAATCACCTTTTCGTCACCAAGCTCTTCATAAGGTTTTCGACCCCAAGTTGCTATTTCCCATAATAAAACGGCATAACTCCATAAATTAGCACGAGAAGTTATTTCCCGAGTTTCGATGGTCGTTTCGGTGCATTCGATGGTTTCCGGCGCTGACCATCTTATCGGTAACGCTCTATCACCTGACATTTTAAACACGTTTTAGTTGATATAGGATTAAGTAAAGTTAATTTAATTTAAAGATATATTTTTGTAAAAATTTAATAAAAATGAATTAATAAATTTTGTTCATAGTGGTTAGTCATATTTGATACAATATACAGTAACTAAATTATATATTGGTACTGATACACAACAAGAATAGTACAAATGTGCCGTTCGCTGCAAGAATCCCCTAAGTACAAAAACACAATTTTGTGAAAACACGGTTTAAGGTTTTGAAACTCCATTAGTTTAGACGTTAGCTGCTCTATTCAAATATTTGCCAAACTTTCAACTTTCAATATTTTTTTATAAAATTTGGTGGGCATACTTTTGAGGCCATTCTCTATTCATTCGAGTTCTCCGAAAAAAAAATCCTAAGTCGACTTAAGGGGTTCTTGCAGAGAACGGCTCAAATATTGTAAGAAATCAAAAATTAAATTTCTAGTTAGTTTGATAAATTTTGAATACTTTTAGATTTCATTAAGAAGTTTACCATTTTATTTCTCTTTCCGTCGTCGCTCTTTTTGTGAGTAACACTGGCACGATTCGTTAGAAATTTGGTAATAAAGAGATTTTCAGGAGAGACGGGGGGGGGGGGGGGGAGCTGATCAAGAATGAAAGATCTATTTTTAATTTCACTTTTAACCTTGGCCATGTTTAAGAATTATTGTTATCACTTTAAATTCGTCGTCAAATTGTAAATTTTGATTTTTTATTAAAAAAGGTAAATGACTTCTTGGATTTACTAAAAATTTGGTATTGAGGAATTTTTGGTATGCCTATTACAGATCAGGCTTTATTTAAAAAAAAACTTTAATTTTTTTAAATTTCGGATTGGAAAAAAATTACAAATAATTTGTCGTTGAGCAAGCGTTAGCGCAGCGAGTTTACAAATTAATTTAATTGTTAAAAAAAAATCATGAATTTAATTAGTTATTTTGAATATCATTTAAAACTTACCTATTACATAGTAATCTTCAGGATATTTTTCTACACCTGTACCATAATCTCCTAATTTAACGGATAGATCCGAAGCAACAAGGCAATTTCTAGCTGACAGATCTGTGTGAGTGAACCCATGATCATGCATGTGACGAAGTCCGGCTCCAATCTCAATGGCTATACGAGTTGGCATGTTTTCTTTGAGTAAAGCCTTGCGAGTTTGATGATCTTCGTTGGAATTCAAGAATCCTTTGAGATCACCCAAAGGACAGGATTCAAAAAGTAATAAAAATGGATCCATTTCCAAACAAGAACCGAATAAAGAAAGAATATTACGGTGACGAAGCTTGAAGTAAGGTGTGGCTTCTCCTAGAAACCAAGCTTTTTCTTTAGCTGTTGCCTCCTCTGTTAGGATTCTTACAACAACGTTTCCATTTTTTACGTTGGCTTTAGCCTAAAATCAAATAAAACAAACATTTTTTAATTAAACTTATCTTTTATACATTGCAAGTATTTTATTATTTGAAGCTGTTACAGAAAATTTAATTTATTGAGATAAACTGCATACTTAAGTTATTTAAAAATATTTCAAATTAAAAAATATCAATTAAAATAAATATTAAATTTTATAAATTAATTTATTAATCTTAGTTTATTAGAGGAACAAGAAATTTAATACTGTAAAAGATAATTACAAAATCATTATTGAAAGCTCGATAGATGATATGAATGATAAGATTATTATTTTTAAAATAAAAATAAGAGTTGTAGAAGACGAAAATTCGGAAATATTTGAAAGATCAAAATAAATTTTGAAGAACGAAATTTATACCTGATTAATGCCTTGCAGTTCAGCACATCCTTCAACAACTTTACCAAACCAGCCATGTCCAATTTCTCTCAGGTACTTGAGCTTCTCCCGGGGCACGTGAAGCTCGGTCTTTTGGAACCACTCGTGGCAGGAGTCTTGTAGCGCTTCACTTTCTTCTTCATGCACGGATGGTGTTGATGGAGGCGGTGGCTTGGGTCTTGCTGGCAAAGAAATGTTTATTTCTGATGGTACAAGCCGTTCAACTGGAAGAGGCTCAAACTGAACGCGATCAGTACCAAGTGCAGTATCTACGGGAATTTGCAGTTCCAAGCCTTGAAAATTAGGCACAGAAAAGTCGTTTTCTATTGTATTGCCATCCTTAAACTCCTGAAATTTGTTTTAAAATAAGTACATCAGTTTGCATTTAAAAAAAATATTTTTACTTGAATTTTCGATAATGTAACTGTTATAAGTTTAAAGAAGAACAGTGATTTAAGATACATATGAAATATTTTTAGAGCTTTAAAAAAACTTTGATTTAAATTTTTCATTCTGACCAAAGATCAGTTTGTAACTTATATAGTATCGTTGAAAAAATTCATTAATTTAAAGACGAGAAAAAATACGTTGCAATGTTAAAAATTTTTCCCTAATATAATTTTCAAGTAGATCTTACAGATAAGCAATGATGGCTTTTAAGACTTTTCATTTATATCTCCCGCTATAAAAAAACTGATTAAAAAAAAATTTTATTTAATTTATTTACTTTGGAAATAAAATTAACACTCACATTAAATCTGTATCTTTTAATCTAATTATAAATGAAATAATTTATAAAAATTCGAATTTTGTCTCAAAAGTCATTTATAACTATGCGTTCATAAATCTGATAGTTGCAACGACTTTAATCTTGAAAACTATAAATTAGTTGAATTTTTTATAATTAGTTAAAATAATTTTGAAGAAATTTCTTGTATGTATATATATTGTTATGAACACTGTGTATTCGAATTTAGAATATCTGATATATAAATAGATTATAATCGATAAGAAAAAAATGTTTAATTCGGTATTGACAGCGGTAACATTTAAAAAAATTCTGCTAAAGAAGTCTACAAAAAGTAAATAATATACTATACAATTATTAAATAATTCTATTTTTATTAGTTTTGAGTGCAGAGTAGTAGTGATTTAAAAGAATTAATTTAAAAAATACACATAGATTGTCTGCAAAAAATGTCGAACTGAAAAATAATTCAAGTTTTTTAATTTCAAAGTATCTCTCAATATAAAGATTTGAACCAAGAACGAATCTTATAGATTTAAAATGATTGTGATTGATTCAGAACATAAAATTTAAAATTTTATTTTTGTATCAAAAAGTTTGAAATTTTAATTGAATCGTTGCTTCAAATTAGGTATTATAGCGAAGGATTCATTTGTATAATTTTTTTAACTAAATTTTATTTTACATTTTACAAAAAATAAGAATTTTTAAATGGAATATACTTAGTAGTTTTAATGGAACAAATGAATCGTCGAAGTTTTAATCGTATAGATTCAATCGAATTGGCAAGGTTTTTTTTTAAGTTTTAAAATTATAATAACTTGAATTTTTTAATGAAAACTTTGACATTATTCTATAATTAATAAATGAATGAGCACTTTTGCAGGCTGAAGGATACCAGTAAAAAAAAAAAAAAAATAAATAAATAAAAATAAAAAAATAAACATCTTAGAGTCAAGGATTTTTTCAAGATAAAACTGTTTTAAATAAATCTTCTATTGAGAATTTTTATGAACTTTTTATTTAAAATTTTTATTGAAAAAATTTAATTCAAAGTTTTTATAAAAAGCAAATTTATTATTTTTATTTTGGAAACACAGTAAAATATAAAAATTATTTAGTAAATACTAATAAAAATAAAAAAATTGAAAAAAACTATGTGAAAATTGACTTTTAATTTCTTCATAACTAAAAATTTAGAATTCTTTGTTAGATATTAAAAATAGAGTTATTGACAAAAATTAATCTTTTTTATTTTTAGTCCAAAGTTTTTAAAATTAAAAAGCTAGTTTTTCAAAAACAATTCACATGTGGATTGGTAAAAAAAAGCATTAAAAAATAAATCAAGAAATTTTAATACACTCTTAATAATTATAAATAAATAAATATGAAACACTTAAGCTGTAGTAAATAATGAGTTATCTAAAAATGCACTGTAAACAAAAAGTAGTTCAACAGTCTTGCATTATAAATTTAACAGGCAATCTTTTTTTAGGCTAAAGCTAAACATCACAGTCATTACAGTGTACACAGTGCAGTAGCTTTAACATTTATTTTTACCTTATTAATACTTCCACCTGAATCCTATAATTAAAAAAATATTTGTGCAAATTTACTGATAATATTTTACACTTGATTTAAATAAAAGCTATAAATTTTGGAAATGTAGTTATGAAATGATGTAAAATTGCAAAACTCAAGTAGTAAAATATAAATGATAGAAAAATTTTAGCAAAAATTTCTAACACAATTTGATTTAATAACAAACTGCTGTACAAGTCAAATTTTGTGTGCACCTGACCAGCAGTGCTGTAAAATGATCATTATAAAATATTATAATTTATATGTTTTCTTTGATTTTATTCATTTATGATTGCAATATTTTCCATTGAATAAGAAATTTATTACTCTAAACGCTATTTACAAAATTTAAGTTGATGTGATGATAAAAAATTTATTAAGTACTGAAAATTAATTTTTTTTTTTTAAATCACAGTACCTGAAATCCTTTAGGTCGACGGTTCCTTCGACAGCATAAGCAGCCAACTAATGTAAAAGCAGTAATGGTAATACCCAGCAAGCCTATTGTATATTGGAGCCAGTTTAGCTCCCAATACCCAAGTGACTCATTGTTACCTAAAATACAATGAAATATTTGTCATTCTATTTATGAACACCAAACACATTCAAAGCTGCTTGTCATACTAACTTCAAAAATATTTTTTAACATAAATTTATAACTTATAGTTGAATGAGTTAAGAAAAATTTTAATTTATATTTAATTATAAATAGAAAAATTTAATGAAAATTTACCTGATTTAAGAAAAAATGATTTAAATATTATTATTATTTTTTTAAGTGTGAAATAGAAAAAAGGAGAAAAAAAAATTATTCTTTGATAATTGGACAGATAATTTTAATATTTATTTTGTCTGAGTTTTTAGATTTTACAAAGATTTGTAATAAATATAAAATAATACTGGGTACAGCTTTAGCTGCCAAGGAGTATCTTGTGCTCTGTAATTACACTTGTTTAATAAATATCAAAAATATCATGAGTACACTTGCACTTATTTTAAAAGCATTCTTGCTGAAGCATTCAAGTTTTTAAGTTTGTGAAAATATAGTTAACAATACAGAATATAAAAGAGTAGTTTATTTTGTTCATAAAAAGTTTATTACTTATAGTTTTTTTTAAGCTTCCTGTTATTATTAATTACATTATAAATGGTCAATAGAAAAAGTTATTAGAAAGTTTGATATGTATATATGTTTCTGTAAAGATATTAGAAAAAAATATTTATAGTTGTTTCTTTAAAGATATTGTACTTTAAAATTTAATATTTCTGTAAAAAATAAAATTAGTTTGTATTAGTTAAATCTGAAACAATGTGACAAAATTGAGCCAAGAGCTAAGTAGTTTAAAGAAGATCCATTAAGTAAAGTTGACTGTTTAGAAAGCTACAGTGTAAAAAGTTAAAAAATATAAAAAAACTTACCTAAAGAGTTTTCAGGAATAACAGGGTAAGCCTCACTGGTGGTGAGAAAGCTTGCCCAGAGCATACAACATTGCCAGAGGCTCTTCATAACTCCAGCCTGCAGTTTTTTAGGCATTTCAGCAGCTTTGATAGGAGCTCCTCATCATCATCTTCCTGGACGGAAGCATCAGCACCGCACATCCACAATACAGACACTCTACTCTCACTAATATATCTCAGAAGTTGATGCAGCAGTCAACCCGATGACGAAAGAGGAAGAAGGAAAAGAAACGCTGCTGCACCTGCGGACGATTCACCTTGGGATTTTCGCGAGCGCAGCAGCATGATAGCTACACACGGTTAACTCCACTTCTCGTAGAAGACGTTTCGCTGTGGTGTCGGGTAATGTACACAAAAGAAGGAGGATTTAAAGTCTTGGGTGTTGATAATTTTCTGAGTTTGTTAACGTGGGCGTGTAAAAGCAGTAGCAAAGAAGAGACGAGCATCGGAGATGGTTTAACATACTCTTCTCCTCGGACGGCTGGTTAGCAGCAAAAACTCTCACCGAGGTAGCATGCTACGCTACTCCCTCCTCGGATTTCACGCTCCTTTTCTCCTTATTCCAGCGGCTGGTTGGCTACTCCTTGCTTCTGCTGCTGCTTCCTCTCACCTCGGGGCTCGGACGGGTCTCTAATAACCTGCAGTTATGTTGATGTGTGTGTATTTTGCAGGCCAGGAGGCTACTCGCGACTACTCCCACTTTTTTGACGTGTTTCTTTCTAAACTTTTCTATCTTTGCTATCCTTGCGCTCTTTTTGTATTGTATATATATCTGTATGTTGTGGCGAGGTTTTTCTCCCTCTTGCTCAGTTGCCCTTTGCGCAGTCGTTTTGTCTTTCGCTTTCTTATCGAAGCGGCGGCCGCAGCGGCTAGCCAAGCGTCGTCAGCGAGTATGAGTCATACAATATATAGGTAGGCTGGCACTTGGCGGCAGGCGGATAGTGGATATAAACGATAAAAGAATTACGTTACGGAATCGTACGGAGTTGATGGCTCACGAGTCACGGCACTCTCGATTCCCAAAACGCGGTTGCGAATGACTGGTGAAGACCTTGTGCGATTGGACTCATCTCTTTCTCTCATCGTCGCTTTTCTTTAATATTTTTATTATAAATTCAAGCAGATATAGATCAAATAATGCATTTTCGGAGATTAAAGAGCTGCGCACGGGTTTTTTAAATATCGATAATGCAGGTATCTGTTTCAGTTTAAAAAACAATTTACCAATTTAAGTGAAAAGACTATACATATAAATCTAAATTATTTATACTTATTTAACCACAAATATTTAAAAAAGAATTTACCTTATAATAAATTTAACTGGTTAGACTATAAGACCGATGTAAATATCTTATGATCATTTACCTTATATAAGTTCTCAAATATTTATTTAAAGTTTATTATTTACAAATTTCATTATTAACGTATTTAATTAATTACTTGCATATATTGAAATAAATTATTTGTGGATCTGAATTCTAATGACAGCAGTATTTAAGATGTCCCGGAAATCTTTTTAAAAAATGTCAAAACATGTTTTTTGAACTCAAATCATTCAAAACTATATAAATTACCTTAAATATAAAGCAAGACGAAACCTCGGAAAAATTTTATTATATTATATTTATTTTTCTATCTATTCAGAATCAACGGATGATAGGCCCTATAGGATTTTAAGTTACATCAGTGAAAAATTTATTTGTTCAAAATACAGTAAATGTAAAGTCTGTCTTACACTTAAATAATAAATAATTAATATTTATTAACATAATGCTTATGAGAAATAAGAGACAGCACACTTCATTTTAGATAGATTAAAAGCCATAAATTGATTATTATACGCTTAATCGCTTCTCGTGATTTTTTGCACTAAGTTCGAAGAACCACCTACGAAGAAGAGATTTTCTACACGTTAACATTGATAACGAGATAGTGAATTCTAAGTCCTTTTCATTCTATTTATTGATAAGTATGTATTCGAACTAATTATTTTTTAGAAATAGATTATGACGGGGAATTGGTTGATAAACATATTAAAGTTAGACCAAGGAACATTAAATTCCAAACACAAAACTCCAACACGACTGACGACACAAACAATAATCCTTCAAATAACACTCTCATTATCCCTATTCCTGATCTCAATGACAAGCGCTCCTTTAGTAGAATTTCAAGATCCTTGAGTTCCTACAATGTTAAGATAGTGCCCCGGATATCGAAGTCACTGACTGAAAAGGCTTATTAAACTGGGGAAAGACAGTACACCTAGGATGCGTAAAACCTGCTCTGTTTACAATTTGGTTTGCAAAAACTACCCAGCTGAGTACGTAGGACAGACAAAAAGACCACTCGAGGACAGAGTCAGGGAGCACGCTGAATTTAAAGACCCGTCTTCGGTAGTTTCATTACACTGCAGACAATGTCACGACCACGAGTTTGACTGGGGGAAGACATAAATTTTGGACACTGAGAGGAACCCGTATAAGCGTAATATTTCTGAGATGCTTCTTATAAATTCAAACCCCAATAATTTGAATAAAAAGCATGAAGTAAAAAATTTAAACTCCATTTACAAAAATATTTCCCGTTTGTTCCGATGAATCCTGTAGTTTGACTTGTTGCTCCCTTCTTTTTTTCTGATTTCTATTTTAACTATACTCATTGACCTTCACACGGACTCCACCACACTGAACCTGCTCTTGTTCCCGCTTCGGACACTTTTCCCCGAATCTGACGCTGCTTGGAAAACATGAGGCCCACCCCTACCCCTAAAATCCAGCTGGATTTCCAGCTGGCTATCTAGCTGGATTTCGGTTCCAATATGACGGCTGGATTTCCAGCTGGATTAAAAAAAAAAAAAAAATTTTAGTTAATATTCTTAAAATCGAGTTATTATTCATTTTTCAATGATTTTGAAAAAATTGAACTTAGTTTTTTTTTTTTAATTTTCCAGCTGGATTTGTCCGGCCGGATTTGTCCAGCTAGAAATCCAGCTGGATAAATCCGGCTTGATAAATCCAGCTGGAAAATTTTGAAAAAAAACTAAGTTCAAAATTTCGAAATTATTGAAAAATGAATAATAACTCGATTTTAAGCAAAATTGAAGAAATTTTTTTTTTTTTAATCCAGCTGACTATCCAGCTGGATTTCGGTTCCAATATGACGGCTGGTTATCAAGCTGGATTTTAGAAGTAGGGACGTGTTCAGAGTGCGAGCGTTGGTCATGCGTTTTTACTTGCACCCTCGCCTCGCTCACCGTGAAACTACGCTGTTCACTCCATTGTGCTATATAGTTTTTCAAAAATACATTAATTGAATTTATAATTGACTTTAATTGTCAATTGTAAGTTTAATTGATGTAAAAGCGCTTTTTGAGTTTTTGCGAATGTGACTTCTTGCAGGTGCATTTTTGCAGTTTTTACTTTTTTCTTTGTGCAGTTTGGAGGTTTTGCAGATTTTAGTAACCGAACTGTGTGTGCAGTGTGTTGAACTTTTTACCTAGACTGTGACACTGACTTTGGATTATATTTAATTTGCCACACAATTCACGACTGTTTTTTGCATTGGCGATTTGCACTGCATCTTCGATGATACTGTACATCTTATTTTTATTATAAGTAAGTTGAGGTTGATGTTTGTATAACTTAAACTGTTGAGAGTTGTATTCAAATTTGTAAACTAATTGTGATTTTTGTTTAATAAAGCCCTCCTGAAGAGGTCGGCAAACCCTGGCCGACGAAACGTCGAGGAATTCAGATTATAGATTTGTTTTTGAATTTTCCTTTGCAAACACATCTCCTGCTTTCAACCGATCCATAAGCCCTATTGGGTGATTACTCAAGCATATTTAACATGGAAGGCAATGACAACACAACTACAAAGATAAATATTTTTCTTTTTAACATAACTAAATTTTTTTTTATCAAGTCCAGTAATGATTCAGCTGCAAACAAACATTGGTAAACTATCGCCAAAATTAAAAAAAAAAACCAGTTAGATTCTACTTAATTTTTGACAAAAAAAGATTCCATTTTTTTTCAAAATACCATGGCTGGAAATTATTTAGTAATAAAATTTAATAATAATATTGATAGAATAAATTCAAAAATATTGATCTTCATAATAAAATATGTAAAAATGTTATTTATTTATTTTTTTTTCTCTTTCTAATGAAGGATTTAAAAAACTCATTCAAACGAACGCGCAATGCGCATGATGAACAGTTAAGTATGTATAAGTATAGCAAAAAATCCCGTTGTAGTTTGCACTATTAATATAATATCTCAAATACCTCATTTTTAGCGTAAAATTAAAAATTGCTATACATATATTTAAATTCTATCGTAATAAGTATTAAGAAATCATTAGACCGAAGGTCGGGAAACAGAAAAAGGTTCTTTTTGATCAGCTTGAATTTGAATAAATCCTTATTCATAGACGCTATCAAATGAAAAGGACGAAAATAGAAGTGTTATTGAATCGCGGTGCGCGCATAAAACTGAGGGTTTATGAACCCGCGCCGCGGCGCGTCCGGACTCCGGACTTTTGTAAACGTGGATGAAGGGGTTACCCCACCGACCCGCGTCTTCCGCGTCGTCGTCGTATTGGTGAATCGTCGTGTCCGGTGTCGTGTATTCGTAAAGTATAGTATACCTCTATAATAATACAGCATTTTATTAAAAGTAACGTCAGCAGTACTTAACCGGAGAGAACCGCCGCGCGTTGCGCCTCAACGCAAACGTCGGCCATCTCTCTCTGCTGCTGTGCTGGCTACAGCTAGCCAGGCTACAAGCTGCGCCTCTGCTGCCGCGAGAGCGATGTTGTTCGTTCCACTGGCGGGCCCCTGGACGAATATCTCTATAGCAGGCAACAGTGAGCAGCCACGTCACATTTGTGCCCTGTCGCCGTCGTCGGTTTCGGAGCGCCAGCGTGCGGTGCACTACCCTTTTGATATAATTGTACAATTGTACCCTTTGATATAATTTTTTTTGTTTTGTTTTGTTTTTTTTTTTTTTAGTTTTCATTGTACTTCTGTAAGTTTCAATAAGCGAGACATTATAATCATATTCCATAAGTGTGTTTAGATTGAGAGTTGGGGTTAAACACACGACGACGCTGGGACACCGGGCCCACAATCATCATCCGCAGATATGAATATATTTCGACTGCTCGGGGATCTTTCGCATCTCCTCGCTATAATCGTGCTGCTCATGAAAATATGGAAAACAAGGAGTTGTGCCGGTACGTTTTTTTGTTTTTAACACAATTTATAGGTTGGAGGTGTCGTAGACCTACCGGGGCGAACATATTTTAACGTGCCTTTTCTTCAGTACGTTGATTGATATGTACTTTTCGTTTTCATGAAAAATTCTCTTATTATACTTCATGTTTTTCTTTCCAAGCTTTGAAAATTTATTATTATTATTATTTTTTTCGTATTTATATTTATTTTCAAAGAGATATTTGAAAGCTTATAGTAACATGCCAGTTTAGAACTATGTAAATTTTTTAAAAGCCTCTTAATTTTTTTTTTCTTTAGGTATCAGTGGAAAATCTCAAATTCTCTTCACTATTGTCTATGTATCCCGATATTTGGATTTGGTGACATCTTTTGTGTCTGTATATAATACTTGTATGAAGATTGTCTTCATATCAGCTGCTGGCGCTACACTGTATTTGATGTATGTCAAATTCAAGGCAACATATGACCACAATCATGATACATTTAGGTATGAAAACAATTTTTTTTATCATAATAGATTTTAAAATATCTTTTTAACTTTTATTAAAACTAAACTGCAATATTTTATGTTGTTTTTCTTATCTTATTTTTGTACTGTCAGCAAATATCATTCAAAAATATAGTGTTATTTTTAAATGATTATATCAGATAAGAAAACTAATTATACCTTTAATTTAGTTTTTAATACATTAATTGTTCTATGCTTAAAGTTTGAAAATATATATTAATATATGTATAAATATTTCTTGAAGAACGTAATGAATAAATTCTTTACTAAAAATACAAAATATCAATGTTATCCTCTATAATTTTTTTTGGACCAAATATAAGAAACAAAAAAAATTTTTTTTCATTAATGTATTTAAAATTAATTAAATTAGATGTTTCTGTTATTCATGTGTAAATAAAAGTTATGCCAATTTTTCAAACTAGTTTGATGATTAATTCAAAAATTTTTCAAATTCTTTTGATGAAATAAAGTTTTTTCAATAATTTTTATTCATTTATTTATTTTCAGAATTGAGTTCCTTCTATTGCCTGCAGTAGTGCTAGCTTTATTAATAAACCATGAATACACAGTTCTTGAGGTGCTCTGGACATTTAGTATTTACTTGGAATCAGTGGCAATCTTACCTCAATTATTTTTGGTTTCAAAGACAGGTGAAGCTGAGAGCATCACTAGTCATTATCTCTTTGCCTTGGGTTCTTACAGAGGTCTGTACTTGTTGAACTGGGTGTACCGATACTATGCAGAAGGTCACTATGATCTTATTGCAATTGTAGCTGGGCTTGTGCAGACAGTTTTATACTGTGATTTTTTCTATTTGTACATCACCAAAGTACTGAAAGGCAAGAAGCTGTCATTACCAGCTTAATATACTTGCGAGTATTATATGATAGAAACATCTATTGTAGCTTTTTTCAGAATGTTGCTACATTTTGTAATCGTAATGACATTATATGTCAAAAATGTTTTGAGCAAGTTTCATACAAAAGCGCACAAATTGTAACTTTGTAAAAACTTAAGCGCCTTAATCTGCTCTTTACAATTTTCTCGATATTCTTTCTTACATCAAACTTCAATTTAAATGTAATCTAAACTTATTTTTTTTATTTAATTTTTTTTTTTTTTTTTCTTTTTTATAATTTGTACTGTAGACAATTTGGCAAGCAGAAAATTTATCCCATGCGATGTATAAAAAAATGAATTGTGAAACATTTTTTCTTATACATTTCAATGGAAAAAGTTACACTTGAATTTTTTGTATAAATAAATTGAATTTTTTCTAGTTTAATATTGTTAAAAATTATACAATTATACTAACGGTCATTGCAAAATATAATTATATACTTAATCAAACTCAAGACAAAAAAAAAAAAAAAAAAAAAAAAGAAGATAATATAGATACCAAATAAAAGCACAAAAGGCTTTTTTATTGTTTATAAACCGTTTGATGTATACTTAAAATCATTTTTTAACCATTGCATAATCATGCATGAAATGTTTGTCATAAACATGTATTGTGTTAGTCTTATTTAAGGTGAATACAATGTGTTGTGTCAGTTATATGAGGTCATTGAGTGTACATTAAAAGCTTAGAATGAATTTCTTTAAAAAAATTTTTGTAATAAAAAGAATTTATGGGTCGAGCTAATCTCTGTCAGTTTACTATGGTAATTATTACAATTATAAGTTGTTACTCTTATGATTTTTATTAATTAAATTATATAATGCAACTCTATAAGACTATAAATAAACCAGACTAGCAGTAAATGAAATAATACGTTGTTTGGTTTTTTTCCAAGTTTATTCATTAGGAATAACAAAGTTTTAGCTAGTAGAGTTATTTATGAAATCGATTTTCAAACCATGTAACGTTTTGTATTCCAAAATGAATAAACTAAATCATTTATTCAAATTTTTGTATTTCTTAAATTACATACATAATTCATGCATTCGTTTTGCCATATTCAAAATATGAACAATTTCACCACATAAAGTTCTTTGGCATATCAGTTTAACAAGTCCTGTTTTCAGACTATTACTGTCTACAGTTATAATATATGGAACTCGAAATGTTTCAGGTTTTTTTAAGTTATTCATAATTATTGAATCAATGCCTTCTTTGCGGAGAAGTTCAATAATGTATAGTGTTAAATCATTTAAATCTTGCTTTATACTTTCATCATCATCAGGTGATATGATTGCTTGGCTGTAAGCTTTGTAAGGCATCAATTTTGGATGCATTTGTAATTCTTTTGAACCTTCTATTTCTTTAAATCCATCGCATAATAATGCTAAGCAACCCCAATCCAATGATGCAATGTGCTCAACAATTCTTAAATTGGAATCATTTTTTGCCTGCAATGAATTTTTAAATAAATTTCTATTCATTTTAATAGTGAATATTATAACGTTTTTTTTTAAATAAATTTTTTTGCTTGTATTAACTTTAATGTTAAAATTAATCAAAATAGTTGGTTATATAAATAATAAAGTAAACCTCTTACCCCAGGTAGAAACTTATAAGCATTTTTCTTAAAAAGAATTGTTTCAACAACAATGTTACCAAATGGGAACTGAGCTTGAATTTCTGAATACTCTTTGCCTTTATCTTTTTTAACTT
This sequence comes from Encarsia formosa, assembly GCA_038277355.1. NCBI lineage: Eukaryota > Metazoa > Arthropoda > Insecta > Hymenoptera > Aphelinidae > Encarsia > Encarsia formosa. The sequence goes on along the minus strand of CM076187.1, from coordinate 12,821,198 downwards.
CTGAAACGTAATAAATTGATGGGTTTTCTGAAATCTTTCGCCACCAAGATCTGCGTTCTCTTTGCTTTTTATAAAACAAATCTTTAATACTTGTAATAGCATCATCCCCTTTGTAGACTGTTGTTACTTTAGCAATTTTATGTGATATAGATTTATTGGGTTTAATTGGCAAATGAGACAGATTCCAAGTATTCTTGACATCATCTATTTCTACTATTCCAAATGGTACATTATCAATACCAATAGTATTGCCTGAATCTTTAATACCTGACAATAGTGTGTTGGATGGTATAAAAAATACATTATGTTTAGATTTTGTTACGCACTCGGAAAACCACAATTTTTCGAAATTTCGTCGAAAAAGAGTGCCTTGCATCCCATACACAAATCCGAATTCTTTTAAGCTAAGGAAAGTAGGACCAAGTGTTTTTAGAACTTGTTCCATTATCATGATTTTTTTGGTACATTACCAAGAGGAGCCACAAAATATTCATCTTCTAAGAGCTTAGCATTCTTCAAAATCTCATTTCGACAATTACCTTCACAAACTTTATCTTCACGTAGGGATAATTTTTCTTTTTCCAAAACACTGTACATTGGTTCTATAGAGGGGTTCAGTGGGACTTCCTGCAGTTTTTGAGCAAATCGAATTGCTGCCTCCAATCGGCGAATACCGCCTTCGTTGTCGAAATCAACCAGGGATATTTTTTCCAACTTGGCTATTGTCTTTTTACTAATTGTAGAAGATTTCTGCACATGTCTCAAAACAGACATTGTTCACTTATGGGGCATGGGCAAATATGCCTAGGTACCAAATACTTATATACCTATATTTTTTTCTGCTTCCAAGTCCAAGTGTGTACCGGCCCGGGTACCAAAAAAAAAAAAAAAAAAAATTACCCAATGATCCAATCACAATTTCATTTTTAAAGATAGCGCTCCCTGCAGGTCGTAGCGTGAGGTGATAATTTCAAGTGAACTATGAAAATTGCTTATATATGGATATTCGGTGTTTTCAAATTGAAGTGTATTTTTTCACGAGGTAAATAAATTAACTTCATTCACGAGTGTTTTTTGACATAATTATTAATACTTTTTTTTTATCAGAGATAGCACTTAAGTTATTTAAATCTATAATACTAATGTTTACTTTTTTCTCATTATAACCTATAATAAGAGAACATTACAAAATACAAAGTACCAATTCACTCAAATCAAGAAATTTTTTTTCAGTTTTAACTCGTGTTTTGCTCATAAAACAATAATCAATATGAGCAGAAACTAACAGATTGCCTAATCTCTTTCGAGATAAAGCTTTTCAAAGTTAAGTACCTAGAGGGTGGTAGGTTACCTTGACAAAAAACACAAATTTACGACCATGGCTTTCAAAAATCGGCGTAACAAGGGAAACCTCAAAATTCAAGTGCAGGAAGAAACACCTGCACCAGTGTAAATTTTATTTAGAGATTCTTCAAATTATTTTCAAAAAATTGAAACAATTTTATTGAATAATATTATTTTCAGTACACCACCAAGAAATTTGGATAAAAGAACTACCATTACAATTGGAGAGAAAACTTTTGAAGTAGATGCAGATGACCTAGAAATGATTTGTACTCTAGGACGTGGAGCTTATGGGGTAGTTGATAAAATGAAACATAAACAAAGTGACACAACTATGGCAGTTAAAGTAATTATTTACTTCAAAATTAACCCCTATTGTCTTTGAAATTTTCTACAAAAATAATTAAATGTCGTACATCTTCATGACTTTGAGTGACCTTTTTAGTTTTTCTAATCTAAGATTTATAAAAGTATTAAATTTATTTAGAATTTTAAAACCATAAATTGATCAATGAAAACTTATAAACATTTAAAGAAATTAAATATTGAAAAATATTTGAGTTAAAAAATTACTTATTAAAGAATTTGAATTTTTCAGAGAATAACTGCTACTGTAAATACTCAAGAACAAAAGCGATTACTTATGGATTTAGATATTTCTATGCGTAGTTCAGATTGTCCTTACACAGTACAATTTTATGGAGCTCTTTTTAGAGAAGGAGATGTGTGGATTTGTATGGAAGTTATGGATATGAGTCTTGATAAATTTTATTCAAAAGTATATAAACATGGACGTATGATTCCTGAAGACATTTTAGGAAAAATATCTCTTGCAGTAAGTTTCTTGATTCAAAATATGAATAACTACTCTTCAATTTTGTTTTAATTTAAATTTATTTAAGGTAGTAAATGCTCTGCACTATTTATATTCCCAACTGAGAGTTATTCATAGAGATGTAAAGCCTAGTAATATTTTGATTAATAGAAAAGGAGAGGTTAAAATATGTGATTTTGGAATATCCGGATATTTAGTTGATTCTGTAGCTAAGACAATTGATGCTGGTTGCAAACCATACATGGCGGTACTCAAACTTAAATCCTTTTATATATCTATGTATATATTTATATTTTATTCTCTTTTTTTGTTTCATTACAGCCTGAAAGAATAGATCCATCTGGAAATCCTTCCCAATATGATATTAGGTCTGATGTTTGGTCATTAGGTATTTCTTTACTTGAGCTAGCAACTGGAAAATTTCCATATGCATCGTGGGGTACGCCATTTGAGCAATTAAAACAAGTTGTGAAAGATGAAGCACCAAAGCTACCTCCAAACAAATTTTCTTCAGAATTTGAAGAATTTATCAATAAATGGTAGGTTTAAATTTAATATATATGTTCATATATCTATTAATAAAATGATATATATAGCTTCATTTTCTATGTACAAGAGACGTTAATACATTTTCCATTTGCTTTTCAGTTTAATGAAAAATTACACAGCACGGCCTAATTACAATCAGCTGCTTGAACTTAAATTTATCACAGAACATGCTAAAAAAGAGACAAATGTAGCAGAATTTGTGGAAGAAATTTTAAACTTACCAGATGCAGAGAAATCTACATAGTTATTGCGTAAAATAATTTTAAAAGAAATTCTTAAATAATTTTTTAATTGTAATTGTAATTTTATTAGAACTGCTACTGCCAAATCATTCATCAGCTGTTATTTTTTAATCAGTATAGAGAATATTTTGAGACAAGCATAGCTTGATTTACTAATGTGATTGAGAGAGATTCATTAAGAGAACTAACTAGTTTTTAGTCTTAATTGTGAAATAATATAAATATTTTTAGAAAATGAAAATGAACTTATATTTTATGAAATCGTTGTTATTATTTTTTACACTGAATAAAAACTGTGCAACATCAGTTGATTTGCAATATGAATATAAATAAATTATTATATTATTTTGATCAATTTATATCTATCTTACAAAGTAAATAAACTCAAACAATAAATAAAAAAATATTTCAAAGGTAAAATCTTTTGTGAGAATTTCTTGTGATTATCATTTCAACTTTTGGTTTTTGAGGTGTGATAAATTCAAAGGTATAACCATTTGAAATTTTGTTGCGGAGAAGTATTTGATGCCCGCTCATTTCTGGCAGTCCCGCAATTGCTTGAGTTTCTTTTTTGAAGTCATGAAAAGATTTCCTTTTTTTTTCTTTTGGTTTAATTTTTTGGTAAGCCGGTTCTATTGTAGAATGTTTGGTCGATGATTTTTTCTTTTTTTTTATTACAAATTTAGTACTTGAACGTGCTAAGGAACTTTTGCAACTTTGAGTAAGTTCTTCGAGATAATGCAAGGATCTTTTAGTGAAACTAAGTTCAGAATCAAGTGACTGTAATGATGTCAAATTTCTTACGTATTTTTTAGTCTCTTGTTCCGAAAATTTTGGCGCTGTAAAATACTCTGTACTTATAAAATCATTTTTATCAGTTGTAAGATAAGATTTTGATACAGTAACATTACTATTACCTCTAGCGTAAAAGTTACCATTATCGTTTTCTGAGTTGAGTGGCTTTGAGCAAGTTAATCTTGACGACGTCTTAGTTTTATTAATACAAGAGAAACAACACGAAAATTGATCTGAAATAAGATAAATAATTAAGAGTTTTTTATCTACAAAGAATCATTTTATTTCCATTTTTAACGATAGTGGTTTTTTAAACAAATTTGACGCACGTACATACCTTTTTTAATATCCTCTTGATTATTTAGGTTTTTTTCGATCTCTTTAAAATGAACGCTACTATAATTATCTTCACCAACTTTAAGGATTGACTTTGTATCAAAATCTATTTGTTTCTTTTTAATGGAGCTAAAACGTGGAAAAACTTTATTTTCACGAACATGCTTTAATGAAGAAACATTGAAACTTTTTGATTTTTTAATTTCTTCTACAGTTTTTTTTTCCTCTTTAAATTTTGATTCTTTTGGGAAAAAATTTAATTCAGTTTCAGATTTTTCAAATTTCGAAAGCGACGATGATTTAATTGGATTTTGTGTGTCAGTAGTCACTTGGTAATTTTTCTGAGATTCAATAAAATTAATATCAACATCTTTTTTCGTGTTGTTTAAATCAGGGGCCAGACTGTCGTATTCAATCGAATTTGAACGTAATATTTCATTTTTGGGCGGAATGTTAATAATAATTGCCGGTGATTCGACCTTGGTTTTTAAATCTTCAATCAGTTGGAGTTTTTTTTCTTCTGGCTTTTTTTGAGTGTAAACTTTAATGACTGATTCAAAATTTCTCAAAGGTAAATTGAAGAAATTTCTAACTGAGAATTTAAAATCGTCTCTGGGTATATCCAATTTAATTCGTCCTTGCGTAATATCCAAAAAATATTGATTCATTAATTCTTCATTTATTTTGATTATTTTTTTTACTAATTGAACCCGATCTGACGGGTTTGTTATCAATGCGATTTCTTGCGTGGAAAATTTTGAACTTTCTTTTAGTTTAAAAAATTCCTTATTTTTTACATGTTTTGAAAATAAATCTTGAATTATACCTTAAAATAAATACATGGATTATTAAAATTTAATTATAGAATCAAATACTAAGCTTGCACAAATTATTTTTAGTTATAGTAGTGCATAGTAAAAAAATTTATCATCCCAAAAAAATAAAAAAACCATTAATTTAGTGAGTACAAACAAATCTTATATTTTTTGCCAAACTAAAAAATGATTTTTATAAACTTAGAAAAACCTGGTATTGTCTCCGGTTGATCTGATAATTTTGATTTTAAAATTTGAGATGTAAATATTTTTTCTGTAGTAATCAAATTTTCCTGCAACTGCTTTAGTTGCTGCGATTGCTTTTCAATAAATTGGTACGATTTATTCAAAACATCTTGCAAGTCATTGTTTTCTTCGTATAAATTTTGCATTATCTGAACTGATCTCATATTTATTAAAAGTAGTTTTCTAATAACTAATACTTGATTTCTTACTTCATCTGTTAGTCTAAGTTTATAAATACATTTACTTATATTTTTAACGTTGTTTAATTTTGAGTAACTTCTTTTTCTAGTATATAGTGAATTTAATTGGTTTATTTTTTGTGAAATAAGCTCAAGTGCATCTTTATAATTAACTAATTTAGTTTTAAAAGGACTGCATGTATTCCAATTCAAACATTTTTTATTCTAAAAAAATTATAAGTAGTTAAAACTCACAATATTAAGTATGTAAATTTAAATATTAAATTTAAAAACTCAGTTTTTTAGCTGCTCCTATTACATTGGTTAGGTTATTTTGATCGTTTTCTTCTTGATCATTCATTTCTGATATCTTGATAACCATTTCAAGTATTAAAAATTTTTTCTTTTATTTTATTAAAAACTTTTTTTTACTTTAAAAAATTAATTTAGAAAAATAAAACTTTAAATTTAAATTACATTTGTATAAATCCAAAAAAAATTGATGATATGTATGGCGTGTGAGTGAGTACAATTAAAATGTAAAAGAAACAAATAAAAGAACACTGTCATATTTCTGCTGACAGTTTTTGAATTACATAAGACCCAAATTTGTGAGTGAATATTTTCAATTTCTAAAAAATAATCATGTGTAAGATAGAAAAATCAGTTAAAACAGAATGCAATAATGAAATTATTTTTGATCCACCAATCAAACCACGATATTTACCGAATGAAGTAAGAACAATAAATTAATTTTTTAACCCTTTACCTTATATAATACTCTCTGATTAAATATTTATTTATTTATTTTTATAAAAATACAACCACATAGTAATTATAAGTAGAAACAAATTGTATTTCAATTCTTGAAACTTTTGAATTTATTTTTAATTGCAATAGTAGTTGAATGTAATTAAGAATTTTTAATATAATGTAGAACGTATTAATGGTAAATTTATGGTTATAATTTTTAAAGCAATATTAAATTTTTTTAATTGTATAGGTACCAAGGCAAGCCTTAATCATCGACCTCGCGCAGTATAGAAAACATCGTTATAGAGTTGCAAATGCTAAACCAAAGATTGACGACAAAGCTCCAGTAGTAGATCTTAATGTCTATTATGATCTAAATAAACTACTTATAATTGCTCGCCGTGCAAAAATAATTTGCCAAGAAAATTTGCAACTTGTGAGAAAAATGAATAAAGTTTTCAGAGTCGGAGTAAGTTAAAAAAACTTTATAAACTAATATACCTTACTCCCTGAGTATATAATATTACCATCTCACAAGCGTTCTGCGACTGTAAAAAACTTATATAGCCATCACTTCGCACACGTCCAAGAGACAGTAGAGCATTGCTTTGAAATCAGAAACGAATAATAAATAAAATGAATAAAAATCCCTAATCTGTTTTTTTTCTAATGAAAAAAACTAAACTAATTAACATAAGAAGTCTTTATGCATGTTCGTAACACACACAATTACAAATTATGTAGGTATACACTTTTTAAAGTTTTGTCAATGGATTAAAAAAAAAAAAACTTTTTGTTGTTGTGTTATAAATAATTTCAATTCAATTTAAAAGTTTTTATTATGTTTTATTAAAAAAAAAAAAAAAAAAAAAAAAAAAAAAAAAATTACTACAAATCGGGTGACTGAAAGAATTTTGTCACAGATCTTAATAGATACCTTATGCTTCGATTCTTCAATTACAGACAAAAGTAGATTGTTGGCTGGAACCAAATATGAAATTTGATACAGATCAAAGTAAATTGATTCGTGTACATAAAGAAATAGAAGAAACAAACCGAGCTATTTATAATAGATTGAGTAAACTCAAGTGTATTGAAAGTGAACTTTCTCCTCAATATATGGCCAGAAAGTGGAAAGAAGTAGAAGAGTTGATTAAGAAATATTCAAAGTAAATATCTTACAACTATTTTGACATATTTGTATTTTGATAGGTTTTTAATAAAAGCGAGCATATACCTATCATACGACTCAATTAAAAAACTAAAGATGTTATAACTATTTTTCAGATTTCCGCTATTCAAAAATATACCTCGGTATCCTTCTATTAGTTACAATGCAACCATGCCTACAAAAAATGAAAATGTTTTTCGAACAAAGTGCTTCTTCGATTTAGTACAAGGAGATAGTAACACGGATATGGGTAGAATTGTATTTGAACTTTACGAAGATTTCGTTCCTACAATTTGTGAAAATTTTAAAGCTTTCTGCCAAGGCTATAATGGTCTGTCATACAGGTAAATAATTATGTAAATAATTAAGTTTTTTAGGTAATAATTATTTTTTTAAACTCTATATTTTAAATTGATTTTTTTTTATATTTATTTGCACAGAGGAACTACATTTTATCGCATAGTTACCGAATTTTTTTGTTTGGGCGGGGACGTTACAAAATTCAACGGTACCGGAGGAGCTTCAATTTATGAGTCTACTGTTGAGGAAAACTACAGTTTACAACATACATGTCCTGGAGTATTGTCTGCTGCCCTAGGAGAAAATAATAAGATTGATTCTAAATTTATTTTGACCTTTCGGCCTTTGAGCACGATGGATGGTAATAAAATTGTTTTTGGAAAAATCATTCGAGGCATTGATGTTTTATTCAAGGTTAATAAACATTCAGTTTTTAATTTTTTTTGGAAATAATTTTTTATTAAAAAATTTGAATTATAAAAATTTTAGATTGAAGCATTAGGTACAAAGTACGGAGAGCCTTTGAAGAAAATTATAGTTTCTCATTGCGGTTTACTTCAAACAAAAAAAAGTTCCTCAAGATCCACCAATCGATCAACTAATGAAAGTAAAAAATAAAATGTCAGAATTAAAAAAAAATGTAAACTCCATAAATCATCGAACCGTATGTAAAACTTATATTTTTAAAAGTTTTCTAAAAATTTTTTTGTTTTTGTTTTTGAACATTTGAAGTTATAAATAATTTAAAAATTTTATTGTTATTATAATATTCACTTGCAGTCAATTAGAAATAGTAAAATATGTAAATTATTCATGGTTTGTCGGTGTATATTTGTTTTGTTGCAAATTGTGCTGTTGAAAAAAAATTAGAATAAACTTAATTTTTGCTTTCTTATACTATGGAGAATTTTTTTGAGTAAATTTAGTTTGAACAAATAAATAAATACTTAGAATTATAGTATAATTAGACTTAAGTCATTGATCAATATTGATTTTGTAATCGACCTTCTTATTTATTTATAAATTAATATACATTTTGAACAAATTAATAACCATTATCTAATAATAACAAAGTATAAATCAAGTTAGTTGTACGAGATACAAGTGCAACAAATTTGTACTTTGCGATCTTTGGTTTTTAATTTTTAACTTTTTAAACTTGATGACTCGCAAGCGCATGCGCTTAACTCTAATAGATTATAGAAAGAACGTTTGTCGTTTGTGAAATGTTGATTGCTGCAGCGGCGCAGCCTGCAGGAACTCTGCAGGTTGCACATAGGTACAGATATAAGGTATATAGGTACTAGGTAGGTACATCTGGCCGCTGGTGTGTACCTATAAGCTAAAATCGCGAAGCGAACATGTCCGATGTCGTCGGCTGTGTCGTTCTCGCGGTAAAGTTTAGAAATAAATACGCAGGGCAGACGACGCAAAGTGCTTAAAGAAAAAACGATTAAAAAACATGAGTGAGGATCCATTTAACGATGACGCGGTTACTCACACCCACAACAAACCTCTCCGTCCAACTTTAATGCAGCTCTAGTCCGCGGAAAAAAAATACATTCATGAGAACTACTTATACAGTGTCTAAATTTATTTGTGTGTTTTGGTATTTACTAGTAGATTCTTAACAAGTGACGTGTGTCAGTGAGGCCCGGGTCAATGAGTTTCTTTTTTTAATTCAGTGTTTGGGTGGAGTCGCAGGTTACAAGTTTTAGGGATAATATTTTTTTCGATGCTTAAGATATTTTCTTTTTCTCATGTGACTATTAACATTTACGGTCAAGAATGTCTGCCAGCAGTGACTCAGAAGAATTCTTCGATGCCGAGGATGATACTGTGCAGAAAGCTCCGAGGTACCAAATTTTTTAATTTTAAGTTTAATTAGTTATATTAGTTAGTTATGTTTGCTTCCACGCATCTGTGTACCTGCCTGTGTGTAATAATTAACAAATTTACAAATATTCTTATGTGATATCCAGCTGTGATTACTATAATGACTTTAATTTAAGAGTGTAAAATCAATAATGGTAATAATATTTTTTATTTAATATACTGTTTATTTTATAAAACAATTATACTGGTTAATTAAATTTAATCAAAATTTTTATATAAAAGAAAAACAAGATGTATCAAAATAAGAGAAATTATGGTAATTCATTAAATGAGGTAAAATATTGAGCTCTCAAAGTTTATTAAATTCAAAATAAAACACCCTAACCATTTTAAGAAATTATGAGTTGAAGATATAATAATTGTATACATAAAAAATACAGTATGTTGAAAGTTACGACTATTACTTGTATTGGTGATAAAAAAATATACTAGTGATGTAATTTTAGTTTCCTCACTTTTACTACAATTTAAAAATCTTTTTTACATATTAGAAAAAGCAGACAAAGGGAATCAGTTAGTACTGAAACATTGCATGAGGAAAAATTTTCAACGCCCACTGCAAAACCCGATAGTCATGTATTCCTTAAGCCAGCAGAACCAAAATCGCCAACTGAAGTTAGTGAAAAACGCTTTAGTGAAGAACTGGAACGACAGCAAAGTTGTGAAAAATCTGTAAGTTGCCAAAAATAAAAAAATTTCAAAGTTAAAATTTTATAAAAAATAAAATTATTGAGTCACTCAAATTGAACTAAAGATACCTCTTTCACTGAATGATTATTTTCATTATTTGAATCAAAACAAAAATATATAAAGCATTTATACAAAGTTTAATCTACAGCATGCTTTTTAAATGTTAATTTTTATAAAAAAGAATAAGCAGCCTAAACATATGTATTCATTTTTTATAAACTTTATCCTAAAGGAAGAAGAATCTAAAGGAACGGGGGCAGATAAAATAGTAGGCAGACGAAAATTCAGAGAACTAAGACAGCGGATGCAAACTGAAGATGATGACATTCCTGTAAATAACTCACCTCCAGATAGTCAAACTTCCTCAATTGAAGGAGTTTTTCCAACACCATCAAAAACTTCTCATCCGTTTAGAATTATTGAGCATGATACACTAAGTTTGCAAAGCATGACTTCTTTGGGACGAGTTGGTCGCATATTAGCTGGGGCTTCAGACAATTCTTCGCAAATTTTAAATCCTGCAATGCTACAAAATTTACCCGGGTCAAGTATTTTGTCAAGAGAAGCTCAAATGGCAGCTTTGCACAGTGTATCAAGCAAAGATGAGGCTTCTGATACAGCATCTGATAAATTATCTCAATCATCAAGTATTATAACTTTATCTGGAGATGTTCTAAAGGAGCCATCTTTAAATGGAAAATCTGATCAATCATCTTCTTCTGCTTGTGATAAAAATTTAGTTTTGCAAGAGCCAGATGTCATTGCTAGTACTAAATCTAATGGTAAATCCACTGAAGTTCAAGCTGTTCAAAAAGTTCCTGTTGCACCACCTAGAAGAAAGAAAAAAATAAAAGTTTCAGCACCAACTGATTTAGTAGTAAGTGACTAACATTATTTATTTTATTTGTTTTTACTTAAGTCATCATCAAATACAGTGCAATAGTGTAGTACACCCTATAGGATATGATCATTATCCATATGGAGAGTAGTAAGATGTACATTAATAAAGATATGCATAACAATATGATGGAAATATAAACTTATAAAAATTAACAAAAATATAAAGTAAATAATTAATTAATTAAGTCTTTAATTATAGATATAATTAATAATTTGTAACTTGACATCATACTAAATTCAGTTCAGTCAGTTAATAAATTAAGTGGAGTGCTTTTATACTGCACTAAAAAACAATTTTTTTCTTTAAGAGTTTTTTTTTATGTATCAAAGTCTTAACTTCTGTTAGTAGTTTGTTAAAGTAATTTGTAGCTGTATATTATTGTGAAATGAATAATTAAGTTTTAAAAAATAATTTTTTTTTCAGTCAATTAATAAAGAAACTCAAGTATCAACGTCATCATTACCTAGTCCGGCCAGTACTATAGAGTCAATAACCAGAGAATTCGAGCATTCTCTTGACATTAGATCTGCCACTAAAGGACAATATGTTGTTAAGCCACAGGTGACTAAAAAATTTCTCAGAACAATTTTTACCACTGACAATATATACAATCTTTGAATAGAATTGAGCAAAACAAATAGTATATTATTTAACTAGGCAGTTGGTATGGAAAATGTCTCAGATCACATGAAATTGTTATGGGAGGCAAAGGCGAGGTTGACAACATGTGATCTGAGACCTTCCCATTCAGATGCTTAGTTGAGTATACAATTGTTTTCCACGACGGCGCCGGGAAGCGCTATATCTGACTGTAGCGGCAGCGGCAGGGAAGTAGTGCTTCCCGGTCCGAGTACGGAAAATTTATTGGAAAACCATATTAGTTAATATTAAAAGATATAAATTTTGTACATAGAAATCTTACTCTAATTTAAAATTTCTTTTAGGATGAAGATAAAGCTAAAGCAGAAGGCCCTTCTTCAGAAGAACTTGAGAGGATAGCAAAAATTAAAATTGAATTAATGAACATGAAATCTGCTGATAAATCAAACATGCCTTTAAATTCGATATCAAATAACAGTATTGGTCGGCACTCTTTAGGTCCTCACAAAATTACTGGATTTTGTACCCAGGGCAGCAGAGAGAGACGAAAATCAGCAGGGGACCAAGATTTAGTGAAACAATTAAATATGTTTGTAAGAACTCGGACTGATTCTGGGAAACGACTTACAGACATGGTAATTAACATATTTTAAACGTTATAATTAAAATATTTAAACGGTACACTATTATTAATTTTCGAGAATTTAAATTTTATTTTCAAATGAAGGCTTTTTCGTAAAAATTCTTTATTAGTATTATTATTAATATTATTATCAGCATCATCCTAATTCCTCTATTTAAAATTTTACATTAATTTTTGGTAGATTTTTTATTAAAAATATTTAGATGCAATCGACATTTTTTTAAATTGTTTTATTATAAAAAAATAGGAAAAAATACTCAATAGTTCAACAAATAAATATTTTTATTGGTCTTTCAGTCAAATCACAATTTTTAATTTATTTCATAAGGATTTTATTTCCCACTCAGAAAATTTTTTCTAGGTAAATTTAATTTGTTTGTATGGATTTTTTCGGGGTCTTTAATAAATTGAAATTATTTCTCAATTAACAGATGTTACTTATGAGTGAGAAAAATAAAGTCTTAAAATATAAATTTAAAGTAGTTATTTAACTGTTAGACTCATAAAAATATTTATTGAATTTAATATTGCAAAATTAATAACTTGCTATGTTACTGGTAAAAATGTTTATGTCAAACTAATTAATATTAATATTTATTGCAGGAAATTCTTGAACAAGTAACTGTTCTTAATTTAGACACTGGTGAGCGAGTACCTTTGAGTATTGCCGAAGATAAACTACCTCAATGTATTAATCCTTTGTCGCTTCATATAATGCGATTAACATCGGAATATATCAGCAATACAAGCCTTGAAAAAGAAAAAGAAAGTGACGAGGAGAGTGTTGATAGTAAAATGTCAAGTATACCGCCAGACGAAGACATAAGCGTCGGCCGTATGCGTAAAAAAACACAAAAACTCAAACGTTTACTAGGTGTAACAGTAAAAAAGACAATGGATAAAGCCAAATCTATTGCTCAAGAAGTTTCACATGCTCGGCATAAAGAAGATGTTGTGGACATCGTCGATGATGTAAATAATTGTTTTATTTTAGTAACGATGTTTATTTGTCGTTTTTTAAATTTTCATTATTTACTGCTGCTACTTGTTTCAAACAAACTAAGTAAATTGTAAAAAATTGTTTGTTTATTAAATTTTGTTTATCATAGGTCTACCCAGGTGAACAGCAGTGCATAAAACTAAAGGCATCCAATAGTCATAAGGGCCCCTATGAATTTTATTGTCTACAACATGTTCAAGATCTAAGTGGTGAACATGTTGGTCCAGTATGGTGTATGAAATTTTCGGCGTGTGGACGACTTTTGGCTACAGCGGGACAAGATAGAGTTTTAAGAATATGGGTACTGCGCGATGCATTCGCCTATTTCCAAGACATGCGAACCAAATATAATGCAGAAAAAGTTAGCCCAACCCCATCCCAAGAGTCACTTGTGTCGCAACAGTCTTTAGAAGATCCACATGTATTGGCCACTGCTATGAGTGAGGCCGAAAATAGTAAAGGCCCTTTTATGCCGAAGCCTTTCTGCACTTACACGGGGCATACCTCCGATTTATTAGATGTTTCGTGGTCAAAAAATTATTTTATTCTCTCATCATCTATGGATAAAACGGTATGTAATTATTTAATTTTTTTTTCATTTGAAAAATATATTTATGCTTTAAGTATAACTGAAATTATTTTTAATTTACAAAAATTTTTCATACGGTATCATTCAAGTTTAGTTTTGCTGAGTTTCTAATTTTTTTTTACAGGTCAGATTGTGGCACATTTCGCGAAAAGAATGTCTTTGCTGTTTTCAACATATTGATTTCGTTACGGCTATCGTCTTTCATCCTAGAGATGATCGTTATTTTCTTTCGGGTTCACTTGATGGTAAACTTCGTCTTTGGAATATACCCGACAAAAAAGTAGCTGTATGGAACGAAGTTGATGGTCAAACAAAACTAATCACCGCAGCAAACTTTTGTCAAAATGGTAAATTTGCAGTTGTTGGATCATATGATGGTAGATGCATATTTTACATTACGGATCAATTGAAATATCATACACAAATACACGTGAGATCTACAAGGGGAAAAAACTCTACAGGTAGAAAGATTAGTGGAATCGAACCAATGCCTGGTGAAGATAAAATTCTCGTCACATCAAATGATAGCCGGATTAGGTAAATCTTCAAATGTATTTTTATTTTTAATTTAAAAAACTCAATTCTAAATGTGCAAGGCAATTAAAAATACTTTATTGCAGAACCGTTGCAATTAAGATATAAATTGTCTACCAAAAATTAAAATTTTTGGATGAATTTTTACAAGCATTGTACGTAAATATTACTGCAATTTGTATTTGTATTTTTGCAATACAAATTGTATTGTATTCGTATTTGTTTGCAAAACTTCAATTCTAAATTCCGATTTTAGATAATACGCTGTCGTTGGTAATACAATAAATAACCTTGTAAAATTTATATATATTAAGCTTTTTAAAAACTTTTCATTCTTCGACAATTAAAATTTTTGAGTGAAATTCATTTTTCGACGTTGGTTTCGCCCAGGCTCCTATGCAATTATTTATGCCAAAGTTTTTTGGCCGCCATTTTGTTTAGAAAAATAGTAGCACAAAGATTCAAAAAATTTTGAAAACTTTAAACATTTTATTTACCGTTTATCGTATTTCCAGGTGTGTGAAAATAATTTTCCCTGTTTTATTTTTCGATTAAAAAATAAAATGCATAAAAAGTCATGTTTTTTTTTTTTTTTTTTTTTTTTAATTTGTTAATTAACAATTGAAAACTTAATTTTTTAGTTATTTAAACTATTCTATTGTGTAGGGCACACTTGAAAATAGCAGGGTACGGTATTCATATATAGATTTTCCAAAGTTTTCCTCCAGATAGCTCAAACGTAAAAAAAAAATTTTTAATCCTGGGACTTAAGGCAGCAATATAATTGCGTATTTTACACTGAAGATTCTTATCCAATCTAATGTAATTTTTTGGGTGTTACTTTTGTTAAAATATGCAATGATAAAACGATATTATTTTTATTGAAGATACTATAGTTATCTATAAATTTAGTATAAAATTTGCATTACAAAAGAGGCTACAGCTTCTGGGTTGGCGATCTTTGGAACAAAACTTTAAAATCGTTTGCCGTGAATAATTCCGTGCGATGGGTACTTTTATGCGATCCACAATTTTTTTATTTTGAAGCATATTTTTAAAAAATTTGCACTTGAAACTTATTGCACTTGCAGAATCCTGGGACCTTGAATTTTCTTTTTTTAATTCTTTAATTTTTGAAAAAAATATTTTCGGACCCAATTTTATCAACCTCGGCTTCGCTTCGACTTACAGTTACGTATGTGATCTGAGACATTTCTTAATTTATTGGCCTGGGTATGTAATATACTGTTTGAACCCATTTCAAATTAAGTTGACCATATACAATAAAGATTTTCGGAGCTAAGACGAGTATAATAATACATTTAGAAATCTGAATTGTACATTATCAAATTTCTCAAAAAAAAGAATTGAAAACTTTTGCTCCTGGAATTCATGAAAAAACAAAAAAATACAAAGTTTTAAATCTTTACAAGGGCAATATGCTTTGATTACAAATTTTTTGAAAATAGGCTATAAAATAAAAAAGTGCTGAAATGCCGTAAGGTAAACCATTTAAAAGGGCCCAGTGGACGGAATTATTAAAGGCTTGGTTCATTTTTTAGTATAAAAAAACGATTTGATAAGATCGGCGCCACGGAGGTTGTAGTCTCTATTCGTAAGTCTATTCTCAAAGTTCAAGTTGAATAAATGAATGTGAATTGATAGTCTACTTATTATAAATAATATCAATAATCTTTAAATTAACATTGAATTATTCTTCTAATTTTAAAGAAATTATAATTTTTTTCAGATTGTATGATCTTCGAGACTTGAATCTCTCCTGTAAATACAAAGGCTATGTAAATGTGAGTAGTCAAATAAAAGCGAGTTTCAGTCCAGATGGCCAATACATTGTTAGTGGCTCCGAAAATCAATGCATCTACATTTGGAAAACCCATCATGATTATTCAAAATTTTCAAGTGTACGCCGTGATCGCAATGACTTCTGGGAGGGTATTAAAGCTCATAACGCTGTTGTGACCTGTGCCGTTTTTGCTCCTCATCCAGACAGCATAATTAAACAAATCGAAGCACGCGAGCAGCAGCTAGAAGCAAAAAATGCTGCAGAAAGCGGAAAGGAAGCTGACACTGCTAGTGCAGATGCTACACCTGTAGACCCGGTTGTTGAACAGCGTACCAAAGGGTGTGGTGGTCATGTTTTGGTCAGCGCCGACTTCAATGGGTGCATTAAAGTGTTTTTAAACAAGACTAAACCAAAGCATAGCTCACTGCCGGCTTCTGCTCTCGCTTGAGTCGGTAATAATTAAAATTTAGCCTAGTTATTAATTTGAATTTTGAATTGTTCCCAGAGAGGTATTTAAAATTGTTAAAATTTTTTTAAAAAGATGGACGATATCGTTATTTTTGGTAAAAAGCTTTTTTTTTTTTTTTTTTTTTTTTTATAAAATTCTAAAACTTATAATAACAATGAATTTTTAATTTTTATAAATTATATCAGACGTAACGGAAAAAATTACTGTTGCTGAAATAGTTGGGTTCCATGCATCGAAAAATGGATTATTAAAATGCATTTTAAATGCTTTCATTTAACAAATAAAATTGTCAAACAATCGTTAAAAAATTTCTGTAGAAAATTATCACATAGTTTGTAACTACAAAATTCAAATCAATAACTAGGTGTTAATAATTGTTAATTATGTTTCTAGATGCATAAACTTAATAAGAACCTACGGAGTTCTCAAAATCTTCGTAATTAAAAAAGTCTGCTGCAATGTAAATATGATAAAAAAAAAAAAAAAATGAATGAAAGCTAAAATAAAAGCTTCAGCAGCAAAAATTATTGATGAAATACATTTTTAACCTAAATACATTTTGTAGTTCCATTTAATTTATGGAATAGCTTATTTGATTTCAACATTTCGAGACCTACTCAACAATAACTTACAATTTTAAGTAAAACTTTTTTAACGAGAAGTGAAAAAGAAAAAAAATTTATAATAAATAAAAATATCAAGAATATTTCCTCAAAAATAGGAAATATTTCGTGAAAAATCTAAATTCTTATATATAAAATTAAAAATTGAAAAAAATAAAATTAATAAACAATCTGTAATGAGAGTACTAAACTTTTTGAAGCTTAATGCATTACTTTAAAAAATTTGGTGCATATTTTGAATAAAATATAATTCAATGTATGCTTAATTCTTTATGTAAAAATGTTTTAAGCTTAGCATAAGTTTGTTGAACGATTTTTAATTCAGATCACCAAGATAAATTTGACTTTTTATTAGTAAATTAAATAAAGAGTTTTCAAAAAATATTTCTAAGTTTTACATCAAAATGTTTTATGAAGTAATATAAAATGTATACCTAAAAATAAGTTGTAAGAATCAGTATTTTATATAAAATGTAAAAAACCAACAGTTTGCCATTGGTTCTTACAAAATTTACATAGTAAAAAAAAAAAAAAAGATTGTTACAAAATTAACCAAATTTTAATTTCAAACATGGCTTTAAAATGTAAAAGTTATTTTTGATACACTTTTATTTTAAAGAACGTCTTTTTTCATAAATTTCAGTTTTTCTATAGTTGACTTTTCTTGAAATCATTATATAAATACTTTGTTTTATCGATTAGGTCTATTTAGTTTCATCTATTTCTTATAATTAAAATCCTTAAAAAATTTCCAGTTTAGTTTAAAAAAATTTTAACTTATCAAACGTTTATTTAAATATTTCGATAAAATATAATTATATATAATTTGTAAAATTATATTGTATGTAAATAAAATAATTCATTGACACTAAAAAAAAAAAATTAAACAAAATTATTGTATTTAAAAATTGTAAATATAATTTTTAATAATAATTTAGTAAAATATCTTTTAGTAGGTACAGGTACATACATAAATATAAATATTGCCATATTATTGGCTGTGTTATGCACAAATGCGTTCATATTTTGTTTGTAGATTATTTACAGGTCGATCATATACAATCTGTACCAGAGTTAAACGTATCGATTATTATGTTGCCAAAATAAAGCGTGGAATTATTATTTATCCATCATAATCTGTTTTTATTGTTGGATTTGATGGTACAAGTTTATAATTAAGAGCTATTTTTATTAGTTTAACGAAAAATATTTTTTTAAGATTCTGGCTTATTCTTTCAAGTGAATTAAATGTAATAAACAATTTGTTGAGGTGAATTAAATAATGAAATTTGCTTATTTAATATTAATAAAAATGATGTATATCTTTTAATTATAGTGCTATTTTTGTTCCTACACGCCCTTTCTTCGTTTATTTTTTTATGACTTACAAGGGTAGACTTACAAGAGGTTTATGACCAGGGTTGCCTCCCGCCGATCGTCACCAAATTTTGTGAGGATGTTTGTTTATCTATAAAAAGAAAAAATCTAGGTTCCTATAGGGATTCCTATAGTCTAAATTTTATATCATTTCTGCTCAAGAAGACGAAAATTTTGCCACCAACTAGAGGTCTGTATCATGTTTTTAAATGAAACTACAGTGTTTTGAAGAGTGGGTTATAACATCTGTTATAAAACGCTTTTTTTACACATTTTATACAAAAAATGAATCTTAAGACAAACGTACTTCAAAAACAGTTGAGCGTCCTCACAAAATTTGGTGACGATCGGTGGGGGGCACCCCTGCCCCCCCCCCCCCCTTCCTGTTAGTGAAGCAAACCAAAAATCAAAAATTAAAAATTTTACATTCATTATCACTTTCTTTTTCAAAATTTTATTTTTTTTATTTTTTTATTTTTGTAAAAATTTACGTTGATAATTTTTAAATTCAACAGTACGGCTATCAAAAGTGTGGAGGAAATGATTAAATTGTAAAACATGCATTTTTTGAGGATCCAAACTGAGCATAAAAAAAGATTTTTACTTACTTACAGATAAACGATGAAAATTCCTTGTAAGTAATTAGAATTGATTTTTTTTTGAAATATTTATTACTGTGAAATATACTAGGTATTTCTTTTTTCATACCTCCGGGACGAAAACACCAAATTCCCTCCCCGGCTCGGAGCGGGACTTTGGGTTTTCTTCCCGTCGCAATGAAAAAAACATTACACACGACGCAGGAAAAAATTAGCCAACCCCTAGCAAACCTTTGCCACCCTCGCCTTCGGCTCGGGAGTCAATTTGGGTTTGCTAGGGCTGGCCAATACTTTTCCAGCGCCCGGTGTGTAATATACTATTTTAACATTCCATTTTGGTTTTTCTAATTTTTAAAGTTTCATATTTATTTTTTAGTTTAGTATGATATTTTTTTCATTTGTAGTTTTTTTAGGTTCTTAAAAAGTTTTTTTTTTATTAAATTTTGCTGCACAGAGTAACTCTAAAACTTACATACGCTTTTTATAGTGATTATAATGGTTTTAAAAAATGGCCAGTATGAATAATTTGGTGTGCAAAAATGATCATTTTAATGAAATTATCATAGCATTTAATTTCAGCTATCTAGTTAAGATTTTTAATAATAGAATAAAATTATAGCAGGAACGACAAAACTCATTAAAATAATAATAACCAAACTCGCCGCACAACCAAGAAGTAGTGCTAAAGAAGCAATTCTGGGCTGGGCGGTGGTAAAGGAGACAGGTGTTTGGTGGGTTATTGGGTATTAGAGGATCCAACACATCGGGTTTCATCGACACCTGATGGTGCGCAAACGCATCCACCAATTCCACATAAAATTAAAAATAATAATTATTATTATTATAATACGCGTCTGCAGTCATCTTAGTATATTATTCCCGCAGGCGAGATGGTTCGATTTGGCCTCCGAGAGGTTTGCGACCCGAGCCGAAGGCGAGGCTAAATCGAACCCTCGAGCCTAAGGGAAATATACTATTTTTCGTCCTTCTAACCGAAAACAAGGGACGAAGTTCCGATTTTGAGGTTAGAGGGACGAAAAAACTATTTTATACCACTGGTGCGTAGGGCGAGTTTTTAAGTTTCGAAGGTGCGTAAAATCGAGTACCTACGCATTAGTGGTATAAATATACTAACATATCGAAATCTAACAATAAATTTAGAAAAGAAATAACACTTTTTTCAAAACAATTCACTTCATCATAATTTAAACGCTTCGTCGGTACAAATTAAAAATTCTTTATATAAATCAATAAAAAAAAATTTTCCATCTTCTAATCTCAAAATTGGACCTTCGCCCCTTTATTTTCGGTTATCGGACGCAATAAGAAAATAACCAAAGTTTGCTTCCTCGTTGCATGCCTCGACTTCGGGTCGACCCGCACACCCTTAGGGAGACAAAATAAACCCTTGCCCGACCAGGCTGGTAGTTTACAATTTTCGCGAATTGGGATCAATCATCGTTACTTGTTTTTTTTTTCTTTTTAACAAAATAAAATTTTATTTTTCAAGAGATGAAATACTAAGAATGGTTAAAAAACCTTTTTAAATAATAACTTACAAGTATTTGCCACTTAGTGATTTTGATTATTCAAATGGTAAAAATATGAAAATATACAACTCTAAGAAGAAACACAAATAAAGATCTCTAGGGTTGGACAATTTTTTTCTGGAGGAATTAATATCTATTCAACAATCAATAAAAAGAATTTGTAGATTTTTGTGTGTTCAAAATTTTGTTGCTCAAGTATTTAAATTTTCAATTCTAATCAGATAATAAAGATTATAAGTAGTTGAGTTGAAAAAAATCGAGTTAATTAGTATAAGTTAATTTATAATTTACTTATGTGAATTAAAAATTTAAAAATATATTTATAAATAAAGTTACTACAGTTATCACACGATCTTAATCGTCGTAAAAGTTGTATTAATTGTAATCGTCAATTAATAAAACAATATGAAAAGTGATTTTTAGGTTGTGTTTAAAGTAAATAATTCGAAGTTATCAATAATGAGACTTCTTGAACAATACGATAAGTTGATAGAATGTGAGAACAGTGAAGTTTCGATTGGATGGAAGTGCGCTCTTATTATTTCATATGCAGTGGTTTCAGTTTCGAGTTACAGTTGTGCACTTCTGTTTTACACGTTTTGGGTTAGAAATTTTATATCTATTTTATAAAAATTATCAGTTATTAAAGTAAATTAAAAAAAAAAATCCTGGTAAGAATTTAAAAGAATCCTGTCAATGTTTAACTTTGCAGTATGACATTTGCGGTGGTCACTGTCTAATTTGGTTAGAAGTCAAATGGGATCCTGAATATACAAAAAATATTACAGGGAATTCAGAGGAAATTAGAGCAAATAACGATTGGACGGACCACGTAATATTTGATCATCACTACCATGCGTACTGCACTTGGTTTCAATTTATCCTTTTATTTTCGTGCATTGTTGGCATCACTGCGGTCATAATGTACTCTATTTGTGGTAAAGGTGGATACGACGAAACTAGTTTGCAAGTCCTTTTTTATTTTAAATTATTCCCGATAAATTGAAGAACGTTTACAACTATTTTATTTTACCGTTTAATTTAACTTTGACAGTGAAAAATATATTTCTGAAAAATCGATATTTATAGTGAGATTTTATTATTCTTGAATAGATATCGAGCCCCATGGAGAATAGTTGTACCATCGCTAGCATTCAGTACACTTATGACAATTATTACGTTCTATGGAACTGATCAATTTAGGAGTGGTATTAAATTTTTTAGCGAAAGTCTGCAAGAAATAATATCTACGGATATGGATACATCTTTTTTAAGACAAGTTTTATATCATTGGTTAATTTTATTGACTAATTTTTACAGCCAATTAATATTTTATTCTGGGTACATCCCAATCAAACTTTACTATTATTTACAGGCCATGCGAAGCGTTTCAGAAATTTATTGCCGTTTACAATATCAATAATCATGATTCTTGTACTATTTATAAAATGATTGAGGTGATAATACATTTTCATGTTTGTATACTTAATTTATCAGAATAATTTAATATTATTTATGTTCTAGGTAACGGCATTTTTGATGACTTGGAGTTGGGCTGCTAGTATTTTTATTTTGTCTGCGCGTGTAATTACGGCTGTTGACTTTGTTTTGTTGAAAGTTAAAATTTATGAAATTCCAAAAGATAGTAGCCGACGGCAGTCATTGTTCAAAAAAATAAATGTTCAAATAGGCAATGGTGAAAAAGAAAAACTCAAAGTTGTTACATTGAATGAAAATGATAACAAAAAATTTTCTTGAAAGTTTTTTAATAAATAATATATTCAATACATATTTATAGTGTTTATAAAAACTTAATTAATTAAATTGTAAAAAACTTTGAAATAATTATACATGTTGAAAAACGGATGATGAAGTTTGTATGCTATTGAAAGTTATTCTTAGATAATTCGTTTAAAAGTAATACGGGCGATCCTGCCAAAAGTGTCAAAGGCGAATTTTAATAAAATTAACTTCAAACCTTTCTCAGATTTTGTATAAAAAACTAGTGCGTCCTCTGGCCCTTTCGCTTTACGCTCAAGCGGCCAGATAACTTACCTGGCTACGGTATTTTTGCCCAAAATTTTTTTAAAGTTCCTGGCTGCGCCAGACCTGAGACTTTAAAAAAAATGTAAGTAGGTCAAGTAAGGTCGTATTTTAAAGCATCCAAGAGCTTTAAAGCAAAACCTTACGCGTCCAGTTATGATAAACAGGGTTGAAATGCCAGTTTATTTACTATAGAAATTAGTTTTTTGAGATACGAAAAATTTGTGAACCTAATATGTCCACGTACATAATTCCGCAGAGTCTAGTAAAGGGCCTAGTAAAGCTTAATGTTTCAATTTCAAATGAGAAATAAAACACTCTATGATGTTTTATATTTTACTGAACCTTTTTTTAGCATGAAATAACAAAAAAAATAATTAAATATATTTAAAATTCAAAAAAACATGAGTGCATAGCAAGGTATAGAAACTAGTTATCATAATTATTGTTGTTGATAAGAACTGTCGAAAAAAAATTGAACAAGTCTTAATTAAACTTGAATTCCATCTTTGAGTATACTTTTAATTAAATAAAAACTTTTAATCATTCGATTAAAAAACAGTATTTTCTTTTTCTTTCAGTAAATATTGGATTAGAAAAATCACTGATTTTATACGTGAGTCGTCATAACTTAATTATGTTTTTCTATGGGGGAACCAACAGAAAGTTTATTGTGATTATGAGGAGGGAAACTAGTTGACTAGCTACAAGTAAATACGCCCACCCGACTTCCTGAGAAGAAGAAGAAGACGCTTTCATCCTCTTCCTCATCCTCATAATCTGCAACTCTTTCTTGGCTACTGTTGTGTAGGTATGAACAGCGCGTGGCTCGTGGTTTTCCGGCGGTCGCTCGGTCAGTCGGTCGAGTCGGCGCGGTCCACATTTCACCGCGCCATACCGCCCGTTTTTAACCGCAACACATACCCATTAACGAACTTTTGGTATAGTTTGTAGAGGCACGTACTTACCACCGTAATACAGAAAAGTTTCATCCTTCATTTTAATTATTGCGATTTTAGAATTAAAATAATAATGTCAATTATAAAATTTGTGATCAAAAGTTTTGATCCCCTTTAATTTTGGTGTTTCACTCATTCAATTCTTGAGTTTTTATGATTATAATTTATTTTAATTTTATTATTATCATTTTTAAGTACAACATAAAAGAAAAATTTAATCACAACTGACATTTTGAAGCATTTGCAAACATAAATTTTTTTATATCTTATGCGTAAGACTAGATTTTACGCACGCCACCAAAAAACCAATCCTGAAAGGGTGGAGCCACTTTTCTGACCGATTTAGTCAAATTTTTAATACTTAACTCGGCAGCTGAATGGCAAGTCCTCAGATCACATGTTTGTCACCGCATTGTTGACAATTTCATGAGATCTGAGACACCTTCCATTCTAGTTGCTATTGATACGAAAGTAACCACTGTCCACTACCTTCAGATTTACTCATTTACCTTCACGTTTAGTTTCAGGTTAAAGATCTTAAATTCAACTCGACAAAAGTTTAAATTAGGAGTGATTTTAAATTTTTACTATAACAACTTTATTACCTTGAATTTTACAATCGCATGGCTTCATGAAATTTTCCATATGAATAAAGGCAGGTTTTTTAGTTAAATATTAAACAAAAAAAAGAAAGAAAAATTACTTATCCAAAGACAATAAGCTACTGTAAGGACAATTTTCTAAAGTGTTTTTGAAAACTCATTATTTTGTTAGGGTAGAGCCGGATAATTCGGGCAGTGTTAATAATATGTAGTAACTGATTAAAAAAAAATAGTGAATAAAAATAGGCTCATTTCGTCATTTTACAAAAAATTGTATCAAAACTGCCCGAATAGCCTGATAACCTGGAATTTATTACCCCCTGAATATACTGCTCTCCTAGCTACAGTTATTTAAAAGAAAAAAATTTTATAAAAAAGCACTAATTTATACCAGAATAAAAATATTTGGTAAATGAACAAAGCAGCGATTAAATTTAAGGACTTGTTGAATTAGAAAAATGCACTATCTGAACAAAGTTGGTAAGTTCGGGAGAGAAAATTTGCAAGGTGCATTGCTTCAGAGAGAGAATTAGCGATGACACTCGCGTCCGGTTAAGACAAACATAGAGCCATTCGAAAACGGTATATTTTTCAAGACAATTTTTATTCTCACGACTTCGTCGCATTGTAGGGTAAGAGAGGGCCTAAGTGTGAACGGCGGGCCTGTACGAGAAAGTGATTTCGGTAGGTGAGAGAGATTGATTTACCCCTTGGAAGAGATTTTCTTTTTTTGATGATGCTCGGATGAACCAAAAGAATTGTTAAGTTTGACTTACACTTTTGATGTTCAAATCATTCTGAATTGCTCGATTGTCCTTTTTTCAATTCAATTCAATTCAATTTATTACCAGAAAATTATACGTATGTACGTAAACATTCAATATACATATATATCCTACAAGAGATAAACAATATTACCTGTGCGTCGGCTGGTAAGTAAAAAAAAATATAAAAGTATTATGCATTCGTTTTGCTAAGGTAAAGATGCCAATTATGATTACAAAAATCGCTACTTTTCAGCATTTTGAATTTTATTGAAAAAACAAAGCATATTAGACTAAATCTTTTTTTACATACTTAAATTTTAGGTTCTTAGGAACTTAAATAAATTTTTTTTATATGATAATTGTATTTATTTATTGAATAATTAATGTTTAAAGTCAAGACCTTTTGACCCCAGTTTATGAGACAACTTCAGCTTTGGCCCCAGTTTATGAAACACTTTTACACGTAAAATTCAGTCTGTGATTTACATACCCCAGTTGATGGAACGGAATCGTCAAAATTCGAGGGTTTCATCACTCTCAAACACGAACAAATTAAAAATCTAACATGAAAATTAGATAAACCGTTCCATCAACTGGGGTATGTAAATCACAGACTGAATTTTACGTGTAAAAGTGTTTCATAAACTGGGGCCAAAGCTGAAGTTGTCTCATAAACTGGGGTCAAAAGGTCTTGTCTTTAAACATTAATTATTCAATAAATAAATACAATTTTCATATAAAAAAAATTTATTTAAGTTCATAAGACCCTAAAATTTAAGTATGTAAAAAAAGATTTACTCTAACATGCTTTGTTTTTTCAATAAAATTCAAAATGCTGAAAAGTAGCGATTTTTGTGATCATAATTGGCATCTTTACCTTAACAGATACTGATACAAAAATAGATTGCATGGTAAATATCAATTGTATTACACATGTATTACTTTGATTTGAATAAATTAATAAATAATTATTGTAAAAAATTATTATTTAAATGTACGTCGCCAGCCTTATCAAAATGATATGTAAAAATATATAAATTTTTTTGATTCATAAAAAAAACAAAGAAAATGCGAGCTCCCGGAATTTTAGTTTATTTAAGAACGAATTTTTTGAAAATTAGCTTCAAAAGTCACTAAAGCGCTAAAAGTGCAAGGGTGTAGCCTCTCTTTGTCATTGGCAATAGTTGTTAGAAAAAGTACAGTAAGTTGCGTAATAATGCAAATACTTAGCGGTTGAAAACGATTTAAACAAACCGTTTTTATCAAACTTCTAAGAAATCCGGGTGTACTGCGGCAAGGCAAGTTTTCTCGTCTCACGATTTCAAAAATTTCAAACAATGGTGCACATCGTATCATGGGCGTAATGACTTTTACGAATGTTTATGCATAAGCGTGTGCGGACGCGGTTGATGGTTTTTAAGCAAGCTCTGCTGCTGCATCCACACGAGCTTTGCATACTTCATTCGATCTCTCAATTTTACCTACATTTTACGAATTTGTACTACTTTTTTTACGCTTAAGAGCTGATGCATCTTAAAAATCTTTATGTTCATCACGCATTCGGGACGCTGTTTTAGGACGCGATGAATTTATTTGTTCTGTTAAAAGTTGGAGAAACTTTTTTTGTCTCTTGAATTTTATTAAATTTGATATATGTTTCAATTCATCAAAGACTATCATTTTAATGTTAAATTTTTCATAAAACTTTTTTGAATTTTTCATCAAAGACTTGGTTGAGACCTTTCATAATTAAATTTCAGAGAAGGTATTTTAACTTATAATGTTTCCAAATTACAAAAGAAAAGTGTATAAGGTAGATTACTACAGACTGCCATTTATATTTTTTACTGTACAGTGTACATTATTACTTTTACGAAATTACGGCTTTACGACTCAAAATTAACTTTTAATTATTCTTTAAAAGTCTCTAAATTAAAAGTAACTTTAGATTAAAACTTAGAGACGAATTAAAAAAAACTCCAAACCTCTAGAAATGTAATTTTTTTCTACTGGCAGCAGGAAGCAGCTTTCCCATTGGTAAAAAATTAAAATTTAGGATTTTTAATTAACAATTAATTAACTTTTGAAAATGTGTGGTAAGAAGCTTGAAATAAAAAATAAAAAAAGTATCCATTTAAAAGCAGCTCAAAAGTAAGCATACGATTAGCTCGAGAGAAAAAGTAGGAAACAATGTCTGGTAGGTGATGTAGGTCTGTGCATAGGGATTCCGTTCACCTTTTTACACCTCGTCTGTGCAGACTCTCTGCACGTGTATCGTTACCCACAGGTGCGGCGGTGGCGTCAAAGTGTATGCAAATACACGTGTCGCGTGCATGTTTACGGATGCTGTTTCGTGCTGCATCGCAGCCGTTTAACTTTATTTGCTTCTCTTTACTACCTTCTAATAACTATGAGGGCTTCAACGGTTTCTTTTTTAGCTTTCCGAATCTTTCTCGAAAGGAACTCTTCAATTATTAATTATTTAACAAACTTAAGAACTTTTTTAGCGATTTTCTTGCTTTTAATAAATATTTGTTTTTCTAAATAGAATTTTTTTCAGTGCCCCTAAATTGAATTACAGTTTTTTTACAACGATTGGTCTTTAAAAAGAAGCAATTAAAATCAATTGCCTAAAAGTTTATAAAAGTTCAAGCAGAGCAGTGTTTGTCGACTATTGTCATGACACCATTTTTTTATTTTTAATGGATTTTATAGTGTTTCAGAAATTTTAATTTGATAATGTAATTGTTTAAAATAACTTTTCAGTAACACTGATCTTTAATAATTTATGAATAATGAAATTGTTTCAATTGGTTTTACACGCAGAAGTGGCAATTAAATTAGTAACTTTCGAATTGAATTTCACTCAAAGTTCCAAATTTGAATTTTGCAAACCTAGTGAATTTTTAATTTTTTGGCTCTATGGATTAAAGTGAAGTATATTTCAAATTATAAGTAATGAAGTTAATTTTAAAAACGGAAACTGAATAAAAAAATTATTTTTAACAATTAAAAAATCAATAGTAATTGAATAATTTGATAATAATTAATGTTTGTCGATTTTATAATTAGCAAGTTGTTATCACCGCAGGTGTTGAGCAATATAAATGCAAATTACAGTTGAGAAAGGTGTTAACAGTATTGTTAGTATAAAATTGACATGATGATCGATGATAGGTAGCACTCAAGGAGGTACGAACGGAAATGTAATGCGATTGAGATGACTCGAGAATGTAGGATGTGACAGTCACTGCAAAACGTGCCACCGTTAAACGATGCAGACAACACGTACATACAGTGAGCAGCAGCTCTTCTGCAACGGAAATTGAGTTGATTTCTCACCATCTTAAGGAAATTGTGATGTCAGCGCCGGTTTAAATTAAAGCCACTGAATATCGTTCTGTAAATTCTACTATTTTAAACCAAAGTAAACTATATACCAATTTATTTCATAAATTACTTATTAACATAATGCAGTATTCCTAAAAATAATATTGCAAAATATTTTAAAATTCCTAGTCAAAGAAAATTTTTATTCTCAATAGTTTCTTTTACTTTTTTTTCTGGTAAAGGATTTTTTAGTAAATTATTTCTTTCATTAATCTCTTGTTAAAATTAATGCGTTTAACATGGCAAAGGATGAAGTTTTTTATGTTTGTTTATTCAGAGCATGTTTTTAATAATAAAAATAAAAATAAAACTTCTTTAATATAATCTAATGTTTAATAAAACACATTTTCAAACTTTTGAAAACTAATGTAAATGATGTTAAAAAAAACTATTTAATGTTTTCCGATAGAAATTTTTTTTTTTTTTTTAATTTGAGTAGTAAATTATTTAGATTATAAATGATAATTTTTTAGCCAATGGTTAAAAACAGCCAATGTAATTTCCACATATTCTTTCAAACTTGGCAATAAGATTTCTTCCACCTTTGCACCGATTATCAGCGCGGTCATCCCAATGAGTAACAGCTTAGATACAACAACACCAATTTTTGATAAAAATCTGTCTATGTATAATACAGCCAACTATAGAATCTCAGTTTGCATTTGGTTACCGAGACAAGCCAATCTACTACAATTGTTCGCATCTTTTCGTCAATGAATATATGATTGTTTTTTATGTAATCTGGGTAGTCTGTACTTCAACCCGGAACTTTTTAAGAAGCTGTATTTATCAAAAATATACTCGTAAGGTTTTAAATCGACTTCATTAGAAGTTTTCGTGAGTTTTGAGAGTTCCAATTCTGTTGGAGACAAACTATACGATAACTGATGGTTCTCAGAAGGAAAAATCATCATTTTTAAATTCCATTGAGTTTTCTTCGGCAATGGGATGAATCTCATTGGAGGATACATTTTTTTTATAATTCCCAGTGATAGTAAATAGTTCAACTCCAATGTTGGACTCACACTGAACCATATTCCTCATAAATTTGAAAAGATGACTTCTTAATGTTTCCACTGATAACGGCTGGGTGTACTTGACTTGGCACGATATGCGATTTCTTGTTTATTTTATTAGATATATTTTTTAATGGCTCAAACTGAGATTGTCCATCAAAGTTGCTGTGCACAATTCGGAAAATAATTCGTTGATTTTTTGGTAATACATTTTTTTTTTTATAGTGACTAATAACATTCTCTTTGCTATAAAAAAAAGAACCGAATTTACGAACGTTTTAGATAAAAAATCGCGAGATCATCAACCAGGATATGAAATATCTCAATACGGTGTTTGATGCTAAAATGGAGCATGAAAGGTTAAGGTTCTTTGGCCCTGTAGCCACGTGGCATTGTTTTAAAATATTTTGCCAATAACAGGTAAGTACATACATACATCAGAGCTTGAATTTTACCACTGAAACTACTGTAAATAGAAGTAGTTTTATTTTAATCTTATTAAAAACATGTGAACTAGATAACGTAAAAAAAAAAAAATTTGAAAACTGAAAAAAAATGATTATTTGGGATTTCCACAATGAACGGTTATTGAAGGCGTTAACACATAAGCTCGGTGGGTGAAACAAAGAGGCCAAGGCTCGCGGCACGGCGAGTGGCTATAAGACACCTGTTAGGCCTACCCAGAAGCAGTCCAGTGGGGGTCGCCCGAAGGCAGTCGGCATGGCAGCCAGCACACACACGAGGTGGAAGAAGAAGAAGATGAAGAAGAAGAAGAAGGGACCGGGAGTACGTAACTGTACGACGACGGTTGTAAGTATAAAGCGACCGCGACGGGACGTCTGATCGCGGTGTCTGGGTCAGGGGGCGGGAGGTACTACTGCCGCGGGAGAGGGAGAATCAGGAGGAAGGTGAAGTGCAGGTGGAGGCTGCGCCGGTGCCGGCGAGCTCGTTCAATCGCGACCGAGAAGTTTGACGGGCCTCTTCTTCTCGAGAACCACATACCTCTAGCTGTTGCTTCTTTATCTTTTGGGTAACCTCGACGAATTTCTTCCAAAATGGCACTTTTATCCGACTAGTTTCATTAACAGGGCTGCCCGCGAGTGTTTTAAAGTGTCCAGTCGCGGCTTTCTACCAAGTACTAGTGAGGATTTTCGCTCGTGCGTGTATTGTTGCTCCTGCGCTAAGAGCTTGCGACTTATATCAACGACGCGCCGGAGTCCAAATATAGGTGAGCTTGCACTATTTAATATATTGTCATTTTTTACATTATTTCAAGCACAATCGTCATTTCAATATTTTATAGTAGTCTAGTGCTCAGATGGTGTGTTGATGGCTAATTTTTAATTTATTTTAATGGTAGCGTTCATCAATTCTAATTAAACAAATATCAATTTCAAATTTAGTGGTTTAGAAATAGTTTACCTTGAAATATCTAAAGTCATTATCATTTTTCGGTCACTTAAGTTTATTTATTTTATTTTATATTATAATTATTGATTGTTCATCATTTACTCAGTATTAAAAAATTACTAGTTACATTGATTTTATTTTATTTTTTTTTTCACGTGATTTTGAATACAAATTTTTTTTACGATGCATCTACCAAAATAGTTCATCTAAAGTTTATTTTTTTATTTTTTTTTATGCGAAAATTGAAATTCGACATTGTAATGTAAATGTTATCTGTTTACCTGAACCCATATATGTATCTAAATAATAAACAGCTAAATTTCTAAATTTGATTAGCCGAAAAATTAGCTGGTGCTTCGGAGAGCCAAATTAAAAAGACATATACAAGCCGTAAATATATATTTACTGCTCGTATTTATTTTAAATTATGTACCATTTTCATGATTATACTGTGAAAAGGGTGCGTTGTATTTGGCTTTATGAATCACTGAAACTAAAAAATTTCATCCTAAATTAACTCATAAATTGAAAAATACAATTAATCGAACTAAAAACGATAATCTCATAATTTTTATAATGGAAAGTTATTTGAAATAAATGCTTGTTATAAACCAATCATAACAAATGACTTGATCATCATGATGAGGTCTAGATATCCATTGTTAAGTGGGTCAAGTATCAAATTGATTCCCAAAGTCACGAATTGACTAGAACCCAAAAAATAATTACGAACAGGCATTATGTGTTCATTATCGGTGTGCGTACATGAATTGAATTTTTTTTTTTGTTTTTTGTTTTTTTTTTTTGACATACTTTTAAAGTCAGGAAAAGCCTTTAGCTCTAATTAGAACTCTCATTAATGACTAGACTTATTTCTAGATTTTTTTTCATTACACATTCTCGAGGTACATTTCACGCTTAATAAAGTTTTATAAAATATCATAGTCTTACAGGAACTAGTACTTTTTTTGTTTTTTTTAACATTAACGTAGAAATTTTATATGCTGAAAATTTTATACAGTTATTAGTTTTTAGTGAGGATTGTTCTTTTGACGAATAGTTATTTAAAAATTATGCAGGTAAAGTAAATACCAGTATTTTTTATTTAAAAATTAATGTCTGCGTCTAATGAGGGTTGGCAAACTTTATAAATATAGTAGTTTTAAAAATTTTTGAAAGCTCGTTTCTTTATATTTCATTGAGAAAAAGTGGGATTTTGTAAATTTGCAGTCTTTTGCTCAGTCTTTTTAAAGAAAAATAAATCATGCTAACTGCCCATTTTCAAAATAGTATAATGTTCAAACCTGGTATTTACGACTACGATGAAGTAAATAAACTTAAAATATTTCTTAGGATTTATTGAATAAACTACCTGATTTTGTTTTGAATTTAAAAAACCATGTAAAAAGTGTCTAGGGACCAGTAACAGAGTCTGTCGGGAAAAGCTCGATTCAGTAAAAGAGTATAGCATTAAA
The DNA here is from genome assembly GCA_038277355.1 of Encarsia formosa. Classification (NCBI taxonomy): domain Eukaryota; kingdom Metazoa; phylum Arthropoda; class Insecta; order Hymenoptera; family Aphelinidae; genus Encarsia; species Encarsia formosa. Next base: position 12,788,696 of record CM076187.1, on the reverse strand, counting down.
ATCGTGCTCACTGAAAGTTCAAGTTAATGAAAACGGTTTGTCGGGCGCATTTTTTTTTTTTTCTTTTTTGAGCGGGTTACCGCGAAGCGTTGCGTGTCAAGCTCGCGGGAATCAATCGGCGCTGAACGTACGACGCGCGTGATCTTTTTACCTCCTCCAGCTCATCCCAGCTGTAAGCCGACCGAGTGGAGCTTTATGGGTCCCGCATAGCTCAGGGGTCCACGTGGTGGTGCGATTGGTAGCCAGCGGGTCGACCAGCCGGTCGGTCCGGTCGCACCGCCCGGAGGCTACTGTAATGCGTCAATGGTCGCGGTGCGCACGTGCATAGCGGAGGACCGGTAATAAGGATGTTGACGCGACAGTTCGAGGGATTCTTTTTCTTCTTCTACTGTCTCTCCCGTCTTATTTTATAGACCTGGATTTGCGGATCTTTTATAGCGTTGCCTTCGGTTACACTGTTTTTCTTCATCGACTTTTTAATTATTGAATTTTTTTCGTCTGTTTGATTATTTGGGCCCGACAATCAATATTGTCTCGTACCACCGTGCCATTAAGGGAAATTTAGTGAACTTACTTAAAAAGTTTTTCGTTGACTATTGGATGGACTTTAACGGATCTTCTATTTTCGATAAATTACTTCGGGAATCCAAACTGTTGTTCATCAAATTAATCAACATCTACGCACAGTTATTATTTTGTTAATTTGCTTAAAAAAAACAGTCACAAAGGTTTACAAAACCCGTATGAACACGGAATATCTGAAGTCATTTTGAAAAATGGGAGGACCAAGTTGATAGTCCATCTGTTAGTGTCCTCTTTAGATTCTCCAGATCTTTGAAGTATTCTTCTAAACCCTTGCGAATTGAATGCATTATTGTTACAGCAAAATGTAATTTTGTGATAGAGATCAATTTTTTATCTCAATTGCAATATTTTTAAAAAGTCATATACATAATATCAATCTGTTTTTGTAATAGAAATTTATTATTGTTGCCTACGATTGCCTACATTTAAAAATAGCAGTAGAATTTAAAAAAAAGATTTCGCTTCCAAACTAGCGTTTGACCTGCGGCTTCACGGATAGCTTAGTTAGTAAAGCATCCGACCGGCAATCGGGAGATCCCAGGTTCAAATCCTGGTCCTGGAGTCGAAATATTTTCTTTCTCAATTATTGTTTTTAAAAATTCATCTTTCGTTATAAGATGATAATAATTTGAGAAAAAATTCTTTTTCTGCAGCCATTCAAATTGAAAGACAGTTAAAGGAGGCTCATGCGCGCTGCCCCGTATCAAGCGGGGGCCCTGCGGGTGCTTTCAATTTTTTAAAAATAAAATTTAATTAAAAAGCTGTTAAAATGGTTGCAAATGACTAAGTTTTATGCTTTTTAAATTTAAAATTTAAAATTAGCTATTTGAAGCTGCAAAAAGTCAAGTTTAGGCCGTAAAATTAAGGTTAAATCACCTGATTTTGCAGTTTTTGATTTTTTACGTAAAAAGTAGCCTGGCTCCCCACTATTATTATAATTTTTAAATGATCTTTGATGAATTTTACGTTTTTGTGATTTTTTTTTTACCAAAACAAGCGGTTCAAAAAATTGTTATTTGTTTTTTTCGCTTTTTCCCCATAAGACCCTGTATTAAAAAAAAAAATGTTTCAGTGAATTGTTTCTGGGAAATTTGCCTGGCTTCCTAATAAATATTGAATACAAAAGTTGTTGCTTTTTGTTCAAAGAACCTCCTGGAATTTTTTCAAACGAATCGAGTGGTTGGATCAAAATCGCATGAGCCTCCTTAAAGGTACTTATAAACAAAATTGATTACTTGTGCTCTCCATCCAAGTTACAACCTTTATTGAATAAAAAAAAAAGAAGAATTTTACGTAAATATTTTACGATAATGATTTATTTTTAAAGTCTAAATGAAAGTATGTAAACTTTAGTTTTTTTTTTTTTTTATAATACGTCTGGTTGAAGCTTGAAGCGTTAAAAAAAATATAGATAGTTTGAAATTTATGAAGTCACTCGAGAATAGAGGCAAAGGTTTCGATCTTGGCTTAATAGATGCGAGAAAGAAGATGAGCGTAAAGGGAGAGGTAAAACGAAGATTGCGGCCTTATATACACTTAAGCGAATCCCGCAGGTCGTTCATGGCATATTTAAAAAAAAAACTATGTTGTTTTCCGGTATTTATATTCGGGGCAAAAGAAATTTAAATCGAATTTTCATCATTGATTTTTAAATCATACTTTTTATATGTAAGCCAGACTCTTGGAAACTCTCTATAAATACTAAAAATTAGCACATGATAAATTTAAAAAACAAAGTAATCAATTGAAAATGGAATCGGTTTCTCAATTTAATTGTGTAAGCGAAGTCCTAATCTGATTGATGAATAATTTATTTGCAATTATGAGCTTTTGATTGAAACAGCGCAGACGAAATTTTTTTATCGGCAATGTATTTAACTTAGTTAAATTCCTAGTTAAATTATCTATGGATGGGCAGTTATTTCACCGGGTTGATTTAAATATTTTCAGCCAATTTCTGTAAGTTAAAGAAAAAAAAAAAAAAAAAAAAAAAAAAAAAAAAAAGAAACATTTTGAAGGGTCAAGACTATTTTAATTAAAATAAAATACCAATAATACTCGTAATAACAGAAAGATTTTCTCTGAGTAGTTTTAGAAATTTAAAGAATGATTCGAAATAGATACATGTCAAGCTTTTGTAAATAGAGTAAAATTCCCCACAAAAATTTCGATAATTTAAAATTTAAGTAAACAATACGTCGTATTGATCACTGTAAAATAGATTGACCGCAGGACCTCTCTAAGACTCCGGAGAATTCCCCTCACGTTGTTCAGGGAATATCGCGGTGCTGTTTTTTTCCCCAGCCCGGGGCTCTGAAGACTCACGAGTGAAAAAAGTGGACCAAACTGAAAAAAGCTACCAACTTGAAAAAAAAAATAAATAAAGAAGTGGAAGTGGATAGAAAAAAGGCAGGTATGGGTCGTGAGAAACTGGATGTAGCTATCGGTTGGTCCCACATCGTAAAGCCCTCGTCCGTGTGGTCTTCTTAGGCTGCTCACTCCCGTTCATTCACAAATCGGCTGGGTGACCGTTACGCGCCTCTGTCAGTAAAACACTTGTTTAATCCTGTTTGATGCGTAAACACAGTCCAAAAATCGTGACGGTCATTAGCCTTTGTCTTGCCTCCGGGCGGTCCTCCTTCCTTTTGTCTTTGGACGAGATCGTGCGTGGAGGATGCGAGAAAGGTGGATAAAAAGTGGGTTGGCCGCGATTTTACGGTGCCGCTGCAGGCAACCTCGGCTTTATTTATCATGTTTTGATGCGCGCTGTTGTTTGGATGAAAAGTTTTCATTCGTACGTATACTCCATGTGCAACTGTTACAAAAAAAAAAAGCTTCGACGTAAAGTTTTTTATCTCGGACGATGACATTTTATTATACGTACGCAATTCGACAACTTTTACGAATCCATTCATTCATACGTATATACTCGATGTTTCTTTTTCAAACAGGTTTTTTCAACGGTAAACTCGCGAAACGCCCGCTGGTCAAAAATTCCTTTTTTCAAAGAGCAAACAGACAATAAATTTTTTTCTTTTGCTCGAACCTAATTTTATTACCGTTAAAAACTATTATTGGTCCGATCACTTTCTCAACACCGAAAGTTATTGAAAATGACTCGGACTTCTCACGATCCGAATCGAAGGAACGCATCTTGCGTTTATAATTAATAAAAGTACGACGATCGACACCGATCTCCTGTAAGAACGGTTCTTTGCGTTTAAAGGAGAGTAAGCAAGCAAGCCCGCGTGCGCGATACAACAATCGTGCATCAATCACGTTCCCTCGGTCTCGTCTCTCGCAATAAAACGTCATAATCACCTGTGTCGGTGAGTGGGTCAGTAATCGCTGACGCGATCGTCGACCTTTCACTCGGCCGCGGCCTCATGTTGTCACCGTCGCGTTAATAAGTACGAAGACCGCCGAGGAATTCAAAATGCGGTATCGATTACGACCGTATCGCCTCGTGGAAACTAGGAAAGTAAGCGTTCCACTTTCTTTCGATTCGGCCCTTTTATAACTAATTATGCGCTTTTCCTGATGCTGCTGCTGTGCGTTTGTGGGTGTAACGAAATCGTGACTTCGAGATTGAGATTGAGTATCGCTTGTTTGACTTACCCGCCTTGTAATTAGTCGGGTTATCCTTTGCATACAAGGTTAATTTTTTTCTTTTCTTTTTCCACGGAGCGCCTTGTTCGAGTACCCCAGTAGGACAATACGTACGGCTTGGCCTAATTATTCCTCCTATTTAATTGCGCGTCTTAATTGGGTGTTATGAATTTCAAAGCTGAGAGTATGTAACCATCAATTAATTTTACCCCTGTCCGCGTTCTTGCGTTGTGCGTCTACTTCCTACTTTTGAATTATAAATTATCGGGGATTTATTGTTGTGTGTGAATTGATCGTAAACTTATTAATTTTTGATGATTTTTTCTTTTTTTCCTATTGTTCAGCAGTTTATTATTTTACGCTTATTATGAGTTCACTCGGCACAAAACTGTATTCATTTGAACTTTTCAAATTATGCGTACAATAATTTTGGATACTTAACATCAGTGCTTGTTGTTGTCAAGTAATTATGTTATTTGACGTATGGACCGAGACTATCATTGACCTACATACCATAATCTAGTCTCATTAATTTAGTTTTTAAAAATCCAGCAATACACACCACGTATCCCACGTAATTACTTCTGGATTTTGGAAATTTAGTTCATTTCTTGTAAGCTTTAATATGCACGATTGAATCAAATCTTTTTTTGCGATATAATGATGATGATGAATTTATTTATTTCAGATATTTAGAGTCTTCTTGAATCGATCCACCGTGGACGGCTACGCGGAATGCGGTTAGGCGTCCTTCTGTTAACGTGTCTCCTCGTCCTGAGGGTAAGTCAAACACTTCGAATATTTTCTTAATATAGTCTTAATTTTAATTTTTGCACTCGAAGCTCTTATTTGTAGAGGAGATGCTAAACGCACTAATTCAATTATTTTTGTTTAAATTTTAGTTAAAAACATTGAGATGCGTAAAAACCAAAATAATTGTTTTTGAATCAAAAATCAAAAACTGTCGTGAATTAAATATTTATTTTTAAAGTAGTAATTTATTATTGGCTCATGAATAGTAAGACAGGTACACGCGTATCTTTACTTTCAATATGCGTGAAATAATATAAAAATAAAACTTGATAAAAAAATTATTGTGTGAAAAGGTTAAAATAATAGAAAGTTTATACGCACACGTATCAAAAATTTTTGCTCATAATGATAAAACTCAATTATCAAAAGTTTCAACGAAGAATTACTACCGGCACTAAACCATTTACGAGTATATAGCGAGCTAAGTTGATTACGGTATTTCAAAGCCTGAGATTATCCAATTTCAGTCGAGTGTGGATGTAGACGAGTTTTCATATCTTCAATTATCGCACTTTATGATTTCTTTCAATTTCACATGCCACCGTACCACTTGGACTCAATTAAATTTCCCATTTAAAAGTCAAATAAATATTTTTCACTGTACTGATCTAAATGAATTGATGTTTCATCAAAGTCATGAATTAAACAAAAAAAGATTTATAAGCTTTGAAAAATTGAAATTAAAAAAAAATAAATAAATGAAAACAAAGGAAACCATTGAATTCTGAGTTACTTATTTGAAGGTTGTGATTAAGAATCACTCGAAAAAAAAAAATCATTCCGTTACATTTTCATGGTGTACATAAGTCGTTTAGCGACACAGAGCTAAATTTAGGAGAAAAATTTATTCGTAAAAAAAGCCCGTTTTAGAAAATCCGGAAAAACGTGCCACGCAGCCTTCCGCAGGAAATCGAGGCGTCAATTTGACCGGAAGCTCCGGATTTGGCTTCTGTTCGCGGAAAGAGGCGCGACGTCGTCGTGTAGATGTTGCAAAAAAACGACGCGCGGGGAGAGAGAGAAATAGGAACGGACGCACGCAGCCAGGCGCGTGACCTTAAGAAGAGGTGTATAACGGACCGTGCGTAAGTCGTTGTCGTCGTCCTCGTCGCGACTCCAGGGTCAATCGGCCAGGGAGCAGAAGCTCGTAGTACTCTTTTAGCTCGACGTACCTCGCGCCTTCATAAATGCGTCCGCACGCGTGAATGGACTGGGAAGGAAAGTGCGGAGGAGCGTGGAGATTCTTCGCGTGGTTATTCGCATTTTTAAGTTGAGCTTTTCTTCTTCAGAGGATTTGTTTTCGCGTTGGTATCTTTGAATTCTAGGAGTGTTCTCGATTACACCCGGAATTTTTGCTATTCAGGTTGATCGGCGCGAAAATAACACTGATCATCATTCACTTTCGGTTTTCGAATTGATTTTCACTTTCTGAATCCTAGTTTTAACCGACTGATATTAGTTGGCATTATTTTCAGAAGCACTCCACAATGCCCTTATGATTTAAATAATAATCAATTAATTAAAAAAAAAAAAAAAAAAAATACCTAATTGTACACAATCCAAACAGAATCAAAAATTTCCTTAATAGAATTTCTCTGGTCAAGTTTATAACATCTTGCGAGATTAGAGCGGTCGTTGGGTCAGTGGTTAGCGTGCTCGCTTCTGAAACAACGTCGTTCGAGGGGTCTTTGGTTCGATTCTCCGCACAACTAACTTGGGGAATTATTTTCTTCGTTCGTTGCGTCGGTTATGTCGATCCCTACGTTCACCCCGAATGCTTTGGAGTCGGTTTTACCGTGGGCCATCATTTCAGCGCTGGTCGTAAGTTTATCTCGACTGGGGGCAATATTTGGGGCTTAATTTCCCAATGAGCTAAACTCGCTTCGGCACTGGTCTAATCCAAGACTATCTGATTGGGGGCGATATGTGGGATCAAAAGTCCCAATGAGCCTGCTGGTTCAGCGCTGGTCTTACGAATGAGGCAGATACCCTGGGTTTCCCGTACTCCACATGGTCCATATGGGCCATGGGCTAACGCGAAGCAGTGTAGGGACAAAGTCGTCAATAAGCCCATACGGAGCATAAAAAGTCGCGACTATAAATAAGTATTAAAAAAAAAAAAACACCTTACGAGTTTTCAATCTACCACAATACAATCAGCTCAAAAAAGATAAGTGTTTTTTTAGATAAAAGAATCTACTGTGCATAAAAGGGAAGTATTTTGAAGAATCCAAATTGTATGGGCTTAATAATTGTACATTTATTAGCAATCATTGTTTTCACTGAAGATGTTTATTACTTAAACTTCTAACTTTTTTTTAGATGAGAAACAAGACAGAGCAGGAACTTAAAAAATACCTTGATTAGTAAGCAATCGCCTTGAATTTTACAATCAGATTAATTCTGAAACTTAATGAGTTAAAAGCTCTTCAGCAATTATTGCTTTCAAAAAATTGTGTTAATTTCTTCGCAAAGACTTATTCGAAAAGAATCTGAAAGACCTTAAGAGACTGAAGACGTTGACGGGGATTAAACGAAGCTGGTTTTGATTATTCCGTGCCGCCGTCTTTATTTCCCTGTCCCACGAGTCTCGTAGGTATAGTTTCTTTGAATCTTCGTTCAGTAGCGATGTGCAGTGGATTTGCGATATATAGCACATCCTCGGGTAGACAAGTCGTCTTCTTCTTCTTCTTCTTCTTCTTTTTGCGCTCTTTCTCATTCTCGTTCTTCTTGTTCGTCGGCGAGAGGGAGTTTTTGTGTCCCTCGTTTATCGGCATTTCGAGCATCAGACTCGTCGCCCTTAGCTCTGGGTCAGAGCGGCGACGGTAACGGCACCGAGCCGCTGCGCAACGTCGACGCACCGATCCGCACTTACTTATCTGGGTTAAAATGCGTGGCTTGCTCGAGCAATTTGCAGCGGATAATTATCCCGCGAGCCACACTGGGTGTGTAGCATCTCGGAAAGGGCCCGCGTGGCGTCCTCATCGCGCTCTGGTTTCTTTCAACTCGTCACTTTTATTATTAAACCTTTCCCCCTCAACTGAAATTTTGCATTATTCTTTAATCGTGAATTATGCTCAACCAACCTTATGCTTAGAGAAGTAGTATTTTTCATACGTGGTCAGGAAAGGGTTTATTTTGTCTCCTCGGTTGGTGTCTCATGAAAATTTTTTTTCTAACAGTAAGCTTTCAAAATACAATAATTTGACTTAAAATTTTATCTAAGGTAAGTGTGCCTAATATGGCCCTGTGCCTAATATGGCCCCCCCCCCCCTGTTATTTTGAATATGCTAAGTATGCGGCATTTCTGCAAGGTAGGAAGAAGTCAAAAACACTGAATTATGAAGTTTTCAGTTGTTTAGAACATTTTAAAATTATTTTTGCGCACGCCTAATAGCTAAAACTCGTTTCGTATACCTCCGTTATTATTTTACGTTGTAATTAAGTGGTCTGCCAAAATATTTAGACGCACCTAATCAAAATTTGAATAAGTAGCTTCGATTCGTTATTGTTTCAGCTTTAAAACGCGACCTTAGGTTTTGTTCAACTCGTTTTTCAACGGGTTTTATTCTTAAATAACTTTTTATTATGCAGTGTACCTAATATGGCCCCCCACGAGTTAGTAGAAATACCGATATTAAGAGTCCTTAGTTTCATGTTTACTTTTTAGAAAATCCTATCCTAATGTTATTTAAGAAAAATAAATTTAATTGTTTCAAAGCTTTTTTTCATTTTATAACTAAAAAAGCATTCTAGCTCAAAAAAAAAACTTTGACCAAAATTTAAAGTTGAAATTTTTCTACTGGTTGCAAAGCTTTCAAAAACATTGTAAAAAAGGCTCAATTTTTAAATAAATCATTTTTAAAATAATAACAATTTTGAAGTTTTTAAAATCTTATATCCTGATTGATTTAAAAAGTAGCAACAAATTGGAATTAATTAATTACTTCAAGGGGGGCCATATTAGGACACAAATTTTAGGTGTCTTAAAAAACCGTGTTCTAATGAATCCTCTGGCATTTGAAGCTCATTCATCAAAATCGAACGTGTAATGTCTCATTTTAAAGCTCTTGAATTAAGCTTTAAAATGAGACCTTACTCGTCAAAAAATATTGATTTGATTGGCCACAACGTCGATTCTCGCTTAGGGGGGCCATATTAGGTACAGGTACCTTATATTGAAAAGTTTGAAAAATTTTATTATTGTATTTCTTATTCCAATTGGTGTTGATATTGAAATTTATTGATATTGTCTCAATAGTACTAAAATTTGTTTTCCGTAAAGATTATTTTTTTATTAATAAAAATTTTATCCACCATTTTAGCTTAGAATCTAGTAGTTGTATTTATAAATTAACAATTATAATCGATGACCAATTCATAGTATTGAAGTCAATACTATTGATATTGGAGTTCAATAGTTCACTGGAAACGGAAAAATGTAAAAAGAAATCTAAATCATGCATAGTCAAACTTATAAGAATTATAACTGAAAATATTTTTTCCTTGAAATTCATGAGTAAATAAAGACAATGCAAAGTTTTGGAACTCTGGTAGTGCAATAGACTCAAAGCACGAATGTTTTAAAAATTGTCTAAAAAATCATAACAGTAAAATCTGTTTTTCAAAGGACAGGTCATCTTCTTATTAGTATAGAGTTAGGTATGTGCCCTAATACAATACAATAAAATACAATTGCGGATATATTGTCAAATGGGTGAAGCCCTGTCTTACAGGATATATTGAAGGTTTTACTTATTTATTAAGAGCAATTAAAATTTAAGTATTTAGTTTTATAAGTTTATAAATAAGTATATTTTTTCCAAAACAGGTGGCACACGCGGACGAGGTTGAGGTCGTGGAAGCCATACCCAGCGAGGACAGCCGCAATGAAAACGGCCCTGGTCATCAGGACATCGACCAGGAGCAGCAGCAGACGCAGCAACAACAGCAACAGCAGCAGCAACAACAGCAACAACAAGCCTCGTCCGATTCGAATCAAGAGGAAAATGAGACCGGCGCTATTGGTGGTGTTGGAGGTGGTGGAGGAACAGTCATGTCCAGTTCGGCTGGTCAATATGGCACGGCTAATCTCCGCGGGCACCCGCACTCGCCGATTCGAGGAAGACCTCTACACAATGTACTGTACCACGGACCACCACCTCCACTGCCTTCGGCATCTGTTTCAGTAAGGTTTTTGTAGTGCACCCACTTATGTCATTGCCTAAGTCCTGTAATTATACTTTACATATATAAATTCTTAATTATGCCCTCTCGATAGCATTGTGATAACTGCTTATTATTTTGATATTGAAAATCTAACTATTAGAGTGTATTTTAACGATATGTTATCATTTCACCTTACAAAACTTTAAGACTTATTGAGAAGTCTATTTTTTTTTAATCTGCCACAATGCCATGGCGCGAAAACAAATCTACGAATCATACATGAGTAGTATTCTCGAAACGATTAATAAAATTACGATTAATTAAAATTAAATTGTTTAGCAGTAGGTGTAGTTCGAGCTTGCAAAGTTCCCAAAAGAGTTAAATAGAAAAATTTTATCAAGCAATTATATTGAAAAAACATTTTTTTGTCTAATCGAACTAAATAATTGTTTGTTCAAATCAAATTTCAGTAAAATTCTTACGGTCTACTATTTGGCTGTATATAAATATTGAAAACTGAAATTTTTAGACAGTTACAGTTATGTATAGTAGTCTCGATGGGAAGATCCCCCAATCCCTTACTCTTTAACCCAATATTCTTAAATGTACTCAAAACTGTTCCGAATTTTTTTACCTGGAGGTATTTAATAATATAATGGCGAATTAAATATAAAATTGTACTTTATTCGCAGAACGTAAACTCTCAAAAACCACAGCGTCCGCTAGACAGTATTGACAAGATATTCGACACTGCGATTGCGGCCAGCACGGCACTTGCAGGAGGTGACACATGGCCAGCATCGCCGGGTAACGACATGCCTAAAATCGTATCGCTTGACGTCAAATGTGAAAAAAACTCTATGAAAGTTTATCTGGGCTTCGACAAACCCTTTTACGGAATAGTCTTCAGTAAAGGACACTACAGCAACGTCAATTGCGTTTACCTACCTGCTGGACTCGGTAGAACATCCGTTAATTTTGAAATCGGTATTCATACTTGTGGCACCGCCGGGAATACGGAAAATGGACTCTACGGATTTGGGACCGAAACTGGCTCTGGAACGTACTTTGAAAATATTGTTGTCATACAATACGACCCACAGGTTTGTTTTGCTATAGAAAGTACTTTTTAATTTTGATTTTTTTCATTTTACTACTAAAATAAAAAAGAAATAAATACTGTAAATGAATAAATAATTCTTATATTGTTCATTATTTTCATTGAAAATCTTAAACCTGAGTACATATGTACCTAGGTTAAAGATAGTACATTATAGTAAATCATATTACAAAACTCTAATTCCAGTACTTGTGGTGGTTTATCAGTAGCATTAATTTCGAAGAAATATAAATTACATGCATGTGCGTGTATCATGTAACTTAAACTGAGTGCTTTTAGGTGCAAGAAGTATGGGACCAAGCCCGAAAGTTGCGTTGTACATGGCACGATTTATACGAGAAATCTGTGACTTTTCGTCCGTTTCCTGTAGACATGCTCGACGTAGTGCGAGCTGACTTTGCCGGGGACAACGTTGGATGCTGGATGCAAATACAGGTGGGCAAAGGTCCATGGGCCTCGGAAGTTTCCGGACTCGTTAAAATTGGACAAACCATGACCATGGTACTTGCCATCAAGGACGACGAATCCAAGTTTGATATGCTTGTGAGAAATTGTATGGCGCACGATGGAAAAAGAGCACCAATACAACTGGGTGAGCATCTGAGATCATCGATTTTTTTCATTAACTGTAGATTCACGAGTAAATTGAACGTATTGTTACAGTGGATCAGCGGGGTTGCATAACTCGGCCCAAACTGATGTCACGTTTCAACAAAATCAAGAACTTTGGAGCGAGCGCCTCGGTTCTGTCTTACGCTCACTTCCAAGCTTTCAAGTTCCCTGACTCGATGGAAGTGCATTTCCAGTGCACAATACAAATCTGTCGGTACCAGTGCCCGGATCAGTGCTCCGACTCGGCGACGTCGCTTCATCACGATGGATTACTCCTTGAAAATCACAGGGCTTCCATAGGTCACACGGACGTGGCAGCCTATGGAATTTCGCCACCACCTATGCACCTGCCCCTCGACGCTTATTTGCAGGTCAGTTTTTTCGTATTGTTTCAATAAGCAATTAAAATTTTAAAAGTTACAATTTATTTAGACAATAAAATAACCATAAATTTTCGGTGTGAAGGTTTTTTTTTTCAGACAATCATTGAGCACCTAATGAAAAAGCGTTAAAAAATAATTTAGAGACTTTTTCGAAATCATTGTTTTTGTTTCAGTCTGTGGGCCGACCGCGCGACGAACGCAGGCGTAAATCTCGTGCTATTTCATCTTCCTCGGAATCGCCGCCAACGACTCCCGAGAAGTCGGTCGGGGTCAACCGGGTGATACGGGTCGTGTCGACCGGAGATCTGACCTTCTCCATTGACGAGGCGAGCTCCGCCGACAATAACTCGGCGACGATGATATTCCCAGTTCGGGACTTCGCCAACAGTACAAGCGCAGCTAATCTCATCTGCATGACCACGTCTGGCTTTACCCTGACTCTTCTGCTATTACTGGCTGTACTGGTTACCTCGTGCGGTGTTTCCGCTTACCTTTGCATTAAGCTTAGGCCCTTTAAAAAGGCCCACGACGCCGAAGTTGTAGCCGTTAGCGGGTTCGCCGTACAGCCCGTTTTCAGACTCGGCAAAAATACCAACGGACCGGCGAATGCCTGCTTCTACTCGTAAGCGCGAGTTCACGTGTGAGTTTACGACTAAGTACGGCCATTAATTTCTTGTTATTATTTATTTTTTTATTTTTTTTTTTACGACGCAAAGTCATCGCAAGTACCTTTCATCTGTTGAGCGGTAGTAAGTCATTTTTGAAGGCGCATCGAGAGCTTATAACTCCGAGCTACTGAGATTCAAAATATTCTTTCTGAAAGGTTGAATTTTTTCTTGTTTTTTTTTTTTTTTTTTTTTAGTAAGCAAGCGATGAATTTTATGAAAATTTTTTAAAATCTCGCGTCCTCCAATGACAGTTTTATGATTAATCCAAACAAATGTTAACCAGAGAAATAGTTCTTTTTTATTATTTAATTTCAATTTTCCAAGTTCAAGATAAAAACTTTTAAATGCTGTACAATATTTTTTATATTCTTACTTATTATGAATACTTAATTTTAATCTTTTCACAATTTTTTGATGAACACTTTAATATACATATAAATATATATATATAAACTTTACTTCAAATCTATGCGTACAAAAAATTAGACCTCAAATTCTCGTAAAATTGCTCTTGAAATCATTATTTGAAAATTTTTTGGTGCCACTCAAAAAGAGCGATGGGTTTACTTATACCTGTAGCTAGAAGAAAAAAATTTAGATGGTCTTTAAATGCTGCAATTTTGATAAATATAATTTTTAAAAACACAATGACTTTAAAAAAAAAAAAGCACCATCGTATAATTTTGTATACGCTTGTAAAGGTGGGTATTTGCAATTTGATCATTTCACAAGTACAAAAGTTTCATTCAGATCTTGTGTGGCAGCAAAGAGTTAAAACTTTTTATTCAATAAATTATCAAATAAGTAATTTATTCCGCAAATTTTTTGTATCTTATATATTTTAAAAAGATATCCGGCTTACCCTTAGTAATGTATTATGCGTAGTTTGTTATTATTTGTTGGTAAGTATGAGGTTGAAAACGTGTTTTACATTAACTTCGTATTGAATAAGATACACCAAGACAATTTTATTTTCTCGCAAGGTAGTCCTAACGTCATGCTAGTCAAAAAGAAAGATTGATGATTTGTAATTTTTTTTTTGAACTTACAGAACAAACAAAATTTACTTGTTTTTATTTTGTTAGAATACTAAATTGATCAAATTAATCGATTTTGATTCTCTCTATATATATAGAATTTTCTCAATTTTTTATTAAAAAATTTCAAACTCAATCATATTTGGATAGTAATAAGTAAGATTCATTAGCATCTACAAAAACCGCATCTTTCAATAATTTTTTGATTTTTACAAAAGTTTTAAATGTAATTGGTATAAAAATTAGTTTATAGTTGACCACGTACTGGGACTACCTTCATTAATTTAAGAGATATTTTTAATTTGAGATTTTTCTTCGATGAATTTATCTATTTAATAATCATGTGGTTTATTTTTTCATATATTTTTTTGAATAGGTGTAAGAATATTGAATAAATATTAAATATAAATTCATCCGAGATGAAGAAAGTGATGTTTAAATGTGAAATATTAAATATCGAAGAGTGTGTGGTAAATTAATTGATACTAAGTATACACTATACGTTATAATAATTAAAGTTTATTTAATTAACACAATGAGCTATTGTCTAACAATAAAATATGCCATTACACGTAAATAGCTCATAATCAAAGAGAATCAAGTTAGTTGACTTGAAAGTTTTCAGTATATAGGGCATAAGCGTTTTGTTGTTTATAATAAAGCTGACTGATAATTTTGACTGTAAATGTATTATTCATATTGTTTAATATTAACTTTTTTTTTTATACAATCATTTATACATATATATTTATTTAACTATTTATTATGTAATTTTGAGGAATAAATTTACAAGAATTAAACCTTCTAATTATTTACATATTCACAAAAGATCCATATAAAGAAAAAAATCTTTTTATAATCAATTAGTTATTAAAGATAGATTAGAGTAAATAATCTCTAGTTAAGTGAGTAAAAAACAAAAAACAAGCAGATAATGATTTGTAATAATTGGTACTGATGAATAAGTTCACTCGTAATAATTACGAGAAGTACCTCTTTGTACGCTAACGCATATTTGCTCAAACGCGATTTGACGTTTCGCTAAGTGCATCGCTCGATGTATGTACATAATCTCATTAACCCCCAGTGGTGTTGGATTTCTCACGGTTAGTACTTCAATTTTCACGTTAATCAATAAAGAATAAAAAAATAATTTTCAATAGTGCTGCGAAGTTTTTAAGTATATCTACGAAAAATTATCTGTAGTATTTAACATTGAAATTAACCAGAAAACAGACTAACCTTATTTAAATTATAAAACTAAAAAGTACAATATAGATTCGAAAAGATAGTGTTGAAATGATTTAGTTGACACAAATATTATGCAAGAGCTAAAAAGTTGTAAGTAAAGAAAAAAGGATGGAACAATTAAAGGAGTGAACGGAGTGTAAGTAACAGTATCTGATCTAGTATGTTTCCCAGCTTGATTTTTTGCTCTTTTATTTCCTCGAAGTTGGTGGCGGTAAAACATCACAATTCATCCCGATATAGGCGCGCGCGACCCGAATCCTAGCTCCCGGCTGACCTTCGCGTCGAACGGAAGAATCTAATTAGCGAAGGCACGTCAAGATCTAGCCGCCCGAGAAAACGCAACGGACGCTTGCCACTGTTTCCATTTTTTTTTACCACCTGCAACGGTTAACCCTTCTGCTCGCAATCTAGCATTTTTTGTCGGAAAACTCGTCTGCCGCTGTAAATCACTCGCTGAATCGTGCGTGCGCGACCGAGGTAGAAGATCCTCTATGAAAAAAAGTAAGCACGAAAAGACGAACAAGCCGAGTGTATTTTTCTTTTTTACGATAGTTTCACACGAAGGAATTATCAATTTTTCTGCATTAACGTTAATTAAATATGCTCACAGACCGAAACAGTGTTAGTACCTGCACTGCCTTATCTTGATTGCGCAACAGTTTTTGGCGTTTCCTATTATATAGCTATTATACAGAGTTGAGTATTAATTAATTTTAGTTGTTTTAAAATTTTTAAATTATCAAAGGGATAAATTTTTATTTTATTTTTATAAATAACTCTTTTTAATTTTTTTTTTTTTTTTTGTTTTTTTTTTTCATAAGTAGTTTATTTTAGTTGATCGAAAACAGTCTAAAGATATTAAAGTAAGCATTCGCATAACCTAACTCGGTTTTGATTTGTAATGTTTGGTATTGCTTGATTGATTAAGAGTATTAATAATAAAAGTTAAAAGTGTTTTTAATTGAACTTTATAAAAAACTCTGTTTTTAAAAAACTAAAAAAATTCTGTTTGCTCAGAAAAAAAAAATAGTTCTCATAACAAGATCTTCCTTTAGATTTTTTTTTTTAATTTTTAGTTTTTTCAAAAATGAGATTACTGTTAGTCAATGAAAAATACTTCGCTGGATATCCAGAAAAAGTGTTATTGAATTACAAAATTAAAAAAAAAAAAAATTCCAATTTTAACCTCTCGCAAAAAGAGGACTGTCAGCGATTGTTAAAGGCTCTCGATAGAGAGATTGTTAAAATTTAGAACAACCGTAAGCGCGGGAAAGCTACATGCGAATGCGTATTCGTATAAGCTGAGAGGCGGGGTAGTGCGCGATTCGGTACGACACTGCGGCCCAAACGTTTACCACCGTGCGCCAAATTTGTTCCACAGTGGACAAAATACTGTCCAAATTGTAGATTCCATTATGGCTCTACGAGTGGCTTCAATACCGAGCACATTTTTCCCAGTGCAGGGTAAAATAGTTGTACCTTATAGCTTATACAAGAAAATTCATTATTTTGATTTCATTCCAAATTTTTTTTAATGTTGTTTATCCGACAAGCGTCTAAAACGTCTAAAACCAACTTCACTCTTTATGGCGAAATGTCTGGGACTCAGAAAAAGTCTCTAAAGGATTTCAAGACAGTCTAAAAAAATTTTTAGACGCCAGAAGGCAAGGAAATTTCATGGCTTCACCGAGGTATCTACTCAGTGCTAGGTACTTTGTCATTGACTTTAGCACACTCTTGCATTTTTTTATGGGGTTGTGCATGTGACTAAAGGAAAAAGTTTTTCTATCGAGGTATGTTTTTGCCATATAAAAATCAGAATTATCTATCGTAAGAATCATGGGATTTTTCAGATTTATTTAAAAATGGCAGAATATTAGGCTTTTGCACTTATGACGTCACAAGAGCAGTTTGTATTATGTTTGTTTTTGACTCCAGTGATACATCACAAGAGCCAATTGCATTGACAGTGTTTTTGCTCCAGTGAAAATGACGTCATAAGAGCAAAAGCCTAATATAATGAATTATATTTTAAGCATCATGTTGACTGAGGGAGGGGAGTGAAATCTGCCGCGAACGGAATGAATTGTTTTTATTTATTTCCATCCACATAGTTACGGGACTCAAAGAAAAAGCGTGCGCGGCAACGGCAGACGTGTTTGTTATCGTTTTGTCTCTCTTATTCTCGTTGTGTTAGTAACACATGCAGTGTTAATTTGAATTTGCTTGCGCATGGATTCACAATGATGTATTATTTTAGAATTTTTTTCTCTCTCTTTTTCTTCTCGTTGACTGATGTCATGAAAGTTCGTGGAAGAGGCTTTAAGAAATTTGAAGAAAATCGTCATCCAGATGTACTGCAAGGACGAGTTATGGGCAGTGGTAGAGGATTCCAGCCTTCTGGATTTGTCAATAATTCAAGATCAGTTATAAATCAGATGGTCTTTGTTAAGTACTGAGGTTTTAAATTTTTTGTTGAAACTGGGTTGTGCTGATGTTTTGAATTCTTGCTTCTCTGACTCAGGTCAGAAAGAGGAATAAACTTCCTTCATAAATTCATTGACAACTTTGTCTACACAGCTGTCATTGGAAATAATTGAACTTAAAATTATATTCAAATAATTAAAAAATTATCATTGTATCTAGTTGGAGGCGGAATCAGTTTGTAAATTTGTACACGTGATGAACCTTTATTATTAAATTTAGGTGATAATAACAGTTCAGATGGTAATTTTTTCCTGTTATATTATTTGTCAATTTCGAAAATTGACAGCAATTTTCAGTTTTATTTGGAAGTCTTTGTGGACTAGAGTCTTTATATTCCGGAGTTGTAAATAGTCGCCTTGGTAATGACTCGGATCTAATTTGTGATAAAAAGATAATTGAGATAAGAGAATATTAAAAAAAAAAATAACTACGTTATTATAATGTTGCAAAGAATTATCTGTATTAAAAATTAAATGTACGTTACCTCCGGCGATTCTCTGAAACAGATTTTTTTTCAGTCAAGTTAGATTAATAAATTCCTATTTCGTATGAGTGATCATCTAATTTTGTTAATTTTTTTCTATTTTTTGTTCTTTCATCTGTTTTTTTACAATAATTTGCAGCAGGGCTATTTTTATCTAATACAAAATCTTTCAATTTGGTTAAACTTAAAAGCATTGACGTTGAAGAATAAATTTAAAGCTCTGGATTTTTGGATCCGTGAACAAAGCTTTTTACAGTCCCATTCAGGTCTTCAAAAGGAAAACACGAGGATGTAAAACTAGGCCCAAACGTACGCACTGTATCCTCAAGATGTAGTAGTAAATGAATGTTTGTTGTCATATGAATTTTTCCATATATAACTTCAAACTGTCTCACATATTCTTGCAGTGATTTCTCTGCTTTAACTAACATTTCTGGTGAAATAATAGAGCTATTTAAGATTCTTATAGCATCTACAAGCAATGCGTGATGCTTGAAATAAATTTCTGGCTAGAACTTTTTCAAAATCGGCAAACTATCGTAGTTCGGAAGCTTTCCAGTATAAAGAATCTTCTAAATTACGTGATTTTAGAGAAAGCCATTCAAGAGGTCGAATAGAGCAAATAAATTTATTGATATCTGCCATAAAACCCCGAGTTGAAGCTAGATGATCTGAATATTCGGATTCAAACCAAATCGCCATGAGATGTTAAATAGATACCGTGCAATCGTTTTTATAAAATCTATAACAGCACTAGATACAATTGTTGGACCTTTCAGACCATACCATTTATGAATGCTTTAGTTTCAAGTTATGTGTATTCAAGTTTAGAATACAAATACTGATTCGTTATTTTAGACATAATTTTTTTAAAAATCGGTCAATCTGCTCAAGTCTAGCCAGTTTTTACCACACTTCAGGAAATAATTTTAAAACTTCTTTTTTTCTGAATCTTCAATGACAGCAAATTTCATTATCTTAAAAAATAGACTTAAAATTATGTATGAATATAAGATTGGTTCTGAAATGTTTTGGCGTAAAGTGGAAACTTTTTAATAAATTTTTACATTCAATATTTTGCTGTATGGTCAAAACTGTTCACTTATTCTACCGCAATGGAAAGTTTGAGATCAGCTCTACTAAAATTTTAGCTGTGTCGCAAGGAAATGGTTTTCATCTAATGTTGCATTCAAAATTAGTTATGATTTAACAGGTTAAATGTGTGGTCAGCTTGCCATCCTATGCATGAATTACTTTTTAATTTGTTACTTTATTACAGTTCAGTGTTAAATTATTTTATATTTATGTAATTTTCAGACTTCTACAGACTAAATATATCGTTTATGAAAATTAAAACAAAATTAATACCAACGTTTCTTTTTGAAATATCCATTTTTGTGATTCATGTAAAAAATTCAATGGTTCAATAAAATAAAAGCTTTACAGTAATAATTAGCAATTTTTTAATCTTATACAATTAGGAAAGATACTATGATCAACTATGATCGATAGATACGATAGAAAATTTTTATAGTACTCTTAGTCACTCTAACTTTAAAATCAGATCTCTGATTCGGGTTTTTCGTACTATAAAATGTATGTCGCACTGTGGTGACAATGCAGCACTCATGATATAATATACAGATCTATCCTTCAAACATCAAACAAACAAATTTTATGAATAAATGCTAAAAATAAAGTTCAATTGCTAGTTTTTTACAATTTATACAACTTCCTGATTACTTTTTTTTTGGATTAAAAAGTTTTATTTCAAATATGTGTATTAAAAATGTAAGACGAGAAAGTTCATTTTTAAATTATTTATACAAACGGTTAAAAATATAACGAGTGTCAATTGTTGTTAATTGAAAATTCTAGTCTTTATTAGATTTCTTCCGACTTATTATATTTATTCAGATTGCAACGGTGATATACATTAGAATAAAAAAATAAATAAATAAAATTATTCCTTATTACAATTTTTTAAATTTTTAATGTCAACTATATTTCATAGCAAAGAATTTATTATTCAGTTATTGAAGAGTAAAGGCAAGTATAAGTAAGTAAATAAGTAAGTCATTCAGTTACTGTTTGTAATATTTTATTTATTTACATCAGAATATATAAAATAAAATAAATATTTAAGTATTTATCAAAAAAAGAAAATCTTAGCGATGAGTTAGAAGAGAAGAAAAAATATTTAATGTTAATGAGATTTGTAAATTTAGAACGGAGTACAAGTACAGATCTTAAATAAATTTTAGGTTTAAACTTGAAGAGTAACAGTTTATTTTTACTTATTGTCTAGTAAGGTAAACTTAGCAGCAGATGTATAGCTTTTTTGTTTAATCTCAGAAAATTCATTTGAATCAGTGATTGACTTTATGAGTATTTTATCATAATTATGATTGCACCGAATATCAACAATTATTTTTTCAATTATAAATTGATTTATAAAATAATATACTAGATAATACTCGATTGGATATGCATTTTTTTTTTTTTAAATATCCAAAATAAGTAAAAAGAAAATTAAAAATTAAAAATAGTGTCTTAGATTTTAATATTATTCGGTTTGCTTTGATAAATAAAAGACTGGTTTTAAAATGATATCTCATTGATTTAAAACTACATAGAAAAATTTTTTTTTTTTAATTATTTTTTTGAAGCACCTATCCTCGCACCTCATTTGTGTTCGAACTTCGTGCGTCAATAAAAATCATGCTTGGTATAGAAGTTCTAAATAATAAGTAACAATGTTTGATTACATGCTTTTTTACAAGTTAAATTTCCCTCATGGATCATCTTTATGATTTAAAACTGATCAAATATCTTTTTATACAGAAATATAGAGTACCGAAAATAAAAAATTTTAAAAACATAACTTTGTAACAATAATATACTTGCTGGAACTGATTTTAATTATAAAATGTATTTTTAAAATAGTCAATAAATACAGATATATAGAAATTAGTATTTTTAACATAAAATATAAGTTATTTACTTATTTAAAAAAATCTCTTTTCTCTTATAAGACAACACATAATTCACTTACATAACATTTCATAATACTACATAAAACTTATATTAAATTAAAATAATTCGCTCAACTGAAATTTAATCTGTAGCGGTATTTTTAAATAAATACTTTCAAAAATAATAATTTTTTTGCCTATTAAATTAAACAACAAATATTAAGTCGTTTTTAATTACAACTTTACAAAAGCATTCCACTCTAAGACAAAAAATCTATTTTTTAAAAAAGTATTACGAATCTCTTATTTTTAACAAGAATATCATTCGCACCTTTGAAAT
The DNA here is from genome assembly GCA_038277355.1 of Encarsia formosa. Classification (NCBI taxonomy): domain Eukaryota; kingdom Metazoa; phylum Arthropoda; class Insecta; order Hymenoptera; family Aphelinidae; genus Encarsia; species Encarsia formosa. Next base: position 12,767,166 of record CM076187.1, on the reverse strand, counting down.
CATAATTAACTATTATCTTAGGAAATAATAATACTAGATGTAAATTAGTGCGCGCAGAATTGTAGAGAGAATAAGAGAAAATTACAATTGTACCTCAAACACCGCTGCGATGAAAGGAAAAAAAAAAAAAAAGATGGTAATGAAAATAAAAAGAGCAGACGCACAATCATAGTTAAACCGGTACAGAAGAAGCACAACGTCATGGAGAATATTCACGAAACGAAAGTGAGTTTTAATGATCCTTTCATTCTAACTTATCATCTAAGTCTCTTTTCCACTCATTTTTTTAAAAAGAAGTTGAGAAAAAAAAAATAATAATAATCCGGCAGCTCGTGCTTCGGCTGTACAAACTATAAAATATATGTGAATGAACGTTAAGAAAGAAAAAGGCAATAAAAGGGAACTACTAGGGCTGAGCATTGCTTCCTTCTTTCTTTCAATCGTTAATTATGAAATTCCTCGCACACTCTGAGAAAATGATTATATTCGCACTTACGGTACTTTGTACAGTATATTGCACATGGTCTTCGCGGACTTTTGCCCATTAGTGTTGATCTAGAATGAACCTTCATTCTGTCTTTTAATAATTTTTCAACTTTTCATGTTTATAATTTGTTTTTTATTTTATACTCTAAGTACCCTACACACAACTTCTCTAATCTACTCTAAAATTGATCGACGTATGAGAATTATCGATGCAACCAATAAATAAATTACATTGCTTAGATGTAACATAGTTTTATCCTCTAAGCTAATGCAAAATAAAATTTCTATAATATGAATCAACTTTGCAGATGTCAGATTCACATCGGTACTTTTAGCGCTAATTAAAAATTAATAAACAATAACTATTTTAAAAATCGATGTGAAAATTTTTAATTAATTCGTATTGCATAGTTCTTGAATAAAATATTTGAAATTTTCAAAAGAACGCACAGAAACTATAAAATATTTATTTGTGCAAATAAATTTAAAATAAAAATAATCGTTTTCTACAATTATTTTAATATAATGTATAAATATATAGAGTAACTGTTACGATAATAAATAAGATTTATAAAATTTGATTTAAAAATGTTACGTTCATCACTTCAGTACTTAAAAACTAAAAATTATTTATGCAATTGTAGTTTTTCATAAATATAAAAATCTGTATGAAAAATATAAAAAATTTAACAGTTTCATTATCAACGAAATTTACTTAAAAGTACTATAGATTTTAAATATCGAAAAAAAAAAAAAAAAATACATATTTATAGTCAATGATTGCACACCATTCGTACACATAAAAAATAAGAAGGGCCATTCGAAAACATGTTTCTAAAACTAAAGCTTGCTGACGAAGTAAACGGAATTTTGATATCCGCTCGGTATCTTAAAAAATCTGAAACCCCACTGGTGTTCTTGCAGTTTCAATTATTGTTTGACCTCGCGTCAACCGAGCAGCGTCGGGTGATGGTCTCGCTGGCGGGCGCGCACCTCCCTTTGAACAGTCCGTAGGCCTTGAGCCAGCCGAACTGAGGCTGATGCTGGGGATGCTGATGGTGGACGCCGTTTCTTTCGGATCGTTGAATTCTTTGGGCCCAGCCGAGGCTCGCGACCAGACTCGCCGGCAAATTCTTTCGAGCGTTGCGCACCAGCTCGCGCTGTGCCTGCAGCCGATGGACCATCGCGCCCGCTACCAGGGCCGACACGACCGCCGACAGGGACACTATTACGAAGAGGGCACTGAATCCGCTTATAGGCAGACATATTCCATAAACCACCTCTTCCCGTATTCGACCCTGATAAATAATCATTAAATAATTAAACATTTTTATTGGATTATGTAAGTAACGGAAAAATCAACAATTTTTACCTGGAAAACGGTGACGGCCTCGGCGTGACTGTCAGGACTGAAAGCGAGGTCGGCTTCGGAGATAACTTCATAGATCCCGGACACACCGACATCGGCGCTGCGTACCTTGCGATCAGACACAACTAGGGAACGCTTGCGCCTCGTTGTAGCGCTCAATGGTCCCGGCCTCGTCCGGTTGGCGTTGCTCTCGCTGTCGCTGGTAGTACTACTGCTGGTCGTAGTTGAAGGTCTCGCGTCCGAGGAACTGTTGGACTCTCGGGATTTTCCTTCTCGACGAAGCTGCTCGTCCTCGGCAGCGTCGGGTTCCAGGTTGCGAGGACCGTGTGGGAAGTGCTCCTGAGGCTGATAACGCGTTACTCGGGGTGGCTGGACAGACTACGATAAATAAATTGGTCTTAGAAACATTTACTTAATAAAACAGCGCTAAACTTGAATTTATTTAAATCTCAAATTAATTTATTTTGGTTTCCCGTTGTTTAAGCATCAAAAGATATTATTCCACTGTCATGTTACCCTAATTGCATTATCAAGTATACGATCTTGGATGAAACGTAGGGGGATTTGCTTCCACCTTGCTACTCGCTATCCATAGGGAGATACTGGCATGTGCCGTACCTAATTATGTCTTATCGGATTCTCAATACATCTACCCTCCACGAAATCGAGTGTTCTCTCGCTACAAGCACCCAATGTGTTGATGACTTTTTTCAAAACGTTAATTTAAATTAATATTATAAAATTATTAAAAATTTGTAAATTTTACAAAACTTGAACGATTGAGGTAATAAAAAAATTTTAAAGTAATTTCTTTACGCTACAAAAACTTTGGAGTAGTCTTTTAAATCAAAGCTAACGAATAGGAAAATTAGCGTAACGTACCAAGTAAGGTTGCGACAGGAGAGGGTCATCCGAAGGTTCGACGCCTGCCTCGACGGTCGGGATGGGCTGCTGCTTGCCCGTCTGCGCCTGGGCCTTGGGCACCGATGCCGACGACTTGTCAAGGTAGCTCCCGATCGAGGCCATCTCGTCGCCGTTGTGGACCACGTCGTCGTAAACCGGGGGTGAATTATTGTCCTCGCCGTAAGGCCTCGAAGTGCTCGCCGAGAGCTCGGACTCGATGTAAGGTTGCTGTTGGAGCTGCTGCACATCGTTTCGCTCCTGGATGTAGTGACCCAATGAGTCCCCACCGTTCGTTGACTGACAATGGTCGAGGCAGCCGTGTCGGCAAATCTCAACCTGGATGAATTATAGTTTTATGTTAAAATAAAAATTTCAGCTTTCATTATTCGTCATCAAATTCAAAATTGACCTTGCACTTGATATGAACACTGAGGGCGTCAGGAAACTTGAAAGCGTGGAAAAAGGCGTAGGTGATTACGGTCGCCCGGTCATCGGAGCCTCGAGCTTTCAGAAATCGGCTGATCATCTTGGGCCTGAGCACGCAACCGAACTCGTCGCTCAGCTGTATGGTGTGACCGCCTCCGTCTGACGCTACGCACGACTTTACTCTCATGTCAAATTCTCCTGTTTGAAGTTAATCGAAAAATAATTAAATTAACATAATGCTAAAAAAAGTTTTTTAATTTCAATTTTTTATTTTCACTATATAAAAATAAAATAATTTTTTTTAATAGAGAGTCTTTTATTTTTAGCTCAATAATTATTGAATGAAATATTTGGTCTTGGAATGTAATTTTTCATTAGCAGACTTTTTCATATTTATAAGTGACGTCACGAAATTTTTTATCCCTCCTTTTCTACCATAGTCGTAATAAAAATAAGTCATTGTCTCAATAAAGTTTAATCCTTCTTCCTTAAAGCGTGATGAAATTTACGAATAACTTAAACAACCTGATGATTTTATAGATCAAATTAAAGACTTTTTTTCGTCATCTATCAAGCTTTTGGAGATTAGAGAACTCATTAGAGAATCTAGAAAAAAAACTTCTCAAGATCAAGCCAATGTTGACTGCCCGCCCCCCTTCCCCCGTACTGACGCCTGCACACGATTCGGCGTTAAAAGCGCCGAAGTACCTTGCACTTTGCCGTGGCGCTCGTTACCTCGGTAATCGTTTATCGCGACGACCAGGGTCAGCGTTGAACCCAGAGGCACAATCCCGGATACTGGAGGTGCCCAAGGACCCTTTCCGTGCTGTATTTCCATCCAACAGTCGACGTTGTCACCTGCAACAATTTGAAATATTTTTTATGTATTAGGTACTCTGTTAAAAAAAAACTTTTAACAATCTACAAAGTAATGGTTAAGTATTCGAAAGATGAATAATCGATTGTTTATTTTCCAACAAATAGACAAAGTGGTAAAAAGTAATTTATGTGTAAAAGTTTTTTAAAACGCGTCTCTTAACATGATCGAGCAAAAAATGAAACTGACTAAGGTAACTTATATTTTGTAAATATATCGGTATCGTAAAAGCCATGTTATAGGCATGTGCGTATAAAGTAAAGTACTATGTCGGAATCATTATTGAAGCGAAGGCGCGAGTTACAAGAAGTATTGGAGAATGGGGCTCTAGTTGGTAATAATTCGTTCTCAAGTAGTTGTAGTTTAACATCGTAAAATTTTGTTTATCAATTTGGCCGAACGGGTGTTGTAAGACGTTTGATGGAAAATATAAATTCATACCTCTGAAGTCGAGCTGTATAACGTCGAGGTCGGCAATAACCATTGGTGGCTTGGACGCGGTTTTCTCATAATCATTAAACCACTCGCATCTGAGCCTCTTGGCCTCGTCCCATACCTCGAGCAGATCCTTATCGTACTGCACGACAACAGTATTTTCATAAAACTGACCGTGCATATCTGGCTTCGTGCCACACCTGATTTCAATATAAAATTTTATTCATAAGTGGAAAAATTTTTTTTTTATCTTTTATGCTGGTATTAGTTTAAATGAGACGCATTTTTAGCGACACGGGAAAATGGAACAAGCTGCTACCATTACCTACTTCACCATAGCTGTACAGCTTTGGAATAATATTTTTTTAAAATAAATTTCAGGTTTCATAATCTTTGTATTAGAAAAATAAAAAAAAAATGCGCCTCAAAATTTGTTTAGTTAAACAATGGACCAGGATATGGTGCATCTAGAAAAAAAAAAAAAAAAAAAAATTACCTCGCGTAAGCTATCCTGAAAGAAAAGAAAGTTTGTCCAGTGGACGGGGGCACGTAAACGCATCTTGGGTCAGAGTGTTGTCCCTTCGAAGAGACGATGCCCTCGAAGGGCTGCGAGAAGGACAGGTGTACGTCCATATGATCCTTGCCGCACATCACCTCCAACGACTGTATGGCCGGCATACCGTCCGGCCTCTCCAGCGGCCAGATATCACCGGTGCTGCGAGCGTTGTTAACCAGGCCAACCGTCTGTAAACATTTTGTTCATTCGTTTGTTATTGAATTTTTAAATACTTTGAGGGGGTATATTGGGAATGTTTTGAGAAATATTTGTGAATAATTGAAAGCCTCGATCGCGCGGGTAATTTCGAGCGAAAATTTCCCTCCCATTTATTACTGTGCAGTGCTTCTCCCTCGTATCATCCGTATATAATTTTCTCAAATGTCTATAATCACGTTCCACTTGCCCGCCTCAACGACTGCTTTCGTCTTTCCGCAGAATCGAGGTTGCTGTATGAAAAAGTATCACAACTTCTAAACGCACCGTTTATACGTGCTTTTGAATTAAATGGTTATAAAATTTGTAAAATTACCGAAGTTAAGGGAAATCGCGGGGATGGATTTTTGAACGATTTTGAAGAACATGATGGAATCAGCGCGATCGAAGATTGAAAACGAAAAGGGCCCTTTAGGTTTTTCAGACGTGCGAGTCGGCGTAAGTTAGCTCGACAGTAGCGTTAACGGGAGAGAGGTCTTTACCGCTGCATTAACGGTCGGTGTTTTTCGCGCGCGCGTACCTACGCGAGCATCGAAAACTAGTTTTCCCGAACACAATCGCGAGAGCAACGCGACGACGACTTTTTAAACACCGGCGTTTCCTTTGAAATGATTACCGGACAGCTGCCGAGGCAGTTGCAGCGTCCGGTCTCTCTCGTTTACGGGAGAGGGATGCTGCGCGTCCTCCCTACCATACGGCTTACTCCCCTCCCTTTTACCTCTCTTTTGATAAGTAATTTTAATTTTTGTGGAAATCAAATTGGTGAAATTTCCTGAAATGGAAGGAAAAAATCGTATTCGTTCTTGTGGGGGCTTAGAAGTGTTGTCGAATTATGATTTTTTTCATCCGTGACTATGTTGATTTTCAAGCTAGCTCGCAAATTCGTAAGAAGCGGTCATTTTGTTTTTAAAAATAAAATTTATAGTTAGTCCGGGTCTAAGTGACATCGAAACCATACTGAGGGAACAAAGTTGTATGAAAATAAAAAAAATTTCTTTAATAATGCGTCAGTGCGCTTGCTTATAAGGTTAGCATGCGCTAGTCTTGAAGATAAGGTAACGCCAGAGGTCTTGGCGTTTGTTACGACGGTGATTAATCCCTACGTTCACCCCGACTGCACTTTGGAGTCGGTTTTGTCAAAAGTCTACTGGTTCAGCGTTAGTCAACTATTTAACTCGACTGCGGGCAATAACTGGAGTAATTTCCCAAGAATCTGTGGGTTCAGCGCCTATCGGTTGATTATCTCAACCAGAGGTATATACTCTGATATTTATGTACAGAATTCTTTGGTCAGTGACTATTATTCGCCAGTAAGCATGTTCTATACTGCGGCCCAGATTTAAAAACGCAATATCTGCCATGGGTTCCTATGCAAATATTGCGTTTTTAAATCTGTAGGGCAGTATAGGGCGTAGGGTAGGATTTAATTGTGAACGCGAAAGTCGTTGTTTAGCACTTAAATGGAGCACTTATATGGTGACTATAAATAAATAAAAAATTCCTTTGACAGTCTATAATCAGAATCAGTATTAATTTCAAATAGTTCTCTTGGATTCCTAAAATGAAATTTTCCTAAAGTGATATAACATAAAATCATAGCAATTGTGCAATAACATTATTGTTGACAAATGAAACTTGGACGCAACAGTGTAGTATGACTAATAGGATTAACAAGCGTTTGAACTTTAAATGACAGACATCTGAAGAACTTATGACTAATCTTTTCTCACTCATAGGTACTGTTAGCTTAAAAGAGTGTCCATATTAACGAGTATATTTGTGAACAATACAATAAGTAAGGAAAAAAACAAGTTTTGTAAAAATAAATAGAGGTTTCAGGCTTTTTAAATTCTTTCGACGATTTAATTACAAAACTGAACATTCTTAAAGCTATCGAACTAGAAACTGCCAGACTTATCACACGAATTAACGATGTTGTTATCCATTGCATTTGTAGCTTTTGCATATAAATTAATCACATGAAGAAATGAAGTGAGTGTGTATACTATAAATACACGTCAGGATCTGATTGAGTTGTACCGTCTTATTAGAATAAATTCCAAGCATTTAGAAAAGTTTAAATAAAGCTATACTTTATCTCATCAGAGTGACGCTTTCAGCAATCTACGACCGTTTCAAATTATAGGACATTATAGGGCATATAATCTACTCTGCTAACTGATCGAAGCTACGCAAGTCGTTAATTAAAACTTTTCAGCGAATCAAATGATCGCGACTACTCTCAACTCGGTACTCAAAAAGATAATACAGGTATCAAGTAGTTTTTCCTGCACTTTTTTTCAAAGATTAAATTGCAAATATCTTCTTAATAGAAATTTAATCAATTTTCTTTTTCATCGATATTTATTTTTGAAAAAACTGACCAGACTAGATTTGCTACACCTTCTCAGAAAAAAAGGTTGGTTATCTGTACAGTTTACTTAAAATACCGTATATTCCGGCGTATAACGGACCCTCCTTTAAAAATAAAAAAAATTTTTTTTGGATTTTTAGCTTTTCGGCGTACAACGACTTGGATTTTTAACAACTGAACCGCCTTTTGTTGAATCTCCATTGGCGGATCTTAAAATCCAAAAATTTTCTAATTATATGCAATGAATTTGATGATCATTGGGATTGCTATTATGACACAAATATTGACCATTAATATTTAAATGAATACATGCGAGGTACCTAATAGTGTATCTAAAAAATTATTAAATAGATAAATTTTTTAATTTTTTTTGTTTCTATAAGATTAATCTATAAGATTAACACCTTTGAGACTACTTGTAAGCTTCAATAAAAAATTTTCAAAAATTCTCTATCTGCATTTAACGACCCGTATTACGCCTTTTAGGGAGTCTTTATACGCTGGAATATACGGTAAGTAATCAAAAAATTAATACCGTGCAGTTTTTGTGAAATTTTTAGTACATATAAATCAACTGAATAGTTATTTAAAAAAATTAAAGATTAAATAAAATAATAATACTCTGTGATTTACAGCAATGAGAGGCAAAATTAAATATTAGACAGAGATTTATACCACAATTACCAACATAAACAATACCATATTTTCTACAAAGCTTCTGACAACTTAAGATTACAGATGACAAAAGGGCTTACCTGGAGTACGAAAAAAAGACAAACGTACGAACTGTCTCTGTGTAAGTTTTATTTCAAAGAAGCCGGAGGAGAAAATTGCGCTTGCAACTGCGGCAGGAAAAAAGAGCTTATTGGCAATTTTCTCGATGGAGCAGAGAAAGAGGCACAACGAGTCCCTGTGCTTAGTTAATTAATCTTGGACGAGCAAAATAAGTTCAGCTGCTAATGGCAGAGTGTAAAGAGGAGAAAAAAAAAGAAGAAACGAAGCGTGAACACCATACATAATGAATTGACGTGATGAGGCACGATTAAAACCTTTTTTTTTTTTTTATTACTTTTTCGCCATTTAACGCTCTGAGTTTTCTGTTAAGAGCAAAAATAACTATTACATGTATGTAAAGTTTGCATGTAATTTTTTTCAATTAAAAAAAAAAAAATTATTTTCAAGATGTATTAAATAAAGCTTCTAAAAGACTTAATATAGTCATTACAAAGGCAGGGAGGCCGTAAAGCAACGAATTCACACGAGTCAGGCGCGAGCGTATCCAGCGTGAAATCAATACAATCGAAGGGGATATCCGTGTCTAATGGTCCGATAGTATCGGCCATACGGCGCGTCGCGGCGATTATTACTGCCAGCGGTGGCGACCGCCGCGTGTGTGTTCATTCGTCCCGTTACCGTAACGAGAGAAGAGAAGAGCCTAATGCACGTCCGTGTACTGCACTTCGCTTGCAAGCTGTTATATGCGGCGCGGCTTGATTAGGTCATTGCTTTTTTACGCGTCGATTCGTTCGGACCTTGCGACCAGATAATACCGCCTTACCGCTTTCGTTCCCAGTGTTGTCTTTTCGGTCGTTAAATTTCATTTTTTTTTTTTTTTTTTTTTTTTTTTTTTTTTCATTCACTTTGACAACTGGAACACTTTTCGATCCACGCGAGCGAAGCATTCGTTATCCATTCACAATAAACTATTTAAAAAACACTGTAAAAAGTAACAGGAAAAAACATGTTTATAGTTTACAACATTTTTTTCTACTCTGAATTTTTATTTTTAATTTACTTTTTTCATTATCATAAGCTGCTTTTGTTTATATTTATTATAAAAAATACTTAAATAATTTTGTTAATAATTTTTTCATTAATTCAAAAAATTAATATGTGGATTGACAAAATTAAATGCGATAATCTGATTAAGATTTTAATTTTAGAGCTTTCTTGTATACTTTTTTTGCGTAATTTATGGTCGTTCAATTTTATTTTTTTCTTATTCGACTGGGATGGATAACAATTAAAAACTTTGTAACTATTACTTTTTTTCACATTTCTACTTTACATCAATTAATGGCTGATTGACTACACCAGAATGTAAATTTTAATTTATTAAAATATAATATTTAAATAAAATTATTCAAATTTATTAGAACGAATTTTTGAAAATTAATTTATTAGTACTCTTAGTAGCTGTCAAAAAGCTCCATAAACTTAATTACAGAATGAGATTTGACAAATTCTCTCAGATTTACGCTAATCTTTTCCTAGTATATTTGCCTATTGATGGTAAAAATGGTTGAGATGCACGAGTACTCGGATTTTCAAGTCAGAGCATAGTATTCGAGTTGATTGAGTGCTCGAATCACCTTCAAGCTACTTGAGTTTTTCGAATACCCGAATTTTTCAAGTACTCGATTGACACGTTCAAAAAGTTGTTAAAAATGAATTTTTAATGTGAAATAAAATCAAAGCTTGTTCAAATGAATATTTTTTATACAACTCTGAATAAACTATTGATTGAATAAATTTAAGTATCAGAAATGAATTAAGTGTCCGAGTAATCGAGTAGCTCGAGATCACTCGAGTAACGAAAAAACTCGAATTCCAACAGTTCAGTATAAACCCCAAAAAAATGGATTCAAAAGTAATTTTAAGAAAAATTTTCATTTTAGATTATAAAAATATAAAATTATGAAAATATGTGTTTTAGTAGTAAAGAGAACTCACCATGTAGATCAGCGTATGCAGCAGTCTCCACACCCCTGGCATCCTGGATTTCCCAGCCTCTCACGCTAAATCACGCTTTTCTGAAACAAGAAACGCACGGCTTATCAGCGGGGTCGGCTAATACGATTACAGCCTTTTTTTTTACTTTTTTAATTTCTCGCAGTTTATTACTATTTACGGGCTATTAAATGCGAGAAAATTTTACGGCTTATCTTTTTATGTTTATTTATGTAACTCGATACTTATTTTATTGAGCATCCAACGCGACGTGCTATGATGATTTTAATGGCGCGTTGAAGTGGAATTTAGTCGGCTCTTCTATACCTCGGAGAAATTTCAACCAGGTTTTCTGCGTTAATTTAGATCAAAACAAATCGTCCAGGATCCGCTCCGTGGCCGAAAACAATTTTACGGTATATCTTATGCCTGATCATAAAGGTGAAATTACTATTATTTATAACTTTTTTTTTCCAACTCTCAAAGTTGAATTTACATCCACGGTGTAGGTAAGTTCATTAAATATTGTCCTGAAAATTTAGTCGCTCGGCGTGCGGTAAAACCCCGAGTGCAGAATATAATATACCTCAAAATTACACGGTGCGAGGAGCGTGTGATGGGGAGGTAATTTCTTTCTCGGTATTATAATGCTCTTCGATGACTTATTTACCCGAATCAGTGATAATGTCGTCACTTTAGTTGGTAATTTACCTGAATAAGCCGGCGCGAACCAAGCGTCTCTTCCTCAGCGTGCGTAAAACGACTCGGTGAGAGTATTTTTATTTTTATTTTACTACTTCTTGGACGCCGCGCCGTGAGCGAGAGGAAAATTATGTAATTACAGACTACGAATGCTCTTTTGACGGGGTAGTTCAGCTGCTCTGTCACACGGTTTTGATAAATCATCGCGCATGAAACGCGATACGTATCATTAATTACTTTTCCAGCATCTTTTTGCGTCATTTATTCTTATTATGAATTTATTTTTACAATTAAGCATCGTGTGCTGGCGCTGCATTCAAGTTGACGATCTAAATAATTTCGAGCAATTTCGCCTTCAAAGTTTCGTTCCCATGCGTTTTAATCTAAATAAAATTATCGCGTGATTAGATATCAGAAATGACCTAGAATTTCAAGTTAATTTCTTTCTCGCTTCTTTTTATTAACTTTAATGCAAAAATACGCTAAAGAATTTTAAGTGATACTATTAAAAATCCAACTATTATTTTTCACCTCTTCAAGTGTTTTTCATTTAAAAAAATTAATATATCATTCTGAAAAAAAAAGATCAGGGAAATTTCAATTATTTAAAAAACAAATTCTCAACATAATGAATTATTTATTGCCTGTAAGAAAATAGTAGAAGTACTTATTTACGATTGATCATTTCTGAGAATGCGTTAGAGTGTTAGAGAAAAAATATAAATGCTACACCCTTTCATGTAAAATAAATAAATTGTAGCGTACATCTATTTAGCATTTATAAAATTTATCTGTTTAGCTACAAGGAATACCTATTGGATATGCAAAGCAGGCTGGTTTAGTATCGACAGTTTAAAACCACAAATTTAACTAGCAACACTCCTGCTGTTATCGATGAAAATTGTTTCATAGCATTAAGCGCTCAGGGCAAATTTACCTTGGCTTTAAAAGTTAAATCTTTTCCAATTCCAATGGTTATTCGGGTGGTCAAAAATTTTTTTTTTCCATATGAAAATTATATGACGCGTAACATGGAGAGCCTTCTGTATTTTATTAACTCGAAGCGGCTTCGAACAAATTAAAATGTGCTGCTTATACCGAAATTCATCCGAAACAGTTTTACGATTTGAAACTGTGGCATAACAGGACTATGTAAATTCGGATTAATTTACATTAGCTTGTTCTGTTATTTCATACTTTATTATATTCAATTAGCAGATGTAATTAAAAACAGGTTTTACTATCTTTTTGTGGATTATCTTCTAGAAAGTCGTGAGATTTTATTATGTTCATACATAAATTATTTGATGATAACGGTGATTTGAGCATTTGTCAATGTTATTTTGACACCAAATACTCGCTTCAGTTTAAAAAAATATTTGATCTAGTAAGTTTGAATGCTCATTGGAATTGAAATCGAATGATACCCGGATAGTTTACTCTGGTTTTCGAATTCGAAAAAACAATTGTTGACGAAACCACGTTTCAGTCTCAATATTATCCGTATCACCGTCAATCGAGAATTTCCTGATCGAATTTTCCTTTCATTCAACGAGTGCCGCTGCCGGTGCAGTGTCTTTTGTTTTGACAGGCCGCGCTCAGCCGTGATTTCTCCTTCGCTACTCGACCGAGCCAAGCACAAAATCAATCTAAACCAAATTTAATTTGACGCGTTCTAGTACGGAAAGAATGGCTTGATCAAATAAATCAAAGATAATAGCGTCAATTTTTTTTAAAACCCCTAAAATTTTATTTAAAACACTTTTGTTTTTTACTGATTCTTTATACAGTTGGGCACGATTTACTTGAAAGCAACTTATTATTGAACAAAAATGATGTTAAAATCTAGAAACTTAGTCTTTTAATTATTCCAAAGCTTAAGCTTTTAATTATTCCAAATCTTTTTTAACCAAAATCCTAGCTGAATGAAAACTCAAACTCGATTTATCGAAATCTAACAAATAAGGTCTCTTTTATAAGTTTTAAAATAAGATCTTACGCGTCCAATAATATTAACTTGATCAAACCTAATGACTTATCGCGCATATCAGCAAAAAACCGTATCCAGCCACGTTTTGATTTAAAATATAAATTTTTTTTTTTTTTTTTTTTTTTTTTTTATGTCATTTGAGTTTTTGATCAGCTATGATTTGGGTTAAAGAAGATTTGAAATGGGTAAAAGCTTCTCTACAAGAGCATGTTTTTAGGTTTTGTTGTAATTTTTGTTCAATTAATAAGTTGTTTTAAGCAAACCATGTGGGATGATGAGTATTTTTTAACAAAAGTATTACTTATTAAGTTTCATAAAATTGAAAAAGTTATCTAGGTTGACGTATCGTAAACTCTAACGTTTCATGCTCAATTTTAAGCAAACCACGGGAAAAAATCTGATAAGCCCCGACATCCAAAAACATGTAAAAATATAAATCAAATCCGCTCGAGTTGGATCAAAAGGTAGTAAAAACATTGGCTATATTTTAAGCTGACTTAAAGATTCGCATCCCCAACAGTGAAATCGAAAGCGACAGAGGGCCAAAGCAGGCATAAATAACATCGGTATCAAGACCACAGAGCCGCTGCAGTCGAACTATTATGCAGCAAAATTCAACCGCGACGCGCTCGTACGAGCGATATATTTTCTCAGCCTTTTGGCTTTATGCGCTTTTGCCATTATGTGCGACTTTGCCACGGATCTCGGCTAACTATTAAATGTAAATTTTTTTTTTCCCTTCCGAGCTCTCATAGCTTCGTTTATAGCTTGAAAATTTTAACACGTCCACGTTTGGTCATAAAATATTATCGGCTTTAATAAACCCGCGGACGCGCTATAAAACACAGATGGTCGCAATGACGATTCTTCGACATTTTTCTTATTTACTTTTTAACCCCAAAAATTTAATACTTGTCGATCGAGTCCAGTTACCTTGCGCTAAATTTTCTTTTTCAAATGGTTTGAAAGATTAAACTAAAGTTATTCCAGCCCCAAAAGTGACTTTGTTACCCCGCGTTAATCCAGAAGAGACCTTACACCGAAAATAATGAGAGCCATCGAAAAGCAAGTAAATTTATGACCCGCCTTTTGTGTGGCCCGCCCAATCTGCATCTGGGAAAGATAAACCACCAGATAATGTATGAAAAGGGTGAAATAAAAAAAAAAAGAGGCGGGAAGAGAGGTTGCATGCATCGACGCCACGACCGCAAATCGATGAATGGGCTATACGGTACGCGTGCACAAAAAAGGGCCCTTTGAAAGAGAGGCACGCATCCCGACTCCCTCGCGGGAGCCCGGCCGATGAATTATAAAATTGTACCGCGTTTTTCCATTATGCTCTGAAAAATACAGTAGCGAGTTCTCTCGCTCTCCTTCGCTCTTCTTGCGTTGTATAAATTCCTGAAACCTATATTGAGAGCTTATACCATTGTTTATCTAGAGGACCCAAAGTCATTTTTTCTCTAACTAAACTATCAATTTTTTAATATGATAATATCTCAAATTATGAATATCGGTGTAGCTGATTTTCACTTCTTGAAGTTTAAAACTGGTGCCTGCCGGATCGGAGATGAGGTTAATTTTACCGTGACCCGATGACCGTTATACCGGAGCGATGCACTTATCAAATTCTCAGAGCTGCATGTTTTTTTATTCAGTACTTTTACATACTTGGGTTTATAAGAAGCAATTTTAGAATGAATTTTGAATGCATATTGGTGCCGTCAAATACAATATTCTTGAAATAATGTGCCATTAATATCGTAACGTTATTGATACTGCGATGGACAAGAGTAGATAATTTATCAAGCCGCTGCGCACGATCTTCACAAGATAAAGAAAAAAAAGAAAATAAACAATGAGTCATTAAGAAAGTCATTTAAAGATGTTATCCATAAAATCAATTTAGCGAGACTATCAATATGGTTAAGACGCCCAGGCCAGGCCCGCGCCGTAGTTATATTAAATGCACGTGCGAACCATGCGGCTTTAGAAAACCCCCATAAACACGGTGCAGAAACCCAACATGAATTCGCAATTTGTTAAAGCACAGTTATGCCTCTCGACTCGCTCGCGGCCTGCTAATGTATGAAGTGGTTTCGTCGTTTCGCGTACGTCACACAACTTTAACCAGCGGTAGCAGCATCCAAAATCCTTCTTTACAAGTACGCGTATTTTCGTGGCCTCACAAATATCGGTTGAGCCTCCCGAAACCGAGCGAGTAAAAATTAATACAAAAATTTAATTTGACGACCTCAATTTTTTTAAAATTCAGAGCGCGAAAAGTCGATCGGAAAAATGAGACGAAAACTAGTTTCGAAGGTAAACGTCGCAGTTCCCACATACATCTTGGTGCATTGAAAATACCGAGTAAAATTCATAAACGTCTGCCCTCCCAGTTTCGTAAGGCGGTTTATCTTCCCGACACTAAAACCCAAACGCCGTTTATTCCCCTGGCACGCGCGACTTTTCATCCTAATCGTCAATAGCCTCGCGGGCAGTGCTGTTTGGTCAAGAAATCTCAGCTGTAGAGCGTCGTATCCTGTTTCCCCTTGACCAAGGCGAATCCGGTTTATTCAAACGCATGCGAGCGCGGGCAAATTAACCGAGTCGCCGGGGTCGCGCTTCGAGTGCCAACAAGGTCTATAAT
Source organism: Encarsia formosa (assembly GCA_038277355.1). Taxonomy (NCBI): domain Eukaryota; kingdom Metazoa; phylum Arthropoda; class Insecta; order Hymenoptera; family Aphelinidae; genus Encarsia; species Encarsia formosa. The sequence continues at coordinate 12,751,452 of CM076187.1, read as the reverse complement.
AGTTTTAATAGATACTCCCTACCCTGCGTAAGGATCATGTTTGCGTTTTTCCCGAATAATTTATCGAGCGCGTTGAAAACGGGTTTAATCGGCGAGCTGCGCCCCGATAGAGCCATAAATTTTCAGCTTCGAGCTCTGTGTTTACCTTTGCGACTCTTTAATTCTAGGATCTTTGATCGACTGCTGGTTTATTCAATCTACAGCGTTTTGATTTATAATCAAAGTACTAACTGTTTGGGATAGTTTCCAATTTTCATAACAAACAATGAAAAATTTTTATCTTTGATCTGAATTGACTGCTGGCTACGAATGGGCAATGATTAATTTATAACTGACTGCCTCGGAGTTAACGTAAGTATCGTGCAGAGCTCGGTGTTTACGTTATACCTCGTGCGTACAGTTGTTTTAAAATAGCGAAACTCGTAATTTACTCGTAATGCTCTACAGGCTACTGCTTAAAAAACACTGTAAAATATGCTTGGTAAAATGCTGTCATCTTAAATTCGTTTGTATTTTTTACCAAAAGAAAATTACCGGTAGTATATCAAAATTTTTTAAATAAACACTGTAAATAAAGGGTATTTTGTGAAAAATTGAAGCTACTATCGCTTGGATCCGTAACAAAATCAAGAGGAAAATTGTCAATTTTGAGAGCTCGGAGTAAACGCAGCTTTCCCCCGAAATTGCTCAGAAAACGCTCGTTCGACTAAACAGCTGCCGAGGCCGGCAGCGGTAATCGAATTGATACGACGTCGGGATTCAGAGAAGCAATTGACAAGAGTGGAAGCGGGAGAGAGAGGGAGACCGCTAAATTTGTTAAGCCGCACGCCTATTTCAACAAACGAGTTGCGCTGAGAACAATGAGAGAGGGGAAACCGCACCGAACACGTGTGCGCAGCGAGAAAACCAGAGTAAATATTTCGTTAATTTCTATGCTCACGCATGCAAGCTCGCTTATTTGTTTTGAAAATCTTTTGCTCGGGCTTCGCTAGAACAAACAATAAAATTTACCAGTTTGTCGTGCTCATCTGTATATCTATTGCACCTATGACTAATTTCAATTTACGTTTATCCTAGTAGAATGAGTGGGAAATCTTAATTTTTATTAGGAATTAAGAAAAATAGTCGATTGCTATCGATTGCCGAATGCTAAATTTGCTGAATATTCATGATAGGTAAGTGCTGACTGCACAGGGTTACGGTAATGATTTAGATAGCGAAACAAAGTCTACAGTCCTATGCAAATAAGCCCAAGACGAAACCAAGCCCGAAGCGCAATTTACCATTGATTTTATTTTCCCCGTAAAAGCGTTGGATAAAAAAGCAAAAAAGTAACTGGAAGAAAAATCAACGGTCCAATCGAAAAAGTTCAGTCAATTACAAGTCAAAGTTTCAAAAAAAGAACATTTTTTACAAAATTTTAGATTAAGATAAAATTTAAAGCGAAGTGTTGGATATGGCCAACTAACCTGATTAAGTTTACTACATATTAAGAAGAAAAATTGTTTTATTTACACTGCGCAGAGAATTTTACGAGAGCCTTAATTAAACCAGATAAGATAATAATTTAACATTCATCCCGTAGATCGGTGCAATGAGCGTAACTCAAAATGGCAATAAAAAAAAGGTAAACGAAAATCGACAGGTCGACAAATAAAAAAAGATCGCGTTGAGAATCGATGCTGATTCGAAAGGTAAACACTTCAGGAATAATAAGGTGTAAACACCGGGCTGTCTTTCTTCATTCCCATAAACGCGCGCAAAGTGTGTACTCGGTTATTAAAGAAAAGAGTAAAAAAGGTCTAGCAATTACAGTGTTAAGCTCGCAAAGGCTGATATTTAGCGGAAAAACCGCGAGCGTTTTTTTTTTTTTTTTCGCCCCGTCGATCGTCCGACGCCCAATTACGCAAAGGCGGCGCTTATTAGAGCGTCGTATCGTCCGCGGTGCGCGAGCCGCTTAATTATCGCCGGAGCGCTGCACATGAGGCGCGCTCGCGGAAATATAAAGAGACTGGCTGTCTGGCCACTCCGCGAAGCTACTTTAATCGACGCGTGACTGAAGTTCCCCTGGTTCGTGTGCACAACGAGCAACCTTTTATTATTATTATTTTTTATTTTATTTCATTTCCTCGATGTAAAAGCTTGTGATAAAAATAATTTTTATCCTACGGTGGGAAGACAGAGGATGTACTTTTCGACTCGAGCTTAACCAAAATTGTGAGTACTTTGCCAGAACCTCCTACCTTCCTCCTGTATTATAAAAAAATTTTAATTTGTGTAAAAATTTTAACCTGTTCATAGATTAAATGTTTACTATGCATTTATAAGAGTTTATTAAATTGTTAACATATCGGAGATGTAAGATTTTCTTGAGAGATTAATTATATGCATCGAGTTATGAGAACTATCAAATGACAAATAATCATGAAACGTTTTGCAGTGATATTTTTACTTCAGATTAAGATCACCCTTTAACTAATGAAAGATACGAGCAATAATTTATGCGGGTTCATCACTCGGAACTCTTCAAAACGGCTAATTTACGAGTGGTATAAGTTGTTTTTTTAATAAGATATTCTTAATTATAATTCGAAACCCAAGTCATTAACTTCTCCAGCATTGACGCAATACTGTGTCAAATTTCAACGACCTCAACGAGGTACTGACGCGCTGGACAGTCTTTTTTATTTTCTTTAGATTTAATTTAACCACATTCCAACGTCAACCTTACGGATGACCAGCTAATATTAGAGTTCTCTAATTATATGAAGTCCTTCAACGGACTTTTAAATGACGAAACACATTTTAAGTTTAAAAGTTGTCTCGAGAACTTGGAATCTTATTGAGTATTAGAAATGGTAATTAGAGGTGGATGAAAAAGAAGGAGAAAATGAGTTTTATTGTCTTTTGATGAATTTTTTGAACGTTTTGTCAACTGAGTTTGTTGATCCAACAAGACTGGGAGTTTAAACTCATTTTTATTTACTGTGTAAGAGGAAATATTTTTAATTACGCGTTTAAATAAAAACTCATTTTTATTTACTGGGTAGGAGGAAATATTTTTAATTACGCGTACTGTGTAATTAGTGCAAAATTAATTTTGGAATCTGCTTGATTAACTTAAGAGTTGTAAGAAAATTATTTATGCTCGTAAGTCCTATTTTTCAAACTATTTTATTTGATTATTTGAATAAGTTAAAAAAAAAAGATACTTCATTAAGCATCAAAAAGATTGACATCAATGTAACTCCATGAGTATGTAGTTTGAAGCCTCGGTTCTTAATGACTACAGCGATCAGCAAAACAAAACCGTGAGAATTTTATATTTCTGACAAGCTTCTCCCTACATGAGTTTCAAAAAATGCCTGGTACAAGACGATATCCAATTACGGTAAATGGATTAATTTATTAAAGAACTTTCGAGATGAAAAATTAAAATTCTCAGCGTATTCTCAAAGTACATGACTACAATTAGAATCTTGAACCTTGTGAGTATCTAGTCGGGGGAGCCGACGCACTTTGTTCTGAATTTCAAGTACAGGTAAAATCAATTTGCCTCGGAGGAGTCTCGCTCGAATAAAGCGTTTCGTAAACCCGAGCCATAATTAGAGCACTGTTTGGCGCACGCCCGCGCATTATACCCACCGCGCGCATAAATTCAGTCCCAAGTACGACTCTGTCTTTGACACCAAATATTCTTATGCTAATGAGGTAGTAAGTGGTGAGAAAAAAAAACATACCGACTTATTTGAAGAAGAAAAAACGTGCGATTGAGTAGCGGTATTACTTGTATGCGTACGTATATACCTCGAAGGTGGTAGGCGCGGCCACTGAACTAGTATTGCTTATCTACTTTCCCTACCCCACCTGCAGCAAATATATAAATTGCGCGACGATGCTGAGGCCCGGCCGTGTTTCTCACAAACTTTGACCGCATTTTTTGTTTAAACCCATTCCCACATCGCCGTGGTCAAACTCTTTCCGTATACTATCTTATTTGAAAGTTCAATTTTTAGCTTTGATACTAATATATAGTAGTAATTTTCTCAATTAGTTTTATTCTGAGAGATTTGTAGTCATGTTGACGTACTGCGACAGTCAAAATTATTTCTTCAAAAGGACACTATTAGTAGTGTAGAAACGTCGAATTATGATAATAAAAGAATTTTAAGAACATCAGTGTTGTTTATGTCCTACTTCCAATCTACAAATCTCACAGAATTTTTTTATTTGAGTTCGAAGTAACGGTGAGTAAGTTACCAGCCCAACGATTTGTCAGAAAAGCTGCTCACGTTTCACAAAAATTTGTCTAAAATATATATTTTTTACTTATTTTTAAATATAATCCATCTAATTTTTTGTGATCAATAAAAAAAAGTAAATAAATTAGAGTAAAAAATAATTAATTTTTTTTGTTGAACAGGACTGTGTCCACACCAATTTTACCGAATAACAATATTTTTTCTTTTCAGTAGTATTTTATTTTGTTATCTCTCAATAAACATTTTTTATTAAACAATAGTTTTTGTAACAGTAACGTCTTTTTAGCTCAGTTTTTTTTTTAATATTCTTGAAAGATGTAACTAATTTTTAAAACCAATGAAAATTCAAAAAAAAAAGGAATCATATTTATTCTTCGTAATGTTTTGTTAGTAGTGAGTAATACAAAAAAGAAAAAACCGTATGCTTTGTTTAATCCTACTACTGCGCTTAAAGCCTAAAAAATTATTCCTCCTCGCGGCAAGTTTCTTTTGCTAGCGTCCCCGTTTTTATTTCGGCTGCTAAATAGTCGAAAAAATGAAAAAGAGAACAAAAACGAGAGCAGATGGGCCGAAGCCCGCTAAATCCTACCTCATGCATCATTTAATTTACTTTTCTTTTTTTTTCTACCTTTTTTTCGATCTTTTTTTTCTTTTTTTTATTTTTTTATGCCGCGTGATCGGAAAAAATTTGTGAATTTTTCATCTTTTTTTTCATTGGTTCCAATTTTTACCACAGTGCTTTCGTGATGTTTCAAACGAGATAAAAATTCTGTAGGTTGTGTACCTCAATGGATGTTTGACTTTTTTTTTTTCGTAAATATTGAAACAGGGGAAGCTTTTAAAATTTTCAAATCAATGAATTTGATTATTGTGGAAAAAAAAGTAAAAAAGTAAAAGATCAAAAATTCTGAATTGCGGTTATTAGTAGTTTTTCTAAAACATTAAACTTAGCAACGCTTCAAACAAGTCCATTATCCACAAACATTTATGCTCACTTATTTACATTAAGTTAATTATTGTTGTAATGACCGTACATCGATGATGATGAAAAAAGCACGGTGTTTGAATTGGATAAGTGACGAGCTTTAGCTGCAACCGAAGTGCGCCCGGCACGCGTGTTACCGTGCGAGCGGCTTTCGCACGGTCTAACTACGGGCTTTCATTCTCACGGAGATTTCATTCGAAAAATGCTTAATTAGAGGCTTTTTTGAAGCAAAAAAGAGGTAAAAAGGATGAGGGAAAAACAGTTGTCTCTGTTTTGTTGCTACGTAATTGTAGCTTTTAAATGAGATTTGATTATCTTTATAATGGTGGGCGGTACTCTTAATTTTTTCGCTCGTATGAATCTATACTTTAGACGCTTTAGAATTTTAATTAATTTTTTTTAATAATTAAAAATATTTTAATTTTCACTTATTATAAAAAGAAATATAAAATTAAATTTTTTTGTTTTTAAAAAAATTTTCGATTACTCTAAAAGTTTATCCCTATACCCTCCAGTGAATTGCCAAAAATTTTATAGATTTAAGAAATTTAAAAAAGCTTTGGCATCTCTAAAACTGCAGTTCGATACGCGCTCGATACTATTCAACTACCGCGCGCTCAAAGCTTTCTTTTGATAGAAGCTAATTTTGGGCTCAAACGGATTTTCTCATGTGGGCGAATACCACCGAAAATTGGGCTTCTCTTTGAATCTACTGCCACATGCCAGAATTTTTCCAGGGCCCGCAAGCTAGTAGGCGTGCAAAACACGGAAGCGGTAGCAGCAGCAGCAAAAGAGGAATGCGACGAGAGGCTCTAATTAGATGTTAATTTATGCTTGAATTAGTACACGCGGCGACTTTTTCTTCTTCTTATTCTTCCACCTGTCCACGGTTTTTTTTTCTCTCTCTCTCTCTCTCGGGTTTTTTTTATAATTTCCTGTGGCACACGGAGGGAATCCTTGATTTACACAGCGGCTATAAATGAAGCTATACATAACACTCGTCAATACATACCTGCTGCAGGTATTAACAGTTAATACATACAGCGGCGTTCTTTTTCTCTTCATCTTCCGCTCGGAGACTCTTTTTTTTATTTCCGCCCCGCGTGTGCTGTTGATATTAGCATTGTGAGTGATCTTTATCTACCAAATATTCGCAACGGCTTTTTTAAAACCGCATAATTTAGTGGGAATCTTTACCGTTAAGTAATAATTTTTGAATACGAACGTCAACGAAACGTCCGTATCTCTGGCGAGGCCACCGGGTGCGAGCGATGCACTATACCTAGACCAGCTGTTGCCGCGAAGCTCGAATTTCGGGTTGGGCAAGCCTGCTCTGGACAGTTTCCCACATGGAGATAAAAGACCTATTTTTTAATATTTATTTTCTCTCTCTCTCTCTTTTGCTCTTTTTTTTTTGAAGCAATAGTGAAAACTAATACTTAACAGCCGGTAGTGTAATTGATTTCACTTAAAATGATTCAAAATTTGTATTATTTTTGAAGATTATGGATTTAAATCATAAATTACATTAAATTTTTTTAGAAATTATTATCAATAAAATTTTTAATTATCTAGTTGTAGGATGCGTAAGAATGAAAAATTTGAAATAGACATTTGTAAATTAAATCAACATTTAGAATAATTTAAAAAAAAAGTTAAAAAATAAAAATAATAATAATAATATAAAATATGTGAAAAAATTAATAAACTTAATTTTAAAAAAGCAAATGAAAAAAAAGGAGTTAACGACAAAGGCTCAGGTAGATATAGGTAGGCTGGGCATGGGAAGACGTCACGCACAACCGTATTTTTAAAAATTATTGGAATTTCAATTATGAAACCGATTATTAATGTGACTGTGGTTGAATTTAGTAATATTTATGCGAGCAAAGCATCGTTTGATTGCTTGGGCTACTTAAAATACCAATCATATCGCATTTAAATTAAGCAATAGCAGTCATTATTTAAAATCTGATTCAAGAAATCGTGTCATAAAATAAAATTTTAATTTTTCACATAAATGGCCAGCCCCTGCAATTATCAAAAAGTTATTGACTCGTTTGTGAAAAAAAGGCCCTTAAAACTGGTTTAACAGAACCTCCATTACGATCGCATTAATTCAGCTTAATGACCCATACAACACGCCAACCAGTTTTTCTACCTGGCTTCCTTTTAACAAATTTTCTAGTTTTAATCAATCTCTCGAGATTTTGGTAAAAGCATTAATTGCTGATTGATATGATCGAATATTTATTCGTACTACGTGCTTCTTTATTTGCATTCCAAGTGGTTACTCGCGTAACGGGTCAAATGAGCAAAACGAGAGTATTATTACAAGAAAATCATTTAAAGTTTTCAAATAAGCAATTTACATAATTGTTTGAAGTGTGAAATAGTTAATGATAGTATTACAAGCGGAAAATAAAGAGGTCTGCTATAACCTTCCAGGTTGAATAACTTCTTTTAATGAATTTTGAATAAAAGTAAGTTAGAGTTCAATGGTCATGTAGCTTTTCAAAATTTTCATACAAGTAGTTTGATTGAGTTTCATTAAATTTGCATGATACACTTGTGAAATCAGTCTCATTACTCTTATTTGACACAGTAGTATTCTGGTACAAATTTACGGAGCTGATGTTAAAAATAATTTCTTGAAATTAACATTTGGACGAGAAAAAAAAAAATTCAATTTCAGAGAGTCGACGAAAAAGCGAAGGAGGAAGGAGAGGAGCAAAAAAAAGGGCGTGTGTTTTTTTTTTTTATTCTGGAATAATTCATGAGCGGAAACGCGCGTAGGATTAATCGTCTTGGTACGTAATCAAGCGCCTAATAACGTCCAAATCTCATTTATCTTAATAACTCCGACCACCGGCTACCTTCTGCACCATGTGATCTTCTCACGCAATTACACCAAACATTTTGACGTCCCGCCGTGGATACCTCATCAATTTTCTCGAGCTGTGTTCGATCGATACGGCTTCGCGCTCTGACACTAAAAACAGTTATATTAAAAAGACGCGGGATTTTTTTTTTTTTAAATCCAAGCTCCGAACTTTAGAGGATAGATGATTGATCGGACAAGAAATTGTTTAAGTCCCAGAAAGCTTTGGTGTATCTTTGAGATTGCGCTTAAAGATGACAAACACTGGTGAGATTTCTTTAAATTACGCAATAGTTGAATATTTGGAAGGAACATTCGATTATCTACTACGTAGGGATAATTTGTAAAGCACTGATTATGGGAGAGTTTCTTCCCCAACGACTGTTTTCTTAATTTCTGTAACTTATAATAGTTTCCGTTCATCGTTTAAAAATTAATTATGAATATAAACTTGGAAAAAAAATTTTTAAACGAAGAAAAATAAATTTCATCATATGGTTATATTAAATTTTAACCAGAATAATCAGGAATAAAATAGCGAGGACAAAAAAATTTGAACTCATTAAAAGTTTTGCTCGTGCTTAAAATATAGATGCAAAAGTAAAGTATTCTATATAAGGCCTTTTACCTACTTTTGCAACAATTATTTTGATAAAAGTACTCCCTAAACTCGCAACTGCCAACAAGTTGTAAGTTACCTTGTACACTTAAGTTGAAAGACAAAATTACTTTTTCCTATCTTCACCTCCTCATACGAAAATATACGTACGGTATTAAGTGCGCTTTCAAAAGACTTATTACAACAATGATTATATAGAAACTTTCCATGTACAGCCTGTAGGCAAGAGTATAAATCCTGTAAAACTGAGATGTAATACAACCAAACGGATTTTTTATCTGAAACTTTTTTTGGTAAAATAAATAAATATGTAACAGCTTATAAAATTATTGCGACAATAATTTTGAGCTTTCGAACGGGACATAAAAGGGTAGATAGAATTTTGGGTCAGCCGTACTTCCGGAAAGTGTTCAGAGCTGTTTGTGCTGGCTTAAATTTATTAACAGTACTGCTCTCATGTTTTTCAGTGATCTAGTATCCGAAAAGTTGAAAAAATGCGTGTTTTTTTTTTTTAAATTTATTTTCTTCTTTTCTTTTAAACGCAGTTTATTTTCCACAAATAAAAAACAAAATTTATTGAATTGAGCCCTTGTGTAAATAAAGATGTTTTTTATTATCAATAGAACGTTGGAGTTTTATTGCACTTAGCACTATGAGCAAGAGTAAAATGTTGGAATTTATGTTTCGAAAAAAGTAAGCCTGAGTGAAGTTTGTATTTTGAAAGAAGCTTTGAAGGATTGTACGAGACGCTATCATTGCCTGGAGCTTACAGGAGTAGTTACTCAAGCGATATCGTTTTTCCAAAGAAAGAATACTAATGAAGTAGTTTTGGAGTAGCTATAACGGGTCGGAATTAGATAGACTGGAAAGACTTTTGTGGTTCGACGTCTGATAAAATCCGGCTCGTACAAAACTAATGTACCAGACATGTTGCTTCGAGATAAACTCACTGATGAATCGACGCTCGCGAGCTAGCATTCTCAAGTTTGGAAAAACGCGGTAACCGCAGTACGGCAGAAAAAAAAAAGAGTCAGTGGGTCGGCCCGCAACGTATGATTTCGAACCGATCAATCAAAGGTTGAGATTCACCGAACTGAAGGAAAGAAAAAAAGGAAGAAGAGGAGGAGTGCTGATTACAGTAGACCAGTCGGGGTTCTGGTGGATGGGTGTACTTACGCAGATTTTTCCCAAGACACAATGCATTCCTGGAATGTTTGGAGCGCTGCACCGGTTACACAGACTCGGCGGGCGCAGCAGCCCACGTAACTACGCGCTCCTCCCTCCAAGCCGGTAACGGTGGTTTTTCCTACCGGCCCCGCTCGGCTCTATCCCACGCTAATAACTTGCTCTCCCACAATTATTTCGCCAACACCCGTATAAGTGAATCGTTAAAAATCAATGCCAGCTTGTCCTTTGCTCAAAAAAAGCTAGCCCTTCTTTGATCGGCCCCCAGAAGATTCATAATTCAGCGGGTACAATGCGGAGATAAACGGGCACACACTCGGGATCTAGGACTGCTGCACCCACGACCTTGCACTTGATCGCTCAAGTGAGCGGCTACTTTCTCATTCTCTTGCGTCATACACATTGCACTTCGGCTTGTTTTCTAGGACGAGCCCTGGTCACTTGGGTTACTTCTTAATTCCTTTTTCCTCTTCGCCGTTGTTGTTGTTGTTGTTTATCATATGCATGCGCGCTGTGTGTGTGTGGCTCGGGTTACCAGCCGGATGGGCCGCAGGAAAGTGATATCTCTATAGCCTTACTCCTCTTTCCATGTTTACGGAAGTTTACCTTTTGCGTTTCTTTCGCTCGTTAAGGCTGTACTAACGCAAAAAACTTTTTTTTTTTATCTTTTCAATCGTTTGTCCTAGTGGAAAGCGTAAGCGGATCATCCAAAAATGACGGCTTCTTTTTTGGCATAGTCTCGCAGTTTCAACATATTAGTAAACGACACCAAAATGGCCTGGCGTCAAGAAAACCTGAAAGTTATGCAACCGAGTAATAAGGATGAAAACAGCACATAGCTTCGCTATCTCCTACACATATGAACGCGCGCCGATTTTTTGAGGCCTGTTGTGAGCTATGTAGGCTAATAGTACTTACTCATGCGCCTCTGTGCGGAAAGTAATCGGAGCGGACTAATCCAATATAATTGGTTCATTAGCTTTTAATTACTATTTTTCTGAAAACTCTCTCTCGTTAAGAATAAATAATGCGTAATAGAAACCACAAAAAAAGCAAACAAACTTGATTTGAGCAGCTAAATTCAGAGTTGTAGATCAAAAGGGGCTGAATGCATTCTAATCGAATCTTAAGAGTAATCTTTCATTTGCGTAATCTAATCTGAAGTAGCAGCAACAGCAGCACACCTGTTATCTTTATCGAACAGGGAGAGGCGGAGAAGATAGCGGCGACGCATCTGGCTCTGATCCAATGGTCGATTTCTTCTTGGTTCGCAATAATCCCACTCTCCCGACTATTGTCCTTGTTGGCCATTCGTTGGATTAGAGCGCGGTTAAACCCGCGGCTGATTTGAGAAGGAGAATCCACCCAAAATCTCCGTTCCATTTGTTACTGTTTTGGTTATTCAAATTCTTTGATTTTTCAGTCTTTGTAATAACAAAAATAGTAATCTATGATTGATCGATAGTCTGAATTAGTTACAAATATTATTTTGTAACTTGGACCCTTCAACATTGTTTTCGTGTAAGCAACGGTTTGAAAAAATGCGGAAGAAAATAAAACGGAACTTGTTATTCCTATCGCAAGCGAGGCATCGGTCAATCAAGTACGACAAAGCCAAGCCAAGAAATAAAAAAAAAAAAAAAAAAAATGAAAAGACTGCGTACAATAGTTGGCTCTATCGCTTACCACTTAATTACAAGTCTCGGTCACGGAGCGACATAAAACTCGTCACCGTTCATGTGACTACGCCATAAGAGTAAACGTTGCCAAGTTAATAAACCTCTGTTGTTCTCTAGTGGCTGTTCAGATACTTTTTCCTGACTTATTTGCATGAAAAATATTGAGTTTGCATTATGGTTTAGCGGAAGTTATTTGTGGGGTTAGGTGCGCCGGGTTTTGGTGAAATAATAACTCGAAGTTTAATATTTTTAGACTAGAAAATTTATTTGAACAAGCTCGATGCGAACAGCTCGCAGAGCAAAACTAGACTGTTGTTCTTGGCCTGCCGGCTCGTTACCGCAGGTCAAAAGGGCCCTGAAGTACTTAGTGAATCATCACACTGAAGTATTTCAGGTATAATTAAGGCATCGGGTGTTGGAGCCTTCGTTCGGCTCTGCAGGAATCGTACCTGCGTCAAAATAGAGCCTGAACGGAAAATTCCATCACTCGATCGCCACATACTCCCTTACCAGTGATAACGTTAAAGTAAAAAAATTATATGACATAATTACAAATTGGAGTATTAAAAAAAATAGTACATGATAATTTAATTGATATTAATTATAACAAATTACATATTAAAAAAATTTTTCAATGACATTCGGTCGTTTGCTTAAGAAAATTTGAGAAAGAAAATTTGTAAAAAAATAATCATACACATTTTATCGAAGATATTCGGTAGTCGATTCATTCGTTGTTTCAAAACATACAATTTCACAAAATACAATTTTGCATTCAATATGTCACTGAAACTTTTATTTAAAAAAAATCACAACACTGCACTACACTATGAAAAACCAGCCTGAAGACGATCGGCAAAGCGTACTCGCCTGCCAGATCGCGTTTTGAACCGCGATTCTTCAGCTGTGCCGGTCAGCTCGCGTGCGTTGTCACTTTCATCGTTGTTTGGAGTAGTGCTAACTGGTGGACAGTTGTCCTCGCTGCTGTTTTCGTTGTTGTTATTGTTGTTTGCCTGTGATAGTTGCTCATCGGTGTCGTTTAATACAAAAGCAGGCTTGAGTCTATCGATCGTGACTCTTGTATTCTTGCCACTTTTCAAAATAACGAAAGTTTTGTCGTTTCTTTCGATTACTTCGAAAGGGCCGTCATACGGGTTTTGCAGCGGTCTTTTTACAGTGTCGTTTCGTAAAAACACATGCGAACATGTTGCCAAATCTTTGAAAACGAATGGCTTTATTGTACCGTGGCGAGTCGCTGCCACAGGCTTTAAATTCTCGATGGTTTTGCGAAGTCTTGCCACGAAATCTGTGTGAATTTGCGTTGCACTTGGTGCGAAAAATTCTCCAGGCAAGCGAATTGATTCTCCGTACGTGAGTTCAGCAGGTGTTGACTTCAGATCTTCTTTAAAAGCAGTTCGCATGCCCAACAGTACGATAGGAAGTACGTCGCTCCAAGATACTGTCTCGTGGCATTTTATTGATGCTTTTAATTGCCGATGAACTCGCTCAACCATACCATTTGCTTGAGCGTGAAAAGATGTTGTACGGAGATGAGTGATGCCAAGAAGTTTTCTGAGCTCGTTGAACAGGTCCGATTCGAACTGGCGTCCTTGGTCCGTCGTGACCTTGAGTGGAACACCAAATCGCGAGATCCAGTCCAAGAGTGCTCTCGCCACAGTCTCAGCAGTCATGTCGACCAGTGGTGTGGCCTCAATCCATCTTGTGTATCGGTCGATGCAGGTCAGGATGTACCGGAAATCTCGTGACGGTTCCAGCGGTCCGACCAAGTCGCAGTGAACGTGAAGAAATCTTTCGCTGACACCTTCAAATTCACCAAGAGGAGAGTGTACGTGCCTTGAAGTCTTTGCTCGCTGACACGGTAAACAAGTTCTGGCCCAAGATTTACAATCTTTCACAATGGACGGCCAAATGAACCTTTGCGTAATGAGTTTCTGAGTAGCTCGTACACCTGGATGAGATAAATTATGAAGATTATTGAATACTCTCCGTCGAAGAGATTTTGGCACAAAAGGTCGGATGTTTTTCGTCGAAACATCACAATAGATGCCTAATTGCGTCTCGGGCAATCGAACCATCTTCAATTGCAGGGAGTGGTCGTTGTTATTCAGCATCTGCACTAATTCTTCATCATTAGACTGTGCAGCTGCAATTTCTTCGGTGTTTACTGTCAAACTTACCTCACCGATTCTCGACAGGAGGTCGGCGACGACATTGTCTTTGCCTGCAATGTGCCTAATATCGGTCGTAAATTGTCCGATATAATCCAGGTGTCGGGTTGCTCGTGGTGTGCTTTTGTCCAGGCCTTGCTCGAATGCGTAAGTTAAAGCGGCATGATCGGTGAAGATAATAAAATATCTGCCCTCGACGGCCCACCTGAACTTTTTTACTGCTGCGTATGCACCGTACAATTCGCGATCGTATGCACTGTACTTACGCTGTGCTGGATTTAGCGCCTTGTTGAAGAATGCCAATGGTTGCCAAATTTTGTTGACAAACTGTTGCAACGTTCCACCAACAGCGAAATCCGAAGCATCGACGGTGATTGAAAGTAACGCGCCCGGGACAGGGTGAACCAGCAGCGTGGCGCTCGAGAGTGCGTTCTTTATTTCCTCGAATGCATTTTTGTCTTCGTCAGTCCACTCGATAGGCGTGCTGCCCTTCTTTTTACCTTTCAAAAGATCGTTGAGCGGTTGTTGCAGATGAGCGGCACGAGGGATGAATCTGCGATAAAAATTTATCGCACCGTTGAAACTGCGCAGGTCTTTCGCGGTCGCCGGAAGGGGGATCTTTTTGATCGCCTCTACACGCTCCTCGAGCGGGCGTATTCCCTCGGCGTTGACCTTGTAGCCGAGGTACTCCACTTCCGGTTGACCAAACACACACTTCGCGGGATTTATCACCACACCGTATTTGCTCAATCTTTCGAACAGGAGCCTTAAATGTTGCAAATGTTGCTCCGCGTTTTCACTCGCGACTAGATAATCATCCGTATAAGGGAATACAAAGTCAAGACCTTCAGTTATTTCATCGCTGAATGCCTGAAAGGTTTGACCCGCGCCCCGTAAACCAAACGGAGTGCGCAAAAACTCGAAGAGTCCGAACGGCGTAGTCACTGTTGTCTTGTGAATATCCTCCTCGGCGACGGGGATTTGATGATAAGCTCGGACTAAATCGATCTTCGAGAAAACACGTTTTCCGCTGAGGTTATGCGTGAAATCTTCGATGTGACGCATTGGATATCGGTTCGGTTTAGTGCGTTTATTAACGTGCCTGTAGTCTCCGACCGGGCGTATCCCGTTATCTTTCTTGAAGACAACGTGTATCGGGGAGGCCCACTGGCTGTTTTTTACGCGTCGCACTATTCCGAGTCGCTCCATTTCTTCAAATTCGGCTTTTACGATTTTCAGCCGATCTTCGGTTAAGCGACGAGGACGGCTGAACACTGGTGGTCCGGGTGTAGTTTCGATGTAGTGCCTTACGTTGTGTTTTACATCGTGGCCAATCTCAGCTACAGGGCGAACGATGTCCGGGAACTCAGCTAGCAGTCGATGGTAAGGTGAGTCGCCGTGGATTGCGCGTACTGTCGGGAAGTCGTCACCAACGGCATGTCCTGCAGCACATAGTTCGGTCGCGTTGTCGATCAGTCGATTATTGCGTGGATCAACAAGTAATCCGTAGTGGGCGAGAAAATCATAGCCAATAATCGGTTGTTCAACGTCTGCGATAATAAATCGCCAGGTGAACTGCCGTCGTAGGCCAAAATCGAGCATTATAAGTTCACTACCGTATGTACTTATCGGCGTACCGTTCGCCGCGAATAACGTGCACTTTGATTTTTCGCGTTGGCCACGGAACAACACTCGCGGAAAAACACACAACTCGGCACCTGTGTCCACCATAAAGGTCTTTTTCGAGTAATTGTCTTTCACATACAAACGGCGAACACTGGGGTCGTTTTTAATTGCCGCAATTAAAGACGCCCCAACTAGTTTTTTTTAAACTTGCACGGATCACGACACTTGGTAGCCTTTTCGGCATAATTTTCGTGGTACCAGCAGAGATCTGGGTTTCGAGGAGCTGATGGACTTCGCCCACGCGAACTGCCGCGCGATTGTGAACGGCCGCGGTACTTTTGCTGTTTCTCAAGACGACTGAGACGCGAAGTCACCTCGTCTAACTTCTTTAATACCGCCTGCAGCTCGCTGCCATCACTTTTGCTTACTGCAGCTATCTTGGCGGGTTCGTGTGCCACTGCTGCTATCCTCGGTCCACGGGCTGCATCGATTACATGGATCGAGTCCGCCGTTTCTGCAAGCTGCTCCAGCGACTTCTCTTTTATTGTCGCCAGGATCCGTTGGGTGTCCACCGGCAGTCGTTTTAGCCAGAAATTTCGGAGTAAGTCGTCCGTTACTGGCAGATCTTTGGCCAACGTTTTCATCTTGCGCAGCATCTGCACAGGAGTGTAGTCGCCCAGTTGCACGGGTTCGAGCAGTTTGCCTAACCGTGTCTCAGTCGAATCCGATGTCCTCTCAATTATTTTATTTTTCACCTCGGTATATTTTCCGTCATACACCGGGTCGTCGAGCACATCGTCCATCATGCTCGAGTACTTCTGGTCAAGCGCGCCAACCAGGTACGTGAACTTCGAAGCTTCCGAAGTAACACGCGACGACTTGAAATTCGCTTCAAGCCTCCTGAACCACCCCCTCGGATTTTCAGGCCAAAAGGGTGGTGCGCTCATTCCGATGCCATTTACACTCCCTTCGGCTGCAGCAGCCAAAGCTGCTGCGGCAGCCTTGATTGCGTCATCCGTGACTTGGGTAGTCCCAGAGCCGGATTCGTTGACGCTGACAATTCCGTCCTCGTTCACCATTTTTCACCAACAAAATCGCACAAATATATGCCCACAAACACAAAACACTAATCACGTCGGGGTCACCAATTTGTGGGGTTAGGTGCGCCGGGTTTTGGTGAAATAATAACTCGAAGTTTAATATTTTTAGACTAGAAAATTTATTTGAACAAGCTCGATGCGAACAGCTCGCAGAGCAAAACTAGACTGTTGTTCTTGGCCTGCCGGCTCGTTACCGCAGGTCAAAAGGGCCCTGAAGTACTTAGTGAATCATCACACTGAAGTATTTCAGGTATAATTAAGGCATCGGGTGTTGGAGCCTTCGTTCGGCTCTGCAGGAATCGTACCTGCGTCAAAATAGAGCCTGAACGGAAAATTCCATCACTCGATCGCCACATATTCTTTTTTTTTTTCCTTTGAAGACCATCGCCGTACGTAATGTCCAGACTCCTTGAACTTGGTGAAATATTTAGCGTGAACCGCGTCCAAAGCGACGCGCGTGCGGTGTGAATTAGAAGCGATATTACGCGGCTCGCACTCGCGAACCCGGACGTTTCTCACGGTAATGAGCGAACGTGCGGTGCGATGATTTATGTGACGACGACGACGACGCCCGACCGGTCAGCCGGGTTACGGGGATTTATGCAGCTTCCACGCGTATTTACATCGGTTACATTGATTTCACCGTTGGCCTCGGGATTATTGTTTTTTTAATTGATTTTTACCAAAGGTGCTCGAAGCATTGACAGAGTTTTTTTCTTTTAATTCAATCGCTAGCATTTTGAATCTTTCAGTTGAAAATTACAACAACAATTTTGTTAGTTAAGTTTATTAGCAACTGATCTATCAAATTCAAATATTTTTAAAGTTCTACTCAATAGCGATAATCACGTTACCAGGTAATGCCAAAACCGTAATTTATCATAAATTTTGAAAATATTGATATTAAGTATTAGAGATGTAATTAAAGATGATCGATAGTCGAATATATCACAATTGAGTAATTAAACATGTTTACGCTTAAATTGAATAGCGCGAAAAGCATTTTGTTTGAAATCAGTTCACTGTAGATTGGCCGGGGACATTAATATTGCATTATCGGTTTTCCCGATTTTCATCATTAAATCCTTTGGATAGTTTAAAATTGAATTAAAATGTCTAAATACTTTTGGTAAAATAAAGTGGCGAATTAAAATATGAATGTCTCATTAAAGCATCTTACATCTCACCTTGACAGAAATTCAATTTACTTTCTAGTCGCCGCCCGGCGAGTACGACGCTTTAGCTTCGAAAATCATGAGCTTAAACTGGTCTTGATCACGAAACTTTCAGTGAAGGCCCCCCCCCCCCCCCCGTATATTTCACTTAACGGTAAATACGTTCGGAAGCTCCTCTTCACTTGACTCGCTTTGCCTCGAAGAAAGAAAATTCGAGCGAAAAAACACATCACAACGAGCAGGCAGAGAAAAAAAAGATAAAAAAAAGCGCGATCTTTTCAAGACTTCCTTTTATTACGAAAGCACTCAACTAGATAGCACGCCTC
This sequence comes from Encarsia formosa, assembly GCA_038277355.1. Lineage (NCBI taxonomy): Eukaryota > Metazoa > Arthropoda > Insecta > Hymenoptera > Aphelinidae > Encarsia > Encarsia formosa. Next base: position 12,733,425 of record CM076187.1, on the reverse strand, counting down.
GGCATTGTACGCAGCTAGCTTTCATCGAAAAATTTTAAACCCTCGATAATAAATTGTTCAATTTTCATTTCAAGCCATTAATGATGTTGTGCAGTGCTTCGAAAAATTCAACTTGGTTTCTTTTTTTTTTTTTTATTCCAGATCGTGATTAATGCATTTTTGAGTGAAAATAATTATCCACGCTCAAAGCTATTGTGAAAGACTCTGGTGTTTGAGTACAATTATTCGTGTCTGTTGCGGTAATTGCATTAAAATAATGTTTTTTTAGTGACTTGCGTCTTCAAAAAAGTCATTAGATTTTAATGTTCAGGCTGATGAGACTCTGGATTCTTCATTATCTAGGGTCAAAAATGATAGGTTGTTTAAAAAGAAAAATGAGGTAAATAATAATTAATGATCAACCAAACCTTGATACATTTAAACGAAACCGTAAGAGCTAAATAAAAAGCACTGTAACTTGTTGTAGTGTATACTCCTAGGAGGTTACAACACTCAATTATAATGCCTCGTAAGATCAAATCACGTGCCACAACAACCAGAAGAGAAAAGAAGTAACTTCAAAACGAAGACCGAATTTATAAACAACAACAACAATCGTGATCCATCACTCGGAGCAATCGCAGGGTGTACAGTTACGGTAGAGGATCCAGTCGGCTTCGGTCACTTTCACACGTTCGCGTTATTAATGAAGAAAAGAAGGGAAGGAAGTAGAGAAAAATAATAAGACGGAGACGAAGACAAAGCCCGGTCTTCCATAAGCCATAATAGAGAGACGTTTGACCGTTCTTCTTTTATCCCGTCGGGTAAGGAACGGACACCGCTAACCGGAATGCAGCCGGGGAGGTGGATGCGTGACCTGGTGCACCGAGATTTTTTCAACGAGGATGGCCTGCTTTTTCTTCCCCACAATCTCTCTCTCTTAATCTACAATTTTGATGACGCACGTCTGTCTGACCAACCAATCGCTTGCTATTAAGTTTTACATGTTTGTTGGGGCTTGACCGAACAGCGATTCTTCTTTCCAAATGAATGAAAATACGATAAAATACTGTGGCCTTATAAGCAGTCGTTTGGAATTATTCGATTGTTCCCGTATGCATAACTCTTCCCTGTCGGAGGATTTTCGAGGATAACGTAGGTACGTGGAGATATTTCAACCGCGATGACGCGACGTGGCCCTAGAGAAGCCTGATTGTTAACCGCGAGGCGAGGTCGTGACTCTCTCTCTCTCTCTCCAGCCCAGGTAATGAATTGGAATCATGGGCTAGCTGATGCAGGAAGAAAAAGGGCCTTCATTATTGTTTTACTATTGACCGATTAGAGACCGCTAATTAAATAAATTGCGCTTGTTTCGCAATTTTATGATGGATAATCAGTTTGAATCACCGAGGATTCTTTTAAACTCGGGTCTTATTTCATTGTAAAAATTGATTGGAAAGTTCAATTACCATCGTTTCGATCTTTATGGATTTCATTCCCGATTGCGGGCGAGAAAGAAAATTAATCAATGTCCATGGAAAAACGTTAATAATCAAAAGTAACCACTTAAAAAGCATGACTGTGGTATGGATTGAGAAGAAATGTAGGAAGAAAAAAAACAGTTACTTGATTGTTTAAAAAAAAAGATGAAGAAGAAGAAGAAGAAGCAACCTATTCACTTATCATGCTCACTGAATCATGAAGTTAACACAGTGCGCCGGCAGGATGCAAGTAGATCAAACTCAAATGAATTGTGCTCACGCAACTAAAATCCGTTCTGTTTCAATCAAACGACATGAAACATCTAATCTAAAGTTTTACATGTAAATAGATAATTACCAAGACGTATATAAGTCATGCTCGAGTGTAATTAGAATTTAAAAAGGTACAAAGCGTGCTCCCCCGCGCGCAAACGTGCCACTTAAATTCGATAAACATTCGAGCCGTATAATTATGAAACTTGACTCATTTAAAAAAAAAAAAAAAAAATTGGTGGATTTTACAGTGGTGACAGGTTACTTTTTTTCATCAGTGTCCCCTGAAACTGTTAAATATGCAGGTGAGAAGAATGACCGCAAGGTGGCTGTTGGGAACTTTAGCGCACCATTGAGGACGAAAAGCAAGAGATACAAATTCATCGATAAAATTGATCTTGGGAATCTTTGAAATGAAGGACCCCGCGTTTATTACCCTAAGAAAGCATTAAATCAAATATGGCTTAAATATTTTTATATTTAAGAATCGACTAATAAATTAATTTTTGAAAGCCTGGATTTATCTATTCAGGCCTCTCAAAGAATTGAGCTGGTAGACTTTTTAACAATGTATTATGATGTTAATTATTTATGCACTCGTACACGTGTAAACAATAATAAGAGGTTGTGTTATAATACATCTCATTAATTTACAATGTAAGAATTTATCGTACTGTTAATTACGTTCACAAAAATTTAATAACCTTCAATAATAAAATGAAATTTATATAATTTTTTATGATGATAAAGAAAACCAATGTTTTATACAATAAAAATAAACGTAAATCAAGTTTCATAATTAATACAAAATTAAATTTTAATAAACCTGATAATTAAAAAATTTTAGTTGACGAGAGAACCAAAACTAAATCTATTTGTGGAGTATGCGAATCAAAGGAAAATTACCAAAAAGAGAACAATTTTTAAAGAATAATAACGGTATCGCAACAAGTAGTTGAACCTCGATCGATTCAAAATCGATGCTTCGGTAACCGTCCGAAAATCGCCCTTTCCTCCCATCTCGGTTTATAACTGTATAATCAACCGGAAAAGGTTAACCATCTGGTTGCAAGTTGAATATCAATTTTTCAAACTTGTTGTTGAAGCATTCGCTGAAAAGCTCGCGTCGATGTAAAACAGAAAACAAAAACGGGAGGGAAATGAACGAGAAAAATTGAAAATTAAAAACCGAAGAATGAAAGAAGCGAGCGGAGTATAGTATAAAGAAGGGGAAGAAGATTGAAGAAGAGAAGGGAATGCGGTCGGGTGTAAGCCGGTGAATTTTCGTGATGGATCCACGTGTTTTGCGTAAATCCCTCGAGGGGGACACGCGAATTTAAATCCCTCCCGCCTTTCACCTCGCGACCGGTGAATGAATATTCATGCATAATGTATCGCGGCTCTCCAAAGACACGGGTTTCCGCGCCTTTTTTTCGTGTCGATTTGAGTAATTTAGCTCCCCGGACAGTGTGAGAAATAGTCACCGTCTTCCTCTTCGAGGAAGCCCGAGGATTAAAAAATTATATACGCTTCCAGGAATGTTTTACAGGCTCGTCGAGTCTAAGCGATTAGCTTCATCGACGCGGGACATATTCTTAACCTTGATCCTCGCTTTACTGCTACTGCGCAGGACTTTTTTTATCCTTTTAATGTCTCACTTTGGTAGGTTAGCTTGTAATTTGGGTTTTAGAAATTCAAGTCAACCGGGGATCGCGGTTAATTTCCCAGACACAATTCAGCCCTGAATAGCCGGGACGACGCTTTCAGCCATTCCCATAAACCCGCGCTAATATTTTCTCTCTCTCGGTACGTGTCAACTCGCTTTTTTCCTCCTTCGTCACTTTAGCAGCCTCGGTAATGGCACGTTCCCCCGGCGGGTTATGGACCCGCTGATGAGAAAAAGATTAGTGTTAATCTACCGATACCGAGTGTTGTTTTTGCCTATAGCGGCTGTTACTTTAATTGCTCGGACTAGAGTCGTTTAATAGATTTGAAAGAACAATTCGGCTTGATCGTTATCGGATTTTGATTTAAGCCGCCTGTTTAACTACAGAGCTGAGGATAGGATTTTACGTATTCAGCGGGGCGCGCGCGCGGCCTGCAAAGTAATATCTTTTTTTGATACCTGCAATTACTTTGCGATACACACTCTGTTATTAACTCCAACTTCTTCTTCTTCTTCTTCTTCTTCTTCTTCGCCTTCTTATAATACCTTTGATGCTAAAAGAAGAAAAAAAACGTCTGACTCATTTTTATAAAGACTCGATTGTTTTTTTCTCTCCTCTTACTTGGTGCCGGAGTATTTTTTTTTCTTCCCACACTCATAATCCTAAATCCCTCATTTTCCAATCTTCTAATGAGTACGGGAAAATTTTTTCAGTGTTTATTGGTGAATTTTCTTCGAAACCAGAACCATTAAAACAGACTTTGTTGCGAATTTTAAAAGGTGAAAAAAGAGGGGTCAATGGGAAAGTTGAGTAAGTGGCTGTTAAGGATGATTATACTGTAATATAATATGAGTCTGATGCCCGCAACTACCTAATAATCATGCGAGCTTACTAGCGTGAAAAATACTATTATAAAATTTATAGAGCAAAAGCACCTTTCGCGCTTGTATCCTTTTGGTCGACGCTTGCATTTGCAAGTTAGATTTCTTTTTTTTTTTTTTTTTTTTTTTTTTCTATCTACAAATGACTTATGGAAACTTTTGAGGCAATTTTACATTTCTTTTGGGTCAAAAAGTAATGGTTCGTACAAAAGGTTTGCTTAAGTTAAAACAACTTAACTGTAAATGCAGACCTACTAAGTGTTTACTTTTGAAAAACATATGAGATTTGTGGTTTGACTTTCTAACGTGCTCTTGGCTGTTTCAATGACACTATTTTTCTTTCTTTTTTTCAAAACCAAACACGACTATTTTCCACTTCGTCATTCTCAAATTTTACAATTTCCTCAGTGGTGTAATATATAAAAAATAAAATGGAATCTTTGATGTTATAGATTTAAAGTGTTACTGTAAAAACTGTGCTTGAAACTTTTGTTTACACGTTGTGCACCGTAATTTCCGGTCAACGTCAGTCGCGTCACCTGTCTTCAGTTTTATAGTGCTGTATTTTAAAATGCTCCCGAGCGTTACTATTTTTGTTACGGTCAAAAAATGACAACTCAAAACTTGCGATATTGAACGCGGGCTAAAATAATGATGTACAATAAACTTTATGAATTGAGAGAGTTATAACGCTAGATCAAGGTGAAATTGCGTGCAAAACCTTGTATGTAAGTACTAAAAAAAAAGAAAAAAAATTAATTCTATGATACGTATCAGAATCGCATTAAACACAAGATATAAACAAAAAGGTCTCATTGTTAAGCCTCGGGCCGCAAAGCGTACGTAATTTACAACGCCTCATCTGGGGTCCCCCCTTAATTGCGCGAATATGCGCTCCTCCTCGGCCAAAGTACGCTACCAGCAGACTTTTTGCCCTTTCCCCCCTCGGCTCGAACAATTACACCCGCGAAAATTCCTGCTTCACCTGCAGCTACGAAGCTTATCCCTTCCTCCTCCTCCTCCTCCTTCCCTTCTTCTTCTTATTAGGTATATATCCCTCCTAATGAGAATTTCCCACGGATGCATGCATGCATGCATGCGGCTGACAGGGGCAACGAGCCTTTATGTATTATAAGAGTGTAACCGTTAATGTAAAAGACCGTAGGGAAGATCATCAACACCGCGGTGGAGTCGCGTAAGAGATTCGGATCAGCTGATCGGGCGTGCGCACGAGCGCGCGTGAAACGATACGTATGAATGGGAAAACGCGTGGCTGCAACCTGTACACTACCTGCACAGGTGGACGGAATCACGACTTTTCGGCTTAATTTAAGGATACACCGGAACTGTGACAATTTAACTGAATTCATTACTTTTTTTTTATCTATGGAGCTGTAAAATCAATCAAACTATCTTAGCGGAAGAAAAAAGACTTCGATATGGCAGATCGAGTTGACCACCCCGTCGCAACCATATCGGGGCAAGGAGATAAGTATAAAAAAAATAAAAATACCAAAGTTGGGGGTACGGGCTTGGACTTATCGTCGAGGAGGGATCTCGCTAAACTCGTATCGTCAGGAGGAGACTCGAGCAAGAAAAGAGAGGAAGCTGGACTGGCCGCGGACGGACGGACGAAGAGAAAAACTTACCTCGCCGATTCCAATGTTGCGCGTTAGCTCGAGCCGGTGCAGGTGGTTCTGATGCAGCAGCCTCATCCCGGCCACTGGTTAAACCCAGCAGCCTCTTCTGTTTGCTTATCGATTAAAACCTCAAACTTTGTTTTTTATTTCCTCTTCTTCTTCTTTAAAAATTAGACAACTGTCACCGCTCACTGATCATAACATTAATATAAAAAAATCATCACAACAATAGGTTAATAAATGCACATCACACGCGTGTTCCAAGTAGTGTTAATGTTGTTGTTTGTGTTGTTGCTGATTAAAAGGCCTTCACCACAACGTAAGAACGTAAGAGCAAGAGCGAGGTCGGTCTCCTCGCGAGCAAGATGTTGCGTCTACTGATAACCCGTCCACTTAGCCCCCGCCGCCGACTCTCTCCTGGCTCGCTGGGAGCCGCGGGATGTCCTGCAACCGCCGCCGCCGCCTCCTTGGAGGGGGCAGACCGAGCTCGAAAGAGAGTGGGATCCCATAAGACAGGTGCCTACATATCCCCCACCGCCTTTTTCTCTTCATTCTACTTTTCGAGCCTGCCTGCGCGACTGACAGCCCGGGCTCTTTACCCGTTCCGAAGATTCGAATTTTCGTGCGTGCGTGCCCCGGGACGACACCGTTTGGGCGGATGTTACGTGTCTGAGAACATTTGCACCGGCGCGCACTTATCTCGTGCACGATCTCCCGACGCCGTACCGAAGCCATGTAAACCCGTGTACTCTCTATTACATCTCTGTAAGTGCACTTTGTAAGGACATTTGCCTCCACTTGCCACCCGTGATCGCGAGATGCTTCGATGTGAACCTCGATGTTTCGTCATTTTTCTCGTCGCACGATTTTTCATTTGAAACGCGAAACCTTTTTTTTGTCGGCTTTAGTACTCATTTTTCAGCGAACAGAGCTCGATTTTCAGATTTATTTGTCAGGTGTTTCGTCAAACGTGCAAGAGTAAATGTATAATTAACTCGCTTCACCATAATTATTCTGAAAATTAAAATTAATTTTGGGTTGTTTAAAAGGTCGAATTAAAAAAAAATTATTTACTTGAATTTCTGGTTGCATAGGAAAATTTTTGGACTTTAAACTTCAAAAGTGACTTGAATAGTAAAAATCGAACAATGTATTTTCTTATTCAAGTTTTCAACATTTCTGGAAGTTTGTTTCAACAGTTTTTAAAAAAATGATCAAAATGCTCTTCCAATATTTTACAATATTCAATTCTCGGCAGAATTAGCTCAAAAGCTAAATTTGAGTCTGAAAATTAAAGAAAAAATCAATTGATAAAAATGGTAGATTACATTTATCTTCAGTTAAAGACTCATTTGAGAAAATTTTGATCAAAATTACTTAAAGACCGCATGAACCACGGATATTACAGTGATAACGTAATATATTTAAGTAAGCGATGCTATCGGCCAATTTGACTTTTTTTTTTATAAAAAAGTTTAAATTGTTATTACTCGGTTGAAAAAGGTTACTAAGAAGATAGTTTTAGTTTAACTGACTTTTATCAAAAGATTTTATCGAGATTTTGAGAAGCATCCGCTAAGTAGTCAAATTATCTCAAGAATGTTGAAACTGGTACAGTGTTCATTTTATAAACGTCAAGAAAATCTCTCAAAACTTTGTTACAAGATTCAATTATTACTTGAATTTAAAATAAAATTTTATTTAATCATAAATATGAGCAAATAAAAATTTAACTATAAGTAACTCTAGATATTAGGTATTTCAAATTAATCTTAAACTAATCCAATTGTAGATTATCGAACAGAAATTGATCTGACGACGAACATCGATCGTCTTCGTTCGAGCAACAAACAATTAAGCGAAAATTTGATTCTCTCTTTAGCGCGGTGCAGTGCCATTGAAGGTGCACTTGTGTGTCCCGTCCCCCTTTTGTTGGCCAAGGATTTATGGCTGGGAGAGTTGTGCAGTCACGAAGCTCCGCGTCCGCGCGGGCGAATTATGCATCCCGTGTGATCGATTACTGCTTACCACTCGATCGTCCGATGATTGATCGGGCGGGTTCCCAAATTTCCGTACTCGCCTTTGAATTTTGGCCCAGATTTTTGATTTTGGATGGTTTTCTACCAGAGCTAGTCAAGTTCAAGACTAAAAAAAAATTGTTACACCAAATTACTAACAATTGGTTATTAAAATTTATTTTTTAGCTTTTTATGGCTTCTGAAATTATTTTCTACCAAAAAAACATTGACAATCACAACAAAACATTTTTTTAAACTTTTGACCTTACCTTTGAATACCGCAGTTTTGGAGGTTATTCACGTGAAAATTATTTTTGTAAAATTATTGTAAATTTTGTAAAAGGTCAATTTTTTGCAGTTTCAAGAAATGAATTCTTCGATAGTGAAACTATATGTATGTGGTTTTTCTAAAGGATCTCTATTGTAAGAAGACGAATATCAATAATTTAGTACACTTTTTCAGAGTAGCGGCCGTACGCGTAATGAAAAAAATTCAATTTTTAACTTGTTGTAACTTTTAAACTATATGGTCAATTTTGATCAGACTTCGTAGAAATGTTTATTAATATCTAATAAACACCTTCAGAAAGTTTGAGCTGATTCTCTATTGTCATGCATATGGTAGAAAACCACCTTAACCCCTTACTTTATTAAGTGGGTGTAAATTAGTGTTATTATTTAAAAAAAAATTAAGGGTCGAGGAAGGGAGTTTGAATTTTGGGAAAACCCTCCGGTATTTTATTAGAAAGGAGAATTAGGCAGCGGGAGAGTGCGGTTGGGGTAGCAAGCCTGGACGGTCGACACTCGCAAATACGCGATTCTCGCGGGTATTACTCTCCAGCCCGGGGGGTCTTTTGATTAAAATTTCTATCTGTACCTCTCCAATTTCCTCTCTAAATGCTTAATCGCTCGAAAATTCGGATAATTACCGGCAAAGAGGTGACCCCCGGCCCTCTCTTATCTCGAGCACTTACCCGCAACTCGAATTGAAAACTGTAGAAAATGAAAAAAAAAAAAAAGAAAAGTCAATCATCTAATCGGTAATTTTTCCATGAAAATTCCCCCGATAATCTCACACGAGCGGTAACTCGTTCAGCTTCCTTTGCGGATAATTTTTTATCGCCCTGGAAGAAAATAAACGCTGCGTGGCGTGGCGGCAACAATGTATGTGCGGCTGGTCGCCTTTTAGGGTAGCCTGACTGACATCACTAGAAGCTGGAGTTGCCGGTAGCCGGGAGTTTAAAACCCTTCTTTTACTCCTCTTTTGCGGTGAAGCGACCAGCATTGATGACGATGACGGACGCCGAGGTTTTCGCGGTTTTGCGGGTGGACTCGCTACGACGTTTTTAGCTACATTGCCTGAAAAATTTATGCGTCCAATTCATTTCGCGTCATCGTTGCGGTCTACGGCTTTATTAATTTCATCGCACCGCCGCTCATTGAATATTAGCTACACCGACGAAATTTTACTCGTTATGATGCTTTAGACTGCGTACGATAATCTACAATTATTCTACTATTACCCGCTTATTCACGCGCACTGTTAATTTCAATTATTATGCTGTCATGAATTGTGTTTGAAAATAACCCATCGCCAAACCATTATACTACTGCTGTTCAAATACACCGACGTAATAACTATCCATCTCCATATTACCTATCATTACTACTTACTTTTATTATTTTTTAAATCCATGCATTATATTCATTTTTTATTCATATATAATTGTAAATCATAAAAATAAAATATTAAAATAAATTTTCGATTTTGAATTTAAAATTTTCGGACTGTTGGTACATTATTTTTACTTCCTGTATTGCGAGAAAATAATAGAGGAATTTTTTTGGGCTAAATTATTGGAATGAAACAGAGAAAGATCAAGGTTTTTAAAGCCCAGAGTATAAAAAAATTAAACACGTTAAATCTCCATCGAGAAAATTTACTAATGCATTGAAGAAAGTAGCTTTAGCCGAAGCTAAATTTACTTCGCAATATAGCAGTGATCTAGCAATCGATCATCAAAATCTAAATATATCCGGTCTCGCATTCGAAAGACAAAAAAAAATACACGAAAGCAATAATAAAAATTTAAAGAATTTTCAGACTTCATCAGTAGGATAAGACGCATTGGAAATATCTTAATTGACTTTAATGGGGTGCATAGTTTTTACATGTAAGGAGAAGATGAATCTTCACGGGATATGGAAGCATAAGATCAGGATGCGTACATACGACAAAAAAAAAGAAAAAAAAGAACAAGCAAACGAAGCAACCGAAGTGACTGGGAGTTTTCTCTTCCTCTTTTTTCACCTTCTTCTTCTTCTTCTGCTCCTCTTAGACGATCCGTTCCCAGAAAGGAGGGCTTCCTTCGCTGTCATCTCGTCTTCGTCCACCGTTGACTTCGTCGGCGAGCGGTGCTGCGTTGCTGTTGTCGTGCAGCTTTTTTGCACCTCTCCGGGAGATACCTCTATACTTTAACAGCAGCATTTTATAATATTCATCTCTTAACTCCTCTAACAAAACATATAAAAAAGCTAGTTCAAGGTAATTTCATGACCATTTAGATGAATTTGTGAATCTAGAGAAACACAAAGCATTGGTATCATTATGGGTAAATAATTATGAGAGAAGAGATACGAGAACAAGACGAAATACCTTAGAAGCCTACAGGAGAAGCAGGTAGCGAGCAGCGTGGCGGAACAAGGCTAGGAGTACTTACAAGATCGTCCCGTGCGCGCGATATGTTTGCAGAGTAGTAATGGGAGAGGCTGATCGATGGGATTCGATTATTTTTCAGATAGCTGCTGGTTGTTGCTGGAGCTGCTGCTGCGGCGGGATTTACGAGCCGGATATTTATGGCTCGTCGCGCGGCTTTCATTTGCATGATCTCGGCGGCGCGGCGTGCGTGCACCAGTGCGACTTTTTTGCTCTCCTCCTATCCTACTACCACCGCTTGTATTGTACGTTATCGATACGGTTTTTCCTTCCTAATGGAGATTATATGGAGATATACCCGCCCGAAGAAGTTACAAGCCCTGCGTAACCGCAGTTGTTGTTGTTGTTGCCGCGACCATTCTGCTGCCGGTGCTGTTCGTTTATGTTTCGCAGCCGGACGCCAACGATACTTACCTATTGCACCGATACCATCTGTTCCTACTGGTGCTGTAACTGTGTCAAAGCATGCGTTTGACCGCGAGCCTACACGGAGATCGTAAATTTAAATTGCACCCGAATAAAGAGCGCAAATCTTGGTGATACGACTGGCTGCGATGTGCATGATTGAGCGTTTGATGGTACCTTGTCGGATTATAGTGATATAAATTTATTACCAACAAAGAGTACATCTTACCACAGGATAACTTCGTTTATCCTACGAACAACTTTAAATTTGTGACCATTGATTGTTAAATTTGTAAAATGATGTTCAAACTTATAAGGTCCATTTTTAAATTCGTTCGGCGTAAAAAAACTCATTTTATCTGTTTTAAAATAGTCTCAACTACAACTAGGGATATTATTGTGTCTTTTTTCATACGATTGATGTGTTAATTGGATTTCACGGGCACTACTTTAACAATCGCTTATACAAGTTGCTATTCAGACAATATAATATTGGTTTTATTGATTTTACGAATTAATAAGAGAGGCCGAAAGTAATTACGATGACTGTCTAGTTATGTAGTATACTAGAAAAACGAGATCTTTGTATAAAAAGCAATGATATAAGGTGATACTTAAATTATAGGTTACCTGTCTCCTGCAAAAAAAAAAAAAAAAAAAAAAAAAAAATTAAGCAAATTGAAAAAATCCGTTGCTCTTAACTTTTTGTGAGGTCTAGAAGTAGGTCAAATTTTGAAAACTTACAAAGTACAATAAAGATATTGTTCACAGCGAGGAAAATACGAATTTTTTTCGGGAGTTTCCACTTTCCACGCATGTTGATGAAATACTTTTATCATCTCTCGAAGTGAAAGGCCAGTAGGGCTAGAATGCTCTTCTGGGCCCCAGGTATGTAAAATACTATTCTTTTGTGGCGTTTCAAAAAATACCGATTACAAAGTTCTCTTCTTAAAGATACAGATTTCATCTCGGATTCGTTCAATCTTAAATTGAAACATTTCAAATGAATTTTCTTTAATTGATAGGTTTGATCTATTCACCAAATAAAAATAAATATTTAGGAGGCCAGTTTTGAAAAATATAGAATTTATGCATAAAGTCGAATCAATACAGTTACATATTCTTTATAGGTTGTCACATTTTCAAGGCAACTTATTTTTCAAATATCCTGAATAATTTTCTTGATTTTCAAATGTCTCTATCAGTAATTCAACTTGGGAAAATTTTTTTCTCATCTAAGTTTTAGAAGGCTACATTAACGAAACTTGTACCAATTAAACCCTAACGGTAAAATCTTTGAAATCGAGAATGGATAAAATTTGTATATTTTAGAATTGACCTTCAAAATAAGTATTTTTTTTTTATCTAATGAATGTAAAAAGTCTTTTATAATGTGTGACTTATGAAATTTAAATTTTTTGTAAACTAAAGTTATCCAGCTCTGGTCAAACTGATACACAAATTTCTACATTTTTGTATAAAAGATTCAATTGTCGTTGAACCAATGTCGAAAAAACGTGCAACAAACAAAGCGATTATACACTTATGTAGATAACATATCCATGATATATCCAAAATAAACTTGAAACTGATTCTGAAGACAGAGATTTTTACAAGGATTAATTAATTAAGTCGTAGTTAGGTAATACAATTTTACCCGAAAAGATTGATCCAAGCATGAAGAACGCCTGATATCTTTGAAGCGCAAGGACTAAACTAATACTTATTGTTGTAAAAAAAAAGTTGAAAGTTTCAAGTAGTTGTTAGACAAATATAAAGTGTTAATTAAATCGCGTAACCCAAATGCAAAAAAGCGTTATAAATAAGTGTATCACACCTCGCAGTCTGAAAGTGATTACTGTGGTATAATTTAAGTTCGCTTATAGAGGTTATTGGCACAGTCGTGCGTGCCGAGTGTGAAAAAAAATTCATTTCTTCCTGCTTTATTATGAAAATTATCGCGCCGCACGCACGCACAACGTACCCCGGCGAAAATCCCTCGTGCTTTGGTTTACAACGCGCGAGGCGAAAAGGCCGAAAATTCACATGTGCGCCCTTGGCTGTCAACCGAGCCCGCACATTCAGAGCTCCTTGACACTGACGGGAAGAATATTCTCGGAGTGAGTACTGTTCGCCGGAGCCGCCTCGAGAGAATCTTCTTCTCCCGCCGCCACCGTCGACCTGCGGACCCGTTATAGTAGACGGGCGGCAAGCGCGCCCAGACAATGCTCGACCCTGTTACAGCTGTATATGATTGTAAATGCGCGTCACACGCAGTGCCGACCCTTTTTCTTCTCCTTCTCCCTCTTCTTCTTTACCTCCGCGTATCAATTCTCTTGTACGTATATTACGTGCCTCGCACTACCAATCGAGCTGCGCTGCTTATGCGGATTTAAAAAAGAGGAGCGAGTTCGGAAAAAACACCTTACGCGCTTCGGATTGTCCAGAATTTTGTGAGTTTTATCGTTTGCCAAAACGCTACGTTACGGAATTCATTGAGTCCATCTGAAACCTCGAATTTTTTGCCTGGTTGACAAATTTGATCCAGCTTTTTGTGATGAGTTCACAAGTTTTTTTGAGATTTTACCGATGGCTTCTGAAGATGATTAGACTATTTTACCTAAGTTCTACGGAATAACCAGTGCTTATTCATAAATCATCGAAGTTAAAATGTAGAAACTGACTTCAAATGCATTATCTGGATAACCATTGTTGAGAATCGGATTTTCCATGGTTTCCCGTAGTCAACTTCATAAATAAGAATGAATGTAAATTCGTTGGATAATTAATCATAAAATCACAGTACTACCGAGTGTACAATACATCTTGATGATTTTTTAAGGCCAATGTGTTTGATCGGAGATTTTTTAAATTCGAGTGAAAAAGTCTGTGATAATATCGTAATGCGCCTTTGTGTGGGGTTAGAGCCTCGGAGAGATGTGTAATTTATTGTGAGAAGTATGATCCCAGAGAAATGACGACTGCGAATTTCAAACCACGTTTCATCAATCTGAACAATCAATCAGAACAAAGGAGACCATTTGTAAGTAACGTATCCAAGCAAGTCATATTACAACGTGATAATACTCGCTTGTGTCTCGTGAGACGGCCAAGGAAGTCATTTGTGAGTTGGATGCTTTCCGCTTGCGTATCTTGCATTCTTAACGTACATCGCATCGATGATTGACTTAAAATTTAGCTCGGTGCTCACTACTTTTTTTTTTGTTCAAATTTTTATTTTGGTTCATTAAAATTTATCATTTACATTCAAGAAACGATTTTGATTGAATTTAAACGAGTGACTACTGTTTATTAAGCAATATATTTTGAAACAGAACACGACGTTGACAACTTTTGAAATGAAAATAAAAAGACAGTTATATATGTATATCAAGGAACTACCCACTTAGTCCTGTTATAAAAGTACTGAATAGTCCTCTGGCCAGCCTATTTTGAACGGGACAGTATTACGAGAACTTGATATAATATTTTTATTTGATACTCCTGTGATAGTTCTGCCATAATCCTGTCATAGTCCTGTCCAAATAGGACCAAGTGCGTAACCCCTTATTATATATACATAAACGAGATCTCTCCAATGCCTTCATAGATTATAAATAAAGTATTAACAAGTTACCAATAAAATTGATATAAAATATAAAAAATAAGTAAAATAAAAATAAAAATAAATATACAAGGAAAACTAAGTAAATAATCAATCAAAACTCAAAATCTATTTCACTGCACACAAAATATACGAAAAGACTATGGGAATTTGAAGAAAAACTTTGAATGTAGTATAGTCGAGTACTGGAGACGAGCGGTCGATCCATTGGAAGGTTGATTGAGTAATCGTTTTGAAATTAATCTGCGAAGTTATTAAATCGTGACGCTGCAACAAACTTGATGATGATGCTGCCGGTGCATCCAGTCGATTCTCTCGTCGATGATGGCGCTGGACGAGAGGCGCCGATATGAAACTAAATTAATTTAGACATCACCGTGGAGGGTCTGCTTCGCTTATGGAGTGCGTGGGCTACTCGCATCGATGAACTTTCGCCACTAATATGCTGGTGCATTTTTATCACTTTTAATTTGATTTATAATTATATAGATAACCTTGCCAAAGATTCAACAATTATGAAAAATATAACTATTTAGCTTGGAAAATTACATGTAATATTAATCCAAGTTTTTGTAATTACGGAGTTTATTTTTTCCTGAAAATTTTTTTAACAAATGAAGGAAGGCGCGAATGCTGAATCAGTTTTCTCTTTTATTTCCATATATTAACGATGATTACTGAAAAACTTTATGCTTATAATAAGCCCATCATCATGAAGGTATAATTTTTATCATGCATAATATATCTCTGTTAATTTTATATTACAGTCCCAAAATTTTAATAAGTTCATTTAAAAAGAAAATACTTAAAAATTTTGATTCATGAACACAGATATTGAGCAAGATTTGTTAACGATGTCAATGACTCATTGTGTATTTTTTTTTTTTTTAATGTAGTAGTTATATACATACTTTTAATTTTAAAATAATTCGGGGGAAGTTCTATAATAAATCAGCAAACAAATAGGTTTTTTGGATCTTTACAAAATTTTATCAACACAATGTTAACAAAAGTCTCATTACAGCCTTTTAACATTGTCATCATCAAATGATTAATTGCAAAGTACTGAATCGACTGTAATGAGTTTTTTGTTAACCTTCTGATTATAAAAATTTGTGAAAATCGAAAAAATCTATGTATCTACTTATTTATAATTCATCGTGGATTTCTGCCAAGTAACAGCAACTAACTTGAGTATTAAAAAGTTATACTTTGAAAGAAATATTGCCGTTTCATTTTCCTGAATGACTGTTTGGCTGTAACACATTGAAAGCACTTCTGTCCAATTATTGAAAAAATTAATTAAAACAAAATGTCCGATTGCTCAGTGTGCCCGGATTCAAGTTCCAAACCTTGCCAAAATTATTCTCCTTGGTCCTCATCTTCCATCAAAGCTATTAAGAAACCTTCCAAAAATCATTCTCCTTGGACCTCATACCCCTTTAAAGCTGTTTGAAAACCTTGCAAGAGAATTATATTTTTACCTTATTTAAGTGCACTTTATTTAAGACAAATTTAAAATTCAAAGTGATATTTATAATCATCACCCTTGAAAACATACGTATACGTAATTTTTTTAAAATCGGATGTATTGGAAGAGCTATGTTAAATTTTTTAAATAAAACTGATGACAAAAATCTATAAAATAGAAATGAGTGTCATTTAAAAAAAAAAAAAAATTGAAACAAAAAACGGAAGTTAGATTCATAATCTACATCTTCGAAAATATCCGTATACCAAATTTTAATCGAATCCGATGATTAGGAGCGTTGTAATCAAATTTCTAAAGTTGATTCCGGACGGACGGACGGTTGGACAAAAAATACGGATGCTGCGTTTAATAATGTAGAAGATAGAAGATAGAAAGCAAGTAATGCTTCATCAAAAATAATTTATTTTCAGCAGAAATTTTAATCAACGTAGAAAAAAGAGAGGAAAGGGGGTTGTGATAGTAAAAAAGTCGAAGGTTTTTTTTTTTTGTTAAAAGGGTATATACATTTGATTCCCAAGAGACTACTTGACCTGATTGCCCTGACGAGCTTAAATCTTTTCTTTTCCATTCAATCTTAAATATCATGTACTTAATGAGTTCATTCAACTTTTTAAACTTTTTCTTTATGAAAATCTGTCCAATTTTAAAAAATCTGCTATGACTGCAAAGGAATCTATTTTTTAGTAAAAGGTAAGTTGCAGTTGAAAATCTTTAATCTTATGAGAAACTTTTCAAGGGCTTAATATTCTTGTCTGCGCTTCAGCTTAAAAATTAGACTTGCGTATGAATATGAAGAAAAAAAAAACCTAATTATCCTTTGCAGTCGTCATAAAGTTCATTTTCGCTGCACAGTTCATCAGAAGAACAAAAAAGATTACGCAATCAAGTGTACAAGTCACTATTTAGTTTCTTTGAAAAAAAGAAAAAAAATGGTTTAACTTAACATGGTGACGAGTAGAAGTCTAATTTCTGTCGGGGACAATGATAATAAAGCACTTAATTAAGCGCATCTAGTTAGCTCCTTGGTGTGTACAGGTGTCGCGGCTCAAAGGCGTTAGCACGCGCGC
Source organism: Encarsia formosa (assembly GCA_038277355.1). Lineage (NCBI taxonomy): Eukaryota > Metazoa > Arthropoda > Insecta > Hymenoptera > Aphelinidae > Encarsia > Encarsia formosa. The sequence continues at coordinate 12,716,181 of CM076187.1, read as the reverse complement.
GTGCAGACACAGCCGAGCCTCCTCGTACAAAGACGCGAGCCAAAGTAACGCCTACGTAATTAAGAGACGCGAGAACTCCCTATCAGACCGCGCTCATCTCTCCGTTTCTTCCTCTGTGCACTCCGAGAATTGATTGTCATGGCTCATTGATTGTATCGGGCAATGTTTAGTACGGGAAGGTGTTAATCGCTACCGACGATAACATTGTTCCCGGAGCGTTTTTCCCAGCCTTTGTTTCATCTCAATTTACCCGAGAGTTCAATTTACGATTATACGCGCCCTGCACCCGTCGCATCCCAATCAAAAAGTAATCAGACACCCGTGCGTCAAAGTCAATTGAGCGAACTCTAAGATAAGGCAGGAGAACAAAGATTTGAAAAAAAAGGTGGAAAACTACGAAGCGAACTACAGCGAAAACTACGAATTAGGTGCGCGGGGTACGGAGGAGCGCAATAATTCGCAGAAAAGCAGCTACCCAGCAGACGTTGAAAAATTCCAACTGGCTTAGCTATGAGAGAGCCGCAAAAAAACTCCCTTCAAAGCAAATAGATACGCACACGCACACACAGAGTAAAAGAGTAAAAAGGGGGACAAGCATCCACGGAGGCGATTTCCTAGGTGTGTATAACGGGGAATTCGCGTTTCGATGGCTGACCCCGACTAGCAGCTCTAGGGTGATCTCTGGCCGTAGCTGCAGCGTTGGCCGCCTTTTTTCTCTTCCTCGTATAGCTGGAATAACGAGATGCGCGAGCTGAATGATTTCAGCGGCAACTGCATTAATTCGTCGACGTTTTTACGAGCTTTTTATCCTCCCTTCTTTGGCTTCGAGAGGTGCTGATTGTTGCGGTTTTTTGTCGAGTGTGTGTTTACGATGAGGGTAATGAGTGCCGCCGCCGCCCCAGCGGTAGGTGAGGGAAACGATGCTAATCACGGCTTACGCGCTTCCTAATGACTATCGCTCATACTTTTTATCATTACTTACGCGCTCGTTAAGTGGGAGGTGATTAATTTTTTTTTACCTCCTACGAGCGTGTTCGCTGCAGATATCAACCGTAAACATTTTCATTTTTTTTTTTTTACTTTTTTATTTATTTACCATGTTATAAATTCAATTAACAATATTACGAACAGTTGTTACGAAGAAGCTTGTAAGATTTAAATCGCTAAATTTTATGTGACTAAAAACATTTTTTTCGTACTCAAACTGTTTTCAAGACAATAAGTCTGACAGAATTTCAAAGAAACTACTTATTTTCATTGATCCAAGTCTATTACCTGGCGAGCTTCATTAACCAAACGCAATAAAATCAATAAAAAAAATCTCTTGTCAAAGTTAACTGTCTGTGATGCAAAGGAAGAATTTTCAATTAAAAAATCCGACAAAAGGACTTATTTCCAGCAACCCTTTGAATGTACCCAATTTATGATTCTAATCATCCCTTCGATCGCCTTTCAATATTTAACCGTCTTTAAACCATAGGGCGCACGCAACTGACTTTTAGTTCGTTTCTCTTTAAAGCTCGTCGAAATCAGGACTCTCTTTGGTCCTCTTCTCTCCCGGCTAAACTGTAAGTGTATTACATAATCGGGGTTTAACGGCGCGGCGCGCGCACGTCGGCGGCGCTCTCTTTTATAAAGTTCGTCTGGATGCCTTTTTTTTTTATCTCTCTTCTCTCTTTTTTTTTTCTTCCAACGTGTACGGGATTCGCATTTGCAAAGGAATCGTCCGATCCCTGGCCTTATGCAAATTGCGTGATCCTTCGTCTTCTTCTTTTTTTATGCCGCGAGTACATGCGAATTTTACCGAATTTTTCGGCGGAATATTTCGCGAGTGCGATGGAGGTGTAAATGGTTGAGAGGGAAGAGGAAAAAAAAACTAAGGGGAACACGAGTTTTAACGGATTTAGTTACCATCTCGCGGGTATTGATTAGCTTAATCTCCAACGATGATCGGGAACTTTTTACCTAGATTTTCCCCTAACTTCTTTTTCTAACTTTTTTCTTCTTTTTTTATTTCAAGTTCTTCTTCCGGAATTTTTCGAGTGCGCTATCAGATGTGGTATCTGTAATTGCCGCAGTTACTTCTTGATATCGTCAGTCAAAGCTGAATCTTAAATTGGGTTTAAGATGCGGAAAAAATCTGCTAAGTAACTTGAATTTAATCATAACTTACTTTTGTTAATAGAATATTTACAATCAAAGCATCAGAGGTAACAAATTAAAAAAAAAAATAATTTCAATATAAATGAAGATTGTGTAATTAATTGAGAAAATTATTAAAGACCAGTTGAAGACGGGAGATGTGATACTAATAAGTCAACTACCATTTTGTCGATAATCTATTTTTCCAACGTTTCACTAGTATCTTTAAAGACACTTTATAAAAGCACAAAGTAATTAAAGTTTAAATTTCTATTATTTGACTTTTAGTAAAAGTTATTAAAATGTAAATACTCATTTAGTATATTTTTGAAAGATGTAACAGATTTAATTTACTTCTTAATTTTTTAAAAGAATATACTTTTATTTTACCGAAAAGTTAAGATTATGAAGCTGTTTGAGTGTGCCCCGTTGAAGCATTTTCGCTGGACATAATTTGTAGCCGAGATGTGCGTTAGAACTTATCATAAAAGCACTTTAATGGAAAGCAAAATTTTATTCATATTTTTTTTATCTTTCTAAAATGACAATGGAAAGATACTTGACTGCCCTTGTAAATTTATGAAGTAAGTATCGTACTGAAAGAGAGCTAAATTACAATTTTACTTCCTTTGATTAGAGCACGTACGCGAAGAGAAGAGTTTTTCAAATTTGGTTCATGCAACCAAAATTGATTGTGTGAACTAAATTTGGTTATCTGGACTAGATCCTTCTCTCAGTGCACTCCTTTCAAAAGGTTTTATGGTTAACCCAACATTGATTAATAACCAGCAAAGTTTTAAAGTATTTTAACAACTTCGTACAGCTGCTGAGAGATTTATTTTTAAAAGTTTGAAAGCTCATTATACTTTTTATCACATGCCAAGTTAAATACTTATCTTTCTTATTATTATTTTTTAATGCTTTATTATGCAACCTAAAACTTCTTTATTTTATGTATTCATCAAAAATATAATATTAAATGAATTCAATTGAAAAGTGAATGCAAAGAAAACTCATAATGAACGTTGTAGTTAATTACATGAATTTTTTCAAATGAGCTTTGTGAAGTTGTTTAAAAAAATGGCTTTCCGAGTTTTTTTTTTTTTTTGCTTTTATCAAGAACCTCGACATTGTCTGAATTTTAAAGAATGCTTTAAATAAGATGTAGAAAGTTTTTTGTACCGTTTGATAACCTACTAAGAATTTAAAACTGAGTTTGATAATAATAAGGTATAAAATCCCAGCCGTCATAAAAAAAATTTTCTGGATGATAAAACCCTGGTGGCTTGAATAGGGTTGGCAACCGGTATTTTAAAAATATATTTTTTTTAAAGTACTAGCTCTTCTGAGCGCGCATAGGAAAAAACAATAAGAGTAACCTCAAAATGCAATTTTCGAACATTTTAAAAACTTCTTCACCAATCAGCTCACGAATAAAAATCTTACGCAAGATGGCGATGGCTCTCTTTTATAAAGGGACTCGACTCGATTTTTAATGAATTTTAACATTTTTTAAGGAATTTTTGAATCAAAATTGAGCAAGAAGAAAATTAAGAAAAGTTTTTAAAACTACAGGTTGATGACGTTATTAACCCGAAATTCCATTAAAAGTATATCTACATATATTGAAATTTAAAAAAATTTAAACACTTGTAGTTCCTTTAATTTTAGTTTTTTTTTTTAAAGAAAAAATACGTGTCGATTATTTTTTGATATTTTAACTAAATAAGCAAAAAAATATTATAAATTTCAAAAAGTTGCCAACCCTATTCAGCTTTAAATGAAACTACTTTTAGAAATATTGGTGTACACACCGCTAATTAATCAGCGTCTTTCTTTCAGTCCTTATTAATAAAAAAGAAATGATAGAACAAATAAACGAATTGAACCATCTGTCCAATGGCTCAGCACTCGCTGTAAGATAATTACCATCATTAAATAAACGATTCAAAAAATTTGCATAAAAAAAAGGGAGATCTCGTCTAACAGTTATAGCACCACTTGTCGGCTAATCCCTCGGTCGCACGAGTCTTTTGCAAACAGCCGGAAGCGTTGGTCCTCTTCCTTTTCTCGCACGTATCAATCCAAAGCCTCTGCTAAGCCGATTACCTTCCGAGTTCTCGTTGGAAATTAGCCCTTGGTACCCTTACACTCGATCGATCGCCCTCAGAAATTTTCGGGTTTTTTTAAATAAAATTTTCAACTTCTTTGCGAGCTATACCGAATCTTTCGCAGAAAATTTTTATCGATACCCGGGTTATATATTCATTACAGCTGAGTATTTATGTGCGGATATAAATTTAGCGAGCGTATGAGAATATAAGCGCTTTATTATGAATGTAAAAATTCACACTGACATAAACGTTTTTACAGAGTAGTCATTAAAAGGGGCTTATTACTTTGTCCTCTTTGCAGGCGCGTTAGGAAAATAAGAAAGAGCGAGAGAAGAGGGACAAAGAAGATGAAGATGAACAGTCGTAAAAGAGGCTATAATTCATAACCTAATAATTTCGTATACCTTGAATAAAATTTAGCCGTAGTATGGAGGGACAATGATCTTAGTTGAGAGCAAAACCCACGAACGAACGAGCCGGAGTCGTCAGTTGAGGCAAGTTGTAAAAAAGAGAAATGACGCGCGTAAAAAAAGAGAGAAAAAAATTTTTTTTATAGAACTTTCAAGCAAGCCCTACAAAGAGAAAAAGGGGAGAAAAAAGCGTTGAAGGAGGGAAAATAACAAAAGTAAAATCACGTCGTGGTAGTAAAAAGAGCGTTCATAAAGAACTAGGGCTGCCGCTGGTGCGGTCCTCCGTATGCGGTAACTACCGGTCGTTTCTACGATTGTTCCTCTTTTTTTTCGTAAAAATGTTTACTTTTCTCGCCCGAATCAATTTGTAGGTGTTCCCGTAGGTAATTTGATGGAATCTCGGGTCTTGATCAAGCGCATTACCTACGCGCGGGTAGTCTCGGTACACTCCAGAGCCACCCACCAAGACGCCGAAGCAGACACCCACGCGCGGTAAAGTCAATGAGAGCAAGGCACACAAGCGCGTCTTATTCAATTACGTCTTACGGGCTCCTCCTCGCGATGCGCCGTCTTGCACTTATTGGCGGTGCGGCTACCGGAAGTGGATGACCACCGCGCGGTCGCACTTTTATTTCCGAGCGGTAGTCTGTACCGGCCTTTTTTTTTGCGGATGTGCGCGTGGTAGGATTAAATGCGGGAGCAGAAGAGAACGAGTGTGTTTGACGTTTCCTTTTAGATTTTCGTTCTTTCACCTACGCCTTTACCCTCCTATTTTTTTCTTTCCTCTTCTATTCATGCGCCGCGTTTGTTGGATGAAAATTTGTGGCTTTGGCTTGAACCTCGGAGCTTTTATTACGTTAAGGTTTTAAATTTTAAATTACCCACGATTTCAGCCACTACCCGAATAATTTTTATTTTTTGATCTATTAGCTTTTATGAAATATGATTGTAGAATATGTCCTAACTTTTTTTTTTAAGACTTTTATTATAGTCGAATAAAAAACAATGTTTCATGTTTAACGCAGTTAAACGAAATAATCACTGTAAGTAGTTCATTTCAAATTACATTTTTTTAAATTTATAATTAAAATCGGGTTTCTCTGCTAGCCAGGTTCTAAAAGCTTGTAAAAAATGTTAGTCTGTCAACAATATTTCAAACTGCTTTTTTTGTTGACCGAATTGTAAAAAGAGCCGCGTAACAATTAGTAAAAAAAAAAAAGTATTGTTCACGCAGGTACTGTTAAAAAACAGTCAAAAGTTTGAGCTAGGAGAAGACTATCGTGTCTCGCTACGATCACCGCGATAACTGTCTGCTCCTAACCCAACTTCCGACTGTTTTTTCAGTACCTGCATGAAAAGTACTATTTTAGGTTTGTTAAACAGCTAAAAGGAGGATGAGGGCCTAGGAAAACCATTTTTTTGGTTTGCCAAACAGCTAAAAGGAAATTAAGGGCATAGGAAAACGATTTTTTTGGGGTTGCCAAACAGCTAATTGAAGATTAAGGGCGAAGGAAAATGTTTTTTTAAAGTTTGCCAAACAGCTAAAAAAAGAATGAGGGCCTAGGAAAACGATTTCTTTGGTTCGCCAAACAGCTAAAAGGAGATTAAAGCCGAAGGAAAATAATTTTATTAGGTTTTTCAAACAGCTAAAAGGTGATTGAGGGCGAAGCAGACTAATGATTGAGGCTAGGTCGCTACGCTCGCCGCGATAACTGTCTGCTCCTAACCCAACTTCCGACTGTTTTTTCAGTACCTTCCTGAAAAGTCCTATTGCCTTCGCCTTTAATCTAGGCAAAATAAAAAAATCGTTTTCCTAGGCCCTCATTCTCCTTTTATCTGTTTGGCAAACCTAATAAAATCATTTTCCTTCGCTCTTAATCTCCTTTTAGCTGTTTGGCAAACCAACAAAATCGTTTTCCTAGGCCCTCATTCTCCTCTTAGCTGTTTGGCAAACCTAATAAAATCATTTTCCTCCGCCCTCAATCTTCTTTTAGCTGTTTGGCAAACCTAAAAAAATCATTTTCCTTCACCCTTAATCTCCTTTTAGCTGTTTGGGAAATCAAAAAAATCATTTTCCTTCACCCTTAATCTCCTTTTAGCTGTTTGGGAAATCAAAAAAATCATTTTCCTTCGCCCTCAATCTCCTTTTAGCTGTTTGGTAAATCAAAAAAGTTGTTTTCCTAGGCCCTTAATCTCCTTTTAGCTATTTGGCAAATCAAAAAAATCATTTTCCTAGGCCCTCATTCTCCTCTTATCTGTTTGGCAAACTTAATAAAATCATTTTCCTTCACCCTTAACCTCCTTTGAGCTGTTTGGCAAACCAAAAAAAAATCGTTTTCCTAGGCCCTCAATCTTCTTTTAGCTGTTTGGCAAACCTAAAAAAATCATTTTCCTTCGCCCTTAATCTCCTTTTAGCTGTTTGGCAGACAAAAAACTCATTTTTCTTCGCCCTTAATCTCCTTTTAGCTGTTTGGGAAACCAAAAAAATCATTTTCCTTCGCCCCCAATCTCTTTTTTGCTGTTTGGCAGACAAAAAAATCATTTTTCTTCGCCCTTAATCTCCTTTTAGCTGTTTGGCAAACCTAATAAAATAATTTTCCTTTGCCCTCAATCTCCTTTTAGCTGTTTGGGAAATCAAAAAAATCATTTTCCTTCGCCCTCAATCTCTTTTTAGCTGTTTGGAAACCTAAAAAAATAATTTTTCTTGTTTGAAACATTATTTTGCCTTCGCAACTTCCATCATCGTTAAAACATTTAAAACTAGCAGTTAAGTATTGTTCTCAGGGTCTGGGTAAGCTTTAAATAAATAGTAAAACTAGCAGTAAAAAGTTTAGAAAAAACTGTACTTATACGTTTAAATAAAGGTTCCAAACGGCGGTTCTAGAAGTAACCTCTAAAATCCCATCATCAACGAAGCAAAGCCGCAAAGGTAGGAACGCATCACCTTCCACGAATTCCCCCTCGGAAGCAAACATCTAAAACACACGCAGCAATCGGCGGCCAGCCGCAGAAACTAAAACTAAAAAAGAAAAAAAAATGCTTCTGTTCATTAAATAAAGCCTCTCCGCTAGCCTCATATAAAACTTCTGACGAGTAGTTGACATAAGAAGCTGCTGCCTGCCACAAAGTCAAGTCAGCGTGAAAATCAAGGCTGCTGCACGCGATGCTTGCACGTACGTTACATGCATCCAGGAGTATTGCCCCTGGTATTACAAGCGCGGGAGGTCAAACAAGTTGGGCTTATTAAAAAAGTCTGCGCATAAACGTACGGGGGGATTCAAGAAAGTGGACGAAGCTTCGAAAAAAAAGCCTGTGGGACGAGGCCGGATGTAAGGTGGGTAGGCACGCGACCAGGTATGCAGCTGCACTTCGTACTTGCGTTCGCGTTTGAATGTTATGAGAATGAACAGTGTATAAGTTGAGAACTAACCGGCTGTAACTAGCTACCTAAAATTGTAGCTTTTAAATCGGGAGACGAGGGGGTTGAATTATATTGGATGAAAAATCTCGATCCGATGAATAAAACGACTGGTCGTCTTTGTGATCGTTCGAAACGGGTCAGCACAGCTGAAGAAGCAACAGGTCTCAAAGAGAAGAAGAGTCGCAGGAGTTGTTCCACGAGCGCGTTTTTGCCCTGGTGCGGTCGGAAACTCGTCGTGGTGGTGCACTTTGTCTTTGGAAAATCCAGGGAGAAACGAAGAAGAGAGGCCAGGCCTGTCAGGCTGCTCCTGCTCCTGGGTTACGTAGTGTTTAATCAGGTTCGACTAGTCAGCCAGGTGCGACGTACTCTCGAGTACCGAGAACTCCTTCGCAAGAGGAGAACGCAAGAAATCAAAGCGCGCGCGGGCCACCTGCGATCACGCACCACAATACCCGCTTTTTTTTTTTTACTATTACCGGACCGTGGATCTTCTCCTCCTCCTGTGTTTGCCGATCGAGGTGCGTAAATGGCTTTTTAAAACTCGCTAATGCCTTTTGAGATCACCATACTCTTTCAGCTCTTTCTCACACGCGGCGGTCTAACGTTTAATGTATATTTTACGGTGCTAACTGGCTATGCATCATGCATTAATCATTCATTACATTCCGAATGCTCAACGCAAACTCATTTTAGCTCGAAATATGACGAGTGCGTGACGTCTTGAGACTGTCTTTCGAGGTCGTTAACTCGGAATCTTCTTTTTAATAATTTCATGTTTATTTAATATCGCGGTAGCCGATAAACAGGAGGTACAACTAGATGCAATCAATTACCCTGAATGAGCGGTGATCGGAGCAATTTTTCATAAAAATAAGCGGGGATTTGCGCGATTATCGAGGAGCGTATTCTTACCCTTCGGCGGCACTCGGCGAAAGGTTGAATTCACCAATCTTCGGACGATAAGCCATTACCAGCGGCACAGAGGTTCGCTGCTGGCTTCTGGCGCGTTACCGTTTTTTCCTCCGGCATCAGGATCAGTATCCTTCAGGATTCGTTTTCTCACGCGCGCGCGCCGGAGGATCTTTTAATGTATATACGTCGCGTTTTCCGCGAGAAGCCGAGAGAGAGAGAGAGAGAGGGGGAGAACATTGAAGAATGCAAGAGAGAAAAAGAGAGGGGAGGGAGGGCTTTGAAGGATTTATTGGAAATTATTTCAGCGAGCGTCTCCTTTGGACGACGTATAATCGATGTCCTTTTACAGACTGCCGCGGCCGTCGGGGCAAAAACACACCACGGCCGAGCCGATTGATTTGCTGATGAATTTATTTGGGAATGGAAATTATCACTGGGGCTGGAAAAATGAAAGAAGATTAGAAAAAAAAGACTCGATTTGCCGGAGGCTTGGCTGTGGTAGCTACGATCGGATCGATCGAAATATGTGCGTATTTGCACTTTTCATCGGTGCTCAAAAAAGATCTCTTCAGCGTGATTAAATTATTTTCTTTTATCAACTTAGAATTTTTCTCAATTTACAGATTTATTTGTTTATTAAAAATTTTCGAAAGTTAAAAGCCAAAATGAATAAGTATTAAAATCTAATAGATGATGAGCACAGAATTAATTTTATGCCTGTTATGAGATGTACTATCTAGAATTTTTTTCAAGCGGTTTTGTTGAATCAATCTCGGCAATTGCTACTAACAAATGATAATGTATGAATATTTTATTGAAGGTTGAAAATTTTTTTTTTTAAGATTATAAAAATGGTGTTGCTATTAAAAAAATTAATTTCATAATGTTGTACACCGGGCATAAAGAGAGATAGGGAGGCGGGGTATAAATAAATTTATGGAGGTAAAAACGGATTTAGCAGTAAATTAAGAGTGCAAATAGCGTGCGCAAGTAACACCGCGGTATGTCCAATAATCCCATATAAAATCGGCCGGCTCGTTAAAAAATCGGTTAGCATCGGAACAACCCATCCATCTCTCCGGAGCCGAGCTGCGCGCTCGGAAAAGGGAAGCTAGGCACGCACATATAGCACATAGCGCATTTTTCCAGACTCGCGGCCCGGCACGGAATGCCGCTGAATCCTCGTTAGGCTGCTCCCGAGTCGACGCGCCGCGAACCCAAGATCATCGCTAATGAATTCCCGGTAAACGCGCCTCTCCGAGATCCCCCCAGCCCGCCGTCGCTGCAGCGTTATACGCACCCGTCGTTATTGATAATAAAACTGACACTGCTTATCCTGGTCCTTAATTTCATTCCGTCTACTCCCTTTATCTCTTAATATCTTTCATTTTTATTTTTAAGTATTTGAATTCAGTTAAAAAATTAATCATCTTTACTGAGAAAACAGAAAAATCGATTTTCATAAAAAGTCTCATTACACTTGGAGCTATATTGATTTTCACTCCAGGAGCGCGGCCATCAATTCCGGAATCGAAAAAGTTTTTTAACACAATAAAGCCAGACTGACCATTCTATTTCTAATTAAAATCAACTTTTTATTTTGGTCGAGCATCGGAAAACTTTTGAGGATTTGTGATTGAAAAACTTTCATGGTAAATAAAGAATAAGTACAAAAAAAAAAAAAAAATGATACGCCCCCACTTGTTTGGTAGTTTTTTTATGTATCTGAAGATTCAACAATGACCGCGAACCATTCGAACGCACAATGCGATAGTCCTGGCGCAATAAAACCTTCTGAATCAAATAATCCGTAAATCTAGAAAAACGAAAGGAAGTTTAAAGCACATCCTCTGGTATTTTTGTGAAGAAAAAAAAAAAAAAAAAAAAACATTGAAAACAGATTGGGGGTACGGTTTGCAGTGGCAACCGGACAGCGGACTCATAAAAGGAAATTGATTTACCCCAATAAAAATCTAAAGCGGAAAAAATACGCGCACATAAACCCTCGCTAACGTAATATAAAAAAGTAGTTTAACAGTGCGCGCATAAAAACGAAAATTTTTTAGTAACGCTCTTAAACATCAGCGTGTTCGTTGTATCGCGGAAAAAAAGGGTCAGCTGGCGCACGTATGAGTAAAAAAGAAAGAGGATAAGTAAGAAAAGAGGGATACATAACTCAGCTTGGCTCTACTAGATGGCACCCGTGGTATCGCCTTTCGTTATACCTACACACTAGGTGTTGTTTGAAGAACGGAGAACTTATACTTGACGTATCTGAAAAATTTATTTTTATTTTCTCTTATTGAATGTTGAAAAATTATTTATTGATTTTATTACTAATGTAATACTGGTGACAATTAAAAAAAAAATTTTTTTTTCTTTTAAATTAGCAGCTGGGATAAAAGGACCTCTTGAAAAATCGTCAAAATCTGATTCTCAGGTTCCTAAAAAGCCCATTTTTAGTTATTTGAAAAACATATTGAAATTTAAAGGATTTCTAAGAATGTGTTATTTGGATCCTGGCGATTTGCAAGAGACTTTTAATCTAAATTGAATTGAACGATTTTTTTACAAAAAATTTAATTGAGAAAATTATTATAGAAATCATGAGGTAACGCTACTAATGATTAAAATCTACATGACACGTAATCAATTTCTATAGGTCTCGACGCAAGTCAATAAAAACTTCAAGAAAATTTCAACTGCTGGAAAATTCATTTACTTATTTTGAAAAATCAAAATCATTGATCTCAGTTTTGATTTCCTTTCAAACCTAGCTAATTACAATAGGAGTTTAATTTTAAAAATTTGTAGAACATCATTTAAGTGTTACTATCGAATGATTTGAATAATCAACTTTTAATTAATCCACTTTACAGTTTTTATTTTTATTTTTTTTTTGCATTGGAAAAGAGTGTATTGGAATGATAGAAAATTCAGGATCGAAAGGTATGAAAATTTGAAGAGTTCAATTGAAATCTCAGTAGAGCCATGAAATATAAATGTCTAGGTTTCCAGAAAGCAAAAATATCGACTACCAGAGTTTTTCGATTTCAAGTTTATCGTTTACTTTCAGAATATTTCAGAACCAACTTGTTTTTAAATACTTTGATACGTGGGCTTTTTGACATTCCTTCGAAGTTTTGTCTTGAAATTTTTTTTCAATTTTCTGGCTACTTTTTACTTTGCTTGCTCTATCAATATATTTGCTCTCTGTAATGTAATGATATACTTTGAAGAAGGTTTAAAAGTTTGTATTAAATAGTTAAATGATACTATTATTAAAATTTAACTTTTTACCATGAATAATAGGGTTGGCAACCAGTACTTTAAATATATATTTTTTTAAAAGTACTTGATTTTTAATGAATTTCAACATTTTTTTTAGAATTTTTAAATCAAAATTGAGCTAGAAACAAATTAAGAAAAGTTTTTGAAACTACGGGTTAATGACGTCATTGACCCGAAATCCCATTAGAAGTATATCTATATATATTGAAATTTTAAAAAATTTAAACACTTGTAGTTCCTTTAATTTTAGTTTTTTTTTTAAAGAAAAAATACGTGTCGATTATTTTTTGATATTTTAACTAAATAAGCAAAAAAATATTATAAATTTCAAAAAGTTGCCGACCCTATTGTGTCTATCTTAGAAAAAATTGGTAGGCAAGAAGTCATTCAACATTCTTCAAATTTGCGATAATTTTTTTATATCAATTATAGATGCTTAAAACAAGTGTTTTTCTATAGGACAATTATTATGTTTCTGCCAATCAATCACTTTTTTTAAATTCAACATTCTTAATTGTTTGATTTTTTTCATGTCATACATGACATAAAGCTATGGCTTGCATAAAAAATTAAAAAACATCATATTTAATATTAAATATTTTTTAGATTTAAAAAATAATAAATGTTTTTACATTTAAAATTACTGAGTCTATTGGACCTTGTTGAATTAACGTCCTTTTAACTTTAATAAAATGTTTTCAGATAAAGAAAATCGTGAATAATGTATGAATAACTAAAGTAAATGGACAGATTTTTATACTTATTGAAGTCCATCTATAGTTTGCAAAATGTAAGGTTGTGAAGAGTAGTCATTTCCAATCCTAAAATTCTTTTTGAGGTTTCAGTTTCTATTACGTCAAAGTTGTAGATAAATGAAAAATATTTTTTTATCAGTAATGATTTTATTCAAACTTTTTTTCGTCTGCAATGGAATTTAATACTTCATGTTCTTCGATACTTGTGAGCTGATTTAATTCCCACTACGCAGAGATGCTTTCGCTATAGGTAACAAGTAGATACGAAGAAAAGATAGAAGAATAACTTGTGTTATAGAAGACGTTAACTCACGTGGATGTCAGAAGAATAAGAAACGTAAACAAAAACATAAATATTTGTTTTTTAATTTTTACGAACAAATCTCAACTGATATTTATGGAGCTGAATTTTATTATCATTTTTTAAATCATCTACAGTCTATACTTAAGACTAGCATGCTGCCTTAGGACACGAAAGGTTTAATCTTTTCTTAGTATCTTCAAATTGGGGTAACTTTAGAAAAAAATACCTGTACCACAACAATTTTACAATTAGCAACAAAAAGGGTTATAAGTTAAACTTGCGGTTTTCAGGTCTTCGTGTATATATGGACTTACTTGTAATAAACTATTCATTCCGATTCAGATCTAGGAAGTCGTTCGATTCAATCTAATATAAAAAAAATTGACTTAACACGTAAGGCAAAAACTGTGACAGATAATTTTTAAAGTATAATATAAGTATAAATTATAAGTATAAATTTTTAATGTATTTTTTAAATTGAATTAATCCTGGCTTGGGTTTAAAAAAACAATTAATAAACCAGACCAAAAAATGAACTTAAACGTTTCGTACTGTTAAAGAAAAAAAAGGATAGAGAAAAAAGGTTAAAACGAGAGGGTGAGAATAATAGACGAAGTGCGTGGGAGCTGTTGGCAGTAGCGTTTACTCACAGCGAAGGCTGCGATGACTTTATTTCCGGCGCGGAAATCCCTCGCACCACCAACAAGAAGGAAGGCGAGGAGCGGCATCGCGGTCTTTATGCTCGTGGCAAGGAAAGGCAATTTATTGTTGGAAGAATAATAGATTTTTCGCTGCTAAAAGCTCGACCGACGACTTATTTCTACCAGTGATTCGCGCCACCCAGAAGTGTATTAAGTCCAACTTTTTTTTCTTTTTTCTTTTCTTTTTCCTTGCTTGCTTCTGCTTCGTCTTGAATAGAGGCAAGACTATTTATTGAAAAGTCCAACGCTTTGATTTTACTCTTTTTGTTGAAAATATTGTAGTTTTGGTTTTTTCAAGTACTTCAACGATCTATTCAACGGGAATTAAGAATTTAGCGAAAAAAAATTCCGAGAAAATATTAAGTTATAAACCAGTAATTAAAAAATATTTTTTAGGAATTTATAAAGTTCCAAAAGTTACTTTAAAAAGTGCGGATAAAATTGTTTACATCCAGATCAAGAGAGACTCAAAAATTTTTGTCCACCGTATGAAATACTATTTAGCCAACCGAAACGGCTGGCAGTACCTTTAACGCGAAGTGCCTCCGTGCTCGCTCTTTTTCACTACCCCATAATTTATGTTTACGCGCTTACAAGTATTTTAACGATTCATGGGGCACCAACCAGTAAAATGAGAAAATTTCTTATCCCTTTACATGCGACCTATATTCACGTTGCAGAACCCACTTTCCACTTTCCAGTTTTTGTTTGGAAAAACTTTTTCAAAATGATGGGTCCATCGTAAACATAAAAGAGCTTAAAAAAAAAAAAAAACTATTGAAAACATTAGTGAGCAGAAAGTCAGAAAAAAAGAAATAAAAGTGGTTGTTGGATAAAAAAAATCTATTTATGCAGTTTCATTCATCAAAATAGAATACAAAAAGGTCACGTGGGAGCCTTGTTGAGAAGTTCAGAACTAAATTATAAAACGCAAATAAAAAGGTGAAAAACTAGCTTAGAAGTGGGATTATTATTTAAAGTTTTCCTTACCCTTTTTACGTCCATTCAAGCAATTAACTTGCACGCACTTTCCTCGCTGCACGGAATTTTCAAACCACAAAAGCTTAAAACAAAGAAATTCATAAACAATGAAAACAAAAACTCATTTTTCACTCTTCTTATTCGCGACAAACAGTTAATGCCCTCGCCCCGACTACGTTCATAAAATTTCTATTGAAACGGAGCATTCTACTTATTGATTTTATTATCATTATTATTTTAAAGGTTCTGGAAATTTTTTTGCACCCAGCTTTTTTTGTAAAAAAAAAAAACTTTTTTCTTTTAATTTTGTTTGAATCCATAAAATTTTCATGCTGACAAAAAACGATAGAAAAAATTTTAAATCTCAATTCACTAAGTAACTCTCTATTTTAAAAAATGTTGGACCGACACTTTTTTTATAGTTCAATACCCATTTTAACATCCATAAAAAAGTTTTGTCTGACCTATCATGGACATTATCTACTGTCCGCTCTCTGACCAAACAGTTGTACATATTTTACAATCGAAGCAGCTGACGTCTTCTGCTTGAAATAAATGAATTTTTTACTTCAAGTTTCCAAAACCTGAATTATTTACTCATCGTAAATAATTATTAAAAAATAAAAATAAAACTTTATAGATGTGTAAATCCGGTACAAATATTGCGTACTTGAATAAAACTTCTTTCGAAATTCTTTATCAATATTTCTAGAATTTCGATAGGACTTCAAAACTTTTTCCATTCTATTGAACTCACTCCTGAACATAATATTGGTACATAAAATAATGTTAACAAAAACAGAATTGAAAGAACCCAAGCTTACAATTCAAAGTATTCAAAATCAAAATTTTTAAATAGCGAAAAAAAATTTCATCAACAGACTTATATAAATAAATCAATGCTAACGCTGTTTAAAAAAAAAATAAAAAAATTCTGGGAATGTTCAGCGCTCGTAAGATTAAAAATGAAAAATCTGAGGGCAAAAATTCATCACTCATACGTAAACCAGAAAAAAATCACGTGATTTTAATCCCCTGGCAGCAGGTACACCGGGGTAAAGAAAACAAGAAACTCATGCGTCTTGCTAGAACGGGAGTCCGTGTAATCCACCAGCGGCGCGAGACGAGATCCACCCGCGATGTGTATTCTTGCCCCGCGGAAATGCACGAGCATATGCGCAACCCCCCATTGTGCCCGCGTTTATTTTACCTTCAACTGTTTCACGTCAGTTCCGGGTGCACGCATGAAGCAATCTCCTGATCAAATCCATACTTCTTATTTCAATTTTTTTTTTTACCTTGATTTTTATGTCGCAACTTTTTTCTTACTCACTAATGAAGAATGTTTTGGGAAAGACCGACTATGTGTAGAAAAAATTCTAAAAAAATTTTTTTAAACTACGTCGAATGTTTAGATTTTTAAAAATTAGTTATGTATTTTAATTTAACAGAATTGATAAAATTTGTAAAAATAGAAGCGCAGGGAATATCAATAATAGTCGAGTAAAGCATCGTATCAAATTTTCACTCGAGTTCAAAAAAGAAAGCAACACTACAACGCTATTGATTTTTTGGAGTATCATCACGAAGCTGCTCTCCAGGCTCCCTCGGAAGAAAAATTAAGCCAGCCTCAGCAGCAGCTTCACCTACATTTTTCGACGCAGCTCAAAATTCAGCGCGCGCGAGAGGAGCGCCTAGGTAAAGAAGCCTGATACGCAGCTGCTTCTTATATTTATCACCCACGTGTATTCCGGAGCTTCAAGCCTCCTGGTTGGGTCAATAAAACTCCAAGCTGAAAAATGCCAAGCGGAGGGAGGCTCTCTGTTTCGAATAAGCGATCACGCGAAAACTTCCCGAGACGCGTGCACCAAAGAGTCCTCTGTCTTATTTCTCAAAAGTGTTTGAAGAATTTTTACGTCTGTCTGAGAGTACTCAGACTATCAGCTCAATAACTGTCGAGATTTTTATTTTTTTGGGAATTTTTTTTTTTATCAACACGTCTTAATTTGAGTAGATAAAACACTATATATGTATAGCAGGATAAGAAAAATTTACTCAATATAGTTTTAGCTCAAGTGAAAAGTTTTAAATTTTGGAAAATTTCACAGAATAGAAAAATACCGAACAAAGAAAAATTCTTAAAAAGTCCAAACTCAGGCTGAACAAATTCATCCGAAGTGGTAAAGTACGGCAATGGCAAGTAATTTGATCAATTTTTGTGTGACGAACTAAAAAAATTTTGATTGGGTTTTAGCTGCATCCTCGTACAATCCAGTAAAACTTGAAAATTCAAATCATCACAACACTATAACAATTGTAGTTTAAAAAGAGACTGTCATCAAAAATTCAGATAATTTTAAAAAAACCTAATTTTCTTTGGTATTAGGTAGAAAGCCAAGCACGCGGTTTTCCAGTTTCAACTTTCGGTTCAGGAATTCGACTTTGAATTCCGAACTCGACGCCGCCACTTGGAGGTCGGTTGGCAGACTCCACTGCTATTGAATATCTGCATACCTTGGCTAAATAATTCACTACTACAAAGGTCTACATCTGGAGTATTTAGAGAGGGAATTTAGATACTCGTCCAAGAGTCACTTTCCACGCTTCTGATGATCTTATCGAGGTTTTGCTGAGTTTATTCGACCAAACTAACCCCAACCCCCTTTGCAATTGGTTTTTAGTCATCAAAGCGTTTCATCTCCTGCAAATTAATCATTATTTTAATTAAATTTTTGATCGCTCATTTAGCATGGAGAGTATACTACAAAAGAAAAGAATAATTACGATTTTTTAGACGAAACGGAATCCCAGTTGGCGCCAAAAAGTTATTCAGTGAAAAAGCAGCCCTATTGTCGGGCTCGCTACCGATTGACACGGGTGGTGGTGGCGGGCGGAAGTGTCAAAAGAATCAAACATCTTCCACCTACCGACCAAGAGGCATCAACCCTCTCGGGGACAAGCACCCCTGGTGCGCGCGCACCCCCCGTCCCTCCGGTCTTGGCGGCGCGGCGCGAGCTTTTGACTGTAGCCGGCTCAGTGCCGCGCTCGACGTTCGGCGGAACGGCCAAACCTACCCCTCGTTCGGAGCCACCCGCTGTACACGTGCTCGCACCCCCCAACAGTGTTTTCAACTGTGAATGGTGATTTAATAAATTTTTTTTCTTTTTTTTTCAGTGTCTGAGTAGCAAAGTGGTGACAGTGGTTTCGAAAAGTTTTTTTTTTTTTTTAAAGATTCAGAAAATTCTGAATTTTTTTTTTCTTGCTTTGATTGTTTTATTTGCCGGTGCTGGGCAGTTGGAAAACTTATTTTCTCTTTTGTTTTAACTTTGGAGTTTTTACGTTTTTCTTGTTGACGTCGAGAAATAAGTTTTTAGGCTACAGAACAAATTTTTTTTTTTAATTAGTTTTGCGCTTTAATTTTTTAGAAGAATTTTTAAAGTCAGTACCATCTTCCAATTTTTCAAAAAAAAAACTATATTTTGTTCACGTATTCGGTGAGCCGGCTTGAGATATTCTGCGAGTGTGTAAGGTGCAGGATTTATAAGTCAATTTTAAAAGCTGTCTAAAATAAAAATCGTTACTGTAATAAAAAAAAAAAAAAAAAAATTATAAATAATTGAATAGCTTCAGCAGCATGACATAATATTAATATAATTTTTAAAACTGACAAACGAGTTTTTATTATACATAATCTTGAAAGGTAGATAAAAAGTTCATATTACCAACATTATTTATATTAAAAAAAATTAAAATTAATAAAAATATAGTAACTTACATCAGGTCATTCTAAAGCAATATTTTTTTGAAGAATTTTGTTCTTTAAATTTTCGTTAATTACTCATCTATTTTCGATTTTTCAGTGAAAAGATAAACAACTGACGTGATTTAAGGGATTTTATTCAAATTCGTGACCCTTTGTTATATTTCAATATATCTTCGTTATTTAACATTTCAACGGCAGTAAATCAGCCAATTAAATTCCAATAACATATTCCGCATGAGATTTCCAGATTTGGGTTATTTACTATTCTAATGATTGCACAGCTTAATGTATATCTATATCACATTGCTTTGATAGGGATAAAAGCGGCAATCTAGCGTTAATTTTCTGTATATTCACTTGACTATTCAAATAAGCAAAAAAATTTGGAACGTTAATAATTTACGTGATTATAATTCTTTATGGGCGAGGAAAATTTAATAACCACAACGTTTGATAAAAATCTCAACTATGCGACTATGTCATTAGATAAATGTAGGGATGATCTAGTTCATCGATTCGGAATTATTGTATTAAGTTATCGATCGACCTCATTGTCGTTGTTTTTAATAACTGCATTAATTTATTATAGATTCTGTCGATGGCATCATTACAACTTAATCGACAACGTTTATGAATAATTATTTAAAGTGACAGTGCATTCAAAAGCCCAGGAGTGAAATGTATAAATAAATAAAAAAAAAGGAGTAAGTGAAGGAGATGTGTGATATTGTGATTCAGGAAAAACAGTGACTCAATCAAAGGAAATTGGTGTAATGCACGGTAGCTGGTTCTTGGCACGCTACAGCGAAGTGCGATGGACTATGTTCTTAGCTCGGGTTGACTGCTGATACGAAGGGCATGACGTATACCTGATCCAAAGGAGCCGTGGGCGAGGTGAGTTTTTAATTTAGTGTCTTCTTAGAGAAAATATTTATGGTTGTACTTTTGAAAAATATTTTTATTATTCTTTAGACCACTTACGAGATCTAATTTTTAAAATTGATAATTTCCCAGTTATTATCAGAATTTGTAAACTTGTACTAAAGTCATTCGAACTCATTGTGTAGATTTCCTCGACATGAAGATACGTAACTGAAAAATATTTAATTATCATCTCCTAAACAATTTAATTTGATTATTTTTTAATAAATAAACTCTAATGACTTTATTTTTTACTTTGATATTTCATGTGCAAGAACTATTTGTATTTAGCGTTCCAACCCAATTACAATGCTTTGAAGTTAAGAAAATTCAATTTTGGTTCATAATTTTATGACTATGGAGTATGACTTACAAAAAATGTATGTTGAACAAATCGACGGGTGATACGAAAAAAGGCATTTCAGAAAAATTAGCAAAGTAAAAATTAACAACGTAGGCCAGCCACGTAAAAAATAACACGAGCGATTTCATAATTATTTAATGAAACAAGTTATCAAAATAATGAAAAAATCGTTCATGCTATTTTTTACGCGGCTCGCCTACATTGTTAATTTTTACTTTGCTAATTTTGCTGAAGTGCCCTTTTTCGTATCACCCGTCGAAATTTTGAATATTTATGTGCATAAACCTAAGTTCAAGTAGATTTTTTAAAAATTCAGCAATTTTATACTTAAACTTGAGTACAATGAAAAACTTCGAAGTTGAATTATCTGTAACTTGAGTTATAATAAATTCATTGATTGAAAAAAAACTGCTAATTAACGCCAATTTACCGACTCATTGAATACAACTTTCTGCTTTATTCGACTGTGGAAATAAAAGTTTTTCACTCGATATTTAAATTCTGAATCGGCCACTGCTTGTGAAATAATTAGATTACTCGCTTCATGAAAATCTTTAAACGCTTTAAATTTTTCATCTAAAATCTAAAATCTTTAATTTTTCCAAGCATAAAATTAGAAGTACCTGAATAATTGAAACATCAGTTTACTTCGCGGTAAAAGATTAAAAATAAAAATTTATAAATTACGCGTGACTTTAAAATAAAACAAAACTAATTTGAATTTCATAAGCCGAAAGACCAATGCAGGCAAAGCTAATATTGCTATAATATTCATAACACGTACAAATATTGACAGATCGATAAGGCAGCGCGCCGGTAGAGAGGGGCGTCTGGGAAGGAACTTTATCCTCAAAACAAACATGAGCTCAGCACCTGCACTGCACCGCTATTAAATCCAATCCTAATTGACCGAAACTAAAAAGCTCTTGGGCTGAGCGGTGGATCCTCGCGCGTATAATAATAAGTAAGGGGGCATAAATCACGAGAAAAAGCATCGAGTCATCCCCGCGATATTTAAATTCCTGCGGGTGATCCCTCGTTTTTCATCACATGCCGTACATAATGCGAGCCCGTGAAACTTCCCGCGACGAGTTTACGGCCGGCGAGCGAGGAAGCTTTATCCTGGTGGGTTCTAACGATACCTCTTTTCAGAAAAGCGCCAAGCCGTGTTAGAAGAATTAAAGCCACTCAAATATTCATGAGCCGGGGAAAGAGTAGCTTCTGACAGCTCAAAGTTGTTGCTGTGGTTGCGATTATTATAACTCTTTGTGCGGTTGGCTTGCACCGGGCTCGAGCCATTGTTCCTTGTGCCGCTGTTGGATACGAGGATTGATCGTTGCGTGGAATTAATAGCCCGCGAATTTCGCGCGCGTGGGAAGGGTCTAGTCTAGCGTGCTCGAGTTGCGACGACGAGTGACGCCGCGATCAGATACTTTTACTTGTACATTACGCTTTGGGATTTTATACACGTGTTTTCAAACTGTTTAATCCACTAATTTTTCATTTATGTCGTATGATAACAGCACTATGTTTTATTTTTAATAACTGAACGTTTTTTTGATCAAAGGATAATTTAGGGGGAAGTTTTAAAATAAACTGAGAATGTAGTTAATTTTACATGGAAAAAAAAAAATTTTTTTTAAAAGGATCACAATAGAATTTGATAAATTTATTCAGCTAAAAGCACGCGAAGCGAAACGGTTAAAAAAATATTTTTAGCCCTGCAAAATTCGCGCAGCACAAGGGTGTAATTGAATTTTCATTAGGGGTAAGTTACTATTAAATTAGGGTGGGAGGCCGCGTTTTGGTGCACGCACAGACGCAAACTAAAATTCAGTTTGGATACAGGCCCGATTGATGCTGCTGCAGCGCGGTGGTGCGCCCTCCCGCGCCCTCCAAAGGCTTTCTTGCGGGGAATCGCGATGTGCGGCGTTCAAGCGCAAGCTATAAAACTTTGATGAAATGCTCGCTTTTCTATCTCAAGCAGTTTTCACCTTTTTTCGCAAACATTATGTTAAAAAAAAAAAATAAAAAATGAGTTGATAATACGCCACGTGCTACATTGAATCAGATTGACCGGTTCATTTTTAGTTAGATTTACATTTTTCACTGTCACTTTTGTAACTTCTTTTCGTATGACACCTGAAGAGGAGGGCTTATACCCTCGAAACGTTGTGCAATAAATAAATATATTCAAACAAATAACATCTTGTTCATTCTGTCTGGATATTCAAAACAAAGTCACCCTACATTATAACTCTCCAATAGGCAATACAAAGTTGATTCTACATTAAAATTTACATTTTAACCTTTTTTTATTGAGTACGTTGTACCTAAAACTTCAATAAAATCAAAAATTTACAATAGCATTACAATTCATTCATGAGTAAGACTTCACTTAAAATTGTAAAAAAGCTATTTTAAAACGCGAAAAATTTGTAACTATTGTTACGATCTGAAATAGGAACTTCGAACTTAATTAAGGATAGTATTTCTTTATGGCTTCTGTTATTTTGAACTAGACTCTAATTACAAGTTCTCAGAGAAGTTGGTCATAAAATAATTATCAATTGAAACGTTGAAAAAGACATTAAAACAGATATTAGAAAATAATCCCTCAACAATTTAAAAAAAAGGTTCGATTACGTACATGTAAACGACGTTAGAAACAATCTCGATATCAAGCATGCAAAGGTAGCGTCGGCGCGTCGTGTCGCGGGCGCCAAAAAGTCCTCGACCCGTATTCGCGAAGCGAGCGCTAGTCGCAGGTGCTTTCGCGCCTAATTGCTCTTCGCGGCCGCGCGGCGATGAAGTTACCTGGCGGGCGTGCGTGCAACCCCCCCGGGGACCGGCGAGGTTAACGGTGCACCAACTATATAATAAGTGCGCCGACCGCACGCGACGACTTTCTACAACGTCGCCGGCAGATCAATGCCCAGTCTCGGCTTTTAGCCCGCTTGATTATTCAACGGGGCTCAGCCTCGCGGTCACCTGCTCCTTTTTCCCCTAAAACAGACTAATTTTTGGCCTCGCTCTGTGAGTATTAGCGTTTACGATTGAAAAAAGTCGCGCTATTTCGGTTAACCAAGCAGATAAAAAAAGAAAAAAAAAAAAGATCGAACAGGAGACTTAGTTACTTACTCAGTCATGATTAGACGCGGTTTCCCACAGCAGCGGCCCTATACGTCTCCCTGAATTTTTAAAGCGGCTTTCGTCGCAGCACCGAGAATAAGAAAGACGGCTGGGTGGCCTTATCTCTCTAGCGAGCTCGCTCCCTTAAATATTGGACGGCTTGAATTATTAGCGTACCTCGACTTTTGCGCTCTCGCGGGCTTTTATTTCTTCCTGCACCTCCTCCCCTGTTTTCTTTCTTAATTTTGGCCTCTCGAGCCCTCCACTCCTTTTCTCTAACTCCTTTCTGGAAAAATGAATCGGGCTTATTGTTCACCAGACTTTGTTTGATTTTCTTTGTCCTGTAATGCCTAGCTTTGAAATCATATTTTCAACATTCTATCGGGATATGAAACATTAAGTAGCATCCTTTGCTCTAATCTCGTCCTCAAAGTTACGAATTACGCACGGCGCGTTGAGCAAAAATGTCTGGAGGTAATCACTAATTTGCCTAATGGTTACGTTGATCTCTCGGAGCAATCTCTTCTTGCTCTCGCGTTTAAACTTTAATAATTATCATAAAATTTCTACGACGACTTGTCTAAATGGTCTTTTGGCAAAAATCTCAGAGAAAAAAAAAGGATTTTTTAATTTTGGTTGTACTTTCGAACGACGATAAGAAAATGTGGTGGAAATTTATTGCATGAAACGAGCTTCGAGGAGTAAATCATCCCTGGCTAAGTTAAACGGCTCATTCGTTCTCGCTCAAAACAAACCGGGCCGGTAAAAACGGGGCAGGAAATTTCACATCATGAAAGATGATTAAATGGGTGGAAAAAAGTCCCACGATTTTGGCATCGTCGTCGTAGTTCCAATCAAGCTTCTCCAAACAAATCCCATAGATCGCACGGGAACGCGAGAGGAAGTAAATAAATAAATATATCTTTTAATTAGCGGTGGCAGGTAACAAGGACGATTCGTTAGAGTTACACAACGACTTTACTGGTAATGGTGGTGGAGCGATAACGCCTACGGTGCTTGCACTCTTTTCTTTTCTCTCTTCTCTCTTTCTTTTTTCTTTCCTTTTCTTTTCTCTTCTTTACACTTCCGTTCGATCCCTAGGTTGTATTTGTTTTTTCTACTTCTGTTTTCTTCGTGGACCGTACTTTAAAAGTTTCTTTGTTATTTTATCTTTTTGTTGTTCACGCTCTGATCGCTGTCATTGAGGCGGGATCTTTGTAAGAGAAGTTAAATTAAATTGTTTTCTATCGTTGAAAATTACTCCTGAATTCATTTCAAATTTTACAGTTTTCAAACAAAAACAAAAGACATCGGTCAAATTTTTTAATTTTGTAAGATAAATATCAAATTTTCATGTTCAACTATGTTTAACTATATTTAATGTCGTTTTGGAAAAAAAAATAATCAGAATTTTCAATAATGAGACCAATAACTAGTTCAGTTTTATAAATTTTATGAAGTACACTCCATCATAGCATTTTTTTAGTTCACATACTTCGTATTCAGAGAAATACAAGTATAAAAGGCTACATATTTGAATAATAACAGTGCTTGATAATCTTACCCAGATCGACAGATCGATAACATGAACTGCAAGTTGAAGTGTTTTAGACTGCGATAATTCTAGAAATGATCGACCCAGTTGGAAACACATAAATTTCCAAAAATTATTTTCAATTGGTCCGTGCCTTTAGGAAAAAAAAAAAAATTTATTAAATTTGATGAAGTAGCTAAAAAAGGAATTAGTGAAAATAATTTTCAACGGCTAAAAGAACAAAATCAATCTCGCTCGAGCTTGAAAAAAAATGCATTGAAATAAAACAAAATGTATCAATGAAAAAAATGTAAAAAAGTTATCTGAAGTATAAAAAAAAAACGAACAATTTGGAAGCTGTTGATGATGAGCCAAGCCCATTCGAAATTAACACCAATTTCGAGTGACACACGAATCACGGCTCGCACGATCGAACTTTCCTCTTTCGGTCGCGCTGTTGGGGTGCGCTTTTTTCGCACGAACAGTCGCAATAAAAAAAAGAAAGAAAGAAAAAAAATCCTCAATTTTCAATTTAAATTCGAATTTTCTTATTTTTCTTTGGTTCCATTTGGCCCATCACAAATCAGTTCGTCAGCTCATACGTATACATAGCGTTAACCGCCTATTCATTACCGCGCTCGAGTTGCCTAATGGCGTGCCCAAAATCGCAATCTGTCTCGCTGCGTTTTTACATGCGACGAAGTGTTTTTTTTTCTCTCTATTTCTCTCTCTCTTTCGGCGTGGCTCCTTTTTTTTTATGCACTTTCGGTGGTGCAACTGAAATTCTGATGAAGCTCGGTGCTGCCGGAAAGCCCGGAGGCAACTTTTCCAAACAGTTTCTCAATTTCGAACTCTGGCTTTGGTTTTTTTTTTTTTTTCGCTCATCTCGCACTCTCTTTGGCCCTTTTTCCGGTGCTGCGTTTGGGGCTAAAACTAGTTGGAAGGTATAGGCCGAGCTGGAGGAGGAAAAGGAGGAGAATCCTCGAGCGCGCACGATATCTGATCGCGAGTATCATCCAATCGACCGACATCGCTGAAATATATATCGATTAATCGATAAAGTCTAGACGAAGTGTGACTGATTAAAAATGTTAAAACTAAACTAGAATTGAGAAATTTCAACAATATAATTTTTTTTTTTACATAGATTAGTTTAAAAAAAAAAGTACATAAGTAAAAAACTTTTTTTTGATGGCTTTAAAAAGTATTGTTATTAATTGTTATTCCATACATGTTGGCAATATTTTGATAAAATGTAAAAGCTTTTTATCATTGAGACTGATCTCAAAAATTCGAAAATATAGGTACCCGATGGTATGCAAAATTTCAAGAAATTAAAAACCAAAGAATATCGTATTGGATTTATTTTCATTAATCGAATCTCGTGGCACTACAAAATTTTCCAGGATTTACTGCAGGCTTAGCAATAAAAAAAAAGTAGGTTATAAAAAAAAGGTTACAAAATGAAAAAAAAAGAATGATAAACTGGATATGAGATGGGGAGAAATAAAAAGAAGCAGAAGAGACGAACCGAGGAAGCAGAGATATGGAGATACGCACTGCACACGCGGAGATGAAAAATCTAAAATGCATAATATATAGTAGAGTTGGTGCGCATGGGTAGCGTTACGAAACAGGGTCAGTGAGTGAAATGTTTTTCCTGATACACATCAATTGAGATACAACCTCTGCTTGAGGGAGAGACATAGAGAGATCGAAAAGTTGATGTTTTTTTCAAAAACCGTACATTCGGATATATATTTTTGCGTTTGTGTAAAAACTCCGATCTTTATCATGGGATTCCGAATAAAATTCCTCCCCTGCCTTATTTGCATGCAATCGCGTTGGAGCCCATTTATTTTTTGTTTTCCGGCCGGAAGTCTTGCGTACCCAATAAGTAAAGCCCCCGTCTCGGAATTTATTTAAACCAGCTTTAAAAATTCTAACCAGGATTCGCTGCTTTGAGTAGAAAAAAAAGGGGGGGGGCCCTAGCCCATTCAAAATTCATTTAATTTAGGGAGTTACTTGAACAATGTGGGGATGCACGCGTAAGGTTCAAACTTTCCACTGGATTAACTTTCAATCATACTTTTGCAAAAGCATCAAATTCATTCAGAATCCAATTACGGCCGGCGAGACAGAGGGCTTCAACTTAAAATTAACCTAAAACTCTAATTCGTCCTCTCGTTACAAAACCGCTCGGGCGCGCGCGGCTAACCAAAGACCCGCGCGGACAAAGAATACCCCCCCTCGGATTCTTTACGACAATGGGGGGCGGCCAATTTAATTCCTCGAATAAAAAAAAACGGGAGGAGATTGAATAAAAAAAATCCTATTTAAAATTGGTCCCATTAAAACAAACTTTGACTGGTAGGAAAGTCGTTTCCCTTCTTCGAGCGTGCGCTCCAACAATTCCAATTACCCAATTTTATTCAAACAAGCCATCATCATCGCGCTATCCCTTACACACCGAGCGAGCGAGCGAGTGAATTGAAAAGACTCGACTTCCAGAAACTTCCGGCTTCTTACCAACGTGCCTCGTATAGAGTCCGAAATTGCGCGCTCAGGACTTTGAGGTCACGGGAAGTTACGAATGGGCTTGGCTCGCTGCTGGTGGGGATAATCGGGCGCCGAACTTGCGAAGCGTTATCAGCTGATTCTGCTCGAGAGCCACCCACTCGGCCACCCAGCAGCGGCGTTAATTCCGTTTCATCGGTTGCGCACACATTCTTATACACTTGGGGACGACACTGCTGCAGCTAAACCGGAATCCATCCAGTTGTGCAGCGCAGGAATTTAAGGTCGCGTACTAAGCTAGTTAAAATACTGGTCGAGGGGGAGTTTAACTTAACGAGCGCGACCAATTGATGCGAGCTTCTTTAGGGGTATTTATGTGGTCATTTTTGCTCCTGATAATGAGCGAGTAATGGCCGCTTTGCGAGCTTTGCGAGAATGTGTATCTTTTACTTTTTTTTTTTCTCCCACTCTAATAACTTGGGTTTTTTTTTTTTTTTTTTTTCTCTTCTTATGTTTTTGGTTTTTGTTGGCCTAATCATTTCGTCGCTAATGGACGTGTAAGAGCAAATTAACCAGCTACCTTATTGCGCACGGAAAATGTGATGTAATGATGTTTCTTGCACCAACAGCTGGTACTATCTTCAAT
Organism: Encarsia formosa; assembly: GCA_038277355.1. NCBI lineage: Eukaryota > Metazoa > Arthropoda > Insecta > Hymenoptera > Aphelinidae > Encarsia > Encarsia formosa. Next base: position 12,688,273 of record CM076187.1, on the reverse strand, counting down.
GTACACTCGGCCTTATTTATGTCTACCGTCGGCACTAAAACGTGTCGTTGCAATAACACTATGCGTGGCGTTTTTTACTTTGAAGTTGGTCGTTAAAGCTCGAATTAGCTTTATAATAACTGGGATTAAACTGACATAAGTCGGGAAACATCAAAGTTTCCTCAAACTATGAGACGACAAGAACACCGAAGAACGCAACTAAGTATCAAACAAGCCTAGCGCGCACCTTGTTATAAATGGGGTAATTGTAGATGAGGGTAGTATTTACAAAGGTGTTTCAATTTTCAGAAATTCTTTTTTTCTTTTTTTTTTTTTTTTTTTTGGCTGACTTTTTATAAAAAAAAACTAAATATGATTTTATAGAAACACGAAAAAGCATCAGCCTGAAAATTTCAAAAGTTGCGTGAATTTCAATATTTACAAATGGAAAATCAAACATTCATCGCGTTCTAACCCGTCGAATTTTAATCCCAGTACAAACATCACCGAAGCCCGTTTTACATAAAAACCTGTACCAATGAAAAAAAAAGTAGATAAAATTGAAATTTTTTTTGTTTACGGAAAGAGTAAAAGGCAACCATAAAAAGAAAAAAAATGTATTCCATCGGTTATAGAACAAACATTTTTTAATTTAGTTTTTGAATTTTTGAGTTTACTAAACTTTTTAAAGGAGTGCATAAAAATCACTTATTTTTCTTGATAGTTAAAGTAAAATTAAAATTCTTCTATTTTTCTTTAAAAAATTATAAATTATTGATATTTACGTAGTATTTTTTTTTAAATATTTTTTTAGCAAATCTCATAAACTATGCAAAGAATCAAAATTTAATCAATGCATCTGAAAACAGGATTAAAAAAAAACATTCGCATTCTATTCCGGGCCAACTGAATAGGATATGCATAAAGGAAATCACAGTCAAAAATTTTTTAACAAACCGGAAATACTTTATTCCTTGATAATGTAATATAATAAAAAGAAAATTTGTAAAAATTTATTAACTGAGAGAAGTTTGTCAATTGTAAAAAGTAATAAAATATTTATAAAGTATTAAAATATTTTGTCATTCAAGTGTTTCGCAAAGCTTTTAAAAATTTTTGTTCAATAAAAAGCTTTACGCTGCTTTTTTGCAATAAAATTTACGGTGTTAACAAAGCTTTCAGAGTACCTTTATAACAAAACCAATCTAACGATAACTAACACGTGGCGCGCGGGGATTTTTTTTTTAATTCAAACAAAAAGAAAAATATTTTTTTTTTCGAGCTCGGCAACGGAATATTAATAAGAAAATTTTCATGAATATTCACTGGATTATTAGCAGGAGGCGGGTAGTGATCGCTTTTACAAGATTTTTTTAATTTTCTAGATTTGAATGCATCACTCGAATCAATTTGCATTAAATTTAAAAATAGAAGAAGAAAAAAGATTGCTCAACTCGCACGATTGATTTAATTTTCGATTGATATCGAGTGTGTACGCAGAGGAATGAGATTACGAATCGGCACAAATCGCTGCATAAATTAATCAAATATTTAAACATCCTTCAACGGTACTTTGCCTTTTTTTTTTCTTTTACTGTACATCGATTAGGCTATCAGTATATTTAATCACTCCTCTTATATATAATATCTTATTCAGATGAAATCAAGCACCCACTTGGAAAATTTTTCAGTTTTTAGGAGAATACTTTAAAGCCCATTACGGCTCAACAGTGTACTACGGTCGGGTGGCATGGATTAATGGAGATTTTATGCGAAGTTTGATTTGAGCGAAGGTGTCTTTTACGAGCCTCCCGTAAAATTCTTATGCTCGAGGACAAGAAGAGAAAGAAAGAGACAGAAGAATTTACTCAGACATCTTGAAGAATCAAGAAGCGTCGCGAGAAGATGCTGGCTGCATGCAGAGTTGCAGCAATCACTTTTTGATCATTATTTTACAATCTGGTAATATTTTCCATCTACGAGTTAAGTTACGAGTCGGAAAAATCGTTTATACTCTTAAAAACTTGCTATGGAAAGAGGGATACTTTAGAAGCGATCGGGCTTTCAAAACTAAATTTAATCAGACGAGGATAAACATTATATTTCTATTTTTTAAACAATTATTAGTTACATTCAGAAGTATGTTTCTAAACCATTTTCATCGAGCACGATATTTTTTAAAACAGTAGCATCCACCAAGTTTTGTTCATTTATTCGATTGAAAGATCGAAAGCTAGTTTTGTTTTGTTTTTCAGAAAAAATTTTCTGGTACAACGCCGTGGCTCATGTTTTTAGTTTGAAGACAGGAATATATACTTTTTTTTAAATTTTGAAGTGACGTGTATTTTGAATTTCGTTTCAGAACCTGAGTCTAAAAAATATACATCACGTTCGGATTTTTCCAGTGATATGTATTCTTTCACTTTATTTTGAATTGTAAAAAAAATATGTAATGAAATATAACTAAAAAAATTCTTTTAAAAAGTTTTAAAATTTATATGCGGCTAGTTTGAAACACAAAAAAGTTTTATGAATAAATGTTTTATCAGTCTGGCTTTGAAAATAATTTATTGTCATTGTAAAAATACTCAACAGAAATATTCTAAAAAATTCTTTTGCTTTGAAATTAAATTTTCTCAGTGATCACCTGTCGAATAACTTTATCCATCATCGACTGTTTGCTTAATTCTCTTGAACTTTCTTAAAAGGTAATTTTTAGATTAACTTAAGAACTTACTTTACTTCTAACAGAACCCAATTTGGAATTCAAAATCATTGAAAGACATATTGAAAGGAACTGTTTCAAGTCGGAATTAATATCGAGAGCGGATAACGAAAAAAAAAAGGGGAAACGGATAGCCGATTGCTGCGGTTCAATTTAATCCACCAGTGCGCAGTCTACTGTTTAAAAAGTCTCGAACTATAAAATTACTTCCAAAAATTTTCAGACGAAATGAATCAAGTCGATTTATAATTAACGTGTGAGGCTTTTAACGAATTTAACGTGAATACCAAGTTGCTTTAATCCATTTGGAGTTTGAATTTTTAACTTTCAATCGTCCCACAGCGAGGCAAGAGTTAATTGAAAAGTATAAAATGTAAACAGACATCAAACTTGACGACTCGTACTTTAAACCACATAAATTTGATTGCTCCCTGAATAAATAAAGTTATTTAAAAAAGTAACCGAAAATAAAGATTTTGACAAATTTAATCTTCGCCCAGAGAGAGAGGATTGGAAAGCGTCAGGGTTGATTACCGTGGCAACCAAAATTCACCGAAATAAAAAAAAGAACCGCTGTAGTAGCGGGGCACGTGGCGCAAGCAGTCCGTTCCCATTAAAGCTTTGCCTGACACAGAGCAAACATCCCCCGTGCGTACCTGCTGCAGTGTCCAGTGTACTGCCGGCCAACAAAGAGCACGGCATCAGATTATCGTTTTCAATTTGGCTCGCTCGGAAAACTTTACGAGTCCCTTCATTAAAAAAAAGAAAGAAAAAAAAGGACCGTTTTCGGTTTATTGAAAACGAGGGGTAAATTCCGGTCACGTCTTCGTCACGTGGGGAGTTTTTATTATGCCACAGTCATCCCGCGGCATATGGCGCTCGTATCGATTCGCGAATTTCGCGTACTTTTGACACTCGGATGATAATGGGGTCAGCCGGCTGACGCTGGATACCCGAGTATGGAGATTCGACCGGAAGCCGTACGCCAACTTTATGGAAAGATGTATCCGCGAAAGAGTATTGCCGGGTAAGATATGAAACTCACCGCGGATCGAACGACCGAATGTAAACTTTTTTACGCTATATAGCACCCGCCGAAGGAGAGCGATTTACAAGGCAAATCTATGGTTTATCTTACTTGCGATGGGAATTTTTTCATCCGTGTCAGATTGGTTGGAAGGCTTTTTTCACGATAAACGTGCATATCGATACCTGACGAATGTATTTGATGTTGTACGTACTGCATGATGTTTATATTCAAGGCGTTTCGGTTGTTCTTACTTTGAATTGACGCGTAATCGAAAAATCGGCTTGCATTCGTAACTCTTTCGAAAGCATTAAAGCTTTGAAAATTGCAATATCAGAAGAAAATCAAAATTTTAATACGGCCTGGGTTTGGAAATATTAAATTTAATATCATATTTTTTATGTTTTATGAAAGAGAGGGTTATTGCACATTTTGAATTCCAGTAAAAGTCTACGGGAAATTAATAACAATGAATTTTTTCATATCCATAAAGTTTTAAAGAGTCGTTTGTACGTGAGCTGTTGGAGATCCTGCGAGTAAAAAAAAAAATCAAATTTCACATCAAATTTTAACAGAGCCGAATAAAAGAAAAATTATATTTCAGAGATAACATGACTTTATTTTAAATCAGCTACAACAGTGAAAAAGTTTTTGAGATTATAAAAGAATTATTAATTCAGAAGGGTTGTACAAAGTACACTCTGGGTAAGTTTTGCAAGTCAAGGTATTTGATTTAATACCCTTATCAAGCCAAAAATACAGTTATTGAAATAAATAAAATTAATGATGATCAAACCAATAAGAAATTGCAGTGATGACTGGCATTTAAAAGCGTTTGTGAGTGTACTCTGTGCAACCCTTCTGAATTAGAAATTTCTCAACGCAAGTGGTGCTTCGCACAATATACATAATTGAAAGAATTATTGATCCCAAAGTAGTGCCAGTGTAATAACTCAATTTTTCCACGCTCTAACATAGATGAAAGCCCCCAAGCTCATCAATAGTAAACTATATATCATAAATAGAAGAATAGAAAGGAGCTGTCCGTCAAAAAAGAGAAGATAAAAACCATTGTGGTAAAAATGAAAAAAACCAAAGAACAAAAATCTATAACGCAAGAGCCGCATTGAACGAAAATCTCGGGGACTTTTTCATCGCCGTTCTCACGTTTGGTAAGGTAAAATTACTTACGAAGCCCAGCCTGAAAGATGGAAAAAGTTCGCGGGGTTGGAAAATGAAATTTTCAAAGACATTTATAGAGGAATTAAGAAGCACGAAGAAGCGCAAGACTTTGACAATGTATACCCTTTGACTTTTTTCCGGATATTACTGAAGTAGTATGTCATACGAGAGAGTGCGACAATTTGAATGATTTATTGCCAGAAGTAGCGAGTGTTTCATTCGATTTTAATGAAACCGATGATTTATTTAATTCGTGGCGAGGCTGCGAGAGTGATTTATTGAGTGGGTTATTGCACTCAAAGGAGACGGAAGTTTTGTATTGTTACTGGGATTGTTTTTGATTCGATTGATGGGTATTCGTCGTTTCGGTCAAAACGGCTTCGACAAGTTATTGATGAATTTTGATTTTTTTAATTTTATTTATTAAGTTATCGGAAAAATTCTCAGGATTTACGATTAAATCACTCCGAAATAAACATAATGCTTTGTTGCAATACAGTATATTTTCTGAATACAACTAATTAAGATCTGCTTTTCAAAATTTTTACTTCTGACAAGCTTGACCCAGTACCTATAGTAAAAAAATACCATTTTTTAATATTAATAATAGTTATTTATTTGAGATTTTTACAATTTCATGAAAAATTATTCTTGAGAAATAAAAGCGAAAAAATTGTAATTCATTTCCGCTGCTTCAACATGAAAATTCAATATGGCTACTTAGTTTTATGCCAGCCGGAAAAATTAATTTTCAACCGCTTTATTGTAGTACACTACCTTTATCAAAGCTGAAAACATTATTTTCACGCTAGTAGCCCGAAAGTACAATTTTCGGGCCCGTACCGGAAACGAATATTGTACTTTCCGACTACTAGCGTGAAAAATAGTATACAGCCCTTGGGAGCGCAAAAATGAGCTAACCTTTAGCAAACCTTTGATGACCTCGCCTTCGGCTCGGACATCAATTTGGTTTTGCTAAAGGCTAACTCATTTTGGACTCCCTCGGGACTGTAATATACTATAAATTCAAACTTGCTCAAATAAAAATTAGTTTAATTAAAATTAAAAAAAATTACATCAGTGAGTAAATTAGTGATCGAGTTGTTTATCAGAGGTCACAGTCGACGTCATTCGTTCGGAAGCATTATTTTTGAATGGAAACCCAAGAATATCCGTCGATACATCAGAGTCTTTTTTTAGAGCCAAGACCCGGAAAAGCGTTGAAGCGAAAAATACCCTCGAAAATAAGCCGATTAGTCCAAGTTATTCACGTCGTGTAAGGACGGTCCATTAATTAGCAAAAGTTAATTTGACAATAAAGCAAGCTGTCTTAGGGCGTGCTAACAAGGCTCTATGCAAACACGTATAGATAGGGAAAGTAGTAGTATCCATCTTCAAAATACTTCATCGCGCTCCTCTAATTGACTGGATATTTACATAGATTAAAGAATAATTTGCATACTTCAGAGGGCAGATTTACGACAATTATAATTTACACGATAGCATCGCTGCAGTTATGGATGGAGCTCCCGTTTTCTCGTATCTCGGCTACATCCGGACTAGCAGCCGACTCAGAAGACTTTAATTCTCCAACTTTGACGCGTGCATTAGTAATCCAGTCCTAGATTTAAAAATCGATTAACTTTAAGGCCATTATCGGGGGCGGGTACGAAAATAAATGGGCTTATTAGAGGATCTAAAGACGGTCGACGGGGAGAAAAAATGTTGTTAAAGAGCCTCGGCTGGCCGGTTGGGACTTAATTAATCCGAGTACTGGTGGTGAATTTAAACCAGTAAAGTTCGCTCTTTCAGCAGGTGCTTCAGGTTCGTACCTCAAATAACACGTTTTCGCACGCCGCGCGCCGCCGGCGGTTGATGGCTGGGGCACAGCCAGTCAGCCACTCGTGTCATTACCGCACCGACCTCTTGGCTGCAGCTTTTTACCTTTTGCCTTTGTCTTTGTCTCTCTCTCTCTCTTTATTTTTCTTCTTGATCTTCTTACCGTCTCAAAATCGCCCAGCCAACCTTACTATGTTTGTGTAATATCCCAAAACATTTCGATTACCTTATTTTATCCCAGATAATCTTACCTTATTATCTTGTACTCGCGGAGCATGAATATAAATTGCTTCTAAGTAGGCCTCCTATTTTTCTGAATTTGGAATAACTTGATCCGAGAACAACTGCAGAGCTTTTATTTCGAGTTAATCAGCCTAATCGAAAAGGGAAATAATTTTAAATCAGTTTTTTCCCCGGAGTTATCCTAAACTACAATCAACTTTTAATATTTAAATTGAAAAGTCTTTGAAACTTGGCACACACAATCCTCTTAAAAGTTTTCAAAGTTTTTTCTCTTTTTTCTTTTCTTTCTTTTTTTTTTTTTTTTTACTTTAAAAAATTCACCAACGATTTCTGTTAAAAGCATAATTTTTTTCACCCCGGATTACAATGAAATATATTCGCAAAGCTCGGAGATGAATTTTCGTAAATTAACAAAAAAACAGAGTCCATTATAAGAATGACGAGATTCGGGCTTTCGCAAGAGTAAATATTAATTTACAAAAGTAAATTATCGGCGATGTCGCGTCGCAGTTCCCTTGACGCAGAGCGGCAGAATTCGAGTAGCGGACGATGATGATCGCGTCCCTTAATAAATCACGCGTTTTTGCCCGGCTTCTTTGGCGTTATGCGCGCATCAGCTCTCTTTCTCCTCTCCTCCGAGTCACACCGAGAAATTCCTCCACCTCCTCTCCGAGTACCGCTACGAACGCGACTTCTCGCAACTCTTCATCTATATTCTTCTTTTTTGTGTCTCCCTCTCCTGAACTTTGCTTTTTTACCACGCTGGCTACTAGCTCCTGTGATCAATTTTAAATTGTGATTGTTAAATTAAAATTTCATCATTTATCGTGTTTTTTCGCTAAGTAAACTCATTTTTATGCTTACAATAATGGATGCTCAACTTCAGCTATAATTATTGATGCTGTTGACAATATACAATGGTGAGAAAGGAAATCTTAGATATTTTCGTTAATTAACTTTTAACTCTGTCCCGCAAATTCTCGAGGTCAGAAAAACCTTCCATTATCCTCGAGAAACTCTTGTCTGCAATTTTGTAAATATGTGGAAAAAGCAGAACATTGTATCCATGTTCTCTGCCTCGTAAAAACAAAAATGTGTCCAGCTTTGACAAAATCTGACGACGACGGTAGGTATTGCGATTGTCAAAAGGATCTCGTGTTTCTCCTACATTCCTTGACCAACCTACTTTTTTTTCTTTTTTTTTTACCCCTTCTGTGTCCTGTACTTCTCTCTTTCTTTTTTTTCTTGCTTCTCTTCCATTACGTCGTGTTCCTTTTATTTCTTGCTTTTCGAAGAGCGAATAACTCGCTGGATCTCGTTTACGAGAAAAGTTTGTTCAACGACGCTTTCTCTTTCTTAAACTGGTGCTCTTTTCGTTATTGTTTCATCGTTAATATCGACTTGTGTTTTTAAGGTTCTTCACTTTAAGTGGGTTATACCCCCGGCCCGCGAACTACATTTCCTTACTCCAGAGAAAATTGCGCCTTACAAGCGAGCCTTGATGAGTTTTGGATTAGCTCCAGATCTTTCCTTTTAATTCAAAACTTTCGAGAAAAAAATAGACTAACTGATTCTCTACATCATTGCGAGGTGATACATGTGATAAATTACTGTCACATTGTGATGCAAAGTAGTTAACGAAATGGATTTTCTAATGTTTAACCAGCTCAACCAAAGTGAATTACCTTTGCTTGGTAGTCAAAGAAATTTTGAATCGCTTGGCCACGCTTATTATTGGTAGGAATTAAAAACTAATTGCTTTCAAAGTAATTACAAGTCAAAAATTTTACTCATAACGAAGGGTAAACATGAATAAAAACAAATAAACAAATAAATGGGAATCACATTTCAGTTTTATTTACTTGAACATAACAATTTTCAACAAATAAATGTTGACTTGTGAGTATTATTGGAAATAAATAAAAAACCACGACATATTTTATTTTCTCTACTTGACTGACACGAGTATAGACAAAGGGTGATTATTTGCATTTTGGAGTGTTAAGCAAAATAATTCCGTTCGAAAGTGAGGGTTTTTTTTTTTTTTTTTTCTAAAACTCATCGACACAGAATAAATCCAGCGGCATTATCCACCCTCATTACCCCTTGGGCTTCTCGACCCGAAGCGCCAACGATATCCTACGGTCCATGAAATTTAAATCACGACACCTTGAAAAGAAAAGAAGGAGGAAGGAGTCTTGAGGGGGCCTCATCGATTGACGCGAGGTGAAAAGCTTAGATACGCTCGCCGTATATAAAATACTCTCGGCAAAATCTCTTGTATAACCAGGCAATTTCTCGGGGGAAGGGGGAGGGGGCGAAAAATCATTGGGAAAGCCCCGGCTCGGATGGAATAAGGAAGAGGAAAAAAGGAAAGGGTCGCGAAGCTCCTCGGCGCGAGATAGCGAGGCCGTTGCAATTACTTATACATACTTGATAAAAGGTCTACAATTCCGTTGAAAGCAACCGGCCGAGCAAAGCGCGAGCTTTCAGAAATGATCGCCCCCCCTTACCCCCCCCCCTCCGCATCGAACTTTATTTTCTTTTCTCTCTCTCTTTCTCTCCCAGCGTACGAGCTGCGCCCCTGCATTGGCTATTGAAATAATGAAACGGCCCAAACAGACGCTCTTCCTTTTTCAACAGGGCGTAACTCGTCCTTTTTTTTACACTCCCGTGCCGTTGAGCAAGACTCTGTTTTACACACACTTTTTCAGTTTCTAACAAGCCTGGAGGTGGAATTTTTTTTACACCGGTGCATTGATTTCTGTCTTGCGAGCTTATTTTATCTTATTCTTCAAAAATTGATGCAAAAATTGATTTTTTCGGATCTTAAAAGCATGTGTTACTTAATGTATGAAATTTTTATAGAAATTTTCCATTTTTTGCAGCAAAAAGACTATACATAAATCATTCTCGAGTGGTCATTTTTTTTAAAGAAAAGAAAGCTCTTTCAATCATCGCCGGAGCCACTAAATTCATGACAAGTTCGAATTTTTTGTGAAATGCTTTCAGAGAAATTACCAGCTGAAAAATCAATCTGAATCTACATGACAATACGAGGTTTATTTATTTTTCATAATTTTACTCTTTTTTAAGAATATGACGATAAAAACAGCTGACATGTCTAGACAGCACATAAGAATATTGAGGCACCTTAAAGCATGATCTATTTTAACAAACAAAAGTTCAAATTAAAAATAGCTGTTCGGTGGCTTGTTGTAAAAGTTTAGAAGAGAAAAAGCACGTTGAGAGTGTAAATCTGCGGGTCATTGTTTACAGAGACAGTTCCTCGGGTCGAAAATTCGGTCTACTTTTGCAAGTCGGGGAACACAGAAGTTATAAAAGACTTTGGAAGAACCTGGAATTAAGTACCGACAAACGCAACACCGAGGGAGGAACAAAGCTCGCGTGTCGCTCATTCACAAGTGCCCAAAGTTAGTCGCTCAAGAGGGCGTCATGAAGGAAAATAAGGAGGCGCGCGAACAAAAGCCTCCCGCGGAGAGAATTATATTTTTCCTCGGCGGTAAGAATTTTTGGAGGCGCAAATGCAGGTGGTAAGTAGCACGGGAACGCGATCCCTGTCGGGGCGCATTGTGGGAGCTCGCGCGAAATTTCCCGAGTCACCGTGTGCGGCGTGCCGTCGACAGGTTAATGCTCACGTATCTCGTATGATTCACGAAAATTCAAGTTACCGTAAATTCCTCCGCCGCGGCTCCTCTTCTACCCCCCCCCCCCCCCTGACACAGCGGCGCTACTCCTTCAACTTCCGAATAAATTTAGCCCTTTCCGCGCTTGTCAGCGATACTTTTTAGCCCCGAACAAAAAATTCTCTTTCTCTCTTCTTCTCGTGTGACTGATTCAATGCGTCCCTTTAAATTACAGCCTTTTCAATATCTACTTTACGAATTTTGCTTCAACTTTATTAATTTTATATTTTTGTGTCAATAAAACTTCTTCGAGTGTACAGGTGCTCCCGATGGAAGCGTTTTTAATGCATTCGAAAATTTTAGGAGGTTTAAGTACAAAATTGAGTCTTCAACATTAAACGTGTAGTGCTTAATGCTATATTGTAAGCCGTGGAGCTAGAATGCTGTGAGATTTTTGTAAAATCTGGGTCACATATGCTCTTTCAAAATTAAAAATATTTGAATAGATCAGTTTAAAAAATTTTCAAGTCAAGACACTATCATCAATTTTTATTATAAAATTGTACTAAATTATTACATAAGTCTGTCCATTAATTGATTAAAAGCTATTTCAAATATCATTTGAAATATCCATTTTATAAACAATTAAACTGCATATTAGATAAAGTTGGGCTTATAAACATAAAGCAACGTTATTGTGAATTTATATTTAATTGTACGAGAATCAGCAGCGGATACGATTAAGGCCATATGATTTACATTATTCAAAAACATTGACGTTTACAAATGAGATAGTATTTTGAAACGATGCTGGCCACGATAATGCTTTTGTATTATTCTGAAACCCATATTAATTTGATGTTGAGCCAAAAATTTGATGGATGCCCAAAATATTGCACCTATTTTATCTCTGGCAATTGTGGGAATATCCATTGTCATTCACAGTATTTTCGAAATAAATTTCATCCTTTGAACAATATTTTTTAAATAAATAATTATTACTTTTTTCTTTTTAAATTTCAAATGGGTGATAAAATCCCTGTCAGAATGTCTTCGTTTTATAATTGATTTGATTGGTTGAGAACGTTAAATTCAAAATTTGAATTGCATTTAAGTTGAAATATTAAATACTTTGTTATTAAGAACTTTTTGCAATAATTTTTTGAATAATTGAATACTTTAAACAATTGTTTCAATAAATGGACTAAATTTCTTTATTGAATTCTATGTAATAAAATTAGAATCTTCATTATTCTAAAAACAATTTTTTTAAATATCGAACTGAACTTAGTTGCAGGTTGCATACGATATGTGATGAATTAAGTTTCAAAAAATTTTTTTAACTCCGTTTTTTTTTTTAAATGAAAGTATAAATGATCGTTTATTCAAGATTAAAAATAGAGCGCATTAAATTTTCGCGCTGATTGAGACTAGTAAACTTAAAAATGAGTAAGTAAATTGCGACCCTAATCTTTTTTTTTTTTTTTTTTTCTTCATAAAAACAAGAAAATATTGAGTCCTAAATTTATCAACCTTGAGCATAGAAAAATCTGCTCGGAAGAGCACACACAGTAAATTATTTTGCAACTTTGGTTCAAAAGAGGGTGAACCAAGGGCGTTACTCAAGAAAAACACGTACCGGTGCTTAAACACCGAACAAAAGCAGGCACGCGATTCCCCAAGCCTCGGCTCAATGAATTTACCGGGGAGATCAAGATTTTCCTTCGGCAACAAAAGCAGATTTGCGCGGGGCGCGTGTACACAGCCAGCTCCTTATTCCTCCTCCTCCCTGCCCTTTGTACGCCACTCGCCTCCTGCGGGGGCGTTAAAAGTTCTTTACCTCCCGCTACTAGATAAAATACCAAAGGCCCTCGCCCACTCCTTGTTTAAACAATTATTAATCCCCCCAAAGAAGCCGAGAAAATAGCTTCTTAGCGTGCTATGTGAATAAGCTGTCTGCTGACCCTTATTTTATGAGATGAGAGCCCCCCGTGCTTGAGAAAAAAATCCTTTGGCCTCCCTCGGTCGTCCTCACCGTCTGCTCCTTCTTCTTCGACTTTTTTTTTTTTTTCTTTACTTTGTCTTACTCCTTTTTGGAAACCCTCCGGACGCTATCTGGCTTTTCTCGGGTGCTGGGAAGCTTTGCGTTACTTTTTTCACTCTGTTCTGTTTTATATTTTATATCTTTTTTTTTTTCGGGCTGGCTCCGTTTTTGAAAATCCTTCTTTTTTTTCAGCCAACTCTTGTGCCACTATTTCTATTAACTTTTTCAGCTTCTGGTTTTTTTAATAAAATAAATTAAAAAAAAAAAGAAGCTTTTGTCGGAAAAATTTACAATCAAACAAAGGTTCCGGGTATTTAAAGTTACTTTGTTGCCCTTTGTACTTTGGGCTGTAAAGTTTTCAGAGTGTACGAGTAGATCATAAAATGTAAAACGATGACGAACAATTTTTCATGGCCCCTTTTTAAAGTGTATAATTTCCTGTAGTGTGACTCCCATAAAGTTTTTGAACAGCGCTTTGCATTGCCAATTTTAAACAGAGCTGATAATGAGACGTGAATAATTTGTAAGTCAATATTGATTTCGAGTAAATTTATCACTCGAGCAAATAGCTGGTAGGTATTGAAAGGTAAACAAATTCAACGGTAATGAATTAGAACGGACGACCTCAAGAGTATAGCGATTCCAAACTAAGACAAATGTCTCTTCGTCTGAACTATTTCACCGCCGAGCCGGTCAGAATGCTCTGTTTTATCTACATATCTTATTATTTATGTCTTGTTACTTTTGGCTCAGTGTTTTCGTGGAATGAAGAAAAATATCCCGTTCCGCAAACACGCCTGAGAACACCGTCGACTTTTCATTATCAGCTTAACTCTGAATATTTCGTTCGGTGGACGTATTTACAAAAAAATTACTTAAGTTCAATTGGAAAAGTCGTAAACGAACTGAGCTGTCGGTATTTATTGTTTGACTTCGAATAAATTCAATCAAGCGCTTATGTAAATTTATCGCAAGCAGTTCAAAACTAAGCCGGCACTAACGAAAACTGGACGAATTTTATTATTCAAAGTTGACGAGGATTCATTTCTTGGGTAAAAGTTTTCATGGCTCCGTAAATAACGTCGTCAGCTCCGTCCGGCTCGGAGCAGGGGCGACGCACCGTCATCACATTCTTCTCCGCGCAACATTAATAAGTTTTAACGAGTTAATCTCTATTCTGTGTTTACTCCATTAATACAGTTATATATATAAATGGAAGCGAGCTAGCTGAGCTCGCGTTCTCTTTTGTTATTTTTTTCATTCCTCTCGAGCCGTTCGCATTCCCGTTCGCGCGCCACTGGATGATACGCGCGCCCGCCCGAGCTTTAAGCGGCGCGGGCGTGCTTTTAAACTTCAGCTCATGGTCTTATTGCTCCACCGTCCTTCTTCTTATTCTTCTTTCGAGTGGGATTAAACTTTCAGATTAAAATGAATTGCCCTACCCCGACCCTGTTGTCCATTCTCTCATTGTCTCACTAAAGTGGAATTGTACTGTCTTTTATTATTATTTTGACCGTGTATATTTTCTTGTTTAAGTGACTTGTTCAAGCTCGTAGTTTTTAAAACATATGAACCGAGAAATGAATCCATTTAGTTTTAGCTGGAGATGAGCTTTGGGGTAGCTTTGGGCTAGTACAGAAAGGTGAGAGAATTGTTTGAGTTTCGGAATTAATTTCTTGACTGCCGACGGATGAATTTAAATTAATGAAGTTTGCTTTCGAACTTTGTCAAGTGTAAGTAAATGATGATGACACTCGATTACTTCCTCTCTTCCTTTCACTAGCTGTATCTGTACGCTTTTTGTTATAAAATGGTATTGCGTTTGCATAAAAAGAGTGCTGTCATCAAAGTACTACTTTTAATTTTTTAACGAAACAAATTTTGTCCATTTAAATTGATTAAAAACCACAAAAATTTAGTTAAAAACTCGTGACGTAGTATGTAAATAAAAATTTTTTTTTTAAATTTTGATAAATTAAAGATGAAATTCGTGATTATTTCTCGAAAAAGAAGTGTTTTCGTTCGAAGAAACTAAAACCACAAACGTCAAAAAATCCACGTACGCCGAACTTGCCGGTTACAATTTCGTGGCGGTTAATAGCCGAGAACGGTAAAAAAGGGTCACCATTACGCTCAACGAACGCCAATTGCAGGAGAAAGAAACAATATTCCTCCCCCCCCCCCCCGTCTCCTCCTCTCGAGCGTAGATGGGCCATTTAGCCTCTTTCAAGTGAGTTTGAACGCGGAGGATGCAAATACGCGGTGGTACTACGATGCCACTCGTTGGCTTTTTTGCGAAAGGAGAAATATTCCCCGGAGCTTATTACAGCAACCGTTTAATGAATATTTCCCATTGTTTGGTGCCCGAGAGCTTTAGAATGAGCCCGGAAAAAAGGAGGGATATGAAGAGCCGTTAGCACGAACCAAGCCCGCATTCTGATTTAGGGCCGGGAGATGCGAGCGAATGCTAAGGTGAGAATTTTCCAAGATCGACAATTTGACTTTTGGAAAATGAAAATTTTACTCGCTGAAGATGAAAATTATTTTGATCTTATGCCTTGACATTGAATATACTTAAGAAAAATTGGATAGTGTGCTTTTACGAGCCTTTTGTTCTAAAACGCTTGATAAAATAAAGAGATGATTTTTTTAAACTTCTGATATGGAATTAAAATATTTTGATGTTGGCGAGTAAAGCAAGTAGAGGATTACGAGTTTGGTCAGACGTCGGGGACCGCGCACGAACGGAGATAAAAATTTTTTCATTTGACTTTTTTTTATTTCATTCTATTCTTACTGAAAGAAGAAAGCACTCAGGAATTTCTTTAATTTAACTCATAAATAGAAAAGCGTTTTCATTTATTCAGTATAACAAAACTATGGACAAAAAATTACATGATAATGCTCTTCTCATGAATTAATTAAACCAGTAAAACGTTTCACTTGCGTCAAAAACTAAAATTTGTATAAGGTTTAACACAACATAAATTCTCATATTTTACATTCAAATTTATTCAGGAATCATACTTCAAGTTTTGGATTGCTACTTAATTTTCTCTAAATTTTGTCATTAACAAAACTAAAGCAACAGAAAAATGCACAAGTTTACAAATTGGGAAATAATGATTTTCAAACAAAAAGCGAACTTGTAACTTTGAGTAATCAACGGAACTAAATTTCGCCCCTTACTAGAAATAGTCTCTTAAAACGTCACTCCGCGGCTCTCGACGTTGCCTGCAGGTAAACGAGCGCATTTAAACTTTATCCCTACTCGGTCGTGGTCTGCGTGTGTATTTAAAGGCCCGAAATTTGATAATGAGCGCGAAGCAGTTTAACGAAAAGCGAATAAAAGTACATCGGCCAACTACTCAAATGCAAACTTTGTAAATATTTGCTGTTTCGCACGCTCAAGACCGGAGTTGGCGAAAAGTTTGCCGAGTGATCGATCGGTTGAAAAGAACGGAAAAGATTAGTGGCTTTCTTTTTTTTCCCCCGAAGAATTTTTTTACTTTGGCTTCGAGAGAGCGGATAAGATTTAGTCGTGGACTTCAACCTTTTTTTGGGGACTCGATCTGGTTTTGACGCCTGCACCTTCAAAAAAGTGTGACAAGAAAATGGTAATTTTCTTTTTTTTTTATTATAAAGTTTTTATTATAAATTTTTTATAAAGATTTAAAAGTGTTTGCAAAGTAAATACACACTGATTAAAAATGAAGTTATTTTGGATTCTTAATGAAAGATTGACTTTAAAAATGATTGTTTTTCTTGAATTATAAGTAGAAGAAGTTGTCAAGATTTAAATGATTGTCAAAAAGACAAAGTTAAAAAATATTAATGAATAGTATTAAAAAAAAAAAAAAAAATGATGATATAGCGAGAAATTAAAAAACTATAGAATTAAAAGTTGCGTTATGATAAAAAGTTGACAATAAATATAATCGAGTTGGACGTGTTTTACTCTTTCGGTCTAATGAGTTAATCCTCAAACTTCTGTCATTAGCCTTACAAACTATAACCATAAATTACCGGATAACATTGCTGGCCTGAAAAATTTTTAATATAACACCAATAAATAAGCCGGTAAAAAATGCATTAATCATGACAAGCTTATGTAAAGTCGAACTTTTTGTTCAATTTAACTTATAATTTATGTTACTTTTTTTATTGTACGTTCAATGGAATAAAATTTATTATTGAGAAATGAATTACAATAAACAAAATAGCTTCCTGCTAAGTTTCATATAAAAAAGAGCAGTTGTTGACAGTTAACTATTGAGGAAAAAGTAAATCTTGACAAATTTATTTCTATTCAAGGTTTAAGTATTGAACTTATAAATAAATAAAAAATATAACACTAAATCATTCTTACGTATAGCTTTGAATTTTAAATTTAATAAAAAGTTCGTGGACATTATGTAAATACAGACGAATATGCTTTTATGTGCCATTAAATTGTATAAAATTTATGTTTTAAACTCTGCACGTGACACTTTTTCATTACCGCATAAAGTAAGATCACTTTTCTGATCTTGAAATTTGATGCAGTATATTAAAAAAGTTCTTCAGCCATAAACGAGGCTCTCAGTTTATATTGAGAGTGCTATCAATACACCTTGGAGTCTTTTTTTTTTTCAATTATTGATAGATTGTTGGACATAAACTCATAGGTACTACATTTCTGTAGTTAACTTAAGCAAGCATTACTACAAAATTATTTTAATATCATTCTAAAATTTTAGTAAGGTATTGACTGAACATGATATTTTTTGTTCCTTGGTTAAATTTTGCTACTGGTTGAACAAAAAAACTTTCAATTATGCGCGTGTAGATACGGGGAACGAAATTAAAAGCTCTTCTTGGTCGTAAAAACCCATAGCAAAAATCCCAAAGCTCGTCGTGTCTCCCAAGACGACGGCGTTCAAAAAACGTCGGTTCTTCATCTAAAAGCGCAAAGGTAAAAAGGCGGAAAACTACGAGACCGAGTCTCGCGCTTTGTTCTCTTTCCATTAACTTTTTCCAGCCGCGAATCCTAGTGTATTCCATCGCTCAAGCTCGAGTATGGGAGTGCGACTCGAGCATGACGAGTGTGCGACACGGACATAGATAAAGAAGCGGTAGAAGGGGGGGAGGGACGAGATAAAAAAAAAAGGCGCGCGAAAAATAATGGACTCTTGGTTTATCGTCCGAGCTTTTCAAAAATCGCTGCCACGAATTTTTGAACTCTCGTACTTGTATTTTTCTTTTCTCTTTCTTCTTTTACTTTTTTTCATCCATCTCTACGCCACTTTTTTTCTCCGTGACAGTAAACTCGTAAATTTTTACGACTATTTAACGGGTTCTCATTCCG
The DNA here is from genome assembly GCA_038277355.1 of Encarsia formosa. Classification (NCBI taxonomy): domain Eukaryota; kingdom Metazoa; phylum Arthropoda; class Insecta; order Hymenoptera; family Aphelinidae; genus Encarsia; species Encarsia formosa. Next base: position 12,670,240 of record CM076187.1, on the reverse strand, counting down.
ATGGGGAAATTCCACGACTGTATGTCGTGGTAGTAGTTCTTTTTTATACTCTTGGGATTTTTACTTCCTGCAATATGGACGCGGCAGCGGAAGAAGAGCTTTGAAATTTTATGAGACGAGTGATCGGCCGCAGGCAGGGCAAGCGTACGCCTCGGAAGAAGCTGATTGTCTACTGGATTCTTGAGGTCGTTGAGATTGATTATTTAAGTAAGCCTTCACGGAGGCTTTTCTCTGGTTGCTTAAATTTTTGACGCTTTTAACTGTTTTTATTTTATTATGCTATTTTAAATATTTATAAACTTTTATCGAAAGTTATAAAGACAGTCAGTCCATCAGTTTTTTTACTGATTCTTTTTTAAATCTTATAAAATTTTCAGCAAGCGAATAAATTAATGATGTAGAATAATATCTGACAAAGTCAATAATAAAAGTTAAAACCCTCGGGTATCAGAAAAAAAATTTTAAACCAAAGCTTTATGCTTCGTAATGGTTTTCCCATCAGTCAAAGGGTAGCAGCTGAAAATTTAACACGTTTTTTCTCTTTGCGGTAAACTTTGAGTAAATATCGAAATTTTTTTTAAAGTATACACTCGTAATATATACTCGTAAATATACTCGTAATTTTGCTATACACACTGCTTCATTGATCGTAAATTAATTTTTTTTAAATTATGTTTTAATCAAAGGATTTAAAAATGTCTTGTTATTTCACGTATCAAAAAATTATAAAAAGGTTTGAATGATACAAAAAAAGAAATTAATTTGATATTTAGCTAAAATTTGAAGTTAATTAAATTTTAATCTTTACCTACAACATTTCTGAAATGAGGGCAATTTTATTAGGTTTATCTCAATTTGCAAGACAGTATTCAACTCTAAAATTGCTTTCTTATTCATGATTTCACTTAGTGCTCGATAAAGTCAGTTTGAAAAAAATATTGCGCAGTCTAAATTTGAGGTAATCAAGTTATTTAGGGTAAAAATAGTTAACTATTTTCATTTTAATTTTTGTTTCGACTAGTCTGGGGCTTTTATAAACAAGTTTATTGCTTATTCATTATCTTACTGAAAAATTAAAATTATCAAACGTTCAAAGTCTTCTTTCCTCTGAATTTTATTTTTGTATTAGTAGAATTAAAAGCAACTACGGTTCACCTGGGACTTATTTTGAAAATAGCTAGCATTTAATAAATGTATTCGCGGATAAATTTTTTAGGTTTCAAGATGTTTGCAAGACGAGCCGAAAAAGAGACTTGCAACGAGATTGAACAAAGAATTCTCGCAGACCAAATTTGACCAAGTATAAATTTTTCAATAGGAAGTACCGAAAATAGTGGACAAAGGCCCGCTTTTGAGGTTATAATACGGTAAATAAGACAGAATTTGATAGATCAAAGTTTTATCAAGGATAAAACAATTTGATTCCACTTGATCCGAAAAAATCCTTATTTTCCAGCTTAAACCTGGCAAATCGTTGAAAGCCCGAGCTTTGCGAGAGAACGAATGTAGACGAAATAAGGGCTGCATAGTTGGGGTGCTCGAGAGTTTACATTATTAAGTTGGGCGATGCAGCACATATAACCGGGGTGCCTTTAAACAAGGTACAAGCCCGGGGTGCGCGGGCGTTTATTATTAATCGCCGGCTTGTTTCGCTCGTGCATCGATCGCAGCGGCTTGTTTGTCTACCTCGGCCCACACAACGGGTAAACTATCGCTGTTCCGTACCACCCTAATCATACCGAGATAATATGCTCCAAAACGTTCGTCCACTACTCCGCCCCACTCGCCCCCTCCCAGTCAAAACTTTCGTTGATTTATTTATTTTGAATTTTCGCGCTGTTTTAGGGTCCATTATCGAGGTGTCGGCTATTAGCCAGGAGCCAAATGGATGCGAGATTAGTTTAACGCCGCATGAGTGAAAGATAATCGTCGCTGAAATACGGAAATGGTCGACTAATCAGAGCTCTCCTCTCGTGTTTAATTGATCGGCTCTGTCGGACGTCATGAGCCATGATTGATTGGTATTTGACTTCTGTTTTATCCATTAATGGATAAATGAATTTTCTGCGATTTTTCGAGCTCTTCTATCCACGGTGACACTGTAACCAAGTTTATCAATCAAGGAACTTCTTTTTTTATTTTTAATATTAATTCGAAATTCATTTTTCGTTTTTGTTACAACTAATTGGCTGGTGAAATAATAATACCCGAGCTTGTAAAATAACCCAAACAGATAGCTATGGTGATTAATCATTCCTCCCGAGAGTGAAGTTAGTCAATTATTTAAAAAGAAATAAAATGAAAGAAGAAGAAGAAAAAGAAAAAGAAGAGGTATTTTACTGTAGCAAGCTCTGTAAGAACCTAAAAGACCGTACAAAAGAAAAATCCCTGCGGTCTTTAGCCACGTTTACGTGTGACAGCACGTGGTAAAGCCCCCCAAGTCTCGGCCCGAGTTGGATATCCACGCACGCGATTCAGGCATTTTTCAGAGGACTACCCTCATCCTCGCGACTTCTTTTTCTCTCTTTCTCCTCTGCTCTCCCATTAAGTCGGAAAACCTACGAAACTTCCCTTCGAGAGTCCGAGCTACAAAGTTTTAGCCTTCGGCGGAACGATATCCTTTTGTACTTGCTAAGATCCTTCGTTAAAGTTTTTTGTGTGTTGGTTGGTTGCCCTGCTTCTTTTTTTTTCTTCTTCGTCCGCTTCTTCAATCTCTTTATTGTTTAGCTGCATGCTCAGTGAGGCTCCTTTTATTATGTCATGTACATATTATACACGTATGAATTTTTTTTTTTTTTTTTTTTTCAACCTCTACGGTGCTTATTTGCATCTTTTAGAGAGTATGTATGTTTTGCCTGAAGGCCGAGACGGAAGCTAGAGAATTTGAATGAATTATGAAACGTAATCATACTTTCCATATAAAAGAGCTTTTCATACTCGATTTACGGGCTCGTCCGCGCCGCGCCTCGCCGACTGAGCCAAGGGATGAAAACTACTGATATGTGTTATACCGCCTGTTTAATTTTACAGTTGCATTAAATTTCTAGTCTGTGAGCATTAAAAAGTAGCTCCGGATTTCACCTCTGCGAATCTTTTGAGAATTTCATTATTAAATGATTCTTTTTTGAAGGCCATAAGAAAATTTTTAATTAAGTAAAAATAATGAAGAGTAGAAAAAAAAAACTTCTTAACTAACTTTGAAAAAAATGTTACTTTGATAGAAAAGTATGAAAAAAAAAGTTTTAAAAATAATAAGGATGCAGAATGTACGATAAAAATAGTACCCCAGACTCCGAAGTAATAAACTTTCCCAAAACTTAAGAATTTTAACTGTAAGAAATTCTGTTCCAGCGAGAAAATTTCAAAAATAAACTTTCTCTGACCAGTTTCATCATAAAGTAAAAAAGTTGTAAACAATTTCTTAAGTTACACGTAACTTAGCTGCGATCTGACAAATTCACGTTCCGTCAAAGTATTTCAGGAATACTTCCTATCTTTTGTTATTTTAAAGTAGAAGAAGTATCAATTGCACACCTAAAGAATAAAAACTTTTCGATCCGAGAACACTCGGCGGTACTTTATTATTTTATACCGATTCTCGTGTGTGTGTGAGAATTTTACTTTTGTCGATCGATTCCAGAGAGATTTTCAATTCTTCTTACTCCACCTTCCGTTTCTTCGGTCCAGTGTATTGAATTATTAAGGCATCAGTGGATTATCCGGGGAATTTTTAATCATAAACCCCGATTCTCTCGAGTTCCATGCGAGTGGCATGCAACATTTAATCTCTCCGGCAAATGTGCGCAGTGTGAGGAAAAAAAAAAAAAAAAAAATGAAAAGAGGAAGTACGAGGAAGGAAAAAAAGGTATGAAAAAAGTGAGGACGCACGTGTCCTGCAAAAGAACGCTCTAACCCCGGTAACGGACGGTGAAGAATCGCAGCTTGACCCAGGCTGGCCAGAGCGTTAAATATGTGATTACTATGATAATTTTAGCACGGTTTACGAAAATATTTTTTGAATTTTAATCTTGAAAAACTTTTTTCACATAGCTACGCTTCTTTTTAAATTATGTGGCATTCAAAATTATAACAGAGAGTGGCTTATTCAGAAGCTTTTCAACGACCACGAAAGATGTACGTGTTTTTACGGCTTGTTTGATTCTTTAATAATTGATAACTGAATCATTAAAATAAAAAATAAAAACTAAATTTTGTAAAGTTTCGTATTAATCTAGAGAAAAAAGAAGTAATTATAGATATTTATTTCAATCCAAAAATGCACGTCAAAAACCACTGAAGAAATTTTTTTTTCCTCTTTAAAAAAAAAAAATACAGCTAAGCCTTGCAGTAAAAAATTCAAATGAGTTATTCCGAAACTATTGTTTAGCTTTAAAATAAGGATAATGAAGCAATTTGTAAGCTACTTCGGGCATGCGACCATTAGGTTTTAAAGTCAGTGGGGCAGCAATTGGCGGCGTTCATTTTCTCTCCGCTAAATACTTTGCCCCTCCCCACAATGGACCGAGCGGTCAAAGCAACCCTTTTTTTTGTATCCCTCTTTTTGGGCGGGAGGGGGAGGGCTTGGCCATTTTTGTCGTAACGCTCGGCAATGACTTGAACCATTTGGCCGCGTTTGCTTTTCTATTGCGTGGCTGCATTTCGATGGCCACTACGTTTGCATTCGCCTGCCTTTTCATTCCCGTTTCTTTCGTTTCAGTGAGCTGCTACAAAATAGAAAGCCCGTGTAGTCCTCCCTCCCTCTCTCTGTGTGGGGCAAGGGGGATGGGGGAGTTAAAAAAAAGGCCTGCAATGCAAAAAAGTACGAACGAGGAGGGCGGAATCACAAATTCATACCAGCCGAGAAATAAGAGATAAAAGCTCGAAGGGGGAGGGGTCAAAAGATTGGGGAAATAGTGTTCAATGATAGAGACCGAGAGATATTCCACCCGCCTCTGATAAAATCAATACAGTTGCTTTATTTACAGTTACAATTGAACCGAGTAATTAATACATCCTGCAGGACTTTTTTTCTACTATTTATTTTGCAACTGCGCGGTAAACTAAAATAGTTAGTAAGTGCACTAAAATAAATGTTGAGGCTCTGATTGATTTAGTTTTTTATTTTATTTTATTTTCAATCACTGAAATCTGGCCGACTACTTTCAATTTTAATTTACAAAGCATTGTTTTAATTTTCATTTTAACAACAGCATCGTCAAATTAGAAAATTGATCGAACTGAATTTTTACAATTACGAATGCAGCATTGATTACTCGATTAATTACACTAATCAATAAAATCCATTTTAATTAATGTTGTCCCAAAAAATGTGAGCTTGTATTCAAAATTGCACCGGTAATTCAATGAAAAAATTAATCATTGAGTCTGGTCATCAATGTAACTATAAAAACAATCGGACAGATGCCTTGCGCAGCAATCCTGGGAACTTCAAAAAAATTTTAGACTAAAAGATCTTCGCCCTTGTGTCGCTGCGCTCCGCTACCAGTCCGGTATGCATTGCCATGCTCCACGCATTGCATAAAAGTCACGACCGACCGAAAGTATTGGTATGCACCATTTATATCCATGTGATCTGATCATGCTCAAAATGAAACTGGAAAAATATTTTTCCCTTAACCCCATTTTTTCCATCAAGTCGCGAGAAATCCATCCATTCTTACGAAATAAATAAAACAATTTTATTAGACTCCTTCGTGGTCAGTAATGCCTACCAAATTTTTATTTCAACAATGAACGAATTGTAATATTTTAACAGTTAATTGAAAAGCTCGATCAAGTAGCCGAGATGAAAGAAGAATCTTCATTTGGATTCAAATAGCAGAAGAAACAGGTAAAATAGCGCTCCATCTGGATAACACGACACCTAAGCTCTACTCTTGGTGGCGGAAACCTCCTCGGCCTCAAGCGATGATTCGGACAGCTCCAGCTTGGTCTGCTCTGGACAGTTCCAAAGTGGAATGTGTTACTCCCCCCAATCCTAAGTTGTACCTGAGTGGCGTCAGTAGAATGCTGTGGGCAGGCGCTGGCTGCAGAAATTCGACTATCGGAAAATAAAACAAAGTTCACAAGATTGTTGCCATCCGCTATAAAGTCATTCAGCTGCTGTTAAAGACCAAGGAATAACAAATTGAGTCAACTAAAGTCGCATAATCATGCAAATTCAATGATGAATAAATTCTGATTTTAAATCAGAGGACGAGAAAAAAGTCAGCTGTTCGGTAGTGCGACAGAAAGTGAGTCTTCATGAGAAAACAGGTCTGAAGAACGTCTCGAGAGGGCTATACTACACAATAAAAAGTATTGTTGATAACACGAGACGAAAGCTTAAGTAAATATTTGCTCTCGTTCGAATACATGTTTTCCCACTCTTGTTGTCAAAAGTACTATAATAGTTGATACTATCAGCCTGTTAATTTAAATGCTTTCGTAAGAAAAATATAGGCAAGTACCTAAATTATCCCCGTATCTCCTAAGAATTTTCAAAAAATTGATGATTTATTCGAAACAAACATCAAAAGCAGAGGAATAAAAAAGTTTCAAATTCAACCAACCAAAAAAAGTTGAAAAAAAAAGGTACCGTCCCAAAAGTCGAAGTACCCATTGAACGCGGAAAAAGCTTTTTCGCCCGAATGACAAAAGGTTTATAAGAGGCATTGTACGGGGTGAACGACGCGCTCCGGTGATCGACCAAAGGGTCAAAGCACCGGAAACATCACACGATCGGTGTAAACACCGGAGCTCCAATAATGACCGATTCGGAAGAATTGTGACGAACGACAATTTAACTTCAAGAAAACACTTTAGCCCCCCGATAGTCGCACCCAGCGTCTTCCAATTTTAAAAGGCTATTATGAAGCGCCATTCATCTCGCACCTTTTTTCCCCGGGAAGGAGTGTAACGATGCGAATCCAGCTGGTAGGAAATTTAACACCGGCCCGTTAATGACGACATTAATTTTCAAAAAGAACCCCGTATTTCAGCCGGAGTTGCGATGAAAGCGGTAAGATTTACGCTCGGAGGCCTCGGAGTGACCGACGATGAAAATTTTTTCTCCCACTCCTTCCACTTCTTCTTCTTCTTCGGGCTTCGAATTCAAATTATGGGATCAGGAATTATAAATTATATATCCTCTGGAAGAAACGTATAAATTAAGTTTGAATGGCCTTCGCGAGATTTTGAAAAAATTCTTTTTCCAGAAGAATGAATTTTTATCCGAATGTGAGAATTCGATATGAGCCCTGATGTTCGTAATTTTATTCATACTCAATTTTGAATTTGAACTTATTCTTCATTCACAGGTTGCAATTTATGTATGTAATATTCAAATTATAGTATATATGTAGCTTACAGATTTTAAAAAGAATTAGCACAATCAGAATGCTGATGATAACCACTGCGGAAAATGACACGATTCCAATCGGATTCGAAGGCGTAGGGCACACGCACAGCCGTTGAAGATCGAACCGGTAGCGCGGCATGCATTAACGGTGCAGTCGCTTCGAACTTCCGTTCGTGGCTGCCTTTCCGGTACTGCTGGCGGGCCGATATATATTCAACGCGTATTTATATTCAGCCGCGAATTTTTAAAAAGCAACCCAAAGCCGAGCCCGATGCGCCCCATCACGCAAACGAGAACTGGAAGATTATAACGAAAGCAATTTTGGACTTGGCGAATACAAACAATTTCTATTCTTTTTTTTTCTTTTTTTTTATTGTGAACTCTTTTATACTCCAATCCAATGATTTATCTGCTCTTTTAGTAAGTCTTTTTATGAATGAACTCGCAGGATATGATAAGCATACAGCTTCGGGGAAAGCTAAAACTGCTAAAAAAAATTCTTTAAATCTCTACTACGTTTGATTTTATGGAAGAATCAAAATTCTTTGAATATATTATTATGGTGAAACTCGTAATTAAAATTTTTTTTTACAGAATTAATTATAGTTTGATTGTGATAAACTTATATTCTACATTAAAATTTGTCCTCTCGAGTAATCCAAGTGAATCATTAAAACTTGTAAAAATTGCTGGTAACATATATCGGGGATAATCTGTGAAAAACAGCAAAAAAACTTGTTAGAACTTTTACTGAAGTTTAATGAGAAAAGTCCAAAAACTCTCAATGAAAAAATGTTTTCATAAGAGGTCCTAGAAATAAATTATTGAAATATTTTCAATGACTTATAAAAAGGGCCAGTCCGCGTCAAAGTGAACCTTGGCTCAAAAATGAATATTTGTGATAACTTTTTTAAAATTCAATTTTTATTTAAATTTATAACTGGAGATAAAAGATACTGGTAAAAGCTGTTTTTTAACTCTAATTTTGTTTTAAAAAGTTTTTTATGTTCTTTTGTATCAGTACTTTTTAGTTAACCCCTTAAAAAGTGGGGTAAAAATACTCAAAAAACGTCTTTTTAAAGATGAAAAAAATCATACAAATTCAACTATTTAGTTAAAATTAATTAATGAGAGAAAGAGTCAGGTAGTCATTCCAAATGTTAGTAATGTCGAATAAAGTTAAAAAATTTTTCACAAAAACTATTGAATGTTTTTCATACACGTAACACCCGTGACAAATACGTGTAACACCCGTGACATAAAGATAGATTTTTATTAAATAGAGAAAATGAAAAATTCAAAAACGTTTATAAGGTAAAATGTCCGGGATTATTGGACAGTAACGTAATTGTCCACCACACTGGCACCCCCCCTTATTATTATAAAATCACACTTTAGACCCCGAAAAAATATTCTAAATTTATAGTTTAACCACTAAATTTTACTGTAGTATAAAAAAAACTTGGATTGTAACCTTAAAACCAGCTTAAAAATCACTTCCAAGTGAGCCCTTCAAAACCTCCAAAAGTTGTTTGGCACCCCCAGGAAAATCTCGAATTATCATCAAAAGATGCACTTTTGTTTTATCGGTTGCAAAGCGTAGAATTAATTTAAAAACTTGAAAACTTTTTTTTTTTACTTAACACCTTAAACAAAATATTGAAATCAATTTTTACCGTGAATTTATCTTTTCACGCTAGTAGCGCTGAAAGTACTTTCGGGCTACTAGGTTTTTAGTACTTTCGGTCTACTAGCGTGAAAAATAGTATACACGCTTAGGGAGAGCAAAAATGAGCCAACCTTTAGCAAACCCTTGATGACCTCGCCTTCGGCTCGGACATCAATTTGGGTTTGCTAAGGGCTACCTCATTTTTGACTCCCCGAGCGTGTAATGTACTATTATTCATTATTTATCGAGGGGGTGCCACTCAGGGGGACATTTGAGACTACTTGTCCCCTCAGTGGCACCCAGACAAGCTCAAGTTTAACGTTTGTACCCTAGGTGGCACCTTTTTTATTTACGGTTTTTTGGTGTTTACCTTGATAATTTCACCGGTGTTTATGCATAAAAATGCTTGAATATCATCTTTACACAGTTTAAAAAAAGTTTTGTGAGTTGAAACGTGCAGAATATTTATATCGGAGCTTTCAAAGTTAACGTAGTTGTTACGAAAAACCGCACTCAACGGCCGGACCGATGAAGATAACCTCACTTGAGTTTTTCGTTTACGATCTTCTGCTGAGGAGCTAATGTTGAGTGTAGTATTTAGTGATATTAAATTAAAATCAAGTGATTTTAACCATCAAAAGCGGTAAACAAGTGATTTTGATCAATTTTTAATTAAGGTTAGTGGAGTTTAATAAGAAAAATATGCGTAAATTGCGAAATTTAGGGGTGCCATTCCGAGTACCATTCTGGGGGGCGGTTCGGGGGGACACTTCTGAAAATTCTTTTTTGGGTGGTGCCAACTTCGTACACATGACTTTTGTGTTAGTTTATAGTAAATTAAACAGTTTTATGATGAACAATTTTATGAAAAAAGTGATTGAACACTATTCCTGACTTATTTTTTCATCATCCTGTGAAAAAATTATATATTTTCATGCAGTTTTAGTGTAACAATCGAGCGTAAACCAAAAATCCCCCTTTGAAAAGTGTCCAATAATCCCGGACATTTACCTTATGAGTATATAAAAGTTCAAAGACTTAACTTTAACATGGATTTTTTCCAGAACTACACCGGTTCATAATTTGCTGAGTTCTTGTCTCTTTGGGAGTAGTATCATGATCACTTCGGTTTTCAGTAATGCCCGTGACGGACTTAGCATTAAATTTTTAAGAAAATGAAAAATGTAAAAAAATTTTGAATGACATCAAAATTTTCTAAAAAAAAAGTACTTCCTTTTAGTATAATCATTTTTTTTTTTTTTTAAATAATTTTACGTACATAAATATTTGAAAAACTATGTACGATGTAACACCCGCGACATACGGACAGACCCAAAAGTTACCAGAGTGTTTGCAGAAATTAATTCGAGTTTTCTTATTAATAAAGTGTTAATAATTAACTGCGACGTAGTTATTAATTTTTTTTAAAATCTCGATTTATTTAAAGTTAAGGCTATAGCTTACTCTCATTTCTATACTGAATCACCAAAATGAATCAATTTTAGAAAGTACACAGTCTAATTGTGTCGATATAAAATTGAAAAATTTAAAGTACTGTGTACAGTAAGTTACCAATATAAACTTTTTTGATAATGACAGTGGCAACCTACCTATCGTACAAGTACTATTATGTAAAACGCATTTTAATAGAGTTCTGGAATGAGCGTTGTTGAGCAATAACTAAAAATTTACATTCCAGATGCAGAGGAGGCTGCTATTCTTCTGCTGTTGGGTGCTGTTTCTCGACCATTGCCGCACAGTCAATCCAGGTAAACGAAACATTCTTCTCAACAGCACTTAAAAAATAAGCACTCTAGTTTAAATTAAAATTTTAAATATCTCTCTCTCTCTCGGCCCTTTTCTTCATTAAATTCAAAAGCGACCGTGACTCACTTTATTCGCGATCTCGGGCTAAAGAGCCTCCTCACCGGGGCACGTCTGGCACAGCCAGGGGAGTTCCGAATAATTTAAAACCGATAAATGCTATATCGACGCCGAGGCCTGCTTCGAGCACCCATTCACAGCCAATAAAGCACGTGAAAAATATTGCGAACAGTGCCCGGATATTTATCTTACGACGCGCGCTAGCGACTTTCCGTTAAATGCTGGGGAATTTTTATGAATGCCGTTTGTGAATTTAGTTTAGCACTGACATCTAGATAGACTTCGTTTTTCTATACTTTCCTGCACGATTGACTGTAATGTTTCAGACGAGTCCTCCAAAATACTTTTAGACTTTTTAACAATATCCACATATTTATTCATAGTCTTTTGTCGTATCTGAGCCTGCTCGTAAATAGAAGACAAATTGATTAACAAAAGATTTGATCGTGTATCGGTATCTTTGAAAATTATTGAATACATAGAAATCTTTTAGTCGTGTCTGAAACCCTTTGAAGCACTCGCGGGATCAAATATGCGATTTTGGTATAAGTCACTTGCGTGCTTTTCAAAAAAGTTGCTCGCCTACAGCTGCTTTTTCAAGTACTACTTGACTGCGCTACTCCACTGAATCAAATTTTTTCAAACATCTGCACACAATTTAATTGGTGACAGTCAAGATCGCTCAGGCGTTGCGATAATGGAAGATCATAATACTCAATAAGTTTTGAGAATAAAAAATAAATTTGAACTATTTTTAATAAAACTGAAGAGCAGAAATAAATATACTCGGAGGTTTCAGTAGCTTCAACAATTAAAAGAAAAAACTAATTTCCCGCAAAACTACTCGAGCAAAGCTTTCTAAATGAAGTAAAAGTCTTCTCGCACATAAGTATAAGATGAGCTAGGTTAAAATGAAAAAAAGAAAGTAAGGGTCACCGTGCGGCCATCGCTGTTTTCTCCAGAGCCCGGGGATCAGGCGAGATCTCGTTAAGCGTAGCGGGCTTGTTGTCGAGTTCGTTTTTTACTTCTCCACCCCGAATGCGACGCGACACCTCGGTCGCTTTCTTTCGGTATCCAGCTTTTCTTCCATCTCCTGCTTATCTTTCCCTCGTCAACGCTTACCGGATCGATAAGTGCGGCTTATAACTAAATAAAAGGTTTTTCATGCTCCAAATGTCTTTCTCATTGACTCGGTAAAAAAAAAATTTTTTTTTGTTAAGTTGTGGAAAGTGAATGGCTACGGGATAAATTGAGGAGTTATTCGTCGAGCGAGCTTTAGTCAGAGCGACGGCTTTTGTGTATTCCGTTTCCCATAGCTTGTCCCTTCCGTATTCTTGTTACGTGTCCGGGCGAGCGCGCATCAGGTAAAGTTCGACACTGACCGTCATCCCCAATAGCGCACCAACTGACGCCTCGGACCTAAACTTGCCCAACAGTGGCGCGTTGGCTGTACAAAATCGATTTAATCTAGCTCCGCGACAGATGTACACTACAGGTGTACCGGCTTCATTACCATGTACGCCCACGTGTCATAGCACCAATAATTTTATTATTTTTTAGTAAGTTTTTGTAGACTTTTTTTGAGGTAAAAAACTATTCTAAAAGGAGCAAAGTTAATTGAGAATAAAAAGATCCGCCCTTCTCGTCTTGAATTGATGATGCAAGTTTCTCAATTTTAAAGAAAATAAAAGCTGTGTGTTCGTCTTCGCTTAATGGCACGAAACATTTTTTATCTCTTGATAAAGCTCCGATAGTTTTAACGATGCTAAGCACTCGACGAGTTTTGTTGAAACTTTAACGATAACTTTTAAGACTTTAAATTTTTAACCAATTTCTTCGATGCTTTATTAATTAAAACTTCACTGACGAAACTTAATTTATGTAATCCGGTAATTATCGAAAAATCCATATTTTTAGATTCGTAATTTAATCATCGAAATTTCATGATACCTACAAAAATATTAGATTCTGTTAATTAAAAGAAAAACTTTTATTAATAATGGAAATCGAGTTTAAGATAAATTGAATTGAACTTAATCAATATTTTCCGAATAAAAACACTGCTTGAGTTGACTGGTTTTGATCATTTTCAAGAATAAAATGTCAAATTTTAATTTTAAAAGGGTCAGAAGAAGAACTTGATTTTCGAGAATAACAGAGGCGTGATTGAATACGCCTGATTATCGCATTTGTAACTTCAAACAATTAATTTCGTCTTTTGATTCGGTGTACTTCCTTGCATCTTCTCTCCATTGTTATCCGTTTAGCTATTCGATGTCACCGCTTTGTGTACCCCCGGGTTGCCTTGAGTCTAACCCACAGACAAGGTACATATCGAGTGTATCTCCGGTATTGCTCCTGTTTAGCTACCGTGCTGTGACTGCTCACCACTGATTAATATTCAGTTTTTTCTGTGACTTTTTTTATTTATTCAGTTGAGAAGTCAATCAAAAAATTAAGTTTTTGCAACACAAACGTCACGATAGTTTGATTGAATGATATTTAAGATTAGACGAAGAACTTTCGTCAATAAACAGTTTAATCTAAGTGATTGATCTTTTGTCCATGAGGATGTTTGTCTTCCTTTTTTTTTTTTTTTCTTTCATTTCATTTTTATACTACTTTCTTCATTTTCCGATTTTTAAAGAGTTTGATCAGAACTGAACTCCAGCGAAATGAGATTACTGAAGTTTGAAATTGATTTTTGTCGAATTAATTTTCAGCTTTCTCGATCTACTTTTTCTTCGACTATGATAAAATAAGCTTTCAAGATTTTCAATTTCTCTCCTGGAATGTTTGAGTTCATAAATCACTTGAATAAATTTATTTGATTCAATAATTCAATAAGTAAATAAAATCATAAAATTTTTTGGATGGCAGAAAATTTTCCATCTGGATAGTTTATTCCGAGTTATAAATAATCATCTATTCACTAATTTATTATTAAAACATCTATTTTGAATCATTATAGTTGCTCATCATAAAATTCAGCTGGTTCATTAAGCACTTTGAGGGATCTTTGTTTAATTAATGTAGCTGAGAGAGAGCTTGAAATCACGGGTTTCATTGAACATCAAAGCCCATGATGTGGAGTATGACACTGAAACTATTATTTAGGCAACAAGCATCTAATAACTCCGAGCTTGCGGTTCGGAGTGAATTCAATTTACGGTTGACTACCCAATTTTCTGACCAACCAGAAGTACGTATAAAATATGTTTATCTTCAGCACCTCTTTTATTGTTTTTACAGTTTCTTTAGTAGCCTAATTCTAAAAAAAACTTCAGCATGATTTGACCAGATGTGGACTGTTTCTACTGAAATTGGCTACTTTTTGGCGAATACCAAGGTGTAACTGTAATTGATTAACAAAAGTGAAACGTTTCTATTGATAAACGAAAAAGTCTTAAGAGCAGGGGTGAATAAACTCAAAATAGTCTCATTTAACTTTACAAATTTATCGTTCCGTTATCTCAATTAAACTCGCTCGCGAGTTTGCGCGTAATGCTCGAAGGAATCAGCATCAGCGAGAGCAAACACCGCACAATCGTACGTATTCGGATAAAGCGATTCCAGCCTCGAGCACAAATCTTTGGGCGGGCGCCATCAGTCTCGGGGAAGCTTTCGCTCCTGCGTGTATCGAGCATCAAGTAGACGAGCGATGGAAAAAAAATCGGCCCCCTGCTACGAGAAATTGCGGTCCAAACGCCCATCTCTTTTTCCTCTATACCTCGCGAGGAACTTTTTTTTTTTTCCTGCAACGGTGTACTTTTTTTACGCTTTTTTACTCCAGTGAATCTTATTAAAAATTTTGTGCTCATTTTTGTTTTCATTTGACACAAATTTTTGTTGAAATTTTTAATTAACACAAGGGGATTTAATTTTGAAAGTATCAGTGAAGATTAAAAATTTTCGATGTTACGAATTAAAAATTAAAAATCCAAAAAAACAATCCAGATAATGAATACTCATTAAAATTCATGAAAATTAATTAAAAAATCGTTGAAACGGTTGAAATTAGTTTGTAGAGGGCGGAGGGTAAATAAAAGAGTGAAATCCAGTAAATCAGGTTTCAAAGTGGCCTCGTACACTCTACGCAGGCATGGAAGTATACGAGGGTAGCCGGGGCATCTGGCGCAGTCGTAATACAGATCGAACTCCCGAGTACATTAACCGTCCGTCCGGCCACTCTAGACGATTACACGGTGCGCACGGCCGGGCGTTAATCGGCTCGGCAAACCTACAGATCATAGCCGGGGCATCGATCCGACCCGGAATGCGCACCAGGCTGGACGCTGGGAAGACCCGAAATTCGCGTGATTTAATTTCGGCCGTCTCGAGAGGCAACTGTAATTTAAGCGCGAGATCCGACGCCTGCACCGACTTAAGTGTAATTAAACGGACTTTCGTCTCCTCTTCATCTTCTTTTGTCCGAGGACTGAGGAGAAGCCTTTCAGAGGCCAAGACGAGCGGTGTAAATACACCCGGGGTGATAATGGCCTCGTTAAGTGATATCGAGGTTCATTCAATCGGATTCCCCGGGATTTCCAAGTTTCTTTCATTACTAATTCATAAGTCTTTCTGCAGCCATGATGGACGACCGGCCCCACCGCTTGAATGCGAAATTTCTCAAACCAATGTAAGCTTACTTTGGTGAAATGGTTATCGTGGTTTTGAGAGCTTGAACCTTTTTTTTTCTCTCCGAGTTTCTCAAACATCTGATAGTGGTTTTGTGATTATCACATTTTTTAATTTTTTTTTTTCTTCAAGTACACGAGTTTATCGATACAGTTGCAAGGTTTAAGATTTTTGTTAGAACTTGGAGTTTTTTAAATTGAAGCTTGATTACAGTAGTGACTGAGAGAGGAAAAGTGTGTTAAATTACTAATCAACGATTCATTACATTTTTTTTTTTTTCAATCGAGCAGTTTTTTACTTTTTATGTTTATAAGATTGACTTTCAGTAAATTTTAAATGAGATTCATTAAATTTATTTCACAAAAAGTATATTTATGAAATATGAACTCTCAAAATCTAATGAACAAAGTTTAACTTTCAGCAGGAAACTCATTTTGATAGTCGAGCAGTCTAAAAATAATCGAAACAAATTCAAGACAGCCGTTTTAATCAAAATTTCGTTGAAGCTCTTTTAAAGGGTATTACAGGAATTATTAAGTTTGTAATTATCACTGAATTTTGGGAAAGATACCAGTCAAGAAAGTTTGAGTAATATTTAATTTATGATAACGTGAGCACGCAGAAGGTAATGGTTTCAAATCTACGGAAGCGTTGCCAAAGGTTCGGTTCGCTATTTTCATTAATGGAGCTTAGAGAAGATATCATGGTTGAATTTCAGGGTTGGGATACTTGTGTTTGAACTCAAAATCGTATCAATTATCGTTTATTAATTTGCAATTAATAGCTATTTTACTGCTTAAAAAAATTTTAGTTAATTAAATGTGAAATTAGTAGAAAATTAATCAATGAGTTTGAACAAGCTGTCCAATCTAATGAATTGTGTTTACTATGAACAAATTTTCAACTAGACCGCAATATGACATCAAATCCATAATTCATACATTGTTTATCAATTGAATTCTAACTTATGGATTTCAATTAATCAAAGCGACAAAGATATGTGTTTATGATACGTTGATTACACAATAAATTATTCCAAAAATAAAAATAGCATCAGCTGTGGAATTTTTTATGATATTCAAAGTTGAAGCAAGAATTTTACAATTTTTGTAAAAAAAAGTCACGGATTATTAGTTGTGTAATCTCTTGTAATGAAATGTAACCACGATATAGGCTACTCTGGAGATACAGAGGTGGTGAAAGTGATTAAAACCCAATAAAGTAATTGCGGTAAAAATAAGAACAAGATAGAAAAAGGGGGGGGGGGGTTCTGGAGTAGGAGGAAGTAAATAAAAATAATAAGACAAGAACAATAAAAAGTTAAGGGTAGAAACAAGCTCATAATTAGCATCACCTAATGAAATCAGTGCTGGCTGCCGGTGAAGTGGCCTCTCGAGGGGAAGCTCTCACAGAGCTACTCTCGTAAATGAAGTTTTCACCCCCGCCGCCAATGACCCACGAAGAATTCCACAGATCTCGCCTCCTCTTCACTTTCTGGCTGCTCTTTTTCCGCCTCTGTACCTTTCTTTTTCTCATTCCCTTTTCCCTGACTTTACCTTTTCTCTCATTCAGCCCCTACTCTCTCGTTATTTCATTCTTTTTACGCGAATCAACTCTTTAACGGCTGAGCCACCATGCTCGGCTTCTCCATCCAGTTTCTCCAAACTTTCCTCTTTTTGAATTTAATGAGATTCTACCTACTAGCTGGTACTAAAATTGAGAAATTTAAACTTTGTTTTATGTTCGCTTTAAATTTTTTTGGAAAATCTTTGATTTTGTTTATTACTCTCGTTGGAACAAAAAAAAAGTGCTTTCAAGAATATAATGCAGTATAGTTGATATTTTACATTTTATAATGACAACCTATGTAATACCAGCATTTATCATACAAGATATTAACTCATTTTTACTTCTCTACATGTTTCTCGTTTTTATTAAAAAATTCAATAGTTTTTTAGCTTTGAAAAGATTGAGTATCTCAACAGAGATAAATTTACTTTGTTGGTCAGAGATGTTTAATGATTTATGCGAGTGAATAAATGAAAATTCAGGAGTCTGTGTGTGCTCGGGGTATGATTGAATATTTCAAAATTTTTCGTATTTTATAATAGATTTTTTTTCACGAGTATAATATAATACAATTTTTACCTGGTATATCGATAAATAATAAATACTTCATTAATTTCATGAAACTTTGACCAAACAATATGTTAAAGTATTTTTTTACTACATATTTTGTTGCATATATTTTTGTATTTCTGTAAAATTTCTTATGAATTCATTAAATTTCAACCAAAATTAAAAAAAAAAAAAAAAAAAAAAAAGAACACAATAAAAGCAGATTTTCAAACAACCCTTTAGGATAATGATTTCTGTCTAAAAAAAGTGTTCATAAAATTTTTTAGGAACGAGATTGCTTCTTTTGAAGCTTAAAACAAAAATGTTCTTATAAGTTATATTTAAGTTGTAGACATTTTATACATCATTGAGGATCCTTTGTTATGAGCAACAATAGATCGGGTGAAAATTGTAGTCACTTTTGCAAAATTTAAATTTTGAAAATTCAAAACATTTATCAGACCGTTACGAGCCAGTCTGTCTCTTTTATGGGTTTGTAGATAACTCGAAAACTATCAGACTTTTTGGATGTTTACATGCACAAATCATACCCTTGAAAAATATCGACTTCAAAATGAAAAATAACGGCCTTCCAATGTTAAAAAATGCTTCCGCATCCAAATGTAAGAAAGAAGTGGCGAGAAATACATCTGAATTTCAACTTCACCGTTTTGTTTATTCACTATTTGATGCAAAAAAATATGTTCTTTTTCGGTTGAACTTTCAAATTTTATCTCAAGTAAAGAGAGAAAAAGAGGATAAAAGTCATTCCCAGGAGGATACACGTCTCTTCCCATAAAAGCAATCCGAAAATTAAATTAGGCTTTTGAACCGCACCCAGCCTCCGGCTCGCCGCGAAACTCTCTCCCCGAGCTCCTTGACTGATGGCCGGCTAAAATCAGTCCGATGCAGAAGACGTGGCTAAAAAGAGAGCCAAGTTTTACATCTCCCCCGTATACCAGCAGCACTTTGGTCCTCCCGATCCTTGAATACGTAATGCCGAGGCTCGGTGTACTCGTGCCTGCACTCTCGCTTTTGCAGCGCTTAGCGTACATCCAGTGAATCACCACCACCACTATCACGCCTCGACAACCTGACTTTCCTTTGATGGAAACATACTTTCAACTATGATACTACAAAAATGCTCTTTCTTTTCAATAATAATAAATAAAAAATCTTTAAAAAATTTTTTTTAATCCCTGTTTATTTATACCTAATAATGAAGTATGTTCGAATGTCTTCGTTTTATAATTGATTTGATTGATTGCGAACGTTAAATTCAAAATTTGAATTTTAAGTTGATATATTAAATACTTTGTTATTAAGAGTTTTTTGCAATAATTTTTGGAATAATTGAATACTTTGTATCAATAAATGGACTAAATTTCTTTGTATGATTCTATAAAATAAAATGAGAATCTTTATTATTTTAAAAACCACAAAAATATCGAACTGAACTTAGTTATATAGGTTGCAAACGATACGTAATGAATTTAGTGTTAAAAATTTTTTTAACTTCGTTTTTTTGAAAATGAAAGTAAAAATTATCGTTTATTTACTTTCAAGATAAAAAATTGAGCGCGCTTGGCGTCAATTGAGACTAGTCTTACCAAAATAATCAAGGCTCTTAAAATAAGTTGTAAAGGTGCAAACAATGCGTCATGACGCCTCACAGGTTCACCTTAGATTGTGTAAATGTCGCTCGCTTCTGGTCTATACAGCGCACGAATATAATACCGTGGAGTCTATTCCTCTCTCTATGCTCTCTCCATAAGCCTCTCTATTTCGGGCTAGCTATACTTAATAAAGATTTGACCGTGGTTTATAGGGTTAAAGACTCCATAACTGTCACTTTAAAGGTTTACAGCACGGTGGCTTTATTACGTCCCTTTTATTATGTATTTTATTTTATATCGGACTGCGCAGCCGTAAGGTTTCATCATTTGCGTCTATGCAAAAATAATATTACAGTGAAAAATTGACTTGACAAATTTATACCTCTCTTTTACGAGACATTTATTACGGATTGTAATTTCCATCCGACCCCATAAACAAAAGCGAAGTTTCATTATTTAACCAAACAGATCCGCCCTCCAATCCTGGAAGATCATTACTGCTCATCACAGCCGTTGATCAATCGAATACATCTGAGGAAAAAAAACCAAAGGAAAGGTTTGATCAGCGGGGGGTCGTAAGCAGAGAGCCTTGATCCTGGATGAATTGATCTTCGGGTAAGGAAGGCATTGACACGACGCCGTTGGTCCTGTTGGCGCGTGTGGGGAGCCCGGCCCCTGTACCTAAATGGAAAAGGGACGCTAGGTCCGATGATTAATGCTCGGCGATACGTCGCGATGATGAATACGTCCCGCGTGGCGCTCCGTCTTCCACCGACCAACATATCACTCCCCCCTGCCGCATCTTCGATCCTTCCTTGCGGCCCAACGAGTCGACACCTGAACTTTTTTCTCAAGTAATACAGACCTTTTTTTTTTTTTTTTTGAGAAAGTGTGTTCGAACTTTAACTTGTTTCACAACCGAAATTTATAACTCGCAATTTTTTTGTCAACTTTTGATTTTGGGGGAAATTTTGAAAGACCATTTATTTTGCGAATGAACTGGCTTCTTATAAATTTATTACTGGTTTCTGTTAAATTTTGGAGTTCTTGTTCACCGATAGTTGATGAAATTTTTTCAATCATGAAACTTTACTACATTTTGAAAAATTTTAAAAACTTTTAAATTGTGTTTATGTTTTCTATTTGAATAAATTTTTTATGCTTTAAAAAAACAATAAATTTCAACGTGTTTTAAATAAAAAAATATCCCTTAATGGTACAAACTCGCGAGTTTTTACTTTAGCCATTAAGGGACATTTTTTGGTCCGTGTACGTGCAAAATTAATACTTAGGTAAAAAATAATTTAATCTGCTTAGTTTAAAATAAAAAATTGTCAACGAAAACACCGCGAACTCACTAAAGATAATTCTTGAATAAAGTACTGTACTGTTCACTCGGTTCTCCTTTAATTTGCCCTCTTTTCCCTTTTGTATTACTCGCAATTTTCCATCGTTCTCGTTTTGATGACCCCTTCGGCTAAGTTTTCCCGTAGCTCTTTTTTCCCGTGGAGTTCTCATATCTTGCGTGAAGCCATAATAACGCCACTGTCGGTAAACGCTCCGGGGACTTCTTGATGAGATAGCAAAAAAATCTTGACTTGCACCGAGCGCTCGGATTTTTTCATTCAAATGTATGCGGCATGTACTTTTTTTTTGTTTAACATTTTTCTTAAAACTATGCTGCTCGGTGATTAATTAAGTGTAACAATGTAAAAATAACTTTTTTTTAAACCATATTTTCTCTTTCAGTTGAAACAATATTTCAACGTTTAATGAAATGCGTTCATTGATTGCTTTGAAAGCAACAGTTGTGTGCAAATGATATGTTTTCCATAATGTTCATAATTATGATGTGAAATAATACGGATATTCCACATGCAAATGACCTTTTAATTATCGAATTGGGGTTACAAATTAAATTCTTTCAATTTTATTTTTTTTTTAGCTTTAAAAGCACTTTTATGCAACAAAATTTACTACGATAATTACGTAAAATATCAAAAAATTATAAAATACTTGGTCACTCAAATGAACAATGGCAAAAAGTTTGTTGGAAGTTTCAGTCATCCTCTCTTGACTGTTGTGTAATTCAAGTAGTCAGTTTGCAATCGATAATTGATCCACGCAGAGGTTGTAAATAAATTCAAAAAATTATTAATCAGTATGCTTATTTTGCTAACCGATTTAGTCTCTGGTATGTCGAAATATTTTTAGTTCGTGCAAAACCAAGTTATCTAGTGGCAATTGCAGCTTAGTACTTTCCAAAACTGGTATAATAAGAGATATGTCTATGTTTTTTTTAATTGAAAGTAAAACAAAGTCGACGAAGCTGTTTTACGCGCTAACGCAACCATATCTGAATAAATAAACAGCGACTTGGACTGGAGCGACTGACAATGAAAGACTTGCGATATAAAGCAACTAGGATTAAAAAAAATTTTCAGTGAAAAGATGAGCTTACGTAAATTTCACGGCGAGGCTTTTGCTTATGAAATGCAGTTTACGCGCGATTAATCGCTTACTTTTTAGTATTTTCAATAGATTTTTCAAACTGATCGATCATTTAACGAAAATTCTCATAAATCCTGATAATCTCAATGATTAACGTCACGATACGTTTTTCAAATTCGTACAATTTTTCTTCTGCAGGATGACATCAAAATTTAATAAAGTCCGGCAAAAATATTGCGATAAAGTCCGTCGCTCGTTAAACATCGAAAGCGTCGGGGGGTTTTATTCACGGCTTGCCAACGGACAAACGGCATCCGCAAATACACACGTGGCCCGGGTCAGAATTAACGGTACGAAAATTTAAATTCATTGTTCCGCTAATGCGATACAGATACGCGTCGGGCAATAATTGGGTCCGCGGATTATCGCGAAGGCGACCGGCTGGGATAAAAAAAATGACCGCCAGATTGAGCTTGATTAATCCGTGAGCTGCTCGTTAAAGTCAGCGAGCGAGCGTCGATTTGCGTATGTATGCGCGCCCCATTGCGGTTGGCGATTTTACGGGGAAATAAAATTTTCCGTCGCTCCATTGTTTTACCCTCCCGAACGACTGCGCTGGTATTAGTTCGATGAGGGAGATATTATACGCGAGGGGTGGGCTCAATGATATCCCGTTACGAGCTATATTTTACCAAGTTTTTATGAGTTGCGGAAAAAAAAAATTTTTTCGCTTCATTGCGAGCTGTCGCTTTTAGTTACACATGCAGCGCCGTCATTTATTTTTATGTCTAATATTACCGACTGCAACATCGGTAGTAAAATAAAAAATTTTGCGATGAAAAATATTCCACTAGAAATTGCCACTTACGTGATCAATAGCATATTTCTTGTTTTCAATCAGTTCGAAAAATTAATTATGTCAAAATACTTTGGGATTAAAGAAAACTATAGAATTATTTTTCTGCTGACTGGACTCATTTTTAATTTATATATTCATTTATGATTTGAAAAATAATTGACAACGCGATTGGCTATATACAAGATAAGAAATTGAAAAAAATAGTTGATTTATAAATGAGATGGAAAAGGTACAATTGTTCAAGAACACTTTATCTATTAGAAAAAATAAGATTCGTGTAGTGGCTGAGTAAGACTTTCGAAAAAGACAATATAAAACTTTAAATTTTATCAGAGCCTCGTGAATGCAGCAGATTTTGACTGCTTCGAATACTGATTCATTATCGAATTAGTTGGTAAATCTCGTTGATCATAATTTATTTAAAAATATAGTCACTCTGGCTTTGAAAGTTTTTCACCTCGCGGGTTTACGAAGTGGCTGCCGCAAAGTTGTATCGCATATCCCAGCCGCAGTCAGAAAAAGCAGGCTCAAATCCAGAAAACCTGATGTAAAAGGTGAATAAAGAAACTCGAAGCGTCAGTCTGTTCGAGAGGGTGTCTAGATCCGAGCTGAGGTGTATTTCACTGTTATTTAACGCGATTCGCTTGAAAAGGAGCAGCCGACAGCTTCCGCGCGACTCACTATTTACGAGCTCGCCGCGTGCGCCGCGCGGCTGGTATATGGAGAAGCTGCAATTTCGGTTCGGTGACGCTTTCATTTTGATACGATCGATCTCCCTATCTGCTCCTGTTTTATTTTTAGGTTAAGTTTGATTGAAAGTTATTGCAATCTCAAGTGTCAAACTCCAGTGATTCTTATACCTTTTTTATCTCAATTTTGACGAGTTTGACATACAATTTTGAAACGATTGATTTTTCAGTCAAACCATTGTTTATTTCTTGATCAAACTCAGTTTTAATAAAACTCGTTAATTTTAAATTTTAATATCGTGAAAACTATGCTATAATTTTTTATAATATAAGAGTGAAAGCGATTATTTCGCTCTCTACGTTTCAAGAGGGCAATAATATTTTTCAGTTAAAAAACTTTAGAATTGACTAACTGTTGTGGGCAGTAAAAGTGTAAAAGTCCAATTTACGTTCATTACGACAATGTAATACAAAGTTATAGAGCAAATGGAGAAATGCTTGTGAATGAAGACTTCATTCAAGGGTAACGCTCGAATAAACTCATGATTTTTATGAAATTTACCAGACTTTTTGAAAGAGTTTTCTTGAAAGAAGATAAAATCTTTCGTGTTACGAGAAAAAGTTTTTATATGCAGTTTGCAATTCAGTCTAAAAATCTGAACAATAATATCGATTGGAATTTATGTATTAACATTTTTCAAAATAAAAATTATTTAATTTTATTATTCAAGGTAATAATTAAAAACTATTAACGATTATCAAAGGTATTGTACCGGTACTAAATATTATTTTATCAGTCTTAGAAAGTAACATCTATATCTGAACATTACGTATTTCAGTTTTTAGATCCAAATTCATCTATGAGATCGATAGCTACTCTAAAATATTTTTCTTTGACAGTTTCGGTTTTAAAAGCGTAGCAATATAATTTAGAATGGAAAATATTGATGATTTTTTTGTGAATGGTTTTTTCACGGTCTTCGTATTAGAGTTTTTCATGCTATGCACTGTGGTCACTGATTTTTTTGCATTCTTTTCATCTACCATATTAAATACCATTATCATAATAAATTTTATAGGCTTAGATAGTTTGATGAACCTCGTCGAAGCTCGAGACCTGCCGAGGCAAGGAAAATAAAATTGTTCTCGAGACCTGGTCGGACATCTCTAATGATAAACAAAGTAACATTTAAAAATACTAAGCGTGGCTGGTTTAGTTGGCTGTCGCTAACAATACGCAATAAAAATCCAAAGTTCAAAAAAATCTGTCTTGAAGAAAATTTTTATTGAGAGCGGGGAAGCGTGTGGTAGAATAGGCTCGAAATTCAAAAATGAAAGAAGCCTCTTTAGCCTACTTATTGAAATATCAATGCGAAGCGAGTTTGAAATTGGAAAAGTTGACAGGACATAATCTCGGGGTCCGTCACTCGCGAGCAAATTCCCGAGTGAAATATATTATTTATTAGCCGGAGCGTGCACGCCAAGCCGGCACAGGACAATGGACAGCGTAATTAACGCGCTGGCCGCGGCGAGGCGAGGGGTGAAAGTGCACGGGACGCGCAATGCATGCATTACCACGGTGCAGGAGCCAAGCTTGCGACATAAATACACGGACGAGGGACGTATGCCGGCGGGCCGCTGCGGCCAAATGATAATGTGGCCTCGGGCTTTGGGGTAAGAGGAGCAGAGGACGGGGGGAAGGGGCAGCATTATCACCCCGCGGCCGATTTACGAGTCGCGTTCCCCGCAAATGACCGTCCACAAGCGGCACGCACCGGCCCCGCGGCTGTCTGCGAGATGGCTTTGCTCCGAGGGCTTTTCAATTTCAGCGCCCCGCGCGTTTGTGCTTTGATTGCTTTGAACAAACCTTACAGCTGTCACTTACGACTTTAAATTATTATTGTTACCAAAGTCTTTTCAAACAAACTCGCACTTTTTTCCAAACAATTAATCCTTCAAAGTCAATTTTTTCTAAAAGAATCTGTTGCTGGTAGAATAATTTCGCTACCTTTTTCTCCTTAAAAGAGCGATTTTCTCTTTATTCGCGTAAAAAAAAAAAAAAAGTTGAAAAATTACCAAATAAGGGGAGGTAAAAAATAAAAAAGGGATGAAATTAGAGCTGAGGCAGGGAAGAATAAAACGAATACCCAGGATGTGTCGGTCGCTATATCTCATCCTGGAGCCGCGTCTCGCTCTTATCCGAACAGCTCTCGGTACAGTAGTTATTTATGGAAAGGCGCGCTTACGTACGCGGGCTGACCGAACTCGGATCTTTCCGACAGGGATATTTGTGAAGGAGCAGATAACCGGGCTCCGATATTTCGGCCCCCCCCGCAACGTAAAAAATAGAGCACGTCGAGGATAAATTGAAACTTTGCGCCCTCGGTGTAAAAGAAAGAGACCATACGGGCCACTTCTTGGCCAGAGCGTGATAAAAGACTCGAAAAAATAAGTACGCCCAGATGAACGAGGGGGAAAGTGAGGAAATAGGGATAATGCGAGCCTGGAGTGTCGGTAATTTTTCTTTCGCGGCCACGAGCCAAGCTCTGTAATGACTTTTTAGAGGGTGACGGGCCCCCGCTCGAGTGTTTAAAAGCGCAGCTACTTTGGACTAATGAAATTACTTTTAATTAAACCACCCTTTACTCCCCTTTAATGCTTTTTTAACTGCATACTTTTTCTCTCTTTTTTTTTTTTTTTACTCTATTTTTTACTTCCTCATTATAATCTGCGGCAGCTGATAAATGAGCGTTTAGCGTAATTGGAGATGAGTCAATTAAACGGTACCGATTTCCGTAGCCAAGGTAACCGAGCCGTTTGTCACCACCTAGCCCGACAATACCCGCAGCTTTATTCCCTCCCGATGCCCGTGCAGTAGTCTTGCTGTGGTGAAAAATGACGAAAAAAGGAGGACCAATTAAATCCGTTCGCGATTTCATTCGTCTCTTTCGCCGGCATACACGACAATGAATTTACCTCCGTAAAGTGAAATGACCCCTTTTTTTCCTTCTCTGGCTCTTAATTTTTTTTTTTTTTTTTTTTTTTTTTTTCATGCTACAATTACAAGTAATTTTAAAAATTACACGAGGGCAAATTTCATAAGGTTAGCACTTGAGTGACACCGTTTTTCCGACGTCATCTCTGCAGCAGTGAATCCCCGACGACAGACTTTTAAACTCAAATATTAGTCGTCCCACTCGACACGGTCATTATCTACTTTCAGAAGACTCGTTCGGCCGAGAGGGGTAATATTGAAACTGCAAATAATTGAAAGTTGAGCGACTGAAAATTTTCAAAGTCCATTTGAAAAAGAAGGAAAAAAAGAGGGGGGGGGATGAAAATAATCGCTGAACTATTTAAATGATTAATGATAACGGCTTTGCCGAAAAAAAAAAGTTTAGATTCACGATTGTTCCTGCAGGCGAGTCTGGGTTTTTTTTTTTTTTTTTTTTTTTCTTTTTCTTAACCCTATTTTCAACTTATTCAAAAGAAAAGATATTAAAGTCCAAGTTCCAAACTCGTGGAATAAATTATTGATAAAGTCCCTCCCCCTGCTCTCCTCCTCCTCCTCTGCGTAGAACCGCTGAACAGCTCGGGGGATAATGAGCTGCGCGTATCACAAATTCATGGAGTGAAAATACGAGACAATTTGACACAAACTTGTTAAATTTACATGGCGTAAAATTTTACAACCGGGGGGTGTTGCAGGCTCTTGTTACTCGAAAACAAAACCCGAATTTTTTAAATGTTTCAGAGAGTTTGCAGGACGGTCAAAAAAGAGTAAAAGTTTTCCATTCGTTTCGTACTGAAATTTCATCATTTACAATTTTCATGATTTCTCAATGACTTTTGATAAGAAGTGACGTACAAGTCTCGATGAAGTTGCCGTGAAATTCGTAAAATGAAAAGTCAATAAAAAAAAAAAAAAGCGGTCAATATTTCATCGACCACAATACGCACGACTAATAACTCCAATATTTCAACCCGTATTTGTTTTCCATACAATTTAATCCAGGCGAAGGAATTTCAGCTGAAAAATAAACAAAAGTGGTAGAGTGAATTTTAATTAAACTGCGAAATAGCCTTTATGGAATAAAGTAAAATAGAAGAAATTGATAATCTGCTCATTTTCCAAATGGAATAACTCGAATTTTCTCGGAGCCAATAAATAAAGGTGGTAAAAAAGGGGAAGGAAGTACCGGTTGAACAAAGCGACAGAAAGACACCGGAGCCAGGAAACGCGAGCGAAACGGGGGGTATATGAAGAAGCGTATATACATTCGTTGCTGCTAAAAAATAGAGCAAAAAAAGAAGATACGGATGAAAAAAAAAAGGGTTGGCCGATCCGGAGCATAAAAAATTGCAACGCTGACATTTTTTAATATACCTTCGCAGGAGTAAATCGAGCGTGGGGCTAAAAAAAAAAAGGAGGGAAAATACCGGTGGCACGCGACGTCCAAAAAAGATCGCTCCCGATATTATCCCCCCCCCCCCCCCCCCTGGTAGCGAAATAAACGAGTCGAGCTCGATTAAAAGCTCGACGGGAGGCCCGTGGATCTCAATCTCCAGCTGAAGATTATTAGAATGAAAAATAAAGCTCAGAGAATTTATTAATTTTTTGTACAGGTTGCTCCTGCGTCGTCTTCAACAGTCGGTACAACCCCCAGGGTGGCAGCTTCAGCTCGCCCGACTACCCGAAGCCTTATCCGGCGAATATCGATTGTCTCCTGTACACATTCCACGCCAGCCAGGACGAGATCGTCGAGCTGACGTTTCATCATTTCGACACTCGCGCCACTTATCCAGAGTGAGTATTATATATAGCATGTGCCCCGAGACGACAGTCAAAATTCCTTCTTCCTCTTCATTTTCTTCGCCTGTTCTGACTTTACGGCTTTTCTTCTACCTACCATCCCGTTTTTTAATGCACGCTTTTATATATATATATATTTTTTTTTTCTTCCCGAAGCACGCGTAGATTTGGTTTTTATTCGTTCTTATATGATTGATGCCTCTTCTTTCATACATTTTAATTTGCCACCGAGCGAGAGAGAAAAAGTACGATATGGGATTTTAATCAGACGACATAAAATTTTTTGTCCCCCCCTCCCCGTGTTGACGACGACTACAGCCATTCCGTACTTTTATTGTTACGATAATGAGACGCATAAAGCGCATTTTTCAATGACGCGAGCGATAATATTCTTTCGAAAAATATGTAATCACCGTTATTTTATTGATGTAAATTTACAGGCTTCTCGTTTGCGTCGACAAACACGAAAAATTTACCGCTGATTACATTTTGTTCCGCAATCAAAGGTACGAGAATTGAATCAAATGAATTCAACAGACTCATCCTCGCGAGAGTTCAACAAAGCAAAACATTTTTGAAAATTAAAAAAAAACTCTTGTTTATCAATTTTAAAAAGCCACTGAGTAACTCTGTAAGCACTTTGAAATTTTACCGAGCATGCAAATCTAGATGGCGTCGAAGTATAATTCAAAGAGTTTAAAAAATTTTCAAGTTACCCCGTAAAACACCAATGTACAAAAATGACCCCCATAAATTTTTCCCCCTCCTCCGCCGTCCACCCGCGATAAATCTTCGTTGTATGCGAAAACACGCTCTCGAATTTGTCAATCGATCAGATCACCAAAAGCTCGAACCGATTTGCCCCCCCAAACAAATGGTTTTTCCGCTGGCTATGCAGCTCCAAAAAAAATTTCGTCAAACATCCGATTATCAGAGCGCGGCCACACGGTGGTATTTAATGTCGAGATTTTTCCCGACCGATAGAGTGCGCCGCTGCTCCGCATGTAAAAGCGAATCTCGCGGTGAAGTTGGGAGGGGCCGGGCCGCGGTATCTAGCGAAACTTTTGATTTACGGAGGGACGCGAGATCGCGCCCGATTTCGGAGAGCTAGCCCACCCCGCGCCAAACTATTTGGGGATGCGATTGCGTGCGAGTAATAAAAGAAGCTTTTTTTTCAACCCCTGCCCTCCCGGATATACATATTCCGGGCTGTTTTTTCATGCTATTATTTTGTTTTTACGTTCTGTTTTACTAAAGTTGAGGAATAGGTACTCTTTTAGTTTTAAATTTTTTTTTTTTTTTTTTTTTTTTTTTCAAAGTTTCTATTAGATAGATTTATACGATTGTTCTGGAATAATTTTTTGAATAATAATAAGAGTTACTGTTAAATTCAAACTTGTCAACAACAAAAAAAAACCCTTGTCTGGTATCAATATCTTTTTTAGTACGAGTATACTAAAAAAAGCTGAGAGCCAAAATTTGAATCCAATAGAAATATTTCAAAAATTTTTTCGTATTATATTTTGTAAAATTTTTCATCGATATTTACAAATTTTTACTCAATTTATATTTATGTAATGAATAAGACCAGCTATTTTCTAAAAAATATTATTGAATACCTAATTTAAAATTTGTTCGACACCAGCGCACGTGAACAGATTCATAGTCTGGTATACTCTTTTTCAAATTCAAGATATAAAAATATGTATGTGCGTATAGTAGCTAAAAATCGAATCAACATGCAGATACGTGTTATTCGTGTCGAAGAGGAAAAACCACTCTCTTTTATTATACCTGCAAGAAGCAAGGAAAAAATTTTCAAAGAAAAATTCTAAAATAAAAATAAAAAATTTAATTTTAAATTTGCTTATCAGTAGCTTAGTTAAGGTGGTTTTCTACCAGAGCTAGTCAAGTTCAAGACTAAAAAAAAATTACTACACCAAATTACCAACAATTGGTTATTAAAATTTATTTTTTAACTTTGTATGACTTCTGAAATTATTTTCTACCAAAAAAACATTGACAATCACAACAAAATATTGTTTTTAACTTTTGACCTCACCGTTGAACATCGCAGCTTTGGAGGTTATTTACGTAAAAATTATTTTTGTAAAATTATTGTAAAACTCCTATAAGGTCAATTTTTTGCAGTTTCAAGAAATTAATTCTTCGATTGTGAAACTCTATACATGTGGTTTTTCTAAAGGATCTCTATTGTAAGAAGACAAATATCAATAATTCAATAAACTTTTTCAGCGTAGCGTCCATGCACGTAATGAAAAAGATGCAATCTTTAACTTGCTATAACTTTGAAACTATATGGTCAATTTTGATCAGACTTCGTAGAAATGTTTATCAATATCTAATAAGCACCTCCAGAAAATTTGAGCTTATTCTCTATTGTCATGCATTTAGTAGAAAACCACCTTGAAAAAAAAATTTTTTTACTTAAAAAGACAAACACAATTTCAAGTACAAATAGAAAAATTTTTCTGAATTTACCAGAAGTGATTCTTAGCGTCGGTAACATTCGCCGGCACCAAAAAACGGCTCAAGAGCACCGCAAAGCGTTTTTATCTCCAGCGGCGAGACGATCTATCACCCACCGGGGGTAGTACCTTGAAATCACCGTAGGTTTCTCCCTCTCAGCACGCGCTCCAGTTCCATCATTCCATTACTTCGGCCCGAAAAAGAGAAGCCGGGTCTCGCTGCTCGGATTCTAGCTCACGCACGATAATTTCGAGATTCCGCGGCGCGTGTCAGAGGCGGGCTTCCGGTGGAAATCTACCCGAGAACCGGTGTTCCGTTCCGAGATACGCGGCGAGGATTTAGGTGGGTCAAGCTCACGCGCCTCCGGGCTGCATGGAGATAAAGAAGGGATGAATGAATGCCCGAGCGAGTTATTATTATTCTCTTTTCTTTATTTCCTCTTTTCATAGACAGAGAGCCTTTCTTTCTTCTTTTCTTTCTCTTGTGAAAAATTAATATTGGCTCACGTGCGAGAAAAGAAAATTATTGTCATCCGAATCAATGATAAGCTTTTATTGAACTTAATAAATCGATTTTTTTAGCTCTACTAGTCTCAATCGACGCACAACCATGCTCAATTTTCAATCTTAAAAGTAATAAACAAGAATTTTTACTTTCATTTTCAAATAAACGATGTTAAAAAAATTTTTTTAACCTGCAACTAACTTCAGTTCGATATTTTTGTGGTTATAGCTTAAAAAATTTGTTTTTAAAATAATAAATATTCTCATTTTATTTTATAGAATTACAAAGAAATTTAATTTTATTGAAACAAAGTATTTAATTATTCAAAAAGTTATTGCAAAAATTCTTAATAACAAAGTATTTAATGTTTTAACTTAAACGCAATAGGGTTGGCAACTTTTTGAAATTTATAATATTTTTTTGCTGATTTAGTTAAAATATCGAAAAATAATTGATACGTATTTTTTCTTTTTTTAAAAAAACTAAAATTAAAAGAACTACAAGTGTTTAAATTTTTTAAAATTTCAATATATATAGATATACTTTTAATGGAATTTCGAGTTAATGACGTCATCAACCTGTAGTTTTAAAAACTTTTCTTAATTTTCTTCTTGCTCAATTTTGATTTAAAAATTCTAAAAAAAATGTCAAAATTCATTAAAAATCGAGTACTTTTAAAAAAATATATTTTTAAAGTACCGGTTGCCAACCCTATTCAAATTTTGTATTTAACGTTGTCAACCAATAAAATCAATTATAAAACTAAAACATTCGAACATGCTTCATCATTATAAAGAGGGATTATAATTAGCTACTCTTGTTTGTAAAAAGTAAATCGAGTTTAGAACTCTGGTTTTTATTTTTCGAGTATAATTATTTTCATGACCTTCTTCGTAAGCAATTAAAAACCTCCGGCATCTGATTGCAATGAAAGGATTATTATTCATGAAAATAACAATTGTTTTAATTCATAAATGAAAAAAAAACCATGTCACGTAATCATAAACAGAGCCGCAATTAAATTTTCTCCCCGCCAAATTGCAATTACTGTCCTAAAAGCAGCCATTTCATGCACTGCAAGCTGCGGGAAAACAAAAAATTACTCGGCGTACATAAAAAAAAAAAATATGTATAAAATAAAGAAAAGAGAAGACAAAAACAAAAATCCAAAATTTCGTATCGCACAATAGGTATAAACGAGAGCGTTCTACCACTGGCTCTCCAGTAAACCGGAAGTTATTGAAGTGTCGCTTTAAACCGACAGGCGCGCGCCACTTGCCAAGGCTTTTTCGCCTTTTATCGCTCTCTTGTTCTCTCTCTCTCTCTCTCGCTCTGTGCCTCTTGCTGGCATAATATTTTTACAGCTAGTGTTATCTCACCCTTTCTTTTTCGATTTTTCTTCCTTTGGAAATTCCCTTTTTCAAACAGGTTCGAAAACAGTTTAGGTCTGAACTTGCGTAATCGAGCAGTTGCATGAAATGAGCGATACAGTAGATAGCTGAATTCGAAAAAGTGTGTGAACATAATTTTTTTTTTTGTATCAGAAACTTTTTTATCTGTCTAAGTTTTCGAAGATTTTTGAATATTATAAAACAATAATTTATTCTGTTAATAGCTTACCAAAAATCATTTAATTTATACAATTTTTCGTCTAAACAAACTTTTAAATTTTATAATAACGTGATATATTCAGAGATAAATTCCAATTTAATATTCGATATTATGATATTCAATTTAAAATAATAATTAATAATTAATAAAAAGATAAGTACAAAGTTAAGTAAAGAGTAAAGAGTTGTACATGCGCCAAAAGAACTTAGCACTATAGCCAGCTTAAAAAGATACCCGAGAATAGTTTCCCGCTATCTGGCAAGTCGCGGTACTCTGCTCTTTTATCGCAACGCGTGTAATTGCTTTTTTGAGAACTCTTTACGCGCTAATGTATAAGTGAAGAAATGAACAGCAAAAAAGTTATTGGCACTGTCCGTGCCAGAAATTTTAATTTTCAATTCGAGATGAATTTATTGATTCCCTCAAGTTGTTTGTAATTGGAAAATTTCAAATATATTTGCATAAGAGACAATATTTTGCAAATCCGATTACGAGGTATTAAAACTTGAAAAACAATTCGAAAAAAGAAAAAAAAAAGGAAAGAATCCGTTCATAAAGCAGATTTACAGAATTTAGTTTCGATCAGTTAAATTTATTTTAAATAAAATATAGATTTAAATGCCATTCAATAAAGATATAATTCCAAGCTTTATTGCATTGATCTCTGTGCTTAAAGGATTTACAATATCGAGATATATCATGCTATCAACAATTAAAATATTGAAATTCACAAATTTACCGTGGAATCAACGAGAGTAAAGCGACTTCTTATATTGACAAACAAAAGAACACAGAGTACCGGAACCGTGAAGAAGATTCTGAAGAAAATAGATAAGCCTCTTCACTTCGGAAGGAACCGATATCCAGGGATTTCGCGTCAGGGTACGTAGGCGCACATCAGAACGCAGGGACATGCAGACGGAAAGTGCGAAGAGTCATCTCTTGGATTGGATTTTTCCATTCCTGGTCTTTTTCTTCCGTCGCATTCCCCAACACTTTCTTACTTTTTTTCATACTTCGTAGATTTAAGCAAAGTAAGAAAGGGAGAAAAGATCGGAAACGCGGGTAACGGATAAAGCTTCTCCGAGATGCCCGTGAGAACCGATAGTTTTAAACGAAAGGATACTCTTCAGCTTTTTTTTTTTCTTTCGATCCCCCTTGAATCTTTAATACTTCTTTATGCTGCGTATCATGAATTTCTAATTAATATCTATGCGAATTCAAAGTATATTTTCAATTAAAATTGAAATAATTAAATCAGGATTATACATTCAAAGTTTGCTTTTCTTATTATTTATCAGAGGTTTGTAAAGTCATAAATATGGATTGCTTCAGCATCTTCCATTTAGTTTATTCAAAAATCACTTACCGATTCATTCAAAGTTACTCGAAACTCTACGAATATGTTTTAACTTAAATGTAACAAACTCAGTTTAGTTTCTCAAAAGTTTAGCCAGGCCTCGCACATATTTACTTCGAATGTAGGTAGCACAAAAATGTAAAGTTCCTCCACTATTCTGTGATTCGAGTAATTGTACAGAAACTGCACATGCCGGCTCAAGAGACTATACCCCATTCTGGTTAGTTAGCCAATTTAAATGTATCGCCTGACTGCTTCATTTCTATGAAATTTCTTGGAGTGCAGCAGATTGCTCACTTATGGATCAACAATGTTAAACATTCTGATTTTTTTTGTTCTAATTCACAAGTGACTGTTGTAATGTTTAATTTATTTTCAATCGAACATATATAATTCTTGACTGGCCTCTGAATTTGCTTTTTGATTTGACTAGTTGCTTCAATCACAAAAATAGTTACTCAAAAGTTAAAAATGAGTATCATAAGCGCTTAAAATAATTAATTTTAAGTTAAATTGTTTTCAATTGTAATTTCAAATTTAAAAAATACGTAATTTTTTGGAACGAAGTTCCTTTTTTGTTTAAAAAAGTAGTAATAAATTAAAAAATTTTTAAGTACATCTGTAGCGAGTAAAAAATTTTCGGTTGACGTTAGTTTTCAATATTTAAACTATAATCTTAATATAAAGAATAAAAATTCTATTTACTGTAAAAATCTTTACTGTAGTCTGAAATTTTATTTCGAGGACGTTGAGTAAAAAATTTGCACTTTCGGCTGTTAAGCACAAGAAAAGCATTATAAACTAATAATCTGAAAAAAATTCTCGCAAAAAAAGGAACATAAGTAGAGGTAAGACGGTAAAGAGCAAAAGAATGCACCGCACTCACATTTATTTTTCACTTTGTAAGTTGGCAACCATCCCGATTAATTCCCGACACGTGAAATTTTTTATCTTTTCTGTTTCCGGTTGGATATTTTTCATCTTCACGTGTACAGCTGTGCTCGGGGCGATTTTCTAAAGGTTTTTCTACACCTCGAGCAGCCTGGAGTCAACGAGTACACACCCTGGTCAGGTCTGCTCTGTGGGGGACTCCACAACGTCCCCCACGTACTCTATAGTTCTGGACCTACTTTGATATTCGAGTTCCACACCGGACCTGCCATCACCACTGCCGTCACTAATAGCACCAATACTGGATTCTCTGGTACCTTTCGTTTCATCGACAGACGTGAGTATTAAACCTTAAGTCAAAATTTTCTTTTTTTACATAACGGCTGAAGTTTCCAATGATACTTCATATTTGCGGCTTTACTCAGGTGCATTGAAAAATGGATCAAGTCTTTTTCGATTTATCGCTATTGATAAAAGAAAAAGATTCGGAAAATTTTATTTTGTTTTGGAAGAAGATTGAAAAACTAAGTTTTAGAATAAGACAAATTCGATTTTGCGACGCTCGCAAGCCAGACCGAAAAGCGAATACGTGACGAGAGTTGGTAAACCGAATAAAAGTTGATCCAAACTAAGGATTCTAGTGTAGGTGTCATCGAAATATTTTTACAGGATCTAGTAACAATTACAAAAGTACCTCAAATTATTAAATCTATAAACTACAACAAAATTAATGGGTAAAAATGACATCTAAAATTTTTATAGAATTAGCCAGCATTAGATCGATGGTCCCAGCGAAGAAAAACCTTAGTAGAAAATCTGGAGATTTTAAATGACCAATGAGAGGCTGAAATGAATTAAAAATTTTTTTTGAATCAGGAATCGCAGTAAATCATTACTTAAAAAACAAGATTTTTTATTTTTTTTCAATTTTTTAATTCATTTCAGCCTCTTATTGGTCATTTAAAATCTCCAGATTTTCTGCTAAGGTTTTTCTTCGCTGGGACCGTCGCGATAGTTCGTTGAGACTCGATATGACAGGTATTTTAAAATCCAGTATATTATTTTCTAATATATATTCGGTATTAGTTTCATCCATCGCGAGATCCGAACCACATGTGGCTGAAGGTTCCTCGGAAATGCAATTTCACGGTTAAAGCTTTTTTTATTTTATCCCACAATTTTTCCGGATTGACGATACTCGCGATATTTATCGCATAGATGCGCGAAGAGAGGCACGGCAACGCGTCGCACCTATCACAAAGTCATATTTGAACGATTGAAAAAAAGTCTCTCTCAGTTTATCTCGGAGGCTCGCATGGGTTTTGTCTGCGTCACCGGTAAAAAACGCGTACGCGTGTTTTATTGAAAGGACATGTGTCCATAAACAACGTTCTGGATACCAGAGTCATTTTTAATTTTCTGCTCGCCCAACCACATGCGTCCGTAAAGCTTTCCAAATCAAGTGAAAAAACGTACAAAGTTATTTAATTTTGGTTTGTGATTTTCATATTCTATAATTTTATTATTGTTTAATAACTATACGTGGCTCATATATTAATAAAATTTTCAAACGAAGAAATATGAAAGAAATTTTAAAAACGACTTATAAACTTTTTACAATGATTCCCGAGATCAAGACCATTTTATGTTTATTTAATATGGAATTTTCTTTACTATTTGCGATGAAAAACAATAATAAGTTTATCGTAGAAAATATAAAAAACCGT
Organism: Encarsia formosa; assembly: GCA_038277355.1. Classification (NCBI taxonomy): domain Eukaryota; kingdom Metazoa; phylum Arthropoda; class Insecta; order Hymenoptera; family Aphelinidae; genus Encarsia; species Encarsia formosa. The sequence continues at coordinate 12,633,560 of CM076187.1, read as the reverse complement.
CACTAAGACAAAACAATGTTTTTTCCAAGTGCAATTAGAGTACATCATTAAGTTTCGCTTTTTAAAAATCCCTCCAAGATTTTCCATGTGACTTATTGGAAATGATTTGGTGGTGTTTTTTAGTTGTGCCACAATACAATATCTACTGAGATACCCAGTACATACATTTATGAATACATCTTCCATTGACTTTAATTTTAATTTTAATAATATTTTAAGGTGATTAAATTAATAATTAATTTATTATTAAAAATGTTTTCCACATATGCATAACTTGAATGATGTTGAGAGCATATTATTTCATTCCAGCTTAGATCAGCTTAATTACGTTGAGCATACATACACGAGTAACTGTGATCCAATTATAAATCACTAAGTTTTCAGAAAAACTGTAATTTATGCAAATTATTAAGCGATTCATTATATTTAGCCGATTAAAGCACCCAAATTTTCGACGCAGAATATTTGAGTTTTGTAACGAAATCAAATTTGTTTCACCCAGCAGCGATAACTTGAGTATGTTTACTTTAAAATCAACAACTTTTTGAAAAAACTACGTCAATATAAATTTACCTACAGCTTCACGTTATCAAATTATTTGATTATGGATTTGAAGGAAAAATTTTTTTTTTTCTACTAAGGAGTTTGCAATAATTTTGAATCGATAGTTTTCATTTATTCAAAATGATCTTTCGTAACTTACCACAAAAGCAGCTTCTTAGAGTTTAATAAAGTAAATCATGTGGTTCAAGCGAGTATTGATAGACTTTTGAACCCGCGCGGTGAAACATGGTCAAAACTAAAATCACATTACGAGCGTAATGGATGGGCTAATGCGGATCTTCATGTTGTTGTGCCTCATGTTAACGACTCATAATTATCTGCAAATGTAACCACCGAGTTGAGAAGTACCCACCGACTAAAGCGTACAAATGCGCACAGAGAGTTGCTCAGTTATTTGACGGCCTACCCTGCACCGGTAATGCACGTTGACCAAACGTAAACCAAACCAGAAATCATGGTGATTACACGAAACATCAATTTCGACTCTGGTCTGGTAACAAAACTATAATTTTAATTTAGCTGTCAAAAATTTTTGAAATTCATTCATTATGTTTGTCATTAAATTCGCTCAAATTTCAGCCTTGTGATCGTTTAATTTATTGTCAAATTGATAATAACTTGAATTTCAAAATAGTAGTTTTGTCGGCTCCTTGTTTAATTGGCGAGCTGGTAACATGTGGGTCCGTAAAAGCATCATGCGAGGTTATTACTGAATCAACGAGCCCCCGGTAAAGCTTGTCCGGGTTACGGAGGTCCATTAAAATCTAGCCAACGGGTAACGAGTGAGATTAAACAATTTTGTAGCCTGAATATGAAAACAAACGCGGTAGAAAGGGGCGAGACATACATACTTTAACCAGCAAATACCTGCACCCGGAGAGATTATTCCTGGACGAAAGCTCGGGTCGATGTTGTACTCGTCGTCGTATACACTGCAGATTTGCCGTAGGCAAAGACGCGCCGACGAGTAAGGGAGCTTTTGGTTGAGTTGTCGGTAAGCAAGCAGGATTAGGTCTTAAACTTGCGGACCGCCTTGGTGGTGGTGGTGGTGTTATTGAGCAGAAGATTGATATTCTCACCGGGGATAGATTTTGGGGAGGAAGGGTGCTTATTTATTTCGAGATTAGATGACGCTGATGAGTTACCCCGGTAGGCTGATGAGTCATCAACTCCGTCTTTAGATTATTTTCGAGATTACAGGTACGGTAACTTTTTTTTTCTAATTTACAAGAATTTAATTTTTGAAGATGAGTAAATGTGTTTGTACAAATAGAAATTTAAAGTGGTATCTTTGTTCAATTCTTTATTATACTAAAAAAAAAGAAAAAAGTGAGCAAGGTTTCCTTTTTTTAGTCCTAGTGAGAATCTAAACGGGACTCATTCATGTTGTCAGAAGTTCTGTCTGACGAGCCATACTATATAAAACGTTGACCAGCCAAGTCTTCTCTTTCCTCGATAAACTACCTTCGATGACTGGAAAATTGCATAACAAGTTATTATTTCTTTCTGTAAAAAAAAATTTTTTTTTTTTTTTACGTGCAGCTTTTACTACAGTAAAACAGGATTTTTATAGCATAAAAAACATTGGATATTTTCATGAAAGAGGTTATTAGCAAGATTACAGAGGCTAAGAATTTGACGTCGAAAGGGTTTATTATGAGCAGCGGAGTTATATTAATACCAAGATGAATATTAGAGTTAAGATCAACTATGCATTTAGTTAGGGATTAATATTTTTCACTTCATTTTTTTATTTTTTAAAATCGTTTTTTGTATTAGACAGAAACTTCAAAAATCATCAAAATTTTTTAGTTTTGACAGTTATTTTTAATTTCTTGAGAAATTTTATTTTACCTATTTAATTTAAAATTTTCACGTCATTAAATATAATAAGAAAATTGTTTTAAAACGATTTGTGTGAAAACAATACATTGAAGAACACTAAAACTTAAAATAAAAATAGGTCCAAACAGGCTAACACAACAAAACAATTTAGCCGTCAATCCGACAAACAATTTTATCTGTCAGGTCGATCCGAAAATACCTCCGCAATAAATAACTTGGAGTAAATCCCACTAAACACATTTTACACGAATATGATGCTGCAAAGGAGTAAAAAAAAAGAAAAAAAAAAGAAAAAAAACAGGGTTACAGGGAGGAAAAGCTTCAGTAATTCGGTCTGACGGCGCGTGGCGCGATGGGTGGGCCAAACTTATTGCTCTCGTGCCTTCACGATTAATTACGTAGGATTTTTTAATACGCCCTGATTACCGTGAGGCTCTACAAGCCATGGATTTTCGTATTTTAACAGAATTCATTAGGCTGTACATTTTGTAGGAACAATAAAAACTATATCTGCATAATAAAAAACTTAAAAAATTTTAATGTAAAATTATTTATTTTTTAATTTATTTGTAATTATCAACACTCTAGTGTCCTTTACAATCATTTAAATTTGTTGTATATAAATATTACAAACCTAAATTTTATTTGTTTTTAATTAACATTAGCTCACTTGTAAAATTGTCATTTTTAAAATAATAAACTTATCGTGTTTCATCATTAATCATTGTTTGATCTACTAAAAATAAAAAAAGAAGCTAAATTAAAAAAGCTCTGAAAGATTAAATACGGTTAAAAATCTAAACAATTTCGAAAATTAAATTAAATTCTGGGATTCCCGATGAATACTATAGATATTTTTAATCACTCTGTATATTATGAATAATAAATTGTTTGATAGCTAATCGGTAACTGACTCAATTATCAATTAAGGGCTAATGAAAGGAAGAGGCACGTGGCAAAATTAAATATCGACTATTGGAACGTATCTAAAATTTGGATGGTCCAGCCAAAATTACTACTGAAATTCGCTATTGTGAAACTTGAATAAAGCCTTTATGACATTATCAGGAGCATTGCGCTGTTGTTTTGATCACAAATTTTTCAAGAGTTTTGTAATTTAAGTAAGGAGACATTCAACATAACAATTTTTTAACTTTCGTAAAAGATACATTGCCAAAGTCCGTTCCAAGTCAGAAACTTTTTAAGAATTCAAATAATTATTTTTCAACTTGATAAAATTTATGTTTCATGAATCTGTAATATTTTTCGTAGTTAAATTAAAGTTATTTCTGACAACTTTTTCTGGAGTCACTGCCATTAATTTTTTTGTTTGTCTTGCATATCAAATGTTTATAACTTATCAGACTCTACAATTCATCTGAATCGGTTATAGAAAAAAATTAATCCAATAAAATATGATTATTAAATGCCTAAAAACTTTTTTTAGACTCAACTACTTATGAGATAAAAAAAAAATTAATTCAATTAGTTAAAAGATATGAAGATTAGCCTTGCGTTAAATAATTTGATCCTTTTCGATACAATCAATTCATTTTAAAATTAATCAAACTTATAAAACTTTAATAAATAATTCAAGTTTTCAATGCAATTTGCGTTGATTTACATGGAAAATAGTCTTAAAAAAAAAAAAAAAAAAAAAAAAAATCACTGTGAAATCAGTATAAAATTTTCTCGTAAATGCAAGCTCGGTGCTGACTCGTCAAGTTTCCGTAGAATCCCGGATGAGCCACGTAAATATATAAGTTAAAAATTTTTTTTTCAAATGAATTATTAGATGATGTATTATTGAAAAATAAAGTAAAATTATTTGTTTATAAGATTTAAAAAATAAAAACTCTGTTTACTTATTAAAATTCTAATTAACGTAAGCTTTAAACGAAACAAATTTAAATTAAACGAAGTGACAGTAAAAAAAATATTTTCTTTAGCTTTCCTTTAGGCCAACTTATATTGCGAAACTTGCTGTTGCCGGCCAAAAAAAGCAGCACAGCTCTAACCGCACCAGAAACTTAAGCCAGCACGCCGAAGGATTTACGATTAAAATTCAAAAGAGGGAACCGAAGCGGAGAGTACGAGGACAAGGGTTAACTTATTCGCCACCGTGGTATAAACAGTGGCGGGGAGATTTTGGGCTGAGAGTAAAGAATCGAAAAAGTAGGCAGGAGAAAAAAAAATTGAAGAGAAGAGTTCTCGAAGTGTAACGATTAAGCTCTCATCGAGAGACCAGATGAGAGACTTACTTTTTTTCCTGGAGCAGAAAAGTTGCAAGGGACGCAATAATTCCTTTTGTTTCTGTCTTTTACTTCTTTTCTTGGGCTCGCGTTCTTTTTTTCTAGAGTTTAATCATTCATTTTAATATGGATCTTCAAAGTTTTTTTTTAGGAACCAAGTATAAATTTGCAAAACAAGTACAAAAATAAATTTTTTTTGAAAAATTAAGGACTGTAAACATTGAAAATTGAAATGCAACTCAAGTAAAAGCCAAATCAAACCATTAAAACCACTGTCACTCGTTCCGTGCATAAAATAGTTTGAATCTACATGCAATTTCGATAAAACATATTTTCTGTTATAACCAATTCTATTCAACATCTTTTTATACGTCGATCAAAACAGGCGATAACGGAAAAAGTTTGACGTTGAATGAGTGACGCTTCGCAAGATTTCCTCATTTCGATAAGTGAATCAAAGACAAGCATCGTCTTGAGATCTGGATTTTTTTGTTTGATTCCATATAAGTTGGTCAATTGTTGTATCAAATACCAGGAGGATATGTGATTCTTTTTGTCGGAAATTAATTTTAAAATCAATAGTAAGATAAAAATTTTTTCATTACAATAGAAGTTACGATTTGTAATTTTTATTTCTTGTTAAAAATTTCAAAAAATTTCATTCGAATATTTAACTAATTTTAATTAATTTTTCTTTATTTTAACTCTCTTACTTTCAACAATGTGGAAGTTGCCGTGAATTGCAATTGTCTTAATTGTACAAAAATTCACGCTCTGAAAATTTTTTATTTCAAGTAAATGAGTAGAAATATTTTTGTTCATTAAAAACGCAAATTTGTTGCAATATGTATAGTTGTTATTGTTGACCTTTTTAATACATGACTGAATCACTTCCTGTTTGAAAAAAGTTTTCTTATGTTATAAATGTGAATAAACTGATGTAATAATATTGTAAAAAAAAGGTTTATTAGACGATATACTATGCGAGGGGTCCATCGAATGCGAGCGTGCGTATTGGTGTACGCGTTTTACGAGTAGGTCCGGCCGCTTGCGTGCAGTACAAACCCGCGTTTCGATCGCCTGGCGACGTAGCCAACACCGTATAAAATCTCGCTAATCAAGAGGGTAATTGCTTTTGCCGACGAGCTCGATACTCCAGCCTGCCCTCGTAGAATTCTGGTATAAATCTTGGGACTCGAACTTGTTAAGTAGGTATTGTAGAAAAAACTTGAAATTTGCTGAAATTGACCGTACTGAAAACATTGCTGTCTCATTATATAAATAAAAATCATAAAACTCATTTTTAATTTAATAAGTAGTAGTTGAATAATCATTTTTCAAAGGATCTCCTTTGTAGCAACTGTCACTTCTTTTCAGTCTATTGTGATTTTGCAGATTACAAAAAACGGATTGTCAAAACTTTTTTCATCAACTCTTCTGTTTCTGCGAACTGCGCAAAATACAACGTCGAGATGAAAAGTACAGTTTACACCTGTCACGTTTCGCCGTATTCGATGTATCCAAACAGTATTTATACTGACTGGTACATTAAGTAGGAATTAATTATTCTTCGAATAATTTTACAAGTAATAAAATAAATTCAGTTTTTCATATAGTTACTTGATTATAAGTAATAAAATATATTCATACTTAAGAAAATAAATTGAAAACTGAATAGAAAGTCTCTTTTATTTCTTTCTACATAATAAGTCTATTTTTGGAATTATCAGCCTCATATATGTGCGCGCCCAAATTCGATTGACGATCGTTTGTCGGTTGATTTCATCAAAAATCGAGTCCATGATAATTTTAATATCTGATTGACTTACAACAAATAAACCGTATACGTTATTTATTGTTATTGATATTTTTTCATTCAAATCTTTTCAGCAAATGTACATTCATGACCGTTAGCCAATTTTCATTGTCATTTTTTTTTTACTGCTGTCAGTACTTGTTTCAAGTTTAACAAAAAAATACTTGAATAATTTTTGTGATTGAAATTCCGCTAGGTTTTCACGACGATTATTTAATCTCGGTAGAATGTATGAAGTAGAAAAACTAAGAAAAAGATTATTGAAAAAAAAAAGAAACACTATTCCTAGATAATAACAGCATAAGGGGTCTGCAAAAAGACGAGTCTCTTTCCGTTTCGTTTGCTGGCGCAGCATTATTGTATCCCTATGCAAAAAGAAGTCTGCTAATAACAGCCAACCTCATATTCGTGCAGGCGGTTACGATAAAGGAAAAAGAAATAAAGGATTCAAGACAATTGAATACAATCTTAGATTTTAAATAAAACTAGTGATACTTACCAGTTTCAATTTCTCGGTTTCTAAAATGTATAAATAAAATTCAAAGGAAACTAAAACCAGAATATGGTCTGGTATTTTTTTAAAGATGGTATAATATTCATTTTTTTTAACTTGTAAAATAAATTGAACCATAAAAATTATCCTGAAAAGTACCAGGTGCGGATTTCATAATTCATTTCTGGTTTACTATAAAAAAAAAGCCTGTTTCGGCACAAGAAGATTGCGGGAAGAAAAATAGTCGCTTTAAGTGTTATAAAAAGTGGAAAAACAAGAGGACACACACGCATACATAGCAAAAGGGGGTTGCAGTGAGGTTATGAAAGTAAAGCCGGAAAGATGAGATAAAAAAGGGGTAAAGAGAGTCAAGGGGAAGAAGGCGCGCGCGGGCGTTTTAAAGGTAAGATTGCCGGTAGCGGAGACTGAGAAAAGCCCACGGAAAATCCCTTGTCATACTTTTCTTTTCCCTGGAGCATAACCCGTTATAGTCCGCGTCATCCCTTACGTATGAAGACGCGCGAGTATCTGAAACGTGTTATGAGATACGAGCGCGAGCGCACCCACGAAGTAATGAGAGAAAGAGAGAGATAATCGTGGCTTAGCATATGCAGTGCGCCCTTTATTAGAGCAATAAAATAGGATTACTACTTACTGCCGTCTGTTTTATAAGATGAAGAAGAAGAATCCTTTCTAGATAGCTTTTTCCACGAGCTCGAGGAGGAGGAGGAGGCGCGCTTCATCTTCCGTGCAGGACCAGCGGAGAATTTGCTCTCGGTAGGTAAGAGCGGGCCGCATCCATCAATCTGTCGCGTAAAGTTCAATCCCCTGGCCGGAATGGAATTGAGAGAGAGATGGAGAACAAGAAAGTTTTTGACTTTTACCATTCGGGAATTTCCATGGCGCTTCATTATTGTTGCTCCGGAGTCTCTCGATCATTCGTTTAGCTGAATTTTAATATTACTCCGAAACCCCGAGTACGGTAATTTTGATCGAGCTACCGACCCCGAGTGTCATACCTACTCTCCTCCCCTTCGCTGACATTTGAATGGAAAGTCGAGAACGTTTTACGGCTTTCTGTGTTCGCGCCTTTTATGAACTTTAAAATTCCCTTTGATCGCTATCGTGCGGTTGTTCTTCAACATCTAATCATTTTTACTTTTACGCAAGTTTATAAGCTGGCTGTTAAAAATCATTCTCTTGAATTTTAAATTTTACGACATTTCAATTCTCTCCGTCCTATTATTCTCGAAACTTTGAATGAAAAGTAAAGAACCATCGTTAAAATAAAAAGTTTGAACATTACACCTTTTTTTTCAGTAAACTATGAGGACACCGATTCAATGACTTTGGTTGGATAAATTTAATTTGAATAAATTTTCTTAATCCAAATAGACATGCATAAATAAAATTTACTTGACTTTAAAAAGTTTATTGATCAAATAAAAGTTTTCAAATTGCAAAAAAATTATGATAAAACATTTAAAAATTCTTTGATCGTACATAAATCTTGTATTCATTGTTGATAAATATTCGTATGTAATCGAAAGCAATTACTGAAAATATAAAGGCAAAAAGAACATTTTTGACCACTAACTCGTTACAAAATTTGTCGAAATAGCAGTTTCATGTTGTGCGTTAGCTTTCCACAAATCAAGTTCTGAAAATCCATGTTTCGTTTTCACTGACCTCAGCATCGTTTTATGCTGATTCAAGTAAGCTCCCAAGCATGTATTTGAATTTAATGGTTGAATTTAACGATCCACATCAAAATATCCCGACAGTAATGAAAATAAGGATCTTTTGATAACTTATGTCTAAAACTTGTTTATCTAAGGAACGTAAGTTCAAACTACAATTCATTTTTTTGGAATGAAACATTACAAAATAATTCATTAATTAACAGCATCGTTTCGCACATGAAATAATTAACGATGAATAAAAGCGATCAAAAATACTCATTATTGTTTTTTTTTTTTTTAATAAAAACGGATGCACTAAATGAGTTTCTCGCATTAATTAATAACGAAGCAAATTGATAACTCAGCAAAATAATGTCGCTACGAAAAGAAAAAAAGCGCACGCAAATTCTGCAAAATTATAATCAATATCCAGGAGCATAATTCACTTGTAAATCCCCGAGATAACTCTTGTAAAAATCATAAAGTACAACCCAATTAATTTCGGCACGCGTTCCCCGAACAGCAGCAGCAGCAGTACGGCTGGGGTTAAAACGCGCAATTAAAGCCCATAGCCGCATATTTTCTCGAGCCCCCTGGCCTACGCCGGAATGAGTTTTTTGAACGAGTTTTTCGCACTGGCGTTGCCAAAGGGCCGCGGCAGTTATACGGGGAGAAGAAAACTTACGCGTGCTCGTGTAATTTGCGAGCATTAGCTACCTAGAGGGGGATGAAAAAGGGGAAAAAGGTAAAATTAGGGACAAAGTTCTCTCTTTAGATCCCGCGGAATGTAATTGCCGTAGTACGTCAAAGAGGGAGGAGGAGGAGGAGGAGGGGCCAGTTGGGGAAGAAAATCCGATCACGATGTAAACTCCTCGATTCTAAAGTATTTTGTTGTCAGGAAAAAACGTATTTCCGGTCTTTCTGCCCACCAACTTCCGGAAATTCTTTCGAACTGCAGGCAAAGAAAGAGAAATGGCTAAGGGCGTACGTGAGGGTATTCTTGCTTTGCTTGGGACGCGACGTTACATTTTTTTTTTTACTTTTACAAGTAAAGTATCGGACAACCCAAAATTACCGCTGGCTTGCACCGGAATACGAGATTCTTTTTTTTTTTTTTGGTAACTTAGTTTTTCTTCCTATAGGCTATTGACACCGCACTGGTTTCAAAAGTGATTACTTTGGTGATAATCTTTTTATTGACACTTTTTCAAATTCTATTTTTTTTGAATAGGTTGAAATTAGTTTGTAAAAAATGCGAATTAGGTTATCCATTTAATAGCCATTTACTGGCTATTTGATAGACTCAATCTAATATTTTTTTAGTAACTAGCCATTTAATGGCTATTAAGGAGGCTTGGCAGTTTTTTCAAAATCCAAAAGTAAGAACCCAAAAAATTCCTGTAGATTCCTTGAAGTAAGACAAACAACTTTCCTTTTCAACACAACAATGGTTGTCGGACTCGTTTTCGAGAAAAAAATCAGTTTAGAATTTTTTTTAACATGGGCTCTTATGGAAAAAAACATTTAAAAATTTGGCAAATCATCAAAATCCACAAGTTTACTACGAGTCAGGTGTCATTTTAAAGATAAAAATTTGAAGATTATTTTAAAATTATAAAAATTTAAGATTATCGGACTAATTTACAAGAAAAATAGAAAATTGCGGTACATAACCTTCAAAACATGCAATTTTTCAACGTTTTTAAAAATTTTTTATCTTGAATTTTGTTTTAATATGTTTAAAAATAATAAATAATCACTTACTAATAAAAAAAAATAAAAAAAAAATACTTTTTTTCTTATTTTCAATTTCATGCACCCGCAAGGCCCCCGCTTGGTACGACCCCTACGTTGCCAAGCCTCCTTAAATGGATAACCTAATTCACATTTCTTACAGGGTAAATGTGTAGCAATAATTTGAAGCTGAAGCAAAACATAATTTTAATTTTGCTTTGTTTTTAACTTTTTTTTTTAAGTGATAATTTTGGAAACTAATTACTGGGTCGAGAAAGAAAGTGTTTTCTTTAATTAATATATCTGAGAAGTTAGCTGAGCAAAAATTTTAATGGGAATTCCTCAACGAAAAAATGTTAGATCAGCGTTTATTTTGAATACGAGAAACTAAATATTTAATCTGGATGTCTTAACGAAAAATCTGATTGAGTTAAAATTTGAATAATGTCATTGATTAATCCTTAAAATTAATTTTGTACTTGTTGTTATAAATAAACATACAATTTTTATGATTAGTATTAATTTTAAAGCAATCTAATAAAAATAAAAAGTATTTAGCTTTGAAAAATTCGAAAAGTTAGAGACTTGTACGTTAATTTTATTTTAAATTTGTCTCTCGAGCCTAAAAAAATCGAAAACCTTGAGAAAAACTGTGGAGTATTATATCGTTGCCTTAGTGTGGAAAGACATCATCTCAAAAAACCTCTTTAGAAACGTATCATCTCAATGAAAAGCTGCGCGTAGATAATATGTTTCTAACTTGATTTTTCGAGATGATGTCTTTCCACAATAAGGCGACGATATAGAATAGCTTTAATTTGAATTAAGTTAGATCCATTGAACGAAATAATAATACGAATACAGTCTAGTTACACATATTGTGGGTTTTCTAATATTAATTATTAATCGATATATTAAATTCTTCAGGGGTGATTATAAGTAAAGATCATCTAATGATCCGCAAATACGGTTAGACTGTAAGACCGATATAAATATCTTATGATTATTAATAATACGAAATACATTTCAAATAAAAGTACAAAAAATCTAAACTAATTGAAAAAATAAAGGGTAAACAAGGGTTCACGAAGCTGTTTTTCTTCCCTCGGTGCATCAGCTTGTCAACACAATCTACGTCTAGGAATCTAAAAGCTGTCTAGTTAATTAAGCACCCCGAAAATTTACGTAGGCTGATATATATATATATATATATATATGTATTTTATTGTCGGCAGGCATCTTCGAGACGGACGGACAACCCGTGCCCAACAAGATGTGCGATTACCTGTTCGTGAGTTCCCAATTCACGCCCCTTCACGGACGCTTCTACTCGCCGAGGTATCCGTCCTCCTACCCGGAGAACATCCGGTGCCTTTATCAATTCCGCGCGAGGTAAGTTATACCGCCGAGTTTTACCCTGGCCAAATATTCCTCAAGGTGAAAAACAAAAACAAAAAAACAACTTTATTTCCCGGCTGGTCCGGAAAAACGCCTCATTATACCGGAGAGGCAGAAAAGCCAAGGTGTAAAAGAAAAAAAAAAAAAAAAAAAAGCCACGGGACGATAAAATTAAATAAGAGATCGCCGAGATTAGAGTGAAAAGTTGATAAAAAATAATGGGGAGACGAAAAGCTGTTTTCTTTTGTTGGTGTTATTGCCCTCTTCTTCTCCTCCTCCTCCCGCAGCCTGTCTTATTTTCCTTCTTTTTTCGTCTTTTTTTAACTCTATTTTCTCTCCCTTTCTCCCTTTTTTTTTACTCTTACGCATTCTTCTTTTTTTTTTTCTTACTCTTCTTTTAATGACAAAGAGTCGAGTCGCGTGAGTGTCTAATTAAAAATTGAAGAGACTTGGAGGATCTTTGTACTTCTTCGACAAAAGCAATATAATTGCGAGACGCAAATGTGTGTGCAAAAGTTGCTGTAACTGAGGCATTACGGTTCGTTAGTTTAGTCTACCGGTTTTAGAGATAAATTAATTTTACTTTTATCTTTACAATTGACTCAATTTTAAACTTTGGCAAAGTTGGCTATTTCAATTTACATTCAAAGGTACTAAGTAAATTTTAAAACATTATTTACCTATAATGTGTGATAATCAAACTTTAAATTGATTCAACAGAAAAATAAAAGATTTGACAACCTCAAAACAAGCAACTCAATTTATACTTCCCCGTACGATTCAGCGTGGTTTGGTCAAAAGTCGGATAATTTCATAAGTAAAGTTTTTAACAGTTTGCTAACTCAATTGATGACACTGGCTTCCATCTATTTTTTATAACGAATGCAGTTGTTTTTGTCAATGAATGAGACTCGCTATAAAAGTTTAAAAAAAGATTGTACGGAACACATTGAAATTGAGTAGACAATAACAATAATTAATATTCTGAATTTTAAACTGTGCAACTTGAATAATTTCTTGAACGTTTAAATAAAAACTATTAAATAACTGTTGCGTGAAAGTTGCAACTCTATAAATTGAATTTTTGCTTTTGTACGTGGAGCAAAAATCATGTATCCAACATTTAATTCTATTAAAAAGTTACTATAAAATTGTTTCGCCAAGAACGAGTCAATTAAAATTAAAATTTAAAAATTTATGTAAATTAGCAGCTAGAGAACTTTTTCGATTAAATCCATCTTGATGTATAATCCACCACAGTGTTTCGTAAATTTTTTACCTTTTTTTTTTCTTCTTTTTGTCAAGGTTTGAAAGTGCTTTTCAACAAAAGTTTTTCCTCAAATCCTAGCACACAAATTCCTACAAAAAAAGCTTCACTTTACCCAAATGAATAAAATTAGAATAAAAAAATAAACTAATTATGCATTTACCAAGTTGATGTTGACCGTGATTCTATTTAATTTTCAGAAACAAGGAGAGAATACGACTGGTTTTTGAAGAGTTGTCTCTGCAAAAGGGTGACATAAGGTAAGAGCTGTCCAGCTGAAATTAAAATAAAAAAGAGCGGTAGCGGTTCGGCGGTTGGGCAGCATAAATCTCGGGAAGCATTAAACAAATCTTATGGAAGAGAAAGGGGGTGGGGGGAGGGTGCGCGAGTTAGCCAATTTCCACTCGCAGCACCTCTAAACTTAAAGACATTTAGAGCACCTCTCGCCTTGATTTCCGGCTGAGTGCCCCCCGCCTCAAGTACCGCAGAAGGACCTCGAAACTAAGTATAAAAGCGTCCTCCCTCCTCCTCCCCCCTCCTTCGAATAGTAGCTACGAAAAGCCAGAAACGAGGGAGAAACTTTCCTATACTCCCTAAAGCGAACGAAATGGGCCGCGGCCCGCGCGTGCGAAATTTCAAATTCCCCCGCGGCAACTTTGTCCCCGTCTCGACTGGCAATTTCCTTCTTCTCGTGCTCTTGCCTACAGCAACCCAACTTCCATCCAGAAGAATGAATATGCAGTTATCCGTTACGGGGAGGACACGCGTCCGAGGTGGAAAAAAATCGCTACTGTGTCCGAGCTGCCCCGGTGTACGCCCGTTCGGGACAAATTTAGTACTGCAACAACGTCAGAGGCTCGATTCTCTGGAATTAAGAGAGACTTTTGAGGATTTATCAAGGATTGAGACTGGCCCGAACTATGTGCTTCTGCCTTTTTTTTTCTAGAAAGCTTTCATTTTTTTTCCTACCTCTTGAAGTTCATTTTTCATTAAGATGCTTATTCTTGAAGCGGTAATTCATGCAAATGTCATAAATTTATTCGCTGTTTCAAAAAGACTTTGGACACTTATCTTTGCACTGACTTCATGTTAATTAACATTACCGAGTAATTAATTAAATTGCTCAAATTCTTACCCTAAAATTGTCAGTTAATTTCAGCCTGTAATTTGCTTCCTTTTCTCGACGTTTATTGAAATTTCAAATCGCAAGTTGTCGCAATAGTTTTTTTTTTTTTTCTTCCATTTAATAGGTAAATAAAATATAAGTGGATGTTTCAAAACCTACAAGATTGAATTTTCGTTCAACGAGCCAAAGTAGATGAAAAGCTGAATCCCCCAACTTTTTTTTGTGGTACTGTTTATTTACGGTAAATTCATAACTTTATTATTTCGAGTACAAAGAATTTAAGTGCCGCAGTGTGCCCAGCGAGCTGTTGAAAACTCCGTTAAAATTCATAAAGTCGGAGTTTTAAAAAAATGTGTTGGAATGCCTTGTCCGTAAGGAGGCGAGTGCCAACAGGACGAGACAGCCACGTGCGACAAAAGTCGTTTTCCCATCTTCGCGGTCGGGTTCTCCGCTGCCTCGGCTGCCATTATCTTCACCCCGTAACTCTCACGGAAGTCGTACTACCAAAGGATATCGGGACGACTCTGCGTGTTTTTGTTCCGCCACTTTATTCGCGGAAACGTCAGTTTTCCATCATACCGCGTTTCCCTCTCCCTTTCTTTCTCTTTCTCTCTACACTTGTCACGTACGTCAACTTTTTCAGCTCCCAGTCGAGACCGTGTCGACGGCTTTCGGCGAAAATATTGGTACCTAGTAGACCGAAAAATCTTGAATTTTTTGACGTGCCAAGGTTCATGCTTAATTTTTGTCTTTTTACGTTTTAAAATTTTTTTTGTTTACTTTTTATCTTGTCACTCAACACACTTTTAATTCTGGCTAATGATAAACATGTTTCATTAAAATTGTATTGTGTTCAAATTTTTTACTATATTTTTTATCAGACTTAAAAATCAGTTTTTTTCAAAGCTAATCGTATTTTCTATAAAGACTATATCAGTAAACACAATTAAAATCAATAAAACAACTATTTTATCAATGTAAATATTACACCTTTTTTTTTTAATTTAACGATGACTTTGAGAATTTGTGTAGACTCGAGATCTTTGAATTACTTAATTACGGTATACTTCAGCTTTCTCGCAATCATTTCAATATGAATGATTTAAAATTCAAGAACCAAGCATCAAATTTAATCTAAGGATTCAATTAGCGAATCAATTTTTAATTTACTTCAAACGCTTGAAGTTAATTAATAGCGAACGGATTTGCGTGAAGAGCTCTCTAAAAATGATTAAAGCTCTTTCCGCAAAGAGTTTTAAAAAACCTATTAACTATGTATAAAAATAAGTCATTTGAAATATCGTGTAAATATATGTGCAAGATTTTTTGAGCATCACGCAAGATGCAACGAATTATTTAAATGCATTTGAAAAATGCTATTCACCTATTTCATTGAAAATAAAGTTCAATTTTATTTTTTTTTTATGGTTAATAATTCTAGAAGTTCTCTTCTGCAGTAAATTATATGAAGTACAAAATAACAATGACTGCAAGCCTCAAAACAGTCCATTGACTGAATTTTTACTGTACCGTTCACTAGGCTATTCTCACTTGTCTTTCTTTTGCGAGAGGCCAGGCTCAGCTGACCTCGTAACCCTTTCATATAATTGTAGTCGGCACCGATCCGAACGATTTTACCCTCCAGATTTTAATTAGCGACCCTTCCACCAATGCGTCCAGCCCGGGCCGCAGTCGCTCTATCAAGTTCGGTCATCTAGTTCAGAGTCTCATTTCCGGTCTTTCTTCCTTAGCATCCAGCAACTGCACATTATAAGTGAACCTGTTTAATCCTCTTTTGAAACAGACGTAGAAGTAGTTCTCGTGACGACCTGAACGATTAATCTTATCTTTTAGTTTTAACTTTACTTTTATAAAATTAAAGTTTGACTTCTTTTTAATAATTTTACTGTAGTCTTAAAAACCCAAATGTTAGGCAGAACTCGATGGGCTTAGTCCCGCTCTCGAGCGCGAAATTTCATTCGAGTAATTTTTAGCAGATGAAAAAATGTTTTTGAAAACTGTGGATAATTTCAAGTTTTTGAGCGTGGACCAATATAAAATTAAATTACTGGATTACGATGAAGAGACATTTATCGGTTGGGCAATAAATAGAGCGAGTAAATGATAACCCACTGCACGGCTTACGACTATAATAGACTATAATAGACTAGTAGTATACTAACAAAGGAATATTGGCCATGATGGTTTACGTGTTACAGCTGCCTGAACAGAGCCGATATAATAAAGGTGCACGACGGGAGCGAGGTTACGCACCCTACGATAGCGGTCCTTTGCAACGAGGATGCGGAGGTCGAGGTGCTGAGCACGGGACCCGAACTCCTGGTCGATTTCGTCGCTAACTCCAAGTGGCCGGGCCAGGGCTTCAAGGCTACCTTTCAGTTTCAGCCGGTCGACGATCACCTTATCCAGGGTAAGCATATAGCTTTATGTCATTATGTATACATGAACCCATGCTGCTGGCTTTGGCAGGACGTTATGTTGTTCTTAGAGCACCACCGCGGAATAATGTTTGTCGAGGGTCTGCTCGTAACTTTAAGTATGCAAAATAGCCGAGTTAATATTAATCTTTAGAAGCTGCAGTTATAATCCATTCTATCTTATTATTTTTATAATTTTGATTTTTTTCTCATCAACTGGATTGAAATCGGTTATTTTGAAACTTTAAAAGTACTCTAGTCACTACTTTAGTAAGACGAAACTCAGTTTTCGTCTTACTAAAGTAGTAGTCTTTCTCGTTCTCAGCTAAACAATAATCCGTTAAAATACCATAATTATCTTGAAAATATATATCATATCGACGGTCCCAGCGAAAAAAAACCTTAGTCAAAAATCAGCAGATTTGAAATGACCAGTAAGGGGCTGAAATGAATAAAAAACATCGGAAAAAATAAAAAAATCTCATTTATTCGGTAATGATTAATGAAGATTCCTGAATTTTTCCGATTTTTTAATTCTTGTCAGCCTCTCATTGGTCATTTCAAATCTGCTGATTTTTGGCTAAGGTTTTTCTTCGCTGGCACCATCGATATTGGCTAGTTGACTAATGAAAAGAATTTGAATAACTTGAATAATTTATTTCTAACTCTCACGATGTAAAAATTTTTTTACAATTCACGTTTTAAGATTTTCAAGAGTTCACTAACATATCTATAATTAAAACAAAGTTATATATCAAGCATGTATATTCAAAGTAATTAAAAAAAAAAAAAAAAAAAAAAAAAATTACGAATAAAATACGAAGATGTTTTGAATTCACTGAGAACTTTGCACTCATTCGTACTTGCTTACATGTGAAAAATCAAACTTTCAAGCTTTTACTAGATTACACGTTGTTGTATGTCATGAGCTAAAGCACAAAGGCAACCGAAACTCGTGTACAAGTTTTTCTAAACGAAAAACATGAATTCAGGAAAATTTTCACAAAGTTTTCCGACCCCTTTGATCATATTACTCCCAACTGTGAATAAAAAAGGTCGAAAAAGAAACTCGCTAATAGACGTCGCGAGGATGAACGCCGAAGCAAAAGTAGAGAGAAGCCCGAGCTTGAGAATAGAAGTAACTCGTGTACTATACCACTGTACGCCCACCCTTTCTCGTTCAAGCGTTAGAACTGTCTTAACAACATTTCTTTCGCTTGAAATTAAATAAAAAGTTCCCGAGAGTAATGTCAATGTTTGTTACTGTTATTATTATTATTTTTTTTTTTTAAATCACGATATCAAAGTATTAGGACCGTTCGAAAAAGACCTTGTATCATCACTTACTATTAATACTCAAAATTAAATTAATGATAAATAATATTATTCGTAAAAGATATTTAATTTGCCTTTGAATGACTTCGGAGGAAACTGGTAAATCAGCACCATAGCTCACTCTTAAAGCCAGTTTCTGTAGGAAACTTGGATGAAGGGATGAGTTTTCTTCCTATACACCGTGCAAATAGGTTGACCTGCGGCAAACCGACTGAAATCTGTTCAAAAGTCAAGATTTGCTCGACTGTCTTGTAGGTCAAATTGGAATCATAGATCTTTAGGATTTCTGGAGATTTAATCTTATTTATATGTAAAATGCACGTACGCCAATTGCTAAAGGCCTATTTCGGCTTATGCATTACAAGCTTTTTTTTTACAAACTGTTTTTGAAAATATTTTAAAATTTTGAGGCATAGGATAAAAATTATAAATATTTTTTAAATTTTGATTTGGATTTTAAAATTTAACCAAAAATATAGAGCAGTGATTTGTATAATTATTTTGCATAGAAGAACTATATTATTTTATATAGATGCAAATCTAATCAAGTATAAAATTTTTTTTTAATTGCGGAATGGACTATTGCCCGTTTATTTAATCAAAATTAAAAAAAAAAAAACTAACTATCAATAATCAAGTTTAGAAGTTAAAAAAAAGTTGTATTTTATCAACTTAGAAGCTTGACAGTATTTTAAGCTATAGGTACTATGATTTTTGACTAGACTAAATCGCAAAAATATTTACATTTTACTGTTACTAACAATTTTGGTCTAGTAAATCACTTGAGTAATTTATTTCATACTTGATTTAACCACTTCGTCCATATTCGTTTAAGAAACATTATTAAGAAGGAAGTTAAAGAAAAAAAGTGCCAAGGCGTTGAACTTATGGTCAATATTGATAATCTTGATAAAAATACCATATCAAAATTAATTCATCCATATCATTTGCAATTTTATAGGTATCATTTTTAATTATTAATAAGTAAATGAGTGAATGGTTACTAAAAAAGGAAAATTCTGTCAAAAAAAAAAATTAACTACTTTGTTGCTATAAGGTTTCATAAAACCATTCTCTGTAATTAATAATTTTGAAATAATTGTGTACTAATAAATTTTTTTTTAAACTCACGAAATTTATTTCGTTTTGAAATGAGATTTAAATTTTCAGATTAGTTTTTAAATATTTTTTTTACGTTTTACGAACTAAACTAAATTTAGTATCCAACATGAATATTTTTCTATGCAAACTCTCATAATTTTATTTTAAATATAAAAAAAATTAGTTCTTAATTAAATTCAACACTTATAAAATAGATAAAATAAACAAATAATTTCATTTCTTTTAAAAAAAGTGGTAATGGTGTCTGAAATGATGTCGGTAAGGACGAAACCATACGGGTCCACGCAGTACGCGGTAAATCGTTGGTAAGAAAGAAAACGCTTGGAAACTAGCTTGGGCTCTGTTGAATGGTTACCTACACGGTCGATGATTTTGATCTGAGCGACGGTAGGTATAAGGGTTAATTAAAAAATATCAAAAAATTTCATTTAAAAACAGTGCTTACTAGAAAACTAAAATATAATTTTAATTTTTAGTTAGGAAAAGATTTTTTTAAACAATTTCGCAAAAGCACTGGGAATTAAACCATTTTTTTTTCGGAAAAATATCATTTCATATTTTTTTTTGTAAAAACGCATATAGATTCAAATTCAAAAACTAAAAACAATAATAAATAATTAATAATAGATACTTTTTCATTTATTACAATCGTACTTATGTCCTCTGAAGAGATTCACTCGGCCTTGTCATGATAATAGAACTTCAATTTGGATATTTTATTCCAGAATTATAGGTGCAGTAGTTGACCAGAACGTTATATTTAATAATTAACAATTGTTATTTATTTTATCTTTATTTCGTTGAAAGCTTTCTACGAAAGTATTTTTCCATTTACGATAGATAATCAAAATTCACAATAACTCTTGAAAGGTATTTTCTATATAGATGTAGAATAAAAATAGATCTATTTTTGAGAGATTCAAACGCAAAATAATGTGTCTTTAATACGTTCAAACGGTAGTATAAAAGTAAGAGTAATCGTTACATCCAATTTGAGATATATGTAATTCAAAATTTATAAAATATTTTACAAGTCTTGCTCCATTTTGATATCATGGCCTTAGTTGGATGTGACTAATTATTAAGGTACTCAAATAATCTCATCGAATCATAAAACAATCTACCTACGAATTAAAATCTAACCAATCTCTATTGATATTGGACAAGCGACTAAGTCTGACTAAAAACCGAATTTTCGATAGTAAAGGGATGAAAGTCCGACTTTGAGGCTGGAAGATGGACAAATTAATCTCTTGTGCACAGAGAATCTATTTTTAGTTTTGGAAGACCTTCACCAAGCGTGCTTACGCGCGCGTGCAATTATAATCAAGTTCAGGTCTCTGCAGAATCAAACGACCAGATCAATAATAAAATCTCGCCCTTCAATTCGATATTTGATTACAACTTGAAATCGAAGAAACTTACTTTTTTTTTCAAAGTGAAAAAAGTTTTGTTTAAAGTGGTTTATATTCATACAAACTTTGTAAATTGATAAATTAAGAAAAAAAAAACAAATTCAAGATAAAATTTGAATACGTCGTACAATAAAATAGAAAAACTTTTATCTTTATTTATTGATTTACTTTTCCAATTTCTTTTTTTCTTTTTTTTTTAAACAATACTCAAGTTTAGTAAAACGAAATGTTGAAAACATTATAAAAAACTAGCATTTTTTACTACATCAAACTGGTGTACTAAACTAAAAGATGTTACCGTTTCACCAAGGTTTGTGAAACGGATTATATTTTCCAACTTTATCGTTCACCAGTAAAACTGAAAAAAAAAAAATTTTAAATAAAAAACCATGCAAAAAAATAAAAAAGTTTAGAGGAAAAAAAAATCGGCTCACCTCGAAGTCATCCGATCAACAGAAGTCTCCCAAAAATCATAAAAAGAATTTTTTATTTCGCTCAAAAAAAAAGCTCCCAAATAATTTAAAGCCAGGTTGAAAAGCATTCGTAGAAACCCGCGTGTATTAAGAAAAAAAAAAAAAAAAAAAAAAACGCGTTCGCTGTAACGAATAAAATAAACCACCAAACAAACAGAAATAAAAAAAAGGTCGGCTTAATCACACCTGTACAACGGCGAGAGCTTATGTATAATATAGGCAAGCGACTCAGACGTATGAAAGCCACGGGTGGCTCGGCGCTTTGGCTTGCATGGAAGCACGCACTGCAGGCAGGCAGGCAGCTGATGTAATTACAAGCCTCGCGCGCTCCACGCGTCTTCAATCCCGCATGCCTCGTCGAGAGTTGAACAACAATTGATCGGCGCCGGGACGAGAAGAGAGGACCACACCAAGCTAGATTGGTTTAGGGCTGCTTCTGCTCGAGATGAGGATTCACAACAGTGGGGGTACCCATGAATAGCTCCTCTCTACCCGCTGAGCTATGTGTGTAATAGTGCTCGAGCACGTTGCCCGAATTTATGGATGATAAAGATTGCCAACATTGTTCCCCTGCCCCGACCTACCCCTTCCCGATCTAATGATACCCACCGAGGTTATTTAAAGTTGGAAAAATTTAGGGAACGGTCTGAATAAAGTGGGGAAAATCAAGCACGCAGTTATCTTAATACGGATACAGACCGCAAGCTAACGAGCCGCCGGTTCGAGCTGACAAGCCGAGAGCAAGCTCGATCTAATAAACGAGATATGATTTGATGTGAGCCATGAACTAATGTGCTCGTAAACTTTGAACGTATTTCCTAATTAAAACTTACTGTCTCACAATTAACGAGCACCCGCTTAAAATTATGCAACTGTTCGAAAAATAAATACCAGTTTTGAATTTGATGTTGAAATCTAACAAAATATAAAAAAATTTTTGAAACTAAAAAGTTGTGTTTCTCATTGAGATACGTCAAAAATTTCGAATTGAATTAGGACAATGACGATTCTTGACCTATTTACGCTGACGTGTATACTCTATTTTCAGTAATAATTTACAATATTTCTAACAAAAAAGAATAGAAAAAGAAATAGAAGAAAAGTAGGACAGGAGGTTTTCAATCTTTGAAAGGAAGTTAACATTCACAGGATAGATCGAACCGGTGGAATATTTAGGTGAACGCACGCACCCCAGTATACACAGAATAGAAAAGGGAGCTAGGAGAGGGGCGCGTTACGCCGAAGCGGGTTTATGTGGGTTTGCATAGTCAAGTTAATGTGTAAGCAGGCACATATTGCGTAAATCGAGACAACCTCCGACGTCTCCCCGGTCTTGGCATTATCTACCAAAACGCGTCCATGCCTATCTACAACCAGATTACAACCGTACGGGGACCCGAAATCGAATACACGCATCAAATGAATTTGTTCCAGTGTTTATTGCGTTCATAAAACAGTTGTTATTGGGGCACACTTCGGTTTTATATTGCTACAATAGTAATAACCCGGGCCACGGCCTCTAATTTATTACGTGATCATTTCGTTTTAGGTCAGACATCAAATGAGATTCTAGTGAAAGAAGTGAGTAAAATCGAATCATGGTGAATTATCGGTCCCTCGAAAGCTCAAACTCAAACTCGCACGCGACCTCGATAATTCGAGGTCCCCAAACGCGGTCAAATTAAAATCATTCGGTCTTATTTACGAGCCGGGGGGGGGGGGGGTGGCTCTTCATCGTTCGGTGCAGCTCGGGCCAAAAGTAAGATAAACAACGCGGGGCGAAAAGAGCCGGAGAGCTTTGGCCCCCCGAATTTATAACGCAATGAATCATCGGAGCGAGTATTAAGGTAAAATCGGGGGGCTTCGTCCACCTCCGGCCCGAGTCATCATTCCCAACCGTAATTAACGGTCCAGCGTATATTCCGGGGGATAATTGCGATAATGTTCGTCTGTATGTGTGTTTCAGTGGCGGACAAGTCCAACAGCATCCTCGTGGTCCCCAGCGGGCCAGCCACGCCGAGCTTCAAGCAGTCGGTCATCGGACCCGCGGTCAGCGCAACCAGTGAGTATATATCATCTACCTTCCGTTCACGCGGGATTTATCTTTCTATTGCTCGTCTGATCTTGAGACGTTTCTAGGGAAGGCCATCCTATTATTTGCTTTGGGACGAGGGACTTTGTGCCTAAACAAAGGACGTGGGTCGATGCTTGTACACAAGCACGTGCGGGCTGGATTAATTAAGGAAATTGTTCGATGCGATTTTTTTAAGAGTTGAATTTTTATCAGATGTATTAGATTTATATAAGAGAGTTTAGTGTATTTTTATTTTATCGCGAATTTCCAGCGGCCAATATTTGATTTATTAAAACAAGAAAAAATTGCTTATTTGATCGGGTAACTGGATTCAATCATAAATATAAACAAATTTTGAAAACATCATTTTATTATAAATATGTACCTTTTTAAGGTGAGTGAAATTAAATTATTAACTTCATAACTTTGATTATGAGATTGCAGCACAGCGAAAGGGTTTTTTTTTTGTTTGAAACAGTAACCGGAAGTGAACATTGATAAATCTTTGCAGGAGCCACATTCCAACGTAAGGTAAGATTGTTAGGGAAATTCAAGAAGCACGCGCTAAACAGTCACAGCAAGAAAATCGAAGGTTGAGAACTTGGTCGTAACGCGATTGCATAACAAGCCTCGAGCTACGGTACTTGACCGATTAAACACGTGTCCAGGGCGACACGTAGGGCCGCACACCTAGCGAGGTAAAAGTTTCTGGCTCTTGCTTGTTCTCCTCCCCGACCGCCCTGCAGCCGACAAATTCCCCGTTGAAAAGTAATATCGGAGCAGCATCAAAGTTTGCCCTCCCCCGAACTATCCAATTTCTCCTCCTCCTCCTCCTTCTGCTTCTCCTCCGCGAATGACGGAACCGAGCCGTCTACCCTGGTCCCATCAGGACGAAAACAATATGCCACCGACCCGAGCGACCTCCTGCCAGATGCCGTCACTCAACTTTTATACCCTTTGTCGAGCGGACGCCACCCTGTCTTTTTCCACCAAGCCCCATAATACTTTTGAACCTTTTCTCTTCTTCTTCCCTCTCTCTTTTTTCTTTTTTTACCACGGGATGTGCCAGTTTCAGTAATTACGGGGACCCGAGGTGTACTAATGTTTGCAGCGGTACTGTGCTTTCTTCTATATTTTTTCCGACTCAGATGATTGCATGTCTCAGAGAAGAGATGAGTTTTGATAAGGGAAGATGAGTTTTGTGGGACACTCGGCTACAGCGCCGAGCTATTTTTCTCGGATTTTCAATGTCGGAATGCTGCAAATGAGACTATTTTTTTTTTTTATCACTTGAGTACATTGGGTAGCTTTTTTTTTACCTCAAAACTTACGCTTAAGGGCGACAAAAGTTTATTGAAGTTTAGTTTTAGGAGCAATGCGTTACACCTCATGCATCAAAGTGTCGATGAAGCACTTTAAAACTTTCACCTAATGCATAGTTTACAAATTTTTCAGGTTATTAAAAACTAAGCTTCGGTTTTTTGATGGAAGCGCGGATGAGATATAACTTGAAAAGTGCCAAAGTTTTAAAGTACCGAGCTCGTAATCCTATTTCACCTCTTGAACGCAGGTAACACAAGAACAACAACAACAACAACAACAACAACAAAGGAAAAAAAAAATGCGTTACATCGTAGCGAAGCAACAACAAAAAAAAATTTATGGACAGCCCTTCGCGATTACTAAAGTGCGTATAGATACACGGCATCACGCATGCTTGAAAGGATTAAATTTTCAAAAGCGAGCCGATGGATGAAGAAAAAAAGTGCGAGAGAAAAAAATGAGTTACGAGTTTGGCTGTAAAAAAATTGGTATAAAACGTCGGGTCCAACTACAACTTATTTTATGCGAACGTTAAAAGCTACGCGCGCAATTTAGGGGGATATACTGGGTTTATCGTTGCTTAATATTTGATGCTGGTATCAAGTTTTACAGGCACATTGCTGCTTTCAGTTATTCTTACATATCCGGTTACATTTTTTAAAGATTCCCATAAAAATAAGGAATTCTCACTGTTGGTTGGTGCGCGGTGATAAAAGAGAAAATCGATTTAACCCAGAGACCGAAAATCTCCCCCATGTCTGACTAAAGCGCGACATATTCCACTGACTCCTTTATAAGACAAAAATTCATCGATCAGCTCAAACATTGAAAATCCAAAGTTTGAACGCGAAATTGAAAAAAACATTTATCAGTTTCGATTGAAAAAGAAAAGAAAAAAAAGATGCACGGATTGATGAAAGAGAGGAGGAGGAGATAAAAAAGATGGAACAATCAAGGCCCGGACGAGCGGGCTCAAAGCAAAGAGTAGGTGGACCCTGCGCACGCACCAGTGGCTCTGTATTTTCCACGCACCGGCTAACGAAACTGGTACGGATGGAATTTGAATTTCATGACACACTCCCTGCCCGGAAACAAACTCAATCCTCCTCCTGCGCCACCTCCTCCTAGCCCGACGTGTATACATTCACGCGAAACCGGATTCCGCTGTCGCGTTTACACGTCGTTTTTTATTTCGCCGAGCGTCCGCTGGAGGTACAAAACAAGTAGCAGAAGCTCGAATCCGGTATATTTACCCATGTAAATCCTAGTATTAATACAGCTGCTGGACAAGGACTCGCTGAATTCGGAACGCCGAGAGCAATCATCGTCGTTTTAAAGTTTGCCTTGAATCCATATTCTTTGACGGATCTCGAGAGCGAGATACACACTCCTTGGGCTCGTATATCCCCCTGTTATCGCACGTGTTAGCTAGTCCCTAATCTTCGCTAAAGACGGAGGAGAATGCAAACTCGGGTGGCATAGGTGCCCCTGGAAAAGCTCCCTACTTTCATATGCGAGCCGCGGTAAGTGCCGCTAACTCTCCGCGCCCCACCTGCAGCAGCGAGCGAGTCTCTCTTTCTTTCTCGCGCCCTGCTACAAGCAACTCTTCAGCCGTATAAACTTGGTAACGCACACACGACCCGGCTAAACTGAGCCTCTCTTTATTCTCCTTCTCGCCACGTCTCTCTTTCTCCGCCTTTTATTACTTCCCAGTTTAGTTTATTGATATTTTAAAAATACACAATGAAAACTTGTCAATTTTTATTTAAATCGGTAAGTTTATTACTTAAATAATTGAATAAATTATTATGTAAAGTGAGTTTGCTCTTCAAAGTCAATTGAAGATATTTTTTATAACATAACAATTACAAAACTAAAAACAGACAGAGTATTTTTTTTCTCGAGTATGAAACTTCGTTCTTAACCGTGTCGTTTTGAGACAGTTTGTTTATCTTTAATTCTGTTTCTCCGTGCGCTCTGCTTCCACTTTCTTTGTCTAGCTCATTACTATTTTCTTTTGCCGTGCCATCTTATTCTCTGCGCTCCTTACATATTGCATGACTCACAGAGTGAAGAGAAAACAAGAAGAGTTAAGTGTTTCATATGAGTTTTATCGTACACCATTGTACTGAAGCATTTGACCCGTACACTGCTACGTATGCTCCTGTACTTGCAGAAACTAAAATGAGTTGAATTATAATGGTGTACAGACTTCTTCTTACCTTTTTTTTTTTAAACAACGATGTCCTGATTTATTCATGCTGGCTTCCGTTCGTCGTTGTGAATGAATTTTTAAAGGCTAAAAGCTTCTTCGAAGCTGTAGCCAAAGAAATTTTTTGAACAAAATTTCCGATACGGTTCTAACGATTCTCTTTCAGTTTGCGTATGTACCTAAATTGACCTGAAAGGTATACACTTGACGTGTCTTTTAAAACCCGTCGCTCATTTGATTCGAAAATTTTTGAATTTGTACTCACTCTCATAAGCAAAAGAATAATTAGTCAAGGATTTAAAATTTTTTTATAAATATTTTCTTGATTTTATGCAAGATCATTTTTCCCCATTATTTCATTTTCATTTCAAAATTATTTTTCTCTTAAATTGTAACCTCATTCCCACGCTTTTCCAACAAATGCATCATTTTTATAGAAAAGCTAATTTAAAAAATTGCAAATTAAAGAAACCATGAACTCTTTTCAAAGTTTTAATCCACAAATTTTCTTGGTTCTCAAATAAATTTTACAACATAAATGTATCATGACTAAAGGTAAGATTGCATTGGTATCAAAAATGATTATTCAAAATTTAATTTTATCGAATTTTTCTTAACGCAAGTTGTTTATTTTAAAAATATGTAAAAAGCAGCATTATTCCAAAAGAATTTGCAAGTTCGCGAGTTCCTTTGTGTTGGTAAAACCATCATAAGAAGAAAACTTTAACTCTTTGGAGAAGCTTTCTTATGTGCTGTAAAGTTTTGAGAAACGTGTTTCTTGGCCTTAGAAAAGTTTTCGAGTAGTCGAATTAGATTTTGCGGCAGGTATTTTAGAAATCAAGATAGTTTTTACGCGTGCGTTGAACTTTCCAAAATATTCCACGTTTACAAAATATTTTTGCATTTATAAAAGCTTTTGTACGAGTTTTACGGATTTGGTTATGGCCGCTGTAAAGAAACAATTTCGAGTTGCGGATGGTATTTACATGAGTGGCAAAATCGTAAAAAAAAAGTGTTCATATTTCATAAGGCCCTTTTCACACAGTACAGCCTGCGCGGCTGAAAATAATTTAAAAATCAGATTAGCATATTCTAGTTTTTTTTTTTTTTTCCTTCTTTTTACTGCCCTCAAAATTTTTTTCTCTACGCAGTGAGTATTTGGGCGGGCATAAAGCCGAGATTAAAAGTCAGAAAAAGAATCATTATTTTAAACACTTTTTAACAACAATATTTTATTGTAGTATGGAAAAAAAATTTTAAAAATTTTGTCACATGGATGTTTTAAAAATATAGTCAAACAAATAAAAGATTGCGTACTAATCTTGTAAAAAATTTAGAGTTTGCCGTTCCTTAAATCCGTTTCTACTCAATCAATAGATAAATTTTAAATCAGATTTTTTCCTTTCAGTCGGCCTCCGAATATTTCAATCTGTTTCATTATTCTCGATGTTTTCCAATGGTGCATTTTTAAAGTCTCACCCTGTAATTTCTGAAGGATTCCTTTTGTAATTTTCAAGGACCACTTGCAATTAGGAACACGGTAAGACCAGAAAGTAATAATACTCGACAAATATTGTCTTCCATAAATTAAGAACGAAGTTTGATTTTTAATTGGAGATGGAAGATTTTTCTTTTTACATTAGTGGCGATGACGAAGAATATTTCAAAGCATTTTTCCAAATCTACTCCTGTTGTAAAATTCTTCGTGATGAAAGTATTGATTTTAACGGTTAAAAAAAAAGAAGAGGGAAGTACAAAAAATTAGCTTGCAAATTCAATTAGATCTGGTGCAGAAAAAAGGAGTAAATCAAGGAGGGTAAACAAGGACGATTAAGCGATAAAAATTAATCAATCTTCGAATCCACCATATCCTTCCGACTTTTCTTCCTCCTCCTTTTTCTCAACTTTCCAGCACTGTACCTTTTAAATTTATCTACATCCATGGAACGGGATTCCCGACCCCCCACAGCATTCCCTTCCGTTCTGCGCGTGCTGAAGACCGACAAACTGGGTGAAGAGAAAAAAAAAACGAAAAGAAAATAAATGTAAAGGGAGGAATGAGATAAGCTTCCCAAACGTAGTAGCAATGGCTCCAAGAGCTGCGGCGAAAATCTAATAGACCAGCGCTACCACGCGAAGAGAAGCTAACTTCACCGCGGATGAGATATTGATTTTAGAGACGATTGATGCTCTCCCTCGACAGCTAGTACATAACTTTCCTCCTGGCCCAGTAGTGAAAAAACTCTGGGCAAATTTTGTGCCCTCCGACTCGTTTCTCTGCTTTTTTAACTACTTTTTCACTTTTTTTTTGGCCAATCTAATTAACAATCTTTGTATTTTTTTTTTTTTTTTTTTTTTTTTTTAAGAAAACACTCGAGAAAGCCCGAGTGAAATTGAGTACCGAGGCACACATCGGGTAACGACCAAGAGGAAGATCGTGGTCAAGAGACGGAAAAGAATTGTCCATGATTGGTTGAGATTTCTTCGAGCGCATTTTTTTTTTTTTCTTTAGTAGCGCGGTAAATATCCCGGCGACGGTAAAGTCCTCTCACGAAAAGCAACTACGCTCTCTAATTAATCGATCACCAGCCGAGAGTGGAGAACATGGCTCTAGCGAGGTAACTTTATCTTTATGATTGCCTCGGGTTTCGTTGCCCTTATTTTTATTTATTACCAACGCCCAATTGCAGAGATTCATCTTTGGCTTTTCGTACATTTTTTCTAGTCAAACTTTGAGTTTGGAAGAAATAAATTAGGTACTGCTGGTTGATAAAAAAAAATGAATAAATAAAAACAAATAGTGCTACCAAAGAAAGAATGAGCTTTTTAAAGGGGAAGTCGACTTCTTATTTTTTTTTTATTTTTTTTGCAAGCTGTCGACGATTGGTTGGCCAAAAAATGGGCCAAGAATTTTTCAACTTGATAACGCTTGATGTATTTTGAAATAAATATTTTTATAATAGAAGCTCAGCTACTTTCTATTAACGATAAACTTTTAAAAGAAAATGTAAATGTATATTCTTTTAAATAAAGCGATACCGATTTGAATATATCAATTGAATTAATTTATTTTTAAATCCGTCATCAGATAATCAGAGTTTTTGATATTTTAAATCAATAACTCGAATGATTAGATTGATCTTGATAGGATGAAAAACTGAAAAGAAAAAAGCGCTGTAAACCAGATTAATAGATTGAATAAAAAGAAAGAAAGAAAAAAAAGGGTATCTGGTATAGTGAGTAAAGTGCGACATTCGACCGCATAATTTCTAGCAGGTGCTCTCGATACACACCGGGATCCGACTTTTCATCTCGACGGCTCGACAACTCGACGACGATCCGTTGAAAACAATACGAAAAGAAGAAAAAGTGAGCGGGAAAAAAAAAGGAAGAAGAAGTAGGAGGGAAGAAAAACGAAGAGAAGCAGCTGCCTCAGGCGCAATTTTCCACCTAGTTATTTATTGACTCGACCAAATTGAATATTCTCTATATCGTTTTAAGCCAAGATATATAAGGTCGCGGCGCCGCGTGGAGAGAGAGAAATTACTTCTCGCCTTGGGCGCGCGCGCTCGCGCTTAGAACACATACCAGCCGAAGAGTTGAATAAAAAATACTATCACGTGTTAAGTTTCACGTGCGCTTAATGTATTTTCCGGCAGGGTGGGAGGGGGGGGGAAGACAGAGGGTACGTGACAGAGAGCCAAGAATGAGAAAATGCTGGCTGCGGAGGGGAGAGAGAAAAAGAGAAGGAGGAATACTGCGAGCGGGATTATTCCGATTGATGTTACACCAGAGACCGACTCGGCTCGGCTCTCGGCTTTTAAATATTACTCCGCGAATGATTATTTCATGCCTCCGCAGTCTGTGGCTCGGTGCGCTGCTCCCACGTGCAATTTGTACGCGACGTCAGGCTTCTGCGCACTGCGGAGGACTACTCAAGTCAATGGGGCTGCCCGGGGATGCCTAAACTATACTGCCCTCAAATTTATGCCACTGCCTCTTGTGCACTAGCCCACATCCCGCTTTATTTTTATTTTTTCTTTCCTTCCTTCCTTGTTTCACCCTAAATTGGACCGAAAGCCAAAATTCCAAGTGATTTTGAAGCGTAATTTACAAAATCACACAACTTCTGTCTCACTTTTTTTATAAAAATTTTTGCAACGGAAACCCTTCTCCGTACATCATATACGAGCGAAGACGGGAGTTAACTTGGTCTTGAAGAAAAATAGTGTGACAGACAAATTTTAAGCGAGCGATAAAAAGTCTCAGCTAGGACAACCTTGTAATCTATTATAAGGTTCATTAATTATTTGATTCAAAATTTTTTGAACGTGATTTTTCATGAAACGATACGTGTCAATTGCACTGAGCACAAACAATGGATCTTTGGGCGTATAATATCCAATAACCAAGCTGTACTTAAATTTCAATAGCAATGACTAATGTTATTCGATATAGGAGTTAACGCGAGCTGGCAAGCACAGCGTGACCCGTAACACTGCATCCGAACATCCGGAATAATAACGAATTGATTACATGATTAACTAATGTAACTGGTTATTATTTGCGACAGTTGGTCTCAGGAAATCGTTGATTGTTGAGTGAATTCGAGCTTTGATGAACCGATACCGTTCACAAATTATTTATTGGCAATCAGATAAAAAAAAAAAAAAAAGAAAATGATGTAATCGGTGCGATCAGTTACAGTGGCTCAATCGAGGGGTAACCCGCAACCACCAATTCATTATGGCCACGATGAAGGGTGAGAGCTGGTTTAAGCCCGTGGAGTACAGCCGAATTCCGGAGGTATAATCGAGCCGCTCTAAGCTGGCCGGCTCGGCTGAGCTATTAGCTGTGCCGCGCTCGGCCAGCTGCGTTATAACCTAATCTGCGCGAAATCGTCAATAAGGAGAGACCGAGAGAGAGAGAGAGGGAGAGCACAATACCCCTGTATTCTCCGCCCGTGGTAATGGTCCGGAGCTGTGATATGAGTTTTGCTCACTGATTAAGTGCCGCGAGATCAAAATAAGTACACCATTCGATAAATTTCATTTCGTTCCACTTGAATGTTTAGAATTGATTTTGGATAACAAAGTGGAAATCTGAAATGCATTGCTGTGCGCTTAAATTTTTCCTTTTTTTCGGGAGCTAGAATTAATTGGAATAATCCGAGCATTCATCTACGTGATTTGGAAATGCATAATAGATAATGAGTTCGGTAGATCAATACAATACTGCTGTTAAAGCTGCTTCGATGATTTATACGGAAATCATGATATGTGAATCCGTAGGAATGTATCGTGTATTAACGGATTTTTAAAAATATAACTTTTTCTTAATTACCAGGAAAAGCTCCCAAAGTTAGTGACTTTTAAATCAGTAGGTTATGTCAATATACGGGCAGACTTAAACTACCGACACGATTTTTCCATCATTTTAGTAACGCCAATTACCCAAGTACAAGTACATTCATTAAACCGATAGTTATAAAGTAAAGTATAGCTATCCTAAAAGACAGAGAGAGAGAGACAGGAAATTAGTTTTAGAGAGTATCAGTGCCGGTATGAGGGAGAAGTAGCCTAAACATAGATAGTTTGGTGCTCCTCGGGAGTGGCCTCCGGTTGTTTATTCCCAGTTGGCCGGCAGCAGCAGCGGCAACGATCGTTGATGCACCGATCATCTCTTGGGGCTCGCTATTCGCCCCCTGCAATTAAAGCCGCGTATGTCTATCTGTATGCAGAACGGTACGCGTACCGGGATAATTTCCCGTGCTCGGAGCTTCCTCTCGTCGCCACCGCACGCGCGCGCGCGCTGCCGCACCCGGGGGTGGCATTCAATTTCTCGTTTGATTGTTGTTTCGTCCAAACTTTATACCCTTTCGTACAACGTCATCCAAAGCTTTCATCGAAATAGTGTTGATTTCAAAATATCTTGGACGGAGACTTTTTTTCGTACCCAATATTCAATTTGTTTTGCAGCTGTTGAGCTATACCAAAGATTATGATTAGCATTCGAGGGGCTCAATGAAAAATTCATTAACGCATTCGCATGCTCGTGCTTTCAACTCGAATATCATGAATAGGCTATGTTAATTACCTCGGCGCGAGCTTGCATAAATGATGATTCATTTGGCTCGATCGATATTTCAATTGTTGGAATAGCTGAAATAATTTACCTCATTTTCGAAAAAGCAACGTAAATGAGTTTCAAAATTGCGTTTCATAGATTTTCAAACTACTCGTTGCTAAACTTTTACTTCATTAAGTGTACTATTTACGAATCAGCTGACAATTTATTTTTTCTTCTCAGTGGAAAATACACAATTATCCGGGTTAATCTAGTTAAAAGCAAACAATTTACCAGGTTTTTGCGTGGTCAATTTTCATACCAGGCATCCGGCCCCCGTCCACTAATAATAATCTCCGAAGAATTTTCCAGGAACGTGGGGGCTGCGCCGCGGGTAAAAAAGGCGCGATAACTCGTAGCCGGAAAATAAAGAGGACGAAAAAAAAAAAAGAACAAGAATAAAAAAAAAAAGAGAAGACTGGGTACTGCGTGGTTTAAAGCTTCGCAAAAACAGGCCACACGGCAAGCAAAAAAGAAGGCAGGGAAGGGAGGGGAGATAGAAAAACCGAGGGGGTAAATCGTATGTAGCGAGAATGGCAAAACACGGGGAGGAGCGACGGACGGCCAGCAACAGCGTTTGTTATGCTACCCGTTCAAATGTAATTTCCCTGCATTTTTCTATTCCCTCCGCCTTCTCGCTTTTCTCCGTTTTTGCGCGACTTATCATCGCTAGCCCCGGTGATTTTCTTTTTGCCCGCTCGCCGGGACCCTCGGTGTCTCGATTAGGTTTCACGGGGAATAAATTTTTTCGAATTACGGGGCTTTTTACTGCTGAGAAAGGTTTGTTGTGTTTTTGAGCTTGAGAAATGAGAATGTAATGCCATATGAACTTCATTGATTTACGAGCTTCCTTTTAATTTTAATAAATGATCGTCGCCAGTTTCGATGCGCTGTGTTTTGCGGAAAAGGGGAAAATGCATGATTAAGACGCGCGTTTATTCATTTGAAAGTCGCAATCTTTTACAAACTTAATTTACTACTATAGATCTTGCCTGAACCTTAAATTAATTGTTAAACCAAATTTTTTGAAATAGGTACAATCAATATTAGTCACGTCAAATTCTCATTTCGCGAGATTCTTCAGGTGGCGGAAATCTTAAGACATTTGTAACTCGAATGCCCGCGAGTTATATATCCCAGAGTCTCTTTTTCCCGGTGTTTTCTGGTTAAGGCGAAAGTTTATCGGAGATGGGGGTAATTATCATTAGCCGAATGAATTTTCGTTTCTTCGGCTTCCCCTCGGAAAACTTAGTCGGGAGCTGTGCACGGAAATCATGAGCACGCAAGATCGGTGCGAATTTCGGTGAATTTTTTCACCTCCTGTTAAGACATATATAAAGACACTCGAAATGATACAAATCAGGAACAGTCAAAGAAGTTACGCATGAAAAGTTCTTGATTCTTTTCCCAGAAAACCTTATGACTATTTATGTTCATCTACAGCATTAGTAAAATTTTTAATATAAATATATAATAGTAAAAAAAATTAATTAATTAAATCACCAGTCGTTTGTGAACGCTACAGCACACTCCAATAATTTTCAATTTTTTAAAATTTTTTAAAATATCCGATATTTGATGAGAAAAAGAAAAGTGTGTAACTCAAACATTTACTTAACTTATAACGAATGAATTAAATGAAAAATTCTCATCATAATAAAAGTTTTACTAAATCAACATGTTTTTTATTCAATCTGCACGACATTAATAAAATCCACGAGTTCTACAAATTGAAGTTTATTAATCTCAATTGATGTGAAACCATACCGATGGTCGATCTGCATTCCAGGGGAAAAAAAAATAGCGGGAGGAGCGGAATAGATCGAGGATTGCGGGGAATGGGAAGTACTTAAGCATAAAACCAAAAGTAAGACATTATCGGTGAAGTCGAAGGAGCATAGGGAGCGCATCAGGCGCACTTATATACGCCGCGCCGCATGTCTTATTTCTTTGGTGGCGGGGTGCCGTTAGAAAACCTATAGGCAAATGCATTATTCATGGCTCACTTCATTGAACGCGGGTATGCGTCACCGAGCACAATATATATTGAAAAACCGCGTGTTCCGTATCTCTTTTCCTCCCCCTGCAGGCTCTCGCATAAGCAGTCTGTCGATCTTTCGATCTCTCCTGAGGTATGCTGGTGCTGCTCTAGTGAAACGAGTACCTATCTCTGTCGTTGAAAAATTACTCTTTTATTTGCCCGGAACGTATTACATATACCTCCATGATTAAATGCCCTTTCTTACTTCTCGTTTGAGATTAACAGCGTTGTACCTTCAATTATTTTCTTATATATTTTTGAGCTGAATGTTCCTTGAATAATTTACGGTAGTATAAATTTTTTTTTTTTATTATGTAAAAAGAACTCCGATTTTTTAGTTGGAGTCAGAACGATGTAAAAAATTTGAAACCTCGACTTTGAAAAATATTTTTTCTACAGAAAAGTTAAATACTGTAAACTTACCGTCAGTAGGATACTATTCTCCAAAATTAAAGTCAACAACAATGGATTACCCGCGATAATACCAAGATAAATTTTAACATAAAAGCTCTCTAAAAATTTTTTCATTCGCCTTTCGATCACAATGACCTGGCTTTAAGTAAAGATGAGGACGTTTGCTAGTCCGGTTGACTTGAGCTTTTCTCAAAAACATAGTAATTGCTTAGTTTTTATAAAAATCAACAAAGATTTTCAAAAAGTGAGCATCGCTTTAAAGATAGTTTAGTTTCATAAATATTTATATACGGTAGGTGTACCTAATATGCCCCCCCCCCCCTGTTATTTTGAATATACTCGATATGCGACATCTCTACATGGTAGGAAGAAGTCAAAAACACTGAATTATGAAGTTTTGAGTTGTTTAGAACATTTGAAAATTATTTTTTCGCACGCCTTATAGCTAAAACTCGTTTCGTATACCTTCGTTATTATTTTACGTTGTAATTGAATGGTCTGCCAAAAGATTTAGACACACCTGACCAAAATTTTTATAAGTAGCTTCGATTCGTTATTGTTTCAGCTTTAAAACGCGATATTAGTTTTTGTTCAACTCGTTTTCTAACGGGTTTTATTCTTAAATAACTTTTTATTCTGCAGTGTACCTAATATGGCCCCCCGCGAATTAGTAGAAATACCGATGCATCAAAGCGTAGTTTCATATTTACTTTTTAGAAAATCCTATCCTAATGTTATTTAAAAAAATAAATTTAATTGTTTCAAAGCTTTTTTTCATTTTATAACAAAAAAAAAATTATTCTAGCTCAAAAAACAAACTTTGATAAAAATTTGAAGTTGTAATTTTTCTACTGGTTGCGAAGCTTTTAAAAACATTGCAAAAAAGGCTCAATTTTTAAATAAATCATTTTTAAAATAATAAAAATTTTGAAGTTTCTTAAGGTGGTTTTCTACCAAATGCATGACAATAGAGAATCAGCTCAAATTTTCTGGTGGTGTTTATTAGATATTAATAAACATTTTTCCGAAGTCTGATCAAAATTGACCATATAGTTTAAAAGTTACAGCAAATTAAAGATTGAATTTTTTTCATTACGCGTACGGACGCTACGCTGAAAAAGTGTACTAAATTATTGATATTTGTCTTCTTACAATAGAGATCCTTTTGAAAAACCACATACATATAGTTTCACTATCGAAGAATTCATTCCTTGAAACTGCAAAAAAAATTACCTTTTAAGAATTTTACAATAATTTTAAGAAAATAATTTTCACGTGAATAACCTCCAAAACTGCGGTATTCAAAGGTGAGGTTAAAAGTTTTAAAAAATGTTTTGTTGTGATTGTCAATGTTTTTTTGGTAGAAAATAATTTCAGAAGCCATAAAAAGTTAAAAATTAAATTTTAACAAACAATTTTTACTAATTTGGTGCAATAATTTTTTTTTAGTCTTGAACTTGACTAGCTCTGGTAGAAAACCACCTTAAATCTCATATTCTGATTGATTTAAAAAATAGGAACAAATCGCAATTGATAAATTACTTCAAGGGGGCCATATTAGGTACACAAATTTTAGGTGTCTTCAAAAAATGTGTTTTGGTAAATCCTCTGGCATTTCAAGCTCATTGATCAAAATCGAACGCGTAAGGTCTCATTTTAAAGCTCTTGAATTAACCCTTAAAATGAGACCGTAGACGTCGAAAAATATTGATTTGATTCACCACAACGTCGATTCTCGCTTAGGGGGGCCGTACTAGGTACACCTACCTTAGTATATTATTTTATGTATTGGCAGTTTTACTATTTTATGCTTGTAATAAAAAATAAAGTTTTAAAAAACGTTACTATATGCATTGAAAAAAATATTATTTTCAACGGTGATTAATAGTAAAATTCTTAATAAAAACCTTTTTTCAAACGCAATTTGTAAATCAATAAACGTAGTTGTAGAATTCATCGAAAAAAAAAAAAGAAAAAAGAAACTTTTCAAAATCATGAATTTTTAACAGAAAAGTTGGTGGTCTATTAAAGAGGCACTTATGATGTAAGTGCAGGCTAAACACCTTTCAGCTGATAAGACCTTGGAGAACGATCGAAGGTCCTCGTAAAAGCTTGATGACGATACTCGGGTCACGGAATCAGCGGCTCTCTCATCCTCCTCCTCCTCCTGCTGCTGCTGCTGCTCCTTTCGTGCGGTTCCACGCAGCCCTGTGGCGTCAAAAGCTAGCTGGCGTATGCGAGAGCACGCCGCTCGCCACCTCATAACCCTGCAGCCTCCAAAGGGATATTTCGTCGCATTGCGTCGCCCCGAGCATTTGAATGCACAAACGCTTTATCACCTGTGCTCCTCCTCGGCCCTACAGACGCCTAACTATGCTCTTTTCCGGTCGTTATCCCGAAATCAGCCTTTGATGCTACGGCTAAGAACGCGTTAACTCAACAAAAGAAAATCTCTCTTTTTTTTCCAGTTTAATTAATAAAGCTCTTTTTCCACCTGAATCCGAGTCTATTCGCTCCTAAACAAGCCTCTCTTTTGAGGAATCCGTGCAACCGCTATTTTCCAGGCTCATTAGCGCTAAGTTTGCATATTTTAAAGTAGTCCGAGTGAAAACGGGGGGAGGAAGAGAAAGCCAAGCTTACGTTAAAACTGCCCGCACTGGCTACCTCTTTTGGGCTCTGTGCGTAGTGTGCAGTCAAAGAAAATACGCGCTGGGAATATTCTATGTGCTACCGGCAGACGAAAAGCGGGCCAAGGGATAAGAAAGCTCTGGCGCACTCGGAAATAAAGGAACTGTCGGGACAAAAGAAGTGAGTGAGGGAAAAGAAAAACTGGCTTGAATTAGCTCATGCGTGAGTTGTGTTTTTGAATATTTAATGCCTCATTTAGGAATGAATGTCTTGACTTGTGCAAAGACTGTACACCGTTGTTGTTCGAGTTAATAGTCGTCACAATTTCTCAAGCACATCAACACTAGGTTGTTAAGGAAATCCTTTCAATGACGATGTATCTTTGTTATTTTAGGAGACAACATTTTATTGAAAATTTATTTTAACAAAAAGTTATATATTGAATACATCACAGTTCTTTATTCGGTGTAATATTACTCCAGTCAGATTCCCTTCAATTTAATAATTGTTGAAACTATTACAATTCTTTTAATTTTTAAAAGCAACGAATTTGTTGAAATTTGACTACCGGATCTTGGTAATTTCACGAATTTTTTTTTTTTTTTTGAATAATTTAAACAACCACGAGTTAATAATTAATTTTGGATGAGTTTGCCATTTACATCAAAAGCGAGGACACATTAATTATAAAATAAGTTAGAGGGCGGAAAAGAGCATCAATGAGCATCGATGCTCCAATCCTAGCTCACTTCGCTCTTAGTCTCACCTTTTGACCCACAAGCGAAGGGATATGAGGCTACTTATATATACCAAGGCTTGAAAAGCGAATAATTTTTTTTTTTTTTTTTTTTAATTAGACTGCTTGCTGCAGCTACGATGACTTTTTCTGCTTCTTTGACTGGGCTCTTAATCCTGTAGATTTTTTTGCTCACAGAGTTATTTTATCTCCGTAAGAGTGATAAGCTGCAGCAAATGACAATAATAATAATAAAAGTTTCACCCCATTCTTTTTTGTTAAAGGTTTCCAAAAAATTTTTGAAATTATAATTGTATATAATAATTTCAACTTGTTTTAGAAACAATAAATTAAAGTATATATAAATTAATAAAATAGGAAAACTAATTGTAAGACAAAGTTTTCGATTTTCACAGTTAAAAACGTTTATTAAAATTATTAAAATTCGTTACATGTTTCAACACTTGTATTACATAAGTATTTTTCTCGTCTGAAGATGACATTGTATGTTGAAACATGTAACGAATTTTAATAATTTTAATAAACGTTTTTAACTGTGAAAATCGAAAACTTTGTCTTATAAATAGTTTTCCTATTTTATTAATTTATTTAAATGGATTTTCACCAAGTAAAGGCAACTACACTAGATCTAAAGTATATATATTCTATGTCTCAAAATTCAAATAAACTAGTGTTTGAATAATATGTTTTTTAATTTATTTGAAGAAAAAACAAGAGTTTTCATGAAAAGTTATTTTAGAAGCATCTAACTGCAAATTCAATGTATTTATGGATTTTTATTATAAGTAGAAAAATGTATAATAGTGTTTTTTAAATGATATAAACTTTAATTAAGTGATCGGTAGCGCGCTAGTAATTTTCTAAAAGTATAAAAACTATTACACGAACATCAACAGAAAAAAAAAAAAAAAAAACAATCATTTTTTGCGGTGCGCTGCAGTAGATCAGAGAAGCTTTTAATGCGGAGTATTTTGAGAGCGAAATAGTTTTTTCGCGAATTAAAGTCTTGTGAGTGACTTGTTCTTAATAAGAAGAGTATTTGCATGCGTTGAAGCTAGCTTTTGCTGGAAAAAAAATGGCATGAAACAGCATAGATAATAAGAATGTTGGTGTATTATGGAGAAACAAATTCTTTTGAAAGTAATCGTACTTATAAAGAATTCTTTTGAAGCTCATCACATTTATAATTTATAAATCCAATTCACACTTGATCTTTTCATTTTTCTGCGAAGATTTTAAAAAGATCGTAATTAATTTAACGAGAAGATTCACGTAAAGCAGCACGCGTCTTTTTGAAAAAAAAAAAAAAAAAATCTTTAAAGAACTTAATTTGGACATAGCAGCAGCGGGTCGGAGCAAAGGCGACCTTTTACTTCAGCACAAAGAAAATTAATTATATTCCCGATTCAAAGTCTCTCTCTCTCTGTACGCATTGAAATCGTTAGAGGAACAGAACCTCGGAAAAACTTTTCCCATTCATCCGCGTCCAAACAAAGAAAAAGCCCGCTCGGTAAACTTAATATTTCCAAGTTGAAGGAAAAAAAAGAAGCACCCTCCGCGTTAGCATCCACGCGTCAATTTTCATACATCTCCCTAATCTGAAAATCCTCAAGCCAGGCGAGTGCACTCCACGTGGTAAAAAAAGGAAGCTCCAGAAACGAAAAATAGGTTGCATCGAAATAAGATCGGTATTTTTGTTTATCCTCCGTCCGTGCGGCAAAGATCACCGGTGCGCTGGCTAAGAGGCCAACGTGTGCTAAAAAAGGTAGAAATAGAAGAAAAAGCCTCAAAAACCAGAGAGAGAGAGAGCGGGAAGGGAAAAAAGAAGAAGACAAAACTCGCTCGAACGCAAAAGCCTTTGGAGAGCTGTACGTCAGTAGAGCTGCCGGGAAGCTGTAGTACGAGTGCATGCATGAGCGTGGTCTGTTTATTTGCGAGTACTTTGCATGTGTGAGAGGAGGCCACAGCAGCCAAATGCTCGCTCGACCGTGCGGCGCGGCTCGCCCGGCCTGTAACTGCAGAAGCCTATTGCTTATTCCATATATGCTTATTGCGCGAAAAACCCCTTCCTCCTTTTTTTTTGTTTTTCATTTTTTTTTTTTTAGCCTCACACTGTGCAGATATCAAATAGAAGGAAGAGAATAACGAAGCTGCGAAGATTAAAAAATAGATTGCGAGACGCAATACGGGTGAGAGATTAGAGAAAAAGGAAGAATAAATCGAACTGCACCGGAAGGAGCTGTTGCTTGGTGAGAGAAAAATTTAAAACAGACGGAGAAAAGGACGAGAAGAAGGATGGCTCAAATCAAATGGTGGCAAGGGATTCGAAAGATAAGAGGATTGAATAATGAAGAATTCTCTCTCTTACACTTTTTTTTTCCTATGCTTTATTGTGAAAGAAGGAAGCCTGTACCGGAGATCAGACACTCCGCTGGACGGATAACTTTATAAATAAATGAGGTGAAAAAAAATGAGGAATTTTTAAAAATAGAGTTACTCAATGCAATTTAAGCTGCTTGCATTCAATACTTTTATAGTGACAAGTTTTGACGATGTCGCATACTTTACTACAAATAAAAAATTTTACATAACTTCTTTTAAAATTTATCTTCACATAAATATTGCTGCAGCTTGAAATTTGAAGTCGAAACTTTATAATAAGATGTTTCTCTTCCAGACTTCCAATTTTAGATAAAAAATAAAGTTGAAAAATTTAGTTCGAACGAGTTGCATTCTTTAAAATAAATTCTAAAAATACTGATCAGAAATTTCAATGTGTTGTAGTAAAATACTGGAAATATTGTTGCATCACATATTTTTTACTTTTTCCGCTGATATTTCTTCCAAAGTTAGTTCTGTTGTGGGTTTTTTTGGTAAAAATCTAGAATAAAAAAAAAAAAAAATGGAATATAAATAAACTCTTCACTCTATGTAAAATTTAGTATGATTGCTAATTATTAACTATTCTTATTAGGTTTATTTAAAATTAAGAAAATAACAGAATTTACTCGTTTTAGTTTGTACATTATTATTGAAAAAACTAAAAGCTACTTTTTTGAATTTATATTTGTTATAAATGTGCAATCATTAATTAAAAAACTATACCTCCGAATAAATGGCACTAGATGTTCAGGGTCGATCTTGGTCAGATCCGACTCTCCCACGATCAAGCTCATGACCGAAGCCAGTATGACAGTAATTCCGGTTCCAATCATTCCAAGATAAAGAAACGATATACGGTACAAGTACATAGGCTCAGGTTGATGTTGTGAAGGGGTTGCAGTTGTAGGCTTCAAAGTCTCGTTAATAGGGTATGGACAATCATCAACAGAAGTTGGAAGGATTGGATTTGGCAAGTTTTTTTTATAAGTATGCCATTGGATTCCACTGACCAACCAAGTCATGAATAAAATTGAAGTGCAGCTACCAAAGTAAGCACCTTTAATGCCAACCCACGGAAAAAACATGCCAACAACGAACAGCCCGAGAAGCGGACCGTCAACGATACTGCTCAAGCTATGGGCCATCTCAAATATCGTTCCAAGACGTTCGATCAGGAAGATCAAGCCGATTACAATGAAGCCTGCCACCAAAGAAAGTATCTAAAAATTAACACATAATTTGGATCACTCATACATCCAATGTTTTGTGTTAAATTAAGTTTTATTAACATAATATTCTTAAAAGATCAATCAATGAAAAAAAAAATAAATAAAAGAAAAAGACCTTCATAATTTTGGCAGATTTCGCTTCTTTGTTCGGACCATCTTCAATCCATTTGTCTATGAAATCTTTGTAAATGATCCCAGAAAGAGTATTCAGACTGGCACTCATCGTAGATAACGCAGAACTAACAAGACCGGCTAGAAAAATTCCCGGTAGTCCATGAAGATGACCCACTACATCCATTACAAAATACTAAAAATCAGATATTCATTACCTACCAATGTAAAAAATTTATAAGTTATAAAAATTTAAAAGTACCGGGACTATTTGATCATTTCGCTCGATTAACTGTAAAATTAAACTCATGTTATAAAGATTTCAAAAAATTTATAGATAATCACTATTTGTAAATGTATTGATGATACAAATTTTTACAAAAGTTTTAATTAACCTTCGCCGTTAGAGGATCACATCCATGATACTTGGCATAAACCGTAAGACCAGTTATAATACAGCAAACCATCAATATTAACCATCCAATCGTTTGCACAAATATGGCTCTAAACATTTTTAATGCGTAATGAATTTAAGTATAAAAAAACTTGATTCTTATTGATAATTAAAAAATTATATACTTTTTTATGTCTACTTCTTTTTCAATTGCTAAAAATCTTTGAATAAACTTTTGTCCAATTGTAAAGCGACTTACGTACAAAAAAAATTGTCCGACAGTCATACCCCAAAAGGAACTTCTTGTAACTAAACTTGGATCCATGCTAAAATTAAAAAAGATGAATTTAGTTTATTTATATAATGATAATAATAATAACAATAGCAGTTAACTCAAAAATTTCAAGTCTGTTGCCTTCTCCAGCAATCCTCCAAATTTCAGAAAACCCACCAACAGCATTGATTCCTAATATCATTATAGTGAAAACTCCTCCAACAGTAAATATAAACTGTATTGTATCTGTCCAAACAACTGCTTTTACACCACCCTGAGAAAAATTTAGGGAAAAAAGAGTAGAGTATAGATAGACAAATTTTTAAATGAAAAATTATACAATATGATGAAGTAATGTCAAAAATTTATAAAATTCAAAAAGTAGTCTTACCATTGTAGTGTACGTAATGCAAATAAGACTGAAAACTGGTGAAATTGTGTGAATACTATAGCTAGTAACTTGCGAAAATGCAAGAGAAGGAACGTATATAACGATTGGTATGTACAGCATGAGTGACATAATATACAGGAAGGATGCGAGCATTCGAATATTTTTAGAGAAGCGCATTTCCAAATACTCGAAACAGCTGGTGAGCCTGAGATTATAAAAAATAGGCAAAAATATGTAAGCCCCAATGGCGCAACTTAGAGCTGCTGGCACGACGGATACTGAAAATTGAGCACCGTGGAAATAAATTTCCGTGGGAATTCCTAGAAATGTTATACCTGACAACAAACTTGGAGGACGTTCGTCCGATTAGTTTAAAACAAGCCTAGTTAGGTAATAGAAAAAAAAAATATATTTTTTTTTCTTTTTCAATTTATTTAAAACACACAAATGTTTCAGTAAATTATAATTTTTCAAAATCACCTACCTTGCAAGAATACTAATGGCCACAGGAAAATAAGCCATTGATTTACCTCCTTGCAAATATTCGGAGGCACTATCTTGTTTGGTACATAATCCAAAATATAAACCAATGAGAAGGCTTATACCGAGTAATCCTCCGAATAATGAATAATCGATTAGTCCAAAGGTCAATTGAAGCTTTTCTTTATTAACGGTGGTTATATTAATCGCAATTTCACTCATCGTGAACTGATTATGTATTTTTTTTAACCACAATGAAGAAACTAGCTAGATAATTTTATTAATCTTGTTCCATCGATTACAACAAAAATAAAAACCGACTTTCAAAGGAGTTTTTATTTGCAGTACAAACTGTAATTCTGTTTTAAAAATATTAAATTAATTTATTTAATTAGTTATTAATAATGACATTTCCAGTAGAATTTTAATTACTTACGGAAAATACATTGTGCAATAACATTTCATTGCTTCTCTTTTCATCGTGTTTAAACGATTCGGTATTTTTCGAAAATCATAAAACTTAAATTAAATATTGTATAAACCATTTTTTGATTTAAACAAGCTCAATGATTAAATAAGCCAATTACATTTGAATTAATTATTTATCGAATTTCCCGGTGTAACATAAATCAAAAAATCGTGCACTTCAACTGTGAATATAAATTGTCAATTAAAGAAAACACAACGTTAATTAAAATACGTTTGAAAGAGAAAAAGTTAACATAAAAAAAAAAATTCTCGTACTTCACATTTGGAGATGATTCTTCTGCGAGCTAACTAAAGCAACTGACTTTTTTTTCGAATACACTGAACTATTTTTGTTTTGTTCAAGGAAAATTACTCTGTGCTCACTGATGCACACTGATCGCGTGTAGATCTGGTTCTATACAGCTAAAATGTATTGTAAGCAGGAAATGCGTTATTTTATTAAGTGTTTCCATGACATCTATTTCGATATTATCACAATTATAGTAATTGATTAATTCATAAGAATTTCGTCATTCTCGCTGAAAAAAAGGACGCCGATGGGCCATAAAACAAATTCTAGGCCGGTGAAA
Organism: Encarsia formosa; assembly: GCA_038277355.1. Taxonomy (NCBI): domain Eukaryota; kingdom Metazoa; phylum Arthropoda; class Insecta; order Hymenoptera; family Aphelinidae; genus Encarsia; species Encarsia formosa. The sequence continues at coordinate 12,588,706 of CM076187.1, read as the reverse complement.
TCCTGATTAGTTATGATGATGATTATACTAACCCAGTTCTTTACTCGTAAGAGTCTGACTTCAATGTAATATTAATAAAGCAACAATGGTTTAAGTACAGTCAGTAAAAAACGTCTTCTGTTGGACAGGTTATTCAAGAGAGTAAGAAGAAGTTTAAGAATAGTATATTCCTGTGCAAGTAAGGGAACCGCGTCGGTTCCACGAGAGTAGGATGTTACAACACGAGACCGTAATTTTTATGCTGAAACATCCTACTCGAGTGGGACCGACAAGGTTCACTTACATGCACAGGACTGTGCTTTCTCAAATTCGCTGAATTTCAATGCAGTTTTCTATAATTCATTGACGAGAGGCGACAGAGTGGAGCGGTATCCATGTGTCCTCCCGCCGGCGGCCGGACGGCGATAAGTCGGGCATAGTGAGGGTGAAATTTGACACTTGACCTCTCATTGGTTTTAAAGTCGTAAAAATTAACAAAGAAAATGCCTAAGTGTGTTGCTTACGACACTATACACTATGCATTTCCCATAAAATATACCTATATATATTACTTCGGTTCTTCTTTCTGCTGCTCTTTCGTAAACAGCTTCAGAATTCAGAGAAACGACAACAGACGTGGAAAAGGCCTTTTTCCACGCGTGTTTCGCTACAGACGTGGAAACGGCCTTTTTCCACGCGTGTTTTGAAGACTACTAAACTATAGGAGAAAAGGGTCGGTTCCCTGGTTGTTCACACGCATGGAAGAGGACGTTTTCCACTTGCGGATTTGAGAAAACCACGTGATGTGCGTCTGTCGATTCATATTCCAACCGCAATTAGACTTCGGTCTCGAGCTAGCGTGTGCTTAAGCATAGGTAAATGTAGTTGCAAATTATTTAGAATTGACGGTAGACAACGACAGCAACTTAATTAGCGTCGTAATTATTTTAATTGTAAGACTACATCCAATATAAGTACTACGAGGCTCTACGGAAACTTCTTTGGAGAGACTCGAGACTCATTGTAGTTTTTATGTGACACCTTGTGTAAATTTTTGCTCGAATAATTTACTTCACTTCTTTGCTGTAAAGACCATATTTTTTAGTAATAATCATTTTACAATCACAAAATTAGAAAAGCTGATCTACTTAAAGATTTATCGGCTGTTTTCCCTTACTCTTGAACTCATTTCTCCAATGCTTGAATCATAAGCTGTTTAAAAAGGTAGTCTAAAAACGTATCTCTAAGCTATTATCAAATTTTTCTTGACTTGTCAGTTTATTGAAAAATGAAATGTTCAATGATAAAATTGTGTAATCTTTACTTGGTTTGAAAGAATTGATTAAAATAAAAAGTAAAATGGAAATTTTTAGTTAAAAATTAAGAATATTTTACTAAATATTATTTTTAAAAATTATTCAATGATTAATATTTAATGTTTTTTAAAAAAATTATATAATTTATCAAACTAAAATAGTCCAACGAGTTTTAAAGCTACCTAGTAAATATCCCAAATTCGACCAACTTTGCTGAAATTTATACGAAAAAAAAAAATAAAATCGAATTCAGAACGACTTTCTTTTATCATCGAATTAAGAAATTTACTTAGTCGCTTTATGCGGGTTTGAACTTCCGGACCAAAAATTCCGGGCAAAGGTAGACGAGCAACTCGTTTTTGACGCTTGAAAAGCTCGGAATATTCAAACTGTTCAGATTCAAACTCCGTTGATCTGTTCTTCAACAAATTTCGAGAGTGAGAAATTCATCCGGGTACGATGTCGAAGTCTCTCTAAGTTTTATATAAAGAAAAAACAGATTTTTACCAATACTGCTGCAGATTAAAGTCAATTTGATCGATTCATTAATCGTCAGCCTGTCAAAGAAGTTTGGAACCTAAAGTTAATTTTGAAAACTTTAAGATTCACTAGCTAGTGAAAATATATTTTTACAAGGAGACGATCAAACAATTTTATAATAACTCAAACTTATAGGACACAAGATCATTATAAAAATGCAATGAGATGGCACAGTCTTGAAAAATTATTAATTTGTACACATAAAATTTTTAATTTTTTGACTTATACATAATCAGAAAAAATAACCAAATAATTGAAAAAAATTGTAGATATTTTAATCGTAAATTTTATAAAAGAAGAATACTACGACATTTTTTGTCCAAGCACATTAAATTTTATTGATCTTTTCATCCTAACCAAATCGTAAATGCAGTGCAAGTTTAATTTTTTTCATAAACTTGAAAAAAATAAAATTAGGCAAGTGGCTATAAAATATAAATGTCCAAGTGTACCTTTGAGTTTAATAACCCAGTAAGATGCAGAAAGATAGTAAAGTAGAGCTTTAACGCGAGATTCAGTTTCCCAACTTGATCCGAAGTGTGGAATATAAGCTAGCAATTGGTTGAAAATTTCGGTACTTTGCTCTATCAAAGATCTTACCTTTGCCGTATCTTGATTCCTTCACCAGAAGCGAATAAAATTCAAAGAAAACTCTTACAAAATAATCAACGAAAATATTTCCAAATTCTCAGATATAATTTCAAATAAAATAATTTTTTTTTTTTTTAAATCACATAAAAATGTAAATTAGTTACTGCGTATTTATATTTGAATGTAATTTTCGATTGTTTGTTCTTTGTAAAAAAGTTAAAAAACTCGAGATATGGAAATGGTCACTACACTTATCCCAGGTTTAAATTTAGTGTCTACATGCCCTACATGCGGCATCCTTAAATGCCTTTATCTCTGAGGGTTACTACCTATAGCCAATACTTTTATCGTCAAGCGCAAGGAATTCTTTTATAATCTTGGATAATAAACGTGCATATAGTCAAAGCGTTAGCATACTTTAAAAAAATTGATAAAATGTTAATGTATTTTACTTTTTTTAATAATCAGTAATCATATTAAGATTCTCATAAGCGTTGTTAAAAAGCTCTTTGCAGTCTATAATAAGAAAAAAGATTAGTATTCAGAGTTCGTGCAACATAAATTTTTGCGTCTCTAAGTACATGCTAAGTCAGGTCAAAAATACATTATACGTCAAGACTTGAGGATCATTATTAGAACAGAGCGGAATATTGGTTATTAAAGATAATGGTCCTTTCGCTTTTTTAGCTTACACGTACTATAACTGGAAGAAAAAATTATTCGTCGCGTAAAACCTTTTTAATTCAAAAATCTAGGTGTAGAATAAAAAATAGAAAACTTATTTTCAACCAGTATAAATTCTTAGTGTCTGAATTCATGCATTGTGAGGTATCTACATTCAAGTAAAAATACATGAAGCAATCGCAGCCAATAGCACGTTTAATAAAGTTCAGGAAAAAAAATATGTAATATTTAAAAGTTTGCAAAAAAAAAAAGGTAGAAAAAGAAAAAAAGTAATCAAAGTATAAATATCACATTAGGAGAAATTGGAATCTATCCTCGCACGGGTGTTAAACGAAATTAACCAGATGAAAGTTTCACAGACTGGAGAAGCGCAGAAAGGTGAAGTAGGAGGTAAGAGAGAAAACTCCTTTAATCTCATCAAAGTCAGCGCAGCACTACTTAGCACCTTAATACCCAGTTTCTATTCGCGAGACGCAATACACCACGGTGAGCTTCCCGGCCGACCGCCGAGCAATCAATGATGACGCCCGCGCGAACCGCACCAAAGGCCACCGCGAGATGGAAGCGTGCTTCTGTCGTTGCGAAGAAATAAAAAAATACGAAGTGAAAAGGCGCATGCTGAAAGGGATGAGTTTGGTGTCTTTAACTTGGTACGTATTATCTTTTCCATCGACTTCCGGGTAAATTCAAAAATTAAAAAAACGTCTCTTCGTTCCCACCTTTTTTTCTTCTCTCATTTCCAGCGAGAGAGAGGTAATTTTTTAATTCAATTTTTTCATCGAGATTCATGGGCTGGATTTTCAAAGGAAAGATATTGCTTTTCCGCGCGGTACTTTCTTTTTTTTTTCAAAAGTTTCTTTGATGCGTCTTGGATGGATGAACCCTGTAAATTACCAATTACTACCTTTTCAAAAACTCATTACTCGTTGATCCTTTTCCGTTCATGAATTACACATGGAAAAAGTGCTATATATTTAAAAAAAGTCATAACCATTTTATGATTTTTAATAACGGACTCGGTTGGCTTAAAGCTTGTAAACAAAGCCGCCGGCAGACTCGAAAAAGAAATTTCGTCACCGGCTCGATCAAAACTTCTCACACGCTGCTGGCTGGCTTGGGCGACCACAAAAGAGAAAACGACGGAAGTTGCGGCTCTCACCCCCGAAAATGGAGAAAAGCAAACAGTGGAAAGTTGGAAAAAAAGGTCCGTTATGAGGGAGTGGTAGTACCAAGGCAGGAGTGAAAATTATGACTCCTCATTTAGTTTACCGCAGCAGTTAGCTACCCCCGCAGCAGCGGCTCCCTTATTTTCTCGCTGCATTGCTTTCAAAGCTCCGCGGCTTCTTATATATACTTTTTAACTTTTCCACCCAACTCACTGGCTCACAGCTATAAACAGTGACGCGTCTACCCGAAGTTTTAATCTTTTTCTTTGTTTCCGGGGCCCCCAACGACAAGCTTCGTCTTTTTCCACTGCCGAATTTTTTTTTGCGGTTACGAGTTTTACTCTTTGATGGCCACTAATGTGTATTTTTGTTTATTTATTATTATTATTTTTTTTTATTATGCTTTCATACACCCGCTGTTAAAATTTTATGAGGTGGAAACAATGTCGCGTGCTTGAAACGTATTTTTCAGGTAATCGGATTACCCTTACATACATGCGCTTTCGGGGGGGAGGGTGCGTTGTTTTGCTCTAAAAAGCTTGTATGAATAACCACCGAAACATGATAAAACTCGGCATTTCAAATAGAAAACTGTACACTTTTGTTCTTTATTAGTGTACGTTCGTCTAAATCTACATTTTTATAACCTTTTTCTTGTTATTTCTTTGACTTTTATCGAGCTGGTAAAATATATCGCGCGACCTCGGCAAAAATGATTTTTACTTTATTTTTCAAAATTCACTTATCGCGTTTATTTAGTTCACCAGGATCGCCAGAATCGACGCATTTAACAAGTGAATGTGACAAGTTTGTGCTATTGACGTTCATTGCTTACAACTCCGTAATAATACCCATACGCATCGACATAGTTAATTTAGCTAATGCACTTTTCTGTTAAGTACTATGCAGTGTTACATGTCAGTTTACGTATCGGAGTCCCTTCAGTAATTTCAAAAGCACAAACTGATAAATCTGTACTGAAACTACGAGCAGAGTAGCCAATAATTTTGTTGATTTTTCAATACCTACTTTTTTTTTTTTTTTTTAACTAATTGAGTCCCAGGATTTAGAATTTTTTTTTCTGTGTTTCAGCTAGGAAATCTTGAGGAAAACCATGTATAAATACCGTATCCCACCTATTTTCAAGTGTGCTCTACATGATGGAATAAAAAAATTTAAAAAAAAAAGCATAAAATATATTGAATTTTTTTTGAATTTGTCAGCTAACAATTGTAAATTGAAATTTTGAGTATTTTAAGAATTTTTAACTATTTCATCGTGTAGGGCACGAGAAACTAGAAGATACGGTATTCATACACAGATTTTCCGAAGCTTTCCTCAAGATTTCCTAGCTCAAATACAGAAAAAAAAATTTTGATTCCCGGGACTTAATGGGTTAATTAAAAATCCTTCTATGTGCATTTAAAGAGAACTAAATAAAATATTAAATCAAAAAAAAGTTGAAAATCAAACAATTTTATTGATTATTGAAATTATTGAGTAGGCTTTTAGAAAATATTTCAAATCACTTGTGCAAAAATATGTTTTGCATATTTACCAAACATGAGTGGTTTTTTTTTTAAATTGAATTTTTATGATTCCGCATGAATATGAACTATTTGAACAGCAATACCGCATTAGGCAGAACTTAAATTTCCGGGAACGGTTTCCGCAGTTTTCATTAAAAGGGTGGATTTTAAACTTCCGTAAAATAATTTCGGCGTGCAATTCAATTTAGGAAGTTTCAAGAAATTTTGCGTCGCGGCAATTATTGTGTGGCCGTAAAAGTGAAAATCTAAAGCTCGTAACGAAAGTTTAACGAGTTATTCAATACACCTTCGTATCCTCTTATTACATTTCTTTTTCTTCCAGCTTTGGCTTTCCATTTTGGAAACTCGTCAATAATACCGGCCGTAAAAGTACGCTCGAAATTTAACGAGCGATTGGAGTTGTAAAAAAAAAAAAAAAAAAAAAAAAAAAAAGAATGAAAGGAAATACATGTAAAAGAGAGAGGGAGGGAGATAGGTATTAAAAGGCTTATCATGGGGTAGGGTCAGTTCGCGTGCTCGAAAACATTCCGGGTGTTGCAGTCGGAGAAGTTAAATCATCTTTATCACGGTGCAGTGCCCGGAATAACACTTTCATCTGAACGATCGAGCCCCCAGCTCTTTTCCGGTCTCTTGCAGGCTCGCTTGCAGGCCAGTCCGCGCGCGCCTACTAAATTTGGCTGAATAGTGTCTGGATTGTGCCTCGGGTAGTGGTGGCTCCCCTTTTTACGCTGGCCCGCCTAACCGATTTATAAGTGGGTCTTTACCACCACTTTTTGGCTTGAATTTCGGGCTCTCTGTAATTTTGAACTCGGAATAAGAGTTATTGGCCCCCCGTTCCGAGTTCCCTATCTCTTCTAGAGGTAATTCTAGATTTATCCTGATTTGTGCTTTCCAAAAATTCATACTCCTTGATATTGAAAACCACCCCGCTTCCATCGGTTGGAAAAATTTTTTTAGTTTGATTGGGCTGGATTTAATTGCGGGGTATATTATTTCCAGCCCATTGTTTGAGATTTGGAAAGGCAGATACATGATAAACCAAAAATTTTTTTTTACGTTGAAAATTCTGTAACTAACCAAATGGAGCTTTTCATGCTAAAATCACTCGACTGCGAAACAAAAACATCATTTCGAAATTTTTTTTCGACTCAATAAATTAGAACATGCACAAAGCGCATCGGAGCGGCTTTCGGAAAAACATTTCATTTCCGTCAAGCATAATTATTTACCTGGCTCATCGAAGCACTTTTTTAATTATCAAGAAAATAATAATATCCGTGGAGGCCGATTGAATTTCAAAATAATTAAAAATAACTTAATGGAAATTAAACGAGCTTTTAATCGGTAAAAATAGGGATCAAAGGGTCCGTTTATTAAAAACGTATCAAATTTTTCGAAAGATTTTAACCAAATACAAAAAAACGGTAATTAGTTTTTAACTCGTTTCGATACCTCTCACGGCTACACTGTCGGGCCCGTATTCCCCAATAATTAAATCGTGGAAGCTGCCAGCAGTGACTTTTTAAAGCTAAAAGCTCGTTCCGACCGCGATTCGTTCCGGAGGTTGAAAGAGACAGAGACAGAGAGGAGTCTAGCCTCTAGCAAATTGCAAAACCAATTATCCAATCCACAAACTGTTCATGATCGCCGATTTTTCTCTCCCGGCAGGGGTAGGGGAGAGTTCTTGCACGCTTGCACAAAAACAGCGGAATCGAGGTTCCATGTTCCGGGGTAAGAGAATCATCAATTTGGCCGCGAAAAATCTGCCATAACTGCTTTGGCCGGGAGGGAGGGGTGGGGGGGGGGGAGGAAATCACCCGACATTTATCGTCTCGGAGTCTGTTTGTTCCGGTCCGACGGAAATAATCGCGCGGGACAGGTATATCGCGCCCCGGTCGTTTGTGCCCCTTCCCTCCAAAGCCAGTTTTTCCCGACCCCCACCCGGAGGATGATGCACCGACTTCCGCTCGCTAAACTGCTGAAAATTTTGCCGGGGTAGCTTTGTGAACTCGACCCAGGATTTATACTTGTTCTTTGCGCGCGTCGAGATTTCCGAATTAGTCCAAAGAGGAGCCGGAGGTGATTCTTTTTACGAAAAGCTAAAGTTTCCATTGAGAATATCAGCTTTGTTTTTACAAAACTCGTGGAGCTGAAAAAGTTAATTGATGTATTTTCACCGGAAGCCCGCCCCGGAATGGATGATCTATTAATTGAGTTTGATTAATCTCACTCGTGACGTAAATATTTGCGTTTGATTATGTTTTAAGCTTTGAGCCTAACTAATGCGTATTCGAAACATATTCCCATCATCAACGGATTTTTGAAATCATTCCCGAATTTATGATTACAGTCCGAAGCTCGGTCCGAAGCTAGGATTACACGGTTTCATTCCTAATTATCAGCATTAAAAACAAAGAAACTTTCAATTTGATTCAAAATTATGAATTGATTGAAAACGATAAAGTAAATGTCCTGCGTTTATAACCACAGCGAGTATAGTGAAAAAAAAAGTGGTACGTAGTGGGTATGTAAATTCCCGTTGATTATTTATTTGGCAACAACGATAACAATCTCTCGCAATGTATGCGGAGCGAACAAACGCACCCTCTGAATTTCGCGTTATTCTATTATCGAATTTTCATTATAGGTAGGTACGTACCTACCTATCAATTCAACCGAGTTTTCCGGAGCTGTTGTCCAGTTATATTTTCCGAGCGCATAAAAAGAAATAATGCTATTATGTTATAACGCGATAAAGTCCTCTAAAAACACGCCAATGAACGAAGTTTTCAAAATCAACTCTCACGGAACAATTCAAATTCATCAATTTACCAACGTAATATTAATGCGGTGAATCTTTTGAACCAAAGTAAAAACGAATGGGTCAAACCTTTATTTTTCTCATTACGACAAATCGTTAATCAATGATTGACCAGCGAAAAAATTTGGTACATTATTCAATTAAAAAAAAAAAAAAAAAATAGAAGAAAAAAGCGTAAACAGAATAAATCCTTATAAGCAGGAATTTAATGTTTTTTCGTTGATAAATCCCTTTTCGCTCATCAATCATAGCTCTCCCCCCTCCCAAACAAACAAGTACGTGGAAGGTATATCGCGGAGATCCGGCCGCTCTCCAAAACTCGGTCTTCCCCCTGCGGGTCATCTCCATAGATCCGGAGCGCGCACGACCACTTGGAAGGCAGTGGACTCCATAAAAGCACGGCAAAGCGAGGAGGCGCGCAACCGCGACAAATCCCACCTGGACCCACTGCAGGGAACGATACGATCCGGCGCCTGCGCACCGTAACGAGTCTCGAGCGCGTGCTTCCAAAACGTCCTGCCGGAGGATAGTCGGTCTGGAGCGCGCGGACCCGCAGAATCCCGCGCGCGCTCGTCCCGCGAGGAACTACCGGTTCGACGAGCTTACCCAGCGCTAAGATGCTAGTTCGAGAGGGTCGCTTGGTACCGGCACCGACACCAGCTGCGGTCAGCCTTCGCGACCATTTTTTACGCCGATAACGATTAGACTCGGTTTCAAAGATTTTTAGTATAATTGTTATTAGGCAGTGAGTGTTTTAGTGCCAAGTGCAAGGTAGACGATAAAACCAGCAGTGGTACAAAATGATCGTTGGGTGGTGTTTTTTCTGGCTGATGTGCGCCTCCTCCGTGGTCACCCGAGGCGCGCACTGGACCAAAGATATCGGCGATGGCAGGCGTGAGTAACTACCCACTGTTTTACTCTTTAGGCTGCATTCATGCAAAAAACATATTTCCCATAGTTAATTAAAACCAAATAATATTCGTCGGTAAAACAAAAAAACTTACCAGACCGCAATCTTACTAAGTCCCTTCAAATTGCTAAGTAAACTTTAACCACGACTTTAAAGAGCGAGTTGGTTCTGTACATCAAGCTTATCATCTTACACGAACTGATTTCTCAAGAGCAAAGTCTGACAGATTTGTAATGTACCTAAAAGTTGGGTGATTTTATCAAGTTTGATAACCAAAATTACCAACTTATTTTTCATCACTAATCTTGATGTCTAATCAAGCAGATCTTTTATTCCAATACACCGCACGTATCTCTTTTAATCTTTTAACAACAAAAAACTTGTCGTTGCCGATAATTAATTGCGCGAGCAACGACCGCTAGTACACGTGGTAGCACTCAAGTCTCTATTTTTTTTTCCTTTACACGCGTCTCGAGCAGTGGCATGTCGCATGTTGACTACCAGCTCTTCAACGAATTCTCGCGTAAAGTTTCACGCGTTCCAGCCGCGAACGCGCCCGCTGATAAAGAAGGAAATATGTTTTTACTTTTTGAGATTGTCGCTCGAGAAAAGGTTTAAGGAGAGTTTGCCCGGAGTTTTTCTTCTTTCTTCTTTGAAATCGATTTCGATTTATGAACTTTGAAATTATATTTCTTTATGTCTTTCGATTTGAGAACGTATAAATAAAAATTTGTCGGGTAGTTTACGAAGCTTGCTGGAACTTTTCTTTATTTTGCATCCAAACGCTATGTAGATTCAACTTCTAACAACAAAAATTTTTTACGTACATACCTTTTCATAAAATATCGCTTTTCGTCGTTTACATTCGATATGTAGACCATGGTTCTAACGGATGCAAAGAATAAAAGGAAAAGAAAAAAGATTCAATTCTATGAAAGTTGAAATTTTGTGTAAAATCAACGTAGAGTTCAATTTACTGCTATTTGCTGATTGGATAAACGTAAAAATTATCGGAAATTTTTTTGGTTTTGGACAAAAGGTTGAATGAAAAATCATATTAAACATTAAGTTTTTTGCTTCAAATGGATTATTAACGAAAAAAAAATTTGATAAAATTTTTTGTTGCAATGTTTTAAAGATAAAAAGGTATGTGAATTCAATCAAAATTTAACAGAGTTAAAAATGTTTTTATGTTATAATTGAAATCTCTTTCATAAAAAACCAAATTTTTCATTCCTGAATTTATTAAAAAATAATCAAGTAATTCTTTTTTCCTTGTGAAAAAACTGTTAAAAAATATTCCACAAAACAATAAATACATAAAATTAGTACTAATTTTAATATTAAAAAAAAAAAAAATACATAAAATTTAACTAAATAATTAAGAGTGATTAATCATTCTAAGTATTCTAAATCATTTACTATAGGGCTTTTTTCGTAATGAAAATATCTACTTAAATAAAATTATAAAGATATTTCAAGATATTCCATGTTCTGCTGTAATAAGTACGTCGATGATTATTCATTTTGGAATTTTTTGGTAAATTAAGGGTAATGAGTAGAACATAAATCATAAAATTTATCGAATAACAGTTTTGGAAAATAAAACTAAAATGTAGTTTTAACTATTCATCGTAACTCATAAAATGTCAAAAGCCATCAGATTGATTTGTGTTTCAAAGAAACATAAAAACCAAGGTGAAAAGTAGGAAAATATTAAAAGTAAGCTTCAAAGTGGCGTGTTTTTTACTTATGCACAGTTATCTCTTGTAAAGCCATTACGCATTCAAATATGCTAACTCCAAGTGATAGTATTATCCTCTTTCTCAGGAAGCAGCGAAAATTCTGACAGTCCGACGCCGTGAGATCAGTTGAATTATTACAGCGCTGTAAACAATTCTCATCTGTAAATAAATAAAAAACATTTTCATTTTACTCGTGTTAGGAGTTTTCTTTGTAAGCTCTTTTGTTCGAAAATGTTGTTTGAATAAACTGAAGAAAATACGATCTATGGAGCAAGCTTTACTGAAAGTCATAAAAATTTTACTAAAACATAAAGCACAATCAGTATAGACTAAAGCTTACATGCATTTTCGAGAAATACTCTTTTTACAACATTATCATATTTCATCCAACATTTTTTAAAATTTGCTCAAATATTCTGCCAGATAAAATATTATGTGTCCGTCGAGTAACAATTTCCATTATAAATCAAGATGTTACTCGACCACCATATTACTTTCCCATCTCAAAGCAATATTATTTTTATAAATTCAAACATCGTATAAAACTCAATTTTAATGAAGTTTTAAAGAAAATAGGTAAAAAACAGTTTCATAGCACAAATTTTTAATCAAATTTTGTAAAAATTTTCGGAAATGAAATAACATCCACTTAAAAATTTTCGCAACGACATTATTATGTAAACTAAAGTAATTACAAAGCTATTAAACTTTTCGCGCTAGAGTCAATGTAAACCCGTATCAAAAAATTAACGTTTTATATGCAGTTAGCGAAAACGGAGGGAGTCGGTCGGTTGTAAAAAGAATCCGTTGAGGGCGGCGGTTAGTGGGCTATTATTTAAAAACGTTAACCCTGAAAAACTTGGCTCGAAGCATTCGTGGCTATGGTCCATAAAATTATACAGGCATCGCGCTTTAAAAGAATTTTCCAAAACTTTCGATGGAAAACAACGAAATTTACGCTCGATCATCGCGATGTTTGTCATAGAGGTACCAAATTGCGAGTAATTTGTTTAACATAACGAGTGAGGAATGAAAGAAAGAAAAACAAAAAAAGAACGAGATTTTAATTAGGTTTATGAAGTTCTGATAAACAGAAATTACAGTGAAAATAAATAAACTGCTGCCTCTCGAAAATGAATAATTAACAGCGGAGAATACACGAGCGCACTGGGGTAATTTGATTAATAATACATGACTCTTTCGTGCAGTGCGGGGATAAAATAATATGAAAATTACAAAATTATCGACAAACGAAATATGCGTTTCTCCCTTTCTCTCTCCATGAAAACATTTATCAATAATTCAAGAAGCGCGTACACCGCCCGGGTCTCGAAACTACTCTCGGAATCGTGTTAAAAATCTCGTCTATTCGCGCTAACAAGAGTAATTTATGAGCGCGCCTCGTTCTAATGCACGCCCGGAGAGTTTTCACGCGGATGAAAAAATTTTCGCATCAAAACGACGCGCGGGCGCGATGAGGCTGGCTTGAAAAAAAAAAAGAAAAAAGAGGGTGAAAAACCACCGCGAGTTTCCGGTCCCGGAAAATTTTTATCATTTCACGGGGCGATGGTGCATTGTTTCGTCCCTGGAGGTAGGTCCTGCGGTCCCCTGCGCCCCCAGGATTATCCAAGCGGAAAATGGCTTGGGCCAACTAATTAAAATTTTCCCCCACCGGTGCGCCGCGCTGCTTTGAGACCCCCCCCCCCCGCTATACAACTTCCGGTCTCGGTGCTGCGTGTGTGATGCCTATCGCTTCGTTTGTATTCCCGCTTTTTTCTCGCCCTCTCTCGCTTCCGTTTGGACTTTCGTCTCTAAATAATTCAACTATCTCTCTGCCGGCACTTTTGGGTTGGGAATTATCGCGCGAGGACGTGATTAACCTACTTTTCGACTCTCTTTGGCTTCTTAGCCACCCCCGCGAAAGAAAGTGTTTTACGCCCTCCCGAGTTGGGATAATATTAAAATAGCTAATGCGACTTTGTCGTAGTCGTTAGAGCTACTCGTTGTTGATCTAGAGTCGTCTAGTAGTCGAGCAAAAAAAAAAGCAAAGAAATTAAATAAATGCACGAGCGAGCTCCGGATTCGAGATTATTTAATTAAGTTTAGTTTTGTAAGCTCTTTACTTATTCACGTTCGTCCAGTGTGATGTATTTTTTTTTCTTCTCCTCCTCCTGCTCTTTCTTTGCTTTTTTTTCTTCTAATTCTTTTTTTCGGATTAGTTTATTGGGTGAAAAATGTCGGGTTGGCGAAAAATTTTAAATCGCTAATGCGAATTCGCGAAGGTCGTTAAAATTTATAATGCTGATACCGGTGAAAAATGAATACGCCCGCAAGGTTATCGCTGATTTAATAAGCTCCCATCGCACTTTGTAATTATCATACTGTTCTCACATCGTTTTATTTTATTTTATAATTTTCCATGGTGGTGTCGGAAGAGAATATTGAATAACGCATTTGTGCTGACTGGATAGAACAAACCAACGTGACATGTGATTAAAATTTAAGCAAAAATCTCTCGTTATTATTTTTTTTATTTTCATTTCTTTTTTTTTTTTTTAATTCATTGTATTTTCCGCAAAATTTTGGTATAAATCAGTAAAATCAGGTCCAGAAATTCATAATTTTCCCATCACACCTATGATCAATTTTTATTTAAACATTACCAGAGACAGTTTCACAAGAAGTGGTTTACATTTTGAATTAGTCTCCTTGCGCAAGTTGACGAGTTTCAAAACTTTTCAAGATTAACTGAGATCCAAATAGTGTTTCGAAAGTTGGATGAAATCGTATATAATTTGTAAGTAAGAAGAACACATAATAATAGTGAAGACGACAGTAAAATCTATGAAGCTTAATTCTTGGACCAGGATGACCGTATGTTTAGTTAGCGATACATAAGTTTTTAATATACGCCAAAGTTAAGTCTCTCTCTCTCGCATCATGGATTCTCGTCACGTACGAACTTAGCCGAGAAATAGATACAGCCATACACGTGGAAAGTTTTCCGGGCCGTGATAGACGTACGAGGACAATAAAGTTTGAACGAGCTTCCACGCGGCCGCCCGAGCTTGCGAGAGAAAATCGGAGCACACGTGGTGCGGCGCGCGCGCAAAGTCCAAATGCATCCAGACAGATTGCGACTCGCGCTATCCTTTATTCATTTACTGCTAAAGCTAAAGTCTGGGGCCCTGTACAAAGTGTCGTTCCGGCTGCTTCGCAAGACATTAAACTTGTGTGTTCCGTTAGCTCCTGTTTATACGGCGCCGCTCGGCGATAAACGTTTTCTCTCTCTCTCTTTTTCTCCTTTTACTTTTCCCTCCCATTGCCGCCTTATTTATCGCAACGTTTCTACGATGAATTTGATTTTTTTTTTCTCACCCCACCACCCTCAATATTGTGGTGAATTGGATAGAAGGCGGCTTACCTTTTTTGTCACGCCGGATTTATTGGAAAATAAAATGTTGGATTTTGAATTTTGGTACGTTCGGCAAATGTAAATTTCACATTTATACTTTCGGAATTGTTGCATAAACGCTCTCTACACGAATGGAATTTAAAATTTTTACCTTCAAATTTTTAAAAAGCAGCTGCCGCATTGCGTCCTCGACGCGTCGAATTCATTCATTTATTTATTTAATTTTTCAATATTTACAGGCTCGAATCAGATTTGCATGAAATTGATTGGTTGAAAAAAAATTGAGCGGTTCGAAAGTTTTGGATGCAAATTAAAAAATCGCAGAAACCGCATTTGTATTCTAAAGAAAGAATAAATAGTCAATAGTGATGGACGGAGGGGGAAAAAAAGCACTTCATAAACAATAAAAAAGCTGCAGACATCAGCGATAATAAATCTTGTGTGTGTGTGGGGGGGGGGGGATTATTTCAAACGGTCCCGCTTTTTTTTTTTTTTTATTTCATCGAATAAAATATTGATAATATAAAGCCGGTAGTTGTCGGTTATTGCAGGAAGCATTTTCCTCCCTCCTGCTCAGCACGGAAACGTGCGTATACGTGCAAACGGGGGACAATCGTCGCTCGCTCGTCCCGGAATTGACTTTTGCTCTCTTTTCCGACCTACCGATAGTACGTGGAGGGAGTGAGGGGTGGTTGGTTTTATTTTTACCTCTACGTTTTTTATCATCATCTCGTAGCGTGGCGATTCTCCATCCACATGTCAGTGGCAGTCCGGAATCTCTAAAACACTCGCTTGGGGTAAAATGGCAATTCTTCGAAAGCGGCATAAAAAAACCATCCTCCTTGTTTTCTTCACCGCTCTTCTCATATTTTTTTTTTACGAATTTCGTTTATTTATTTCCTCAAGTTTAAAGGTAAATAAGGTGGAGAACTCGGGTATAGCTACTGATTCTTCTTACGTACGAAAGTAAGGAAAAAAAAAGGTAAAGAAGTAAAGAGTTGCTTTGATCGCCACCGCTACAGCTGAGGCTAATGGCTTCCGATTAAACCGGGCGAACCTCGTTCGTGTACTTGACTGACATCGATAAGGCTTTTGACTGGCCTTTCCCTCCACTTCTTTTTAAAAGAGTGTCTGCGAGAGAAAGCCAAGTAAATCGAAAGTAAGATAGAAAAAAGAAAGATAATTAAAAACAGCTTTTTCTTAATCCCAAAGATTTCATTTTCACTAATTAAATACCCCGAATCACTTTTACACCTAAATCCCACCGCTTTTATTCTCTACTACTGTACGTCTGTAACTTTTTCATTTTTAGTATAAATTAATTTAAGCTTATTTGATTGAATCGCTTTATACCATTGACCGTTAATTGAATCGGCGATAAGGTCACCAGTCTGGATCAACTTTTCATTTCCTTGTCACGTTCATTCAAACATCCAATGAACACTCAAACTAAGTCATAAACATTTTACGTATCCCCAGGTCAGAACGATTAACAGTTCTTTAAAAAAAATTCTCATAATCCGATCGATTATCGGGTGCGTTCAAGATGTTATTTAAAATAAATACATAATTTCAGACTGACCAATAAAAGAGTGCCAGTAGCACAATACCCAGAGGCAACGAGCGGACAGTGCAAATACCAGCGCTTACTTGTGCAAAACTAAATATTCCGCGCTACCACCAAAATACCAGAATTCATCAAAATCTCCGATGGATAAACAATCAAAGCAAACACCTCAGAGCTGTTGTGCTAAGAATTTACACTAGAAATGACGAATATCTGTAAACTATTTTTTTTTAAATCTCAGGTACACACCGACATTTTTAAACCCTGAAAATTTTGCAGAATATCAGTAACTTCAAGCCCCTGAAACATTTGTTCTATTGAAGAAAAAGACTGGAATATTTCAACTCTTTTTTATGAACAGTGTACAAACTTAACTGTCGACGTCGATTGCAATAATCACATATAAATCTGGAAGAGGCAGAAAAAAAAAAAAAAAAAAACGAGTGTAGTAGTAATTTAGTAAATTCCCGCAAGCGTCAATTCGTAAGACAAAAGCATCACTCCCGAGGATAAACTTGGGATAAACAGAGCTACAGCTACAGGGGTGCAACAGTAAAACGGCTGCTAATTATCACTTGGTGGTGGCGCTCTACATAGCACCGAGCCAACACAGAGCAGTGTATGTACCTCGGGGCGGCGGCCGCGGTGGCGGCCCGTTGTCCGCTGGGCTATGCGCAAATGCCTTCCCTACGTAAATACGTGCCCTCCCTCCCTCCTCCCAAGTGTATCTATACACTCGGGCCCGCATACCTGTGTGTACCCTATGGGCTCGAGGGCCGACCGCAGCTCAACTTCGTGATCGTTTTTCAATTTCGTACGAAATTTTCATTGTTTTCGTGCTATGATTTCTCCCCACCGAAATTTCTTTTGTTCCAACTAGAATTGCTTTTTTTAATAATAGCAACTCTTGGTTTTTCTACATTGCTTATTAACTTGTGAATATCAATTTGTATAGTGTTGGTATTACGTTACTTGAGCGAGCTTGGAAAGTTAACATTTGCTTCAAATTCGGGGTACTGTTTTCTATGTCTGATCTTAACCTGCACTATACTACAGATTTTACACAGTTAATCTAATGCAATGCAGTTTATATGTAGTCTTTAATTTAAATTAAACAAAACCTCTTTCATCAATAATTAATTTATCAAAATTAAATTTTCAAATTAGTTTATCATAACTTAATAGTTAATAGGCAGCCTGGTCGGGCAAGGGTTCATTTAGCCTCGAAAGGATTGGCGAGCCGAGCCGGAGGCATGCAACGAGGAGGCCAAAATATCCTTTTCGACCAAGTTACGCAATTTATTTTTCTGTTCGAGAACCGAAAACAAGGGGGTGAAGGTCCGAATTTTAATTTAAGGGATGGAAAATCAAAATGTTTCACTATAGTTAATCAAATGATGTACCACTCTGGGGATTCCTATCTGCGTGTTATTAGTTTTTCAAGTTAACTGTCGAGAGTGATAAATTTTACGAGAAGAAATAAAAATTTTACGAGATTTATAAAAATGTTTGGCCATTTTCCAATAAATATTATATTTTTTTTACGAAGTTGTTAGGTATGCTAACCAAACGAATTTCAATTCGATATTGCTGTGCAAATTTCATATTTTTTAAATATATTTATTTATTTTCTTCGAAAAACTTCAATCTTTATAAATATATATTCCAGGGAGATATAATTGCATGTTTTTTAGTGTTCCAAAAAACTACGTTTATAAAATATATATTTCAAAAACGTATGACTTTCATATCGACTATAAATAAAATACAATTAAAAAACGTGCCTTCACTCTTAATACAGGTAGATCAGTACAAGTATTTCCATGTACCAATTATTTTGATAACAAAAGACTTTTGTTTAGAACATCTATATCAGCAAGTATAAGACAGCAGGTAAAACAAGTCAAACTACAATTTAAAAAAGTAAAAAGTTTGCAAGAAAGTAAAAAACAAAAAAATTTGAAAGGGGTATCTTTGGTTCGATCAATCCTGCCGCGAAGGATACGAACCATTAAGTTTTCACTGGGGCAAAACTCCACTCTCAGTCTTGGAGATCCACAAAGCACTTGGAAAACCAAAAACTGACCGCCGATTTCGGTCTATTCTCGAAGCAGCGTCACCATGATTCACCGGGCTCATCTTTTCCCGCATCCGGGACCCGCAAAACTTCTGCAAAAGTTGTGCAAAGAACCCCCCGAGCGCATCCAGGAGTGATCGATGATCCGTCCCTTATCTTCCGAGCAGAGCCGGGTTAAATGACCGATCGACCTGAATTTTAATTTCGAAAAATACCTAGTGTAGAACGAAGGGGAAATATTCAATTCAAAATTTTTCAAACTCGGTTTATCATCGCACGGCCGGCCGATTACTGAATTTATCGGGTTACCCCTTTCCACCTTTTTTCTTCTTTATGATCCGGAGGCAGGGAAATGAAAATTTTCATTCGCGCTGATCAAGCGGAATCGATACTTTTCAGCCGCATGCAGTTACGCCAAATTACTCCGGCACCCCGATCGCACAATAGCTCTCGATCAATCGTAATAAGAAGAAATAAAGAAGAGACAGGCCGATGAAAAAAAAAAAAAAGTTACGGTTTAAAAGTTCGGTACAACTTTTTTCTTTCCGTCTCTTACCCAGCTGCCGAACGTGACCCCGACGACTTGATGTACGCGGCGAATATTGCATACTTAATTTTCAGGGCGCTGGCCACAGCTTAAGAGCAACTTTTTTTCCTCAATCTTTTTAACCGCAGGAAAATCTTGACCTATACATTTTCATGGGAAGGTAGGGGAAAGTGAGAACGGTGAGGGGGGCGACGAAAGAGAGGAGTAAATTTGCATAAATGATTTACAATACGGGGTATTACGATCGGCCGAGCGTAAATCCCCTGCTTTAGCCGATTATACGGGGAGAAGCGAAATTTTATATACCTTTTTTTTCTTCTTTTTTTTTTTTTTTTTTTTTTTTTTTTTTTATTTCACCGGGAGATTAAGTCACGCTCACCCGGTAGACCGGAGAGGAGGAGGTGGAGCAGGGGAAAATTGTAAATTTGGATTTGTTTATCGAATTTACGCCGAGGATGAGCTTAATGAGGCTGGACGATAAAACTCGGATATATTCCGACGGCACGGTGCATTAAATGCCGTATGAGTTTGTAAATTGATATTTAAGAGTGTTCTGCAACACTGAGATGAGCTTTAAATTTTTATTAATTGGGAAGGGCTGTTTACCGAGAACAACAACAAACAACAAAAGGATATTATTATTTTGACAAGGTCTTTTTTTCGACTTTAACAAAGTTAAACAAGAGTTTAAAAGTTGAACTCATTAATGAAGTTTCACTGTGTGCATAAATACTACTTAAATTGTATGCCGGAGCAAGGGGAAGAAGTAGAAGAAGAAGAAGAAGAAAAAGTTTTGCATCTGTATCTGACTTTACTTTTTAAAATTATATGCAAGTTCAAATATGCTTGACAAAACGTTGCAGTGATATACACTCGACACAAGTTCACAGACTTTGAGAGAGTTAGAAACACTTTTCCCCTTCTCTTTTTTTCACTCCGTCGTACTTAAAAACTTAAACTATTTCTCACCTTGTCCCCCCTTCTAAACGAGAATTTTTTTATCTCACCTGGACTCTGACGAACTGAAGTTTAAACAAGTGACTCGTAAAATCTTGAAAATGAGTAATTTTATGAAAAAAAAGGGTAAGTTTTCGAGATATAGCGCGCGGAGCGTTTACGGGATTTTACTTCATCTAGCGCGTGGGCGAGCGCGAGAGGAAGGCCCAATTATTCAATTTACGGGGACAATCGGCCGCTGACAGAGAGCCGAGATAATTAAACTAGCCGCGTTTCAGAGGGTGGCAGACCCGCGGGAGACTCTTAAACGGGCCGCAGCTCGACCGACGGGGTGGTGACGCCCACGAGCCGCGGCCGCCCCGCGATTCCGGAAGCGAAAGTTTAGCCCTCTCCATGCTGTTTGGATTGTTGGCTTGTTTACCGTGGTTTGTACCTCGTTATGATCCCGAATCACCTGGCTTGTTCGACTTTGCTAACAAGAGATATCGCGAATTTCATCTTTTGGACTATTAACGAGCCCTCGAACTTGAGAATAACGTTTATCACTCTAAACTACACGAGGTTTTCGAAATTTTTTTCATAAAAACAAACTGGGATGTTTGTAATTACAAGTATGCTGTAAAAACTTTTATTAGATACTTATGTTGTTCGAGCAAACGTAAAGTCATAATCGTAAGCTTTAATTGGCAAAATTATCATTGAGTTTATTGGCTTTTGATTATGGTCAGTTTTATTTCAAATTTAGCCTTTGATATCGATACGACAAATAATGATTACATCATTAAGTTAAATCCATATTAATACTGCCAATAATATTCCATGTGATTAATTCACTGTTAAAAATAAATAAATATTCAATTTTTTTATGATTGTTATTTGAGAGAGTTTAAAAAAAAATTTTTTTTTAAATCATCTTCGCATCTCTAGTCTATGTTAATTGCGAATAAATGAGATTCGCCACATTACCCTGTTAATACTTGTACTCTGATTCACATTTTTTCTTTGAAATTTATTTAGCCTGGAGAGTTAAAAAAGAAGCAAAAATTTCAAGCGCACAAAAGTAAAATAAAATTATGTAACCAAAATAATTTTTATAGCTTTATTATGACATTCAAAACAAAAATTGAACAGAGGATTTACGTTTAAAAATTTGTTCTTTTTTTAATTTCTTTGGCCAGAGTTTATTTACAAATATCAAAAATAAAACCCTCAGATGGAATAAAAATTCTCGCAAATTCTCCATCAATATTATTATTTATATTCATGTTGAATTATTGTATTACTTAAAGTCTCATTAAAAGTCTTGACTACTACGATTTCTCAAATTTTGAAATCTTGATTTACGTGATCAACATAGTCGTAAAACAATCGAAATTTCCAGTTTTAATTTATTACAATGTTCTTAGATGGCCAAACGTTTAATTTCCTGGTTGACTTGATAGTCTTAATGACTACGTTGAGATCGTAAAATTTTATTAATAAAATAAGGTTACAAGAAAGGAAAAAAAAAAGTTCATTAAAAAGTTGTCTGTCTTTACAAAGCCAAATCTCCAGAAGTTTATCGCGAAAAGTGAGGCTCAAACGCGTCAAAAACAAGACAGCATTCAGCCGGAGGCGAGTAATTATCCCGGCAGTAGGTACGTAACAGCATCAACGGGAAGCAACAACAGAGGAGGCTGGAGTCAGTCAGTCAGTCGGTCGGAGCGTTGATTAGAACCACTCGTCACTTGGTCAGCCGTAACTGCTCTTTGTCGAATTACCAGCTCGTGCGGCCCGAGGAGGTCAGTTGTGCCATCTGGCCTCTGTTCTCTGCCGGAGACACACCTGCGATGTGTCTCTCTCGCCCCTTTTGGCCCGCTCGCTCATAATTCAAAGACACTTGGGGTGTTTGTTTCACACCCTCGATTACTCCTGCCCAGCGCTGCTACGGTACGAACTCGCTCGTCAATCCTTAAACTAAATTTAACCGAGCGAAGTGGCTCTCGATGCTTACACTGAGAGAAGGATTTGGTTCAAGGAACCAAATTTATTTGGTTGAAAAGAAATCAGATAATTTGGTTGTGGGAACCAAATGTTTGGTCCACATTCCACGCGTAAAAATTGAGCTTTTATTTTTTATTTTAAAAACAAATTTTATTTATTATTGTATTATTTTATTGTTTACTGTTGTAATCATTTGCTTAAATCAGTTACCTTTATTCTTGTTAAATGTATAAGAATGTATTTTAATTTCAAATTTCAGCAATAAATTTCGAAAAATTAATTAAGTTTATTTAAATATAAGTTTTCTCTTGACAACAAAATTATTTTTCTCTACGAAGTTAAATCAAATTACTAATCGTTTTCAATCTAATATAGCACTGATCATTTTAATAAATTTTTCGTAAGTTAGTAATTTTCTGAATTACCTCAAAAAATTTTTTGAGGTTATAACAGCGAACTGTTTGACATGACTGTGACCTATACATTTGGTTCCTGTAACCAAATCATTGGTCACATGAACCATAGCTCGGGAGAAACCAAAAATAACCAAATCCTTCTCTCAGTGTATTATTTTTTTTTTCTTCGACGCGCGCTGTAGATCAAGAGCAAAGAAAGACCTTGGTTGAGTTTATGAGTTAACGTGTACGTACGAATAAGTGTGTAACTCTCGCTTTGCATAGCAAGTACGGGGAGGGTGGCACGTCTGACTAAATTCGACATATTTCTACTTGCATACAGAGCAAGCGCTTAAGTTATTCCACAAACTTTGACCAAGTTTACTTTCTTCCTTCCTCATTTTTTTTTTTTTTTTTTTTTTCTCTCTCAAGTTGTTAAACTTTGTTTTATAAGTGACGGAGGACCAATTTACGCTGATGAACATGTACCCCCCCGTAGTTTGAAAAAACTTATCTCTCAAATATAAATTTTTTCCCAGCGTAATTTTTTCAAGTGGATCGTTTCAACATTCCAAACGATTATAAATACCTGCCAAAATCTTAGAAACTACGTAGAGATGATCCAAAACTGTATTTACGTTGAATGTACTCGTGTAGACACTTTAAGGCGAATCGAGTGTTTATAAATCAAACACGGCGAAAAATCATAACGACTAGCTCCTTCCTGAGATTTATACCATCCGTAAAGAGACATTTTGAAGAGTCGTAAAGTGAATTATGTTTTAGATTGAAGAAGTAAAAAATTCCGGGGATATGGCTCTTGACCCAATTTATTAGAATAAGTCGGTCCAGCACCCACATAAATCAATTACCATAACTAAAAACCCTTCTCGAGTACTAGGAGCTACTTTTTTTTTCTTCTCTGTTTTTATCTCGGCACGAGGCACCTAATGTCTTTAGTTAAACGATCCCAGCTGACCCGAGCGATTTTCGCTCGCTCGTATTACTTACGGTGCGGTGCGCGTCTGAAAAGCACTCGACTCGCGGTGAGAAGAAGCCGAGCGCTGCCGCTGCTGTATAGATTCGCTCTCCGGCGCAGTGTGTTTCTTGTGCGCTCGGTGCTTCGAGTGGACTCTGCAGGCCGAGCTTTCTTTTTTTTTTTTTTTTCGAGCCTTTGATGAAAATCTTTTATGGGTTTGCTTCTTGCTGGATGTTTTTACGAGGGCGGGCTTGGTAATGGAATTTTTATAGAGAAGAAAATTGGGTTTGGTAATTATTTTTGCTTTTGTTTAGTCGACTGATTTTTTGAATGAATGAATTTGCTGGGTACAGTTATTGGAAGTTATAAGTTTACCATCAAAACATTGAAATTCGTGATTAATTATAAAAAAAAAATTATTCAAGCAACGCATGTAATTAACAAATATAATGATTGATTGAATTCAGCGGCAACATGATGAAACGTTGGGTGATTGGGTGTTCGATTTTGCTTTTAAAAGATTCCAAAAATCAACTTATAATTACTTCTGCCATTGATTTCAAAAATTAAATGAAAATGAAAAATATCAGCCAATAAGGACCAATGGAGGAGTGTATCGCGTGACAGGTGTGATCTTTCGAGGTAAGCACCGTCCGTCCGCAAGAAGCGTTAGAAGTACTCTCCGGTCATTATTCACCCGGATGCCAGACAATACGTTCGGTAACGCCCCGCGCAAATTATGACCCCGAGAAAAATAAAAGGCGGCACGATAATTGTCGACATAACTCCTATATCCTCGCTCATTCCTTCCCTCGGGCTTCCGTCTTCCGATCGTCCTTACTCGGCCAAAATCGCGTCGATAAATCACTCCCGCCCCTCCCCCGTACCCTGGTGCAGAAGCTGGAGGAAAAACGCAATTCCACTCCTGTCATTCTTCTGTTCGCGGTATGCAATTCGGGCGCTCCCCACTCGTGAATGGATATGAACCGCATCGACGAGAATAGAAAGTCGGCGCGCGTTTGTGAATAGCCCTGCGCCGAATTTACGAACCCGAATAGGTAAGCATGAATTTGTGTTATGCCCCATCGAAACGGATGCAAAGTATTTGGGCAAAGCTGGTTGGTTAAATCAAACTGTGTTATTGCCCCGACTGAGCTCAACGAGTATTTATATTCGGTTGGTAATGCCCCTATCAACGCACGTGAATTACCCGACCAGCTCGAATTCCCCCTTGTGCTATTTTTCCTTTTCACTGCTGCGATTAAAATTTTTCAAGTTCATTTGGTTAGTTTTAAAGTTACTTTCAAAATATTTGGAGCTGGACGCAGTGAGAGAATTTATCAGTTTCATATCACGAATTTATGACGGTCTTTTCATTCGAATACACAAGCTAATATACGATGAATATCATGTTCTATTTCAAAGCTAATTGACTATTTTACCTTCTGACGGGAGGCAGGGGCGTATCGATGCGAATGCTGACTGAAAGGTTATTATTATGAGCTTCGAGCTCCATAATCCTTCGGTGAACAAAATGCCGTCGATAATTCATTTCGATAGAATTCCCTGCCGAGATTTACCATGTCAAAAATAGTTGCGCATTTGGTAATGAAAATTTTCGTACCCAAATCAATCCAAAAGTCCGCATTGGAGAAAAAAAAAAAAAAGTTCTCAACCGCAGTACGCAACAAAACAGGGGAAATGGAGATGGTCTGTGGCCATCCAATCGGCAAAAGCTCAATCGTTCGGTGTGGTTGAAAAAAAAGCACGCAATGATTTTCGTCTCTTGGCTCGGGAAAACAAATTTTACTGCAGTACCGTGTCGGTCTGTTTTCCGGACGTTTGAACAAACAGGGAGAGGAAAAAGAGCTCACCGAAACGATATTGTTTCCCGATTCTGACACCGGCTTGATTAGTGCGGTTTTTTTTTGCCCCCCTCCCGCCCTTTCCACCTGCTAAGGGGCCAATTCGGTCTGGTGGTTGCCATTAAACATCCGCCGGTGTGGGGAAAAGCGATCCATCGGTTTCGCGCGCCCCAAGCCGAGCGGGTAAACTCGAGTCAATTCCGCGGTAGTTAAATGTTTCGCCTTTGAGAAATGCTCCTCGTTTGTTCGAAACAAGACGTGCGAGCTGACGACGAAGCCGAGGCGAGTTGGAGTTGCTTGCAGTTTCGCGCGTAAGGCGAGGATGCTTTTCACTTCGGTCTCATTTTAATTCTCTTAAGAAGATCATATCGCAAATCAATTTTTGGGTTGTTTCTATTAATAAAAGCATTGTGTAATATCTTTATTCAAAAAAGATATTAAATCAAAATTATTGGAACTTGAATTGTTAGAAAGTTGTCATTGATGAAATGTATATAAATAAATTATGTATTGTGTAACTTTGAATCTTTCAAATTTTATCATTGACATCCAGTGTACCAGTTCTGAACCAGTTCAGTTTATTCTAATAAACTTGTCTATGACCACTCTCAATTGTACGCCACAGGCATGTTATCACTGACTTTATTGCTATTAAATATTGAAACTACTTGTTTATTATTAATTTAAAATCACTTAAAATCAAAACTGCTGAATTTTATCAAGTAGAATGGATCTTTATTGCAGCCTTCTAGTTTTATAAAAAAAAAGACTCAATAAACCGAGAGTTCTTAGGAAAACCAGGCTGATTGGGTATTCACCGAGAGGGTTTAAAATTTGGTCTTCGATCCGACAGTGTCGAAATCGAAATTCTCCGCATATAATTACAGGTCCTCTCAGAAGCAGCAGAAGTCAAACTTTTGCAGGCACATCCCACTCGACCCACTTAGTTGCAGCTCACACGTACACACAAAGACGTGGATGCGCACACCGAGCGGGGGCCCAAGTTAATTAAAATCTCTTCCTCAAAGCACGCGTGTACGTACGCAACGGCAGCAGCGAACAATCAGGCTTTACCCTGGAGGTAAGGAAAAGCCAAGAACAGCATCAGCATCAGAGACTATAATATAGATAAGCCATGAATTAATCACGCACAGCGTCTTCCTCCCGGTTGTGACATAAATTATTTTCGGGGCTGCAGCGGCACTCATAATGTTGCCCGCCCAAACTACGATATCGCTGAAGCAGCAGCGCCGCCGGAGAAAGAAGACCAAGTTACTTCATTAACTTTCGAGTATTAATGACGCGAGGCTGTTGCAGTTGCTTACTTGGGTGCTTTGCTCGTAAAAACCACCCGCCAAATCCTCGGGGTGCTTGCAGCTTCCTTGCCGCTACCGCCGGCTCATAAATTGTCAAAAACCTCGGGAGGGACCTTTTTCTTTCGCGAGCTTATTTTACCCCGAGATTTAGAACCATTACAGCGATACGCCGAGAAATTTTTTCATTTTTTTTTATTTATTTTACTCCCAGTTTATTGATGAAAACGCAATGAAAAATTTTTAAACTTTTTTTTCATACGAGAAACTAGTACCAACTAGTCGCAGCGAGTTCTATGTGGGTTGAACGGAATACACGCGAGTTCGAAATAAAGTTTGCTTTTGTTTCAATAGAGCCTCGGATTTTCCTATGCGACCTCGGGAGTGCGGGCAATTATTTTATAGTTTTCTCATTAGTCTGTTGCGGTGAATATGGTCGTGAATATTTCGACATCACCGAGGTAAAGTTTTGTTTCCCTCGGTTTTCACCTAAATCTTATGTAAACGAGCTTACAATTGAAAATAAATACACCCATCATCGTTGGCATGCGCTATTTCTCATGTGAACCTAAAATAAACTATCTTCAAAAATAAAAAATTGAAACAATAATACCTTCAAATTTTTGTTCTGAATATAATGACAGGATGAATACAAAAGCAGATTCTAAAAATGATATTCATTCTTTGGAAGACAGCTGAATGACACGAAAACAATTATACCGAAAGAGAAGAAAAAACATTTTTTCGATCTTTTCTGGAGGGGATAAAGGCTAATACCGGAGGTGGTTAATAATAAGAATCGGTTATGAGAATGTGAAGATAAAGAGTAGTCGGTGAATAGAATAGTACAAAAAGCAGTGACGAAAAGCTCTCATTAGCACAGTATTAATTTTTTTTTTTTTTTGTCTTGCTCGTCTATGACCTAGAAGTAACGACGTAGTTGTAAAAGGAAAACTTTGTTTTTTCAGCGCACTCTCAATTATCAAGGAAAAAAATTCTTTACCATTAGTTATAATCACTTCTCGAAATATTTTTAAATAATTAATTTCCCGGTAAGCACACAGCAAGGTAGAGTTTGTATTTTCGAGAGTGTGATTTTAAGGAGCGAAAAGAAATTGAGATTGAGACCATCGGATTGAAAAAAGGTGTTTGTTTTAAGGATAATAAAACACAATCGATGATCTCGTCACACTTTCAAAATGTAACACTGATTATTAAAAATCCGGGGATTCGCGTGCGTAAATCAGCATTCATTCGTTTCGGAGGTGCGTCGCGTTCGCATTATGTGGAAGGGCGCGCATAAGTGCCCCCCTCGCCCCACGCATGCAACAGAGCGAATTATTAACGAGCCGTGCCGGAATTCCCCGGTGGCGTTAATACACCCGCTGAACTAGACAAAGCCGCGCGCCCGTAACCTCCTTATCCCCGATAAAATCGATCCGGGTAAGTTTTTGTTTCTGTAATCCTGGGACGCTTTGCTTGGGTAGCTGTGAAACATGGATTACATTCTGGTCTCAATTTGTTTGTAAACCGTTTACTCTGCATGTGTCGGCTTATGCGATCTAGGGCATCCTTGAAACTGTAAGACCAATCGTTGAGTTCGGCCGAATTACAGTCGTTTTTCTTCAAAATTGTCAAGTGTATTTTCAGATTGAAAAAACAAAGAGTTTTCTGAAGACTAAACAATGAGGACAGATACGAGAATCAGTAGTCAAACATTAATTATGTTGACAGAAAAAAAATCTCGCTGAAGCGCATTTGAGAGAAGGCACAGTTATGAGTTATCCTATTCAAACTCCTTGGTAAGTAAGCAAATTAGAAACAATCCAGTAAGTTTGAATAACTAGCAACTGAATCTATTAGTTGAAACCAATCCTCGTCATCTCTCATCGCACCTGTAAGCACACTTTTGTACAATATACCATTGAAGTAAAGATAAAGATTTTTTATATAGTAAGTTGAAATAATAAATGAACTGAGCAGCGTTGAAACAATAAGCACAAATTTACGCAGCTCAATTATCGTTGTATTTGTAAAATACGCAAACGACGGTAATGATAATAATAATTAAAGAAAAAGCCAATTTATTTTCACGGATAATCAATCAAAATATTATGATAATTCCGGAAAAGCAGTCACTTTATAAATCAACATAAAACTCAGTCGAGAGAAAATCAAAATAACCCGAGTGGAACTCTCGCGTGATTATCGATAATTTAAAAGGCCGAACGATGAGCTGTTTTACAATCCACGGAGCAGGAGAGGCAGTTATGAATGAAAAATTCAGGAAGCAATATAGGAGGAGTCAAGAGTCATTGGAGGAGCTCGTTTTCCCGAAGGACCCAACTCGGTGCGTCCCAGGAGCTAGTTTTGCCGTTGCTCGGATCAAAGGAGAAAGCCGGGGAGGCAGAGGGGCTCTAAATAATTACGCGGTATCGCTTGAGGAGAACCGCTCATATGCGGAACAAAAACAAGAACAGCAACAACAACACCGCTGGCTGACGATGAAAACTAAATTAATCACGCGCTTGAGTTTTCAGCTCTGCATGCGTAAAGGTGTAAATGTTTCAGGGGTCCTGGTTTATTAAACGACGCGATTTTTTCGATTTGCTCCGCAGTTCATCTGGAGAGAAGTGCCGGAGAAGGGGGGCGGGAGGAGGCTGCTTTTAAGCTAATGATGCTCGATGTGTTTGTGCGGAGGTTAATTATGCGTGAACGTTTCTACGGTTTCATCGGTTAATTGAAATGAAGAAATTTCAGTCGGCAGCGAGTGCATACGGAGAGCTCTTAATTAGAGTTGCGCTCGATTAATTTTTGTAGTGCGCATAACATTTGAGAATACCCATCCGAGGAGACTGGTTTTGATAAAAGTAATAGTAAGGACTATATCTTAATTACGATACTGAAATTAGCGAGGCGTGATGATAATTCGAAGGCAAGCGACAACGATATTGATAGCCCGGCGTAACCGAGCTCATTAGCGGTGAGCGTGCCCTGATTTGACGTCATTTGCGTTTACATTTGGGATAAAATTTCCAGTCTACGAGTTGGTAAAACCCCTCGGAAACACGTGGCTGAGCCGTGCAAAGGAAATTAATCAAGCAAGCGGCTTCTGCAAACTGCCGAGGCTTTGAAACTAAATAGGATTGCGTAATTGTATCGTTACGCGGTGTCTGCGACTACGCCAACGACTACCTTGCTTATTTGCCTCCTACACTTCTCCTTACACGAATTGATACTCTTAAAATACACAGTCGCCTTGCGCGAACTATATCACTTCTGGAGGATGTATATTATGCTTTTTAAATGAACTCTTTGTAAACCTAATTTAGTTTGTAACGAAGATTCTTTTTAGAAAGTAATGATAACACAATTTTTAAAATTATATAAATATTTATTCTAAAATTCCCAAAATCCCGTACACTGATTTATTTTATAGAGACTCAGTTTCGATAATTTTTCTAAACTAATCGGGCGGTTAATTAAGGTGAATTGTAAAGGAAAAATATAATTTTTAGATTGAATAATTCTTGGCACACACGAACTCTTGGAAGACAAATAATAATTAACAAGCCCACAACTTAAAAAATTAACGACAAACCCCCAAACGAAACCTTCAATCTCCCTTTCAACCTATTTTTTTCTAACCACATTAACGAACAATCAAAAAGTAACAAACGACGATCGGTCTGCTAGCTCTTAGCACGGCTTAGCCGACTCGAAGGTGTCTGAATGTTGATCCACGAGACTCTCGGCAGATATGTAATTAGAAAAACAGGAAGAATTGCTCTCTTTTAATTTATATATTAATTTATATGAAAATAAAGGAGAGATTTTCTTTCTTTTCTTCTAATTTTAAATTGACGTATTTTACTGCGTCACAAATTTAACTGACATGTAATTCATACATTTTAAAATATTTTCAATAAGTTGAATTGGAATACAACTGTCTAATAGAGTGTCCCTAAATACTTGATCTTTATCTTTTAGGACGATACTCATCCTCCAGAAGTTATCCGATGATGAAAGTTAAAGCTGAAGGAGTTCCAACTCTTGATGTCGGCGCAACTTCCCGTACAAATGTTTGCTTATTGCGTATACAATCTATTTTCTCGGTTTGTTTACAATTTTCAAGCTCCAACACATCTGCATTTAAATAGTCGTACTAAGGCACGACATGAGTAAACAACCTTTCGACAACTCAAATTTCATCAGTTCAAAATCCAAAATACGATCTTTTTTACAGCGGTGTATCGTGAAATTACCCGGCAGTTTGGAAAATGTACCCTTGGAGACTGAACAAGTGAACCAAAAAAAAAAAAACATTATTTTGCTCGTTTTAAAACTTACAAAAAGCCCTCTCGAGTAACTGTTTAAAATATGAAAATTTTACTTCAGACTGATAATCAGCCACCCGGAAATTCCTCGGAGTAACATATTTCTTAAAATGTATGTATTTCTCGAGGGATCGCGGAAACGCCGGGGATATTACGTGGTGTTAAATTAAAATAAAGAGTATGAATACATATGGCATTTTGAAATATAGGACAAGTTTAAAATATGTTTTTGCGAAAACTGCAGTCAAAAAATGAGGACAGATCAAGGTCTCTCGAGTAAACTTTTGAAAATTATTTACAACGCACGTACGTAGAAACCACTCCCTCTGGATCAAAATCTTTATTTCTCAACTGTTTTAGAATATGATCTCCAAACGAATATCCGGCACTTAGCGATGCGCAAGTGTCAGTCACACGAACGTCCGGGCTAGCAAATTCCCAAAACAGAGCTGGGCCAAATGACATTTCAATCAGGCCGCGAATTAAAAAAAATCGGCGCTAGGGAGAGAGAAGGGGAATTGCAAAGCGCTTCCAGACTGTCATGAAAGATTGACGAATCCAAAAAATCCACTAAATCCGTCAGCCCCAGCAGCGTGAGAAAATGATGCACGTGCAGCGTGCGGTGGGGACGATGCGCTTTTTCGGACGACCACCAACCACCGCACGCCTCGGCCGCCAATCCCGTTGATTGCGTCATTAATTTTGAATGGGCCTCGCGCCTCTCTCGGGTGGCGGCTCGGCTCCTGCATGCATCGAACCTATTTATAATTCGCCAAGTGTCGCAGCGCCGCCCGCCACGTTATGCACGCGCGATTCGAGCCCGTAATGCCCCGCGAATTTTCAATTTTACAATGTAATCACCACACTCGTACAGCTATTCGAAAATCATTGTTCTGTTTATACCCCGGGAAGTTGAAATTTTTTCGATAATTTTTTTTACTGTGCGAGAGTTTTACCTGCGCCTGACGCGCTTTGATTTTCAACCCTGACTCCTTGCAATCCCCTACTGACGTTTAATTTTTACGTTACGTTTTTTACAGCACGAATTTTTTACAAGTTTGTTTGTCAGGATTGTGGATTCAAGTTTTTAAAAACTCACCATCTGAGCGCATTGGTGGTTTTTATTTATTTCTTTTTGAGTATCAAGCTCAGCTCATTTTCAATTAAAATTACAAATTAACTTCTTCATTGAACAAACTTATGAACCTCGAATTTCACAAAGTACAATTTTTATGAAAACAAGCAATTTTTTGAAGAAAAATCAAAATTATTCAAATTGAATTTAGATTGGAAAAAAATTTAACCATCTGCCACTTTTCTATATAACAAAGCAAAACAAAAAGTCTTTCGTGTAGTTCTTTTACAAGCCTACAGATTGTCAATATCGAATTTCCGATATGTATCTAGACATGTGACATACACCAAGCTAACATTTAATAACTGTGAGTCAATTTGTTTTTTCGACAAAATCAATTATTGTAAAAAAAACAACGGCTTCCATTGGATCACTCTTGAGCTGTTCTTACGGATTCAATATTGACGTGCCTCAAAAGAGTAAAATTCTCTTATGGCTGTCGAAATTATTGAAAAACTAATGCATGGTAAATAAAATCCTAGAAAATATTTGACCCTTCAATCAATTTTTGTTTGCTAAATGTAGAAAAATTTCGCGTAATTAGTGAAAAAATTCGCAGAAAGTTCATTTTTTATAGTAGACTCGATAAAAATAGTAGAGCCTGTTTCTCCGTCAGCGTTACTCATCGGTTCATCGGTGTATCTATCGATCACGATAATGGAAAAAAAAAACTCGGTGAATGGTTAAAAGTGATGAAGCTTTTTTTCGCATCAATATTCTAAGTGCAGTGAAAAATTTTACGGTTTCGAAGTGTTATCAATGCAAGATTCAGAGCGATGGTAAGAATAAATTTTAAAAACCCGCGGAGTTTTCGCCCCCCCCCCCCCCCCCCATAGTGGGGCTGACTGGAGATTACTTTAGTGAGGGTAAAAAACAGGCCGGTATAGTTACAGTTGCGAGTCGAATAAAAATCTGGGTCAGCGTTCACGCACGCATATCCGACTGAGAAGTTTGATTTGATTCTTCGAGTCTGATTTTTTGAAAGTCGCTCGAGGGGACATTTATACATTAAATTTTAGAAAATTTCACGCAGCTGACATTTATTGTAGGATGCAATTTTTAGGAATCTTCGCAAATTCATAGTGGGAGGGTCCCAAAATAAATCACCATAGGTTTTATCAAAAACCAATCAATTTCCATCTGTCAAACTCCATGAACGTTTACAATCGAGTATTTGATGAAGATAAACAACCTTCCCTATGATTTTTTTTAACGGTATACAATTGTGACTGCCAAACAGTTTTGTTTGTCTGCATAATGGTTTTTGATTTTCTCCTAAACGTGAACTAAAAATTGTTTTTTTTTTTTCATTAGATTAAGAGTACAACTTTTCAATTATTTTGAGTACCATAGTTTCTCCTGTTATAGTTATAAATTTCAATGCGTTTGGTTGCAACTACATCTTCACAAGGTTTTACAATTTTCCTATTCTCTGCTTTCTTTGCTCATTCCCTGTTTTCGCAATATCCTTTAGTTTTACTTTAGCCTTCTCTAGGGAAATAAAACGAAACTCTTCGTTGTGGGTGTCATCTATTTTTTTCGATGGTGTCCAAGTTGCACTGCGAGAAATGTTACTGGAAACTTTTTGTCGAATTAAATCTAATTAATGCTGAAAACAAAAAACAAAATTTTTTTTATCTCACGCTATAAGAATAAATAAAATTTCAATCAATCAAATGTACAATACTCGCTTTACCATAAAAAAAATTTCACTTTATTTCTCAGAAAACTAAAATATAATGTAAGATGATATTGTCAAAATTAGGATAAAATTATTATTTTTCATTCAAGTAAACATTGAATGAATTAACTAACAAAAAAATGAATAAATAAATTGCTTAGTCCTTGGTAATTAATCAAGAGCATCCAGCCCATCCGGCAAATTGAGCTTTGACCGTGGAGTTAGAGAAACAGTGTGGCGTTGTCCGGTGAAACGGCCAAACATAATAACAAAACATAAACCGTCAGAGCGAGGTGACAGAACGGCTCGGCAAGGAGAAAGGGAAATGAGGCTGGAGTGCCAGTAAGCAATAACCATTAATAAGCTCGGGCTGAAATCGCGAACAACAACGGATCGGTCGAATCAAGCGCGATAAGTTAGCAATACCCTGATAGCTCGGTGCTGGCTCGAATGGAACGAGCGAGAGCTGACGCCTCGTCTTATTCTTTCGAACTTTGGTGAAACTAGATTCCCAAAGCGAGCTTTTAAGAGCGTCTTGTTTTCCGAAAGTTGTTGATTAAATTTTACCAAAATTCCTCTGTGACCTTCTTCTCTCTCTCTCTCTTTTTTTAACTCCATTCTTTCGCCTCTTACCAAGAAGTTTTAGAGGATTGTGTCGGCTGGCGGAAGAAGATTTGTAGTTTTTCACGTTGTAAATACGTGGAGCTTTTTTTTCACCCCCGTTTTCATCCTCGTGATCTTATAAAGCTTCCAAAGTTTTTTTTTCAACCTTTAAATTATTAAAGCGTTGTTCGGAATGAATTATTATTTTCGATCTGATATTCTATTCTATGTAATAATTGAATGACTCATTTCTAAGGACAAGAAACTGGGTTGTAAAAAAAGAAGGGACCCCATAATGGTACGTTATCACTCAATGCACTCAAGCAAGGAAGCTTTCGAATGTTAATAGCCCTCGCGAGATACAAAAGAGGCCATATTACGGGTGCGCGGAAGAAATTGAAAAAAGCTCAATGCGTGGGAGATGAAAGGGCAAATAACAGCCATTCAAGGCTTCTGCTGCTGCCGGTGCTGGCCCTATCGTAAAAAACAACGGCCGCGCGGTAGTGAAAAACTTTTATCAGCAGATCCAAAATACCTTTATGGATCAATATTCGCAACAACGGCAGGCAGTCAGGCACATGTATAAACAAACAGGCCCATATGCCGCCACACGGCTGTCCGTATATATAGATATATAAAGCTAAAGGTACGTATCGCGGAGGGAACGACAAGGGAGGAAGGGAACAGCAACAGCAGCGTCGAATTCATGAATTATGAGCGAACTGCACTCCCCGAGCATAACCGACACGCGCCACGTATACATGATCCCGGGCGTGGATCCTCCTCTACCTTCTGCCGTTTGTTGCTGTTTCGGATCCCCGCTGAAACCCTCCACCTCTCCTCGCTTGGCAATTGGTAACTGCTGCTGGGAGAAACGTGAGAGAATACTACACGAGTGTTTGGCTTTTAATCAAGCTCTATCTTCCCCCTTTCAATTTTTACGTTGCTACAACAAAAAAAAAAAAGTATAAACTTTTACCAACGTAGCCTGGAGCAATTTAATAAATTATCCTCAATTAGCGATTAGCTTTTGAACAGTTTAAACATTGTTCGGCAATTTTAATTAAAATTTCATTGCCCTCAAACAACATTTTGTTTGTTAAATACTTAACAAATTTTCAGGTTTAATAAAATATTTAATTTGTTTTTTGTTAAAGTGACCTAATTTTTTGTTTTTTTTTTTTTTTCATCCCAACTTTGAAGCTTTTACACGCGCTGTATTAAAAATTTTTTAATTTATGTACGTCGTAAATCCCTTGTCTGAAAAAAAAAGAGGTGAAAAAAATCATACGACAGTCATAAAAAGGTACCGGGAAAATTAATTGGTTCACGAGGTCAGAATGCAAAAACGAAAAAAGTTTTTGAGTGTAGTAAAATAACTCTCTCTCTCTTTATTTTTTGCGACAAATTACTACTCCAGAGTGCTCGTACCGCTCGAGAAGTGGGAAATCCTCCAAACGAAGCATACAGCTCTCAAAGCCTGAATGAGCGTACTGCAAGGAAGCTGCTGGTACGACGATACTTCAATCGCTCCCTCGTAGAGAGAGCTGAGAAGAAGAAAGAGCAGGAGGTAAACAGTTTCCTTGGGGCTGCTTCTCCGCTGGCGCAGGATTTTTTTTTACCGCTGCCAACTCGGCTCCAAGTCAGTGCTCTATGTGCGGGAATCTCGTAACGTGGAAACTTTGGTACTGCGGCTCATTTCATCCCTACCTCAGCAGCTGCAGTGGAATACATGCATCCTCGAGGAGCTTCGATTCGCATTACGTATTCCCTTCTCCTCGGGGTCTGTACGTAAGACTCCTCCCGCTGCACTTACCAGCTAGACTGGTGGCACCGTATAAACGCAGTTACCGCGGGAGTCTAAGAAAACGAAGATATTGAAATGTGTCGAGGTGCTGGAGCCGCGAGCTCCCGAGAAATAACGGATTTTTACTTCTACCTCCGCTGCAGCTCCCTCGAGATCGCTCGCTCCGGGTCTCGAATTTATCGATGTTCTCCTCCCTAATGTTTTTCCTATTTTTCCGACTCTTTAGTACCATTGTATTTGATCAACTACGATCAATCAATTTCTTACTCCAACTATATACACACTCTTTTAATATTTACTTATGGCTTGTAAATAATGTAGTTTTCCTTTACCAGAGTTCATTTTAATATTAAAAAATTAAATAAAAATAGAGCTGAGATTAACTTGGAAAGTCAAGTATATCAAGCGAACCGAGAAAATTTTTACAAGTAAAACAAGACTAGGAGTAAGCAAGAAGCAGCAAAATACACAGTCGAGCGCAAATTAAACAAAGCTATATTTAGTTTTAAAAAACCAAGGGAGGGAGCGAAGTCGAAAGCTGGAGAATCTCAGAGCTGAAGCATTCTCTTGGCTAACAATGCTAAGAACTGCCACTAACAACATTCTCAGACGTCTACTTTACATTCTTGTTCCTTAACCGCTTAATAAGAATTGTTTAATTGAAACCACTCAAAAGTTTTTCATTTTTTTTCTATTTCTTTTCTTGGTGGTTAAACGTCTAAAAAAGTAATTTAAAAAAGCAAATAAATATTCTCTGGGCTTCAGAGAGGGGAACAAAGTTTTAAAGGTTCATTTTTCTTGATTTTTTAAAAGTATTCTTAAAAGTATTGTTAAAACTGTAAAGTAAAAAAAATAATAATAAACAAACACTCTGCTAATTGCTATGTCAATTACATATACACGGGAATGCCAATGGGAATCAAACTCTTTTTTGAGTATGTTATACTATAATTTGAAAAGACAAAACAGTAGTCGACTTGAAATTTATTTTTTGAAGTACTTTCGAAAACAAAAATAATCCTTTCTATTTATGGAATTCGTAAACAATAAAGAGACCTAGTAAATATTTTTTTAATTTAAGCTAAGATAAAAAAAAAAAAAAAAAATTGTTATCAAAAGTTAGAAAATTTTGAAATTAAGAGAAAATTAAAATCCCTTTTCTCACTCACTGATATAGAACACGCCTAAGTCAAATTCAACCGCCCGTCAAGCTGGTAACTTGACGTGCCTGAACCCTAAAATACCACAGAACCAGTGGGAGATTCAAATGGTGTGGGTGGTTGAATGTCCCGCGCGCGCGTATGTGCGAACGCTAAACTCCGTCGTCGTCCCAGACCTCGGGTGGCTTTAGGTGCATTCTCAATGTGGCGATAAATGCGCGAGCGTGGCCTGCTCGTCCGAGAGGGAGCTGAGAGTATTTGCTAAGCAAATGGCCAATCGTGTGTGTACATACAAAGAGAGAGATTTACGCCAGCGCCCTTCCTACCCCGCCCCGCTGCACCCGGATAATAGAATGTGTAATACAACGTCGTTGTAGTTGTCGTCGTATAGGCTACGCGCTAAACTTCCTCGCGAGCCAAACACCCACCGCTGCTTCGGGAATTTGAAGAATCCTTGGATCCCGCTTTAATCGAGCCAGGGTACCTTCCGGCCCAAGCTCAACTTTTAACAACTTTGACAACTTCTTTTTTTTTTCAATGTTTCATCGCTCATTTTTTATTTACGATGATTAAAGCTTTAATCGAAATTAACGCTACAGTAGACCAAGAAATATTTACCCAGGCTCATTTAATTTGGTGTCTTTTTTTAGCGAAACATCAATGTTTACTTTGCGTCGTTGAAAACAAACCGTAATTTGAAAAGTTTGACGGTAAAATAAAGCTAAAATCTTTAATTTGAGTTTGATCTATAAAAAATCTACGTATTTTTCAAGAGGATGAGTCGAAATGTTTCTCGATTTAAAGTACGAAAAGTTAATCTTTAAACTTTATCTGGCAAATCGATCAATATTTTAAGTTTTTTCAATTTCGAGGCAAAGGCCAGTGGAAATTGCGTGAATATTAATTAGCTTCAAATAGCTTTTGTGTGCAAAGAGCACAACTTGTAATTAACTTTTGAATACGAAAGACGTAATAATGATTGCATATTAGATCGTTTCTACCACGTTGGCGAGAGAAAAGTTTCCCGTTAATTTTCAGCAACAATGCTATAACGACTTGGTTTAATATTAATTGGACTTGAAAAAACCAAGTGGACTTTTACTTGTACTTTTTTTTTTCGAACCTTTTTTGCAGTTAAAAATTTATTTCCGGCTTGAGCAGTTGGAGTGGCTTTTGAATTTCACATTACTCGTTACTGTAAAGTCGTAGGTTACGAGGCAGTCGACGTAATCAACAACTTAGCTGGATCAAATGGAAATAATTGACACTTGTAAATTTTCAAGCTTTTTTGAGCTCTCGTAATCCAAGTTGACAGTCGAGGTTCAATTTTCTCATTAGCCAACTCTAAGAACAAAGTAAAAGTTTGTCGTACAAAATTGTCAAACATGTTAAAAAAATTTTTACTCAAATCATCGTTCAGTGTATTAAAAATTAATACCAGTACATATATTAATCATTCAGTAAGCTGTTAAAAATTGATACAAATTTGATAATTCAAGAGTATTCCATTCACCCACCTAATACAATAGCCCGTGTTTTAAATAATAAAAACGGCCGCGTGATCCCCTATATATCTTTTTCCGAAACAAACGATACGAAACGAAAAAAAAAAAAAAAAAAAAAGGGGGGGGGAAAGCGGGAGAAGGCAGGGGAATAAAGGACTGCTTATAAAATGTTCACGTTATAAAACCTTTGCATAAAATTTTAATCTCTTCTCGTGCGTCTCGCTGCGCAGTGCGATAAATCCGCCTCCATCTCCTGGCCTCTTGCAGCACCGCAAACCGAAGAGAAAAAAAAAAAAAAAAAAAACGAGGGTAGCACGGGGATCACGAAATCGGCTTCTTTATTTATTAATGGTACTTATTCGTGTACGCACGCACGAGGTGCAGTTGCGGGACTCCAGGAATAAAATTTATACGATCTTTCTTTCCTTATTTATTTATTTTTTTTTTTCTTTTTTTCTTTTTTTCATTAGATGAAATACAAGCTACTTTGGATTCCATCCGGATCAGTCGTAAAAAGACGAAGAAGGTTCGGTGTGCAACTTTCAAAGCTTTAATCCTCTTCGCTCATCGTCGAATGTGGGTTAGAGAGGCTAAAGTATACGTGCCTGAATCTCGCAGTAGATTCCAGCCTGCGTAATAGGCTTGCATGCATATACCACGTAAACCAACGGTCTTTTTTCGGTATCATCATTTTTAATTTTCTTTCATGCTTTACCAAGTTTTACATCTATTTTATTTTTCTCTTCCTACTCCAAAAACCATAGTCGATTTCTAATTAAAACGTCGACTAATCAAATGCATTCTGTGCTAAAAATAAAAGTAGTTTATGCGAGGTCAGATAAGTAAAAAAAAAAGGCTTGAATGAGCCTCATTACTTTTGCGTTATCAAAGAGTGATAAGGTGCTTGGTTCGGGCGCGCCACCAGCGAGATAGAATTTATTAAAACCCACCCACCACTTCCGGAGCGGTCACGAATCTCCTAAATTTCTAATCGGTCAGCGCCTAGCCAACCTGTTTTCCTCCCACGCGGGCCAATGCATCACAATTTGTCTGGTAAAAAATTTACTCCATCCCGGCCAGCCGGAGGAATAAAGAAGGTTCGAGAATAAAAAAAAGGCACGTTTATCCGCTGTGATGTGGTGGGCTCTGGCGGAATTTGAAAAATTCGAAAATTCGCCTCGCCGTATATAAAATGCATCGAGGGGGCCTGCATTATTGAGCGCGGCGCAGCACCTGCCTCGAGTGAGTTAGGCCGGTGCCACCGAGGTTTTAACAAGTACCCTGCAGCCTGCCTGCTGTTGTTGCTGCGGTCGAGTGCCTGTATATTTATGGCCAATAGCGCCCCCACTGCTGTCTTTGTCCCTGGCCGGAAGGGTCCTCGCCATTACCTAACTCTTGCCCCTCCTCGTTTTAATTTTATTTTACATTTTTAGTTTATTATACCAATTATGTGGTCAATGACGAAAAATTATAGAAGCAAGTAGTGCAAACTTGGTTGAGTCAGACGCCACGCCATGAAACACCAAGTCAAGAGTGTTTATAACATAATCGTACCATCTATATTATGCGAACTTGAGACTTCTGATGAGATCTGAGCAATAAGCGGATCCTTCAATCCGAATTATCCCGCAAGCACAAATGATATTATCCAAGTTTTGCTGAATAATCTGGGGGTACTTCAAGGTGGCTACCCACCGCATAATCGTAAGACTTCGTTCGATGCGATTCGTTTGGGATTCTTCTGGCTGTTTGTGTGCGTTTTTTTACTCACTGCTTGTCCGTATTGCGCTGTTCCTATTCTTTTTCATTTCAGCTACGCATTTCAATCTCGTGTACTTTTTTTTCTTTCGCGTGTTGTTTCTACCTTTCTTATGCGCGCTCGAGACAGAGAGAAAAAAAAAAAAAGAAAATTACAGACCTCCACGTATAAAGGTTGTCTATTTAAATTTAAAGGAAGCATGAAAATGTTATTCGATGCAAAGAAAAAGATCTTCCTTTCTATTTTTTCTCTGTTTTAGCTTTTCTTGAAAGGTTTTATCAAGAAAAAAAAAAAAAAAAAAAAGATAAAAAAGTACATGGTTTTGAAAAATAATGTAAAATTTTCAACTTTGAATCGAGTTATTGAATTACAATTAATTACGGTTGAAAATTTGCAAAAATCAAATGAAAAAAATTGAATACAAAAGAAAAGTTACTTTTTTACTACCAAATTCAAGGCTTTTCACATATTTTCTTTTCTGTCTAGGAAAAAAAAAAAAACAGCCCTACACAAGGGATTAATTTCCTGTTACGGAGTCTCGAAAGTACTGTTGAATCACGGCTTGAGTTACCGCCTAAAAAAAAAAGTAAAGTACCATAAGGAATGCAGGGGTTAAAGAAAAAGAATATAAAGAAAACAATATAGATAGAAAGTTATTAGACTTTTCTGAAGCGTTCGGGCTTTATATTGTATTTCTTTGGCTAAGGATTAGACTGGTCGTCGTATACTCGAATCTGCTTGACTAGGAGACCACAGGGCGTTTTCTATAACCGCGGAAAATAAAAATCCTTTCGAGAACTGAAACTTCTTTTGTGGTAAGAAAAATGAAGCGATATCCTTTATAACAGCGTAAAAAAAAAAATAAATAAAACTACGGGGTAAGATGGACAAATTATTTTTGAGACGAAAAAAAATGATAATTTATCTTGTTAAATTATATCAATTTAAAAATCAAGTGATAAAGTAAAAGTTTGTGCGTCGATTCATTTATACGGTGATTATTATTTGCAGATGAAGTGAGTGCGCATGGACGTTAATTTAGATATAAATTAAAAAAAAGAAAAAAAGAAAAAGCGGACCTAATGGGCAGCGATCGGTGGGTGACGACGCGTGAATTAATTATCGTGCAAATTGGCGTATCCAGGGTCCTCTATTTTGCCCGATTTGCTCGCTGACCTTTAATACGCTTATTAAAGTAATTGGCGTGAGATAGCTCGTTAAAACGGTAAAAGGCAAAAATACTTACGTTCAAATATAACGATTTTTATTAACTGGATAGACATTACTCGCGTACAAATGTTTGCAAACGAGCCATTGGCACGAGAGTGCGTAACGATAGCGCTTGTTAAGGACACCGACGCTGCACACATTTTTTTTTTGAAATTTTTCCATCGGTTCGAGGTAAATTCTCTCTCCCTCCGAAGCCCCCCCCCCTTTTTTTACATCGTATTTTCATTTTCCGGCCGCTCGATTCGCTCACTTTGATTTTTTGCTACCGCTCCGGTGCACCGTGTGTACCAGCCGATACGACGTGATTAATTGTAACGAGGTGCCTGAGCTAAACTTTAGCCGGGGCTCGGGAAATAAAAGATTAATTTTTTATCGATTTTGAACTTAATTTCTCACACGTCGGCTCGTGGAAGAATAAATTTTCCTAAAAAACATTTGTATCTCGAACTAATTGAATCGAAACTTTCGCGACTTTTACTTTTGAAAAACTAGTGAGTTGCTAAGAAGAAAAAACAATTTTTATTCGCGTACTTTGAATAGAATATATTTTTTTTTCTTCTTTCATTAACTAAAAAGGCAAGTTTTGCAATAAAAGTAAACTTGTTTCGTATTTCTTGGAGCTCATATAATATACGCGCTGAAGAATATTAAATTTCATTGCTCTATTTTGCACATAAAGTTTGAGAACGTAAAAAAATTTATGCCTCTCGGTATTTTCTGAGCTTCACTTTAGTGTAAAAAAAAAAACAACTTTTCTCTCTTTCTCACCTTCAACGGTTTAAAAAAAAATTTCAAACTAATTGATTTAAAAAGTATTTAGTATATTTTGTGCTAATTTAGTAAACGAAGAACAAAAGAAAGAGTAAACTCAATTACGGGGGCAACGCAGAAAGTTTTAATATTTCAACTGTCCAAGGCGTTTAGCATCATTGTACCTTT
Source organism: Encarsia formosa (assembly GCA_038277355.1). Taxonomy (NCBI): domain Eukaryota; kingdom Metazoa; phylum Arthropoda; class Insecta; order Hymenoptera; family Aphelinidae; genus Encarsia; species Encarsia formosa. The sequence continues at coordinate 12,546,150 of CM076187.1, read as the reverse complement.
TGGAAGGTTCTTGCGTCTGCCAGAAACAAAACGGATAAAATATTCACGTGAAAGCGGAAGTTTTTTCGTAGACACTTTCCTACTGGGTAAAGTGATGTTCGCATCAAACGAAAAGTAAAGACTGTAAAATATGTCAGCTCATAGACTAGTAAATATCATTAAATTTTAAGCGGCGCTTGGTTCTTCATATTTTGTTTTACAATCGTCTCTGCAGCGTACGTTTAATTTTTTTCAGCATTTCCAGTTTGAACTCTTGAAAAGGGAGTAAAGTTGAAGTAGTCTGCAGAAAGTGGGCGAGTGTCCTCACGGTAGAGAAAAGAGAAGATCTCTTAAAAATAAAGAGGGCCGTAAGGAGATCTCTTATGAAATGCAAAACGCTCATAAACGGGTGATTAGAGCCGGAGTGGAGCAACGAAAACATCGCTCGGGTCGAGCCGCATTACCCGGTTAGCGCCCGCTCCCTTGCTCCGACCGTCGCGGGGGAGGAAAAAATGGCAAACACTTTGTCGCGGACGAAAAGTTCTCCAAAGAAGCAGTTGAAGAACTGCAGAAGTAAGAAAAAAGAGAGGCCGAGAAAGAGAAGAACCAACTTTTCTTACGGGACTAACGAAGACAAAGCGCGTATGTAAGCTCGCACGAGCCTACTTTTCTCTCCGGCTGCTGGCTGAATGTTTATATACGTGCCGTGACCGTTTCCGCTTCTTCTTCTTCTTTTGCGCTCATTTTTACTTTTTGTTTTTTACTGGACTTTTCGGAGGCGCCACCCTGAAAGCCCGAGCAGGACGAATTAATTTTTAAAGCATCGTAACAAGGCTGCTTACTCGGATAAAGAATCTTGCTTGTTCTGGACTCGCTTCCACTGCTAAATCGAGCTTTGGTTCTTACTCTTTTGGTTTATTTTCCTCTTTTTTTTTTCTCCTGCCGTTCTTTGTTACGACTACTTGCGCTCTTTTTTTTTCGAGCCCGACAATGTTCTGAAGATAAAATCTGCTACCTTTATTTAGCTCTGATTTTTATTACTTAACCTTCTTGGAAACTCTATTGCTATCAAAATTGCGTTGCAGAGACATTTGCTATTATCGATTCGAAAGATCCAAAGAAAAATTTTAGAGCCACCAGTGATATTCAAAAAATAAAAACAAAACTGCTGTGAATCAAAAGTCAAGATTTGTTACGCTATAAAAAAAATTTACTCTACATACAAAAGCTGCAGGAAAAATATGAGTGGAAATTCTGATTCGAATAGCGAAAGTTAAAGGTTATACTTACACATGTAAATTTTGATCAGTTCCGAAAAAAAATATATATGTATCTTTTCAACGTGCACAAAGAACATCGATTTAAAGTACTCGACACACAAGCTCGTGTAGAAAATTTGAGGGGATTTATAGAGCCAGCAAAACGTGTATTCGCAGCTGGAAAATCAGCTTTCAAACTTCTCTGTACAGAATCCAAACAAAATAAAATTTCTTCCACTCAATTTTTCTCCACAAAGTATTGCTTAGATTTTCAATGTTATTTTCAATCTTTCGAAAATACCAACTATTTCTTTTTTTTTCAAGAGCAGCCCTTCAAAACTCGAAAAAGCAAGGAATGGTTTGTAAAAACTGTCAAGATGAAAAATGAACGTTTTTTTCAAGTTGAAAAAGTCAAAGGCAACGTATCACCCTGCACAAAGAGATTTTCCCGTCGACATCGGACCATGTCATCAGAGGCCCTTAATTACATTCTAAGTGACAAAACAATATAACGCAGCTCGAAAATAAAGACTCTGTCGTCGGGAACACAAAGGTTGATGAAAAACGACGCGATAATTCTCCATGCAAAACGTGTGAAGTTACGTGTAAAACGTGCGGACCGAGTAAACGTGAAATTCGGAACGCGGCAATTACAGGAAAAAATTTGTCCTCGTCTGGTCTCTATTTACCCAAAGGTTTTTCAGAATTTTATCTCGCCATTGGCGCTCGTATTCGCGCAGTCCTTTGCTCTTCTTTTTCTTCTTCTTCTTCTTGTTCTCGCTCACGAGCGGGCGAGCGGGCCACATGCATAATGTAAGCACGCGCGTCCCTTTTCTCTTCGACTTGCAAGACGCGACAGTGCAGAACAACAAGCGCGGCATAGAAATAACTGGGCGTGGAGGAGCATGTGTTCGCCTGGTAGCTAGCACGGCTACGAGAAAGAAAACTTGAGAGTTGCGACCGGGGTACTTAACTTACAGGTTTACGGGCACCACATCGAGTGCGGCCCTTTTCCAACTACCAGCCGGTCGATTGCATTCAATTCTGTCTGGTTTCTTACCGGAGCTAAGGTTTTTTATGCCCCTCGAGAACACAGATGCATACATTCAGGGGTACGTGCGCACAAAGACTTCTCGGGGGAAGGAAATTCCGCACGCGCGTTCCCCGTGTGCAGTAATGATTCAGAGTCCCAAGGTGTACCGAGAGCATGGAGGATTGTTATTGGCCCGGTGGCAGCTTTACGACGACTGCAACGCTGCCGCTGCTGCTGGTCTCGTTCTGCCGAGATTTAGCCTATGCCGTCTACTTATTTACTTACTTTATTCCAGGCTCGACGTTCAAAGTTTCACTGTATTGTGCTTGTTTCTGTTGTTATGATACTTCTGAACGCAAGTTTGAATTATTTGAGTTGTAACTCAAACCAAAAAATCAAACTTGTGCCATTTTTCTTTTGGCGTGTAATAAACTGTACGGTTGAAAGCATCTCAGCGTGAAGCCCAGTTTTTGAGTCGTTTGTGATAGAAATATGTAATCAAACTGTGGCTCAATAAAAACATTTGAAGCAAAACTTTGCGAGTTATAACCGTACAATTCTTGGTATGAATTTCAGATCGAAACCTTCAGTAAAATTTTCTGTCTGACCAAACAGGTATTTTTCTCCTAGCTTTTGGGTGACGTGATACTTTTACAAGAGTGCTTATTTTCTTTTGAACGAATTTTTAATACAACTTCATAAGATGAAATCACGAAAAAAAAATGATGAAAAGCCGAAGTTTGAAAGGTTAATTTTACCAAGTAAACTTTTTTAAAGCTCTGCAGACTAGAATATAATGGAGCAAAAAAAGAAGAAAGATATGAATAAATATAACCTAAAGGGAGAAAGCGCCAGGACATTATCCAGGCGCGTAACTCAAAAATTCTCCCAAAAGAATTTTTCCATCCCAAGATGCGTAGCTTATCGATTTCCCATACACATAAAAAGCCCTCGCCGAAGCAGCAGCGTCGAATGGAGCGAAATTCCATCAAGACGAAATGCCTTGATAAATCTCTGACAATCAAAATCGAGCGGGCGCGCGCGCCTATAGCGCGGGCAGAGTAGAGAGAAAAAAAAATTCCTCGCCCCAGAGCGAGATGATAATTACGTAAGATCAAAGGCCACGGTATGAGCTTAATCAGTCGGTACGTCTGATTAATGCGGCTAAAGAGCACACATGCACAGGTGGGCTTATGAAAATCGATTACCGATACGTGTAGCCGTTGGTAGAGCGAGCGCTGAAAAAGTATCGGCAAGCATAACGAGCGGGAGTAACACAGCCGACCTTTAAACTCCCCCTGGCTATAGATAAGCTCGAATTCAGGAGGTTAACCTACGTACCTACCTAGAGCCTGACTAATGGCTACGAGCTACTTGAACGCCGTCGTGGGGACGAGCATGAAGATTGGCCATGCCTTGTTCCGAGATACTCAACGTACTTCAGGTATATTAAATTTTTTTGAACCAACAAACTTAACCGAAAGATCTTTCCAAAAATTATCAGCTGATATGAAGGAAAAATTCAAAAGTTTTAAGGAAAAACAAGTACGCAGTATACCAAAAATTATTATTCGACTTCAACTAATTGTTTTGAATGATTGTATAGAGCTTCTGAGATATTGCAAATAACTTACTCGAATAACCTTTTTTCAGAGATATTCACTACGGTCAATAATTAACGTTAGTAACATTCATAAATTTATACTGACTCTGCTTTGTCATGATTAATATTTCTTTAATTAATTATTCATCGATGAATGAATTCAAACGTTAAGTTTATAAATTTATTCGATGGATTAATAAACCGTTCAATATCAGAAACCGATGGTTCTTTTAAATTTTTTTTTTCTTTCTGATACTTTAAAAAAAAAAGTTGTCACTCGTCAGTTGAAGTACACGGCCTCGATCGAAAAGGGATAAAAACTTTTGAAACTGCAGTGGGAAGAGAAATTTCGAATCATTTGAAAAGAGGAAGTTTACCAATTGTTCAAGACCTCCTTATACTCACAATACATCAGTGCTTAAGGATACGCGTACAACTACGAGAATTTTTTTTTTATTTCTTCATCCTTGAGCAAAGAAAAAAAAAAACGAGTACAGGGTATGCAAATTGGCAAGAGGCTGTTACGTATTAAGCGCGGAGGGGTAAAAAACATTGAATTCTCCGCAGTTCAGCCGATAACGATCGAGCCCCCGAGCGAGCTTCCTCCTCCGTGCGAGGATTCATGAATGTGCAGCCGCTCGCACCTCCCGCGTTGATACGGGGAAAAATAAAGGCGGATAAATTATCGAGTTATTCAACATTCGTTAATTAAAACGGGAGTTTTGCTCAAGTCGGGACTCTGTTTTTTCGACATAAAATTAAGTTCGAAAAATTAATTCAACCCAAACTTGGAATTTTAAACTTACAAATCATAAACATTTTCAGAGTATAATGAACAACTTAGGTTAAACTTTGAGTATTTAGTGGAAATTTTCAAGGCTACTTGATAAAAATGTGTTTTTCTTCTATCTCTTAACCCCGAGATTAAATTAAAAGTCTCGAGGTTGAGAGATTATGATAAAAGCAATCTAATTAGTTCTTAGGATATTGGACCCAGGTACATAATTCATTAATCCCAAACAGCCCGCGGGATCAGCGGGCTGGTAGTGCAAGAAACAAAAAAAAAAAAAAAAAAGAAAATGGTTAGCTCGAATAACGATCATGATGGTAGGGATAATAAATTAAACGCGGGGGTTCGGGCTGTAGAGAAGATTCGGTTTTGAAAAGAAAGTTTCTGCCAAGTCTCCGGCGATTGAAAAACATCGTAAATCCCCGCATGCGGTTCGTGAATCGATAGGTTTGGTGCTCTTAGCGGCACCAGCTGGGAGAGAGAGAGAAGCGTAAAGCAAATGGAGAGACGTTATCCAGCGATCGGTCGGTAATTTGCTATAAATCTAGCACTATCCCGCCACTCGTAGGTAGCAGCCAGCGCATGACACAATTTTTTAACTTCAATACTCCTTTCTTCGGCGATGCTGCTTTTACGACCCGCAACGCGGCCTGCCGACGATGGAAGCCCTCATTTGTATCGCTCCTCGCTTCCCCCACTGCGCATGCTGGAAGACGACGAATTCGGGATGATTTACGCTGACTTATGTCTTCCACTTCGTTTTGCCTAACCCTTTTCTATTTAAATTACCAACTTTGCACTTTATTCGAAAACTTGGATCTTGTTTTACATCCGAAATTTTTAACGGTCGCGCTACCACACAACTGTCATAAGTTGAACGAGATGAGACGAAAAAAAAAATAGTCAAAATCGCACGCAACAGTGCAACACAGCTAAGTACAAGTCACTCCGAGGGTTGAACCGCCATCATCAGCTCAGTGTTAATCAACGTCGAAGGCTTAAGTTGCTCTGTAGCACAAAGTACGAGACAAAGTACTTGTAATTAAGTAATTACCAGAGATGCTTGTTTCAATCGATGCTTGATTATGAATAGAATACAACCCTGATAGCAACTAAACTCTACGGCTAAGTGCATTGGACGTTAATTATAATATTAAAAGTTTGAACCGAGAAATCGAGGCAACAATGAATTTTACTTTTGTTTTTTTCAATGTTTCGAACGCTACAGTAGGCAATTTAATCTTTTGAAAAGTTTTAAATTTTACGACTAAGACAAAGAAATATGAATAACGGAACAAAGAACACTTTCAAACTAATTTTTGACCCTTTTTTCTCAACTCTTTTACCCCCTCTCTCGATCTCTTTTACTGTAAACGTCGCAGCATTGTTCTATTCAGCGTTAATTACTTTATTTGATACAATTGTCTTCTCAACACTGCCACATTTAGTTAAATCAATTGCGTAAAACACGATAAAATGCTTACAACTGCAATCGTCGCGACCGTTATAATTATCCCGATTGACTGCTTGAACTATCGCATTATTTATTAAATGAATTTAAAAAATGATCGATTCAAATTGATAACTTTACAAGTTACGACGACCCACAAAACCCAATCGGAAATCGCTTCTTACAGACTCCCCGGAAAGTGTTCTTGTTTTTTTGAGCCGTTTTTTTCAGTAACTACAATAACCGAGCTACACGACCATTGAGCTCCAGCTCGAGGTAAATGCATTAAACTTTTTATTTTATCTCGCTTGCCGCAGCTGCAGTTTTTTTCCCGTCTGGCGTAATGCTCGCCATCGTCAGTCATCAAACAGCAGACGACAGCGATAATGTTTTGATAAAAATTTACGCCCTCCCCCTATATATGGTAGCAGGAGCAACCATTAAGCTTTAATTTTATAAATTGCACCTCTCTAAATCCTGGGGGCTAATCAAAGAAAGCGGGAGACGCTTTTTCATCCCTAGACTCTCATTTTTCCTTATATTCGTCGATTTGCCGTTGATCGACGCTGCAGTTTCACTAAGGTTTTTTTTTCTCTGCTTCTACGTCTTCTTCTTTTTCTTCGATGCACTTCTCTCACATACACGTTGATACATCGTGGTATTACCAGTGGCAGTCTTCGCTTTTACTCCGAGGCGCGCGTCGCTTGCCTCTTCCTCGTTTTTTAGCCCACATTCTTATTACTGGAGCTTCTTTGGCGTCGTGCACTTCCTATCGAAATTTTTACGAGATCGTAATATTTTCTCTTACGTCGACGCGGTGGTGCGGCCGAGGGGAAAAAAATTCTCCTTTACGTTGATGAACGTCAAAACTCTTAAGTTCTTACTCCGGGAGTTGAATGCCAAGCTTATTTCTAATTAGTCCGAAAAAATTTAGTGCCTCGCGATTTCTTTCTTTCTTTCTTTTTTTTTTTTTCAAGTGACCTGATCGTTTGAAACTTGTGAGTTTGTAATTTAAACTTTTAATTTTCTTACGCAATCGTTAAAAGTGAGAAAGGGAGAGGGAGAGACCTTTTTTTTCTCTTTCTCCTTATCTGAGCGACTCCACACTTTGAAAGACCGGGCTTGAAAAATTTGCATAAGTTTAAGTACTCTTTTTTACATTTTCCGGAAAATTCTGACCATTTAGGAAATTAATTTTTTCTCTTTTTTTCTTTAATTCAACATTTAATTTTTATAAAGTACATACTGGTACAATGTACACTCTTGCAAATACTTACTAATTAATTTCGTTCTAAATAAATTAATTAAACAAAGAGTCTTTGTACAGGCGTGATAATTTTTTAATGGAAGCCAAGGTTTGTTGAGTAAAAAAATCGTGACAAGAATTTATTCCCGTGTAGTTCCCAACAACGCTGTTGAATACTGGATGGAAACGGAAGGTATTTCACCCATGGCAAACAAATGGTTTGAATTTTTCTCAGTTTGGAGAGCCCGCGTGGGCGATTAAAAATTAAATGCAGCTCTAAAGTTTGAAAAATTTGGTAAAACACACGAAAAAAGAAAGCAGTCATAATTAAAAGTACACCTCGAGAGTACGTCCGAGACTGAAAAAACGTAAATTGTCACGTAAGCAATGTCAGTTTTAAAAAGTCGAGGAGAGGTTGGAGGGTAGGGATGGGGGGTCGAGTTATATTTTTTAATAACTTCGCCGTAACTTTAGCAATTTGCGTGAAAATGTTAGACATATAAATGAATGGACAAGTCTCGTTGTCTCCTCGAAATTTATCTCGGTCTGCGATGTGAATACGAAATCTGCAAACTTTAATTAACATCGCCGCGGCGCAGGGAGGAGGGCAGGTGGACACTCGAGCTGCCTTTGGTCCTACAAAACTCTCTTAACCGTGGAATTATTTAGACCAAATTTTCTCCCAGCCCACTCGTTGGAGTAGTGAAAAACTTTGAAAATTAAGAAAAAACGCTCGTAAGTTCAGGCTGGCCCGGGAGACGTTTACGCGAACTATGTGTTTTTAAACTGGTGCATTGAATTCATTAGCTAATGGAGCGCTCACTTCGCGAGATGGAAACGCGCTTGAGAGAGAAAGAAGAAGAGGACAAAGTACCAGCTGTACCAGATGGCTGAAAAATAGTCGGACAAACACACTCGCAACTAAGGAAAGTAGTAGTAAAAAAAAAAGGGGGGGGAAGAGGGCGAGGAATTGATCGCGAGACAAACGCAAACCGACTTACTTGGTGGTGGTGTTGGGGAGAGCTGGGAAGTTGCTGGTTGCGAGAGATATTCAAGCGATGAGAATCCGGAAGCCGATAAATCAGAGCTCGCGCACCTCCAAAGGGAGAGAATTAGTTCGTCCAATGTTCCATTTTGCATTCGGTCTTAAGTAGTTTCTGCGCCTTCCTCCCCCCCCCCCCTCCTTTTTCCTTCCGGTTTCTCGTCTTTTATTTTACCACCGCCATCGCTTCGATAGGAAGGCGGCAAAATCCTGTTTCCTACCGAAGCCATGGCGTAATTTCCGAAATGTTTAGTCGATTTTTTTTTTTTTCCTTTCCTCCTTCGAGATCGACAAATTCATCGCAGCGACTGCGACGGCAACGACGACGACGACGGCGAAATTTAATAAAGAAAATGAATGCGCGCAATAATGGAAGATATTTCTTCGAAAACGTCGTCTTCGCAGCCGGGAGGTTCGTTTGTGGAAGGAAGGAAGGGCAATACTTTTTTACCGCGGTGCTTGTATCGAACCCGAGAATTGAAATTGATGGAAAATTATTTTTGTTTTTCACCGCAACTGGCGTTAAATCCTTCGACTCGTAGATTTTATTCCGTCGGAGGAGAAGACGAATGCAAAAGTCATCGCTAAACGAGTTACCTCGCTGATTCGAAAGTTCTTTAAACTTAAATTAAATTCTCGTAAAAAGCATGAAATTTTGGAAGCAGTCGGGCTGATTAAGTTAAAACGGGAGGTTCGAAAACAAATGGCGCGGCGAATTAAATAATCCAAATTCGCATTGAGCTCGATCCAGATTTTAGTCGGGGCCTCCTCCCGATAATTATCTTTACACCGAGAGAGGGAAGCAATGGAGCGCGCTAAATTCGAGCATCCAGAGCTTGGCTCGCGCGGTTTATCGTGTAATAACAGATTTCAATTAATTTTACACATTAGCGAGAAGCTTCTCCAGCTTCTGCTCTTACCGGCGCGGCGCGGTGCTAAATTAAATTATTAATGTCCGCGAGCCCGGAATCGGTAGCGGCAATCTACAAACTCCCGCTGCAGCAGCGACAAAACCACGGCTGTAACTGCCAAACTGTTTTGCCTTGTTTCGAGCTCTCCGCTAGCAGCCCGTGGAACCGAGGCAGAAAAACTAACCTGGCTCCTGCAGGGAGGATTTAGAAACAGACCTGGACGACGTTGATTGGACGGCTTCAAATTCAAACTTGTTCGACGCTGCAGTTGATGAAAAGTTTCGCTCAGGCTTGTTTATGTTTTATCATGCCGCGGTGCGCGAGCCTGTGTTTACTCACTCTCCTTTTTTGTAACCGCGACGGAAACACGTTACGAAATTTATTTTCATCTATCGCTTCGTGCACCACTTTTTGTGTACTCGCTGTTTTTTCGTCAGTTTTCTGAAACAGGTGTTTTTTATAATCGTTTTTCATCCCGCTCTTTGCAATCGAAATATTTTTTCTACCCACTCCCCGGGAGTTTGCGTAGATCATACAAAAGAGGGTTTTTTTTTTTTTTTTTTCAAAGCTTGTGTATAAATGCAGATGAAATAAAATGCCGCTGACGCTTAACTAGGCTGCTTCTCCAGACTGTTTACTTACTTCTGCCTTCGAAACTTGAATATTTTTCTGTTTACTCGATAAATCATTTCTTCTCCTCGTCCCCGCTTCTCTCCTTCTTTCTCGCGCGCTCTGACTTGGCAACGAACTTCGCATTTAAATTTTCTTCGTCACATTCGATAAATTATACCAAAGTCGCGGAGGAGAATCCATGTTGTGACTACATAAAGAGACGAGCCCAATCAGCTAATTATGAACCCATAAATTACCATTTAACCAGTCACAAGATAAGACGAGTCATTTTTACTTCAAAATAACAGTTATTCATAAATTGAAATTTTTTATTTTTGATAAGATTAGATTTTAAAAAACAAGTCAGTGAATTGCATTTTAAATTAAAAAAGATTAATTAATATAAATTCTATATCGAATGCAGAAAACTAATAAAAATCATTGTGGATATCGAATATTTAAAATCGTTGCTCGAGAACATTACCATTGAATCTCGAAGCGATTACCCTTGAGCGGAAAATTCACAATCAAGTGGAGCAAAAAGCCGAAAACGATCTCATTTATTCCTCTCCTTCCTCATCGAAAAAGGAATTCAATAATCAGCGCTCGAATTAAGTATTCTTATTCCCGTTTTGAGTCAAAAGCCCTCTTGAGGAAGGCTCATAAGTGAGCTCTTCGCTTCCGGCTTATTTACGCGGGTGAAACAGACGTGCCACCAGCGTTCGTTATAAGCTAATGGCAACGCCTCGACTTTAAGGGTAGTTCTCATGAATGCAAATTAAAAGGTTTGCGAAATTCCTTCATTCAAGCTTTATCTCGTTGAAGGCTCGATGCTGCTGCCCCTTCGACCTCTGCTGGCTCATTCTCTTTCTCTATATTTTCCTTTCAAGTACCTACAAAGAGGGAATTGGTTTGGGAAAAAAATGAGTGCGCACTCGGCTAATAAAACAGAGTTTAAAATTGAATTCAGAGATAATTACCTGACTATCCTAATTCGAAAAAAAATGCTTTTAAAAATTCATAATTAACTTTATTCACGATTAGAAAGTTAACTTTAACAATACTATCGCGGGTCTCAGGCTGCGATCATCTCATCCGCCAAGGCTTTGAGTTTGCTGGTAAATGCGAGCGCAAAAGCCCTTAATTTCATCATAAATGGGACCTTCGCAAAGTTGCCACACTAATGGATGTTCCACTTTCAGAAATGAATTATTTTTTTCTTTATCTCAAAGGTAATTAAACTGTAGCCGAGAGTTTTATAATTCTAATAAGGTAATTCTTTATTATGTAAGACAAACCAAGTCAAGGTTGACCTTCGCGAGAAGCATTTTTATTTTTTGTATTCTTATTAAGCTTTCTACAGATTCAAAAACATTTAAGTTGAGAAAAAAAAGGGAATTTAGTAGCTTACCTCGGGCACATTACAGTTGGTACTTATTTAAGCATATGCAAACCGAGTGTACTAAGTAAGGTGTGGCGGTGGCTTACCATACCGGGAGTGCATCTACTTACAAAGATACATCAGCGATGCTAAATGTGTAAACTTTAACCCGCGCCCCCTCTCAACTTTCCTCGAGCATATCAAAGTCCAATAATTTTTCGTGACTAATCGCCTAATATCCATTATAAACCGAATACACGGCAACGAACTTAACGCTTAAATCACAAATAAAAATTCTCGTTTTTTAGTTAAAAAAGTATAATAATTGAAAAAGTATAAGTAAGTCTTGTTTGTTAGTACGTCACCGGTGGAAGACAAGTATCCGGTGGACGGGCGGTCGATGCGGGGGCTTTTCTTCGACGACGAGTTTTCGTGGTCTACATATACGCGCCCGCCTTTTGGCCTTTTCAGCGAAAGTTGCCGACTTTGGCGGCGTCCTCTTCCCGCCCACGCGACGTCACCCCGAGCGAGCGACAGACACGACAGAAAAATTTTTCGTTTCTTTTTTACCGGAGCCCGGATCTTACTTTTGGCCTCATAAATTCCGCCTTTGGACAATCTGATCCCCCGCAGTGCAGCCGTGCTCTCTGCAATATTCCTCACACAAATTTCATTCGATTTCACGTGTCCTCTTATCTTATTTCTCTATTATGGAAATTTTAATTTTACTGTTGGCAGCGACTAAATGAGAGTATCTTTTTTTCATAATAAGAGTTTTTTTTATGATTAATATAGAAATTTTAGTTGGCTAGTTACTGGAGTGGTTGTTAGAGCAAGGAAACTTTTTACACTTGGTGTGACTGCAGAACGACTCTTTCTACTTAATTGATACAAATGAAGATTCCGCGTTATTGAATCTAATTATAACGAGTTTTCCCCAACTTTTCCCATTTATATAAATAGAATATAAATTGAGCAGCTCTTCTTTTAGTTGAACTTAGCTTTGGAAAATAAGATAAAAGAAAGGGAAACTTTACAAATTACCAACAGACACATTAAGATCTTTTCGTTTGTTAAATTGTTGGACCAGCGTGAAAGTAAATTAATTATTAGTTTATTCAATTTGATAAATTTACTTTTACAAAAACAGATGATTTTCAATTGTGAGATTAAAATTCAATATCAGAAAAAAAGACCATCTAATTTGAATAAAATTAATAAAAAGTTTTAAATCCTGGTAGAGGTTAATGTACGGATGAAAAAAGTTTTACTCTCGTCGAAAGTGCCCTTAGTTGGAAGAATAAACCCTTATGAAATTATCACAGAATTATAAAGTTTATTTGAATAAGTGGAAAAAGTAGGTCCACTAGACACTCCTCCGCGACAGAGAAACTCAAACTAATTATCACAAGTACCGAGAGAGCAAAAAAATTAGGAAGAAAAAGTGACAACTCTGAACTAGAGAAGAAAAATCTCTGCAATCAACTTTTTTTTTCTCAATCTGAGAGCTGTGTTCTTTTTTTTCGTGAAGTTTTTTTCAAATATTAATACTTCAATTATTATTTTTCAAGCCTGATTTCAATCAAATTTAATCAAACAAAAAGTCATTAAAAATTCAATTGCATTAGAAACTGTCATCTAAAGAAAAAACACATAAAATTTATAAGTCACAGTTTTCTTTGAAAAATCACGTGGTGAAATTTTAAATTCATCGAATGAATGGGAATAAAAACTCATCGCGTTTTTGTTGAAGATGAAAAAAAAAAATCCACAAAAGCATATCTTCGGAAAACTGGCTAATAAAGGAACTAATGCGCTCAGCTTACACGCTGAATCGCACAAGCCAGGAGCAAATGTGGGTCAAAAGGAAAGCAAAACGCGTGTATGCCAACGGAGAAAAGGCAGCTCGATGCAATGCGAGTGGTGATATTAACGAGACGAGCATTGATAAGACTCAAGGAACAAAGGGATTTTCAAATTACGCGTTTGTTTGACATTTGTTTGTTTATCTAATTCTGTACTTCTTTTTTTTACAACCGCTGTAATGAAGTGTATCGACTGAAGTATACATATATTCTTTGGTATATTAATATTTTCACTCTATTGCAAATTGAAGGGTATTAAGATAAATAAAATTACCTATACGATTTACCAATGTTCAAAATGTACCAATGTTCATATTGTTTAAAATTGATATTAAAAAGAAAATAAAAAATTATATTTAGCAGAAATTAATGAAAAAAAATGCTTTTTTTGTTTCAGCATCGTCCTGTGATATGATTTTTAGTAGTGACACAACAAAATCTGGCCTCATAATGTCGCCTGGCTATCCAAATCCATATCCTGCAAGAACAAGGTGTAGGTACGATTTTCAAGGTCGGGGAAAAGAAAGAATTCAAATAATCTTTCAAGACTTTGCTCTTCCTCGTTTACCGTTTGAATCCGATAATTCGAAAAAGTGAGTTACTTTTTACATAATTGCATTATAATTATTTAAAAACATACAACAACAAAATTTTTTATTTTGATATCATTAAAATTTAATTCACAATATATTTTTCTACCAACTGAAAGCTGTAACGTACAAATGTAAACGATAAAACATACTGATATTGTTGTGAAACAAAGGAAAATTGTTTGTTTATTTATTTTATTCTTTTTTAATTTTAATTTAATTTGTCAATCAGTACTGAATTTGCATTGTTTTAATTTAGTATTTATATTTTGCTTTTGTGAGCTTACTCTGCCCGTGTAATGTTAATTATGATTCTTTAAATTGATATTTGAGTATTGATTTCATGACCCTGCAAAGTAAAAGGCTTACAGCTTTCCAGCCACGTTGGGCTGAATTTTCACCGTCGGGTGGCGTAAGTCATAAATAGATTACATGTCGATTAACCAAAACTTTGTAGTGATAAAGCGAAAGGCGCATGTCATTGACGTTGTTTTTAATCGAAAGCAATAAAGAATTTTTAACTATGACGTCACAAGAGCAGTTTGTAATCACTCCAGTGATACGTCACAATAGTCAATAAATTGCATTGACTACAAATTGAAAATGACGTCATAGTTGAGAATGCCTTATACATAGTTTTTCGCGCTTACGTCATTTCAATTAAGTGTTCGAAATAATTAGAGAACGCGCTCTCTATTTTTCGACTACATGTGAGATGCCCGTAGCTACGATTTTAAATGTTTTTAACAACTTGATTTTGAAAGCAAAATCTATGAATTTGAGTGAATTGAGATTTTTTGGACAGATTTTTTTGATTAATCTCTCCACGGGTAGTTTAGGCAAATTCAACATTTTTTTTCTATTTGAACTTGATGATAATAAAAATTTGATCAGAAAGAATAATTAAAATCGTTTTGCCACAACTTTCAACAATTATTTGTATTATTATTATTTTTTTTTTTTTCCTTTTTGACAAAAATAGATATGAAAAATATTTAGTAAACTCCTGTACAGTTATAATAAACTCGTTGTGCATATGATGACTGAGTCGCTTGCAAAAAAAGAGCTTACAAACTATTCTTGTTGACTTTTCCCCTCTTCATTGAATTTTGTTTGGTATTGCTTTCTTCGCTTGAACTGTCCGGATCGCACACACGCGCGCGCATATAGTATCGTAAGTCTCGCGTCGCTTCGACTCCAAATTTCAGTGTAAAAGATTTTGTTTATTTGAAGTCGCGAATTCGCTTATTTCGTCTCAACACCTTTTTTGCCTGCTTTATACAATTTTATTTAAATCAGCTTTTTTTACGCAATAAATTTAAGATGCAGCATACAATTATAAAAAGGTAAATAAATTAGAAATAATGCATAATAAATCTTAAATATAAAAATAAAATTCAACGGTTTGGTAGCTTTAAAAAAATTTTCTGTGAAACAAGTAACGTTGAAATTTCAAAACTTGTACATCTAATCAAATTAATAGATTTATTGTTTAACAATACCTTGAACCACTTCTTCCACACTTACGTAAGGATGTTCTGGAATCATCATAATGTTATCAAATTAAATAAATAAATGAAAATAAAAATGAGTAAGCTATTACCAAAGCTGTTATAATAAATTTCGTGAACCATCTTGAGACCATTAAAGTTTAAGTTGAAATTTCAAATCCCTTCATTTTCCGGATCTTCATACTTATGGACCGCTGAAGATAAAATTGAAACTTCGACCACGATTACCTCAAAACTGCATTTTAAAAATTTGGGTACACCCTGTGACAAACTATTTAAGGTATACCGTCGTGAAATTTACCTCGAGTCCCCCAAAGTAATCTGATCGTTTCCTTTGAGCTTGATTAAAGTTCGATAAATTTTAAAAAAGATAAATAACTGTTAATAAGTGTACAATTTTTTTAACAGATGATGATTAAAAACACTCAAAATTTGATAAAAAATGTCCAAAATTATTAATTATACAAAACAAAATCATCCCAGAAAAATTACTTTTTTAACTATAACTTTATTCATTGTCGTTACTCATTCATAATTGCAAAGCACTAAATCTTCAAAAGCTTTTAATATATAAATGTCTACGATAATGTTACATAAACAAGCATTAAAAAATTATGTGTACAGGTGCGAATCGACGGACGCGTTGATGGCTTTTGTACAGATCGACGGGACAATGGAAAAAATAGACTCTTTTTGCGACGAAGTTCGGCCAAGGCCGCTGATGAGCAACGGACCCAAAATGTCGCTCGAGTTCAACGGTCTCACCTCGTCGCGGGACTCACGAGGTTTCAAAGCCGTATACACCTTCACGGAAAGTAAGTACCAAAGCAATTTATATTAGATTATATTTATAATAAGCTCAATAAAACTGAGTTTGAAGCATGATTGATAATAATTGAATGCCGTTTAAAAAGTGAGTTACGAGTTTATTCGGTCGTTTAGGAGCGAACGACAAGTTGACTAAAATTTAGCTGTTGGAAACTTGTATAAACTTCAGAATTAAAGTTTATCTTCAGCAAGATATGTGCTCTAAAGTTTAACACATAACACTTGCAGGCAGCAGTTACGTTGGACTTTCAATCTTTTTTCACTCTAAAGTTCACTGGGAGAAAAAATTTATTGGCTTGTTTATCAGCGTCGTCGTTAAGTTCGATACACCCCGAGCACAATACACTTCTCAACAGATCTCAATTTAAGTCTCTTCGAGTTATTTCTCCAAGTATTTGTGGAAAATATCGAGACTTTAAATTGGAAACAAGATGATTTAGGTTGGTAAATTGATCAAATCCACCGCAAAACAAATCCTCGACTCGTTCCCGGTAATTCCCACGACTTTCCGGTGAAATCCGGAAGTAGGACAGGCCGAGGGAAGCACCGCGGCCAATAAAGCTCCGTCGAGTTTGGTCCTTCCCCTAAATATTTGTCGTGCGGTGCAGCCAGGGTCGGAAGTACAGTCCACGAAAACTCCCGAGACTTTGCCGATGGATTTACGCTGCAGCCACCTCAGGAGGAGAAACAAGGGCCACTTACTTATACCCGCGGTTTATCCGCCGCCGGCCAGACGCGGGCTCTTGCGCTGCAGTGTAGGTAAATAAATCCCAAACATCATAACGCTGCTTCTGCTGCTTTACTCTGTATCAACAAGACAAAACTGGCGATGATGATGGCGATGCTGCTGCTAGTGGTGGTGGTGAAGACGGTGTAGCTAACCTTGACGAGTTGGCAAAGTTTCGGGAGGTGAAACGCTCCCGGCGGCTCTCTCTTCTGCTAAAGCCCGTTTGGCAAATAATTGTGCTTTATTAAACTAAGTTCCGGCTAATACATTACATGATTTTAGGGTTTAATGCTATAGTTTACCCTTTCGCGTAACGCCCAGTAAAGATCTTAAGACTCGAAGAATTATGAGTATCAATATTTTTTTTACGAAAGTATAAAAATCGATAATATTTGCGGTGAGCTTATCGATTAAACGTCTTGTGATAAAAATTATTGGTGGATACTTTTTTTTTCAATTAAATGACATTTCACTGCTTTAAGCTGAAAGTTTTTAACTATATTACAGTTTAAATTATCGCTCTAACTCTTTCTTTTACCATCGCAAAATCCTCAGGAAATTCATTTAAGAACAAAACGAAGAAATTTCCAAGTTTTCTTAAGAAAATAACAGCTCTTTGCAACTTTATGGGACAATTCATTATAAATTGAAAATACATTGATCATTGTTCACTTTAATCTTTCTTCGTTAAACTTTGAAGAACCGATTAATTTTTTGACTTTAATTCATTTACCTATACTTTTTTTTGTTCAAACTATTTTACAAAGAATTACAATTACTATGATTTTAATTATTTCTATTATTGAGTCTTTCCTTTGTCTGTGATGTTAATTTGTTGAGATTTGAATCTGAAACACGAAACCTTATTAAAAACGTTCTTATTACAGCAAACGACATTATTAAAATTTTTCAAATTGCACAGGAAGTATCTTTGAAATGAAACACGACATTTTTAGAGTTTGATGAGAAAAAAAAAAAAAAAAAAAAAATTCATCATTTTCAAAATATACTTTAAAACTAAAATAAAATAGCATAAAACACTGAAATAAAACTCTTGAAAATAAAAGAAAATTTTTTTTAATTAACTGACGGTAAAATAATGTACGAATCTCGTGGATAGACGGTTGAAAAATTGGTTTTTTTTTTTTTTTTACGGATATGCAGCTATTAAATTTTTACTTTTTGAAATGAATAAATCGAGCTGTCTGCGTAAGCCATGAAAATTGATTGTACGAATGCTGTATTATTGAAAATCCAACACTCGAGTAATGGCTTCCCTTGGATGAAGCAGATAATCAATCAATATCAAGGAAGAATTGATATTAACGGCTCGGTGATCTCGCCCTCGCCAGTCGTAGTCCACTGGAAACGATAGAAAAATATTTATTTATATGAAAATCCATTTTTTTATTTATTTAGGATATTCGTATAAATCCTAGTTACTCGGGCGATAAAAATAATCTGTGTGGTGGTGGAAAAAAAAAAAAAAGAAGCGAAACCAGTAAACGCGTTATGATAATATTTATCTTGGAAACTTCTCGCGTAAAACACTTTGGAAGAGTAGTACAACAGCTCCGAAGAAAAAAGTAAAGTCGAGAAAGCTGCGAGGGGGAGGGAAGGGGCGGACGATCCTCTCATTTCGCACACATAGTTACACGCGAGATAAATCGCAAGGGGTGCTAGCCGGGGCGTTTCTCTCATCGTAATCGACGCCGACATTCCCGTCGTCAACCGCCATAAATCGCCATCTCCGAGAGTTGAGCCCGGAGCCGTGGCACAACAGACCGGGTGGGTCTGCAGCCTTCCATATCCCATTACGCTCGCGAAACATTCCTCGGCCGCAACTCCCGCACCTCAGCGGGCCGCGTCGAAGCTCTGGGTATTATAAAAGTTTACCACGTGAAAACTTTATCAATTTTACGGGATTCGAGCTGCTGTTGCTGCCGCGGCCGGGCCGCGTCAACTTTTCGCCTTGCGTTCAATTACGCGAGCCCGCATTTCTTTATACTCCCCGTCCGCCCATCTTTGTTTTTTCACCTTGCCTTTCTTCGGTTTCATTTGTCGAAGGAGAGCTGTTTCTTGTTTTTCTTTATTTCGGAAGTTCCTACCCTGGGCTACTTAGCACAGAGTTTCCAGCCAAACTTGCACTGATGGGCTTCTTCTTCTTTAGTTTTCGACTTAAGGTTCGGCTCCGAGATCAACTACTGTGTTACCCAACACCTGCACCGCCCACCAATACACTTTGCCTCTATTAAATTTCAGCTGCACTGCTACCCCGTTTTTTTTTACCCCGAATTTTCAAAAAAAAGCTTCGAGAATTTTTCATTGAAAAAAATACTTTCGTACCGAATATCACCCATGCAAAATTTTGAAAATATAAATTTGAAACTTTTTTCGAGCCTTTTTTTCAAAAAATCAAAGTACCCGACGTACATCAAAGAGCTAATGAAAAAAAAAAAAAAAAAAAAACAAAAACGACTTTCCCGAGTGTTACGTTGTTTGACGTAAAAAAGTAAAGCCCAACGCTAACGGAGAGCAAAGAAGCGATTTCGAAACAGTCCATACGGACAACGGTGATAAATACGATGCAACAACGAAAAAGAAAAACAGAGAAAAAAGCTTTAACGCATAAAACTTAGTCAAGCGAAATAACGCATCACTCATTCTCCTCTTTTTTTCAACATGTGTATTCATGTATTCCCCCCACCCCCCGCCTCACTCTCTCCAGCTTTATCTTACACTTTTTCATTCTCCGTGTTTTACAACTTGAATATGTAGCAAAATTTAATGCTGCTAATCCCGCTGAATTTTTTAATGCGTACTTAAAAACTTTTTTTTTAAATGGTTTTAAAAAGTTTCACCGTGATTTTAAAACTCATTGTGAATTAATTTAGACTTAAAATTCAATCTTTATACATTTTTTTTTTGATAAAACAATAAGCGAAGCATAGTCAATATTTAAATTCATAATTTTAATTTACTTCTCAATTCAAAAAGCTTTACGGATATAGAGTTAATCGAAAACGGGGCTGCATACGGAAAAGTAAATTTTTTGTCATCCGAGAGGGTACAGTATTTCTAGTTGAAACAATATCGGCCGAAAAGGAAAACCGAAATTGGCCACGCGCGCGGTCAGCTGTTTGATTCCTACTACCCCAACCTCTGGCGATCGCGAAAATTCGTTTTCGCGACAAATACACCGAGCCAAGCCGCACGCTTGAAATATATGGGATTTAATCTGAAATTTTACCCGCTGCTTTTCTGCTGGTTTTCTCTCGAACAAAAAAAAAAAAAGAATAATAGACCAACTAATTTATATCTTATTTTACTAGAATTTGCACTAATTAGAAAACTAAAAAAAAAAAAAAAAAAAAATTCGTTTGCTAGAGATAAAAAAAATTTTTTAAATCGAAAAAAAAGCAATTCGTGAAAATAAATATTTGCGATGCCCAAGATCAGGGAATTTTCGGTCGGTCAAAAAACTGGAAACAACTTTCTATATATCGCTTCAAACGGGAAAAAAAAATCTGACGTTTATTTTGAAGCCAAAAATATGTCCAGTTAAGCGTCAAGAACGTATAAGAAAGCGAACAACAGCGCAGTAAACAAAATTTTACGAAATTACTACGGTAAATAATTTTCAAGGTAGTCGCGCCCGAAAAAAAGATTACACAAAAAATTAGAGCCGCGCATACGTACAATAATTACTCCGCAAAAAAAAAGAACGAGGAATTCGCGCGGTGGAAGCGGGAGTGAAAAAGCAAGAGCACAATTGCTACGAAAAAAGAGCGTGGCAAGAAATCACGAGAATAATTTGCAAGCTCGAGAGAAAGAGTTATGTAAGAAATTAGAAAAATGTATACAATATGGTACCACACGGAAATAGAGTGAAAGGGCCTGTGTACGCGCTGAAACAAAGTGTATTCGCGGGGAGGAGAGAAAAAAAACGTGAGAGAGACGCGCAAAGAAAGCAGAGCAGTGAGAAATAAAATGAAGTGTAGGTTTTAAAAAAAAATCTACGAAAAAAAGGACGTGCCTAGCGCGAGGCCTCTGGTAAGCGCCCGAGCGAGTGCTGAACTTAATTCGCGCAAGCAAAATTGTATTCATGCTTCAAGAATACACGCGCTGGGCTTTTCAAAATTTTTCTACCCCCTTCTTCCCCTTTTTTGTGCTTTTTGCTTCCCTTTTCTTTGTTGCACCCTCTTCTTGATTTCTGTTTTTATCCTACTCATTATCCGGTTTCTAAGCCGCTTCCAACTTCTCTACATTTATTATGATAAAAATAATTTACTTTTTTTTCAACTTTTCGTTAGCGTAGGAAAAAAAAAGTTATTTTCTAACTGAAGTGGTTCATTCAGAATAGAGTTTTCTCTTTTTTTCGATTTATTGCGTGGATACGGGGTTCATGCATTTCTGCAGCTATATTTTCTGGCTTTTGACTTCGATCCATGCATTGAGACAAATTATTTTGTAACAGAAATGTCTTGAGCAGAAATTGATCGACAAAAGAATTACTATGTAAAAAAAAGGTTAATTTATTTGTTTCCCATGGTTATTAATACACATATATTTTAAAAAGTCAACATATAGTGTTCCCTTAGAAAAAGTGTACTCGTCAGGAAGCAAGCATGATTATAAAAAAAAAAAGTTGAGTAAAGTAAACAGTGACTCATAATGTTTGAGGGCAGGGCATTGTTAGAAAATGGCGAATATAATCGCATGGTCGACACACAACAGTAATAGTTATAACAACGCAAGATCGAAAAATACGCCAGTGACACACACCGTGCAAAGTTTGATCAGCAGGCAGTCGACACCATCCTGGCCCTGCGGCCAGATTATGAAGTTAATACACGCTTTGTTCGGCTGGCTGTCCACCTGACTGCTTGATTTACCACACGCGAGCGGACTAAATGTACGATGTCAGTGGTGGCTTATACCATGGGCATCGAGCCTGTTTTCGAACGGTTTTATTGAGCTAGATTATGCAACCGAGCTATTTGTAACCCACACCTTCGCATTTCAAGTGCTGTTTGCCGATCTAAAGCATTACTAAATCATCCCGGCTTATACGGCTGACCGTCAAGTCAAATTACTACTTTTTGAACATTACTCAATAACACTTATTGAAAACAAATATTTTTCAAAAAATAAATGTTTAACTTGTTTATAGATTTTGGGATTACGACGGGAAGACAGGAGCCAAAGTACCCGTGCGGCTTCGCGTACCACAGCAACGAGACGAGGAACGGGACGTTCACGTCGCCCAATTACCCGGGCTTTTATCCCCGGGACACCGAGTGCCACTATTTCTTTAACGGAGAGCCCAAGGAACGAGTCCGCATAGTTTTTCACTACTTCGACGTCGAGGGCATCCAACCGTAAGTTTAATACTCTACTCCTTTTGTGCCGCATTAGGTACCCTGCCTCCTCTTTCGAAGCGAATTTAGCGTGTTTACTTTTTCAGCTATCTTCTACTGCAGTTAACTGCTTCGAGTAAATTTACATTTCACCAAGCGCTTAATTGGCCTTTAAATCATGAAATCTTCTTTGTCTCTAACGCTTACATTCAATTTTATACATTTTTTTTTTTTTTTTCATATTAATGATGAATTTTATTTCTATTGAGTTAATACTATAACAAGAAGAGGATACACCGTATGGAACGCCGATTTTAACGAAACTTTGGGAATAATTTTCATACACCTAAAGATAAAATACTTTCTAAAATCCAAAAAAGCCAAAAAAGCTAAAAAGCACTTTCAGTAATCTATATGGTAAAATTATTAGAGCTAAGGCTTTTATATATTTTTTCTCAAATTTCATAAAAAGATGAAAAAAAATGCAATCAACCGAATCTTTGTATATACAATAAGGCTTAGAGCAGGAATTTTTTGAAAATTATCAAAAAAACTGTTTTCTAGCTAAAAATGCCATTTGGGCCAAATGGTAATAAGCGACTAAAAGCCTATTGGCATTAGTTATTGGTATATTATTTCATATATAAGGTACCTGTACCTAATATGGCCCCCCTAAGCGAGAATCGACGTTGTGGCCAATCAAATCACTATTTTTTGACGGGTAAGGTCTCATTTTAAAGCTTAATTCAAGAGCTTTAAAATGAGACCTTACACGTTTGATTTTGATCAATGAGCTTCAAATGCCAGAGGATTTACCAAAACACGGTTTTTTAAGACACATAAAATTTGTGTCCTAATATGGCCCCCCTCTCCCCCCTGAAGTATTTTATTCATTGCGATTTTTTAAATCAATCAGAATATGAGATTAAAAAAAACTTCAAAATTGTTATTATTTTAAAAATGATTTATTTAAAAATTGAGCCTTTTTTACAATGTTTTTGAAAGCTTTGCAACCAGTAGAAAAATTTCAACTTTAAATTTTGGTCAAAGTTTTTTTTTTGAGCTAGAATGCTTTTTTAGTTATAAAATGAAAAAAAGCTTTGAAACAATTAAATTTATTTTTCTTAAATAACATTAGGATAGGATTTTCTAAAAAGTAAACATGAAACTAAGGACTCTTAATATCGGTATTTCTACTAATTCGTGGGGGGCCATATTAGGTACACTGCATAATAAAAAGTTATTTAAGAATAAAACCCGTTAGAAAACGAGTTGAACAAAAACTAAGGTCGCGTTTTAAAGCTGAAACAATAACGAATCGAAGCTACTTATTCAAATTTTGGTCAGATGCGTCTAAATCTTTTGGCAGACCATTTAATTACAACGTAAAATAATAACGGAGGTATACAAAACGAGTTTTAGCTATTAGGCGTGCGCAAAAATAATTTTAAAATGTTCTAAACAACTGAAAACTTCATAATTCAGTGTTTTTGACTTCTTCCTACCTTGTAGAGATGCCGCATATCGAGCATATTCAAAATAACAGGGGGGGCCATATTAGGCAAGGGGCCATATTAGGCACACGTACCTTAGGTGTATAAAAAATATTCCCAAAGTTTCGTTAAAATCGGCGTTTCGGATGGCGTGTCCTCTCCTTTTATAAGTAACACTGAATTTTTATAATTTGAAACGTCTTTATGGATACCGTTTTAATGAAAATGCTTGAGAACTTTCCACAACTATTGCAGACCATAAATTTTTTGTTTCTAAAAAAAAAATAAATAAAAAGAGAAAATACATCAGAATGTAACTATATTCGCTTTTATGAAAACAATAACTTTGCGCAGTAAAATAACTTTCAAGCGAAATAGACGAGATAAATTTATAAGAAAAAAATGAATCCTAGGTGTTTAAAGTTTTTTCTTTTTTTATGGTTAAAATATTTTTATGAAAATGTCAGAAAGTTATTTGCGTTTTTTTTTTCATTTAATGAGATAACTCGGTACGTAAGGACTATTATGTACAGTATGCGCGATTGTGGTAATCTGGAAATAATAGTTTTTTCAGTACTGAAACTTCAGGGTTTAAGTATATGCTCAAACAAAAATTCTTTATTTTATGCTTAAAAAATTAATAACCTATTCGTGAAATGAGTAAAAAGCAACACAATTTAATCGAATTAAATAAAATTTTAAAAAGAAACAAAAATTTGCTTATCAAGGTAATGACGTGATCCGGAATTTGTCAAGTGAGCTCTTAAATTAATATAATGATAACATCATTTCAATTACAAAATTGATTAATGACATTGAAACTTTGATATTACACTATTAATATCAGTCCGTAATCGTCTTTAAGATAATGTAAGACACTTATGGAACTTGTAACTTTGAAACTTCCTATGTGCAGTACCCAAGTTTTGTTAAAGCTCATTTCGATATAATTTTTGCGGCTGTACTTGAGCTATCATGAATTTCAGATTCCGAATATCTTTTACTCGAATATTCAAATATTCGCAGACTGAGATTAAAATAATAACAACTAAATTAGTAATTGAAAATTAATAAAGTACTCAAACTAAATTTACGATTCAAAAATAAAAAAATAATAAGTATATCAATTTTTTTTTGACCTTAACAATAATTTGAAATGAATATGATGCAGGTGTAACGAAGCGACGGCGAGCGACTTTGTAGAATTCTCAAATTTTATGAACCGGGATCGTAAATTTACTCGACATTGTGGTCAACACACCGAGTTCCAGTTGGAATCAGACAAAACATTTTTTCATGTGACCTTTAAAAGCAATGGGCGGCTGGACGGCACCGGGTTCAACGCCAGTTACTTTTTCTTCAACGAGGTTCTCAACAACACGGCCAAGACCCCTCATACTTCAGCGGCCGAGTCACGAGGTTTGTTTTTCTTTATTTATAATATTTGAATGCTTGATTTAAAAAAAATTTATTATTAAATCATTTAAAAAAAATAAATGAAGGAAAAAATATAACAGTAGTATCATAATGAGCAGGGGTAATAAAAGAAAAAAAAAAAAAAAAGATTCCCAATCAGTTTTCGGAGATACAAATGAGTAAAATCAGGAGTTTCTTTTAATATAAATGTGCGTGATCACCGTAGCCCACTGGTTCGCTCATAAAGGGGGCGGGGGTGAATAACTGCCGAGGTCAGCTTTACAAATTAATCGGTTCATCAATAGCGGCCGGCTACAGACAAGATACAGCTACACCCATGAACACAAGCTAGACGAGGATGATTTTTCTCGCTCGCCTGGTACAGAGGGCCATGAAGAAAATTTGTGCACAATTCGATGCGATCATAATTTTCACTAATCGAATGATGTTTCACGCCGGGCGGTCAGCCGATAGGGTATGAGAGTGCGATACCCCGGGTGTAATTTAATCCCAGGGCCGCAACGATTTCGCTCTATCTCATCTCACAGCGGATCACGGCTTACGTGTGGGCGAGTGGATGGACCGATGGACGGGCCAAATTAATTTCCACCGATTAAGTCGCTCCTACCCGAAGCGCGCAAATTGACTCCTAGTTAGCAGAAGCGCGTCTCCCCGTGCCTTGTTTGCATTTTACCCGGACTGTTTGCGTGTGGGTTTGCAAATTTATATTTATCAGCCTCGGGGCCTCTTTTATTTTGACTACCTTTTTACCTCTCAATTTCTTCCTGTTTGCGATCGAACGCCAACATTGTTCGTTCCTAAATAGCAGACCAGAGACTAAATAGCCCATACACAGGTGCGGTTTTTAAATTTTTCAAAGAGTTGCTAAGTGTTGACGAGTTTTTTTAGTTATTCTCGAGTCCAAAGATTTAATAAATTTACTTTCATTCCTTTTTTTCTAAGGGAAAATACTGTAAAATTAAAGTTCTCTGATTTCTGCTATCCCGATATGTACAATTTTATTTTCTATTTCTAAAAGAACCCAAAAAAGCGCTTCTAAAAATCGTCATTATACATGATTAAATTTATAAACAATACATATCCAAAAATATTTTTCTCTGAAAATTCACAGGTTAACAAAAAAAAAGCTAGTTTTCAGAAAGCTCTAAGTGTAATTGATTTTTAGCACGAATATTTTTTAAAAATTGGCTAAAAAACCATAAAAGTATTGAAGATATCATAAAAGCTCATATTAAACAGTTGAAAAGAAGGGTTATCGCAAGCTATTATAGTGGTTTACTTCATTATTTGGTTTAAGAATAGTTTTATTGTATATATCCCAATAAATTGCAATAACGTCTTGAACCATTGATCCTACGTAGCTAGGAAAAAAAACCGAGCGAGCAACGAAAATAAATTTAATAGAAAAAATTGAAATACGATTGGTTGCCATTTCTTTACTCACAAAAGTTCAATATTGTTTTGTATTTTTCCTTCCACAACACACAAAAATTCAAACGACCTCTGTACACTTAACGAGCAAAAAATTCTTTCATCATGTCGACACCCCTCTCACAAATTTTCAATTCTCCTGTAATAAAAAGGTTGGGTGGCGGTTTAAACTTCATTAAAAAAAGGGAAACAATGATGGAGAAAAATTAAAAAGAAAAAAAAAAAAAGAGAAAGTAATAAAATCGAGTGGTCGTTTCATTACCCCGATGAATGAGGCCGGCAGGAAGTATGCACATTCAGAGCTCGCCCCTTTAACTAGCGTAGTAGCTACGAGTATAAATATGGAAACACGAGTCGTGTGTGCCATGAGGGCAATCAAATTAAGGCGCGACTCCCGCACTGTTATTACTATTATTATTACAATTTAGGGGAGGGCAATGAGGTAGTTTTAGGAAGGAAACCGCCCCCGCGCGACCCCCAGCAGACACGGAATAAAGGACTAATTGGACAAATCGGGTACACGCGCGCGAACCGACAATGCATCATTTATTTTGATTCGGAATTTTTTTTTTTCGTCCAGTGCAGGCATTATTTTTTCATTATTTCTCATTTGGTGGAAGTGGGGAAATTATTCGGGTAAATCTGTTATCGTGCAAATGAGAGGCTATTGTCGTCGAAGGTCGTGTAATTCGTTCCTTTTTTCATAGCCCGGCTTTATTATTCGATTGTGAGATTTCATTTCAAAGTTGGCGGTAATGGAAAACGAAGAAAAGATTCGCGAAATAATAAGTCTTTGAGAAATAAACGCCGCCCCTTCTTTTTACGACTACGGTGGGATGTAAATATTGATTGAAAATTTTAACGCTGGTACTTTATGTTAAGTCCTACATCCGCGGACGAAAAGAAAAAATCTATTATTTCGCTTCGTCGATCAAGAGCTGAAAAATGAAAATTATTCCCGCGAAACGGTTTAATACAGTCGACTAAGGGGAAAAAAAGTAAAATTCGTTTTGCACGTATAGCGCCGATATAAATCTGTCGGTACTCGAGTAAAGGGCTATTTTATGCCACTCCGATGATCCTCGGACGCATCAGAGATTGCAAAGCTCCTGTAACGTCATAGCCCCCGTCATAACAGAGCCTGGTATTTTGTACGGAGGAAGACGCGCTGGTTATAACTTCAACAAAATGCAGTCGTAAACTTCATTTTTACAAACTTACCCGGATAAAGCTCGGCTTTTATCGCTCGGTTTCAACTTTTTTCTTTCCCCTAAAAAAACTTTGATTTAATTAAATCCCCCGAGTGCGCGCCGGGCTATTGTTTTTTTTTTCGAACAGGTTCCTTTTCATTAAAATTAAAATTCCAAAAAAAAAGAAAGAAAAAATCATTAACAGAGACGGGGAGGAAAAATTAAAAAAGGAAGAAGAGGGATGGGAAGGGAAGGGCGTATAATTAAAAAAGCCCGAACGAGCAAAGATAAGGGAAGAAGGGCTTTCACAGCATTCATTCCGAACTATCTCGGTCCCACGTCATCGTTATACGCGGCTTTGCACTCGTCCACCTTCTTCTTAAAGCTTGCACGCTCGTTTCTCACCCTTCTCGGAGCGGTGGCGTCATTCACCGCGCGGTCATCGCAGTTACACCGGAGAGACTTAATTAGACCTCTTAATTATACCCCGAGCCGCTGACAAGACTCAACCGAGCGTCCGTTTACACAATCACACACACGGGGGAAATCACGTACTCATCCCTGCCCCCAAGCTCCGCTTGCATAATACAAGAGTCGTTCGAATTCAAAAGGGTAATTAACGTCCGGTACCATGACACCACCAAACAAATAATCGCGGAAAGATAGTAAATTTACAATAATTCTTTGAAGCGTGCTTTAATTAAAAACGGACGTCAATTTCTTCGGCGTTCCTTTTTTATTCCAAGCCGACTGCACTTTACTTTGGCATCCGACCCAATTCTCGTGGTTTTTGAATTTTTGAAAAAATAAAAAAACCGCGCGACAAATTTTTTGAAATATGATAAACAGTTGAGCACTAGAGACGGAAGCTTTGGAGTAATATAAAGCCGAGCTCGGTGGATTTAAAATTTTATGCCCTATTACTGATCCATATCAAGGGGATTCGCAGATTGCAACCGTGAATTTGATACTAAAATGGAAGTTACGAGTAATGGAGTTTACGAGTACGAATGACCTTTTTCTTCCGCAAACTTGAAAATAACCCAGCGGCGGTAGTCCCCATGCATTTATAAAAGTTTAACTCTAGAAATATATACTCGATGGATGTTTATGTGGCAGTTCACAAGGCGTTTCAATTTAAAAACGAGAGGAGGGGGGACACTTTTATGAGGGAGAGGAAAGAATTTTTCCGATTTAACGACCAAAGGGCGGGAATCTTGAGATACATATATTGAGAGCCGACTGACGATGGAAGATCTGCACGATTCGAGGAGTAGGCTATAAAAACCGATAAACTTTAAAAAATTTCAATTAAAATTTTTACAGCATCATTAATTCCGGATTATTTAAATACCTAATCCGTCCCGTTTTTATTCAAATAAGTGTTCGGGACGAACGTCGGAATACCTGTAACGTTACACCCAGCCCTTTGTAATCTACGCATCGGATCTTCCCTCCCTTCCTGATGAAGTTACAAAACCTAATTAAGTGATATTCGATACGGTTATCGAGGTGTTGTCGAAATTATTTACGCAAAACTCAAAGCATTTCTTTTCCATTTTGAGTACCTACCGAGTAATCTCTGTCGTCTCTGTCAAGAAGGATAACTAAGAGAAGCTAGAGGGATTTAAAGAAAGTCGAAGGAACAAAAGCGCCAAGAAGGGCCAAGAGTTAAGGAGATAAGTGGAGAGGATGTAGAATGAGGTTTCTTTTGCTTTTTTTTGCCCAAGGGAGGTAAGCTTTTTTTTACTCCCTCTTCCTTCTTCCTTCCCAGCTTCTTTCTTTTTTAGTTAAGAGATTCTCGCCTGCAGCGTGGCTGCAAAGTTAGCTCTGAATACTCGAGATTCTTTGACTGCGTCGTATGTTTTTTTTTTTTTTTCACATTGAATTTTGTAAAGTGTCGTCGTGAGACTACAAGTAATTTACATGTCAACTAGTTAAAAATAACGGTATCTCGGAAGCGTCTACTTTAATTTATCCAGCGTCTGACCATAGCCTGTCTCGATCTAACTATCTAGTAGATAAAAGTCATTATTTTTTTTTTCAAATTATCGGTGAAATATTAATTTTCTCGAGTAATTTTCGTTTTAATGTTGGGTAACAAGCGAAGCCAGCTTATAAAAGTTATCCGACAAGAATGAAGTTTAACAGACTCTCGCTTACGGTTGTCAAAACTTGTAATTTTCAAGTTTTTGACAAAGTAAATTATCATCAAAAATTCATCAAAATATAAACTTTGAGCTAAACTAAACTAACCGCGCAAAATATTGAAATTTTAATGAATCTCAGAAAAAAGAAGCGAGTCTTTGAAGGAGTAATTTAGAAACTTTGTTTGTTTGTTTAAATGTTTCAGGTTACTCGTTCGCGGCGAGTCTCTTGGTCTTGTCGCAGCTCCTGGTCCTGTTGCTGTAGTCTCCTCGATCGGCCTAAAAACCTCCATATCTTTCCATCTCGGAGCCCTGCTGTTACAGTGGAGAATAGAAGTAGAGGAGGAAGAGGAGGAGGAGAGGAGCAAACGGCCAACGGCAAGAAGTCATTTAAACTTGCAGGCGCTTTGCTACGACCGCCCGAGCACTGGCTACCGGAAGGAAAATTCACCGCCGGCCGCAAGTTTGAGGATGTATAAA
The DNA here is from genome assembly GCA_038277355.1 of Encarsia formosa. Taxonomy (NCBI): domain Eukaryota; kingdom Metazoa; phylum Arthropoda; class Insecta; order Hymenoptera; family Aphelinidae; genus Encarsia; species Encarsia formosa. Next base: position 12,515,785 of record CM076187.1, on the reverse strand, counting down.
TAGGGAGGAAGAGTAAATCGGACCGCCCGGAAGGAATTGCGAGAGCCACAATCTCTTTCTTTCTCTCTCTCTCTTTTTTTTTTTTTTTTTTTTTTTTTTTTTTATCAAAAGTTTCTTGAGAGCCGTGTTGTTTGTGGTTATTATTTTTGTTTAGTTGCGCTGGGCCCTGTAGTTCGGTAATTGAGAGGGAGTGGAAGAGCGACTTTTTTTCTTTTTCTTCTTTTTTTTTCCATCTCCTTCTTTTTCCGATGCTGACGCCACGTCGTTCCTTACGCAAGGTAAGAGTGAGATGATTATTATATAAATATACGTGCGGGTATTACACGTGATTGAGCGACTGACAAAAGTGCAGATTACGCGCATTTTATATTATACCGATTATGAAAGCGAGCTTTTTTTTTTATCTTTCAAAGAGATTGAAATTGATTCGATAATATTATTATTCCTGAGAAATGAGAAGAGAATTTGAATTGTCGTCCCTAAATAGGGAATCTTTTAATTAGTTCTATTTGAAAATGAAAAAGAGGATAAATTCTTTAAAATTCGCACAGTTTAATATGGAGTAATATGCAAAGAGAAGTTGTAAAAATAATTACTTGAAAGCCTAAAATGATGACGAAAATGATGTTTATAAAAGCACATTAATTTTATAAAAAAATTAAAAAAATAAAAACTACGGATTCATCAAACATAAGTAAATAGAGGATTTGTATCAAGTATCAGCCATGTAAGCGAGCTGCGGTAATCATTTCAATTTAAACGTAGGTGTATTTTAACGAGAAAAATTTTAAGACAATTATTTTTTTCAAAAATATGTATGATAGCCGTTGCAAAGAGTTATTGTAAAAAATCTAAGCATGTAAAATATTTTAATACTCGTTAGGTAAAAAATACAATAATTATCATCGAAACTTCATTTTGGCATCGCACTGATATTTTTAATATGTAAATGGCACGATAATTTTTAAGAAAAATCCAGTAGCTAAAGTTTAAATCGTACCTTTAACGTCAATATACCGGCGAGTTACGAAAACAAGTAGCGACTTCTCGAACTTTATACGGATAAAAAAGAGCTCTGAGACAGTTCTCATCCAAATTTCTCTTCCGAACCTCATTCTTAAATTATTCTTTAATCATTCTAACTTTACAAGTATATCTTGTTCCAACTACTGCCTGTCACCTTTTTTTTTTTTTAAATCCATTGATAAAAAAGAGCTTAACGTAAATTCATACCTTAAAAAATGTGAATTTTTAAGGATAAAAAAAAAACCACACTCGCTGGTTTTTCTTATACTTTCTGCCTACAAGGTTCGGGTCAAAAATGTTATGAAACATTGTACATAAAACTGAAACGATGCAAAAAAGTAATAATCATAGAGAAAGGTAAAACCAAAGCGAGATCATAAAACTTTGCACCGAGAAGAAAAAATTCATCGCAGAAAGAGATCGAATCAAATTTCTCGCGCGTCTTCTTGGTACGGTAGACTTGACTCCGGAGTGGCTTTAAATTCGCCTGCGACGACGACGCAGAATTCAAAAACACAGATCAGTATTCGCTGATCGAGGTTTTTTCTCCGCCTTTTTCAAGATTTTTAATTTGGAATACTTTACGTTTGATTGTCACTTTGAAAACCTGCTTTGGAGAGTGGGAAATAGATAACACTTGGTAAAAATATTAACTCGGCATTTGTGCACCATAATCACAAGAAAGGTGAAGTAATACAACTTTATAAAAACTTTAGACTTTGATAAAATTGATAAAAAAAAAAAAAGTTTTGTGAAACAAACAACACTAAAGCAATTTTTTAATTTTAAATTGAAGAAGAATCTGTTAGATTGCGATTACCAATCATCTTTCATAAAATTAAATCGTAAAAAATAGATTTTTATAAAAATGCACTGTTTGATCTTTTAAATGGTAGTCCTTAATCTTTTCAAACAAATGACGAACAATCAGTTTCCCAAGCAGCAATAAGTGTCCCCGAGATAAATTTAAATTGTAGGTAATATTAAACAAAGAAGTGAAAAAAAAGTGTCATATCTTTTGAACGATTGGAAGGTACGAGCGGGGAAGTGAAGAAAAGCGTTTTTATTCAAATTTACCTTGATCCACGAGATTTTTCACGGAAACTTATATCACGAATGAGGAGAAGGAGGAGACGAAAAAGTAAAAAAGGGGTGCGAGAGGAATAGAAAAATTACGTCCTCCGCGCGGATACGGCCCGTTACACACGCGCTCAAGCCACCGCCACCCGCCGCGGATATAAAAGTTCGTCTTCGTCGCTTTTATTACCGAGTCTGTGATGAATCCTCTTCTCTTCCTTCTTCTCATCCTCTCCCTTCGAGCATTTTATCCAATGACTCTTCTCGCGAGAATGCCAAAAGGAACTTATACAACACCCTCCCACGGCCCTAGCTGCTGATATAGATAGATCATTGGAATCTTTTTAATACGTTTATAATGTCCCATCTTACCCCCCCCCCCCTCCTCCCCCTCCCATTCTCCTTCTCTTTTCCCTCTCTCCAAACGATATTTCAATCGGTCCAAGAGAGGCGAATTCTTTTAGATGAAAAATTTAATATCGAGTCTAGAATAATCTATTGCTTTTTATTTTGCTCTGTCTTCCTATTGGCATGTTCTTATTATTAAACTTTTTTTTTTTTTTAATTATTCACAACTGTCTTGTTTACTAAGTAATAACACTGTAATTACAGATGGAGTGATACAGCATTGTTTTCTTATGAAAGCACTCCTACAGAAAATTAGGTACAGATATTATAATGATTATTAAAAATTTCTTTCAACTTTAACTTGTACAAATTATTTGGTACAAATTTATCTAAAAATTACTGAGAATTAAAAAAAACTTTTTTTTTTTTTTAAATTGCCTTTTTGACTTCATTTTTTTGAACCTTTTACATACTTATTCTGTAATAAGTAGCAATGAATCATATTTATAGCCGCATTTTAAAAATTTTTTGAATGTATGAGAAAAATTTGTGTATTTTCGATGACTGTATACCCGTATTTATAAGTAACTTTCACTTTTACACAGTTTTTTTAAAATTTGACTCTCCTTTTCATAATTTTTCTAGTAGTTCACTTTGTAAAAAAAATTTATTCACACTCTTAAAAAAGTTTCATATTTTAATTATAAAAATTTCACTTTCACACCGAACTTATCAAAAAATTTTCTAAATATTCTTTTGACTATGTAAATAATAATATAATTTTTTTAAACCTGCTCCTTTAACTTAATCATTAATTTAAAAATTTAAAGAAATTAATAAAAAACTATTCTAATGACAGTTGAAATATCATTTTCCGAGTCATTTTCATTACTATTAAATTGAAAATTTGTAGTTAACTGTATCCAATAAAGAAAGTTGATCACCTTATTGAAAAAAATTACAATTTATACAGATTTATGAATTTTTTTATTCATGAGTTTTGTAAATATGAATTTAAAAGCTGCTCACTTTTAATTACGAAATGAAATCTAAAAAATTAATTTTTTTATTGGTTCGTTTGTTTAGATGATATTAAATCATTATTATAAAAGTTATGATAAACAAAATAAAACTTGCTATGTAAGCTAAATTGTTGTAATTATGAATTGAGATAATCATAGGTTCTATGAAATGTTGAAGTTTATTGAGTTTCGTGGTTGATTTACGATGTATAGAGGGTGTGAAATTAAATCGAAAAACTGAATTAAAGAAAAAAAAATTGAATAAAATTTCGAGTAAAATTTGTAAGTATGAAAAAGACAATTAAATATATGACGTAAGTATAAATATGTACAGTACCCAAGGACGTAGTTGTAAAACTGAGTCAAAAGTTGATGAATGCGCGCGTTCACACCGAGTGTGTCGAAAGTTTTTTTCTGCGACCACGATGTGAAAAAGATTTATTCAAAGAGATATGAGAATTGAGAGCTTTTGTTTATTGCCGGAAGCTCGATGAAATGTCAAAAGTATAAAATAGAAGAAAAAAAGCTCATTCTCATTGCATCTCCGATTTTGAAAAAGAGATAACAAAAAAAAAAAAAAATTAAATTGTACTATTGTTAAAAATGTAAATACTCGTAATTTAACGGAACTGCAGGTGTTTTGATCATCTGTCACTATCACATTACATGAGCAATTGTCATGAAACCCTCATCCTGTAACGATTACATGCACTATTAAACAAAAAAAAAAAAAAAAAAAAAAAAAAACTAAGATTTATTTTACCTTTTTTCCTTTCCAATTTGATTCATTTTTTCTTCTGTTTAAAAATTGTTATTTACACTCACTTACTATGGAAGTCATAAATTTTTGGCATTCCAGCTCATAGTCTTCATTTTCATTTAGTTTAATTTTTATTATTTTTTCTTATTTTAATTATACAATTTAAAATTTCAACGCAGGGCCGTGCACTCTAGAGTCAAAATCAGGGATTTTTGAAATTTTTTTGAGATTGTTTGATTTGTGATTAAAAAAATAATTTTTAACATTAATAGAGGGATATAGGAGGTTCCCTACCATCTACGTAAGTCAAATGTGTATTTGACTACAGTAGTCGTCTGCTCATTGGCTCAGCTACTTTCTAACCTCTGCATGAGCCAATGAGAAGTCATATTTACAAGAGTATAAAATCAATTGTTTATAATTATTGCTACAGGCTCCTAATGAATGTTTTGAAACAAGTATGATCAAAGTCTGATTTTTTCCGATTTTTGTGCGTAGTTACATTAAAATCTGTGGGCTGGAAATTAAGTATTTGCTGTTTTAGTAAATTTCCCATTCGAACCCATGCCAATTTGTGAAATTTGAAATGTTTATAACTTTTTTCACAAGCTCCTCAGGGCTTTGAAATTTTAGCTGAGCTATTTTTATACTAAAAACTATGTGTTCATTTAATTTGGACAAAATCTGTGGGCTAGATCTATTTGGTAGGGAACCTCCTTAAAAATTATCTTAGACTAAAAGGATTTGAAAAAAGTGCTTTGTAAAGTTTTCAAACGATTATAAAGAGTTCATATGTTTAATTTTTTGTTGACCCTGGAGTGCATCATTTAATTATTGTACGCAAGAAATTCATTTTTATTTCGATTTCAAGTACACAGTTAACGAGTAACAGTACATGTTGAATGATCTACTGAATATTTTATCGCTGGCTCTTGGTGGATTGATATTGCAGTGATAAATAAAGTCAAGAAGTAAGAAAATTAAATAGAAAAAAAAGGCATTCGATCGTTTTCTCTTACTACTGCTGGGTGGTTGAACAGTCGATCTTTTAAGTAATTTTAAATCATCGAAATTGATTCCGCCTTCGAACTTTATGGTCGCTGTTATGCCCTCGGCTCGCCAAAAAGAAGCAGTTCAATATACTTTACGGGATACCACCAAGGAGTCTTTCAAGCGTGATTTGCCATCATATCCTTAAACTTGCCATTACAAGTGGGAAATTGCGTTTTCAAAAGTAATCGAAAATTGGAATCGCATTTTATACCTTAGCCGTTCTCTACAGTAAGATTTTTCCGATTTTTCTTTAAAATACCTCTCATCTTGGATTTTATGAATTTACTTTTACATTATTCAGTTGGATAAAGCGTTCAATTCAATACTAATTGTTCACCAAAAAAATTGTCTTCGACTCAATTGTATTTAAATTATTTCATTGTTATTTTGTACGTGGCCCTAAATTATTTGCGTGTAAGTATAACGTATAAACTGACGCATTTGACATCAAATTTTTCTTAACGTTGTCAAAGATAAACAATACTTTGAATTTATTGGCTTAGTATGATAAAAATAAAGCTACATATGTAATTTTTAAATTCAAATTTTCTACGATATAGCTAAAAATTTTTTGAATTCATAACTCGAAAGTTGTTTAAATAAATATATTGCAAACATCAACATTATTTTATATTAGGTAAGATCGTTTTTATTATGTATTTTATATTAGTAAAATCGTTTTTATTATGAATGAAATGAGAAAAAAAAAAGACTTGAATAAGAATATCTTTTCAAAAACCTCATGAGAACGAAGAAAATGAGGTGAAAATGAAGATTTTAGAGACAAGAGAATGAGTAAGTATAATGAAAAAGAGTGAAGAAAAGAAGACAAAAGGATGACGAGTTTTTCATCGTCCTCGCTTGAGCTTTAATTTTCAGCAGCTGATCGTCCATTGTGGAGACGTAGCGTGCCCATTGATATAACCGGTACAAAATTTATTTTAAGATGAAGCAAAATCAAGGTATAATTCTGCATTGCGCACTTTCATTTGAGCTGTAATTTGGTTTTTTTGATTACTTTTTTGCGATTTCATTTTTCAAATTTGTTTCCCTCAACATTAAGATCTTTAAAAACCTCATAGTGATTTTTTATTCAGTTTATAGATTGACAAGCTTATTTTTTTAGTTGTTTTCATGCCTCGGGCAAAGGTAAACGCAATATCATTCGTACGTTTGAGAAAGAAAGCTAAGTGAAAGATGCTGAAAACGGGAAAAAATATGTGTTTCTACAACTCGACAAAATAAATGTTTTTAAATCTATTTTCTGTTATAGTTACATCTTTTTCAAAAGATGTAATTGAGGAATTTTCATCGAATGATAACAATTTTTAAAAAGTATATTTTACTGATAAGATACGGCACAATAAGCTCACTGACTTATTAATATCAAAATCAAAAGCGTTTCAAATCAATTTTAATTTTTGAAAAATGTTTTTCCCCCGCGAACTAAAATGAAATTCGTGCAAGGCAACGAAAATTAAAAGCTCTAAAGCTAACTTTATCGCCGACAAAAAGTGACCTCCCTCCTCCTCCTTCAGCCACTCGAAGGCAGCGTGATCCGAGCTGCAGTAGCAATTTAGCCAGGGTAAACACAACAAAAGGTAAACCGCAACAGGCTACAGGCTCGCCTTAAATTCTGCCGGGCAAAATTTCCCTCGGGCCTTCGGTTTTTTTTTTTTTTTTTTTTTTTTTTTTTTTTTTTTTTTATTCGTTCACCGCACAACACACCGATTTTCCATGCATAAATTACTCCCCAGATTCATTTTTTTTTTTTTTTTTTTTTTAACGTAAACGCACGTGTGGAAAGCAAGCTCTACACGCTGACTCAGTACGATAAGAGAGGACTACACGATCCGCATACCGTCACACTCGAGCCTGCTATCTGTTTGTATCGCGCAGCCTTCGAAAGCTTGGTAAAAATAATTTCATTGTTGAGGTTAATACGCGTTGTGGCCTTGACATCGAATCGATAAGAATTTTCAATATGTGTTTCACCTGTATCGATTACCTATAATAATTTTTATAGTACTCCTGGTCACTCTAACCTCAAAATCAAATCTTTGATGCGTGTTTTCGGTTACTCGTACTATAAAATAGTATATAGCACTGGTGACGATGCTGCACCCGTACTATAATATCCCACAAAAAACCTTACAAAGGTAAACAAACGTGGGGAGATTTTTTTAATGAATAGATTTAACAAAAAATAGTGATATCATTAGATAGATTTTATAAGGTAGAATTTTTGATAACATGTCATATTAATAACAGAATTTAAAAATTAATTGCTGTAACAAATTTAAGAAAAAAAAATAATTATTTCAAAAAGTTATAAAAAAATTATTTTAATGAGTTGTGTATTTAAATTTAAAAAATAAATTGAAATCAATATTCATAAAATCTGCCCACGAAGTTCATATTCAGAAGAAAATTTATTAACTTTATCTTCGTTGGCAGATTTTATGAATATTGATTTCAATTTATTTTTTAAATTTAAATACACAACTCATTAAAAAAATTTTTTTATAACTTTTTGAAATAATTATTTTTTTTTCTTAAATTTGTTACAGCAATTAATTTTTAAATTCTGTTATTAATATGACATGTTATCAAAAATTCTACCTTATAAAATCTATCTAATGATATCACTATTTTTTGTTAAATCTATTCATTAAAAAAATCTCCCCACGTTTGTTTACCTTTGTAAGGTTTTTTGTGGGATATCACTTTTTTTTGTTTGATAATTTTTTGATAATTATCTATTTGTTATTTTTCTAATTTTTTTTTTTTTTTTTTCTAATTTAAATTTATAAAAACCTTTAGCATTAGTTAGCCAAGGTTTTTTTATAATATTTTCGTCGCTTACTTTTATCCAACTCTTTTTTTGTCGTAAAATGCTCACGTAGTGCCCATTATTTAAATTATTTCCTACGTGTGCTATTGAACATGTTACTTTGTAAGAATGTTTACAACTACCTCTTTTAAAATACATATTTTCTTTTGCTCTCTGATTTTACTCCGACACTGATGATTGTTCTCTAACCAAGCCAGTTACCAGTGTCTTTTATCGTTCAAAGGTTAATTCTAATTTTTATTAATTATCATTTAATTTTTTTTTTTTTCATTTTTTTATTTATGAAAACAAGTTTTTATAAACGTTAATTAATTTTATTTTTTTAAAAAATTTAAAAAAATCATGATAGCGCCATCTGTTGAAAACAGGCGCGCAACAACGGGGGGGGCAGAGGTGTCAGGACACCCCCTGGGCTAGTAGACGACACCCTCTACAGTTTCTTGGGGGTGTCCACGGAATTTGAAATCTCAAGCCTTAAACCTCCAAAACCCTGGGCGCCCGAGTTAAACAAAAAAACTAATCAGGTATCCCCTAAGCTCTAAAGCCCCAATTACCCTGGGCGACCGAGTTCAACAAAAAAACTAATCGGCTATCCCCCAAGCTCTGAACCCGCAAAACCCTGGGCATCGATTTCAAAAAAAAAAAAACTGATCAGCTATCCCCCAAGCTCTAAACCCCCAAATACCCTGGGCGCCCGAGTTCAACGAAAAAACTAATCAGCTATCCCCCAAGCTCTAAACCCTCAAAAGGGCACCCGAGTTCAACAAAAAAACTGATCAGCTATCCCCCAAGCTCTGAATCCCCAAATACCCTGGACGCCCGAGTTCAACGAAAAAACTTATCGGCTATCCCCCAAGCTCTAAACCCTCAAAACCCTGGGCACCCGAGTTCAACAAAAAAACTGATCAGCTATCCCCCAAGCTCTAAACCCCCAAATACCCTGGGCGCCCGAGTTCAACGAAAAAACTAATCAGCTATCCCCCAAGCTCTAAACCCTCAAAAGGGTACCCGAGTTCAACAAAAAAACTGATCGGCTATCCCCCAAGCTCTGAATCCCCAAATACCCTGGACGCCCGAGTTCAACGAAAAAACTTATCGGCTATCCCCCAAGCTCTAAACCCTCAAAACCCTGGGCACCCGAGTTCAACAAAAAAACTGATCAGCTATCCCCCAAGCTCTAAGCCCCCAAAACCCTGGGCGCCCGAGTTCAACGAAAAAACTAATCAGCTATCCCCCAAGCTCTAAACCCTCAAAAGGGCACCCGAGTTCAACAAAAAAACTGATCAGCTATCCCCCAAGCTCTGAATCCCCAAATACCCTGGACGCCCGAGTTCAACGAAAAAACTTATCGGCTATCCCCCAAGCTCTAAACCCTCAAAACCCTGGGCACCCGAGTTCAACAAAAAAACTGATCAGCTATCCCCCAAGCTCTAAACCCCCAAATACCCTGGGCGCCCGAGTTCAACGAAAAAACTAATCAGCTATCCCCCAAGCTCTAAACCTTCTCAAACCCTGGACATCGAGTTCAATAAAAAAAAACTGATCATTTATCCCCCAAGCTCTAAGCTCCCAAAACCCTGGGCGCCCGAGTTCAACGAAAAAACTGATCGGCTTTCCTCCAAGCTCTAAACCCCCAAAACCCTGGGCATCGAGTTCAATAAAAAAAACTGATCATTTATCCCCCAAGCTCTAAACCCCCAAGACCCTGGGCGCCCGAGGTAAACGAAAAAACTGATCGGCTATCCCCCAAGCTCTAAACCCTCAAAAGGGTACCCGAGTTCAACAAAAAAACTGATCGGCTATCCCCCAAGCTCTAAGCTCCCAAAACCCTGGGCGCCCGAGGTCAACGAAAAAACTGATCGGCTATCCCCCAAGCTCTAAACCCCCTCAAACCCTGGACATCGAGTTCAATAAAAAAAAACTGATCATTTATCCCCCAAGCTCTAAGCTCCCAAAACCCTGGGCGCCCGAGTTCAACGAAAAAACTAATCAGCTATCCCCCAAGCTCTAAACCCTCAAAAGGGTACCCGAGTTCAACAAAAAAACTGATCGGCTATCCCCCAAGCTCTGAATCCCCAAATACCCTGGACGCCCGAGTTCAACGAAAAAACTTATCGGCTATCCCCCAAGCTCTAAACCCTCAAAACCCTGGGCATCGAGTTCAATAAAAAAAACTGATCATTTATCCCCCAAGCTCTAAACCCCCAAGACCCTGGGCGCCCGAGGTAAACGAAAAAACTGATCAGCTATCCCCCAAGCTCTAAACCTCCTTAAACTCTGGTTACCGAGTGGAATAATTTTAGAAGTTAAGCTCGAAGTTAAGCGTACTTTATATAATTGAATATCAAGTCCATAAAAAAGTGTTTTTTTTTTTTTTTTTTCTTTTTTTTTTTGTTCCACAATAAGGTTGTGGATTTTATTTTCTAGTTAGAAAAAAAAATTTGTTGATAATTTTTTTTGTTGCAACAAAAATTTTTTGTAAGTTTTTTTGCTGAACTCGGACGCCCAGGGTTTTGGGGGTTTAGAGCTTGGGGGATAGCTGATTAGTTTTTTTGTTGAACTCGGGCGCCCAGGGTATTTGGGGGTTTAGAGCTTAGGGGATAGCTGATTAGTTTTTTTGTTGAACTCGGGCGCCCAGGGTATTTGGGGGTTTAGAGCATAGGGGATAGCTGATCATTGTTTTGTTGAACTCGGTCGCCCAGGGTATTTGGGGATTCAGAGCTTGGGAGATAACTGATAAGTTTTTTTGTTGAACTCAGGCGCCCAGGGCGCTTAGGCATATTGAGGTTTAATGCTTGACTTAGGATTGTACAATTTCGTTGACACCCCCTGAAAATACTAGGGGGTGTCAGGAAAAAAATTGATCAGGACACCCCCTAGCTTACATGGGTTGTTGCGCCCCTGGTTGAAAATGTTGGGAGGTGCCGATCCCCGATCGAACGTTGATGGATGGAAAGTCCAAAAAAAAGGCCGATTTCAAAAACGCGAATTAAAAAATAAGAAAATTAAAAAAATATAAGCTTCGAAAACAATCCTCATCTCTTCGGTAGTGAAAAGTAGGCGTAGTCTAGAGGTTTAATGATGCAGGTAACGTGTTTTAATTTTTAAATAATTGATTAATTGTGGTTAGTAGGGTTAAGGTAGCTCCAGTAGCTGTAAATAAAGCACGGCAGCCGGCTACTATTTTGGCGGGAAAAAAATCTCCCCAAGCCAGCTACCGCTGGCTTTGATACTAATCTTTTAACTTTGGCCCACAAATGATAAAATATCATAGAAATAGCATTCTTTTACTCTCTCGTACTGTCATTGATTTAAATTGATAAAATTAAAATTAAACAAGGTTGTGGTTTTCATTTTATTTCTTTCAAAGTAAAAAAAGTAATTTGTTAAATAGTAAACAATACAAGACAATACAATTTTTCGAAATGAAAATTTTTTTTTCAATTTTTATGAGACTGTAAGTGTTGGGAAAAACGTGTATCGTTCACCGGACGTCCTAAAAATAGAGCTTTCATTGAACGAAACAACAGACATGACAAATATTTTTCAAGAAAAAAAAGAGAATATTTTCTGAAATAAAATTTGAACTTGACATGGTTTGGATTAAATCAAAAAAAATAAAATAAAAAAAAATAAAAAAAAATGTGAGGAAAAAAGTTTATTTCAATTATTATTTTCTTACTTGCACAGGACACATCAGTTAAATAATAAAAATACGGCGATTGAATGAGGTTCGCTGGTGGGTAGTGGACCACAAAAAAAAAAAAAAGATCCCGCTAGAGACCAATGAACATAAGAGAGAACAGTTGAGAAAATTGAGGTGGCAAGAGTTTAAAAACCGCACAACCGTTAAAATAAACGCTCGTACCGTTCGTCGACTCGGCGAAACAACCACTGCTGCTGCGGACGAATTTCACGAAAATTCGCTTATATCGCTGACTCCGCGCTGCTATATCCTATACTTATCCATGCATCTTCGTCATTGTGCTGCAGGTCGCATGCAAAGTTGAAGGAACATTCAAGTACTAATACATATTACGCCACATCCCGCATGATTTCCCGGTTTTACATCTTGTTACCCTGCTTTTATTTTTTATCCCATTTTATGCGTCCGCGTCATGATGTTACACACAAAAGAGTTCACCGCTGTTTATTGGATTCTGGAAGGGATTTGTAAGGAATTCTTTCTTCTTCTTTTTGCGGGGATAAGACAAGACATGTGTTTCCAAAGTCATATAGACGTTCAAAGACTAATGGAAATTTTAGCTAACGTGTTTGGAGTTTTTTGAGGCATTTTAAATTTGTGTCTCATCCGCTGAAATACAGAAACAATCATGAAATAAAATTTTAATATAAATTAAAGTTAATAAAATTTGAAAATTTATTAAATCTTTGGCAAACTCGTATTTTGTAATTGAAAGTAAAAAAATTGATGAAAACTCGCATGTTTAAGATTAGGACAGTTAAGAAATCATTTTTAAACGAAGACAATTTTACTCCAATCAATGGAAATTAAGGAAAATTTAAATTAAAACGTTTTTCTTTTAATTTCTTACTACTACAGACACAAAGCATATTCTAATTCAGACGATTCTTTACACTTTTTAACTGTAAATTATGAAAAAGTTTAAATTTCTTCATTCTTATTTTTTAATTAAGTTTTTAAGAAAAATTGAAAAATACCAATTTCTTTGACAGCTGATATCTAAATTGCCTTCGGATTTCTAATTTGAATTTAATGGTTACCTCATCTTGTTTCAATTCCAGGAGTTGTAACCTACTCTGGTTCTTAATTTGATTTTAATCAGTGCTCTATCTTATCCACAAATTTAATTAAGTTTTTAGCTTTTAATTTTCAAAATATAAAACGAATAATTTATGAGTCATTACAAATATTATCGCGATATTAAATACAAATTACTCGAAAAACTGAATTGAAATAACAATCGTCAGAGGTTACGTGGTAATAAAAAATGATAACAGGAGCGTTTAGTATGGATTAATCGATAGCGTGCTGGAGCTAGAAAAACCTAGTAGTCCGACACGTGGTCGCAGCTTGGCGAGTGCAAGAACCTCCCTCGGCTGCTGCTTTCCCGGCTATCTTGATATCGCCCGAGAGGGGGTGGTCCGCTGGCAACGGGAGCGGCGGCAGATATATAAGGTGGCTACACGCAGATAGCGCCCGAGTCGTCTGCTACACCGAGGCGAAAGAAACAGCACCAGCTGAAGTTTCGATGCCCGCGCGCAGTCGCGCTAGTCGCGCTGAAGCCGACGCTACTCCATCCTCCGCGAGCAGTTAATAGGTCTAACCTAATATCCCTCGACCTGCATCGACCCCCTGCTGAAAAGTCGTCTCCGAAGGCTGGCCGGGTGCCACTGGAGTTCCGAGTTGAAGACTCGAATTCCTAACCCCCCGAGCGAGCCAAAACGCGACGTCAACGTCGTCTCAAAGTGTGCTTTTTTAACGGTGAAAGTGTAGCCAGTGCAGCCAGGACTACCCCTCTTACGGTACTTAATTACCCCACGGAAAGGACCACCACAGCAGTGTTCAAGACATGCTTCACCTACGAAGAACCGCGCTGTGAGTATTTCTTCCGTCAAAACAATCGGTGTCAGCTGATGACACCGCTTGCTTCTACTTTTATTTTGCTCCGAATTCTCACTTCCTCGCTTCACCTACGACTCCCTCAACTTACATCCTACTTACCGCCTTGTCGCCGCGTCGCGTCCAGCTGACTCGACTCGTTCGAGTGGGGTACACTCACATGGTCCCCTGTCGCGCAGCAATCCAAGGACGAAGATACCTGCGATGGACCATAACGAATACTTGTGTTAACCATAGATTGCGCGAGAAATTTTTTCGATTTAAGGATGGGCTATTTGATATTAGTCGAGGGCGTATATTATACAAGACCGAAAAAGCGGGAGCATCAGCTGTAAGAGAAGGAGCAGGTGCGCGAAGCGTTAATTTAGGCCTGCGCGTATATATTGTCGGAATCGTCCCTGGCCTTCGGAGTTGGTTGGTGTAGGTACCACTCTCACCGTCTGCCTCGCCGCTTGTATTTCATCTCCTTTGATTCGATTTGCAGAGTACGAAGTGCTGAAAATTTTTCCTCCCAATGGGCTTTTTAAAAATAAATGTTCACGAAACAACCAGCGAGCGGAATCGGAACTGTGGCACAACGAAGTAAGGAGGTTAAGCTGATTTGGCACGTGACATCTTTTTTTAGTGATAGCAGTCGGTTGGGGGTGTGAAAGAGAGAAGACAGCTGAAATAATGGCCAGCGCGGTAGGCTCATGGTATTATAACGATCGATAACCTGGCGACTTCTACACCACTTTATTCACTGCGCGAGAGAATCAAGTCGATGGCTCCCGCTGTTTGCTGCGCTGTTGGGGTGGATAAATAACTTTTTTTTTTCTTTTTTTTTTTCGTTACTCGGTCTATGCTTGTTTAGAACTGAGTTTAATACGAGGGTACTGTAAACAGTCTGGAGTTTTTTGCATTTATGGTTCATTCTCTCGTAACACTCCAATTTGTTTGTTTCATCAAAAAAAATTCCTTCTCTTAGTCATTATTGTTGTCCCCTTATCAATGAAATTTTTAATAAGTAGATAGACTAGCATGAAAACCCATTTATTCTCGTACATATATTTTTTTACAAGTTTTTCGTAAATTTTTTTTAATCTCTCGTATATAGTTATAATAAAATTGTAATGAATATTATTTTATTTTTAGGGAGTTAACAGTTTCTGGATTTGAAAAAGTAGTAATAATTATTAAATTTGTTATTTTAGCTTACGTTAGCTGTACTTAGCACTCAAGCTTAAATTAGTATCTGTATGTGTAAATTTTTTTAAAACTCAAATAAGAGCTTAAACTTTAACATATTTCACGAATTTTTTGAAAACTTTAAAAGTTTTCGACCTGAATTAGTTCAATGTTGCCAGAAGGATTTTTCAATTGTGTACAATAAAGATTTAAGTACATCTCTAAAATAGATCTCGAATGCATAGTGGGTGAAGTATTCGTAAATAATTCTAAACTTGTTGAATATGAAAGGTTTTATTCAAACAAAATTGTCAGTTGTAAAATCATTTCTTTTTCTCATTATCATTGGTTATTTATTAAAAAAGCTTTGGCTGATATTATTGTCAAATAATTTATTATAAAATTATAAATCTGCTCTGATACGCCGAATCTTAAAAAAATAAAAATAAAAAATCTGCTAAAATTGATAAAGTTTCCGAGCACATGGATTATTATTAATGAATACTATGCAGTGTTGATACATTGCAGTTATCATTGTGCAACTGCTAAATACTTTTGTATTTTTTATTACTTTTACTTTTAATATGATTGATTCCCCTTGCCATTCCATTGTTTACTACGTTCTACTACCAAATTTTATTAATCAACTAATTGTCCAAGCCGTTAGACATCTCTTTCGCTTGGAAATTGTAATTCGTAGACACGAGCATGTTTAACTAACTCACCCATTCACAAACATGAGAGACAAAGCCCTCGCAATTCGTTACGCTAACGATTCACCGAACATTTTTAAGATACAAGTAAACTGGATAGGTACATAACAGTCCTAATTATTTAATTTTAAAAGTAACAAGATTTCAAAGCACTGCACTA